>CM019829.1:65690704-67004871 GCA_009763385.1 Coix lacryma-jobi var. lacryma-jobi | reverse complement strand
GAGGTACCTCGCTGATTGAAAAAGTGCGGTTAGTCGGGTTTCTTCAAGGCTGTCGACTTCTAACCGCCTGGTATCATCAGCTTCGCCCTCGTTGTACTGCTCTGTTCGTGGGGAGTTCCAGATTAAGTCAGCCGGTAGGATTGCTTCAGTGCCATATACCAGAAAGAAAGGTGTTTGGCCTGTTGCCCGACTTCGTTGTGTTCGTAGCCCCCAGACTACCTTAGGAAATTCTTCAACCCACTTTCCGTCGTGATCTTTTAGGAGGTCAAATAGTCTTGGTTTTAATCCAGCGAGAATCAGGGCGTTTGCTCTTTCAACTTGGCCATTGGACTGTGGGTGAGCTACTGATGCGTAGTCTATCTTGATTCCACAGTCGCTGACCCATGACTTGAATTCGATAGCCGTAAAGGGGGACCCAAGATCAGTGATGATTCTGTGCGGCATTCCAAAGCGATGAAAGATGCTCTGCATGAATTGGACTGACTTGGAAGCATTGAACTTGACCAAGGGCATGTACTCGATCCATTTTGTGAACTTGTCAATTGCGACGTAGATGTACTCGAATCCGCTTGGGGCACGCTTGAGAGGACCCACCATATCGAGTCCCCAGCATGAGAAGGGCCATGACGGAGGGATGCATATCAGTTCATGTGCGGGTACATGCTGCTGCTTGGCAAAGAACTGGCATGATTGACATCGACGGACTAAGTGTTCCGCGTCTTTTAAAGCTGAGCGCCAGTAGTATCCTGACCTGAAGATTTTTCCGACTAGTGTCCTTGAAGCTGCGTGATTACCGCAGGAGCCAGAGTGGACTTCATTCAGGATTTCCTTGCCTTCTTCTGTGTAATACACTTGAGGAGGACCCCTGATGAAGCTCCACGTCGATACAGCTTATCCCCGACTAGAACATAGTTTTTGCTACGCCTGGTGACTTGCTCTGCTGTAGTTTTGTCGCTTGGCAGTTTATGTTCTTTGAAGTAATCAATGAAGACTCGTGTCCAGTCGGGTGCTAGAGATAGGACCTGGGTTGCGGGTTCTGGCTCGAACTCCTCCTTCTCTTGGATTGAAGGCTTGGATAAATCGTGTACAAAGGTACCGCTGGGAGCAAGTGCTCTGTCAGAACCCAATTTTGCGAGTATATCTGCTGCCACGTTGAGATCCCAGGTAACATGAATGAGTTCCAGTCCTGCAAAGTGTTTTTCCAGCTTGCGTACTTCAACACAATAGGTGTTCATTGTTTCCATGGTACAGTCCCAGTCTTTATTAACTTGGTGAATGACCACGGAAGAATCGCCATAGACTAATAGCCACTTAATACCCAAAGTGACTGCTAGTTTGAGTCCGTGGAGCAGTGCCTCATATTCTGCTTCATTGTTGGTGGCCGACCACAATATTTGCAGAACGTATTTGAGCTGTTCGCCAGTGGGTGATACAAGAAGGACTCCGGCTCCTGCTCCTCCAAGTTTTAGGAACCCATCGAAGTACATCTTCCAATGATCGGGAGTAGCGTTGTCTCTAGTCTGCTGTATTTCAGTCCATTCGGCGACAAAATCAGCTAGGGCCTGAGACTTGATAGCTTTCCTCGGAGTGAACTTGACGTTGAGTGCCCCTAATTCAACTTCCCACTTGGAAATCCTTCCTGTAGCATCACGGTTGTGAAGGATTTCTCCTAAAGGAAAATCCATGACTACCGTGATCTCATGAGCTTCGAAGTAGTGCCGCAGCTTTCTTGAGGATATGAGTAAAGCATAGAGCAGTTTTTGTACTTGCGGGTACCTGAACTTCGAGTCAGATAGTACCTCGCTGATGTAATAAACTGGTCATTGGGTGTTGTAGATGTGCTTGCCGTCTTTGCGCACCACCATGATTGCTGTACTGACAACGTGTGTGGTAGCTGCGATATACAACATCAGCGGTTCCCTGGGCTCCGGCGGTGTCAGTACGGGTGAGTTGATAAGGTAGCTTTTGAGTTGTTCAAAAGCTCTGTCCGCTTCATCCGTCCACTGAAATTTGTCACCGGCTTTAAGCAATTTGAAGAAAGGCAATCCCTTTTCTCCGAGCCGTGAGATAAATCGATTTAACGCAGCCATGCACCCGGTGAGTTTCTGAACGTCTCGGACAGAGGTAGGCGGCTTCATGTTGATGATAGCTGTGATCTGCTTTTGACTAGCCTCGATGCCTCGATGACTAACGAGGAATCCGAGTAGCTGTCCTGAGGGTACCCCGAAGACGCATTTGGTTGGATTGAGTCTCCATTGATATGTACGTAATCGGTTGAAGGTTTCCTCTAGGTCTGATATCAGGGTAGTCGGATCCTTTGTTTTTATGACTACATCATCAACATAAGCTTCTGCATTGCGGCCAATCTGATCACCCAGGCAATCTTGGATGACGCGTTGATAAGTAGCCCCCGCGTTCTTTAGTCCAAAGGACATAGTTTTGTAACAGTATGCTCCAACAGGAGTAATGAACGATGTATTGGGTTGGTCTTCTTCTTTGAGGGCAATCTGATGGTACCTGGAGTAGCAATGCAGAAAAGAGAGTAAGGCGGAGCCTGCGGTGGCATCAACTATTTGGTCTATCCTTGGTAATCCGAAGGGATCCTTTGGACAAAGCCTGTTGAGGTCTGTGTAGTCGACACACATGCGCCACTCAGCAGAGTTCTTCTTCTTGACTAGCACTAGGTTAGCTAACCACTCGGGGTGGAGGATTTCCCTGATGAATCTGGCCGCGAGTAGCTTGGCTATTTCCTTCTTGATTGCCTCTTTCTTCTTTGGTGAAAATCGTCGTAATCTTTGCTTGATAGGTCTAGAGCCTTCCTTTAACTCTAATCTGTGCTCCGCCAAGTTCCTTGGGACCCCAGGCATGTCTGCTGGTTTCCAAGCAAATATGTCTTTGTTTGCTCGAAGGAACTTGGTGAGCGCGAGTTCCTATTCTTCAGATAGGTGAGCACTGATAACCGCTATCTTGGAAGGATCACCGGTTTCCAGGTCAATGGCTTTTGTGGAGACTTCTGCTGATGGTTGAATGGTACCCGCCTTCTTGGTTGGGATTTCTGAATCTCCAGGCTTGGTATTAAGCACCATCTGGGCGAGATCTTGTACTTCTAGGGTGAGTTGAGCTTTTTCAGCGATTTGGACAGCCTCTGTGTCACAATCAAATGACCGCTTTAAGTCGCCTCTGAAGGTTAAGATTCCTTTGAGACCCGACATCTTCAATAGGAGGTACGGGTAGTGGGGTACTGCCATAAACATGGCAATAGCGGGTCGCCTGAATATGGCGTGATACAATGATTCAAAGTCGGCTACCACAAAACTGATGTACTCCGTTCTATAATTGATCGAAGTTCCAAAAGTGACGGGTAGTATAATCCTTCCGAGTGGTATAGCCGCTTTTCTGGGTACTATGCCGTACAAAGGAGCGGTTGATGGTGTGAGCTGGGTTGCGAGATCTAGATTCATCTTTCGTAGGGTGCTTGCAAAGATAACATTGAGGCCTGCTCCGCCATCGATGAGTACCCTACCAAGTGTATATCCAGCGACCGTGGGGTCCAAAACTAGCGGGTAATGGCCTACATTGGAAACACTGGTCCATTGATCTGCTCTGGAGAAATTAATCGGATGTTCGGACCAGTTGAGGTATTTGGGTGTCACTGGTTCGGTGGACATGATCTCTCGCAGGGAAAGCTTCTGAAGTCTCTTGTTGTCACTGGTAGTTACTCCCCCAAAGATGACATTAATAGCTCCTTTGGGGTGCTGAAAGCCACCGGCGTCCTGTTGAGGATCCTCAGCTGTCTTCTTGCCTTTGTCTTTCTTGTTCTTATTGAAGTCGGAGTTCAAGCCTTGCTCCTTGAGCTGTCGGCAGTGCCTTGCTTGATGTCCACCTTTCGGATGGAAGGGGCAGGGTCCGTCGAGTAAGTCATCAAAGGTGAATGGCTTGTTTCCCTTCTTCTGAGGCTCCATAGCAGCAACAGTATTATCTCCTGTCTTTTTCCGGGTATTTTGCTGTGGTGCCTGGTTGCCTCTCGGGTTGTTTCCTCGATCACCTTGTGTGTTTCTATCGGGGAAGCGTTCCTGTGTGCGTTCCTCTGTCGCCATCATGGAGTTTACAACCCGATGGTACTCGTCAGCGGTGGTCGGGTCCTGCTTGATGAAATCTTTGTAATTGTACCTTTCGCAAATACCGTTGCCAAAAAGGTCAATTGCTTCTCTGTCTGTAATGTCGGATACTGTAGAGCGGATTTCTGAGAATCGCCTATAGTACTCCCGAATTGATTCATTTTTCTGTTGTTTGCAGGTTCTGAGCTTAGTCCGGGGATCTGATCTTTCTGGGACACCAGCAAAGTTTTCAACGAAGATACGATGTAGTTGTTCCCAGGAGTCGATGGACTCGGGTTTAAGCCTGTCAAACCAAGCAAGCAGCATTGTCTCTAGAGCCATTGGGAGGTAGAGTGCTTTGACGTCGTTGCTTCCAACCGCTAGCTCGACTGCTTGAGCATACAGCCTGAGCCACCGTTTAGGTTCTGTCTTCCCGTCGTACTTTGAGTAATTCCCGGGTTTGAATTTTCGCAGGAACGAAACCGCTCGAAGTCTTTGGGAAAAGCAGGGGAAGCGATCAACTGCGTCGGATGCTGCAACTGTGATTCCTCTCTATGAAGATTCGGCTCCTCCCTCAGCTTGGTCGGGTACTCGGTGGCCCAGATGGCTCCTCGCTGGGATACGACCGAGTCTCTCTTGAACCGGCCGCCTCTGGCTCGGGTGAGATGAAGCTTGCTCATCAGCTAGGGATTAAAGATTCCACCCCCGTAGTTGGAGTGCGGTAGTCTGAAGCATGACCAGTCGTCGTTCTTCATCAGGGGTGCGATTGGTTTTGGCTCCCATCTCCGTAGCTAGAGCTAGTATGTTTTGATAGGGAGTCTGGAAGACTTTATGGCCGGCGACCCTCATGAACTCGGGTTGAAGGTTGCGAGAACAATCGGGGCGTCGCCTGTTAAGATCATCCTAGGAGTGGTTTTCTTCAGTGCGAGCTTGACGCTCTGCCTCTACTTCCAGACGCCTCTGGGTGTTGTACTCTTCTAGTCGTGCATTGTAGCGATCTACAGCATACTTGCGGTGAGTTGCTCGCCTTCTGCGGGCCTCCTTAGCTCTATTCCTTCGGATTCTTTCAGCTTTCAAAGACTCGGTTTCCACGGGTCCTTCTGGATCATTATCAGAAATCATACTCAGAGTTTCATCGCCCTGACAGACATCTGGTGGGGTTGGTGGTCGTAGAGATGACTGGTGCCCCGCCATGAAGACTTCACGAGTGTAGCCCTGGTTTGATGATCCCGGTGTTACTGATTCCAAAGTAGAAGTGCTGGAGATTAGTTTCGTTGTGGAGTCGTGTTCCTCAAAAGGGAGCTAATGTCCGTGCTGGTACGGAAGTTGCTGGTCAATTGTGCCAACCAGTCTAGCCGAGGCAGGCTGAATTGGCCAATGGACAATGTTACCCTCCTTGGTAGAGCTGAAAACGAGTCCTTGCTGAGCTCCCGTCAAAGGTATCTGGTGATACTCTTCGAATCCTGCACTGATCAGGTTCTGGAAGGTTTCAGCAGAGTTTCGCAGCCCGAAGGTGAAGCCATAGCAGGTATCCAGGTCCTTTTCTTCAGAGTTCGAGTTGGAGTAGGAGTCGGATGTCTCTATATGGTCCCGAGGGTTCTGCGGGTCTTGGATTGTCAGATTTGCTAGGTTCTGAGCGAGGTGTTCCATCTTTGGCATGGTTTGTGGTTCTGATTCCATGGCGAGCTGTCTGTGCAGCTTTCCTTGATCATCCGCAATGCAAGTCCATGAGCCAAAAATGAAAATTGATCCTGCCGAGAACATGTTGTCGTGGTTCGCCGGGCTCTTGGTCGTCGAATCGCCGAAAGTCCCTACCTGGCGCGCCAGCTGTCGGTGTTTGTTATCCGGCAACTCGTGTTGAGTAATCTCAGAGGATTTGTTCGGTGGGGATCGGCGTTCGTAGGACTCGGCGAGTACACAGGGACAGCGATTTATACTGGTTCAGGCCACTAAATAGCGTAATACCTTACGTCCAGTGCGGCGTGTGCCTTGTGTATTGTTATGATTCAATGTTCGATTCTCTAGAGCCTGCGCCCGGTTCCCCTTATATGTCCGGGTGAACCTTAGCGCAGACCGAGTCCTAGCCGGTTACAATATGGGAGTCCTATTCTAATTACAGGACTTCCTTTAACAACTCGGCTAAGTTACAAACTAGAGTCCTAATCCAAGTACACTTCATTACAAGTCTTCGGATCTCTAAAGCCATCCTGGATTAGTCGGAGTAATCATCGATAGATGATATCTCTGACATCCTGGTCCGTCAGTGTTAAACTGTCTGCTCGACTGGCGTCAAACACCCGGGGTGTTACAGGAACTCCTCATACCTAGTCTAAGCCTTAGAGCTTTTGATTCGGAGGAGATCAGGTTGAATCCGTGGAAGAATTGTGCAGTTTCGAGGGCATCGGACGCTCGGGTTGGGGGCATCAGACGCTGAGTTCGTCACACCGGACGCTCAGGTGCCACGTGTCAAAAGTCAGCATTTTTGAAGGAGCATCGGACGCTGACCATCGGACCGTCCGTTGCCATCGGACGCGTCCGAGGGTTGAGCATCGGGCGCTGAACTGTAACTGTAGCCATCGTCCGATGTCTATGTAGTAAGGTTCCAGAACGTGTCATTTTGCATCGGACGCGTCCGGTGCCTGGCCATCGGATGCGTCCGGTGCTGTGACTTCAGCACTGTTTCTTTCGCAGTTTGCTCATTCGACTTCAGATTTGATTTTCGGTTTTTGCGCTGGATTTCCGACTTCGTGCTCTACAGAAATCGGGCTTCCTGCTTTGCAAAATAACATGAATCCCCCGAGCGTTGCTCGGGGGAGGTTGAGGTTACCCAAAGCTCATCTTGTCACTAGTTGACTTGCGTGAACTTGGGCGAGTGAGTTGTTGTGGTGTCCCGCTGTGTTCCTAGGGAACATCCACCCATTCTCTTGGGTCATGGACATCACACGAATCGGTTTTGCTCTTGGGGTTGTTTTTCTGGGACATAGGCTATAAGTTTCTGAAATGAATTTTAAGGCTCCCATTCACCCCCCGCCTCTGGTCGCCTGTGTGTAGCATTTTCGATCCTTCATTACGTACCAATCTTTATAAAAAGCGGGGTAATTTACGCGCAAGTAATCTTCGATCATAGCATCGTTGGGTCCATGATTACTCTAGAGAATCTTATAAGTCCTGACATCTCTGTTGCAGGCCACTCTGGTTTTGGTATCAAGTATCTCTTTCGGTTGTTCATAATATTCTAGGTCTGATCGGATTGCAAGGTCTAGAACCTGAACCTCTTCTCTTTCTGGCACTCGAAGATATTTCTTGAGTTGTGATACATGGAATACCGGAAAGATTGCACTCATTTCCGGGGGTAACTGTACTTGATAGGCCACTTCTCCCTTCTTAGCGGTAATCTGATATGGTCCGACATACCGCGATGCTAATTTCTTTTTTATTCCAAATCGTTGTACCTTTCTCATGGGCGAGACTTTAAGGTAAACATAATCTCCTACTTGAAATTCCAATGGCCTTCTTCTAGTGTCAGCATAACATTTCTGTCGAGACTGCGCTCCCTCGATATGCTTCTGCACGGTCTGCACAATCTCTTCTGCATCCTTTACATAATCTGATCCATAAAATCCTCGATCTCCTCATTCAACCCAGTTCACTACTGTTCTGCATCTTCGTCCGTACAAGACTTCGAATGGTGCCATCTTTATACTCTCTTGGTAGTTGTTGTTGTACGAGAACTCTGCTAAAGGTAACCACTTTTCCCATGATTCTCCTGAAGAAAGTACACATGCTCTGAGAATATCTTCCAAAACTTGATTTACTCTTTCTATTTTTCCCATGGTTTGGGGGTGGTAAGCGGAGCTTCGTACCAACTTTGTTCCCAATTCCTTGTGCAACTGTTCCCAAAAATGAGCTATGAACTGAAGTCCTCTGTCAGAAATAATTCTTTTGGGAATCTCAAGATGTTTTGAATATATAAATCTGCATACTGATGAGGTCGATATGTAGTCCTTACTGGTATGAAGTGAGCTACTTTTGACAATCGATCCACAACAACCCAAATAGAATCATGTCCCTTTTGAGTGTCTGGCAATCCTGCGATGAAATCTATACTAATCTCATCTCATTTCCATTCCAGGATCGACAAGGGTTGTAACAGTCTGGCTGGTTTCAAATGTATAGCCTTAATCCTACAACAAGTATCGCACTTAGCGACATAGGCTGCAACTTGTCTTTTCATTTTAGACCACCAGTACCTTACATTCAAATCCTGATACATCTTACTACTTCCTGGATTAATAGACAAGTTTGAATTGTGAGCTTCATTCAAAATTCTGTCTCTTAATCCTGTATCCTTTGGTACTACCAACCTTTGATTATATCATAAGATTCCTTGCTCATCTACTCGAAAATTCAACGAACTGTTAGTTTCCAGCCTCTTCTTGATCTGACAAACTTCCTCAACGGACTTTTGTCCTTCGATGATATCACTCTCTAGGGTGCACTGAATGGTGATATTGTTCAGCATAAAAGGGTGCATCAAATTGAATCCATCCTCCAACAGGGGTTGCACGGAGTTATAATGAATCTTGCGACTCAACGCATCAGCCACGACATTAGCTTTCATGTGGATACATGGGTGTATGCCGGATCTTGAGATGATGAGTGATTGTCAACTGGTATGATGCGCATGTTCTTTAGCTTGTGTTGGGCAGGTGTTGAGCTCGGATACGGTGATCGAAGGCAAGGTGAAGGTCAAGTAGAGACATGTCGTGCCGATGGACCCAGAGAGGTGAAGGGTGGACGTGAGGCTTGGACTGACGGACTGGTGGTCTGAGGATCGGCCGTAGTGAAGACTTGCGGGTGGACGGGGTGCACGGGCTGTGCATCCCTCTACGGCGTCGGTTTGGTGGTTGAGCCACAACAAAAAACCACCGAGTGGATGGTTTCTAGGTTTGGGCCTCAAAACCTGGGTGCAGCCAGTTTCCGAGTTTGGGCTAGAAAACTCAGGCTGAGGACGGTTTCCTGGTTTGGGCCACAAAACATGGGTACTGGCGGGTTTCTGAGTTTGGGCCACAAAACTCAGGCAACGGACGACAGGTTTCCCGGTTTCGGCCTCAAAACCGGGGGATGGCCCAGGTTTCCGATTTCGGCCTCAAAACCGAGGGAAGGTCCGTGAAAAGGACGAGCGGCGCTGGGCGGCACGTGGCGGCATCCAGTGAGGTCGCGTCGAGGCGAAGCTACCCGATGTGCGGGCGTGGCCGTCAGATCAACATCAACTCGAGTTGGTCAGGAATACCCTTAGGTTGAGCCTGCTCGCTCATTAGTTGTAGGGGTAGAAGGGGAATAATTGTATTAGGCTATATTAGGAGAGATAGCCCCTCCCTCCAAATGATCTCAGTCATTGCTATTTTCATTCTAGGGTTTCCTGCTTCCCATTCTCTGTTGTAGCTTCTGAGATCCGCAGAGACGGTTTGATCATACCTCTGTGTATTTGGATTTTGTGGAAACAGGACGGGATTCCTGTTGTCTCCTCGTGGGGATGAATTTCGGCTGGCAGTCGTGATTGTGATTCGCGTTTTGAACTTGTTCTTCACGTTCTTCGTTTGTTCACAATTTTCCCGTCACTCGATCTCCCTCCTTGCTGCATCTTTTTCAAATCCACTTGAATCAATTTGTACTTTGATGTGAGGAGAACATTTCCACTAAAGGAATTCATCACTACCATCAAGAACAAGTAGATCGGTTTGATTCATGTTTTGTGGTGCTTTTTCGGTTCTTGCACCTTCCCTTTCAATTTCCCAGAGTTGGAGTTGATTTGAGCGGATGATTTCTTAGGGGTAGTCTCCCAACTACCTCGTGATCATACTCTCCAACTTTGGGATCAAGGGATTTTGATTTGGAATGGATTTGGGAAGATTTAGTGAGAAGGCGACTGAAATCGCCTTCACTGTGTGTTCCCGAACAGTCCGCCGGTTGAACCACGGACAGTCCGGGCGTCGGGCTCGAGACAGGTCAGTGGCTGTGTGGCTCGGCCAACTTGCTTTTGTTTGAACAGCAGACAGTCCGCGGTAGTCGATCGCGGACAGTCCACGAGTCGACCAGGGAACTTAAGCAGCAGTGCTATTTTGGGGACTTTGCCGGCGGACAGTCCGCCCTTCTCTCGCGGACAGTCCGGCAGTACCGCGGACAGTCCGGGATCCTGCTATGTGTTTAGTTTTAGTGCGTTTGCTCTCCTAGCTTTTCCGTTTGGTTTTCGAACTTCTTGTTTGGCCCTAGAGTTCACCAAGGAACCTCTCTAGGTATCTTTGCTAATTGTTAGCATTGGTATTTGGAGATTTCCTGACGTAGTCGTCCATCTACGTTCGGGAGTTGGTTTTTGGAGTTGAACTTGAGAACATATATGATGAATGATGGACATTTGTGAGGGTTTGAGGCTTTTCCCGGTTAAGTCCATATGTCGCTATGCGCTTAATGTTTATGACTAACCGGTGGTGTTGAGTTGTGGTGTTTCATGTGTTGGTGTGCGTGTGCAACATGTGTCTCTTGGCTATGTTGATGTGCAGGTGTTGAGCTCAGATACAGTGGTCGATGGCGAGGTGAAGGTCAAGTAGAGACGTGCCGTGCCGATGGACCGGCAGCGGTGAAGGATGGGCGTGCCGTGCGGCGGACGTGCCATGCCGATGTACCCAGAGCGGTGAAGGGCGAACGTGAGGCTTGGACTGACAGACTAGAGGGCCAGAGGACCAGCTGTGGTAGCTGGCACATGGCATCAGCGAGCGAGAGCACATGGGGTTGTGCGATGCATCGACCGAGTCAGGAGGAAGACGATGGCGTCGTGGCACTTGGCTGGAGGTCGGACACGGGCTTGCGTGCGGTGCAAGTGTCGTCAGCCGAGTCAAGAAGGAAGGCGTAGGCGTTGTGCCCAACGTGGAGGCTAGACATGCATCGGCATCGGTGCCGGTGGTCGGGGTGTGAGAATCACACTCCGTCTACGGTGCGGGTTCGGTAGCTGAGCCTCAAAAAGCTACCCTCGATGGTTTCTGAGTTTGGGCCTCAAAACTCGGGGTGGCCGGTTTCCGAGTTTGGGCCTCAAAACTCGGGGTGGACGGTTTCCAGGTTTGGGCCTCAAAACCTGGGCTAGCGGATTTACCGGTTTGGGCCTCAAAACTGGGGGAGGTCCAAAAGGACGGTCAACGCGTGGCGGCGTGGAGAGGCTGGCGCGGCGGCGAAGCTAACCACGAGGAAGGCGCGGTGGTCGACGTGACGGCACGTGGCGGCATCCTCAAGCTTGCGTCGAGGCGAAGCGAAGGATGAGAAGGCGCGTGGCCGTCGGATGAAAACTGCTAGGGTCGAACAGTTTTACCCCTAGGGGGTATTTGGGTCAGTGCTTCATGTGAGGGCATTTTGGTCTTCGGACGTGCGCCTATATAAATGAAGGGGGCTGGTTAGGGCAGCCTATCCTTGGACGGTGTCTCTCTCATTTTGTGTTTGTGAGAGATGGCTAGGGTTAGAGGTGAGTTGGCTCTTGTTCTTGAGCTTTTCGCCATCCAAGCTTTGTGTTGCTAGGAGTGGCTTGTAACCCGACACCGATAGCTTAATAAATCATCCATTCCGTTGAATCCAAGGATCAATTTCATCCTCCTTTTGTTGGCTGCGATTTTGGATCGAATTCGCGTTTTTGTTCTTCGCGTTTCGGTTTTTCCCCTCCCCGAGATTTGCCTCGTTCTCCCTCTCCAAGCGACGATTTGCGATTCCGTTTGAATCAGATTGTTCTATGTCGTGAGCTCCTTCTTTCCACCGAAGGATTTCCTCTCTAACCTCACGATCTCATAGATCAGGTCAAAATCGTGTTCGTTCTTTGTTCTTCCCCCTTTTCTAGTGTTCTTCGGATTTCTCATGATTTAGTTGGTTTGGAGCCATGATATCCTAGGATTAGCTTCCCAACACATAGAAGAACACTTGGGAGAAGTTTAGTTGCAGCCCCATTCGATTTGGTGAAGATCCAAGCGATTTTGATTTTGAATCGTGATATTTTGGGGCATTCTAGACAGTGGCGGACTGTCCGGCCATCGGGCTCGGCCAGACCAGAACAACGCAGCGCACAATGCTCACGGTCATTTTGACCGGCGGACAATCCGCCGTATAAGGCACGGACAGTCCGCGAGTCGCGTAGGGGAGGATCAGCAGCTTTGCTGTTTTTGCCTTTTAGTCAGCGTACAGACCGCCAGGGTTTCACGGACAGTCCGCCCCTGGCGCGGACAGTCCGGAAATCGGTTGTAGGTTGAGTTTTAGTGCTTTTGCACTCCCGACTTTTCCGCTTCTCTTCCGGACTTCTCGTTTGCTCCTAGATTTCACCTGGGAACCTCTCTAGGTATCTTTGCTACTTGTTAGCATCGGTGTTTGGAGAAATCCCAACGTAGCCCTCTATCTACGTTTGGAGTGGGTCTTTTAGGCACGAACTTGACTCAGAGTTTTGAGAGTTTTGGTTTGCTCTCTTGTGTGGTGCCTCGCTGTGATCCTAGGTATCATCCACCCTCTTTCTGAGGGTCGTGGACATCACGTTTGAGTCCGAAGCTTTTGGGGTTGATTTTGTTGGGACAGAGGCTAGAATTTCGAAAGAAATTTTTAGGCTCCCATTCACCCCCCCGCTCTGGTCGCCTTGCTTTAGTGTTTTCGGTCCTTCAGAACTTGAGCCGGAGATTTTGGGTTTGGACTCGATCTCGTTTGGTGGTGCCTCGCTGTTATCCTAGGGATCATCCACCATATTCCAAGGGTCGTAGGCATCACGTTTGGGTCTAAAGCTTTTGGGACTCGATTTGTTGGGGCAAAGGCCGAAGTTTCAAAAGAAATTTTTAGGCTCCCATTCACCCCCCTCTGTTCGCTTTCTGGTAACATTCTCAGTCCTTCAATTGGTATCAGAGCAGGTTAAGGATCTTCCACCTTAGCCAGTTCCAGATCCACAGAAGGCGACATGGATAGCGGTGTGGTCAAACCATCGTTTTTCGATGGGACGAACTATGCGTATTGGAAAATATGCATGTTGGCCTATCTCCAGAGTATGGGTGCTTCCATTTGGGATATTTGGAACTCTGCAGATTACATGGTCTTGGCTGCTCATGCTACTCAACATCAGATTGATGAGCACGATGCCAATAGCCGAGCCCGTAATGCTCTTTTCTCCTGTTTGAGCATGTCTGAGTTTGATCGCGTTTCTCACCTCGCTACGGCTCGGGAGATTTGGGCTACTCTCATGCATTTTCATGAGGGCACCACTCAAGTCAAAACCCATCTCTATGAGTCACACAAACGAGAGTATGAGAACTTTCGACATATGCCTGGCGAGAGCATAGAAAGTTTATTCGCTCGCTTTCAGGTGATTGTCAACAGGATGAGGGCTAACAAGGAGCTGTTGCCTTTCAACGATCACGAGAGGGCTCTCAAGGTTTTACACACTCTCGATCGATCGGTGTGGGACTCCAAGGTTCAGGTGACCATCGAATCGCCTAACTATGAGACTCTCACGTGCGACGAGCTCTTTAGTAAGCTCAAGTCCAGTGAGATTGATGCCATGGCGAGGGCTTCTTATGAAAATCCTTTTGGCCCATCGATGGCTTTGGTGTCTAGCTCTTCTGCTAACACCTCTGGAGGCTTTGCTTTGTCATCTCTTCTTTCTATCACAGAGGAGCAGCTGGAGTTCATGGCGGACGACGAGTTCGCCCTACTTGCCAAACAGTTCTCGCGGTTCCACAACAACCGCATGAACCATCACCGCGAAGGAGGACGAGGTGGCTGCTACGATTGTGGTGGCTCAGACCACTACATCGTCAATTGCCCGAAGAAGAAAAAGCAAGTCTTCGGCAAGGCGGATCATGGCCAGAAGTACGACTTCGGCAAGCGCAAGGAGAAGTACGTCCCCGCCAAGCACAAGCGGAGGGGCAGCTTCAACAACGAGTACATCAAGGAGAAGTACTTGGAGAAGGCCCAGACCGAGCAGCGTGCCTTCTTCGCCACGCTCAGCAACGTCGATGACTCGGATGATGACTCCACTCCATCAAGAGATGATGAGTCTGAGGAGAAGAAGAAGATCGAGGACAAGCTAAAAGGCCTATGTTTCTTCACCGACAACGAGGGCATCTACACCATGGCCCTCGGCGATGAGGTCAACGGCGAGCTAGAGCAGATCCCTCGGAACAACGACGACACCTCTCACGTATCTCAAACTCTTGACGAACTCTCTACTGAGGTTGACAAGCTTACTGATGCTCTCTTTAGTCAAGATAAACTGCTTAGGATTGCCGCTAGAGAGAAAAAGGAGTTTAGGAGGAAATGGGAGGACGCAGTGAAAGAGCTTGAGTCCGTCAAGTCCACCATTATTGTGTCTAAGGAGGATGAGTGTGATATGTGCTCCAAGCACATGAATGGCTTCCTCACTTTGAGGGGAAGTATGTTGCGTTGGTTGGAGAGATGGATGAGCTGAAGGCTAGACCAGGGTTGCTGGGTGCGTGCAAGTCTTGTGCAGGCTTGCAATCCGAGTTGGCAGAGAAGAATGCCAAGATTGTGTCTTTTGAGAAGGCCAGCTCGGGTAGCACTTGTGTGTCTAGGTGTGCTTTGTGTGAGTGTTTGGAGATGGAGATTGCAAACGTGAAGCACGACAAGATGCAAACCAAGCAAGAAAACACATACCTTCGGACCATCTTGTCATTGGTGTCTTGTGGTGAGCCACAGCTTGGGATGATGATTGCCCAATTCAAATGTGTTGTTGGAGGTCCTGGTGTTGGTTTTGCTCAGGGTGTTGATTGTGCTACATCTTTCAGGAAGGTTGGAGAGTTTAGTGGTCTTAAGCCGAGTGAGAAGCCCAACTCCACCACTACTCCCAAACTGACCAAGATTCCACCCAAAGAGCCTGTCAAACCTAACACCAAGGATGGAGTGTTTGTGGAACCTCCAAGAGCTCCACCCAAGAAACAGACATGGGCTCCAAAACCAAACCACCTCAGGAACAAGCTAGACACTATGCCAATAATCCATGAGGAGCTCATGCCACAAAAGAGCCAAGTGATCCATACCCACTACCGTGAGTACCAACAACCCCCTATGAGAGTGATGGGGTACCACTATGAGCACTGTGGGAAAGATGTTCACTTGAGGGAGTTTTGCTTTCGGCGCAAGAGAGAGGAGCGTCGTTCAAAGGAGATGAACAACTCGGACATGTACCATCCTTTCCATGATGTACATGTGTCGAAGGTTCAGAGGAGAGCTGCTAGGCCTAGAGGTCCAATGCCTCAAGGTCCTAGGCCGCAAGGAGGACGTGCCCGGCGGGAGCCTGCTTTGGTAGGTTATGGACCCCGTGGCGATGGCTTTGTTGTTGATTGTTATCCCCCACAGCATTTTGAGTATCGCGATGGACGCTCTTCCCTTAGCAGACCATGGTTTCCTATACGTGGTGATCGCTTACCCCGTAGGCATGCTAGGAATGGTTTTGCTACTAACCGTTCTTTTGAGCAGCCGACCCAACACTGGTACACTTCCCATTTTACTCACCCTAGTGTTGGACCGTATGCTCACCCTATGTCTTTTTATTGATGTAGGTAAGGCGATTGGAGAACATTTGGTTGGTGGATTCTGGGTGCTCAAGGCATATGACCGAAAACGTCAAGTGGTTCTCCAGTCTCAGTCCGGTTGCCGGAAAGGAGTTTATCACCTTTGGCGACAATAGCAAAAGTAAAGTGTTGTCTCGTGGGTCGGTGCGAGTTAATGAGCATTTTGTGTTGCGTGATGTTGCTCTTGTTTCTAACTTGCATTTTAACCTTCTTTCTGTTTCGCAACTTTTTGATGATGACTATGAGATTCGTTTTAAGATGAATCCCAGTCGTATCTTAGATCCTCAGGGCAATCTTGTGTGTTTGATTTCGCCCTTTGGGAAAGTCTTTCGAGCGAATTTCTCGGAGTCATCTGGAATTTCTCGTTGTCTTTTGGCTGGACCTTCCTCCTCTGATCTTTGGAAGTGGCATAGGAGACTAGGTCATCTAAGCTTCGACTTGCTTGCAAGGCTTAGTTCACTTAGTTTAATCCGAGGATTTCCCAAGTTGTGCATAGAGAAGGATCTTGTTTGCCATTCTTGTAGACATGGGAAAATGGTAGCCGCTCCCCACCATCTAGTAAATCAGGTTATGACCAAGCACCCTGGAGAGCTTTTGCACATGGACCTTGTTGGTCCGGCTCGGGTGAGCTTAGTTGGTGGGAAGTGGTATGTGTGTGTTGTTGTTGATGACTTCTCGAGATATTCGTGGGTTTTCTTTTTAGCTGAGAAAACTGAGACTTTTGCTTTTACTCGCAATCTGATTTTGCGACTTCAGAATGAGTTCCCTAAGAAGTCGATGAGAGCTATTCGTAGCGATGATGGTTCCGAGTTTAAGAACTCGGATTTTGAGAAGTTTAGTAACTCTCTGGGCTTGGAGCATCAGTTTTCTACCCTACACACCGCCACAAAATGGTGTTGTAGAGAGGAAAAATCGGACCCTTGTAGAGATGGCCAGGACGATGCTCGATGAGCATAGGACCCCTAGGCGGTATTGCGCCGAGGCTATTAACAATGCATGATATATTTCCAATCGCATTTTTCTCCGTGTGTTCTTGAAGAAGACTTCTTATGAGTTGCGATTTGGGAACCAACCCAAAGTGAGTTATTTTAGAGTTTTTGGTTGCCACTATTTTATACTCAAGAAAGGCAACTTGGACAAGTTTGAGTCTCGTTCTTCTGACGGTGTATTTTTGGGTTATGGTAATCATACTCGTGCATATCGTGTACTTGACCTTGATACTAACCGAGTCATGGAGACATCCGATGTCACCTTCGACGAGACCATGCATTGTCCTTCTTCTAGATTTGAGCGTGCAGGTGATCAAGAGGTTGGCGAACCTCTTTTTGATGATGAGGAAGAAGGTGCTGAAGGGATTGATAATCCAGCACTTCCTCCACCTGCTGTGCCGATTGGGTCGACTGCGACCGCGACTGCACGCGGCCCCGACCCTTCTTCTTCTACTACATGGGGGCCATGTGATCCACCACCTCGGGTTGTACCACTTGTACCCGAGGCGGCACCAACTACTGTTGAGGGGAGGTTACATCAGCAAGGGAGGTGCCACAACACATCCAGCGCCAACACCCTCCTCAACAGATTATCGGCGACATCCACGAACGCGTCACTCGGTCAAGGTCACAACAAATCTCTCACTTTGCTCATTCTGCATTTGTTGCTGATTTTGAACCCCGAGATGTTGGACACGCTTTATTTGAACCAGGTTGGGTCAATGCCATGCATGAGGAACATGAAAATTTTGAGACAAATCGGGCTTGGGTTCTTGTTCCTCTTCCTCCTGAGTGTCACCCAATTGGAACAAAATGAGTTTTCAAAAACAAACAAGGAGAAGATGGCCATGTTGTGAGAAACAAGGCCAGACTTGTAGCCCAAGGGTATAGTCAGAAGAAGGGGATAGATTATTGTAACAGAACCGACCAATTTATACCAGATTAAGCACCGAACCCCCCGTTTTCACAGAGATTAACAGATACTTAAGCTCGTACAAACCCGGTAGTCCAGAAGTCTCGAGGGATTTCAATGCATTTCAACAAGAGCCAAGATCATAATAGATTAGCGTACATGTCCACAAGATACATTCAGTTCGCACATAGTTCAAATACATCAGAGTTGAAACAATATTACAAACCATAGTTTGAACAGTAGCGGAAGCAACTTAGTTTTAAACATAAGTTTTGAATGTGCTTAATACAGTGCCATCAGTCTGATCAGTCCGCAAAAGCATCAGGTGAGGATAAGAGATGACCATGCCCATGGTCTAATCATCACCCGCAGCGGGGTACAGGCAGTTCTCACAGTAGCCAAAGAAGCACTGTCCATCTGCAACAACAAGGGATAAAATCCTAACTACAAGAAGGTACTCAGCTAGACTTACCCGTCATAAACCAGAAATAATGAGAAACCAAGGATTTATGAAGGCTATATCTAGGGTTGGCTAAACATACCAATTTGCATGAAAGCTTTTCTTATGATAAAACCCAAATTGAGTATTGGCGGTTAATTTTATAGTTAGCCCTAGTTAACTTGATTTGCACTTGGTCTAGAGTAATCACTTGGCTAACTAATCAAGCAAGAGTGACTATTTCATCAATAGCCTTTCAGATTAATCATCATAACCATCTTTAATTCCATAAGTTACTACGGTAACACATGCCCAGTCAAGTTACTCACTGTCCAGGAGCGATGGCGATTATAATTGATTCCTACCCAGCTGGGGATAAAATGTCTCACACTCGCCCGACACATCCAGCTACGGCGGTCGTAAGCTGCCGCTCAGGAGATTCGAGAACACAACGCGCGGGACGGCCATGGGCCCTTCTACACCGGGGGTTATCTCAATGCCAGGTCGCTCAATCTATAACTGCCCACGGTCATGCCAGGTCAGTCAGGCCCCGCCAGTCCACGGACCATGCCAGGTTGCTCAGAATAGTTGCTCATGGTACATATAAGGCCCTGGGTGTTAGGCGTCAACATCTCCATCACCGGCTCGAATAACCTTACTCGGCTTCGCGGGAGGTACTCTGACCTACTCCGTTAAGTGATTGACGCGTTCAAAATGACTGAGGTGTGCCTTCGTCGGGTCCTAATCGACATAGATGGGAGACTACTAGCACATAGAACCCATGTCCTGCTGCTCCTACATCCCGCCCGGTATCAAATTAATTATCACATGGTTATCTTCATGGTAGCACCAGGCTAGTCATCATCAGTATCCACCTACTGCAGGAGACAGGAAATCACCCGACTTTTACCGGTCTAAGCAGGCTAAGCATATAACGGCCTAGACTGAACAGGGATATCAAGACATTAATTGCGGTGGACAAGGTATGATAGTAATGCAGCAACGGTTGCAATCAATTCCTATAAACCTAATGCAACAAGCATATCAAGTTAATTCCATAAATAGTTTGCAAACCATATGAGTTAGATGCTCCGGGGCTTGCCTCTTTCGAAGTCGGAGGGTCGGTGGTCATTGCACTCAGGTAAGTCTTCGACGTCTCCTCCTTCTGTCATCTCGTTCAGGGTCTCCTCTGAAATTGGCTCCTCCTGCGGTTGCGGGCTCTGGGTCTCCACTACCGGTCCTGTATGATGCATAGCATGTATGAATAAAAATGAATACACATGGGATGCATGAGTGATGCAACATGGAATAGGATAATTCCGGAGATAAGCACATGTCATCTACTTCATTTTCTTCAACAAGGTAGTCAACATCATCCTACCACTAAATAGTCATTTGCTACTACCTTACTATTTAATTAAGCCTATAACAGCAACCCTTAGCTAACTACTTCAGAAAAAATCTACAAAAATTAATGTAAGTTGACCACATGCAGTTTAGTCCTCTGTCCAAAATTCAAGCTATTTGGACTTAAACCCTATTCTCCACGAAAAAGACAAACATTACAATGAAAAGGTGCTTTGAACTACACACCCTAGCACAAAGTGTCAAACAACAGATTTCCCATTTTTCTACTGAACTTCTTGGTACAAGAGCAGGCTACAAAATTTATCCAGTTCATATTCTTCATATTTGAATTACTACAATTTATGCAAGAAAACAATATTTAATCATTTTAATTGCTACTGCCAAAATATTACACAGAACATCTCTATATTACATTTTTCCCAGAAACTACTCACTAACACAAACTCAACAAAACAAGAATCACATTTTTCTGAGCAATACACAGTTTACTATGCATTTAACAAGATTTCAGCCTAAACATAAATTAAACATAACTACATATAAAATTATCACAAACTAGACATATCATATTTTTCCAAAACAGATCTCAGCAAGACAAACCTAACAAAATTTAGTTCACCTCATTTGGACTAATGCAACTCCAGATATGAATTAAACAAGCATTAACACATTTTCTCAAAACAATAAAAACAAAAACACTTTAACCTAATTGCTACACGCACACAGTGCTGCTGCACCTAAGCTACTGACAACTGGTGCTTTGTGCTCCTGCACACAGTGCTGCTGCACCATGGCGGACGGCGAGCGATGGCGTACCGCCACCACCAAACCCTAATCGGCTAAACCATCACCACCTACTCCTTCTACGGACTTGACCGACCCTAGAACGCGAGCTAGAACGGACTGATTCGCATGGAGGGAGGGCCGACCACGGCGGACCGAGCTCGGCGGTCATGGCGGCCATGGCGGGAACTCACCCCGTGGCTTACCTAGGGCCTCTTACGGAGCACTAACCGCGGCAAAAGGTGCGGGGGCTCACGGCGAAGCTGGTTGGGTGGCTGGTTGGGCGAAGGCTCGGCGGGACGGCGGCGAACGGCGGCGAGTGCTCGGTTTCTCCCCCTTTCCGCCCGGGCGACGGCGAGAGCGAAGAGGAGGCAAAGCGAAGGGAGTGGAGCGGCTCTGGCAGGGCGAAGGCGTGTAGACGGGCTTTGTGCTCGCCACGCCGCGCGCGTTGCCTGCCCGGCCGGCCGTCGTGCGCCACGCGGCGGGCGATGCCTGACGCAGTCGGTCACAACGCCGTGCGCGCTCGGCTGCAACGGACGGTTCAGTGGCCATCACGCCGACTGACAGCCGATCTTTGGGCACGATTAACTCCTAATCCCCTCGATGAAACGCTGAGCCACTTGTTCCATTGAGTAGAGCTATGTGCCGACTACAACTTTGGTTATAGGATCAAGCATCGGTTCGGCCTAGATTTTGCTCAAGAAAGCTCCAAAGTTCGCTAGACGAAACTGTTAGTCATTTCGAAAACTTAGGAAATTTTCCAAGTCTAAAACTCTCCCATTTCTGCCTTGTGGGCCTCAAAACACCACGTTAACCTCATTTTCATGAGTTGACCCAAAAACAACTTTTGTTCTACTCTAAATTCTACACACTTTTGGTTTAGGGCACTAACCCATACAAAGATTCTATCATGGAGGTCTTTGTTAGTCAAACCAAAGGACTCCTAAGGCTCTATTAGGGTAACTAGGGTTAGGGACTTGGTTAGCCAAAAAGACCAACATAAACTTGGCTTCAAGATAACCTCTCCACAAGGTTAAACTACTTAGGAACTCAACCAATCCACAAACAAGTCAACCAAGAATCACACCAAAGCATGATTAGAAAAAGCTATCACACGAAATAACACATTACATAAAGAAGAGAAACATATGATGATGCTTTATGCTCATGAGATGTCAAGTTATGCATTTAGGGTTGCTTAACACCAGAGGTGTTACAATTATGATGAGACTTTTGCTCCTGTAGCTCGTTTGGAGGCAATTAGGATCCTCTTGGCTTTTGCTGCATCCAAAGGTTTTAAACTTTTTCAAATGGATGTCAAGAGTGCCTTCCTAAACGGCTGCATAGAAGAAGAGTGTAACACCTCTAGTGTTAAAAATGTAATTAACCTGACATGTCATCATCTTTAGGCATTAATCATTCTTGCCATGCATTTAGGTTTGCCTATTACTTGTTTTGCTTTTACCTTTTCTGAAGTGATTTGTGTAGTGATTCCTTTTTCAAAACCCTAAAGGCCCAAACCTTTCTTAAGGGCAAAATGGTAATTTCACCTCTGTGTCTAGCTCTGTGTAAATCTTGTTCAGTTTTGTGCCTTGATGTTTTGTTGTGTTGATCAAGGATAAAAATCAAAAATAGATTTGGAAGTTCTTTTGAAAAACCCTAATTTCCAAACTCTAGTTTTACCCCTCTTTTTATAATTCAAAAACTGTTAAAAATTTGAAGTTGGTCCTTTTGGCAAAGTTGTAGATCTTGTCAAGAGGAACAACTTTGGTGTTTACAGATTTTCAACTTTTAGTATAAAATCAAAAGTAATTATGAATTTATTAAAATCCCAAAAGTGTCCCCTTTTCAAATTTCGAATGTGATTCAAAAACTATTTGGATTTTGAAAATGTTCATATTTACAAAGTTGTAGATCTCCTTTTTCTGCACAACTTTGGTGTTTTGAGTTTTTGCTGCTCAGTTCAAATTTTGGGAGTAATTTGCAAAATACTGAAATCCTTTCAAAATCAAACCCTACCCTAGCTACTGTTCTTCTCCTACCTAGGGTCAGGAGGGGGCCCCGGCCATGGCCGCGCGCCGGCGCTGCGTACGCCACGCGTCTGGCAGCCGCCCGCCTGCTCCCGACCCGTCGCCCTGAACAGTGCATTCATTCCGCCCCCGCACGCGCCACAGTTGACTTCTATCCCGTCCCCTACCGGTCCCTGCACGTTGCCGCCGCGTGGCCATCGCCGGCGAGCTCTTGCGCCCGGGTCCTGAGCGATATTCTCGCTCCCTTTTCCCATCAACCGACAGCACGCGCGCACGCCCGACCTTATCCCTACCACAGCACGCCCCGAGCGGCAGCACGCTTGGCTATAAAAGCCACCCGCCGGCCGCCGTTCTTCCTCACTCGCCAGCCACCTCCGTTCTCCCTCCCCACCGCCCCTGGCTAGTTTTTTTTCGACTTCGCCTCGTTGCCGCGCAGCTCCCCAGTCTTCCAATTTCACCGCTACCGACTCCCACCGCCGAGTGCAAGTCTGTCTTCCTCAGCGCCGGTGAGAAGCCGACTGCCTCGGGTCGACGGAATTCATTGCCGTCGCTCCACCCCTCCTCCCTCTGACCTCTGATCTTCCTTCATTGCCTTCTTGCGCTCCTAACCGGCTACTGGTGGCCGTGCCTGGTGTACAGGGTCGCCGGATCGCCGGAGTTCCGCCGCGGTCGCCTCCTCCCTCGACCCGCATCTCTCGAGCGTATCGAGCCTCACCCTCGAGCACGCCTTCGAACCGCGCCCCTCGAAGTAGCCGAGGCCACCCTCAGCCTCGGGCGAGTCGCAGCTACCCTCGGGCTGTAAGCCTCGAGTGAGCCGAGGCCACCCTCGAGAGGTTAGCCGCAAGAGAGCCCCGCCGAGGCCCCGCCCGTCGAGCTCCCTTCTCCTTCCGCCTCGCCGAGCCTCGCTTCCGACTCACGGTGAGCTCGCGAATCTTTCCCCACCCTCGGCTTTCCCAGCGCGAGCCCCGAGCGGACGGTCCGCGTCCGCCTCGCCTGCGATTCGCCCGAGCCCTGCGGTGCGCCGCGCGATTCGCCCGAGCCCTGCGGTGCGCCGCACGATTCGCCCGAGCCCTACGGGGAAGGAGCACAGTGCTCTTTTTCCTTTTTGGAAAAGTGTGATTAGTGTTCTGTTTTCTCTTTTTTGTGAGAATTAATCTGTTGTTCCATAAATCTTGAGAAAAATATGGTATGCTCCTTGCACTGTGTAGAATTTTAGAAAAATAAGAAACTCTACCTTTCTGCAAAAATTAGAAAATGAAAAATCCTTCTTTTAATTAAGAAATGGATGGTTTTAGATTTTTAGAAAATCATGTGTAGATCCAAAAATCATGAGATAAATTTTTATGCGCTAGTTATGTCATGCTTAGTCTTTGGTAGATTTTTGAGGCCTTTTGGAGCAACTGTATAAAATGACCTTTTTAAATAATTAGGAAAAATAGAAAAGCACTTAGGGTTCATGTTGTATGCCCTGTGATGTGACTTTGGGATTGTTTGCTGTTCATAGACCGCCACCCAACTGGTCTATGATACTTGTGATGCCATGCAATGACTTGTGTTTAGGTCAGGTAAAAGGATGTTTTATAAGTTTGATTAATCTTGCTTAAGGGTAGAGATAAGTAACTCTACGTCCATTCTAGAAATTACTTACACGATAGAGAGTTGTACTCTAGAATCTGTGGTTTTGCCCTGTGTTGCATTGTTCATGTCAGCATCCTCATTAGCATACATCATTGCATCCGTGTAGTGACCGAAGGAGAAGGTGTCAAAGTCGAGTCAGCCGCTGACGAACCTACTCCTGAGGTGACCCCGAGCTCCGACACCTGCACTGCCGACCCCGAGCCTGTCCTCTTTGCTCTTCAAGGCAAGCCCCGGTGCATTTAACCCTTCCTTGCTTTTATAAAAGTTTACTTAAATGCTTTTGAGTTAAAACTACTGCATTAGGTTATAGGAGTTGTGTGATGACCTATTACCTGCATTGTTTACCTCCACCAGAAGATCCACCTGCCCTGTTTTAAAAACTATTTGCAAAATGCTTAGTGATGCTATACAATAGATTTGCAATAAAAATGCCAATTTCAAAAGTGTGATCACTTAAAGAATTTTTATGGGAATTTGGCTTACTCCCTGCCTGTTGACTAAGTATCTGATCCGTACCTAGTCAACAGTGAGGAGAGGTTGTCCGAGCGTATGGTGCCGTCATGTTGTAGTCCAGGACTCAACAGTTGACACCGACCGGGACAGGGTTGAAAAACCGACAGAACCTGTACTCTTGGGTTAGAGTCTCGAGGTGCTTGTCGCTGGCGGAAAAATTTAGGGACCATCCGTATGGGGGCCTGCTGGCCAAGACTTGCAACTATTCACATACTTCGGAAAGCTCTGGCTCCGAGGAATCCTTTATTGGACCGACAATCGCGCACTGGGAGTGGAGAGATGGCGGAAGTAGTATGTACCCACGTGGTCGTCGTACCTGGATAGGAGTGGTGTACTGTACTTCCGGGTGGCGTAGGACCGGGCCCAATCTTGGAGGAATCGTGGTAGACGAGTTGGCATATGCAAGCTTGGGTGCTACATATGCAGTGTGGATAGGGATCCTCCGCTGAGTATTATTTATCCGGATTAACGTTGCTCCTCGGTTATGGAGACTTGGTCACTGACTGTCAACGGAGAGTGGTTCTCAACTAGGTATGTTTTTGAAAGGTAAAATGAATCATGAACGATGAAGAATTGAGAAATACTGGAATCTTTTCAAAAATAAAACAAGGATTTCAAAATGCTTTTTCTGCAAAATACTTGATCTTGCTTAAGCCTTACCTTGACTACCTAAGCCTCTCATTCCTGAGTCTTCTCCCCTTTTTCTTTAGTCGGGTAAGTCTTGTTGAGTACCCCAGTACTCAGGGTTTGTTAACCCCTTGTTGCAGGTTTCTCCTAAGTGACGTTGATCATGATCGTGTCAGTAGGCTTGACGTGATCTGGTCGTTCTTCTTCCCCAACTTAGGTACTCCGCCTAAGTGTGGCTCTGTAATACTATTCTACTTCAACAACACCAGTTATGTTCATGTAAAAGTAACTTATTCATGTTTTATAAAGGTTATCTATCTTGCTTCCGCACTCCGATGGTATTTTGTATCAACTGTTGTAATGTTGTAATTATTGCAACCTTCATGATGATGGTCCTATGGTTCGTGGATAATTCGGGGTTCCCTCGGGGACACCCGACAGATCTTTCCTGTGATGTGGTACATGTGCACAGTCATTAGAGCTCAGGGAGACAGTGACGTGTGCGGGTGGGCCACATTACCGGGAGGTTCTGCCACAAAGAGGTGTATGTGAAACAACCCCCGGTTTTGAAAATCCCAAGTTTCCAAACCATGTTTATAAACTTCACAAAGCTTTGTACGGATTGAAACAAGCCCCTCGAGCCAGGTATGTGTAACACCCCGGGTGTTTAATTAATTAAAATTAATTAGAATTTAATAAGAAAATAGCCAAAACCTTAGATGGAGGAAAAATCCTAACCAGGTGTTTGTTGCATTCATGCCGTTGCACAGTTTTATTGGGTGAAAAAGATTTTCTGTTAAACCCGGATAGAGCGAATCGAATTTATTCTGTTTAGAAATAAATAAAAGGTTTATAAAATTTTACAACAATGGCAAAGGGACCAACCCCATTTCCCTCTCCTCTCCTCTTTCAGCCTGGCCCGACTCCTCCCTCTCCTTTCTTCTCAAACCGGCCCAGGCCCTTCTCCTGCAGCCCAACCCCTTCTGGCCCATCCGCCTCTCCCCCTCCTCCCATTCCCTCCCCGCGCGGCCCACCCAGTGCCTCCCGCTCGCCTTGGCCCAGTTTCGCACCCGCCTCCGACCTACTCTGCATGCGCGGCCCGCAACACCACCACACTCTCCCTCTCGCTCTCACTGACGAGCTGGGCCGCGGCCCCCATCACCGACAGGTGGCCCCCACCTGTCAGACTCATCCTCAACCCCCAACCAACTCCTCTGGCTTTTCCTCCTTCGCACCGAGCGCTCGTCGCTCCTGATTCGCTCCGCGCTCGCTCCCAACACCCCTCCGAACCCTCCGGCCTCGACCTCATCTCCAACCGATCAGGACCGCGCCGCCACCCATCCCTGTCCCCCTGCCTACAAGAAGAGCAAACCCTCTCCACGCGCCAGCTCTCTCCTCCCTCCTTCGGCTACAGCCGCCATTGCGGAGCTTGGCAAGAAGCTCGGTTTCGCTCGCAAGGGCCGCCATCCCTCCTCTGCCCTCCATCAAGCTTGTGGGGCCACGCCTCGTCCCGAAGATCCACCCCGGGTGGAATCCGCGCCGGGAAACTCCACGACAACAACCACGCCGAAGCTCCGAACCACTCCCGCGCTGTAACGTCCCGCCTCCTCGAGGCCGGGCCCGCTTACATCAGGCAGCTTTCATAGGACCTAGACTATCCCCACAGACCAACACCAGTCTTTTCTGCGCACTTTGTCCTCACTCATGCGTACCCGGGAAAGACTTCCCGGTCGGTCACCCATCGCTCCAAGCCAAGCACGCTTAACTTTGGAGTTTTTAGGAAATGGGCTTCCGGAAAAGAAGTTGCAACTTATTGGTATGGGTATTCTATTAATCCTATTAAGCCCTGAGCCGAGATGTTACAATCTCACCCCCTTAAGAGATCGACGTCCTCGTCGATCAATCCCAGGCCAGGAACGTCCTCTCTTGGCCACGTCCGTATGCCCAATGCCAGCGCATATGCCATGCTGTGTGACCACTCCGGATCCACACCAGCCATGCGCACTATGCCTGCGCAACTGCGACACACGCGCCCGTGAAACCGCGAGAGTCGGCTCTGATACCATTCTGTAACGTCCCGCCTCCTCGAGGCCGGGCCCGCTTACATCAGGCAGCTTTCATAGGACCTAGACTATCCCCACAGACCAACACCAGTCTTTTCTGCGCACTTTGTCCTCACTCATGCGTACCCGGGAAAGACTTCCCGGTCGGTCAGCCATCGCTCCAAGCCAAGCACGCTTAACTTTGGAGTTTTTAGGAAATGGGCTTCCGGAAAAGAAGTTGCAACTTATTGGTATGGGTATTCTATTAATCCTATTAAGCCCTGAGCCGAGATGTTACACGCGCCCTCTGTCGTCGTCTGCGTCACCAGAAGCCTCCTTCGTCCCCGCGGATACCCTCGGTGAGCTCGCCGTATCCTTCGCTCTCCTCCTCATAGTTTACCTAGGATGCTACCGGTCCCTAGGGCATGGTCCGAGCCACGCCGCCGAGCTTGCCATGACGCCGCCGCTCACTGCTTATCGCCGCCGCGCGCAGGGACACCCGCGGCCAGTGTTTTCCCCTGAACCCTCGATGCGCCGTCTGATCTTGATTCCGCGGCTGAGATTAGATCAGCACTCGAAGGGGTATACACCGGGCGCACTGGCCCGTGCACCCCAGCTCAGCGCCGCGTCAGCTGGTCCATCCAACCGCGTGGCACACCGGGCCAACCGCACGGCGACACGCGACACCCACTTCAGCACCACCGAGCCGCACCGCACCAACAGGCTCACGCCACGTGGCCTCCACGTCGACCACAGCCGAGTCAGCGCCGGCGACCACACCCTCTTCCCTTCCCCAGATCACGATCGTCCATCGCGAGTTCAACGATCGAGAATAGATCATACCCCTTTGCCGACTCTTTTTCTAAAGAGACCCCCAACTTTCAGGGAATCAACCCGCACTCCATACAAGACTGTTCAGTGTGCCTTGGTTTTCTTCCTATCTACCCCTCCGGTTATTGTGAAACTGTGGCCCGGTCCACCGATCCTGGACCTGGTTCACCTCGCACTCGTGAACCGCGTTCACGACACAGTTATGCACCGCGTCCACCCAGCGCGCGACACGTGGCGCCAGCGCCCGCTCCTCCCCGTGCATTTTGCAGAAACATCCCTCTATTTTTCCACTTTTCAACCCGCACTCCACCCGCATGCACCTTGAGTCTTGCGAATCTTTCTTATTGACCCCTGAGCTTCTGCATAAATGAGGACCGGCCCAACAACCTTTTCTTTTCAGTTTCCTTTTATTTTAAAATACGAAAATGAGTTCAAATGATTTATAGTTTTGCCACTCAGATTCAAAAGCCCATAACTTGCTCATTTTAACTCCGTTTTGACCCGTTCAAGGCGCGTTAGATTCGTCTCGTCGAGCTCTACGCAGTAGATCTGTTTACGTTCTGTTTTATTACTGTTGATGTACTATTATTTATATTGTTTTGTTTGGGCCATGTATTGATGTTTGATCCAGCGAGTGCGAGCTACGCGGAACCTCCAGATCAAGTCTATACTCTTGTTGATTTGACCCAGCCCGAAGGCAAGTGTCCTTGCACATATTGCTCCCGTAATTATTTTATTTTGAGTTAGAGTAGTTAGATCCAATAGATGCATGCAGTCTTAAATTGAATGTCATGTTAAGGTTTACTAGAACTTGTTTATATTATCCTTGTCACCTGGTTTGGGATGGTTTGGGTAGAAGTCATGCTTAGCCCTGCTGTCTTGGGATGGGATGGTGGTTTAATAATAATCTTGATTAATGATGTATGGAACATGGACTGGTAATGAATAGTATGGTGAGTAGGTAAATCCGGCAGGATGGACCGTATTGTTGGTTTTGTGCCATGGATTTGGCAGCTCTTATTTGGTTTTTGGTTCGGGGCTTGTGCTAGATTTATCCTGCCTGGATCCCAAGGACCCGGTTCTCAGAGCATGTAACCCGGCTTAACAGCGCAGCCATGAGGTCTGGATGGGCTGGACCTGGCTAAGTAATTAATTGCCTCCAAGTTGAGGGTTTACACGGGGTCGGATTTGTGGCACAAGATGGGGCTTCTGCAGTGGTGTGTATATCCACTGTTAGCGGTGAAACCTTAGTGAACGTGTAAAACGGGCTTGGACGGAATTTTGTAACGGCCTTGTAGTGCGACCCCGCTATGCACCTTGGCAGTGTTTAGCGTGATGGGGAACGCATGACTCATGGGTAACGATGTGCAACCTCTGCAGAGTGTAAAACTGATATGTCAGCCGTGCTCACGGTCATGAGCGGCATGGACTTCTTTGAGATTAGTTGGTGGGTTGGGTCTGGTTCGTTAGGGAAGCCTTATGTGGACATTAGTCCCATATGACATCGGTACAGAGGCTTCTTCTACGCGGGTCATTGCTTGGTACGGGAGTGACTCCCAGGCTCGGGCGCAGACCTGGTGTTATTACGGAAGGTAGCTCTCTATGTCGTGACATATGGACCTAATACTCTTAAGGGGACTATTCGAGTTAGTCCTCTGGGTGGCCTGACAGACTTCAGGTGTGGTTTGCCTGATGGACTTCAGGTGTGGCTTGTGCTTGGTGGACACCAAGTGTGGTTGCTTGGTGGATTCCAAGTGCGGGTTGCTCGGTGGATTCCAAGTGTTCTACTTTTCTACAGTGTCTGTGGTTATAACCTAGTATATAGGTGCATAGGATTAATAGGATTTAATAGGATGTGTTGCTTTAGGCGCTTGAGTCAGACAGAGTCAACCTACCTTTGTTAATAGCATCATAAGCATTTATTTCCTACACTTGCGGAGTACATTTCGATGTACACTCACCCTTCCTCTTTGAACCCCTTGCTACCCCACCCAGACGTTGGAGTCTACGATGCGGAGCAGGAGAACCCAGAAGACGGCGGATATGACCCCGACAACTTGTACCCAGAAGATGGTGGATACGACCGAGACGACTTGCACTAGGATGGCGCAGCCCCTGGTCGACCTTCCTGTGGAGATGGCGTCCAGTTTCCGCGAGTCTACATTAGAGTTAGACTGAGAGTCTGTAGTTTTCTTTTGGACCCGAGGGTCATTTTTGTAATAATGTTCGATATATTAATAAAGCATTGTTTTGATATTTACTATGATATGGATATATGTATGAAAATTGATCCTGGCATACATATATTGTGCTCCAGTTTTGTTCTTATAATTGGGGTGTCACAGAGTGGTATCAAAGCTGTGTTGACCGTAGGACGCTACCCTATTCAGTCGTCGAGTTTACAAAACTATTTTTAAAAGTCTAGCCTCTTTTCCCACTTCTGTAGTCTTTCTGTGCTGAAAATTCAAACTCTGTTTTAAACTAGGTCCTCCAATAGTGGGATGCCCACCATAATTATTTGAACTCGTAGCACGTTGATTGATATGTGCTTGTGCTCTTGTTTGATTTCCTTCTTTGTATTGACTGTAGCCTCCCAGAATCTCGGGACGAGATTCCAGTTAAGGGGGTAAGTTTGTAACACCCCGGGTGTTTAATTAATTAAAATTAATTAGAATTTAATAAGAAAATAGCCAAAACCCTAGATGAAGGAAAAATCCTAACCAGATGTTTGTTGCATTCATGCCGTTGCACAGTTTTATTGGGTGAAAAAAATTTTCTGTTAAACCCGGATAGAGCGAATCAAATTTATTCTATGTAGAAATAAATAAAAGGTTTATAAAATTTTACAAAACTTTAAAAACTCAAAATTTTATTTTGAAAACCTAGGGAAAATATTTTCAACACTTTTCAAATTTATTTTATTTCAAACTGATTTGAAATTTGGATTTAAAAGAATTTGCAAAAGAAAAGAAAGGAAAAAATGGCAAAGGGACCAACCCCATTTCCCTCTCCTCTCCTCTTTCAGCCTGGCCTGACTCCTCCCTCTCCTTTCTTCTCAAACCGGCCCAGGCCCTTCTCCTGCAGCCCAACCCCTTCTGGCCCATCCACCTCTCCCCCTCCTCCCATTCCCTCCCCGCGCGGCCCACCCAGCGCCTCCCGCTCGCCTTGGCCCAGTTTCGCACCCGCCTCCGGCCTGCTCCGCATGCGTGGCCCGCAACTCCACCACACTCTCCCTCTTGCTCTCACTGACGAGCTGGGCCGCGGCCCCCATCACCGACAGGTGGCCCCCACCTGTCAGACTCATCCTCAACCCCCAAACAACTCCTCCGGCTTTTCCTCCTTCGCACCGAGCGCTCGTCGCTCCTGATTCGCTCCGCTCTCACTCCCAACACCCCTCCGAACCCTCCGGCCTCGACCTCATCTCCAACTAATCGGGACCGCGCCGCCACCCATCCCTCTCCCTCTGCCTACAAGAAGAGCAAACTCTCTCCACGCGCCAGCTCTCTCCTCCCTCTTTCGGCTACAGCCGCCATTGCCGAGCTTGGCAAGAAGCTCGGTTTCGCTCGCAGGGGCCGCCATCCCTCCTCTGCCCTCCATCAAGCTTGTGGGGCCACGCCGCGTCCCGAAGATCCACCCCGGGTCGAATCCGCGCCGGGAAACTCCACGACAACAACCACGCCGAAGCTCCGAACCACTCCCGCGCCCTCCGCCGTCGTCTGCATCACCAGAAGCCTCCTTCGACCCCGCGGATACCCTCGGTGAGCTCGCCGTATCCTTCTCTCTCCTCCTCATAGTTTACCTTGGACGCTACCGGTCCCTAGGGCATGGTCCGAGCCACGCCGCCGAGCTTGCCATGACGCCGCCGCTCACTGCTTATCGCCGCCGCGCGCAGGGACACCCGCGGCCAGTGTTTTCCCCTGAACCCTCGATGCGCCGTCCGATCTTGATTCCGCGGCTGAGATTAGATCAGCACTCGAAGGGGTATACACCGGGCGCACTGGCCCGTGCACCCCAGCTCAGCGCCGCGTCAGCTGGTCCATCCAACCGCGTGGCACACCGGGCCAACCGCACTGCGACACGCGACACCCACTTCAGCACCACCGAGCCGCACCGCACCAACAGGCTCACGCCACGTGGCCTCCACGTCGACCACTGCCGAGTCAGCGCCGGCGGCCACACCCTCTTCGCTTCCCCAGATCACGATCGTCCATCGCGAGATCAATGATCGAGAATAGATCATACCCCTTCGCCGGCTCTTTTTCTAAAGAGACCCCTACTTTCAGGGAATCAACCCGCACTCCATACAGGACTGTTCAGTGTGCCTTGGTTTTCTTCCCATCTACCCCTCCGGTTATCGTGAAACTATGGCCCGGTCCACCGATCCTGGACCTCGTTCACCTCGCACTCGTCCACCGCGTTCATGGCACAGTTATGCACCGCGTCCACCCAGCGCGCGACACGTGGCGCCAGCGCCCGCTCCTCCCCGTGCATTTTGCAGAAACGTCCCTCTATTTTTTGACTTTTCAACCCGCACTCCACCCGCATGCACCTTGAGTCTTGCGAATGTTTCTTATTGACCCCTGAGCTTCTGCATAAATGAGGACCGGCCCAACAGCCTTTTCTTTTCAGTTTCCTTTTATTTTAAAATACGAAAATGAGTTCAAATGATTTACAGTTTTGCCACTCAGATTCAAAAGCCCATAACTTGCTCATTTTAACTCCGTTTTGACCCGTTCAAGTCGCGTTAGATTCGTCTCGTCGAGCTCTACGCAGTAGATCTATTTATGTTCTGTTTTATTACTGTTGATGTACTATTATTTATATTGTTTTGTTTGGGCCATGTATTGATGTTTGATCCAGCGAGTGCGAGCTACGCAGAACCTCCAGATCAAGTCTATACTCTTGTTGATTTGACCCAGCCCGAAGGCAAGTGTCCTTGCACATATTGCTCCCGTAATTATTTTATTTTGAGTTAGAGTAGTTAGATCCAATAGATGCATGCAGTCTTAAATTGAATTCCATGTTAAGGTTTACTAGAACTTGTTTATATTATCCTTGTCACCTGGTTTGGGATGGTTTGGGTAGAAGTCATGCTTAGCCCTGCTGTCTTGAGATGGGATGGTGGTTTAATAATAATCTTGATTAATGATCTATGGAACATGGACTGGTAATGAATAGTATGGTGAGTAGGTAAATCCGGCAGGATGGACCGTATTGGTGGTTTTGTGCCATGGATTTGGCAGCTCTTATTTGTTTTTTTGTTCGGGGCTTGTGCTAGATTTATCCTGCCTGGATCCCTAGGACCCGGTTCTCAGAGCATGTAACCCGGCTTAACAGCGCAACCATGAGGTCTGGATGGGCTGGACCTGGCTAAGTAATTAATTGCCTCCAAGTTGAGGGTTTACACGGGGTCGGATTTGTGGCACAAGAGGGGGCTTCTGCAGTGGTGTGTATATCCACTGTTAGCGGTGAAACCTTAGTGAACGTGTAAAACGGGCTTGGAGGGAATTTTGTAACGGCCTTGTAGTGCGACCCCGCTATGCACCTTGGCAGGGTTTAGCGTGATGGGGAACGCATGACTCATGGGTAACGATGTGCAACCTCTGCAGAGTGTAAAACTGATATATCAGTCGTGCTCACGGTCATGAGCGGCTTGGACTTCTTTGAGATTAGTTGGTGGGTTGGGTCTGGTTCGTTAGGGAAGCCTTATTTGGACATTAGTCCCATATGACATGGGTACAGAGGCTTCTTCTACGCGGATTATTGCTTGGTACGGGAGTGACTCCCAGGCTCGGGCGCAAACCTGGTGTTATTACGGAAGGTAGCTCTCGATGTCGTGACATATGGACCTAATACTCGTAGGGGGACTCTTCGAGTTGGTCCTGTGGGTGGCCTGACAGACTTCAGGTGTGGTTTGCCTGATGGACTTCAGCTGTGGGTTGTGCTTGGTGGACTCCAAGTCTGGTTGCTTTGTGGATTCCAAGTGCGGGTTGCTCGGTGGATTCCGAGTGTTCTACTTTTCTACAGTGTCTGTGGTTATAACCTAGTAAATAGGTGCATAGGATTAATAGGATTTAATAGGATGTGTTGCTTTAGGCGCTTGAGTCAGATAGAGTCAGCCTACCTTTGTTAATAGCCTCATAAGCATTTATTTCCTACACATGCGGAGTACATTTCAATGTACTCACCCTTCCTCTTTGAACCCCCTGCTACCCCACCCAGACGTTGGAGTCTACGACGCGGAGCTGGAGAACCCGGAAGACGGCGGATACGACCCCGACAACTTGTACCCAGAAGATGGTGGATACGACCCAGACGACTTGCACTAGGATGGCGCAGCCCCCGGCCGACCTTCCTGTGGAGATGGCATCCAGTTTCCGCGAGTCTACATTAGAGTAAGACTGAGTGTCTGTACTTTTCTTTTGGACCCGAGGGTCATTTTTGTAATAATGTTCGATATATTAATAAAGTATTGTTTTGATATTTACTATGATGTGGATATATGTATGAAAATTGATCCTGGCATACATATATTGTGCTCCAGTTTTGTTCTTAAAATTGGGGTGTCACAGTATGATAGGTTGAAAACCTTTTTGTTTGCTATGGGTTTTAAAATGGGATGTGTAGATAAAACGTTTTTTCTCCTCAAGCAAGGCAATGACACTCTCTTGGTTCAGATTTACGTGGATGGTATCATTTTCGGTGGTTCTTCTCATGCCTTGGTTGCCAAGTTTGCAGATACAATGAGCAGAGAATTTGAGATGAGCATGATGGGTGAGTTGACGTTTTTCCTCAGGTTGCAAATCAAGCAATCCCGAGAAGGGACGTTCATGCACCAGGGAAAGTACACCAAGGTCATATTGAAGAAGTTCAATATGGGTGAGGCCAAACCTCTTCCAACACCCATGTCGATCACGACGGCCCTGGATGCGGACCATGACGGAGAAGCTGTGGACCAGAAGGAGTACCAGAGTATGATCGGGTCGCTGCTCTACCTGACGGCGACACGCCCGGACATTCAGTTCGTGGTGTGTCTTTGCGCGCGCTTTCAGGCGTCGCCGCGCACTTCTCACCGTCAGGCGGTCAAGCGCATAATGAGGTACTTATGTTTCACACCTGAGTTCGGGATTTGGTATTCTGCTTCCTCTACCCTCGCCCTTTGCGGTTACTCGGATGCTGATTTTGCTGGTTGCCGACTTGAGCGCAAGTCCACTTCTGGGACTTGTCAGTTTTTGGGTTCCTCTCTAGTCTCTTGGTCTTCTCGCAAGCAGTCTAGTGTCGTTCAGTCTACCACAGAGGCTGAATATGATGCTGTGGCTAGCTGATGTTCCCAGTTCTTGTGGATAATGGCCACTTTGTGTGATTTCGGTCTGAGTTTTTCTCGAGTTCCTTTGCTTTGTGACAGCACGAGTGCGATTAGCATTGCTAAGAACCCCGTGCTGCATTCTAATACCAAACACATTGATGTGCGCTTTCATTTCTTGTGATACCACTATGAGAAGGGTGATATCGACCTTCACCATGTGGATACTCATCTTCAGTTGGCAGATATTTTCACCAAGCCTTTGGACCAATCAACCTTTGCTAGGTTGAGAGGTGAGCTTGGTGTGTGTGTCCCCTTTTAGTTGGGGGAAACATTTTGGTTCTTGTACCATAGACTGACCTCTTTAATTTTGTTCTTGTTCACTTTCTGCATTTCATCATATTTGCATCTTTATCTTTTCGAGCTTCATGTCTATAATCTGTAGAATGAATTTATGCTCTGATTAGTGTATTCTCTAATGATATATGATGATGCTTGTAGCTTAAGCTCCTTTTGATCACTGATACATGTTGTGAGCTGAGCTACTTTTCAGAACTGTGAATATGCATAATTCAACATAAAAATTGAAACATGTTCACCATTGAGTTTGGCAACTAGCATGTATAGAAGGTGTTGAAGTCACTTGTGCTTTTCATATATGCTAGGTTGCTATGTCTCTAGTTCTGAGTCCTTCACTTGCTTGGGGTGTTCATATTCTTTTAAAATTTGAACCAAGTATAAGTGAATTGAAAAGATCGAGATGGGATTACTTGACAGCACATCACGGTATCGAGACTGTTTCTCATTGCACATTGAGTCAAACTTGATCCGTCTAGTGTAAGATCGAAACCGTTGCTTCAAGCTTCTGATTGCTTATGCATAGGCTTAGCTCGGTTGAAAAGTTAGGCAATGTCAAGTTTTGAACCTCTCGCAATCACATGCTCAAATTTCAAACTTGTGTAATCACCGCTACAACTCCGATAAAATTTTGAAAGCACAAGTCTATGTTTCATTCTACAGCATGTTGATTGAACTTTGCTAGGGGTAGTTCACCTTTTATACAAGTTCAGCACTTGTGTAACTTCCTGTCTATAAATGTTTGGTGCTATTTTGATGGTGAAACCCTTTCTGAATGGCTTAAAACTGCTCACTTTGCTCATATGTTCATATTTCCTATTCTGTGATCAGTTTGAGCCTCTGCTGGCATTTATGCTTGTTGTTAAATCATTGGATCAACACCTTTCAGAGCATCTATTCTTTCTATCGACTATATACCTAGAGCTGCTAACTTGCATTTGTCATATGCATTTGCCTTGTTGTGTGCATTTTCAACTAAGGGGGAGAAATTTGACAAATCATGTCCCTAGTTGTGAGTTGTGTGCACTATTGTAGGGGTAGTTTGCTTGCTTGTTTTATTTGACAAATTTTGTTGGTCAATTGTTTCGAAGCAATTTTTCAATTGGTTTGGAGCGATTTTGCTAGTTGTGTTGAGCCTTTGCCTCTTTCTGGAGGGACTAGCTTGTCTTTGTTTTTTCTTGCTCCGACCTTCTCGCTAGCGGTGTTGAGCCTGTTCTACCTCTTCTTGAAGGCTAGCTTTGCTTTGCTTGGTTGCGTCGAGCCGTTGCCCATGTCTTTGGGAGCCAAGTTGTCTCGCTCACTCCATTCGACTTTTTCTGGCTTTGCTTCGCTTTTGGTCGATTGGTTGAGTTCTCTTACTTCTTCTTCCTCCTTCCTTCTACCATCATATGATTTGTGTTGGTAGTTGACAATGCACTCATCAAGGCGGAGATTAGGGATACATGGGTGCATACCGAATCTTGAGATGATGAGTGATTGTCAACTGGTATGATGCGCATGTTCTTTGGCTTGTGTTGTGCAGGTGTTGAGCTCGGATACGGTGATCGAAGACAAGGTGAAGGTCAAGTAGATACGTGCCGTACCGATGGACCCAGAGTAGTGAAGGGCGGACGTGAGGCTTGGACTGACGGACCGGTGGCCTGAGGATCGGCCGTGGTGGCTGACAGCCTAGGACAGCGACAAGTGTAGACTTGCGGGTGGATGGGGTGCACGGGCGGTGCATCCCTGTACGGCGTCGGTTTGGTGGTTGAGCCACAGAAAAACTACCAAGTGGACGGTTTCCAGGTTTGGGCCTCAAAACCTGGGTGCGGCCGGTTTCCGAGTTTGGGCCGCAAAACGTGGGCTGAGGACGGTTTCCAGGTTTGGGCCTCAAAACCTGGGTGCTGGCCGATTTCTGAGTTTGGGCCACAAAACTCAGGCGACGGACGACAGGTTTCCCGGTTTCGGCCTCAAAACCGGGGGATGGCCCAGGTTTCCCGGTTTCGGCCTCAAAACCGAGGGGAGGTCCGTGAAAAGGACGAGCGGCGCTTGGCGGCACGTGGCGGCATCCAGTGAGGTCACGTCGAGGCGAAGCTACCCGATGTGCGGGCGTGGCCGTGAGATGAACATCAACTCGACTTGGTCAGGAATATCCTTATGGTTAGCCTGCTCGCTCATTAGTTGTAGGGGTAGAAGGGGAATAATTGTATTAGGCTATATTAGGAGAGGCAGCCCCTCCCTCCAAACGATCTCAGTCATTGCTATTTTCATTCTAGGGTTTCTTGCTTCCCATTCCCTGCTGTAGCTTCTGAGATCCACACAGACGGTTTGATCATTCCTCTGTGTATTTGGATTTTGCGGAAACAATACCGTATTCCCGTTGTCTCTTCGTGGGGACGACTTTCGGCTAGCAATCGTGATTGTGATTCGCGTTTTGAACTTGTTCTTCGCGTTCTTCGTTTGTTCACAATTTTCCCGTCACTCGATCTCCCTCCTTGCTGTGTCTTTTTCGAATCCACTTGAATCAACTTGTTGTTTTATGTGAGGAGAACATTTCAACCGAAGAAATTCATATCTACCCTCATGAACAAGTAGATTGGGTCAATTCAAGTTTCGTGGCGCTTTTCGGTTCTTGCACCTTCCCTTTCGATTTCCCGGAGTTTGAGTTGATTTGAGCGGATGATTTCTTGGGGATAGTCTCCTAACTACCTTGTGATCATCCTCTCCAACTTTGGGATCAAGGGATTTTGATTTGGATTGGATTTGGGAAGATTTGGTGAGAAGGCGACTGAAAACGCCCTCACTGTGTGTTCCCGGACAGTCCGCCGGTTGAACCGCGGACAGTCCGGGCGTTGGGCTCCAGACAGGTCAGTGGCTTTATGGCTCGGCCGACTTGCTTTTGTTTGAACGGCGGACAGTCCGCCGTAGTCGATCGCGGACAGTCCGCAAGTCGACTAGGGAACTTCAGCAGCAGTGTTGTTTTGGGGACTTTGCCGGCGGACATTCCGGCCTTCTCCTGCGGACAGTCCGGCAGTACCGCGGACAGTCCAGGACCGTACCCACGGACAGTCTGGGATCCTGCTATGTGTTGAGTTTTAGTGCATTTGCTCTCCCGGCTTTTCCGTTTGGTTTTCGGACTTCTTGTTTGGCCCAAGAGTTCACCAAGGAACCTCTCTAGGTATCTTTGCTACTTGTTAGCATCGGTATTTGGAGATTTCCCGACGTAGTCGTCCATCTACGTTCGGGAGTTGGTTTTTGGAGTTGACTTGAGCCAGAGCTTTTGGGTTTTGACTCGCTCTCGTTTGGTGGTGCCTCGCTGTGATCCTAGGGATCATCCACCCTCTTCCAAGGGTTGTGGGCATCACGTTTGGGTCTAAAGCTTTTGGGGGTCGATTTGATGGGGCAAAGGCCGAAGTTTCAAAAGAAATTTTTAGGCTCGCATTCACCTCCCCCCTCTAGTCGCTTTCTGTTAACGTTCTGGGTCTTTCATTTTCCAGGGTGGTAATGCACTTCCAGGTTATAATCCATGATTAACTCCAACCATCTTCTTTGTCTCATGTTCAACTCAGGTTGAGTGAAGATATACTTCAAACTTTTATGATCTGTATACATGTGACAAAGATTGCCCATAAGGTAGTGCCTCCAAATCTTCAAGGCGTGGACCATTGCTGCCAATTCCAAGTTGTGAGTCGGGTAATTTTCTTCGTGCGGTCGTAACTGACATGACTCATAGGCTATGACTCTTCCATTTTGCATAAGCACACATCAAAGTCTAATCTTGGATGCATCACAAAACACATCAAAAGGTTCCACCAGATTTGGTTGAGCCAAAACTGGTGTTGTGAGACTCTAGTGTCAAGCACTGCATTAGGAACTACATTTAGCTACTAAAAATGCATAAGCAATGCATTGAATCATTTCATGTGCATGAAAGTGCTTTTTGCCTTTTGTTTGTTTATTTGGAATTTGGTTTCTATTAGACTTGATTGTTTAAGTGGATTTCTGTCTTGGCAATTAATTTTATAAAATAGAGAATATTGGGTATAACACTTTTGATATTGACATCTTGACCTAGTTCAAAATGGATTGATAATTAAAAATGTGCGAACAAAATGATTTATAGCTCAAAAAAATTGGATTTATTTATGTGGAGGTTGAGAAAATGAGTTTCAGAAAGAGTGTCTTATATTAAAGTTGTAGAGAAAATTATTTTGAGCAACTTTTATTTTTGGGTCAAAGCCTAGTTTTGAGTTTTTGAAACTGATTTGAAATGGTCAAAGTTTGGAAAAATTCTGGAAAAAGAAAAAGGAAAATTTTTCTTCCCCGCGCATCCCAACTGGCCCAGTTGGCCTTTCGGCCCGCTCACGCCGCGCCGGCCCGCGCCCGCTCGCTCGCCCGCCGCGCGGTCCCGCGCACGACGCGCCGGTCGCCCTGACCGCGGCCGCGCCGTACGGCGGCCAAGCCGCCGCGTAGCCGCCTTTCTCTGCGCCAAATCCCCCTCGCCCACTCCTCGCCCAATCCTTCTCCACCTGATCACGCCACAATCCCGCACGGCCACTCCCCGCTCGCCTCGCTCGCCACGCCCACGCCACCGCCTGCCAAGCCGCCTCGCTCGTCGCGATGCCGTGGCCCCTGCCACGACCACCGGCCGAGCCCGCAAGCAAAACCCCGAGCACCTCTCTCCGCTCCCTCACTCGCTCGCACACACACCCTCTCGCGCCTGCTCTCCCCCTCTCCACTCCCGCGAACGCGAAGCCGAGCACTCCACTGCTCGCCACCGTTCGACACCACCAACGCCACCAGCGTTCCAGCCCCAACCACGCCACCGCCGGTCGATTGCCTCCGGCTAACGCTCCGCCTTCGTCCCGGACACACGACGCGCATGCCCGCACCCTCAGCCAAGCCTCGCCGACGCCGGAACTCGACGAGCCCCGCTGCGGTCGCCATCAGCGCCGCCTAGAGCCCGAACTTGTTCCGCACCACCCCGAGCTTCGCCACCTCCCTCTTTCGCCGACAAGCTTCCTCAGGCCAAGGCAAGGTGAGAACACACCTCCACGAGGCCTCTACCGCTCCCTAACCCCCTCTTCTTCCCAACCGAGCGCCGCCATTGTCCGCCATGGCCGCGCACGAGGCCAAGCTCCACCGAAGCTTCTCTGGCCGAACCAACCCACCTAATAGCCCTATTTGGGTTCACTGGTCGTCCCCTTTCTTCCATTTCGCCGGCGACCGCCGGAAACGGCCTAGCCAAGCTTCCCCGCCGCGGTCACCCGCCATTGCTCGCCGCCGGCAAGCTACGGCCGTGCGCTGGCCAATCTAACCACACCATCCGATCCGCCTAGTCACGGTGAACACGTCAAGCCTAACCCCACCGCCGGCGACCTCGGCGTCGGCGAAGTATCAACGGTCAAAGGTCGTCCCCTGTTCGGCTTCCACCGACAGGTGGGACCATTGACCCACGGGTCCCACGGGTCAGCCTCACCCGGTCTATGGACCGAGTCCATGCAAAGCCCAGCCGGGATTCGAAAATGTTTTTCCTTTTTGTTTTGTTTTCCAGAAAACCTTGTTTATTTTGTGTAGCACGTTTTAATAATCCAAATGAGGTGTTTTCAGTTTTGATAGCTTGTTCATGAGTAGATCTGTCCTGAAAAAATATGAAGTATTTTTGGTGAAAGTTTATTTTACTGTTTTTATTTAATCTAGATTATGTGCTTTTGTTTTGATAAATAGGTTTATATGTTTTCTGGTTGAATTAATTCATGGCAAAATTTGTGTAGGTTTCTTACCAAGTTATGGCAAAGTATCTGTTTAGGTTTAATTTCCTTTTTAGCTGTTTTCTTAAAATAATGGTTAAAGTGATTTATATGTGAAAATAAAATATGGAAAAATTTGTGTAGACTCTGTATGCTATGTTTAAGCCAAGAAAAATACAATTCATAGGTTGTTTTATAGAAAAATAAGGAGTTGTTGTACAAGTGTGTTTTTCTGTGTTTTTATCAGAAAATTCATGTAGAAAAGAATATAATGTTTCGATTCATGGAACTTTCTTGATAAATATGAAATGTGGAATAAAATCTGGGAAAAATATGAAAATGAGGATGTCACCCTTTCCAGTAGGGTTGTAGTTCAAGGGGTTTATTTTGGGATAAACTTGATTATTTTGTGTAGGTTTATGTGTTTATGCTTTGCTAGTAAATTTTCTGCAGTAGAGTGGTTATAAGTGGATAAAACTAGGAAAAATATGAAATTTGCTGTTTGACACTTTTGATAAGAAAAGCTAGTTCAAAGTACCTTTTGAGCAGTTGATTTCATCTTTTTGGATCTGATGTTTTGTAATTTATCTCTTGCTGAATTTTATGCAGTGAAGTCCAGTTAGTGTTGGTTACCTTCTGGAATTTTTGTGGATTTCTCTGAGTTCAGAAAAATGCACTTGCAGTTCAAGCCTGGATTTCTTTGAATTAATAAATAGGAAATAGTTGAAATGATGGTTTTGTTTTATGAGGTAAATAAGTGTTTTCCTCAATGTCAAAAGTGGTTCAACAAGTTGGTTTTGTTGGTTTGCAAGAAATGTTTTCCTATTCATACCCCCTATTGCACCTTGCATTATTTAGTCATGTACCGCATTGCAATAGGATCGACAGTCCCGGAGCCCGACCAGGAGCCGGAAGCAAACGGCGAGCAGGAGATCCCAAAGCTGACCAGGACCGAGGAGGCCGACCCCGAGCCGGAAACTAACCTGCCCGAGTGCCCCTCTAACGAGGCCTCGGTCTTTTCCCAAGGCAAGCCCCGGAGCATTCTAAGTCTCCCAGTATTTACAATTAAATTACTTGAGTACTTTTATACTATGATGCATTAGGTATAGGAGTTGTTTGAATCCTACTGGATGCATTACCCATCCTTGATTGTTGTTTACACCTGCCTTGTTATCCTGTACTTATTTATAATGTAGAATTGTTTAGTCTGCATAATAAAAGTAGTAGTTAAGGATGTTCCTGTAATAACCCTGGTGGGTATTTACCGGATCACGGTTGGCTATATTTGCTATCATGGAAAAGAACCTGAGTAGTAATGAAATACGGTCAATTGGAAGGCAAGGCACAAATTTGGAAACTTGGAGCAGTCCGTCTGTTGGATCGTGTAGGTTTGTATCGATGTTGGCCCTCGTTCATTTTTTAACCCGCCCTTTTACTTAGGGATATGTCGGTGCTGTAATCATCGACCCCAAAGCCGGTTAGACGCTGTTCGGGCCGGTCTCAACCCGTGTCGCACCCTCTAGTATGGAAACACGATCTGCCTTCGAATGGCCATCGTATAGTTCCAAATGGGTGGTCCGTGCTGTGAGCCGCGATGATTACCACCACGAACAAGCATCGAGCGGTTAACCCATGCATGGACTCGACGGGGAAAGTGTGGGTTGGTATTAAAGGTCTTTCACCAGCTGGTTTAGAATTCGATTCGAGTCGCCGTCTCCCCCGGTTATTGGGAAACTATAGCGAGCTTCACCACGATACAACTCCATGTGATGATTTAAAGGTTCAACTAAAATGTGGACGAGTCAAATGGATATGGTTATATTATTGTTTGTTAGACTCAAGTGAATGGGTAGTTCAGGTGCAAATCTAGAGGAAGAGGTAAGGTTCAAACTTGACTACTCACTGATATCATTAATTGTTCTTCCCCTTAATTTGAGATTTTCGCAACTAAAAATCCCCGCTCCATCAAAAAGCCTTGCATACCCTTGGTGTCTTTTATTTTTAGTTGGACGGGTAAGTCTAGCTGAGTACATTCCTGTACTCAGGGTTTATCCCGTTTGTTGCAGATGGCCAGGTGTACTACGGCTATTGTAAGCACTGTCTCTACCCCGCTGAGGGTGATGAGGAGTAGGCCCAGGGCAGGGTCGTCTAGAAGCTTCTCCTTTGCTTTTGCTGCACTACGACGGTTGGTGGCACATTATCTGAAAAAGGAGGAGTGAGTTGTCAAAAACATTGTTTATTCGGACCACATGTGTAGTGGTCGTGTTTCAAACTTATTTCAGCTTCCGCAAATTTGAAATTCAGTATTGTAATAACTCTTTTACTTCCGCACTCTTATGTTTAATTTCGGTTTCGTTTATCGATGGTGAATCCTTACGAATGTGGTACTTGAACAATGCGATCCTGTATGTTGTACGATGTTTGAAATCCTTCGAGATTTCTGGACTACCGGGATTATATGGATTCATGTATGGGTCGATGTCAGACGAATTTGGCTAAGATGGTACTTGAGTTCTTATAATCAGGACAGTTCCGCGACAGCTGGTATCAAAGCATGGTTCAAGTTATTGCATCCGAAAGGAGCTATTTTCGAACGAAAATGGATATTTCAAAACTATTTTGAAAACTATTTTGAATTATTAAGTTTGCCCAGTCTTGTCCTTAAGCCCTACATTAGGATTCAGGTGGCTTAACCACTAACAGGGTTCAGGGTTTTTGCTCATGCTGGATCTTTATTTGCTGGTCCATTCTCGAGGGAAAAGAGAATGTGTCGATCGCGAAAACATGCATAAAATGATTTTGTAAGATATGAGAGCATGACCGTCCAGCCGTCGGTCTAGGTGAGAGTTGTTATACCAAGTATGTGCGAGCTCTACGCAAAGATATACGAGGGTATCAATTGTTTGAGGTATGTTTTCTGGATTGGTGCATGGTGTTTAGTGTTGGCTTCTATGTATTTTATGCATATGAGCCAATACTCCGTTATTTTATCATTGGGATATTGCTTTGGGCTGAAATGAATCTTCTGCAGGTACACTCACTACGTGATCGAGTAGAACGAGTAGATAACGAATGAGAGATCGTTCTTGCCACCGACTAGAACATTAGGAGTTGCGAGTCATTGTTAGTGAGTGAGAACGTAAGTACGATCATGCATCATGTTTATGTTCTTGCATTTGCATTACCTCCCCTTAATTAAAAGTTGTCCCTTTTCTTATAAAATTTGCCAACTTAAATATGCGTCTCACGAGAGTTCAAAACCCTTTTGTTTCTACAGATGGTCCGGACTAAGTTGACTGCTCGCAAGGCCATAGGAGGCAGAGGAGTTCCCCTTCACCGCTTGGCCACGAAGTTGACCAAGAACACGTTCTTGTCTTACTTCGGGTTGCCGACCATCCTTTGGAGGATTCTGCAGGCAGTAGGATACGAGGAAGGACAGGAGCCCAGGTACTCTTGGTAGAAGGAGATATATGGGCAGGACTCGTTGGTAATGGTGCCGATCAAGGTCAAAGCCTTGCCTGCCAAGCCCCACTGGTCAGGATGGACAGAGATCACCAGAGGTAGTTGTGCCAAAGATGGAGCCAACAGGGCAGCTTGTCTAGTGCTGAAGGACATCATCGCCCGTTTTCCCGCCGACCTTGCTAGTGCTATGGAAGGAGTGTTCCCTCGTGGATCACTTTTTCCATTGCGCTGGAGGCAGACTTTGGAGTCAGTCCTGACAGGGAGTCCTGAGGAGAGTTTCTACTACGAGACATCCGTGATGAGCGCCACCGGAGCTTTGATGGGTGTATGTGAGAGTTTGGAGCGCAGCCTAGAGAGCGTGTCCTTTACCCTCACCGCCACCTACCAGAGCAAGGGGAAGCTGCAGGAGGAGTTTGACGCCGAGGTAGCCCGTCTATAGGAAAAGATCCATCAGATCACTCTTGAGCGTGACGATGCACGTGCCACCGTAGGTGCGGAGACCACCACTAGGACCGTCGCCGAGTAGATGTACCTGACGACAGCTCTTCAGTGAGATGAAGCCCGCACAACGCTTGACCAGCTCAGAGAGGGTGCCCATCACCTAATACAGCAGGTGCACGACCAGCAGTCCTACATCGACCAGCTCCATGAGGTAGTTCACCAGATGCATCATGCAGCACAGGAGGTCGCCGCCCCAGCAGCTGACGAGGCCCCTGCAGATGATGCCCAGGAGCCCCAGGATGGGGTAGTGCTTGGTCCAGAGCCTTCTTTGGACGACGAGGACCACGCCGAGGAGCCGATGATGGACGCCGAAGAGGAGGATGCCGCATCCGCCGCTGGAGACGCTTGAGCGCTAGCTTCTTAGGAGTCGTTTCCTTTTGTATAGCTTGAGCATGCTCGCTGATGATGTAACTCGAACATGTGTTGGTTTTATGTTAAGTTGTATGATGGCATGTATGGATTTTGAACGAAGTCCAGATTTTGATCTGGCACCTTTTTATGGAAATCCGCCATTTGCATATCAAATTTTCAAGCAATTGTTCTGTGATGTTGTATGGAAATGAGTAATTATACTTGGTTGTGTGCTAAATTTTCGAATTATGTACAGCACAGTATTTATTCATGGTCAATGTAACATTATCTAATTGTTGCTCATTAATGGGACATGCAGATGCTGGCACACACTTGCAGCCAGCGTGGACAGGGGTCAGGACAGGAGGAGAACCTGCCACCACCCCCACCAATGACACCGGAAGCATTTTTCGGTCACTTTCTGGGTAGCCAGAGGAACATGGAGGAGATGTAGAGGCATATGGAGGCCACCGTCCGTAACATCGCCAGTAACACCGCGCAGCAGCACCAACAGCGCTAGGGGCCAGAGCCCAACCAGTATAGCTCATATCGTGACTTCTTGGACACTCGTCCCCCTGTGTTCAAGGAAGTCACCGAGCCGCTTGAAGCAGATGAATGGCTCAATTCTATCACTCAGAAGTTCCGTCTACTTCGGTTAACTGAAGAGCTTAAGGCGGAATATGCCGCGCACATGTTGGAAGGACCCGCAGGGTTATGGTGGTCCCAGTACCGTGCAACCTTGCCAGCTAATGCACTAGTCACTTGGGATCAGTTCTCTACTGCAATGCGCAACCACTATATCCCCAGTGGTTTGATGGAAATGAAGGTCACAGAGTTCATGAGGCTATCCCTGGGAACTAGGTCCATGTCAGAGTATCTCCATAGCTTCAACAACCTGTCTCGCTATGCCCCAGATTTTGTCAACACGGAATCCAAAAAGATCGCAAGTTTCAAACGTGGCATGAGTGCCACCATGCTCTCCAAGATGGGAAACAGTCACCGCACCACCTTCAGTGACTTTTGTCAGTGACTGCTTGAATCAAGAAGCTAATGACAACAGGCTGGCGACAGAAACTCGTCGCCGTGCAAACGAAGGAGGTTCGTCTCAATAGAGGACCCCTTTCGGAGCACGCACCCCGTATCGCCCGCCAGTTGCAGGAGCAAGGTTCCGTCCCCCACAGAGGAAGATAACCACCAACCGCTCTCGTCCGTGTTTCCAGAAGCCCTACACTGCTCCCCTGATGCAGAACAAAGCAAACGCAGGAGGTTCGGGAGGTCCCAAGACCCCGTATGTGATTGGACCGTGCTACAACTGTGTTCAAACCGGACACGTGTCACGTCAGTGCCCTCGGCCAAAGAAGTAGTACACCCAGCCTCCACCTCGCGCAGGCCATGTGCATTATACCACTGTTGAGGAAGTGCCAGAAGGAGAACCTGTCACCGCTGGTACGTTTCTTGTTAATCAATACCCTGCAGTTGTATTGTTTGATTCTGGAGCATCGCATTCTTTCATAAGTGAAAATTTTGTTATAAGGAGTAATCTCGGGTTAGTAGAGTTGGATCGGGGATATCAGATAATTTTAGCAGGAGCTGTCCTCTCCGCCCGTAAAATGGCTAAGGGAGTGGAAATGACTTTTGGGGATAAGAAGGCCATAGTGGATCCCATAGTAATCCCTGGTCTAGGTTTGGATGTAATCCTGGGTATGGGTTGGATGAAACTCTGGAGGGTCAATCTTGACATCGCAGAGCGAGTAGTTTCTATGGTAAGTCCCCAGAGTGGGTCTTCGTTCCGGTTTAAGTTACCTCGAAACCCCCATGAGTTAGGAGTGTTGTTCAATATCACGACAAAGCAGATAGCTGAGATCCCGATGGTGTGTGAGTTTCCAGATGTCTTCCCTGATGAGCTGCCAGGACTACCACCGGATAGGGGTGTGGAGTTTGCTATAGAGTTAATCCCTAGAATGGCACCTATTTCTCGGAGGCCATATAGAATGCCGACTAACGAGTTGGCAGAGCTTAAAACCTAGTTGCAAGAGCTTTTGGATAAAGGTTTGATACGTCCTAGTTCGTCACCTTGGGGATGTCCTGCCTTTTTCGTGAAAAAGAAGGACAAAACTTTGAGAATGTGTGTGGATTATAGACCTCTGAATGTAGTAACCATAAAGAACAAATATCCCTTACCCCGAATCGACGTCTTGTTTGATCAGTTATCAAAAGCGAAAGTGTTCTCCAAAATCGACTTGAGGTCAGGTTACCATTAGATCAAGATTAGAAGAGAGGTGTTGACGCAAAAAGTGACACCTCACGCCAAGCACACAGCAAGCCGAAAAGCTAGCTTCAATCGGGTGCCCAGAATGTGCTGAATCCGGAGATGTGCCAGTCGGATTGACCTGAAAACCAACAAGGGAAAAAACTGTGAGAATACCTTTGGAACATGCCGGATAAAACCAGACAGTTCCATATGTACAGCTTTGAAAGCCAATCACGACGGCACACAACTATAGAAGCGGTCTGTCAGAGCATGTTTATAAAGTCATTCGGCTAGTATGAGAACAGAGTATGTAAAGCATACTAACTGCCGAATACATATGTAAAGAAAGACATGCTTGAACAAATTAAAGATATTATAAACAGATAACTTGCAAATATAGTTCTATTCAAATAACACATGCATAGGCTAATCCAACAAATCTGTCGCACGTTTAGTCTTCATAAACCGGTCAGGTATAAACTCAAGCAAATCTAATCCACCGCATGATACCACTTGATATAAGTCTACACCACTTCTTATAATTAGATTAATCCACCGCATGATACAATCTAATTATAGCAAGCTAAAAGCATGCATATATTTGGACAGATCTATAAAGGCTCATTACTCGTGTAAGCTTAACCAAAATTGGCAAACCAGCCAAATTGGGGTCCATGAAGAAAGAACAAACAAGTAGGCATGATTAAACTAATCTAAAACCTGCATCTGCCGCACGACACCTAGTTTCATCAAAGTCTAACCATGATTAACATGCATGAACCCACAACATGTGACAATCTAGATTGAGAGTTGATTCAGCCATCATGATCTTATGATTAAAAGAAAGCACAAGCAAACTCGTGCGACAAGGACGAACAAAGATCAATCTAGATTGGGCAAAAGAGTGTTACAAGAATTAAATAAATAAAACATGTAACACATGATAACTTACTGAATCTATTGGATCTGCCAAATCTAATATAGCCGATAACTATTTTTACTCATGAATTAATTCGCCGCACGATACAAGGCATAAGCAAAACTTCTCGTCATAATCTTAATTCCGCCGCACGATACTAAGCCTAACATACGAGACTACTTGCATCATATCTAAATCCACCGCATGATACTAGACATGATAGCAAGGTTGCCGATACTTACGGAGGTCGACGGATCGATGATTCCTCTCGAAGAACACGACGACACGACTAAGGACTCGAAGGTGGCACGGGGCCGGTTTGTATTGATATGGTTGTGAACAATTTTACAATGGTCGAGGGCTTATATTTATACCCTGGACAAAACATGAGTCCTAAACAATTACGACTCATACAACAAAATTTGGAAAGATACAAATCCTACTTCTATTCTTCTTCGGCGTCCTTTATCGCCACGTGTCTTCTGTGCAGGCCGGCTTTTACCTGCCATATTCATGTTGCCGAATGGAGTCATCGCCTCATAAAATTGCCGACCGCATAGACGTTTGCCGAAGACTCTGAAGGCTAACCATCCGCTTGGTCGCTCAACGAATCCCCTTTTCACTGTCGATTGGGCCTACCTGTCATAATCTTGTGCATGCGAAAATCTGGTGTTAACACATGCCCCCTAATTTTGGGATAAATATTTATTCCAAAATTCTTTTTCCTTGTATACTGACGTGGAACCTCCGGAAGTATCCATCTCTACACGCCATAATTGTTGTACTTGCCGATCCATCTCCTGATACACCTTTGGGATTCTTTATAGTCCCCTTCCACTTTGCTTCGGCTTGTGCACTCTGAATTCCCCTGTTTCATTCTCAAAACCAGAAAAAACCCTCTTTTCTCCTGCTATCCCCCAATCAACTAGAGGATGTCTTCCGAAGCGAGCCGCCATAGCTCCGAGTTCAGAGCTTCTAGCACCTCTAAGAAGAGGTTACCCTTCATTATCTCTGTCCCAAAAATGAAACAGTTGTTCTCACATTATTGCCCTTGTTTCAGGAGAACCGGTGACGACCTCCCCGAGGACCTGACCCAAAAGATCGTAGATCTTCAAATCGATTTGGAGAGGAAGGATCGGGAAATCACCCGAATCTCTCAAGACCGTGATGTCACTCGGGAACGGGCCGCCGGTAAGTATTCTTCATCATTTCTCTCCCCATTCTTTTTCCCTGCTTTTACTGACTCTTCCTCCTTTTTAGCTCTGGTGGCTGTTGATGGTCCTTAAACACCTGTTTTACCATCAACATTTGACCCTAAAATCCACCAAAAAGGCATGAAATGTAGTCAAATAGGTTTCAAACTAACCAAATTCCACATGTCGATAGAATTTTATTTGAATGCAGGATTTGAACCAAATTTGGACATATAGACCCACCAGAGGCCAAGCCCACTAAGCAGGGCCCAAATGGGCCTAAGGGGGTGGCGTCCGCCACCCCTAGGTGGCGCCCGCCACCTCTAAGTGGCGCCCGCCACTTGGGTTGGCCCAAGTTCCACTCCCTGCCACGTCACCGATCCGTGTGACCTCCCCAAGGCCAAATCTTGGCCCTTGGTCACTAGGTCAGTGGCATCGAACGGCTCAGGGAGGAGTGGCGTGGATCAAGGCCGAATGACGGTTGCTAGGACATGCAACCGACCTCCAAACGGCCTTGGACAACCACCTGGAGGCCGTACGATCAAAGCCGGTGCATCCAAAGGCCAGAAGACTTGCGGCCGCCAGTAGGGGGTGGCGCCCGCCACCTGACCTAACCCTAGGTCGGTTGGCTGCCCCCTATAAGTACCCCCCTCACTCCTGAAGACTATAAATACCCCCGTGAGGCATCAGTACCATAACACACCATCCGAGAGAAAGCAACACACAAGCAAGAGAAGCAGAGAGTTAGGTTAGAAGCTCAGAGAGCTTAGGCAAGTAGGTTAGCTAGTAGAGAGAGTATAGCTCTAGTGCCCTCACTACAGCGCAGCTCTTAGTTTAGCACAGCTCAGCCTAAGTTCTTGGTAAAAGGAGTGTAGAGCTTGCCAAGAGAGAAGCGGGTGCGAGCGATTGGCATCGGAGGTCGGTTGATTTCCCGGCGTCTCTGGTCTGGTTTGCTCTCTTGTATCTCAGGTACATTTATCATTATCTCAGTATTACTTTAAGCATTACTTTCAGTATTACTTTATCAAGTACCTTGAGTGTGACCTAGCTATCCTACAGCTCAATTCACTTAGCCATAGTAGTTAATCTCTAGTGTGCTTAGTGATTGATCTTTGCCAATAGGTTGCTTAGTTAGTTCAGTGTTTATCTTATTAAGTCAAGTGTTTGCTCTGACGTCTGCAAGGGTGTCTCTATTCAAAGCTAGGGTAGAGATAGTTAGAATATAGTTAAGCGTGGTGCTTAGTTATAGACTTACCTACAGATACGGCTGGACCCCCGGATAGCTGTGGTAGCAAGCAGGTGGAGACAGCACTGTGCGCCTTGAATTCCACCACGTAGTTGGCCCAATTTAACAGTAAGGCTCATTGTGCTAGCGTTCAACCTAAGTAAGTGGTAAAGGCTAGTACGCCTCGATACTTGACAAGATAGGAATAAAACTATACTTAACTTAGTTGCTTTATTGACTTTTGCCTGCCTGGCTTCGTAACTGTCTTGCTTCGTAGTTATCTTGCTTCGTGGTTATCTAGGATTAGTTATTAGTTAATAGTTAGTTATCTTAGATACCCTTAGTTATCCTTTTCCCTTTATCTATTTATCCATCCACCTTACCTTAGCCATCCACTTCATCCTTACCTATCCACCCATATATTCTTTCTAGCCTTTCATCTCCTCTCTTCTCCCCTTTTCCCTTCTCTCTTTTCTTCGACTCTCATCCCCTCCTTGACTCAACTCATACATCACCCTAGCCTTCCCTTAGGATCAAATAAATCGACACCTGGTACTCCCAGGCGAAGTGCTACTACGATAGTTCTGTGCGCTTGCAGAATCTCCTCCTGGTAGATTGCAATCTCTCTAGCTAGCTCCTACTAGTGTCAGGATTGACAACCCCGCTTGGCATTAGTAGATAGCTCCTTTAGCTCCACTCCTTTAGGTATAGTGACCAGTCTTGCTTCAAGCATTTCTGACGCCGTTGCCAGGGATAGACTCCATAGTCTACTCCTAGTAAATACATAAGCAAGTGTCAACAAGCATTCCTGGGCCGTTACCAGGGATAGATGCCTAGCTCTATCTTTAGTGAAGCTAAGAACTACCAACAAGCATTTCTGGCGCCGTTGCCGGGGAAGGCAATCGGTGTGTCGGTTGAGTCCGTGTCGAATTTATCTTCGCTTAAGCTCCCGCTTAGCGAATCCCATCTTACTCCATTCTTTCTTTCCTTAACTCTTCTTATCTTTTTCCTTCATCTTCTTCAACTTCTTTCTTTCTTATCTCGTTCTATCTTCACGATGGCCAATAAGACCATTCGTGAGTTTTCTGCTCCTTCTGCCGCTAATGTAGCGATAGGACCATACGTGATCGATGCCAACATCAATTTTGAGTTGAAACCGGCTCTGATCACGGTGGTCCAAGCTAGCCCGTTCTGTGGGAAGGCTCATGAGGATGCCAATGCTCACCTCCAACAATTTTTGGAGATTTGCGGCACCTTCAACATTAAGGGGATAACCCAAGAAGCCATCCGTCTTCGTCTCTTTCCTTTCTCTTTGCTAGGAAAAGCAAAGCAATGGTTCTATACCGATCACAACGCTGTAGACACATGGGACAAGTGTTCCAATGCTTTTCTCGCCAAATTCTTTCCGATGGGCAAGACGAATGCTCTTCGCAACAAAATCTCCAGCTTTACGCAACAAGCCGAGGAATCTATTCCCGAGGCTTGGGAGAGGTTGCAAGAGTATGTCGCTGTTTGTCCGCACCATGGTATGGAGGACTGGCTATTGATCCAGAACTTCTACCATGGCCTAACCCCTCTCTCTCTAGAAGCCATTTGGATCTCGCCGCCGGCGGTGCATTCTTTTCTCTAAATGTTGCAGATGTTAAGGCTCTCATAGAGAAGATGGTGTCAAACCAAGGATGGAATGACGAAAGACTACAACCCCGTAAGCAAGGTATACATTCCCTTAAGGAGGCCGACATGATCGTGGCCATGATGGACCTGCTGGCAAACAAGCTGGACAGCTGTGAGAAGATGAACCAACAAGAGAGTGTCCAATCTCTGGAATCCTACATGACTTGTGAAGTCTGTGGAGAAACCAGACATTCTGGGAACCACTGCCCCGAGCTACGTGAAGATTTGAACTTCATCAACAACAACAACGGTTTCCGTCAACAGAATCAAGGATGGAATCAGCCTGCAAACTCTCAAGGTAACAATTCATTCCCCTGCTCTAATTTTTATAATTCTGATAGTCTCTCATTCTTGAAAAACTTAGTTTACTCACAAGGTAGAACTACTGATTTCTTGAATAAGAAATTAATGTCGAATGATAAAACCCTTGAGAATAGAAATGCTAAATTGGAAGATTTCTCATCTGCTCTAAAAAATCAATTAAGCTTTAATAAGATGTTAGAAACCCAATTAGCTCAACTTGCTGCTATCATACCATCTTTTGAAACTGGCAAAATTCCTGCTACACCTGACATGGAAACTGCTAATATGGTTGAAATAAAATATTTTAACTATTATGGAGATCAAACCATGACTGTTAAAAAGGGTGATCCAGGTATTCCCATAATTAGATGCTCAATCTTTGGTGAAGTCTTTAAAAATGCCATGTGTGATTTAGGATCGAGTGTGAACATTATATCTAAAGATTTCTATGAAAACTCATTCTTTCCACCCATGTCATCCACATCTGCCTATGTTGTGCTAGCTGATCAATCCACTTGCTATGTAGAAGGAATAGTCAATGATTTACCTGTTCATATTAGAGGTTCATATGTTCCTACTGATTTCATAATACTAGATATGGAAAATAGGAAAGATGTGCCTTTAATTTTGGGTAGACCCTTCTTGAACACTGTTGATGCCTGCATATATGTGGGAAGTGGTAAAATTCAAATGACATTAGGAGGGAGGAAGGAAATATTCTCTTTCTCCCGAGGTCCCGCATATGCCGCTAACATGCAGGATGCAAAGCCCGTTCGTACCAAGAAGAGGCGCCCAAGAACAAGGTGGAGCAGAAAGAAAGAACCACCTCCTCCTGAGTTGTGTAATTCACATAACAAGGGAGAGGTGCCAAAAGAAGAAGAACCAGATGGAGTATGATGAGGACATCGCCAAGTTGGACTCACCGACGCCATGGTCTTCCCCAAGTTGCAATCCGACTCCAACTCAGTTTTCACGTCACCCTCGGAATTCAGGAGCAGTCCCGAGTAAAATCAACGCCCCGGATGCATACGGACTCCGTTTTCGACGAACCAGATATGCTTGGAAAGATAATTTGATAAGCTAACCAATGGCTTTGAAATCACGTCAAAATACGTCCGGAGTCAACGGGAATCGTCGAAACAAGTCAGCGTCCAGAATCTGCCAGGGTGCTGCGTCACCGTATTTTGGTCCGTTGGGCCGTGTATCGTCTTAGAGCCCATTAGGGGGCGCGTCCAGCAGGGGCGACGACCTAAACCCTATATTTAGCCGCCGCCGCCGTCGTTAGGTCTTGGGTTTTGTTTTGAGTTTAGTTTTCCACCGAGAAACTGAATCGTTCATTGTAACTGTGGTGACAAATCCTTTTACAGTGATCCAGGGCCCCCGTTCTTGATCTCCTCCACTGTGTCGATTAGTCCTTTGGAACCGAGTTCTTGAACCCCTCTAATATATTCGTGATATTCATATCTGCAATTTCAGATTGCGTGCTTTACCTTCTTGCTTGTGTTCTTCGATTCGCTTGCAGGATTAGCCTTCTTGGCGAGGTCAATCAAGTTGTGCTTGGTTGATAACCAACGGAGCAGTGGTGTAACGGTTGCAGGGTTCGAATCGTGTCTGATTTGAAGCCGGATCGCCAACGTCGAGTTCTCCACCAATCGAACCTATCGCTACCTCACGGAAGATCGGGCCGTCCTTCATCAATTGGTATCGGATTTTTCAGGTTTCCCGCGAGGTATAATCTCGTTTGCCCTTAGATTCATATTTGTTATTACCTACAGTCCACAAAAAGCCAAAAAATATTTCAATTTCCGCTGTCCTATCGCCTTTTGTGCCTTTGCAATTTCGTTTCAGATTCGCTTTGTTGAGTTTGTGTCCGTGGTCGAGTCTTGTTGCTGGTTTAGGTTGTGTTCGTTAAGTTAAAAGGAGGTGTTTTTCTTGCTACAACTTCTACTACTGCTGCGTTATGTGATACTAATGATGCTCCTTGTTATACTATGCTTTGTCGACATGTTAGTGTTGCTGCACATGATTCTATACATTGTGTTTCGCATTGTGCGGTCACTAACCTTTTGCAGGAGCTTGGAGATGACATGGAGTCGCGGACAACTCCAATTCAAGAAGGGGAGGATGATGAGGACATCGCCAAGTTGGACTCACCGACGCCATGGTCTTCCCCAAGTTGCAATCCGACTCCAACTCAGTTTTCACGTCACCCTCGGAATTCAGGAGCAGTCCCGAGTAAAATCAACGCCCCGGATGCATACGGACTCCGTTTTCGACGAACCAGATATGCTTGGAAAGATAATTTGATAAGCTAACCAATGGCTTTGAAATCACGTCAAAATACGTCCGGAGTCAACGGGAATCGTCGAAACAAGTCAGCGTCCAGAATCTGCCAGGGTGCTGCGTCACCGTATTTTGGTCCGTTGGGCCGTGTATCGTCTTAGAGCCCATTAGGGGGCGCGTCCAGCAGGGGCGACGACCTAAACCCTATATTTAGCCGCCGCCGCCGTCGTTAGGTCTTGGGTTTTGTTTTGAGTTTAGTTTTCCACCGAGAAACTGAATCGTTCATTGTAACTGTGGTGACAAATCCTTTTACAGTGATCCAGGGCCCCCGTTCTTGATCTCCTCCACTGTGTCGATTAGTCCTTTGGAACCGAGTTCTTGAACCCCTCTAATATATTCGTGATATTCATATCTGCAATTTCAGATTGCGTGCTTTACCTTCTTGCTTGTGTTCTTCGATTCGCTTGCAGGATTAGCCTTCTTGGCGAGGTCAATCAAGTTGTGCTTGGTTGATAACCAACGGAGCAGTGGTGTAACGGTTGCAGGGTTCGAATCGTGTCTGATTTGAAGCCGGATCGCCAACGTCGAGTTCTCCACCAATCGAACCTATCGCTACCTCACGGAAGATCGGGCCGTCCTTCATCAGAGTACTAAGAGAAAGAGTGCCCAAGGAAGAAGATCCACCCGATAAGGATGAAACACCATGGACCTAAGGTATGGTTTTACTTTAAATTTTTCCCTTTAATTTTCCTTTTTTCGAATAAATAACATATGTCACGCATGAAACTAAAAAAAATCAGTTATCATTAGTATTATGCATAGGTATATGTTAACTTAGCTAGAATAATAAAATATCAAAATAGGATAGTTTTCCCTTTTCACAACATTAGATAGTTTCCCTTTTTATAAAATGAGAACAAGAGCTCCAACTGAGAAGAAGAAGGCCCTTCACCAAGCAAGAAGCCAGCTTGGGGGAGACTCCCACTCCAATAAGGTATGTCTCAAGCCTACACTTTACATTCAGTTCTTAAATTCTATATCTTTTGAATGTCACATGCTTGCCTAAATAACCATTCCATGAATAAAATTGATAAAATCTGCTTAAACAAGTTGAAACCTGAATAAGATTTGAAATATGTCATGCAAATGCTATTGTTATGGTTTGAATAACTGGTCTTATCTAAGTCGTAGCTTTTGTGGGTTGCACATGCTTAAACTGGAATCATGCTTAGTGAACAAAGTTAGTAAGAAATGGAGTAATTCTTTAAACTTGTTAAGGTGAAATTAGGACCTAATCTGGAGGATTTTTTTAAAAATTATGAAAACCTTGCTAAAAGTTCCTCCTAGATTCTATCCCATCCCACCACCAGCCAAATATTTGTTAGTCATTAGTCAAAACTACAAAGAGCTTTGTTTGTGTTGAGCTTTGTTAGACCTCATAGATCTTAGTAGAGAAGCTTATCATATCTTTTGAATCAAGATTCACGCACACCCACCATAATTTGCCTACTTTCCACTTTGGGAGTTTGCAACCACCAAATAAATTGCTTATTCTCTACACCGGAGATATGCAATACCCTGCCAAACATCCCATTGCTAGCCTTATGCTTATTCCTACCCTGGGAATAAGCATTTCTCTCTCTTCCCCTTTTTCATTTCAAAAATCCTTTCCTATAGATGTCTGGGGAAATCTAGAGCTCAAAGAGAGAGAGAAAAATGAGCAAAGTAGCTCAAGAAAGGACTATGTCCTGAAGAAAAAAAAGTGAGCAAAGTAGCTCAAGAGAGGACTATGTCCTAAGAAAATGTGAGGACACATCTTTTGTCTACTCACTATGTATCCAAAAAAGAGAGAGAGAGAGAGAGAGAGAATTATCATTAGCTCTAGACCCCAGAAATTAACTAGGAAGGATTATGAAATATCTCTCTATACACTTCCACATAACCACACATGCACATCTTGATCAATTTTTATGATTTGCTGCTCCTTATGATCTGAGTGTCTAGCTTAGCAATAAACATCAGGCAATTTGCTCATGATTCTTAGCCTACCTATAACTCCACATATCATTCTTTAGAAATAGGAGAGGCTACATTTTGGCCTAAGTGAGGATTTAAACACCATTGAGTGATTGAGTGAATCTTGAAGGACTTAAGCAAATTGTTATCTTTTGAAAACCTTGAAAAACCTCTAGACAGAATCCTAGTCAAACCTAAGCAAGATAAAAGTTTCCTATCTACTGCTTTATTTCACTCTTTCATGTTTGAAGTGAAAAGCTATAAGCCCCACATTGCTATGATTAATGATATATGCTAAGTTATTTCTCACTATACAACATGCACTTGCAGACATCTTAAGTTGCTATCCATTTCATGCTCAATGCTTAAACCGCATTGTTGCTCGAGGACGAGCAACAGGTTAGCCTGTGGGAGCTTGTTGATGGTCCTTAAACACCTGTTTTACCATCAACATTTGGCCCTAAAATCCATCAAAAAGGCATGAAATGTAGTCAAATAGGTTTCAAACTAACCAAATTCCACATGTCCACAGAATTTTATTTGAATGCAGGATTTGAACCAAATTTGGACATATGGACCCACCAGAGGCCAAGCCCACTCAGCAGGGCCCAAATGGGCCTAAGGGGGGTGGCGCCCGCCACCCCTAGGTGGCGCCTGCCACCTCTAAGTGGCGCCCGCCACTTGGGTTGGCCCAAGTTCCACTCCCTGCCACGTCACCGATCCGTGTGACCTCCCCAAGGCCAAATCTTGGCCATTGGTCACTAGTTTAGTGGCATCGGACGGCTCAGGGAGGACTGGCGTGGATCAAGGCCGCATGGCGGTTGCTAGGACATGCAACCGACCTCCAAACCGCCTTGGACAACCACCTGGAGGCCGTACGATCAAAGCCGGTGCATCCAAAGGCCAGGAGACTGGCGGCCGCCAGTAGGGGGTGGCACCCGCCACCTGACCTAACCCTAGGTCGGTTGGCTGCCCCCTATAAGTACCCCCCTCACTCCTCAAGACTATAAATACCCCCCTAAGGCATCAGTACCATAACACACCATCCGAGAGAAAGCAACACACAAGCAAGAGAAGCAGAGAGTTAGGTTAGAAGCTCAAAGAGCTTAGGCAAGTAGGTTAGCTAGTAGAGAGAGTATAGCTCTAGTGCCCTCGCTACAGCGCAGCTCTTAGTTTAGCACAGCTCAGCCCAAGTTCTTGGTAAAAGGAGTGTAGAGCTTGCTAAGAGAGAAGCGGGTGCGAGCGACTGGCATCGGAGGTCGGTTGATTTCCCGACGTCTCTAGTTTGGTTTGCTCTCTTGTATCTGAGGTACATTTATCTTTATATCAGTATTACTTTAAGCATTACTTTCAGTATTACTTTCAGTATTACTTTATCAAGTACCTTGAGTGTGACCTAGCTATCTTACAGTTTAATTCACTTAGCCATAGTAGTTAATCTCTAGTGTGCTTAGTGATTGATCTTTGCCAATAGGTTTCTTAGTTAGTTTAGTGTTTATCTTATTAAGTCAAGTGTTTGCTCTGACGTCCACATGGGTGTCTCTATTCAAAGCTAGGGTAGAGATAGTTAGAATCTAGTTGAGCGTGGTGCTTAGTTATAGACTTACATTCAGATACGGCTGGACCCTCGGATAGCTGTGGTAGCAAGCAGGTGGTGACAGCCCTGTGTGCCTTGAATTCCACCACGTAGTTGGCCCAGTTTAACAGTAAGGCTCGTTGTGCTAGCGTTTAACCTAAGTAAGTGGTAAAGGCTAGTACGCCTCGATACTTGACAAGATAGGAATAAAACTATACTTAACTTAGTTGCTTTATTGACTTTTGCCTGCCTTGCTTCGTAACTGTCTTGCTTCGTAGTTATCTTGCTTCGTGGTTATCTAGGATTAGTTATTAGTTAGTAGTTAGTTATCTTAGTTACCCTTAGTTATCCTATTCCCTTTATCTACTTATCCATCCACCTTACCTTAGCCATCCACTTCATCCTTACCTATCCACCCATATATTCTTTCTAGCCTTTCATCTCCTCTCTTCTCCCCTTTTCCCTTCTCTCTTTTCTTCGACTCTCATCCCCTCCTTGACTCAACTCATACACCACCCTAGCCTTCCCTTGGGATCAAATAAATCGACACCTGGTACTCCCAGGCGAATTGCTACTACGATAGTTCTGTGTGCTTGTAGAATCTCCTTCTGGTAGATTGCAATCTCTCTAGCTAGCTCCTACTAGTGTCCGGATTGACAACCCCGCTTGGCAGTAGTAGATAGCTGCTTTAGCTCCACTCCTTTAGGTATTGTGACCGGTCTTGCTTCAAGCATTTCTGACGCCGTTGCCAGGGATAGACTCCATAGTCTACTCCTAGTAACAACGTTAGCAAGTGCCAACAAGCATTCCTGGGCCGTTACCGGGGATAGTTGCCTAGCTCTATCTTTAGTGAAGCTAAGAACTACCAACAGAGTCTAAGCTTCATCTTCTCGAAGTTGCTGTTGCTGATCTTGCCGTCATGGCCAATGTACCGGGTACAACAGCCCTGAGGCGGGTGAATGAGGGCAATCAAGTTCTCCCTGACATCTCTAGAGCTGGTATGGGTTATGGCGCAGCGCTCGCCTTTTACGCTATTCGGATTCATTCCGGTGCCGATTACCGTAACTTTGATGTTTGTGAGCGAGGGCTAGAATACAGGGTGGGACACTCCGTCGATGACATGAAAGAAGCTGGAACAGATCTGGCCTTTTTCTTTTGACTTTGACCTCCCAATTAGGAACAGGATAGGGTGGATGAACTGATTTTCTAGTGTAACTTGTTCCCTCTTTGGTAAATAATAAGTTCCTTTGTTCGTCCTCCCGAAATCAATCTGTAATTGACCCTTCGAGATCAATGTGTGTTCTGTTTTGTGCATTAGTCACTGACTTCTATTTCTTGCTTCAACGGTGATGCATATTACATCGGCTATTACTGATAAATCGCATCAGATACGTTTGCCTTGCGGACAACTGCTGTAATCGGCTACTTCAGATTCGAAATTCCAGTCCTTTTCTCAATTTTCCAGTGTCATCAGGCCAGTCCCCTTCAAGGAATTTTTCTGTCTCTGCTCCTAGTGCCAATTGGTAATACAAGTTTCCAAATAACTAGTCGAAACTGAATAACCTTAAGCCGACTCTTATCGGCTTCCTGATTCTAAAGTTACGGCCTTCTTAGTTATCAAAAGACTCGGCCTGATCCAATAACGGGCCATAAGCTGTGAGAACCCTACTCCGATGCCTGACCTTCCAATGTGCAAGCCATAGTTGTATAAATATGACCGTATACAAGCTGTCACTCCAGCCAAACAACTTGACTTGCAAAATCTCCAACTCTCGGCTTCTAGCTCAAGCCAGAGAGAAAATCCTTTGCTTAGGCTCCCATTAATGCAAGGCAATGGTGACTATGGCAGGTATCTTGTAAGGGATGAAGCAGGAGGAAATCGAGTACCAACATACTGGCATCATGGGTAAGAAATTAGTCTCCTGCCCCCTTGCAATAGTTCTTCTTGCTAATATGTCCTTGATTCACCATTCATCTCTTTCTCAGGGTGGAGTCCTCTTGAAGCCAAGCTTGGGTTCCTCTTCCAGAAACGGTAGCTCAAATAGTTTCTCAATTTTCCCCAAGGCCATCAGATTCTGAATCTGATAATTCATTTAGCAGACCCGTCCGGATGCCCTTTGGTACCACGAGGAAAGGGACAAAGCCTGGAAGGAACTGGAAAATGCACCCGAGAGGCATGGCATTGAGGAAGCTGAATGGGCAGACCAACGGAAACAACTCTGTAGTATCATTATAGGTTAGCAGAGTCTTGGTTCTTCCCTTCCTCCTGATTGAGTCTGCTTTGGCCTAATATATCTTTTCTTCTTGTCAGCCCTATCTGCAGAGAATGACCGCTCGAAAGTAGCAGCAAATAGAGTTGCCCTCAAGGTGAATGCTTATGGAGATTCAGCTGAAGCTCGTCTTGATGCTGTGAACAGTCGCATAGATCAGGCCGTCATCCAAGGTGTGCATGCTGGGGTTCCCTTTGGGCTAGCGGCAATAAGTTCTTCAACCAAAGAAGACTACCCCTCCCTACCAGTTGGTTTCGCTGGTGATCCGGATGAATTTGAAGATCTTGAGATTTATGACGACCATGCCGCTGCTATTGCTGAGATTGCTGACCCTCAATCCACTGTGATCAAACTATTGCAAGAGTAATCTGTAATAGGACAGATCTGTGAATGAAGCTTGTAACTCATGGAATTTGTTCTTCTCTGAAAAATGTTTATTTGCATCTCTTGATTTCTCAATGACCTTTCCTGATTGCAACATTTCTTCAGAGGAATATTTTGCCAAACGCATGACGTCACCTTAGCCGACCAGATCTTGTTTTTGATATGTCATGTTGCTCGGCATCTCATTTACTGCACATCACCTTTCTCTTCCCCCGATAAACCTGCTAACTTGGAAAATGCTAGGGTCACCAGGGTCACGAATATTCTTGTACTAAAGGCGATATAAAAAATATCGGCTATAACTTGAATTTCATGGAACATTCTTTCTACTAAAGGCGATGCTTTACATCGGCTGTATACAAATATTCTTGAATCTGTTCCACACACGACTACCATGCGTTCGGCTTTCAACAAGTGGTGCCGAAGCTTAGTCCACGAGTGACGCATATATGAACAAAATTTCTTTACAGCCGAATACCTTTCTCTGGGTCTAACATTTTTGGCTAAAGCTAGCTGCTACTCATCTTTTCCTTTAAACTTAAAATAAGGGCCGATCCCACTGTAAGGCTATCGGCCACCACGTACCACTTGAAATGATCACCAAGTTGTGAAAGCGCCTTCATATATTCTTCAATTTTACCAAACCTTTCTGTTGTACGTCACCTCTCGTGAATTCTTGATTTTCTTTGAGCTTCAGTAATGGAGAAATAAACAGAACTTTTTTCAAACGCTCGAGGCCCAAACTTGGTACACATCGGTCCTATTTCGGCTTCATCATCAATACTTTATTCCTTGTGAGCCGACATGAAACTTGGTCTCAATTCTTCTCCATTACCATCAGTTGGATTATATAAAAATTACTCTGAGAGCCGATCGTTTGAATTGGCTGTTGGTCCTTGTCAAAAACATTCACAGGACCTGCTTCCGAAGCTCTTCCAGAGAAGCACTCGACACCATCATATTCCCAATAGATGGGCTCTGCATTAACAACACTCACTGAATCATCAGCATGGACAATTTCGATGTCATCTCCAATCCACTGGATGAGGAATTGGTGCGTAGTTGACGGCACATAGCAGTTGGCATGTATCCAATCTCTTCCTAATAGCAAACTGTATGCCCCCTTGCCATCAATGATTTAGAAGGTAGTAATCAAAGTCTTGGATCCGATCGTCAACTCAACATGAACTGCCCCCCGAGTATCAGAAGAATTACCAGCAAAGTCCCTCAGCACCATGTCGGTTTTCAATAAGTCCTCACTTGTCATCCCAAGTTTTCTGAAGGTGGTATATGGCATGATATTTATGGCAGCCCCCCCATCAATGAACATCTTGGTCAGTGGCTTGCCATTAACATACCCCCTCATATACAGCGGCTTCAAGTGCCGATGCTTAGCTGGTTTATCAAATATCGCCCGTTGAGCCAAGACGAGATGAGCCAACAAGTCTTGAAATTCATCTTCATCAAAATCTGAATACACTTCGTCCTGGACATCTTGACCTTCGGAAGCTACGAACTCCGATGGGAGAAAGAACACCATGCATGCATCAGTCGAATAATCACCTCCATCCGGTTTCTCTTTAGGATGCCAAATTCGTTTTGTTTTGGCACTTGCTTGCTCTAACTCTCTGTTTCTTAGGCGCTGCACTCTCCTTTTCTGGCTCTTTCTTAATCCTGGTGGACACCACTGTACTTTCTGCCAGACATACTCGCGGTATTCCACTTCTCCAGTGCGAGCCCGCCTTTGATCGGCAAATACTCTTCCTTGTCGATTTTCAGAATTATTAATTTTTAAGCGCCGATTGTCCTCAGGGATTCGTGCCCCAAGCCTTTCATGGACAGAACGACGGTTGACTCGAGACTGCCTATACTCGGAGTACTGATTACTGCACTCAGGGCAGCTGTTCTTAACAGGCAACTTCAAGCCTTCGTTCCAACAATATTGGAAGAACGAGCATTCCCAATGAGACTGTTCTTGCTCCCTCATATCTTCTCGTTCTTCTCGGTACATCTCTTCTTCGTAACTTCGTCGTCTCCAGGAACTTCTGTTCGTCATAAAGTCTCTGCTTCTGGTACCGTTCCTGTTCCCGACGCCATTTATTCAACAGAATACGCGTTGTGACTCTGGGTCTGGAAGTTTCACCCGTCTCAGTTCGGCTATTTTGGAACCGAACCCTTTGCTGAAGCTCTTTATTTGTAATCTGCCGATCAGGGTCAACGGCACCAGTTTTCCTCGCTCTATCAGAGGTTAACACTTTCATTTTGCTCTTACCCCTGGGATCAGCTGCATTGACCATATTAACAGAGAAGGACATAGTATTATGTCCAAAAGGGCTACCATCAACTTTCATCTTTCCATCAAACCTTAGATGCCCATCCTGGATTGCTTTCTGGATCCGCACTCTGAACACTCGGCAATCATTTATGGAGTGGGATCTAGTATTATGGAAACCACAATACTTCTTGTCCTTGACCCCTTCAGGATGCAGCATAGGATGACCTTCCGGCAACTTGATGCGTCCTTCCTTCAACAAGTACTCAAATAATTTATCTGACATGGAAACATCAAAGTCATAAGTACCTTTTCGTTGCCTCAGCCATCGCTGGTTGACTTGAGTCGGCTCCTTAGCCCAGACTATCTCGGCTGCAGCTACTTCCTCTTCACCATTATATTCAGCTGCTTCTTCTAAGAAAGCCTAATACATCTCGGCAGCCACGTCACCCTTCTGGAATTGAATATTCCTCTTGAATCCCTGGGCTTGACTACTCATCGTTGCCAACCTTTGTGATAACTGCCCGAGGTCATCAAACTCCATGCCGAATAGTTTCTCTTTGATACTCGGCAACATGCCAGCTATGGCTATCCCCAGCAATTGGTCATCCGGCAAATTCAGAGAATAGCAAAGAATCTTGGTTTCCCTGAATCGGCGTAGACACTCTTGTGGCGTCTCGCCAGGTTTCATCCTCAGGCTCATAAGATCGACCAACTTCTTCTCACTGGTGCCCGTAAAGAAATACGAGTGGAATTTGTGTTCCAGCTCTGCCCATGTATTGATAGAATTTGCTGGCAGAGAAGCGAACCACGAGAAGGCTGGTCCTGTTAATGACAACGGGAAGTATCAAATCCTCCAAGCTTCATCTGTAGATGCCTCTCCAAGTTGCATCAAGTATCGGCTGATGTGCTCTATAGTGCTGGTGTCATCCTGACCCGAAAACTTGGTGAAATCAGTAGGAGGTTTTACCCTTGGAGGAAGTGTTACCCGATTGTACCATTCTGGGTAAGGGGACTTGTAAGCATATGACTGATCCTTTGTCTTTAGGCCGAATTGATTCTGCATCAAATCGGCCATTCTATGCATGATGAGGTCAATACTCGAATCAGGAGCCGCTTGTGCTTGCCCCCCAGGATGTAGTCCTATTGTACTCTTGTAGCCTGGATTTGGAAGAGCATTAATTGAGCTATAATCGATGAACTCCTGATATCCATCTCCAAACAAATTCCTTTGTATCCTGTTCGCTGCAGGAGATACTCTAGAAGCAGATTGCGGGACATTCCCTGTCGTGCCGAACGTGACCTGGCCATAAGTCTGGGGAGGCTGTTGCGTCTCATGAGGAACCATCCCACCTGTGCTTGGGCTAGCTCCGCCCTCTTGGGCAATCCTTTGACGTTGAGGTACCGGGAACAACAACAGTCCTTGCATTGGACCAGCAGCTTCTTCAAAGCGTTTATCCACTGCTGGACCAAAAATGCTAACCATGACAGCACGAAAAGTATTCAAGAAAGCCGCCTGATGATTGGTCATGGATTCCGGTACAGCTTTGTACACTAATTCGGTCATCTTCCGAATAGCTTCCTCTTCATCGCTGTCAAATGGCTCGGATTGGTGATGAGGAATGATCTTTGGGAATGCCTGCTTCTGAAAGACTTTGCCGCTCTTGTTCTTGGAGAAAGTCATCAGGCACTTTCTCTGAAGTTCATCACAAGTCTGTTGTACTAAACTTTTCATCTCTAGCGACAAATCATCCATGGTCACATCCAGAACCTGATCATCACTGATCTCAGGCATCTTGAAATAGAGTGGTCCCACCGAGCATGCCAAAAAGTGTGTTGACGCAAAAAGTGACACATCACGCCAAGCACACAGCAAGCCGAAAAGCTAGCTTCAATCGGGTGCCCGGAATGTGCTGAATCCGGAGACGTGCCAGTCGGTTTGACCTGAAAACCAACAAGGGAAAAAACTGTGAGAATACCTTTGGAACATGCCGGATAAAACCAGACAGTTCCATATGTACGGCTTTGAAAGCCAATCACGACGGCACACAACTATAGAAGTTGTCTGTCAAAGCATGTTTATAAAGTCATTCGGCTAGTATGAGAACAGAGTATGTAAAGCATACTAACTGCCGAATACATATGTAAAGAAAGACATGCTTGAACAAATTAAAGATATTATAAACAGGTAACTTGAAAATATAGATCTATTCAAATAACACATGTATAGGCTAATCCAACTAATCTGCCGCACGTTTAGTCTTCATAAACCGGTCAGGTATAAACTCACGCAAAGCTAATCCACCGCATGATACCACTTGCTATAAGTCTACACCACTTCTTATAATTAGATTAATCCAACGCATGATACAATCTAATTATAACAAGCTAAAAGCATGCATATATTTGGACAGATCTATAAAGGCTCATTACTCGTGTAAGCTTAACCAAAATTGGTAAACCAGCCGAATTGGGGTCCATGAAGAAAGAACAAACAACCAAGCATGATTAAACTAATCTAAAACCTACATCTGACGCACGACACCTAGTTTCATCAAAGTCTAACCATGATTAACATGCATGAACCCACAACATGTGACAGTCTAGATTGAGAGTTGATTCAACCATCATGATCTTATGATTAAAAGAAAGCACAAGCAGACTCGTGCGACAAGGCCGAACAAAGATCAATCTAGATTGGGCAAAAGAGTGTTACAAGAATTAAATAAATAAAACATATAACACATGATAACTTAATGAATCTATTGGATCTACCAAATCTAATAGAGCCGATAACTATTTTTACTCATGACTTAATCCGCCGCACGATACAAGGCATAAGCAAAAACTTCCCGTCATAAGCTTAAATCCGCTGCACGATATTAAGCCTAACATACGAGACTACTTGCATCATATCTAAATCCACCGCATGATACTAGACATAATAGCAAGGTTGCCGGTACTTACGGAGGTCGACGGATCGATGATTCCTCTCGAAGAACTCAACGACACGACTAAGGACTCGAAGGTGGCACGGGGCCGGATTGTATTGATATGGTTGTGAACAATTTTACAATGGTCGAGGGCTTATATTTATACCCTGGACAAAACATGAGTCCTAAACAATTACGACTCATACAACGAAATTTGGAAAGATACAAATCCTACTTCTATTCTTCTTCGGCGTCCTTTATCGCCACGTGTCTTCCGTGCAGGCCGGCTTTTACCTGCCATATTCATGTTGCCGAATGGAGTCATCGCCTCGTAAAATAGCCGACCGCATAGACGTTTGTCGAAGACTCTGAAGGCTAACCATCCGCTTGGTCACTCGCCGAATCCCCTTTTCACTGTCGATTGGGCCTACCTGTCATAAGCTTCTGCATGCAAAAATCTGGTGTTAACAAGAGGATATACCAAAAATAGCTTTCTCCACCATATATGGACTTTATGAGTATCTAGTTATGTCTTTTGGAATGACAAATGCACCGGCACATTTCATGTATCTGATGAATTCGATTTTTATGCCTGAATTGGATAAGTTTGTTGTGTTGTTAATTGATGACATTTTGGTATACTCTGAAAATGAGAAGGATCTTGCTGAGCACTTACGAGTCGTCTTAACCCGACTTCGAGAGCACAAGTTGTATGCTAAGTTTAGCAAGTGTGAGTTTTGGTTAAAGAAGGTATCCTTTCTCGGACACGTCCTTTCAGAGGAAGGAATTTCTGTGGATCCCACGAAGGTACAGGAAGTTATGGATTGGCAAGCACCCACTAACGTACATGAGGTACGTAGCTTTCTAGGATTGGCCGGATACTACCGTCGGTTTATTCCGGATTTTTCAAGGATCGCAAAGCCAATGACTCATCTAACTCAGAAGAATAAGAAGTTTGAATGGACTCCAGAGTGTGAAGCAACATTTTGCACTATGCGAACTTTGTTAACTCCTGCGCCAGTTTTGGCTCAACCAAATTTGGAGGAACCTTTTGATGTGTTTTGTGACGCGTCCAAGATTGGACTTGGATGTGTGCTTATGCAGAATGGAAGAGTTATAGCATATGCTTCACGCTAGTTGCGACCACATGAAGAGAATTACCCGACTCATGATTTGGAATTGGCAGCTGTAGTTCATGCACTCAAGATATGGAGGCATTATCTTATGGGTAAACTATGTCACGTGTACACGGATCACAAAAGTTTGAAATACATCTTCACTCAGCCAGAGTTGAATATGAGGCAAAGAAGATGGTTAGAATTGATCAAGGATTACAACCTAGAAGTGCATTACCACCCTGGAAAAGCGAATGTTGTAGCAGATGCCTTGAGTCGCAAGAGTCATTCCAACTCCCTACAACCATTGTTGGAAGATGGATTCAACCTTATGCACCCCATTATGCTGAACAATATCACCTTATAGTGTACTCTAGAAAGTGATATCATCGAAGGACAAAGGACCGATAAAGAGATCTGTCAGATTAAGAAAAGATTGGAAACCAATAGTTCTTTGAACTTCAGAGCAGATGAACAAGAAATTTTGTGGTATAATCAAATGTTGGTTGTTCCCAAGAACACAGAGCTGAAAGAAATAATTCTGAATGAAGCCCACAGTTCAAAGTTGTCTATCCATCCAGGAAGTACTAAGATGTGCCAAGATTTGAGAACAAGGTTTTGGTGCTCAAAATGAAGAAAGTGGTTGCAGCTTACGTCGCAAAGTGTGATACTTGCTGCAGGATAAAGGCAATACACTTGAAACTCACTGGATTGTTACAGCCGCTATCAATTCCAGAATGGAAATGAGAAGAGATTAGTTTGGATTTCATCACAGGTCTCCCAACCACCCAAAAGGGACATGACTCTATCTGGGTTATCGTGGATCGATTATCCAAAGTAGATCACTTCATACCAGTCAAGACTATGCATCGACCACATCAGTACGCGGATTTGTACATTCAGAACATCTTAAGGTTACATGGAATTTCCAAAAGGATTGTTTCTGATAGAGGACCCCAGTTCATAACACGTTTTTGGGAACAGTTGCACAAAGAGCTAGGTACTAAGTTGGTACGAAGTTCCGCCTATCACCCTAAAACTGCCGCACAAACAGAAAGAGTAAATCAAATTTTGGAAGATATCCTCAGAGCTTGTGTTCTATCCTCAGGAGAATCATGGGAGAAATGGTTACCCCTCGCAGAGTTCTCATATAACAATAGCTATCAAGAAAGTATAAAAATGGCACCGTTTGAAGTGTTGTATGGACAAAGATGCAGAACCCTGGTAAATTGGGTTGAACCAGGAGATAGAGGATTTTACGGATCCGATTATGTAAAGGATGCCGAGGAGATCGTGCAAACCGTACAACAACATATCAAGGCAGCACAGTCCCGACTGAAAAGTTATGCGGACACACAAAGAAGACCTTTGGAATTCCAAGTGGGAGATTACGTTTATCTTAAGGTCTCGCCTATCAGAAAGATCCAACATTTTGGAATTAAGAAAAAGCTAGCACCCCGATATGTAGGACCATATCAGATCATAGCCAGAAAGGGAGAAGTAGCCTATGAAGTGCGATTACCCCCGGAGATGGGCACAGTTTTTTCCGTGTTCCATGTATCACAGTTGAAGAAGTGTCTTTGAGTACCCGAACGAGAAGAGGTTCAAATCCCAGATGTTGCTATTAGATCAGATCTGGAGTACTATGAACAGCCTCAGGAAATACTGGATACCAAAACTCAAGAAACTCGCAACCGAGAAGTGAAAACTTACAAGATTCTCTGGAGCAATCACGGACCCAATAATGCAACTTGGGAAACCGAGGAGTACTTGCGCGTAAACTACCCCGCTTTTGTTAAGAAGTGGTACGTAACCCAAATCTCGGGACGAGATTTCTTTAAGGGGGGAAGGGTTGTGACACTCTAGTGTCAAGCACTACATTAGGAACTACATTTAGCTAATAAAAATGCATAAGCAATGCATTGAATCATTTCATGTGCATGAAAGTGCTTTTTGCCTTTTGTTTGTTTATTTGGAATTTGGTTTCTATTAGACTTGATTGTTTAAGTGGATTTCTGTCTTGGCAATTAATTTTGTAAAATAGAGAATATTGGGTATAACACTTTTGATATTGACATCTTGACCTAGTTCAAAATGGCTTGATAATTAAAAATGTGGGAACAAAATGATTTATAGCTAAAAAAATTTGGCTTTATTTATGTGGAGGTTGAGAAAATAAGTTTCAGAAAGAGTGTCTTATATGAAAGTTGTAGAGAAAATTATTTTGAGCAACTTTTATTTTTGGGTCAAAGCCTAGTTTCGAGTTTTTGAAACTGATTTGAAATGGTCAAAGTTTGGAAAAATTCTGGAAAAAGAAAAAGGAAAATTTTTCTTCCCGGCGCTTCCTAACCGGCCCAGTTGGCCTTTCGGCCCGCTCACGCCGCGTCGGCCCATGCCCGCTCACTCGCCCGCCGCGCCGGCACGCGCACGCTCGCCCGCGCATGACGCGCCGGTTGCACTGACCGCGGCCGCGCCGTACGCCGGGCAAGCCGCCGCGTGGCCGCCTTTCTCTGCGCCACATCCCCTCGCCCACTCCTCGCCCGATCCTTCTGCACCTGCTCCAGCCACAATCCCACGCGGCCACTCCCCGCTCGCCTCGCTCGTCGTGCCCACGCCACCGCCTGCCAAGCCGCCTCGCTCGCCGCGACGCCGTGGCCCCCGCCATGACCACCGGCCGAGCCCGCAAGCAAAACCCCGAGCACCTCTCTCCGCTCCCTCACTCGCTCGCACAAACACCCTCTCGCGCCTGCTCTCCCCCTCTCCACTCCCGCGAACACGAAGCCGAGCACTCCACTGCTCGCCACCGTTCGACACCACCAACGCCACCAGCGTTCCAGCCCCAACCACGCCACCGCCAGCCGATTGCCTCCGGCTAACGCTCCGCCTTTGTCCCGGACACACGACGCGCACGCCCGCACCCTCAGCCAAGCCTCGCCGACGCCGGAACCCGACGAGCCCCGCTGCGGTCGCCATCAGCGCCGCCCGGAGGCCGAACCTGTTCCGCACCACCCCAAGCTTCGCCACCTCCCTCTTTCGCTGACAAGCTTCCTCAGGCCAAGGCAAGGTGAGAACACACCTCCACGAGGTCTCTACTCCTCCCTAACCCCCTCTTCTTCCCAACCGAGCGCCGCCATTGTCCGCCATGGCCGCGCACGAGGCCAAGCTCCACGGAAGCTTCTCCGGCCGAACCAACCCACCTAATAGCCCTATTAGGGTTCACTGGTCATCCCCCTTTCTTCAATTTGGCCGGCGACGGCCGGAAACGGCCTAGCCAATCTTCCCCACCGCGGTCACCCGCCATTGCTCGCCGCCGTCAAGCTACGGCCGTGCACTGGCCAATCTAACCACACCATCTGATCCGCCTAGTCACGGTGAACACGTCAAGCCTAACCCCACCGTCGGCGACCTCGCCGTCGGCGAAGTATCAACGGTCAAAGGCCGTCCCCTGTTCGGCTTCCACCAACAGGTGGGACCATTGACCCACGGGTCCTACGCGTCAGCCTCACCTGGTCTATGGACCGAGTCCATGCAAAGCCCAGCCGGGATTCGAAAATGTTTTTCCTTTTTGTTTTGTTTTCCAGAAAACCTTGTTTATTTTGTGTAGCACGTTTTAATAATCCAAATGAGGTGTTTTCAGTTTTGATAGCTTATTCATGAGTAGATCTATCATGAAAAAATATGAAAGTATTTTTGGTGAAAGTTTATTTTACTATTTTTATTTAATCCAGATTATGTGCTTTTGTTTTGATAAATAGGTTTATATGTTTTCTGGTTGAATTAATTCATGGCAAAATTTGTGTAGGTTTCTTACCATGTTAGGCATCTGTGACAAAGTTATGAGGCACTGTTTCTGTAGAAAAAGAATCTGTTTAGGTTTAATTTCCTTTTAGCTGTTTTCTTAAAATAATGGTTAAAGTGATTTATTTGTGAAAATAAAATATGGGAAAATTTGTGTAGACTCTGTATGCTATGTTTAGGCCAAGAAAAATAATAAGCGTAGGTTGTTGTTTAGAAAAATAAGGAGTTGTTGTACATGTGTGCTTTTCTGTGTTTTTCTCAGAAAATTCATATAGAAAAGAATATAATGTTTCCATTCATGGAACTTTTTTGAAAAATATGAAATGTGGAATAGAATTTAGGAAAAATATGAAAATAAGGATGTCACTCTTTTCTAGTAGGGTTGTAGTTCAAGGGGTTTATTTTGGAGTAAACTTGTTTATTTTGTGTAGGTTTATGTGTTTATGTTATGACAGTAAATTTTGTGCAGTAGTGTGGTTATAAGTGGATAAAGCTAGAAAAAATATGAAATCTGCTATTTGACACTTTTCATAAGAAAAGCTAGTTCAAAGTACCTTTTGAGCAGTTGATTTCATTTTTTTGGATCTGCTGTTCTGTAATTTATATCTTGCTGAATTTTTTGCAGTGAAGTCTAGTTAGTGTTGGTTACCTTCTGGAATTTTTGTGGATTTTTCTGAGTTGAGAAAAATGCACTTGTAGTTCAAACCTAGATTTCTTTGAATTAATAAATAGGAAATAGTTGAAATAATGGTTTTGTTTTATGAGGTAAATAAATGTTTTCCTCAATGTCAAAAGTGGTTCAACAAGTTGGTTTTGTTGGTTTGCAAGAAATGTTTTCCTATTCATACCCCCTGTTGCACCTTGCATTATTTAATTATGTACCGCATTGCAATAGGATCGAGAGTCCCGGAGCCCGACCAGGAGCCGGAAGCAAACGACGAGCAGGAGATCCCGGAGCTGACCAGGACCGAGGAGGCCGACCCCGCGCCAGAAACTAACCTGCCCGAGTGCCCCTCTCACGAGGCCTCGGTATTTTCCCAAGGCAAGCCCAGTATTTACAATTAAATTACTTGAGTACTTTTATACCGTGATGCATTAGGTATAGGAGTTGTTTGAATCCTACTTGATGCATTACCCTTCCTTGATTATTGTTTACACCTGCCTGGTTATGCTGTACTTATTTATAATGTAGAATTGCTTAGTCTGCTTAATAAAAGTAGTAGTTAAGGATGTTCCCGTAATACCCCTGGTGGGTATTTACCGGATCACGGTTGGCTATATTTGATATCGTGGAAAAGAACCTGAGTAGTAATGAAATACGGTCAACTGGAAGGCAAGGCACAAGTTTGGAAACTTGGGGCAGTCCGTCTGTTGGATCGTGTAGGTTTGTATCGATGTTGGCCCTCGTTCATTTTTGAACGCGCCCTTTTACTTAGGGATATGTTGGTGCTATAATCATCGACCCCAAAGCCGGTTAGACGCTGTTCGGGCCGATCTCAACCCGTGTCGCACTCTCTAGTATGGAAACACGATCTTCCTCAGAATGGCCATCGTATAGTTCCAATTGGGTGGTCCGTGCTGTGAGCCGCGACGATTACCACCACGAACAAGCATCGAGCGGTTACCCAATGCATGGACCCGACGGGGAAAGTGTGGGTTGGTATTAAAGGTCTTTCACCAGTTGGTTTGGAATTCGATTCGAGTCGCCGTCTCCCCCGGTTAGTGGGAAACTATGGCGAGCTTCACCACGATAAAACTCCATGTGATGATTTAAAGGTTCAACTAAAATGTGGACAAGTCAACTGGATATGGTTATGTTATTGTTTGTTAGACTCAAGTGAATGGGTAGTTCAGGTGCAAATCTAGAGGAAGAGGTAAGGTTAAAACTTGACTGCTCATTGATATCATTAATTGTTCTTCCCCTTAATTTGAGCTTTTCGCAACTAAAAATCCCCGCTCCACCAAAAAGCCTTGCATACCATTGGTGTCTATTATTTTCAGTTGGACGGGTAAGTCTAGCTGAGAACATTCCCGTACTCAGGGTTTATCCCGTTTGTTGCAGATGGCCACGTGTACTACGGCTATTGTAAGCACTGTCTCTACCCCGTGGAGGGTGATGAGGAGTAGGCCCAGGGCAGGGTCGTCTAGAAGCTTCTCCTTTGCTTTTGCTGGGCTAAGACTGTTGGTAGCACATTATCTGAAAAAGGAGGAGTGAGTTGTCAAAAACATTGTTTATTCGGACCACATGTGTAGTGGTCGTCTTTCAAACTTATTTCAGCTTCCGCAAATTTGAAACTCAGTATTGTAATAACTCTTTTACTTCCGCACTCTGATGTTTAATTTCGGTTTCGTTTATCGATGGTGAATCCTTACGAATGTGGTACTTGAACAATGTGATCCTGTATGTTGTACGATGTTTGAAATCCTTCGAGATTTCCGGACTACTGGGATTATATGGATTCAAGTATGGGTCGATGTCAGACGAATTTGGCTAAGACGGTACTCAAGTTCTTATAATCAGGACGGTTCCGCGACAGGTGCGGTGGTCAATAAAGTTCGAAGAGTGCGAAATGCTGCTTCGCACTCCGGGGTCCATTCAAACTTCTTGTTCTTCTAAGTCAAATGGGTCATAGGCTTTCCTATCTTCAAGAAGTCCGGGATAAACCTACGGTAATATCTGGCCAATCCTAAAAAACCGCGTACCTCGTGTACGTTGGTGGGTGCTTCCCAATCCATAACTTCCTGCACTTTAGTGGGGTCCACAGAAATTCCTTCCTCCAAAAGGACGTGTCCAAGAAAAGGCACTTTCTTTAACCAAAACTCACACTTGCTAAACTTTGCATACAACTTGTGCTCTCTAAGCCGAGTCAAAACGACCCTTAAGTGTTCTGCACGATCCTGCTCATTCTCGGAGTACACCAAGATATCATCAATGAATACCACAACAAACTTGTCCAATTCAGGCATAACGACGGAGTTCATCAGGTACATGAAATGCGCAGGCGCATTTGTCAATCCAAATGAGATGACTAGATACTCATAAAGTCTGTATCTAGTGGAAAAAGTTGTTTTTTGACACGTCCTCCTTTCTGATCTTGATCTGATGGTAACATGACCTTAAGTCAATCTTGGAGAATACTTTTGCTTTAGCCAAATAATCAAACAAGATGTAAATTCGGGGTAAGGGGTACTTGTTCTTTATAGTTACAGCATTCAGAGGTCTATAATCCACACGCATTCTCAGTGTTTTATCTTTCTTTTTCACAAAGATTGCGAGACATCCCTAGGGTGACGAACTAGGACGTATTAATCCTTTATCCTGAAGGACCGAAAGAGCTACCAGAAAGCGACTAGAGGGGGGGTGAATGGGAGCTTCAAAAATTCTTTTCAGAAACTCGTTGCCACTGTCCCGAGAAACACCCCAAGAGCAAACCTAGAGCTTGGATAGTGTCCACGACCCTAGATGTAGGGAGGATGCTTCCAAGAAGCACAGCGAGACACTACTCAACTCTAGAAACCCAACGCAAAAAATCGGAAACCAAAACCGACAACGAACGGACGAGCTACAAATGAAAACGTGCAAACTACACATTACCGGACTCTTTCCAGCGTGCGGTCAGCGAGCACCGGACGCGTTCGGTCAGACAAAAACTGATCTGGAACCTCTCTGTTCCTGACCGGACTCACTGAAGAGGAGCGTCCAGTCACTTGTACAGAGCGTCCGGTCAACAGAGAAAAGCCCGATGAACAGTACAAGTGTTGCGTCCGGTCGCTTACAAAGTGAGCGTCCGGTCAAATCGCAAGCGAAACACAGAGAACGTGTTCATCGACCGGACTCAGGGTCGAGCGTCCAGTCAGCCTGAACCGAGCGTCCGGTCACCCCGAATTTGTCCTATTCGTCCACCGATTCGACTTGATCTCACCCAAAACGAATCCTCTAGGGATCAAACTTAGTGAGATGTGTCACAAGGACGATAGTGAGCTACTCCTAACAGATCATGGCTCAAACCTATCTCCAAATCGATGAATCGAAGAAATTCGAGAAGGGAGAAAAGTTGATCCAAAACGAAAACCAACTGATCTACTTGTTCTTGAGGGTTGAGGTAAATTCCTTTGGTGAAAGTGATCTCCTCACTTTAAAGAACAAGTTAATTCAAATGGTTTTGCAAACGGAGCAACGTGGAGAGAGATCGATCAACGGGGAAATCATGGAGAAAAAGCAAAACGCGAAGAACAACTCCAAAACGCGAATCACACCCACGAATTGCAACCATGTGGCTACCACACGCTATAACAGTGAGATTACGGTCTCACTTCCTCAAAATCTCATGGACACAGAGGTATGGTTCTCTGCGGATCTCAGTTGCTACAGCAAGGGATTGGGAGAGCAGGAAAACCGTAGAAGGCAAAGAGCAAATGACTGAGATAATTTGGGAGGTGGGTGTCTCCCCCTACTTATACTAATTCTAATTCCCACTCTACCCCTAACTAATTACAGAGTGAACTAGCTAAACCCTAGGGTTATTCTGGACCAACTAGTGGTAGGTGGTGATCCGACGGCCACGCCCGCACAACTGGTAGCGTTGCCTCGACGCAACCTCACTGATGGCCGCCACGTGTCGCCATTGCTCTGCTTGTCCTTTTCCCGGACTTCGCCCCCGGTTTTCAGGCCCAAACCGGGAAACCAGCCTTCACGATCAACCCCCGGTTTTGAGGCCCAAACCGGGAAACCAGCCTTTCATCGCCTGAGTTTTGTGGCCCAAACTCAGAAACCCGCAGTGCCCAGGTTTTGAGGCCCAAACCTGAAAACCGTCCTCAGCCTGAGTTTTATGGCCCAAACTCGGAAACCATCAGCGCCCAGGTTTTGAGGCCCAAACCTAGAAAACCGTCCACCGGTGGTTTTTTTGTGGCTCAACCACCAAACCGAGTCGTAGAGGGGATGCACCGCCCGTGCACCCCGTCCACCGACACGTGTCCCTAGGTCCTCGACCTGAGCAACACCATGTCCAACAAGTCTCCGCTCGCCGCTGTCCCAGGCTGTCAGCCACCACAGCTGATCCTCGGGCCACCGGTCCCTCAGTCCAAGCCTCACGTCTGTCCTTCACCGCTCCCGGTCCGTCGGCACGGCACGTCTCTACTTGACCTTCACCTTGCCTTTGATCACTGTATCCGTGCTCAACACCTGAACAACACAAGCCAAAGAACATGCGCATCAAACCAGTTGACAATCACTCATCACTCGAGACTTGGCATAGACCCATGTATCCGCAATCTCCCCGTTGATGAGTGCATTGCCAACTACCAACATAAATCATAATGGAATAGAGGAAGGAAGAAGAAGGAGAGAGAACTCGACCAAATGACCCAAAAGCATAGCAAAGCCGAAGAAGGTCAAGTGGAAAGAGCAAGAAAACTTGGTCCCCAAAGACATGGGAAACTACTCGACACAACCAAGCAAAGAAAAGCTAGCCCTCAACAGGAGGTAGAACAGGCTTAACACCGCTAGCGAGAAAGCTCGACACCAATTGAAATATTAGTTGACAATCAAGCAAAATAGAGCTAGCCCTCAAGAAGATGCAGAACGGGCTCAACACCGCTAGCGAGAAAGCTCAATACTAACTGAAGGAATGCCAACTGAAAGGAAGAAGAGCTCGATACCAATGGAGGAGCAATTAGGCAAAGTTGCTAGTCCCTCAAGAAAGAGGCAAAGGCTCAACACAACTAGCTACCAAAAATGCTCCGAACCGATTGGGAAAATGCTCCAAACCAATTGAAAATTCAATAAACACAAAATGAGCAAACTCCGCTTCCAATAGTGCACACCTTCTTATGATTTGACAAAATTCTCCCCCTTAGTTGATAATGCACTATCAGGCAAACTTCTCCCTACCAAATGCATATGAGTCAAAAATGCATGTTAGCAGCTTTAGGAATATAGTCAAAAGAATGAAAAGATGCTCTACAAAGTGTAACTCCAATGACTCAACAATAAGCATACATGCTAGCAAAGGCTCAAACTGATCACCAAATACGAAATATGAACATATGACCAAAGTGAGCAGTTTTGGCCAAAAACGTATTCACCATCAAAATAGCACTAGACATGTATAGACAGGAAGTCAAACAAGTGCTAAACATGTATACAAGGTGAACTACCCCTAGCAAAGTTCAATCATCATGCTGCAGAATGAAACATATACTTGTGATTTCAGATTTTAATCGGAGTTGCAGCGGTGAAATTTCACAAGTTCAAAATTCAGCACGTGATTGCGAGAGGTTGAAAACTTGTCATTGCCTAACTTTTCAACCGAGCTAAACCTGTGCATATGCAATCAGAAGCTTAAAGCGTCGATTTCGGTCATACACTACATGGCTCAAGTTTAACGCAATGTGCAAGGAGTAACAGACTCGATAACGTGATATGCTGACAAGCAATCCCATCTCGATCTTTTCAATTCACTTAAAACTTGGTTCAATTTTTAACCAGAGTATGAACATACCAAGCAAGTGAATGACTCAAAAACTAGAGACATAGCAACCTAGCATATATGAAAAGCACAAGTGAATTCAACACATTCTACACATGCTAGTTACATATCTCAATGGTGAATAATTTCAAGTTTTATGTTCATTAAGCATATTCACCATGTATAAAATAGCTCAGCTCATAACATGTATCAGTGATCAGAAAAAGCATAAGCTACACATATCATCATGAAGCTCAGAAGGTAAAGATGCATGGTGAAAAGCAGAGACTAACCTATCAAAACTGAAAACAAATTGAAAGAAAAAGAGTCAGTCTATGACACAAGACCCAAAATGTTTCCCCCATCTAAAAGGGGAAACACACACCAAGCTCACCTCTCAACCTAGCAAAAGTGGATTGGTCCAAAGGTTTGGTAAAAATATCTGCCAATTGATGATGAGTATCGACATGGCGAAGGTCGATATCACCCTTCTCATAATGGTCTCGCAAGAAATGAAAGCGCACATCAATGTGTTTGGTCTTAGAATGCAGCACGGTGTTCTTAGCAATGCTAATAGCACTCATGCTGTCACAAAGCAAAGGAACACGAGAAAAACTCATACCAAAATCATGCAAAGTGGCCATCATCCAAAGTAATTGGGAACAGCAGCTAGCCACAGCAACATACTCAGCCTCTGTGGTAGACTGGGCGACACTAGACTGCTTGCGAGAAGACCAAGATACAAGAGAAGAACCAATAAACTGACAAGTCCCAGAAGTGGACTTGCGATCAAGTCGGCAACAAGCAAAATCAGCATTAGAATAACCGCAAAGGGAAAGGATGGAGGAAGCAGAATACCAAATCCCAAACTCTGGAGTGAAGCATAAGTACATCACAATGCACTTGACTGCCTGACGGTGAGAGGTGCGTGGCGACGACTGAAATCGCGCGCAAAGACACACCGCGAATAGGATGTCCGAGCGTGTCGCCGTCAGGTACAACAGCGACCCGATCATACTACGGTACTCCTTCTGGTCCACAGCTTCTCCATCCCTATCCGCATCCAGAGCCGTCATGGTCGGCATGGGTGTTGGAAGAGGCTTGGCCTCACCCATGTCGAACTTCTTCAGGATGTCCTTGGTATACTTACCCTGGTGTACAAACGTCCCCTCTCGGGATTGCTTAATTTGCAACCCGAGAAAGAATGTCAACTTGCCCATCATGCTCATATCAAACTCCCTGCTCATAAGATCTGCAAACTTGGCAACCAAGCGTGAGAAGAACCACCGAAAATGATATCATCCACGTAAATCTGGACCAAGAGTGTGTCATTGCCTTGCTTGAGGAGAAAAAGAGTTTTATCCACACATCCCATTTTAAAACCCTTAGCTAGCAAAAAGGTTTTCAACCTATCATACCAGGCTCTAGGGGCTTGTTTCAAACCATATAAAGCTTTGTGAAGTTTAAAAACATGGTTTGGAAACTTGGGATTTTCAAAACCGGGGGGTTGTTTCACATACACCTCTTCTTCTATGTAGCCGTTTAGGAAGGCACTCTTGACATCCATTTGAAAAAGTTTAAACCCATTGGATGCAGCAAAAGCCAAGAGTATCCTAATTGCCTCCAAACGAGCTACAGGAGCAAAAGTCTCCTCATAGTCTATCCCCTCCTTCTGACTATAACCCTGGGCTACAAGTCTGGCCTTGTTTCTCACAATGTGGCCATCCTCTCCTTGTTTGTTTTTGAAAACCATTTTCTACCAATAGGGTGACACTCAGGAGGAGGTGGAACCAAAATCCAAACCCGATTTCTTTCAAAATTTTCTAACTCCTCATGCATGGCATTAACCCAATCCGGATCAGATAAAGCATGTCCAACATCTTGGGGTTCAAAATCAGCAACAAATGCAGAATGAGCAAACTGAGAGATTTGTTGTGACCTTGATCGAGTGACACGTTCGTCGATGACGCTGATCATCTGTTGAGGCGGGTGTTGGCGCTGAATGTGTCGTGGCGCCTCCCGAGCTGATGAAACTTCCCCCTCGACAGCAGCTGGTGCCTCCTCGGGTACAAATGGTACAGCCCGAAGTGGCGGATCCCACGACCCCCAAGTAGTCAATGAAGAGGGGTTGGGGCCGTGAGTCATCGTAGTAGAAGCCGATGCTTGCAGCACAGCAGGTGCGGTGGTGCTGGATCATCCATCCCTTCAGCACCCTCGTCCTCATCATCAAAAAGAGGCTCGCCAACCTCATGATCACCTGAACACTCAAAACGAGAAAAAGGACAAACAATGGTCTCGTCGAAGGTGACATCGGATGTCTCCATGACTCGTTTAGTATCAAGGTTAAGTACATGATATGCACGATTGTGAGTGCCATAACCCAAAAATACACCGTCAGAAGAACGAGACTCGAATTTGTCCAGGTTGCCTTTCTTAAGTATAAAACAGTGGCAACCAAAAACTCTAAAATAACTCACCTTGGGCTGGCTTCCAAAACGCAACTCATAAGAAGTCTTTTTCAAGTAAGCTCGGAGAAAAATGCGATTGGAAATATAGCATGCAATGTTCATAGCTTCGGCCCAATATTGCCTAGGAGTCCTATGCTCATCAAGCATCGTCCTGGTCATCTCTACAAGGGTCCGATTCTTCCTCCCTACAACACCATTTTGTGGTGGTGTATAGGGGGAAGAAAACTGATGCTCCAAACCCAAAGAGTTACAAAACTTCTCAAAGTCCAAATTCTTGAATTCGGAGCCATTATCACTATGAATAGCTCGCATCGAGTTCAAAGGGAACTCGTTCTGAAGACACAAAATCAGGTTGCAAGCAAAAGAGAAAGTCTCGGTTTTCTGAGCTAAAAAGAAAACCCACGAATATCTCAAAAAGTCATCAACAACAACAAGCACATACCACTTCCCACCAACCGAGCTCACCCGAGCCGGACCAACAAGGTCCATAAGCAAGAGCTCTCCAGGGCGCTTGGTCATAACTTGGTTCACAGGATGGTGGGGAGCGGCAACCATCTTTCCATGTCTACAAGAATGGCAAACAAAATCCTTCTCCATGCTCAACTTGGGCAATCCTCGGATTAGGCCAAGTGAGCTAAGCCTTGCAAGCAAGTCGAAGCTCAAATGTCCAAGTCTCCTATGCCACTTCCAAAGATCAGAGGAGGAAGGTCCAGCCACAAGACAACGAGAAATGCCAAAAGACTGCGAGAAGTTCGCACGAAAGACTTCCCCGAAGGGCGAAATCAAACACACAAGATTGCCCTGAGGATCCAAAATACGACTGAGATTCGGCTTAAAATGAATCTCATAGTCATCATCAAAGAGTTGCAAAACAGAAAGAAGATTAAAATGCAAGTTAGAAACAAGAGCAACATTGCGCAACACAAAGTGCTCATTAACTCGCACCGACCCACGAGACAACACTTTACCTTTACTATTGTCGCCGAAGGTGATAAACTCCTTTCTGGCGACTGGACTAAGACTGGAGAACCACTTGGCGTTTCAGGTCATGTGCCTCGAACAACTGGAATCCACCAACCAAATGTCCTCCAATCATTTTACCTACATCAATAAAAAGACATACGGTGAGCATACGATCCAACACTGGGGTAAGTAAAATGTGAATTATACTAGTGTTGGGCCGGCTGCTCAAAAGAATGGTTAGTAGAAAAACCAATCCTAGCACGCCTATGGGGAAAGCGATCGCCACGCTGAGGAAAACGTGGTCCGCTAAGGGAAGAGCGTCCATTGCGATACTCAAAACACGGGGGAGGGAAACGCTCAACAAAGCCACCGCCACGAGGTCCATATCCTGCAAAACCAGGATCCCGCCGGGCAACACCTCCCTGAGGCTTAGGACCTTGAGGCATTGTACCTCTAGGCCTAGCAGCTCTCATTTGAACATTCGGCACATGTACATCATGGAAAGGATGGTACATGTCCGCATTATTCATCTCCCTGGCACGGCGCTCCTCTCTCTTGCGCCGAAAGCAAAACTCACTCAAGTGTCCATCTCTCCCACAGTGCTCACAATGGTACCTCACCGGTCTCATATGGGGTTGTTGGTACTCACGGTAGTGGGTGTGGATCACTTTGCCTTTCTGTGGCATGAGCTCCTCTTGGATAGGTGGCATGGTGTCCAGCTTGTTCTTGAGGTGGTTTGGTTTTGGAGCCCATGTCTGTTTCTTGGGTGGAGCTTTTGGAGGTTCAACAAACACACCATCCTTAGTGTTAGGCTTGAGAGGCTCTTTGGGTGGAATCTTGGTAAGCTTGGGAGTAGTGGTGGAGTTGGGCTTCTCACACGGGTTAAGACCACTCGACTCTCCAATCTTGCCAAAAGATGAAGCGCACTCAACACCCTGAGCAAAGCCTACACCTGGACCTCCAGCAGCACGCTTGAATTGGGCAATCATCATCCCAAGCTGCGGCTCACCACAAGACACCCATGACAAGATGGTCCGAAGGTATGTGTTTTCTTCCCTGGTTTGCATCTTGTCATGCTTCACATTTGATATCTCCATCTCCAAGCCCTCACACAAAGCGCACCTAGACACACAGGTGCTACCTGAGCTAGCCTTCTCAAGAGACACAATCTTGCCATTCTTCTCTGCCAACTCGGATTGCAAGCCTGCACAAGACTTGCATGCACCAAGCACTGAGGATCTAGCTCTAAGCTCATCCACCTCTCCAACCAAAGCAACATACTTACCTCTCAAAGTGAGAAGGTCAGTCATGTGCTTGGTGCACATCTCACACTCATCCTCCTCAGTGACAACAACGGTGGACTTGACAGACTCAAGTTCTTTCACCGTATCCTCCCACTTCTACCTAAACTCCTTCCGCTCTCTAGCAGCACGCCTAAGCAGCTTATCTTGACTAAGAAGGGTGGCAGTAAGTTTCTCGACCTCAGCAGAAAGCTCATCAGGGGTCTTAGATACCTGGGAGGTGTCGTCGTCGTTGTCGTCGTTCCGAGGGGTCTCCTCCAGCTAATCCTCGACCTCCTTGCCGAGGGCCATGGTGCAAAAGCCCTCGTTGTCGGCGTAGAAGCAGAGGCCATTCAGCTTGTCCTCGATCTTCTTCTTCTTCTCGGACTCGTCATCGCTTGAGGAAGCGGAGTCATCATCCGAGTCGTCGACGTCGCTGAGCGTGGCGAAGAAGGCACGCTACTCAGCCTGGGCCTTCTCCAAGTACTTCTTCTTGATGTACTCCTTGTTGAAGCCGCCCATCCATTTGTGTTTCGTGGGGACGTACTTATCCTTGTGCTTGCTGAAGTCATACTTGAAGGACCAAATTGGCGACCAGAGGGGGGTGAATGGGAGCCTCAAATTTCTTCTCGAGAAATGATGGCCCTTGTCCCAGAAAATCACCCCAAAAGCGAAGACTCAAACAACCAGTGAGTTCACGACCTATGAATAGGTGGATACCCAAGGAGATGTCCTAGAGGTACAGCGGAACTACCGAAGAACCCCCAAAACAAAGCGCCAAAGCAACGGGGCAAAACTGCACAAGCAAGCTCCTAGAACAATCGAACCTACGATAACGGAACACCCCAATCCTATGGAGAAGAGGAAAGTGTTTGACCAAAAATACTTAGGCCAACTAGTGGCAAAAGTACCTTGGAAAGATCCTTATGAAGTTAGGAAACTAACACAACAAACGGATCTCAAATGGGAGCTCGAACGCAAAAGATACGGACGCTAGAACCGTCGAAACTCCGAAAGAGGAACACTTAACTCCTATGGAGAAAAAGGAAGTGTCCAACCAAAAATACTTTGACCAATGATGTGAAAAGTACTTTGGAATGATCCTTAAGAAGTTAGAAAACCAACGCAACAAACGGATCACAAATCGGAGCCCGTACGCAAAACATACGGACGAAATCAGCAAAACTGTGCAGTCGCGGACTGTCCGCTAGTGAACCGCGGACTGTCCGCTATTGAACCCCAGACAGTTCGAGAATGAGTCCCAGACAGTCTGCCATTCAAAAATAAAAACAGCGATCTCGCTGCCCGTGAACAGACCCAACCCCCGAACAGTCCGGGGATGAGTCCCGGACAGTCCGCCACTGTCCAGAAAGCCCAAAAACAGCTCGGGACAAAACCAAAATCGATTGGATCTTCACCAAATCTAACGGGGCTGCAACCAAACTTCTCCCAAGTGTTCTTCTACGTGTTGGGAAGCTAATCCTAGGATATCATCGTTCCAAACCAACTAATCCATGAGAAATCGAAAGAACACTAGAAAAGGGGAAAGAACGAAGAACGAACGCGATTTCGACCCGATCTATGTATTCGTGAGGTTAGAGAAGAAATCCTTCAGTGGAAAGAAGGAGCTCACAACATAGAACAATTTGATTCAAACGGAATCGCAAATTGTCCCTCGGAGAGGGAGAACGAGGCAAATCTCCGGGAGGGGAAAAACCAAAATGCGAAGAACAAAAACGCGAATCGATCCAAATTACAGCCAACACAAGAGGAGTAAGAAATTGATCCTTGGATTGCTACGGGATGACGAATTGTGTAGCACACTATGTCGGGTTACAAGCCACTCCTCGCAACAACAAAGCGTGGATGGCGAAAAGCTCAAGAACAAGAGTCAGTCCTCTCTCTAACCCTAGCCTCCTCTCAAATGAACAAAATGAGAGTGACACCTCTATGGATGGTTGTCCAACATAGCCCCTTCATCTATATAGGCGCACGTCCAAATGACACAAACGCCCTAACATGAAGTACTAGCCCAAATACCCCCTAGGGGTAAAACTGTCCAACTCTGGCAGTTTCCATCTGACGGCCACGCGCCTTCTCATCCTTCGCTTCGCCTCGATGCAAGCTCCAGGATGCCGCCATGTGCCGTCACCGTCGACCGCTGCAGCTTCTCACCGATAGCTTCGCCGTAACGCAAGCCTCTCGATGCCGCCACGCGTCGACCGTTCCGCAGAGGAACCTCAGCCCGGTTTTGAGGCCCCAACTGGTAAACCCGCCAGCCCAGGTTTTGAGGCCAAAACTTGGAAACCGTCCACCCCGAGTTTTGAGGCCCAAACTCGGAAACCGGCAACCCAGGTTTTGAGGCCCAAACCTGGAAACCGTCCATCCCGAGTTTTGAGGCACAAACTCGGAAACCGGCCACCCGAGTTTTGAGGCCCAAACTCGGAAACCGTCGAGGTAGCTTTTTGAGGCTCAACTACCGAACCCGCACCGTAGACGGGATGTGGTTCGCACACCCCGACCACCGGCGCCGATGTCGATGCATGTCCAGCCTCCAAGCCGGGCACAACGCCTTCGCCTTCCTTCTTGACTTGGTCAACGGCACTTGCGCCGCACGCAAGCCCGTGTCCGACCTCCCGCCAAGTGCCACGACGCCATCGTCTTCGTCCCGACTCGGCCGATGCACCGCACATCCCCATGTGCTCTCGCTCGCCGATGCCACGTGCCAGCTACCACAGCTGGTCCTCTGGCCCTCTGGTCCATCAGTCCAAGCCTCACGTCCGCCCTTCACCACTCTGGTTACATCGGCATGGCCCGTCCGCTGCACGGCACACCCATCCTTCACCGTTCCCGGTCCGTCGACACGGCACGTCTCCACTTGACCTTCACCTTGCCATCGACAACTGTATCCGAGCTCAACACCTGCACATCAACACAGCCAAGAGACACATGTTGCACACGCACACCAACACGGTAAACACACAACTCAACGCCACCAGTTAGTCATAAACATTAAGCTCATAGCGAGATATGGACTAAACCGGGAAAAGCCTCAAACCTTCCTCATCAATGTCAATCATTCATCATATATGTTCTCAATCTCCCCCTTGATGAATGCATTGACTAAAAATAAACCACAAAGGAAGGGTTTGAAGGCAAGCGTCATCCAAGTGCCCAAAAGCCAAGCAAAACCAAACACAAGGCCACTTGAGATGAGGAAGAATCATGAAAACCCCAAATAAAACCTCTCGGTCCCGAAAGAAACGGGAAAAGCGGGCAAAGCCTCCACACAACCGAAGAGTCAAGAGAAACAAGAGTTTCATGAGATCCCAAAAGGTACTCGAAAACCAATCTCAAATAAGTTGTCAAACAATCATCACAAAAGAAACCAAGGTACTTATCCACTTGGGTTCACTTGGGTCGAAATTTCTCCCCCTTGATGATTGAATTGACAAAAACTAGGCACAATAGTTGGTTTGAGATACCAAAACCGAAAACTTGGTCCCAAAAGACATGGGCAATGGCTCAACGCAACCAAGCAAAGGATCGGAGCAACAACTCAACAAAGAGAAAAACTCGATCACACAGAGCAAAAGACTTGGTTCCCAAAGACATGGGCAACGGCTCGACGCAACCAAGTCAAAAATGAGCTAGCCCTCAAGAAAAGGCAGAAAAAGGGCTCAACACCACTAGCTCAAGGCTCGATACCAATTGAGGCTGAATCAACGCATAAGAATGCAAAACTGATCACAAACATCCAAGAATTGGTGAAAACAGCTAGTTCCTCAAGATAGAGGCAAAGAGGCTCGACGTAACTAGCTGAAGGGTCCATACTAATCGAAAATACCAAGCAAAAATTGCTAGTCCTTCAAAAGAGAGGCAAAAACAGCTCCACATGACTAGCAGGCTCGATACCGACTGAGAAAAATACAAGGAGAAGCTCAAAACTAAATGGAGCACAAACACTCGGAGCACGCGACGAAGCAGCAAGACAAAAGCGACTCCCCCTGAAAGCAAGCCTACACAATAAGGCTATGCAACAAAGCTCATGACACCAATTACACTCCATACAAAAAGATGGATACCAATTGAAACACATAAAAGAGCTATACCAATTGAAGAAGGACATAAAAGAGCTAAACTCCCCTAGCTCAAAGCTCTCTCCAAAATGCATGACTCTCCCCTTTTGAGCCAACACTCAAGCTCCCCCTTGCAAACAGCTTCTCCCCCTTGACAAAAGGGAACATGCTAAGGGGTTTTGACATTTTTCACAAAGTTGACACAAACACAAGACAAGTCATCAACCAAAAGCATATGGGAGTGATCACAAGATGTATCAGAGCTAGGGGTATGTACACTAAGCTAAAAATGCATGATATGCACAATGCAACAGCTTCAAGTGTATAGCAATCAGAATGAAAAGATGCTCAAAAGGGTGCTGCCCTGAAAGTGTAGCAACCAATACAAATGCTAGCAAAGGCTCAAATTGATCAAATGAATACGAAATATGAACAATTAAGCATATGAGCAGTTTTAAGCCATTTGAAAAGGAGTCCACCACTAAAATAGCACTTATCATGAATAGACAGGAAATCGAGCAAGTACTAACTCAAGTATAAAAGGTGAACTACCCCTAGCAAAGATCAATCATCATGCAATAGAATGAAGCATAAACTTGTGTTATTTTCAAATTTTTATCGGAGATTGCAGCGGTATTAACACAAGTTCATATTAAAAGCATGTGCAGCGGTATTAACACAAGTTCATATTAAAAACATGGTCATTGCCTAACTTTTCAACCGGGCTAAGCCTATGCAATAAAAGCAATCAGAAGCTTGAAGCACCGGTTTCGGTCTTACACTACACGGCTCAAGTTTAACTCAAAAGTGCAATGAGAAACAGTCTCGATACCGTGAGGTGCTGACACATGCAATCTCATCTCGATCTTTTCAATTCAATTAGACTTGGATCAAATTTTAGCACAAGGTAAATATGAACAATCCAAGCAAGTGAATGACTCAATGCAAGAGACATAGCAACCTAGCATACAAAAGATAGCACAAGTGATCTCAACACATCCTACCCATGCTAGTTGCCACTCTCAATGGTGAACAAATTAAAGGTTTCACAGTAGATTAATCAAGTTCACCATTGGCAAAAATAGCTTAGCTCATAACATGTATCAAGTGATCAAAAAGAGCCTAAGCTACAAGCATCATCATGAAAAAACAAGGCATACCAAAAAGAGCATAATCTCATACTCATTGCTCTAAACATGAAGCTCTAAGATGCACTAAAATATATGATGAAATGCATGCAAAAGCTAGTCTATGAAAGACAAAGCAAAAACTAGCCTAAAAGGAAAACACAAAACAAAAGGGTGTCGGAGAAGTCCAACTAAGATACAACAAGCAAAATGCTTCCCCAACTAAAAGGGAAACACACACCAAAACTCACAAGCGAAGAGCCAAGAAATGCTCAAGCGAACAGCCAGCAAAAACCACATCGGAAAGACCACACAACAGAAAGAGGTCGAAGAAGAAGAGTACCAAAACCCGAACTCAGAAGTGTGTCAGAGGTACCTCATGAAGCGCATGACCGCCTGCTGGTGTGATACCCGAGGAGACGCCTGAATCTGCTGAACTCCGGGGCGCCTACCTCGTCGAAGTCGTCTCCCCCTCGCCTGATGCTGTCGCTCCCACAGGTGCAGCTAGTGCTCGCTAGAGAGCTGCTCGAACGGAACCCCAAGTCATGGAAGAAGTGGGATCAGGTCCGTGAGCCGAAATGCTCTCTCCAGGCTCCTGTTCTCCTGCACACTCAAAAGTAGAAGAAAACACAAGGCATTCTTGTCCAGTGTGACCTCAAGGTCTCCACGAAAATGGTTAGTCACATAATAAGCATAAGGTGAGCTCTCAACAAAAAGAGATCTACCTATGAAAGATACTGCAAGGAGATCTGAACTCAAACTAGTCAAAGCTACCATGCAACAGGATAAAGCACTGTATAGCAAAATGCAACCTAAAGACATGATCAACCCAAACATAGCCTAAGCCTCAACACATGCTACAATGCAAGATAATGATAGCAATAGATCCAAAAGCATGTATCATGATAAAATTGTGGAAAGGCTAGTGCTCAAACTAATCATATCAACAGGATACATGTAGCTAACCAAAACTAGCACCTGAAAAGTGACACCTAATGAACATCATACCTCTACATGTAAAGCTCATGGAGAAGTATGGTAAAGCATGGCATAATGTTCATGAGGATCACCAACTAGCATGAAAAGTGGAATAGCCACCAAAACTGTACACAAGACTAGCATGACATGATATACAAGATAGCACATGCTAGACTAAAGCAAAACATGATACAAAAGAAAATGTACATGCACATACTATACAAGTGAGCACATGATAGTCCATCTCATACCACAAGAAATAGAACATGGATGTACATGGTATGAGTGTAAAAGAAAGCTCACCAACTGCAAAAACCTCTTTGGAGGCAAATCTAAGCGGGGTGTAGAGAACCATCAAATCTTGATCACATCTAAAAGATCAAGTTCCATCAGGCGCATGTTCTCCACCCCGCGTCCTCATATCTACACACAAGAGGACAAAGTAACCCAAGTCTTGGATCCCGAAGGGTTAGCAAGCATGTACTTGGGAGCCCAAGACTTGGTCACAAAACTCAACTTATCTTGTGGGTTAGCATGATGCAAATGTTGGTTCAAATGCAATTGTGAAACACCCTTGGAAGCATTCCTCAAAAGGACAACTCGAGGAGATGAACGAGTCATACCACGGGAAAAGAGGCAAACATCTTCCAAGGTTTTTGTAGAAGAACCAATAGAAGCACCATGAAAAGCATGACGTGGACCAAGAGAAGAAGCACTAGAGGCATGTCCACGATCATGACCTAACCCACTAGAGAAGGAGTCATAAAACCCATCAACAAAAGGGGCTTCTTACTAGGAGCACAAGCGTTCATGCCACGAGAAGGGCTATGAACCACCATCTTCATAGAAAAGCGAGCTTGGCGCAAACGTTTGGCACGCCGATAGCAAAAGCTTTCTTGATGCCCATCTTTCTCACAAAAAGAGCAATGGTACAAAGGCCTACTGGAAGGCACACCATTCTCCGACAAGTGAGAAGTCCCTTGGGACTTAGAACAAGAAGCATCAACAACCAACTTGGTGCCAACTGTAGGAGCACACGTGCCATGGGAAAGGCTACGCGGCTTCCTAAACGCCTTAGCTCGAATACGTCGCTCGTGTTTGACACAGCGGAAACAAAAATCGAATGAATGTCCATCCTTCTTGCAAAAGGTTGTGGCAGAACCGCCCAATAATGTGGCCCACCTGCACACGTCATCGTCATACGGAGCCCAATGACTGTGCAAATGAAACACGTTACTGGAATGATCCGTCGGGTGTCCCTGCGGAGACCCCGAATTATCCACGAGCCACAGGACCATCATCATGAAGGTTGGATTAATCACAACATTACAACAGTTGATACAAAATACCATCGGAGTGCGGAAGCAAGATAGATAAACTTTACAAATTATGAAGATGTTACTTTTACATAAAAATAACTGGTGTTGCGGGAGTAGAGTAGTGTTACAGAACCACACTTAGGCGGAGTACCTAAGTTGGAGATGAGGAACAACCAAATCACGTCAAGCCCACTGACATGATCAGGATCAACACCACCTATTAGAAACCTGCAACAGGGGTTAACAAACCCTGAGTACTGGGGTACTCAACAAGACTTACCCGACAAAGAAAAAGGGGAGGAGACTCAGGAATGAAAGGCTTGGGTAAGGCTTGAACAAGATCGAGAAATTTGCAGAAAAAGCATTTTGCGTTTTTCCGCCAGCAACAAGCACCTCGGGACTCTAACCCAAGAGTACAGGTCCTGTTTGCAGAAAAAGCATCTTGTAAAACTTGTTTTATTTTGGGAAGGTTCAAGTATTCCTCAGTTCTTCATTGACTATGATTTATTTTACATTTCAAAACATTCCTAGTTGAGAACCACTCTCCGTTGACAGTCAGTGGACCAAGTCTCCATAACCGAGGAGCAACGTTAATCCGGATAAAGAATACTCAGCTGAGGATCCCTATTCACACTGCATATGTAGCACCCAAGCTTGCATATGCCAACTCGTCTTCCACGATTCCTCCAAGATTGGGCCCGGTCCTACGCCACCCGGAAGTACAGTACACCACTCCAATCCGGGACTCTAACCCACGTGGGTACATGCTACTTCCGCCATCTCTCCACTCCCAGTGCGCGGTTGTCGGTCCAATAATGGATTTCTCGGAGCCAGAGCTTTCCGTAGTATGTGAATAGTTACAAGTCTTGACCAGCAGGCCCCCATACGGATGGTCCCTACATTTTTCCGCCAGCGACAAGCACCTCGGGACTCTAACCCAAGAGTACAGGTCCTGTCGGTTTTTCAACCCTGTCCCGGTCGGTGTCAACTGTTGAGTCCCGGACTACAACATGACGGCACCGTACGCAAGGACAACCTCTTCTCGACAATGACCACATGCTAGCTAGGCAAGCAGCCATCGAACGGGAAGTAAAACCAAATTCCCATAAAGTTTCTTTCAGTGATCACACTTTTGAAATTGGCATTTTTGCAAATCTATTATATAGCATCACTAAGCATTTTGCAAATAGTTTTTTTAAAACAAGGCGGGTGGATCCTTTGGTGGAGGTAAATAATGCAGGAGGCAATAGGTCATCACACAACTCCTATAACCTAATGCAGTAATTTAACTCAAAAGCATTTAAGGAAAACATTTTATAAATGGAAGGGTTAAATGCACCGGGGCTTGCCTTGAATGGCAAAAAGGACGGACTCGGGGTTGGTGGTGTAGGTGTCGGAGCTCGGGGTTGCCTCGGGGACAGATCCTTCGGTGGCTACCTCGACTTCAGGGCCTTCTTCCTCGGTCACTATACGTATGCAATGATGCATGCACATGAGTATGCTAGTATGAACAAAGTGCAGGATAAAACTAGAGTACAGTTTTGCAAAGAATAAGTGGTTGTTAAAGTGGACAAAAGATTACTTAACCCTTTCTAGCAATATTAGCTAACTTTATTAAGCAACTTTTATATGACTTAAGCATAATCATCACAAGGCATCACAAACATCATAGACCAGAGGGGTATGGGTGTATGAACATCAAACAATCCAAAGATCACATCATCAAACACTTATTACCAACACTAATCACTTTTTCTATTTTCCTAAATTAATTAAAAAGGTCATTTTATGAAGTTGCTCCAAAAATTACCAAATTAATCACATAAGTTAATTATGGCATAAACAGATGGTAAAACAAATTTCATAATTTTTGGAGGTCATTAAGGTGCTCAAATAAAATCAGACATTAATTAGCAAAAGGCACTATTTAATAATTAAAATAAAAGCTCAAAAATCAACTTGTTCCAAAAGACTTCAAAATTTTACCAGAGACTAAACATGGCATAAGAAGCTCACAAAAATTTGTCTCATGATTTTTGGAGTTATAAATCACTCTCCAAAAATACCAAAACCTTCATTTTTCAATTAAAAGGGAAATTTTACATTTTCAAATTTTTGCACAAAACTCAAGTTTCAAATTTTTATAAAATACTCCAGAGCATAAAGAGTCTACCACAAAAATTTCAGAATTTTTGGATGCACACAGAAAATCATACAAAAAAGAGAAAACAGAACACTATTCACATCTCTCAGAAAAAGAGAAGAGCACTGTGCTCCTTCTAGGCGAATCGCGGGGCTCGGGCGAATCGCGCGGGGCTCGGTCGAGACGGGCTCGGTCGAGACGGAAGCGACAGCTTTGTCCGAGGCCTGGCCCGGAGGCTCGGGCGAGACGGAGAAGTGAGCCTCCGTCCGAGGCCTGACTCGGGCGAAGCGGAGAGCATGCGTCGCCGAGGCTTGGGCTCGGGCGAAGCGGAGAGGAATCAGAGGCTGGAGGCTCGGATGCTCACCACGTGTCGGAGGCAGGGCTCGAGGGTGAGGCTCGACTCGTGCTCGAGGGTGAGGCTCGACACGCTCTCGAGGGTGAGGCTCGACACGCTCTCGAGGGTGAGGCTCGACACGCGCTCGAGGGAGAAGATGACCGCGGCGGCGCTCCGGCGGTCCGGCGGTCCTGCGCAACACACGAGGCCGCAAGGGCCGGGTTAGAGTCGCGCGGGGCCAAGGAACACGACACGGGGGTCGGTGAGGGATGATCATGGCCGGAGACGGCGAATTCCACGAACCCGAGCTCGCCGGGTTTCTGCCGGGGATAGGAACGGCGAGCTTACGCCGGGCAAACGGAGGCGGGGAAGGTGAAATTGAAGGGTGGGAAAGCTTCACGAGCACACGGCGGAGCTTTCGGGCTAGGTGGTGGAGCGGCGGAGGCACTGGAGTAGGCCGGCCACGGTGGCGGAGGTGGAGTGCGGAGGTCGGGCTCCGGCGGCTTATATAGCCGCGGCTATGGGACCGGTAGAGAGCACGGGGTGGGTGGATAAGCTCGGCGAGAGCGTGCGCACTCGATTGCGCTCTGGCGGGAAGGACGGCGTGCAGCCGGGGCTCGGGCGTGCGTTCGCCGGCGATGGCCACGCGGCGGCGGCGGCTGGGCACTGTAGGGGCCGAGAGCGAGGGTCAGCGCTCGCGTGCGGGCGCGGAGGGAACCGGGAGACAGCGGCGGCAGGATAAGGGCGCGTGGGGAGCAGCCGTCTGCGCTGCAGCCGCAGCGCCGGCGCCATGGCCGGGCCCCCCCTTCCCTCTGGCTCTACGGGAAGAAGAACAGTTCTAGGGTCTAGGGTTTGACTTTTGGCCAGTTTCTGTATTTTGCAAAAAACTCCCAAAATTTGAACTGTGCGACAAAAACTCAAAATACCAAAGTTGTTCAGAAAAAAGAGATCTACAACTTTGTCAATATGAACATTTTCAAATTCCAAATAGTTTTTTGAACTACATTCAAAAACAGAAAAGGGGACACTTTTCAAATTTGATTTAAATCAAAATTACTTTGGATTTCAAACTGAAACTTGAAAATCTTTATATATGAAAGTTGTTCCATTTGACAAAACCTACAACTTTGCTAATATACACTTTTTCTGAAACTCAATAGTTTTGGAATAAATTTTTAAAACTGAAAAGAGGACAAAAACTGGAATTTGAATGAATTTGAAATTACTTCAAATTTTATATAGAAACATGGAAATCTGTAAATACCAAAGTTGTTCCTCTAGGTCAGATTCACAACTTTGCTTTTTGAACCAATTCAAAATTTTGAATTTTGAAAAAGTTATCAAAAAGGGAATAAATCCAGGATTTGGGAATTTAGGGTTTTGCAAAAGGAATATCAAATCAAATCTGATTTTTGAACTATGATCAAAGCAACAAACATCAGGGCACTAAATTTGAACAATAATTACAAAGAACTAGGCACAGAGGTGAAATTACCATTTTGCCCCTATAGGCAGAAGTGGGCTAATAAGGGTTTTTTTGCAATAGAGGTACATCACATAAAATGATACACTAAGCAAACGCATACACATGAAATCATGATCCAGATGATTAATGATGCTAATGATGATATGTCAGGTTAATTACATGCTAAACACCAGAGGTGTTACAGCCTTTCCCCCTTAAAGAAATCTCGTCCCGAGATTTAAGAAGTGCTTTAAAGGCTGGGGTTGAGTAATGGAAAAGGAAATGTGTCATACTTGTTTACTCGCAAGGAGTTCACAAGGCACTGGGTTGGGGTTAGGATTACAACCGGAACCAGAACACGGTTGCAAGTAGCAAGGTAGGGGATTTTGAGTGGAGCAAGGAAAAATATCAAGAGCCAAGAGAGAGCGTATATTAGTTACGGGCTATATTGGATCATAACTGTAGACTTCGATACCTGCGCGCACCCAACGGAAAACTTGTGCAACTCGGCACACAAGATTCTTCGGGTTCCGTCGCGGCATCGTGGTCACCAATTATGGCACCATAACAGAGCATAACTTCTATAACTCTCATCCCATAAAGAGGGAAATTATAACCAAAAGCAGGGATTGGTCATAATTACAAGGAAAGTGGCTTTGAATTCCCTTTCGGGGATCCAGAAATGAAAGCACTTTAACGGTGGACTTAGAAAGAATCATGACGATAGGCCTGTATATTAGCGAGCACCTGACAGTAACTCCCTATGGTGGCCGTCCATAGGTGACTCCAGGTTCCTACACTTTTATCCGGTCCATGGATCACGGTCCTTTCAAAGAACACAATTTCAGTAACTTTCAACCACCATTCGTCGTTTACACGACATCAGCAAATGGTATGTGCCAATTCAATGCATGACACACACATATCAAGGAAGAACCAAAGATTTGCCCTGATTCTGACTTTTATGTGGTAGAGTGTATGAAAGATATCCAAAAGTTCTCAAGGATCAGAACTTATGGAGCAAAGTAGCAAGGGTAACGGAATTTAGGGACGATCAGTCATCGGGGATCATAGCTGTTTTTAGAATTCAGAGAAGAAGCACATTTTAACATTATGTATGATATGATGCATGCTCGCCCTATACGACCTCTCTCTGACAGGAGATTTCCGTCTCCACCTGTTAGTTAGATATAGGGCTATACTTTATATACTAGCTTCACTGACTTGGTACCTTCTGTCGGAATCACTAGTATAGTCTTCACGAAGTCTTCCAGCAAAGCAAGAAACTTAGGGAAGGATCATTTTTAATTTGTTACTTCCAAAAACTTTTAGGTTAAGAAATCATTTTGAAGTTTTTCAAAAGTAATGTTGCAACCAGTCTTCCCTTGATGACAATCCTGCTCCGATACCATTCTGTGGCAGAACCGCCCAATAATGTGGCCCACCTGCACACGTCATCGTCATACGGAGCCCAATGACTGTGCAAATGAAACACGTTACTGGAATGATCCGTCGGGTGTCCCTGCGGAGACCCCGAATTATCCACGAGCCACAGGACCATCATCATGAAGGTTGGATTAATCACAACATTACAACAGTTGATACAAAATACCATCGGAGTGCGGAAGCAAGATAGATAAACTTTACAAATTATGAAGATGTTACTTTTACATAAAAATAACTGGTGTTGCGGGAGTAGAGTAGTGTTACAGAACCACACTTAGGCGGAGTACCTAAGTTGGAGATGAGGAACAACCAAATCACGTCAAGCCCACTGACATGATCAGGATCAACACCACCTATTAGAAACCTGCAACAGGGGTTAACAAACCCTGAAGTACTGGGGTACTCAACAAGACTTACCCGACAAAGAAAAAGGGGAGGAGACTCAGGAATGAAAGGCTTAGGGTAAGGCTTGAACAAGATCGAGAAATTTGCAGAAAAAGCATTTTGCGTTTTTCCGCCAGCAACAAGCACCTCGGGACTCTAACCCAAGAGTACAGGTCCTGTTTGCAGAAAAAGCATCTTGTAAAACTTGTTTTATTTTGGGAAGGTTCAAGTATTCCTCAGTTCTTCATTGACTATGATTTATTTTACATTTCAAAACATTCCTAGTTGAGAACCACTCTCCGTTGACAGTCAGTGGACCAAGTCTCCATAACCGAGGAGCAACGTTAATCTGGATAAAGAATACTCAGCTGAGGATCCCTATTCACACTGCATATGTAGCACCCAAGCTTGCATATGCCAACTCGTCTTCCACGATTCCTCCAAGATTGGGCCCGGTCCTACGCCACCCGGAAGTACAGTACACCACTCCAATCCGGGACTCTAACCCACGTGGGTACATGCTACTTCCGCCATCTCTCCACTCCCAGTGCGCGGTTGTCGGTCCAATAATGGATTTCTCGGAGCCAGAGCTTTCCGTAGTATGTGAATAGTTACAAGTCTTGACCAGCAGGCCCCCATACGGATGGTCCCTACATTTTTCCGCCAGCGACAAGCACCTCGGGACTCTAACCCAAGAGTACAGGTCCTGTCGGTTTTTCAACCCTGTCCCGGTCGGTGTCAACTGTTGAGTCCCGGACTACAACATGACGGCACCGTACGCAAGGACAACCTCTTCTCGACAATGACCACATGCTAGCTAGGCAAGCAGCCATCGAACGGGAAGTAAAACCAAATTCCCATAAAGTTTCTTTCAGTGATCACACTTTTGAAATTGGCATTTTTGCAAATCTATTATATAGCATCACTAAGCATTTTGCAAATAGTTTTTTTAAAACAAGGCGGGTGGATCCTTTGGTGGAGGTAAATAATGCAGGAGGCAATAGGTCATCACACAACTCCTATAACCTAATGCAGTAATTTAACTCAAATGCATTTAAGGAAAACATTTTATAAATGGAAGGGTTAAATGCACCGGGGCTTGCCTTGAATGGCAAAAAGGACGGACTCGGGGTTGGTGGTGTAGGTGTCGGAGCTCGGGGTTGCCTCGGGGACAGATCCTTCGGTGGCTACCTCGACTTCAGGGCCTTCTTCCTCGGTCACTATACGTATGCAATGATGCATGCACATGAGTATGCTAGTATGAACAAAGTGCAGGATAAAACTAGAGTACAGTTTTGCAAAGAATAAGTGGTTGTTAAAGTGGACAAAAGATTACTTAACCCTTTCTAGCAATATTAGCTAACTTTATTAAGCAACTTTTATATGACTGAAGCATAATCATCACAAGGCATCACAAACATCATAGACCAGAGGGGTATGGGTCTATGAACATCAAACAATCCAAAGATCACATCATCAAACACTTATCACCAACACTAATCACTTTTTCTATTTTCCTAAATTAATTAAAAAGGTCATTTTATGAAGTTGCTCCAAAAATTACCAAATTAATCACATAAGTTAATTATGGCATACACAGATGGTAAAACAAATTTCATAATTTTTGGAGGTCATTAAGGTGCTCAAATAAAATCAGACATTAATTAGCAAAAGGCACTATTTAATAATTAAAATAAAAGCTCAAAAATCAACTTGTTCCAAAAGACTTCAAAATTTTACCAGAGACTAAACATGGCATAAGAAGCTCACAAAAATTTGTCTCATGATTTTTGGAGTTATAAATCACTCTCCAAAAATACCAAAACCTTCATTTTTCAATTAAAAGGGAAATTTTACATTTTCAAATTTTTGCACAAAACTCAAGTTTCAAATTTTTATAAAATACTCCAGAGCATAAAGAGTCTACCACAAAAATTTCAGAATTTTTGGATGCACACAGAAAATCATACAAAAAAGAGAAAACAGAACACTATTCACATCTCTCAGAAAAAGAGAAGAGCACTGTGCTCCTTCTAGGCGAATCGCGGGGCTCGGGCGAATCGCGCGGGGCTCGGTCGAGACGGGCTCGGTCGAGACGGAAGCGACAGCTTTGTCCGAGGCCTGGCCCGGAGGCTCGGGCGAGACGGAGAAGTGAGCCTCCGTCCGAGGCCTGACTCGGGCGAAGCGGAGAGCATGCGTCGCCGAGGCTTGGGCTCGGGCGAAGCGGAGAGGAATCAGAGGCTGGAGGCTCGGATGCTCACCACGTGTCGGAGGCAGGGCTCGAGGGTGAGGCTCGACTCGTGCTCGAGGGTGAGGCTCGACACGCTCTCGAGGGTGAGGCTCGACACGCTCTCGAGGGTGAGGCTCGACACGCGCTCGAGGGAGAAGATGACCGCGGCGGCGCTCCGGCGGTCCGGCGGTCCTGCGCAACACACGAGGCCGCAAGGGCCGGGTTAGAGTCGCGCGGGGCCAAGGAACACGACACGGGGGTCGGTGAGGGATGATCATGGCCGGAGACGGCGAATTCCACGAACCCGAGCTCGCCGGGTTTCTGCCGGGGATAGGAACGGCGAGCTTACGCCGGGCAAACGGAGGCGGGGAAGGTGAAATTGAAGGGTGGGAAAGCTTCACGAGCACACGGCGGAGCTTTCGGGCTAGGTGGTGGAGCGGCGGAGGCACTGGAGTAGGCCGGCCACGGTGGCGGAGGTGGAGTGCGGAGGTCGGGCTCCGGCGGCTTATATAGCCGCGGCTATGGGACCGGTAGAGAGCACGGGGTGGGTGGATAAGCTCGGCGAGAGCGTGCGCACTCGATTGCGCTCTGGCGGGAAGGACGGCGTGCAGCCGGGGCTCGGGCGTGCGTTCGCCGGCGATGGCCACGCGGCGGCGGCGGCTGGGCACTGTAGGGGCCGAGAGCGAGGGTCAGCGCTCGCGTGCGGGCGCGGAGGGAACCGGGAGACAGCGGCGGCAGGATAAGGGCGCGTGGGGAGCAGCCGTCTGCGCTGCAGCCGCAGCGCCGGCGCCATGGCCGGGCCCCCCCTTCCCTCTGGCTCTACGGGAAGAAGAACAGTTCTAGGGTCTAGGGTTTGACTTTTGGCCAGTTTCTGTATTTTGCAAAAAACTCCCAAAATTTGAACTGTGCGACAAAAACTCAAAATACCAAAGTTGTTCAGAAAAAAGAGATCTACAACTTTGTCAATATGAACATTTTCAAATTCCAAATAGTTTTTTGAACTACATTCAAAAACAGAAAAGGGGACACTTTTCAAATTTGATTTAAATCAAAATTACTTTGGATTTCAAACTGAAACTTGAAAATATTTATATATGAAAGTTGTTCCATTTGACAAAACCTACAACTTTCCTAGTATACACTTTTTCTGAAACTCAATAGTTTTGGAATAAATTTTTAAAACTGAAAAGAGGACAAAAACTGGAATTTGAATGAATTTGAAATTACTTCAAATTTTATATAGAAACATGGAAATCTGTAAATACCAAAGTTGTTCCTCTAGGTCAGATTCACAACTTTGCTTTTTGAACCAATTCAAAATTTTGAATTTTGAAAAAGTTATCAAAAAGGGAATAAATCCAGGATTTGGGAATTTAGGGTTTTGCAAAAGGAATATCAAATCAAATCTGATTTTTGAACTATGATCAAAGCAACAAACATCAGGGCACTAAATTTGAACAAGAATTACATAGAACTAGGCACAGAGGTGAAATTACCATTTTGCCCCTATAGGCAGAAGTGGGCTAATAAGGGTTTTTTTGCAATAGAGGTACATCACATAAAATGATACACTAAGCAAACGCATACACATGAAATCATGATCCAGATGATTAATGATGCTAATGATGATATGTCAGGTTAATTACATGCTAAACACCAGAGGTGTTACAAAGGTTCAATGGAAAATCGGATTGGGAACCCGAGTCCCAAAAATGTGAGAAGCACCTTTGTCAAGAGAAGTCCCTTGGACATCACTCGAAGAAACAACAAGGTTAGGAGTAGCTATGAAAGAGCTATCCAAAACCTTGGCACAAGTGCTACCGTCAAAAGACTCACGTGCAACACAAGAACTCAACTCTAGTTGCAAAGATGCAGGCTTAGAAATATCAACATCGGAGTTGCATGAAACGCGTGACTCAAAAGACTTAGCACAAAGACTCTTGCATCTTTTAGCTAAAACCTCATTTTCAAACATGAGGCGATCACAAGTACCACAAGGAGTGTTTTTCAAATTTTTCATCTCCTCCCTAATGCACTCGGCATATGTGGTACGCAAGAGTTCATTTTCTTTTTCAAGGTTGGCACTCATATCATTGTGCTCAACCAACTTGGCGCTCATATCATCGCGCAAAACCTTCAAAGCCAAAACTTCTTTTTCCAAATCAATGCATGATGTGCAAATGAAATCGGTGGAAGAAACATCACCATTCACATCAAGCAAAGAATCATGATTAGCACAAGAAGTATGACAAGCATCTTTATTCAAAGAGCACAAGCTACAAGGCCTAGCATTTATTTCAACAATTTCAGCCCTAGCATGCTCAAGTTCATCTACACATGTGGTGTGAGTCAATTTTAGTTTATCAATTTCAGCAAGCAAAGACTCACAAGAAACACATGGTAAAGAAACTTTTGACCTAAGCAAGGCTATTTCAGATTTAGCATAAACAAGGTCCTTGCGTAAGTCAAAGCAAACAAGACATGGTATGGAAGCATTTGATTTCGATGTTTCATTTTCAGATTTTAAGCTAGCAAGAGAAAAGCATAGCTCATCATTCTTCCTAACCATGTCACTACAAGCGGTGCAAGATAAAGATGCACTAGACTTCCAAAGAAAAAGGCCACATTTTAACCTAGCAATGGAGCATTTCAACTTTTTGATCTTTCTATGCAAGGTATCACAAAGCTCATCATATCTCAAGTTATCATCACAACAAGCTTCAAATTGTTGAGATAAAATCCCAAGACAAGCAACAAGAATACCTTTCTTGGCCTTGCCAAGTTCACGTATACGATCCTCCGTTGAATGCTCATCATCTCCTAGGAAGCCCAGCAAAGCATCCACCTCGCGTTCCGCCTCAAGAGCCGCACTCCTCCTTCTTGCCAAAGTGTCGTCCTCAATCGCACGTCCAAGACTCAAACCTAAGGACAAAGACACACTGGAAGAAGAACTTGGTGCCATTTCCAAAAGCACCGTTAGTGTTAGCCAAACCACAAGATCAAACACCTCGAAGAACAAAAGTCGGAAACACAACCGCTCTCAAAAGGTCGCCTTCGCGGATCCGGAATCGGTTAAGGTAGAGAGATCCTCAACTGGCTCCGATACCAATTGAAGGACCGAATTGGCGACCAGAGGGGGGTGAATGGGAGCCTCAAATTTCTTCTCGAGAAATGATGGCCCTTGTCCCAGAAAATCACCCCAAAAGTGAAGACTCAAACAACCAGAGAGTTCACGACCTACGAATAGGTGGATACCCTAGGAGATGTCCTAGAGGTATAGCGGAACTACCGAAGAACCCCCAAAATGAAGCGCCAAAGCAACGGGGCAAAACTGCACAAGCAAGCTCCTAGAACAATCGAACCTCCGATAACGGAACACCCCACTCCTATGGAGAAGAGGAAAGTGTTCGACCAAAAATACATAGGCCAACTGGTGGAAAAAGTACCTTGTAAAGATCCTTATGAAGTGAGGAAACTAACACAACAAATGGATCTCAAATGGGAGCTCGAACGCAAAAGATACGGACGCTAGAACCGTCGAAACTCCAAAAGAGGAACACTTAACTCCTATGGAGAAAAAGGAAGTGTCCGACCAGAAATACTTTGACCAATGGTGTCAAAAGTACTTTGGAATGATCCTTAAGAAGTTAGAAAACCAACGCAACAAACGGATCACAAATCAGAGCTCGTACGCAAAAGATACGGACGAAATCAGCAAAACTGTGCAGTCGCGGACTGTCCGCTAGTGAACCGCGGACTGTCCGCTATTGAACCCCGGACAGTCCGGGAATGAGTCCCGGACAGTCCGCCGTTCAAAAATAAAAACAGCAAACTCGCTGCCCATGAACAGCCCCGACCCTCGGATAGTCCGCGGACGAGTCCCGGACAGTCCGCCACTGTCCAGAAAGCCAAAAAAAACAGCTCGGGACAAAACCAAAATCGATTGGATCTTCATCAAATCGAACGGGGCTGCAACCAAACTACTCCCAAGTGTTCTTCTATGTGTTGGGAAGCTAATACTAGGATATCATCGCTCCAAACCAACTAATCCATGAGAAATCGGAAGAACACTAGAAAAGGGGAAAGAACGAAGAACGAACGCGATTTTGACCCGATCTATGTGCTCGTGAGGTTAGAGAAGAAATCCTTCGGTGGAAAGAAGGACCTCACGACATAGAACAATTTGATTCAAACGGAATCGCAAATCGTCGCTCGGAGAGGGACAACGAGGAAAATCTCCGGGAGGGGAAAACCCAAAACGCGAAGAACAAAAACGCGAATCGATCCAAATTTCAGCCAACACAAGAGGAGTAAGAAATTGATCCTTGGATTGCTACGGGATGATGAATTGTGTAGCACACTATGTCGGGTTACAAGCCACTCCTCGCAACAACAAAGCGTGGATGGCGAAAAGCTCAAGAACAAGAGCCACTCCTCTCTCTAACCCTAGCCTCCTCTCAAATGAACAAAATGAGAGTGACACCTCCAAGGATGGCTGTCCAACATAGCCCCTTCATCTATATATAGGCGCACGTCCAAATGACTCAAACGCCCTAACATGAAGTACTAGCCCAAATACCCCCTATGGGTAAAACCGTCCAACTCTGGCAGTTTCCATCCGACGGCCATGCGCCTTCTCATCCTTCGCTTCGCCTCGACGCAAGCTCCAGGATGCCGCCACGTGCCGTCACCGTCGACCGCCGCGCCTTCTCACTGATAGCTTCGCCGCAACGCAAGCCTCTCGGTGCCGCCACGCGTCGACCGTTTCGCATAGGAACCTCAGCCCGGTTTTGACTCCCAAACTGGTAAACCCGCCAGCCCAGGTTTTGAGGCCCAAACCTGGAAACTGTCCACCCCGAGTTTTGAGGCCCAAACTCGAAAACCGGCAACCCAGGTTTTGAGGCCCAAACCTGGAAACCGTCCATCCCGAGTTTTGAGGCACAAACTCGGAAACCGGCCACCCGAGTTTTGAGGCCCAAACTCGGAAACCGTCGAGGTAGCTTTTTGAGGCTCAACTACCGAACCCGCACCGTACACGGGATGTGGTTCGCACACCCCGACCACCGGCGCCGATGCCGATGCATGTCCAGCCTCCAAGCCGGGCACAACGCCTTCGCCTTCCTTCTTGACTTGGCCAACGGCACTTGCGCCGCACGCAAGCCCGTGTCCGACCTCCCGCCAAGTGCCACGACGCCATCGTCTTCGTCCCGACTCGGCCGATGCACCGCACATCCCCATGTGCTCTCGCTCGCCGATGCCACGTGCCAGCTACCACAGCTGGTCCTCTGGCCCTCTGGTCCGTCAGTCCAAGCCTCACGTCCGCCCTTCACCACTCTGGTTACATCGGCATGGCACGTCCGCTGCACGGCACGCCCATCCTTCACTATTCCCGGTCCGTCGGCATGGCACGTCTCTACTTGACCTTCACCTTGCTATCGACCACTGTATCCGAGCTCAACACCTGCACATCAACACAGCCAAGAGACACATGTTGCACACGCACACCAACACGGTAAACACACACAACTCAACGCCACCGGTTAGTCATAAACATTAAGCTCATAGCGAGATATGGAGTAAACCGGGAAAAGCCTCAAACCTTCCTCATCAATGTCAATCATTCATCATATATGTTCTCAGTACTTGTGCCCATGATCGCCCTTCCTAAATGCTTTCTTGTTCTTCTTGGGACAGTTGGCGATGTAGTGGTCGGGGTCTCCGTACTCAAAGCATCCAGAGCGTCCTCCTCCACGGCGACGGTTCATGCAGTTGTTCTGGAATCGCGAGAACCGGTTGGCAAGCAAAGCCAACTCGTCATCCCCCATGAACTCCAGCTGCTCCTCTGTGACAGAAAGAAGAGAAGAAAGTGCAAATCCTCCGGAGGGGTTAGCAGAAGAGCCAGAAAGCAAAGCCATCGACGGGCCAGAAGGATTTTCATAAGAAGCCCTCGCCATGGCATCAATCTCACTGGACTTGAGCTTACTGAAGAGCTCGTCGCATGTGAGAGTCTCATAGTTAGGCGATTCGATGATCGCCTGAACCTTGGAATCTCACAACGACCGATCAAGAGTGTGTAACAGCTTCAAAGCCCTTGTTAGCCCTCATCTTGTTGACAATCACCTGAAAGCGAGCGAATAAACTCTCTATGCTCTCGCCAGGCATGTGTCGAAAGTTCTCGTACTCTCGCATGTGGGACTCATAGAGACGGGTTTTGACTTGAGTGGTTCCCTCATGGAAACGCATGAGGGTAGCCCAAATCTCCCGAGCCGTAGCGAAGTGAGAAACACGATCAAACTCCGTCATGCTCAAACATGAGAAAAGAGCATTACGGGCTCGGCTATTGGCACTGTGCTCATTGATCTGATGCTGAGTCGCACGAGCAGCCAAGGCCACGTAATTAGCACAGTTGCAAATATCCCAAATGGAAGCACCCAAACTCTGAAGATAGGCCGACATGCGTATCTTCCAATACGCATAGTTCGTCCCATCAAAGAACGGCGGTTTGCCCACGCCGCGATCCATGTCGCCTTCTATGGATCTGGAACCGGTTAAGGTGAAAGATCCTTAACCCGCTCTGATACCAATTGAAGGACCGAAAGAGCTACCAGAAAGCGACCAGAGGGAGGGTGAATGGGAGCTTCAAAAATTCTTTTCAGAAACTCGTTGACACTGTCCCGAGAAACACCCCAAGAGCAAACCTAGAGCTTGGATAGTGTCCACGACCCTAGATGTAGGGTGGATGCTTCCAAGAAGCACAGCGAGACACTACTCAACTTTAGAAACCCAACGCAAAATTCGGAAACCAAAACCGACAACGAACGGACGAGCTACAAACAAAAACGTGCAAAATACACATGACCAGACTCTGCCCAGCGTCCGGTCAGTGAGCACCGGACGCGTCCGGTCAGACAAAAACTGATCTGGAAACTCTCAGTTCCTGACCGGACTCACTGAAGAGGAGCGTCTGGTCACTTGTACAGAGCGTCCGGTCAACAGAGAAAAGCCCGATGAACAGTACAAGTGTTGCGTCCGGTCGCTTACAAAGTGAGCGTCCGGTTAAATCGCAAGTGAAACACAGTGAACGTGTTCATCGACCGGACTCAGGGTCGAGCGTCCGGTCAGCTTGTACCGAGTGTCCGGTCACCCCGAATTTGTCCTGTTCGTCCACCTATTGGACTTGATCTCACCCAAAACGAATCCTCTAGGGATCAAACTTGGTGAGATGAGTCACAAGGAGGATAGTGAGCTACTCCTAAGAGATCATGGCTCGAACCTATCTCCAAATCGATGAATCGAAGAAATTCGAGGAGAAGGGAGAAAAGTTGATCCAAAACGAAAACCAACCGATCTACTTGATCGTGAGGGTTGAGGTAAATACCTTCAGTGAAAGTGATCTCCTCACTGTAAAGAACAAGTTGATTCAAATGGTTTTGCAAACGGAGCAACGTGGAGAGAGATCGATCAACGGGAAAATTGTGGAGAAAAAGCAAAACGCGAAGAACAACTCCAAAACGCGAATCACACCCACGAATTGCAACTGTGTGGCTACCACACACTACAACAGTGAGATTACAGTCTCACTTCCTCAAAATCTCATGGACACAGAGGTATGGTTCTCTGCGGATCTCAGTTGCTACAACAAGGGATTGGGAGAGCAGGAAAACCCTAGAAGGCAAAGAGCAAATGACTGAGATAATTTGGGAGGTGGGTGTCTCCCCCTACTTATACTAATTCTAATTCCCACTCTACCCCTAACTAATTACAGAGCGAACCAGCTAAACCCTAGGGTTATTCTGTTCCAACTCGTGGTAGGTGGTGATCTGACGGCCACGACCGCACAACTGGTAGCGTTGCCTCGACGCAACCTCACCGATTGCTGCCACGTGCCGCCACCGCTCTACTTGTCTTTTTCTCGGACTTTGCCCCCGGTTTTGAGGCCCAAACCGGGAAACCTGCCTTCCATCGCCTGAGTTTTGTAGCCCAAACTCAGAAACCCACAGTGCCCAGGTTTTGAGGCCCAAACCTGGAAACCGTCCTCAGCCCGAGTTTTATGGCCCAAACTCGGAAACCATCAGCGCCCAGGTTTTGAGGCCCAAACCTGGAAAACCATCCACCGGTGGTTTTTCTATGGCTCAACCACCAAACCGAGCCGTAGAGGGGATGCACCGCCCGTGCATCCCGTCCACCGACACGTGTCCCCAGGTCCTCGACCCGAGCAACACCATGTCCAGCAAGTCTCCGCTCGTCGCTGTGCCAGACTGTCAGCCACCACAGCTGATCCTCGGGCCACCCGTCCCTCAGTCCAAGCCTCACGTCCGTCCTTCACCGCTCCCGGTCCGTCGGCACGGCACGTCTCTACTTGACCTTCACCTTGCCTTTGATCACTGTATCCCTGCTCAACACCTGCACAACACAAGCCAAAGAACATGCGCATCAAACCAGTTGACAATCACTCATCACTCGAGACTCGGCATACACCCATGTATCCGCATATCCAAAAGCTCCTGTAACTGAGTTTTCAGCTCTACAAAGCACATTAGCGGGCATCCTATACGGCCTCCGAGAAATAGGTGCAGTTCCGGGAACCAATTCTATAGCAAACTCCACATCTCTGTTCGGTGGTAATCCTGGTAACTCATCTGGAAAGACATCCGGAAACTCACATACTACTGGAATTTCAGATATCTGCTTTGCCATGATAGTGAACAATACTCCTATCTGGTGGGGGTTCCAAGGTAACTTTAACATAAAAGGAAGCTCATTCAGAAGGCTAACCATTGTGACCACCAGTTCTGCGATATCCAAATTAACTTTTCAACATTTCATCCATCCCATTCCCAAAATCACATCCAAACCTAACCCCGGGATTACTATAAGATCCATAGATACCTTTTTGTCCCCAAAGGTGATCTCCATTTCCTTAGCCAATTTGCGGGTGGAAAGAACAGCCCCTGCTAAACTTATCTGATAACCCCTATCCAATTCTACCAACTTAGGGTTACTTCTTAAAACAAAATTCCCACTAATGAAGGAATGCGATGCTCCAGAATCAAACAACACAACTACAGGGCATTGGTTAACAAGAAACGTACCAGCAGTGATAGGTTCTCCTTCGGGTACCTCCTCAACAGTGGTAAAGTGCACATTGCCCATGCGGGGTCGCGGATGAGTGTACTATTTTTTTGGTTGAGGGCACTGACGTGAGAGATGTCCGGTCTGACCATAGTTATAGCACGACCCAATCACATACGGGGTCTTCGGACCTCCTGAACCTCCTGCCTTTGCCTTGTTTTTCATCAAGGGGGCGGTGTATGGCTTCTGAAAGTTCAGACGGGGACAGTTGTTGGTCATCTTCTTCTGAGGCGAGTGGAATCTTGGTCCTGAAGCGGGCGGACGATATTCAGTGTGTGCTCCAAAAGGGGTCCTCTGCTGAGACGAACCGCCTTCATTTGCACGACGACGATTTTCCATTGTCAGCCTGCTATCATTTGCCTCCTGGTTCATGCAATCACTGACGAAGTCACTGAAGGTGGTGTAGTGACTGTTTCCCATCTTGGAGAGCATAGTGGCATTCATGCCACACTTGAAGCTTGCTATTTTATTGGCTTCGGTATTCACGAAGTTTGGGGCATAGCGGGACAGATTGTTGAAGCTATGAAGATACTCTGGCATTGAGCGGGTCCCTTGTGATAGCCTCATAAACTCGGTGACTTTCATCTCTATCAGACCACTAGGGATGTAGTGTCTACGCATAGCGGTGGAGAACTGTTCCCAAGTTACGGGTGCATTTTCCGGCAATGATGCACGGTACATGGACCACCATAGACCTGCGGGTCCTTCCAATAGATGTACTACATATTCAGCTTTGAGTTCCTCGGTCAAGCGGAGGAGACAAAACTTCTGGGTGACAGAATTGAGCCATTCTGCCTCGAGCGGTTCAGGGCTTCCTTGAACACAGGCGAATGAGTGTCCAAGAAGTCACGGTACGAACTGTACTGGTTCGGCTCTGGTCTCTGATGCTGCTGTGCGGTGTTACCCATGATATCGCGGAGTGTAGCCTCCATCTCTCTCTGCATCTATTCCATGTTCCTTTCGCTACCCAAGAACTGACCAAAGAAAGCATCTGCAGTCATTGGCGGGGGTCGAGGTGGTGGCAGATTCTCTTCCTGTCCGGATCCCACTCCATGTCCACACTGGCTGCGAGTGTGTGTCGGCATCTGCATATCCCATTGATGAGCAACAATTAGGTGATGTGATATTAATCATGAATAAATATTGTGTTGTACATAATTCGAAAATTTAGCATACGACCAGATATAATTACTCATTTCCATACAACATCACAGAATAATCGCTCGAAAATAAGGACGCTAACGACATATCTCCATAAAAGATGCCAGATCGAAGTCTGGAATTTGTCCAAATGTCATACATGTCATCACGAAAACCGAGTCATACAGATAAACACATGTCTGGGTTACATCAAAAGCGACCATGAAAATGACTAAACAAAAGAGAGACTCCTAGTGAATCTAACGCTCAAGCGTCTCCTGCGTCGGGCACGATTCCAGCTCCATCCTCGTCGATCATAGGCTCATCAACGTAGGCCTCATCCTCAGATGCAGGGTCGGGACCAAGTACCACTCCCTCCTGTGGCTCGGGGACCTCGGCGGCTACTGCGGCGGCGGCCTCCTGTGCCTGATGGTGCATCTGGTGGATTGCCTCATGAAGGTTGTCGATGTAGGCCTGTTGGTTGTCGACATGCTGGATAAGGTGAAGAGCACCCTCTCTGAGCTCATCGAATGCAGACCAGGCTTCATCCTGCTGCATTTCCATCGTCATGTACATCTGCTCCACGATGGTTCTGGCGGTGTTCTCAGCTCCTGCTCTAGCACGAGCTTCGTCACGCTCCAAGGTGACCTGGTGTAGCTCCTCCTGTAGTCGGGTTACCTCGGCATCAAACTCCTCCTACAACTTCCTCTTGCTCTGGTAAGGGGCAGTGAGGGTAAAGGACATGCTCTCCAGGCTGCGCTCCAAACTCTCGCATACTCCACCCAAAGCTCTTGTGGCACTCATTGCTGATGTCTCACAAAAGAACCTCTCCTCTGCATCTCCTGTCAGGACCGACTCCGAGGTCTGCCTCCAGTGCAATGGAAAAGGTGATCCACGAGGGAACACTCCTGCCATGGCACTAGCAAGGTCAGCGGGGAAACCGGCTATGATGTCCTTCAGCACCAAGTAAGCTGCCCTGTTGGCTCCATCCTTTGCACAACTGCCCTTGGTAATCTCAGTCCATCGTGACCATTGTGGCTTGCTAGCCAAGGCCTTAACCTTGACCTGCACCATGACTAGGGAATCCTGCCCATAGATATCCTTCTACCAAGAGTATCGGGGCTCCTGTCCTTTCTCATATCCAACTGCCTGCAGAATCCTCCAGAGGATCGTTGGCAACCGAAAGTAGGACAACAACGTATTCTTGGTCAACTTTGTGGCCAAACGACGACGTGGAACTCCTCTGCCTCCGGTGGCCTTGCGAGTTGTCAACTTGGTCCGGGCCATCTGTAGAAACAAAGGGGTTTCAAACTCTCATGAGATGCAAAATTAAGTTGGCAAATTTTTATAAGAAAGAGGAACAACTTTTAATTAAGGGGAAAAATGCAATGTAACAGTAAAATAAACATGATGCATGATCGTACTTACGATCTCACTCACTATTAAGACTCATAAGTCCTAACGTTCTAGTCGGTGGCAAAAACGATCTCTCATGCGTTATCTAGACATTCTAAGATCGATCGCATAGTTAGTGTACCTGCACAAGATTCATTTCAGCCCGAGAAATTCCCAAAGATAGAAATAATTGAGCATCTGCCCATATGTACGAAGGTATATAAAAGTCGACATTAAAACTCATGCACCAATTCAAGAAAACATACCCAGCACATGACACCCTTGTATATGTTCGCGTAGAGCTCACATATAACCCGGTATATAACACTCTCCCTAGACCGACGGTTGAACGGTCATGCTCTCATATCTCACCACATCATTTTATGCATGTTTTCGCAGTCGAAGCATTCTCCTTTTTCCCGAGAATGGACCAGTAAATAAAAGATCCAGCAGCAAATCCCTGAACCCTGTTAGAAGTTAAGCCACCTGAATCCTAGTATAGGGCTTAAGGACAAGACATGGCACACTTAAAATTTCCAAAATAGTTCGAATATAGTTTTGAAATACCCATTCTTGTTCGAAAATAGCTCCTCACGGATGCAATAACTTGAACCATGCTCTGATACCAGCTGTGGTAGAACCATCCAAATTATAAGAGCTCAAGTATCGTCTTAGCCGAATTAACTGGCTCTGACTCATACTTGAACCCATATAAATCCGGTAGTCCAGAAATCTCGAAGGATTTCAAACAACTTTACAACATACAGGATCGCATTTTTCAAGTACCACATTCATGAGGATACAACAATTTGATAATCGAAATTAAAATTAGTGTGCGAAAACTCAATGTTATTACAATACGAAGTTCAAATAGCGGAAGCTTTAAACAAGTCTGGAATTACGACCACCACACATGTGGTCCAAATAAAACATTGTTTTTAGATAACTCACTCCTCCTTTATCAGATAATGTGCCACTAGTAGTCTCAATCCAGGAAAAGCAAAGGAGAAGCTTTTAGACGACCCTGCCTTGGGCCTACTCCTCATCACCCTCCACGAGGTAGAGGCGGTGCTTACAATAGCCAAAGTAAACCTAGCCATCTGCAACAACGGGATAAACCCTGATTACGGGAATGTACTCAGCTAGACTTACCCATTTAACTGAAAATAAAGACACCAAGGATATGCAAGGCTTTCTGGGTGGAGCTGGGAATTTAGTTACAAAAAAGCTTAAATTAAGGAGGGTAATATTTAATTAATGAATGATCAGTCTTCTTTTACCTATTCCTTATTCTAGTTTTGCAGCTGAACTACATCAGTCACTTGATTCTAACAAGCAATAAAATAATACCATATCAGGTTAACTTATCCTCATTTTAGTTGAACCTATATGCATCACACATGGAGTTGTATCGTGGTGAAGCTCGACATAGTTTCCCACTAACCGGGGGAGACGGCGACTCGAATCGAATTACAATCCAGCTGGTGGGAAACCTTTAATACAAACCCACACTTTCCCCGTTGGGTCCCTGCATTGGGTCACTGCTCGATACTGTTCGTGGTGGTAAACGTCGCGGTTCAAGCACGGACCGCCCAATTGGAACCTGGCGATGGCCATTCCGAGGCAGATCGCATTTCCATACTAGAGAGCACGACTCGGGTTGAATCCGGCCCGAACAACGTCTAACCGGCTTCGGGATCGGCGATTACGGCACCGACAACCCTAAGTAAAAGGGCGTTTTCAAAAATGAACGAGGGACAACATCGATACTAACCTACACGATCCAACGGACGAGCTGTCCCCAAGTTCCAACTTGGTGTCTTGCCTTCCAGGTGACCGTATTTCATTACTGCTCAGGTTCTTTTCCACGATAGCAAATATAGCCAACTATGATCCGGTAACTACCCATCAGGGGTATTACGGGAACATCCTTTATTTACTACTTCATTAAGCAGGCTAAGCAGTTCTACTTATGAATAAGTAATAGGATAACAAGGCTGGTATAATCAATAACCAAGGAAGGATAATGCAACAAGTAGAATTCAATCAACTCCTATATCTAATGCATCACCGTATAAAATATACTCAATTAAATTAATTATAAAAACTGGGAGACTTAGAATGCTCCGGGGCTTATCTTGGGAGAAGACTGAGGCCTCGTGAGAGGGACACTCAGGCAGGTTAGTGTCAGGGTCTGTTGGCTTGGTTTCTTCGCTTCGGGGCACCACCTGGATCTCCGGCTCCTCGTTTACTTCTGGCTCGATGTTGGTCTCCTGAGCTACCGATCCTACTTACATAATGTACGGTGCATCATGATGGCATGCAAAAATGAAATATGTTGCAAACCCACAAAACCAACTTGTTTGAACAACTTTTGACATTGAGGAAAAACATTTACTCGATTGAATTCATAAAACCATTAATTCTTACTATTTCCTATTTATTATTTCAAAAAGAACCCAGGTTTGTACAGCAAGTGTTGTTTCTTGTTTTTAGAAAAATCTACAAAAATTATAGCAGCTAATCTGCATTTACTGAACTCTTCTGTATAAATTTCAGCAAGATATACAATACCGGGCAGCAGGTACAAAAAGATTAAATAAACTGCCAAAAAGGTGCTTTGAGCTAACCTTTCTTCTGAAAAGTGTCAAACAGCAGATTTTATATTTTTTTTCTAGCCTCTTCTACTTAAAACAATCCTACTGCAGAAAAAATTACTGCTAGAGCATGCATACATCACCTTACACAAAATTCCAAAGTTTAATCCAGATTAAAGCCTTTGAACTACAACCCTACTGGAAAAGAGTATAACATTCATTTTCGTATTTTTCCCAGATTCTACACAACATTTCATATTTATCAAGAAAGTTCCATGATCAGCAAAGTTATATTATTTCCTATTTGAATTTTTATAAGAAAACTCAGAAAAGCACATTTCCACTGCAACTTCATTTTACTCCATACAACTGACTACATCTAACATTTTTTCAGCTTTGATAAAATACACAGAGACTGTATGAATTTTCCCACATTTTATTTCTGCATGTATTTTTATCAAGAAATATTCTAAGAAAACAGCTCGAAAGACATTTAAATTCAAACAGATACTTTTTCTACAGAAACTGACCTTCATATATTTTTTCTAGCTTCTACACATGACAAATAGTATACACAATTTTTTCAATAATTTTATTCGACCAGAAAACATATTAACATATTTATTTAACAGATTGCACATTAGCTGAAATAAATAAAAACAGTATAATAAACTTTCACCAAACAAACTTTTCTATTTTTCTCATGTGGTTCGATCTATGAACAAATTAACAAAATAGAAAGCACTTCATTTGGATTAACAAATTATGCTACACAAAATAAGTAAGCATCTCTGGAAAACAAAAGGAAAAAAGGAAAAACATTTGAATCTCCTGGCTGGGATTTGTGGGCTCGGCCCATGGGCCGGCTGAGGCCGACACGCGGGACCGGCTGGTCAACAGGACCCACATGTCGGTGCAGGCAGAGCAGGGCAAACGGTTGACCGCGTGATTCTCGCCGACGATGATGTCGCCGGCGGTGAGAGTGGCATGGACGTGTCCGTCTCGACGAGGCGAGTCGTGTGGTGGTGCTGGTTTGGCTAGCGAATGGTTGTAGCTCACCGGCGACGAGCTATGGTGGATGGCGGTGGCGGTGTGGTTCGGCTAAGCCATTTCTGGCAATCGCCGGTGAAATTGGAGAGTGCATGAGAACCAGTGAAGTCTAGGGAAGACGATTGGGGAGTTGGTTTGGCCGGTGGAGCTTCGGAGAAGCTCGACCATGTGTAGGTGTTGCGGCGGCACTAATGGCGCTCGGTCGAGTGAGAGAGAGAGCTAGGACGCGGTAGAGATTAGGCAGATGGGTGTTCTCACCTTGCCTTCGCACAGTGCAGCTCGTCGGAGAAGAAGAAGGCTCGGTGTGGCTCAGTTGACGTTAAACGGTGGTGTGGTCTCCTCGGCGTCGGCGGCGGCCGAAAAGGGGCACTTCGGGTTCTAGCGCCGGTGGGGCTCGGCTGAAGGCGCGGGCGTGCGCACCGTGTGTGCGGGAAGAGGGCGGAGCGTTGGCCGGAGCTAGTTGGCCGGAGCTAATCTGCCGACGGAGGCTCGGTTGAGGCTGGAACGTTTGTGGCGGTATGTGGTGGCAGGTGCGAGAGCTTGCGCTCATGCAGGCGTGCGGGAGAAGAGAGGGAGGCGAGAGCGGGTGCGGAATGGCGAATGAGGGAGAGGAGAGGGGCGCGAGCAGGTTTTGCTCTCTCGGCCGGGCGGACGGTCGTCGTGGCGGGGGCCACGGCCGGCGACGACAAGTGGGCAAGCGCGGTCCGTGAGGCAGCGCGGTAGGCGAGGCGGGCGAGGAGTGGCCGTGGCGGATTGTGGCGTGATGCAGGCGGGCAAGATCTTGCGCTGAGTGGGTGAAGGGGATACGGGCGAGCGTGGGCGGCCACGCCGCAGACGACCGATGTACGGCGCGGCCGCTGTCGGGCGCGCGCGGCGTGCGGCGCGCGAGCAAGCGCGCGGGCGTGCATGCTAGCGCGGGCGCGAGATGGGCCGGGAACGGCCAAACGGGCCGAAAGGTTGGCGCCGGGGAAAAACAAACTTTTTTCCTTTTTCGAATTTCTTTTCCAAACTTTGACCAATTCAAAACAGTTTCAAAAACTCAAAACTAGGGTTTGACTAAAAAACAAAAGTTGCTCAAAATAATTTTCTCTAAAACAATCATTTCTCTAGCCTACACATAATTAAAGCTAGTTTTAGGTATATAAATCATTTTTGTTTCTATATTTTTAATTATTAATCTACACTTAATTAGGACAAAGTGTCTACATGAGAAGTGTTATACTCATTATTCTTTATTTTATAAAATTATTTGCCAAGGCAGAAATCAATTTAAACAAGCAAGTCCTATTGAACCCTAATTCCAAATTAATAAACAAAAAGGCCAAAAAACACTTTAATGCAACATGAGATGATGCAATGCAATACTCATGTTAAATAGTAGCTAATGTTGTTCCTAATGCAGTGCTTGACACCAGGGTGTCACATATATGGTTTCCTATGGTCAATCGAGTCGACCCGCACGGGACCGAGGTCACGACATAGACCTTAGCCTTGTCGATTAGTGCAAGGGTCCGATCTTTGATCCAATCGTCATGGCTAAGGACGGGATCAAATAGATCTTGCCAACAGGGGGAAGGGAGCAATTATGATCTCTTGCTTGATCCATACGCCATGACAATCGACGAGAACCGAGAAGAGAAAACAGGACAAGAGGGGAAAACAGAAGCAAAGGTAGTCTACTGCCTTCTATGCACATGCCACGGCAAAGACGGGCATTGAAGGGAGCAACATACCAAGAACACAAGCACCTAAACCACTTGTAGGGTACCTTGACCCGTGTGCACTAAATGGCACCAGACATTCCTAAGATCTTCCGCGGTGCGGTTGTCACCATGAGAATCAAGATATGCAGTGGTCAAAAGGTACATGCATACAAGAGTTTGTGCACGAAGAAGCATTTATAAAGCATGTTTATATAAGTGAAATAGAGCATATCTCCATGGTCATGGTGAGGTGTACTCGCGACCACAAGATACACTAACAAGGGTCGTGTTACATTCGGCATTACGGCCATGGCAAGACGGGTCTCACGATCGTAACGTCCGAACGAGGTACGATCCCTTAGTCAACATAAGGGCTAGGCACACACAGACAAACACACGAACTTCCATCAACGATAGGAATCATAAAGCGACACAAAGACACAACGAGATCCAAATAAGTGGAGTAGCACATTCCTATAGCATGAGATTGGATGGATCTTGTACACAAGTGCACGTACAGGTGGTCGTAAGATCGAGGTATAGCATATAGGTACAGATAGATATATACAAGATTTTCCAGGGTGCTTGGTAGGTCACCAATGACAAGGGTCGAATGGGTCATGGTGGCAACAGGAACGACGTCGATGTCGAGGCTAGAGCACGACGTCACGGATGAGGCTAGTGCACGGTGCGGTCGAGGGGTTCCTAAGGAGTGCTCGAGGGGGTGGTCTAGGCGATCGAGGCCCATGCCTCGTTCGCTTAGAAGAGTTCCGTAATCGAGGGGTACTTCGTTCACTCGGGGAGTCTCCGTAATCGAGGGTACTTCGTTCGCTCGGGGAGTCTCCGTAATCGAGGGGTGCCTCGTTCGCTCGGGAAATCTCCGTAATCGAGGGGTACTTCGTTTGCTGGGGGAGTCTCCGTAATCAAGGGGTGCCTCGTTCGCTCGGGAAATCTCTGTAATCGAGGGGTGCCTCGAATGGATATGTACTCGAAGCCTGCGTCGTTCGCTCGGGAAGTTTCCGTAATCGAGGGGGTACCTCGAATGGATGTGCTCTCGATGCCTACGTTGTTGGCTTGGGATGTTTCCGTAATCGAGGGGGTACCTCGAATGGATGTGCTCTCTATGCTTGCGTTGTTCGCTCGGGATGTTTCCATAATCAAGGGGTTACGTCGAATGGGTGTGCTCTTGAAGCCTGCGTCATTCGCTCGGGATGTTTCCGTAATCGAGAGGGTACCTCGATTGGGTGTGCTCTCGAAGCCTACGTCATTCGCTCGGGATGTTTCCGTAATCGAGGGGGTACCTTGATTGGGTGTGCACTCGAGGAGGGTCTCCTCGAGGAGGGCGTAGACTGAGTCGTCGAGGCCCGTTCATGGACCAGCTTCGAGGGTGCGTTTTGTTCGGGTCAGTGAGGGCCTCGGTGGGGGTCAGTGAGCGACGACGGTAATCCAATGCCGGTGGTTGATGTCAGTCAAGGTTTGGGCGTTGTAGGATCAATTTGAGGTCGTGGCTCTTGCTCTGTGTCTAAGGCACGCTTCTAAACTTGATGCCAAAGTTTCAAGTGCTTGGCGACGGCCAGTTGCGCGGCGGCGGCTCTGAAGAGGTCTCGTCCTTCATGGCCCAGTGGTTGTGGTGCTCCTTGGGCCAATCTATCTAAGCGGTTGAGCTCGGGTTGTTATGGTGAAGCTCGACGGCGAATCCTCGTCTAGCGAGGCAACCGGAGTTGGCCGAAACGTGGTTGTCGTGGCGGCGCACCGCGGTGGCGTGGCGGTGGCATGGAAGTGCAGTCCAAGGGCTTAGGGCTCATGCTCGATCTATACCCTAGCGTTTCATGTGTCCGCTGCTATGGTGAATCTTCCGTCGAGATGGACACCTACGGCGGCTACTGGTTTCACCGGAACGGCGACCTCGCCATGGCGACGTGATCCATGGCATCGGTGCGGCGTGTTTGGCCATGGCGTGTTCATCCATTTGGGCTTGGTCAGTCTTGTGTCAGTGTTGTACTTGGTGTGCCTGAGCCGGTAGCAGCTCGGTCTACGTGCTCAGATGCAGAGCGCCTTGACCAGAGAAGGGGGCGTGGAGGTTTGGAACGGCAGCGTCGTGTGCTCACCGTCGGTGTTGGGGAAGACAGTGTAGCAGGGTTGTGTCGAGTCGATGTTGTGCAGGGTGTTCACAGTGTCGTGCCACTTCGCGTGGTCCTCCTTGCACCGGCGGCTCTTGCTCCGGCTACTCCTTCCTCTCCGGCGACCTCCGCGGCGGCACTGTGCTCGACTCCGCCTTGCTCCTTCCTCTCCGGCGTGCTCCGCGGAGGTGCTGTGCCCAGCTCCGCCTTGCTCCAGCCTCCTTGTCCTTCTTCTCACCGGTTAGGGGTTTTGTTGAGGCCACTGTGAGGCGGTGAGTGGATTGAGAACCCTAGCGGGGCTTGCGTTGGCTTTTATAGGCTGGGGTGTGATCATGGTTGTGGCGGACGATGATCGGAGCATGACCTAGATCAAGCGGCTGTGGGGGCTCTCAGGGGGCTTCTTGGGCGCCAAGATGGTGTCGACATGGGGGCGACAAGATCTGACACAACGTGGGCCAGGGGGTCACGTCCCTTGCGTGGGGTTGTTGGGCAGTCGCACGGCATGGGCGAGCAGCGTGGGGAGGAAGAAAGCATTGTTCAGCGTGGCTGACAGGTGGGGCCATGGTGTCGGGCATCCACAGGTGAGGTTGGCGTCACAGGTAGGCAAGGGCGCACGCTCGAGGGTCGAGGGTCGGGGCGCGAGCGCTCGAGGGTCTAGGGTCAGGGCGCGAGCGCTCAAGGGTCGAGGGTCGGGGCGCTGGGTGTGAGTGCAGTGCTGGTGCGGGTGCGATCTCGAGGGTCTGAAGGGTCGGGGTGCTGGGTGCGAGTGCGGTGCAGGTGCGGGAGCGAGCTCGAGGGTCTCGAGGGTCGGGGTGCATCGAGGTAGGGCGTTCGTGGTCCTCATGCTTGGCGAGAAGCACCAGATATCGAGGAGGGCGTAGTCGAGGAGGCCGGGGCAGCGTCGATGGGCTCGACAAGGGGCTCAAGCGGTCGGGGGAAGTTTAAAGGAACTCTAGAAAGAGTTGGAGAAGGATGTTAGTCGGAGGATTTGAAGGAGACTTGCCATGGATCTGTGCTCTCCAACAAAAGACTTAAGTTGTAAAAAGAATCTCCAGCAAACTCCTACAAGCAATACTATATGAATGCAACAATTTATTTATAAATTATTCCCTGTTCAGCTAGCAACTACATGCTCCACACAATCACAGAAAAATTTTAAAAAGTCCAAATTTTTGGTTATGGAAAAACCTGGGATGTTACAATATGATATGAAGATGAAGATTCGATGCCTCCAGGAGGGGGACTTGGGTTTCTTATATAGCCCGGTGGGATGAACCGTAGCCCTCGGATCAAACCGACCTTGCACAATGGTCGAGATACGTCGAAGAGGTCGATTAGGTCATGTTCCACGAAGACGGGCCATGGATGGGGCAGGCCCAGCCCGGCCGGCCTAGGGTGGGGCCAGCCGGCCCCACCTGGTAGCCTCTAGGTGCTTGCTTCGTCGAGTTGTCTTCTGGGACGTTCCTTACTCTCCTAGAGTCCGTGTTCGATTGGTTTGCGCAATGAGTCGTGGCATGGTTGGATTCCTTGTCGTTGTCTTCCTGTCTGGTCCCTCGATAATTCTAGTATTCTATAGCTGATGGAATCTTGTTTGTTACACCCCTGATCTTTGTGTGGATAATGCTTCTAGAGGGTTCAAGAGTCTTCCAAGTCATATTCATCGAGGACTCTCGCTTCGGGGCTCTAAATATGGCAAGTTATATGTCTGTTTCTATTGTCTCGACAAGCCTGTCACAATGTTGTGCTCTGATTCTTCAATTGAGATACTTTTTTATGATAAAATATTGAATATCCTGCAAAACAAGTGAGAGCAACACAACTCGTGGAACTTGTTAGAATCAAACCCTACAACTACACTCTTTGGATCATTGCGGGTCATTTGCGGGGTTAGTTGACAGTTTAAAATAGGAGTTATCTACCGTCAATAGGGGTGCCTTCCCCCAAGCTAAATGTTATCGTAGTCGTTTGATCTGGCAGTAGAAATGTACTTCCTCTATCAGAGCTTTGATTGATGTTGATGGTTGTTGAAACAGTGCTCCAACAATGGATGTGACATCCACTTGCTCGTTAGCTTCTCTTGGCCTTTCAAATCCTATGAAACTCAAATAGACAACAAAACTTGTGGAACAAATTAAGCGTTAGTGGTTGGCCACTCAAGCCTTAGTTGTCCAGAGTTTCAGTAAGATCTTTTTCCCAATATTTTTGTATTTTGATATTTTTTTCAATGTGATGACAGTTTGACAAAATGAATGCATTTTTATTTTTATTTTTATGCCACCAAAGTGAATATTTCGTGTGGGTTTATAGACACCACATAATTTGATCACAATATGTAGACCTTGATAACTACACCTCTTGATATGGTGTCAGCCATGTTCTTCGTTTGCCTAGCAATTTGTAGTGAGCCATTAATTGTGGAAGTTGGCAGCTGTTGACAGTAGTTAACTCCTATTTTAAACCGTCAACTAACCGCGTGAATGACCTGAAATGATACAAAGAGTGTAGCTATAAGGTTTGATTCTAACGAGTTCCACGAGTTGTGTTGTTCTCACTTGTTTTGCAGGATATTCAATATTTCATCATAGAAAGTATCTCAAGTGAAGAATCAGAGCACATTATTGTGACGAGCTCGTCGAGACGATCGAAACGGACATATTATTTGCCATATTTGGAGTCCCAGAGCGAGAGTCCTCGATGAATACGACTTGGAAGACTCTGGAACCCTCTAGAAGAATTATCCATACAAAGATCAGGGGTGTAACAGGCAAGATTCCATCAGCTACAGAATATCGGATTTATCCAGGGACCAGACAGAAAGATGACAACAAAGAATCCAACCACGTCATGACTCGTTACGCAAACCAATCGAACAAGGACTCTAGGCAAATAAGGAAGGTTCCAGAAGACTCCTGATCGAAGGGGGAGGTTGGCGGCGGCCAGGGGAGGCCGACCGGCCCTAACTCGAGGTCGGTCGGCCTGGGCCCACCTGGAAGCCTCCCCTCTGGTGCGATGTGACCTAACCGACCTCTATCTTGACCGTTGTTCAAGGTCAATTTGATCAGAGGGCTACGGTTCATCCCATAGGGCTATATAAGAAACCCCAGACCCCCTCCTGGAGGCATCTCAATCTCATAGCATAGATCAATCATTTAGTCTAGAGGTAGTCTTCAGAAGACAACCAAAGAGCTCCACCATCATAGGGCATTGCTAGAATGGAATTAGAAGAGTCGAGGGAAGCTCAGATTCCGGATCTAGTCAGGAGGAGGCTAGGTAATTAGCCTTGTAACTTTCCTCTTGTATCAACATTGTTATTCTATTTGTCTAATTGTCTTCTAGTTCATCATCTTTGTGTTCTAATTATGTTCTAGTTCATCTTCTAGTGCATCTCTGTGTTCTATCTAGTTCTAATTACTCTTCTAGTTCATCCTTGTGTTTCTAATCTACTTCAAATTGTTCATCTAGTTCTTATTCATCTTCTAGTTCTTGTTCTAGTTGATACTTGTCATGACTAGTTACTATTTCGTGTTCATAATTATAATGTTCATCATCTACTTTGATTATATGTCTAGCATAGCTAGGGTATCTTTATGTTTATGCTCTTGTTCATATAGCGCTCGTTCTGTCGATCATGGGGTGAGTGGTCAACATTGTGTAAGTGTGGTGCTTATACGTTGTTTACCTGCGAATGCACCCTATATTCCAGGCTAACAAGTGGTAGTTCGCGAGGGTGACTCTTATAGCCTCATTGCTTCCTCTGTAGACCGCTCCCCGAATATAGGCCAAGTAAGATCTCGTCACCCGGAGGGGATAGACTCGATCTAGATCTGATCCTCCATGTGTGATGTCTCCTGCGTATAAATATAAGTTATTCTAACCATGATTGCTAAACATAATTGCACTAATTGACGTAATCTATGACCTATAGTTAGAACCATATTAGGATATTAATCTATCTCTTTCTAGTTCTAGTTATGATCTAATCTTGGATGGGAATGTTCTGTGGAACTCTTTTCAGTTCACTCTGTTATATCTTATTTACCTTATTTATCATATATGATTGATACCTGTGTTGAGTAGATCTAGTGGAACTCTTATCGTAATCATACATGTGTGTGTTATAGTTTGGAGATGTTTATCTCTTGCCACTCTCTTAAGTCTTAGAAGTAGGGGCATAATATAAATAACGATACATTGGAAACTCTCCAAGGTGAACTGCTACAACGGATGTATTTTATCTGTGCGCTTGCAAATAATCTCATTTCATATTTTATAAGGGCATGATCATAAATACAACCACGTCTCTTGTGTCGCTGCTAGTGGTGACAGCCTAGCGTTTAAGGTAATATTGTTAGATTTGTCTACCTACATTTCTGGCGCCGTTATCTGATGTGATGCTAAGAGATGTCAACAAACATTTCAAGCGTCGTTGCTGGGGAAAACACATGTGTAATTCCAAAAGCACATCCCCCGTTGTTTGGATACATTAGGAAATTATGTTGTCAAAACCACATGTGTAATTCCAAAAGCACGTCACACCTAGTGTTCTATGTTTCTTAGAGAAGACCAGGAGATAATAGGATATAAGTTGAATACCTAGGAAAAACTCTACACACATGTTTATGACAATCGAGACACACTATTCATCTTCACACAAATGTATGACTGGATTTGATCGACCGGAAAACTACGTTGATGATCCTGAAGTTTTGATCAGAAAAGCCAAAGCCAAGCTCAGGAAATCTCCAACCACGTTAACCAAAGACACTCAGGCAAGAAGCTTAACAACAGTGTTAGAAGACATGGCTGACAAGACTCTCCATGGTGTCTCCGCGCTAACCACTACCAACATCAGGACTAGACCAACAGTCATTGTGGGAACCGAGGGATTCAAACTCAAGCCATCTGGATCAGCATGGTGCAAGCCAGCCAGTTTTGTGGGAAAGCACATGAAGAAGCGAGTGCCCATCTCCAGCACTTCCTAGAGATCTGCAGCACTTCCACTATCAAAGGAGTCACCAAGGATGCCATATACCTCCGTTTATTCCCATTCTCACTTTTGGGAAGAGAGAAGCAATGGTTCTACGCCAACAAAGACAGAAACACTACATGGGAGATCTACTCCACTGCTTTCCTAGCAAAGTTCTTTCTCGTAGGCAAGACAAATGCCCTATGAGCGAAGATCTCAAGTTTTCAGCAAAAGTATGATGAATTTTTCCCTAAGGCAAGGGAACGCTTTCAAGATAACATATCGGGATGCCCACACCATGGGATGGATAATTGGCAACTTATGCAGACATTCTACCATGGGCTCACTTCGAGTGCCCTTGATAATATCGATGCAGCTGGTGGAGGATCGTTCTTGTCACTCACTATTTGAGAGGCAACAACTCTCATTGAGAAGATAGCTTCCAACCAAGGATGTAACAAAGAACACACTCAACCGAAGAAGAGAGGAGGAATGCATCAACTCAAAGAAGTAGAAATGTTGTCTGCTCAGATGGATCTACTCATCAAGAAGCTTGACGAATGAAACCATGAGAAGAAGGAAGTCATGCACATCCACGATTCCCGCATGACTTGTGAAGAGTGTGGTGGCACTGGCCACACAGGAAGCAACTACCCTGAAGTCCAAAAGGATGTGAACTACATCAACAACAACAACTATCGTCCTCAACGGAATCAAGGGTGGGATCAGCAACAGAGGCCAAACTACCAAGGTAACTACTTAGGTAACTACCAAGGTAATAATTTCAACAAACCGCCTTTAAGAGAAATGATTGTTAATCAAAATAAAGTTATTGATAACATATCCAGAAAGATAGCTTCCAATGATAAAATACTTGAAACCATTAATAATAGAATGGAAAGCTTTACTTCTGCTATTAAGAATCAACTTAGCTTTAACAAGATGATAGAATCACAAATCTCTCAGCTAGCCACTTCAGTACCTGTGACCGAAAAAGGTAAGATTCTGGGCAATCCGAAAGAATTAGAAACTACAAATCTTTCAATGCAGGGGATTACTTCACAGCTCCGCCAAGGCCAAAATATAAAGGATGGGGTTATGAGAACTTGCGTGAGAAGAAAGGAGATCCACGGAGACCTGTCATGCGTATCACCATTGGACCCCATACCATTGATGAAGACGTATGTGATCTTGGAGCAAGTGTTAACATTATGCATAAGGTAATAAATGAGAAAATTCATGGTCAACCATTGTTGTGCACAACCATGTGTTTGCAGCTTGCAAATCAGACACTCTGCTACCCCAAGGGAATCCTTGAAGATGTTCAAAAACAGGTTGGACACTCATCTATTGATATGACCTCACCGACCAGCATGCCGACCAGCAATATGTCACAAGCTCCAACACGTCGGTATCACCTACATCGACACCAACCCAAGTCCTTGATGTTACACGCAGCCAAGCAAAGAAGTTATAACAAAAGGTGCACGCGCTACTTTGTGAAATTCATTTTAATATTAATGAGAATTATATACTACCTAAGTCGTGCACATTGCTATTGCTCAGGTTCACCAAGGAGGAAGACAAGAACACACAAAGAATTGATTACAATGAAGCTCCACATTCCGACCAGTCCAATCCAGCAGAAACGTCAGAAAGAATTAGTCATATCTTTTGATTCACAAAAGCTATGAAGGCCTATGAGGACATTTTGGAAATCTTATGAAGTCTAGTTTCTGATGAAATAAGCCCCGACCAGTTTGGAGTTTTACTCTTGGCTGCCGACCAGATTTAGTGTATACTGGTCAGCTGCTGGACAGACTGCATGTTGTCCAACTTGCCGTGCAAAACTGTACCAATCTACGAAACTTCATGGTGCAAGCTGCACATGGTGTGAAAGCTTATCAAGTCAACTTTCCAACGCAACTGATGGTGCATCATTTGGACTTTCCTAGGTGGAGTTATTGCCAAAACATTGAAGACTGCTCCGAAGTCCAACAGTCACGCGGGATTAACTCAGAAGCCCCTTTCGTGGAAGCCTCTTCACATAGTCTATCTTTTCATTTCCATTTCGTGTTTATACCTATCTAGGAGGGCTGTTCCTAGTATAAATATGTCATTGCTTCATAGCAAACGCAGACTTTTGATAATCGAAATACAGAACCCCTTTGTTCAGCTGTGTGCTAACAAACTTTGAGAGTGAATCTCTACCCCTTTGCTCTTGTGATTTCCTTCACGGATTTACAGAAGCGACGACGTCATCCGCTCCCAATTGGTGCTCCTACTCCCTTCAAGGTTTGCCTTGATTGATTGTAGGCTGTGTTGGTTGGTTCTTTGAGAGTGTGGTTGGGCGAATCCTCGATTCAGGTTGCCGGTTAAAGACGGTGGTTGGCTTCAAGTTTTATTTGTCAGGTTGCACTAGTTATCGCTGCTTGCAGCAAGTTATCCGGCTGTTCTTCAGCTAGTTATCAAGTTCAAGATCCTACGTCGTGAAGATCAGGACATCGAGTCGCATCATCTGGTATCAAAGCTTTCGTTACCACGGTAGGAATCTTTACCCTTAGCTACATATATTTTGTGTTCGTCCTATCCACCCAAAAGTGCCATAAAAATATTTTGTCCTAACCCTTTGTTTCAATCTGTTATTTTAGTGAGATTTGTTAAGTTTCAGTCCATTAGAATCTTTGTTTAGTCGCTGATCGTTTATCCTTCGTGTGTCCTTTGTGCCTCTTAATATATCTAAAAATCCCTATAAAAAAATCTGAAACTTATATCATCCTTCGCGTTAACTTTGGTCCTATCAAGTCATAGCCACTGGTTGCTTTTTGTTATTTGTATGATCCTATCCATAAGTGTCCAAGTATCATATCTGATTTGTGTGTTTAGTTCTATTTAAAAAAAGTGTCACAAAAAAGGAGAAAGAAAAAGTGCAAAAAAAAGTGTTGCAAGAAGTTAAAAAAAAGAGTTTAAAATCAGTTAGTTTATATGCACAAGTATTGAAGTTTATCATATCAATTGTGCAACCAGTTTGCAATTTTTGTTTGGTGCAAAATTGTGGTTGGGTCTGATCGCAACACTTGCATCCCAATCATACTCCTTGTTTGCATCAACCCTGAATTTTCTTTGCGCGTGTGTGATCCATTTATATTTTTTCATATCTTGTGGTCAGCAATAGGCAGGAAATATCTAGTTTGCATTGTTATTTAACATTACAATAACTAGAATTCAGATTGCTTTTCCTTGTGTTAATCCCCACCAAGCTCCACATACAAGCCATCGTAATCGGTACTCTTTGGTCTTGTATTCGCCTAACCATCATTTCCTGTTACCACCACACGCTTTGCTTTCTGTAACCCGTAGGGATTTCATAAGAGCTTCGGTTGGTAAGAGAGGTGAGGTTGTGCGAGTTCCACATATTATCCTATACCACATATAATCTTGTTATTTGCATATGCATTAACCATGACAGGTCAAAGGTACACCAATCTTCCATTCTATGGAAGTACTGATCCGGAAGAATTTCTTGAGTGGCAAGAACAAATGGAGATTGAACTTGAAGATCAAGAATTTTCAGAAACAAAGAAGATATCTCGAGCCATACTTGAATTTGAAGATTATGCTCTTGATTAGTGGAAACAATATGCACAAAAGCGTCTCATCAAGAATTGGGAAGATTTGAAGAAAGCCATGAGAAAGGAATTTGTTTCAAGGAAATATGGGCTGATTTTGCTTCGTCATTTGGAGAATGTGAAGCAAGGTAGTAAATCTGTCCAAGCAAATTATGATAAGCTATATTCGTCCGCATCGAGCAAATATTGTTGATGAAATGAATGCAATGAACTACTTCATGAGAGGCCTTAATGATAACATTGTTGCTGCAATAGAGAGAAAATATTTTAGAAACATGCAAGATCTTTTGAGTTGTGCAATTAAAGAGGAGAAGAAACTTATGAAGGTGCAGCAAGGCAAGATCAAAGGATGCATTGATTTCAGCCAAGACTTAGGTACTAAGAAACAACCCACTATGTCCTCTTTTATTGGATACAGCATGCATCAACTCTATGTGCAAAGAGAAGACATGCAATCCCAAAAACTTCTTCAGTTGATACTAGTGCCAAAAGGTGTGAACATATTTCTCCATTAGAGGTTGATCTTTTGAGTACGGAGTTGAAGGAACATGCTGTAGTTTCACACAATGCCAATCTGAAAATTTGTCAGCAAGAAGCATCACCACAATGCATGAACACAAGTGTTGCAGGTACTACAAGTCTTGTGCCTTGTTCTAGTACCAATTGTGGTGAAGTTAAAGGCCCCAAAACTGTGCAGAATTCTGCCATGCAACTTAGAAAATCAGAGCTAAAATGGGATCAAGAGGTTGGTAACACTTCAAATTTTGAAGGCATAGATAATCTGAATTTGAAGGCTGACTATAGTATCAATTTGAGTGTTGAACTTGATATAAAAGATGACACTATATTGCCACCTAGTGTGAGTGCCAAATCAGTCCAAGATGAAGATCATGATGGTCCAACAAATTTGCAGTTACAAACAAATGTTGTTCCAAGCATGAATAAAATGCAAAGATGTGTGGTACGATCAGCTTCATTGTGTGAGGAATTATTGGACAGTTGTGCTAAAATTGAGTGCTCCAACATGGCACCTAATGTTCAAATTGAAGGCAAGATTTGTGCATATGATACCGCTCATATCAATGTTAGTACAACGTCTTTTGAGAAGGTCAAAGATGATTGTTTGGCTGCAACTACTGTTGTCCCAATGTCTTTGCAAGAGCCCATGAATCATGGCACCTATTCATATGACACTCGAAAAGACATTGAAGAGATTGAGCATCAATACCCATGTGAGAATAAGAGCCACATAGCCAAATTGAGTGAGAGTGAAAATAAAAGTGAGTTGTGTGATTTCACTAAATGTGAGAGTGAGAGCATAAATAATATGAGTGTGAGGGAAACACCACACAAAGAGAGAAAGCTTTATTTCAAGCCATGTGAGGATGTTTTTAGCACTAACACATTAAAATCTATTTCTAGTGTTGTCTCTCCAAATATGCAAGTGCGCAAGGAAAATGAAGAAGAGATTGCTTCTCAAAATGACACCATGCTTGGCGCGCAAAGTGAAGAGGTAATAAATGTTGACAACCAATTCATTGTTGCCCCAAGTTTGAACCATGACAACAACGAAGGTAAAAATTCAGAGATACAGCCCGTCCATGAACCATCACCAAATCTGAAAGAAAATAAAAGTAATTTAGATACAAATTTGCAATACAAATTGTTGAGCAAATGTGACATTCCACTTGTTTGAGTTGGAATTAACCAAACACAAAATCTTTGTGCTGATTTGATTAATCCACATGTTCGTACAAGTGCTGAAATCTTGACAGTTAACAACCATTGTTCAATCATGCAACACTATTACTATTCTTTGATTGATATACATGCTACTTTATATGCTAATAATGTTGACTATGTGAAGCTGATTACTCACGCTGAATTTCTTAATAGAATATCCCCTGCTGAATGTAAGTTCTATGTCAAGCTTGATAAATTTGTTGATGTTAATAAAATACTTAAATGTGCTCTTGATATATCATCTATGAAATCTCTGAATGGTGCATATAGCTGCAAGTTTACTTTTAACTTCATTGGACACTATGTTGAAAATAAATTTTATGCTTGTGCTCTTTGCATAACATGTGACGAGCATGCTGAATTAAACTTGAATATAATGAGCAGTACATTTTGTGAACCATATTATTCTTTATTTAAGATAAGAACATTGTTTAGTGCTTGTTGTTTTGAACTATCAATGTTATCTCCTCGTTCATGTTTTTCACTGGAAGAAAGAAATCATGTGCTACTGTGTTCCACTCATTCACCCAACGTCTTTCCATCTACATTTGGAACCATGAAGTTTGAAAGGTATATATCTAAACATTTGAATACCTTACACCATATGGATCTTTCTAATGGCACAAATGTTTCATTTCTATCTTTTGATATGAACCATCTCACTACGATGAAACATGATAATATGAATAAAATAAGTGGTCTAAAAGAAATTTTTGTACTTCCATTTTCAAAACTAATCCCAGGATCACAAAATCTTAGAAATTGTTTCTCCCAAAAGAAAGTAAATGTTGTGAAAATAAATTATAAAGAAGTCAGTGAACAATCCTCGGTAAGTTATCATAGAAATTGGCATACGCATCTACTCTCTATTTTCTTTAAACTACTTTCAGGAGAACAAAAGCAGAAGACAATGTTTCTAAAAGGGAGGGAAGATGATAAGGCCATACCGTTCACTCATAATTCTAAGCATGAATTCAAGGTGAAAGCTAAACTTGATTCAAAATTGATTACATTCCCACCTACAAAACTACTACTTGGTCTATATGATTATAGATTCAAACACCTTGCTGTAATGGAAGAAGAAGATTGTCCAAGAAACATAGCATCTAGTCATGTTGGCCTAGCACAATTATTGGGCTTAGATGGATTAGAGTCGAGGACGACTCCTTTTCAAGGAGGGGAGGATGATATGACCTCACCGAGCAGCTCGTCGACCAACAAGACCTCGCTGACTAGCAAGACGTTACAAGCTTCAAATCAAACTACAACAGATACTTTAGAGTCGTGGACGACTCCTTTTCAATGAGGGGAGGATGATATGACCTCACCGACCAGCATGCCGGCCAGCAATATGTCACAAGCTCCAACAGGTCGGTATCACCTACATCGACACCAACCCAAGTCCTTGATGTTACACGCAGCCAAGCAAAGAAGTTATAACAAAAGGTGCACGCGCTACTTTATGAAATTCATTTTAATATTAATGAGAATTATATACTACCTAAGTCGTGCACATTGCTATTGCTCAGGTTCACCAAGGAGGAAGACAAGAACACACAAAAAATTGATTACAATGAAGCTCCACATTCCGACCAGTCCAGTCCAGCAAAAACGTCAGAAAGAATTAGTCATATCTTTTGATTCCCAAAAGCTATGAAGGCCCATGAGGACATTTTGGAAAGCTTATGAAGTCTAGTTTCCAATGAAATAAGCCCCGACCAGTTTGGAGTTTTACTCTTGGCTGCCGACCAGATTTAGTGTATACTGGTCAGCTGCTTGACAGACTGCATGTTGTCCAACTTGCCGTGCAAAACTGTACCAATCTACAAAACTTCATGGTGCAAGCTGCACATGGTGTGAAAGATTATCAAGTCAACTTTCCAACGCAACTGACGGTGCATCATTTGGACTTTCTTAGGTGGAGTTATTGCCAAAACATTGAAGACTGCTCCAAAGTCCAACAGTCACGTGGGATTAACTCAGAAGCCCCTTTCGTGGAAGCCTCTTCACATAGTCTATCTTTTCATTTCCATTTCGTGTTTATACCTATCTAGGAGGGCTGTTCCTAGTATAAATATGTCATTGCTTCATAGCAAACGCATACTTTTGATAATCGAAATACAGAACCCCTTTGTTCAACTGTGTGCTAACAAACTTTGAGAGTGAATCTCTACCCCTTTGCTCTTGTGATTTCCTTCGCGGATTTACAGAAGCAGCGGCGTCATCCGCTCCCAATTGGTGCTCCTACTCCCTTCAAGGTTTGCCTTGATTGATTGTAGGCTGTGTTGGTTGGTTCTTTGAGAGTGTGGTTGGGCGAATCCTCGATTCAGGTTGCCGGTTAAAGACGGTGGTTGGCTTCAAGTTTTATTTGTCAGGTTGCACTAGTTATCGCTGCTTGCAGCAAGTTATCCGGCTGTTCTTCACCTAGTTATCAAGTTCAAGATCCTACGTCGTGAAGATCGGGACATCGAGTCGCATCATCTATCCTAGTAGATTTTGTGATTGTGGAAACAGGAGGAGATGAAAGAGCATCCATCATTTTGGGAAGACCATTCTTAAGTACAACTAAAGCCATCATCTACACCGAAAGTGCCAAGATCTGCTTCAGGATCAATGATAGGAAGGAGAGGATCAGTTTCAAGAATCGCACACTCAAGACTCGTGTACACCCTCAGTCGCCATATGAGTACGAGTATGCACCTGCTGCCACGAAGAGGAAGAACAACAATAGAAGGAGGAACAAGACAAAGCCACAAGAACAAGAACCAGTATGAATGGTCAACACTGTTGAACCATCAAGAGATCCCACTCTTCCTCCACTGCGCCTTGAGAAGATGTACGATCCAGGAGTACCTACCATTGACTGCATGATCAAGGAGAGTACCTTCTACAACACGTTCTGCGACATCGGCTCAAGTGTCAACGTCATGTCTATGATAACGTATAAACATTTATTTTGTGATGCACCACTATGCCTAACATACTTGAAGGTAAGGCTAGCCAACCAATCAGTCCAATTTCTAGAAGGAATGTTGGAAGGCGACATAGTCAGAATTAGAGGTCACAAAGTCCTCACAGACTTCTTGGTTGTCAACATGGGAGAAGACGATGATGTTCACCTCATCCTAAAAAGATCGTTCCTGTACACTACAAGTGCAATCATCTACATGAAGCAATGGGAAATCCATTTTCACTTTCCTGGAGAGAAGGTACAATGCTATTTCATCAACTATATAACCAATGAAGTACCCAAGAAGAACAGAAGTGAAAGACGCCGCTCTCAACGCCAAAGAAGACAAGCCATCAAGAATGGAGAGGCCAACCACAAAAGAAAAAGCCAGTGACATTGTCCCAGAAAAGAAAGAAGAAGAGAAATCTCAAGATAGTGAACCACAGGAAGTGAAGAACTAGACCAAGATAGTGTGAAAGAAAAAGTCCGCACCTGAAAAGGTACAACCAATAACAACTTTCCAAACGTCTGACATACCTTGGAGGTCCGAACCAAGGGAAGGTCCGGTTCGTCGGACCTAAATATCCGAACCTTTGCCAAAAGGTAAAAATCGGTAGTTATCCTCATATTTACTTTCCTGCATAGTTCTCATACTTGATTCTTAATAATTTCATGCATCATCATATTTAATACACAATCATTGCATCATCCTGGTACCTCGCTGTGATCCTAGGGATCATCCACCCTCTTTCTGAGGGTCGTGGGCATCACTCTTGTGTTCAAAGCATTTGGGGTTGTTTTTGTGGGACAGAGGCCAGAGTTTCGAATGAAATTTTTAGGCTCCCATTCACCCCCGTGTTCGCCTTGGTATAGCTTTCTCGGTCATTCATGTGCACAAGTGTTGGAACACTTTGGTGTTGGCACATGGAATCAAGGGTAGAAGTTAGAAAGCGAAAGGTGCTGAGTTAGCAGCATCGGACGCTGGAGGCGCCAGCCTCGGATGCTGGGCCGAGCGTCCGATGGCTAACCCTAGCTACAGACTGATGCTGAAGGAGCATCAAACGCTGGCAACGGACTCTGAGGAAACAATGTTGCAGCGTCTATTGGTGATGATGTGGCGCAAGCTAGCTTTGCAGGGAGCATCATACGCTGGCCTGCGTCCGATGCCAAACCATCAGACGCGTCTGATGTGTTTTGGGGCATTCTAGAACCTCTCTACATGGTCATCGGATGCAGGGGGCTCAGCATCCGATGTGAGGGTGCCGGCGCGTCCGATGTCACATTAACCGTGGTGCGAAGAGATATGACCATTGGGATCTGACAGACTGAATTCGTATCAGGGGGACACGTGGCTCCATCCGGAGCATCGGATGTTGGGGCAACGTCCGATGGTCGCGCGTCAGAGCGTCTGATTGTCATGATTTCAGCCCAACGGCTAGGCCATTTTGAGGGGGCTATATAAGTGGCTTGGCCGGCTCACATGGGTTCCCTCTTGCACATTTTGATCCCCAAGCATTCTTGTGAGCATAGCCAAGCCTCCTAACTCATCTCTAGAGTTGATTTGATCAAACTAAGTGAGATTGAGTGATTAGTGCTAAGATTTGAAAGATTTCATTCTAGTGGCACTAGTTCTTCGCATCGGCTTTGAGTTGCTTGTTACTCTTGGCATTTGCCGGTGCCTAGATGGCTTAGAGGAGTTGAGGTGGTTGATTGGCAAGATTGGTGATTATTCTTGGCCACCATCGTTCGTGATTGTGAGAGGTTTTGGAGCCTCACCTCGCCGGAGCGGCAAGAGGCATCCTTAGTGGATTGCTCGTGTCATTGAGCTACCTCACTAGCGATAGATTCTTGTGGCGCTCTTTGTGAGCTTGGCTTTGTGCCGATAAGCCACCGGGTCACCTAGTGTTGGTCAACACAACGGGGAGTAGCGTCTCGGCATGCACGTGAACCTTGGGATAAATATTGGTGTCTCATGTGCTTATTGAGATTGTGTATCCTTCTTGGTGATTGGCTTCATGAGTGGATTTCACCGGTGGATTGGCTCTCTACTAGGCCATCCCGAAGGCTCGGTGAAACCACCTCTATCTAGCTCATTTACTTTGAGCTATTTCATTTGTGTAGATTCTATCGCTTGGTGTATATCCTTTGTCATATACCTTGTGTAGCTAGTTGTGATTGATTTACATAGTTCATCTTTTGCACACACTTATTTGTCTTAGATCATCTTGATCATAGATGTGCTTGAGCTAGTTTGTTTATTCCGCATTAGTTTCTAGCTCTAATTGTTTGTGTGATATAGTTTTATTAGGTAGAATTGTTGGATAGGTGGCTTGCAACACACTATTAGGCTAGTGCAAAAAGCTTCGCCATTTGTTATACTAATAGTGTTTGCCTAAGTGACTTTGTAGTTTTTTAATTAGGGTATTCACCCCCCTCTAGCCAATTCGGACCTTTCAGGTGTGGTGCACACTTGGAATTTCATAGGTCTGGGTAGCTCAGAGAGAGCCCTTATGTCATGAGGATAAAAAGTCGTGAAGGCAGCGTCGCGATCCAAAGTCATTTTTGTCCTTAAAATGGCATTGGACGCTGACCTGGTAGGCATCAGATGCGTGTCTGATGCCCACAGGACTTGGCAGTGTTGGGATCGCCGCATAGAACGCACCGGAGGCGGTGCATCGGACGTGGTGGTAGCACTGTTCATCAGAGAGTAAAGTTGGCAACACATCGGACGTTGACTGCTAGCGTTCGATGTCCATGCAGAGAGGTCATTTCCACATCGGACGCAGGGGCATCGGATGCTGCCCAGCATCCAATGTCACATGACGTGTGTGTGACAGCACAGTATAGGTTACTGTTACGCGGGGCATCGGCGCATTCGATGCCCCTTTAACTGCACTGTGTTCTACCCCTCGTGGCTGGTTTGGTTGGGAGAGTATAAATACTCCACCGCCACCTCCATTTGGGGTCTCTTGCCCATTTGATCAGCTAAGAAGATCGTTAAGTGTGCAAGGGAGTGCAAGATCCCTAGTGAGGTTGTGAGATTCGCTAATTGTGAGATTAGTCGCCTCATTAGTGAGTTGTGAGTAGCATGTGTGCATTCATCCATCTCTTTGGCCTTGCGTCGGTCAAGTGAGAGTTCTAGCTTGTTACTCTTGACGATCAGCATCACCTAGACGGCTTGGTGGTGATCGGAGATCTTGGTGATCATCCGTTGGATTTGTGGATAACCCAACTCAAATTGTGACTGGTAGTGGTGATTCACCGGCTAGAGTGGCGAAGAATCAGCTCGTGGTGAGCACTTGATCCTTGCGCGGATCAAGGGGGAGCGATACCCTTGTGCGGGTGCTCCAACGAGGACTAGGGGTGTGCCGACACCTCGATACCTCGGCAAAAAGATCGCGGAGTCCTTCTTCCTCTATTTACATTCGCAATTTACTTTTGAGTATTTCAATTCCCGCATTTACTTGTTGCTCTTCATTGTTGAAATTCCATTCTAGAGTAGGAATGGACTAGGTGTAGTCTTTTGTGTAGTAGAGTTAGAGAAAACACACTTGTAGACACAAAGGGGTGATATTGAGCTTGCTTTGGATTTGATTATTGCAAGAAATTTTAGATTAGCCCAATTCACCCGTCCTCTTGGGCATCTTGATCCTTTCAAGGCCGTCGGTCGGCTGGGTTTGGCCCAAGATGCAGCTACACAGAAGGGAGCACCCAGCCTCCAGCCGCGGGCGGTTTAGGCCAGAGGTAGCAGATAGTCACACGGAGGCGGAGGCGGCCATGTCGTCGCGGTCACGGGGAAGTGCAAACAAGGCATGGGCCAGACAGGATGGATGGGATCACAACGTCGTAGTACCTGGGTTGCGATGAGGAAGGATGGACAGAGGCGCAGATCTGAGGCACGAATGGCAAATAACTTATGTTAGGGTTGGGGGCTCGATTTCGTGCAACACGAAAGGGATGGAAGGCAGGGGAAAACTGACTTGGTGGGTGCTCATCGCCGGCGAGCGACCAAGTGCCCGGCAAACATCTGGCATAGGGTGAGGGCAGCGGTCCCCAATCTTCAGTGGATCCAACATGACCGGTGCGGGGAGGAGCTTGGTGTGGGCATGGAGAGGCGATGGAGCACGGACACGAGGAGGTGGTCACCGATCGCTGGTCGCTGGAGAGAGAGAGAGAGAGAGAGAGAGAGAGGGAGAGAGAGAGAGGGAGGGAGAAATGAACGGTTGAAGACAACGCATGTAGGATACAGTACAAGGAGGTCGCTTGGATGTATAGACCGTGTGCGTGTAATTGGATAAGCGCACGGCCGGTTAGAAAGAAGTCTTTACCTATATATAAATGTTGCTTTTACTCAATATCTAAATAGATATTTATTTTTGCTCTCTCTGAATCCGATTCATACCGTACTCAATACTCATTATTTGCATCCTCAACCGAGACAATTCATATTCGTATGTGTATACATTAGCTATCCGAGTTTGAATCCAAATTCAAATAGAAATATAAAAATAAATATGATATTAGTAATATCCATTAGTATCTGATCTGTTTAACAATCATTATTCATAAATTAAGTCGGTGTTCGGTTGTAAACAAGTCAATCTGGAGCAAGTTGGTGTTTGGTTGTGTTAAGATTAATTAGGGATATTTAGTCATCAGTAATCAATTTAGTCAGTTAGATACGTCATTAGCAACTGCTAATGGCGGTTCCCATCGGACCCTTTCGGAAGCCCCCAAAAGGCACCTGCACATCAACCAAACCTGTCCATTGGGACAGTATATATGTATTTTACACTATTCATCAAGACACACAGAGAATCATTCGATTCATTAGTCATCCATTTTCTAACACGTTATCAGCACCCTACAACCGCTGACGCTCATAGGAACACAGAAGAAGAGTTCGCCGGAACTTCGCCGGTGTTCTCTGTTTCCCAGAACAAGGTAGGGATGGCAAACCTTGCTCCCTCCATGAACGCCAGGGTCGACGCGGTCACTGACGCAGTAGAGACCGCTATCGCCCTGGGCCAAGTCCACCCAGGAGGAGTCCGCCGCTTCATCCTCCAGGGCGCCATCCGCCGAGCTCTCCGCGACATTGACGCCCGCCGGATCGCTCCTCGCCGTCAGTACCGCACTGGAACGAACGCCGGTGGCCGCCCTGCAACCTTGCTGAAAGTCCTTGTTTGGTTTTGGATAATTGATGTCACCTAGAGTACTAACCTTTGTCATGAAGTGTTCATAAGCTAGGTTGGTACACACCAATTGTGCGAGCTAGATGATGACCATGATGTTGGTGGTGATGACCAAAAGATGAATCAAGTGCTCCATATTTTGAAAGAGAAGAAGAGAAAAGCAAAACCCTATGGAGATCAAGGCAAAGGTATAAATAGGGATTTTGTTTTGGCACTCAAGACACCATAGAGGGTGTGAGTGTGTTTAGGATTGATAGCCGTACTATTAAGAGGGGACTATCACGGTGATTACGGTTATCAAGTGCCACTAGGTGAATTCATACATGCATATGCATTAGGACCTAGTGTGCTAACCTCCAATCCTTTGAAAAATGTTTGAAAAAATGCTAACACACTTGCACAAGGTGATGTACACTTGGTGGTGTTGGCACATTTGCAAAGGAGAAGAAACCGGAGTCTAAAATGTGTTTCTCAGGCTTGACCGGACGCTGCAACAGCGACCGAACGCTATTGCAACATGAGTCCGGTCACTACTGCAACAGCGACCGGACGCTAATGCAACATCCGACCGGACACGACGCTAGCACTGTTCACGAGAGGCAACGAGTGAAATGGAGAGATCGGACGCTGAGTGAGTCCGGTCAATAGTGACCGGACGCGTCCGGTCGTTGAAAATCGTCTCTGGAACCTCTCTGTTCGTGACCGGACGCTCAGTGCAACATTGACCGGACGCTAGTGCAACATGAGTCCGGTCACTTCTGAAACATCGACCGGACGCTACTGCAACATGACCGGACACGTCTGGTCGTCTCGTAAACAGCCCATTCGAAAGGGTAACGGCTTTATTTGTTTGAGGGGGTATATAAATATGAGTTGGCCGGCTTTGGGAGGTCTCTCTTCGCACTCTAACATATTGGACATCCCTTTGAGCTAAACATACTCCCTCCCACTCATCTTCTTGCTTGATAGCACGAATCAAAGTGAGATTGAGTGATTCCAAGTGCATTTGCTTGCGTGATTGCATCTAGTGGCACTTGGGGATCGTTGTTGTTGCGGTTTTCTCGTTACTCTTGGTGGTTGCCGCCACCTAGACGGCTTGGAGCAGCGGAGGAGCATTGGCACGAGTTGGTGATTGTTCGTGGCCATCTCCCGGTGATTGTGAGGGGTATTGCGCCTTCCCCAGCGAAGAGCCAAAAGGTAACTCTAGTAGATTGCGCGTGTCATTGAGTTACCTCCATTTGTGGGTCGGTTCTTGTGGCGCTCAAGTGTTGAGCTAGGTTTGTGAACACCTATTAGCCACCGAACCACCAAGTGGTTGGTCGACACAACGGGGAGTAGCGTGCCGGCAAGCACGTGAACCTTGGGAGAAAATCATTGTGTCTCTTGCCCATTTGGACATCTCCCGGAGTCTCATGGTATTCATATTGTGATTGATCATCTCTTGCTGGTGTTGGTATATCTCTCTACTACTTGAATTACATTCTTTACTTCTTGTGTAGTGGTAGTTTATCTTGCTAGTGATTAGCTCTCTAGTTCATTGTATTTAGTTCTTGCTAGCTCACTAGAATATAGAGTAGTGACATAGATATTGTGTGCCTTAGAGATCATACCACACTAGAATTGTTTGGTTAGGTGGCTTGCATCACTTAGTAGAGCTAGTGCAAAAAGCTTCGCTTTGTAATTGTCTAACAAGTCTCTCTAAGTATTTTGTAGAAATTTTATTAGGCTATTCACCCCCCCCCCCCTCTAGCCATTTTGGACCTTTCAAGTGGTATCAGAGCCGTGGTCACCGTTTGCATAAGGATTAACAACTTTCGGTGTTAAAAATGGCTCAAATTGTGTTCAACCATGTTGGGGGCAAACCACCGTTCTTTGATGGCACATGTTTTGATTATTGGAAGAGAAAGATGAGAATGTATTTGGGTTCAATCAATGACAAGGTGTGGGATGTGGTAGAAAATGAGTTTGTGATTCTTGATCCTACCAATCCAACACCAAATGACTCCATCAACAAGCAATGCAACACAATGGCGCTCAACACCATATACAATGCCATTGATCCAAAGGTGTTTGAGCAAATCAAAGATCTTGACAATGCAAGTGAGGTGTGGAAAAGATTAGAAGAAACATAAGAGGGCACTTCAACGGTAAAGAGTGCCAAGTTATACATGCTCAAGGACAAGCTCACCAACTTCAAGATGAAGGATGATGAATCAATTCCAGAAATGTTCTATAGATTGCAAGTCATCATCAATGATCTCAAGTCCTTGGGAGAAAAGGTGCAAGATGAAGACTTCACTCACCGGTTCTTGAGTTGCTTGCCCAAGAGATTCAAGACACTTCGTACCATCATCTTTAGAGGAGGCTTGAAGAATGTGACTCCAAATGAGGTGCTTGGTGATGTCATGACCGAGGATCAATACAATGAAGATAGTGAAGAAGTGGTCAAGGAAGAGGACAAGAAGAAGAAAAGTGTGGCATTCAAAGCCACCTCATCAAAGAGCAAGGGCAAGTCCAAGAAGGAAGAATCAAGTGACAATGAAGAAGCTAGTGACATTGATGATGAAGCCTTAGCTCTCTTTGAGCGCAAGTTTGGCAAATTCATGAAGAAGAAGGGCTATGGTGCAAGAAAGAGAAGAGATTACAACAAGAACAAAGACTATGTGAGAAGATGCTACAAGTGCAAGAGCAAGGATCACGTTGTAGCGGATTGTCCCTACAATAGTGACAATGATGAAGATGAGAAGAAGAAAGATAAGAAGGAGAAGAAAGAGAAGAAAATGAGCTTCAAGAAGAAGAAAGGTGGCTCAAATGTTGTCACATGGGATAGTGATGCATCATCCGATAGTGAAGACTCAAGTGATGATGATAACAAGAAGAGCACCAAGAAGAAGGCACTTGCAAGCATTGCAATCAACAACAAGCCTTCTCTATTTGACACTCCATCATGCTTCATGGCTAAGCCAACCAAGGTACAATCCGATGATGAGAGTGATAGTGAGAGTGATGAGGATGAGGAGCACTCAAAGGAGGACCTCATGGACATGTTGGAGCAAGCTCACACTTGCTTTGAGATGAAGAGGAAGGGGTGCAAGGATTTGCGCAAGAAGCTTAGTGCTCTTGAGCAAACCCTTGATGAGCTCAAGTCCACTCATGAGAGGCTAGAGGTAGACCATGAGAAGCTTGGCAAGGCTCACACCAAGCTTGAAAAAGCTCACTCCTCCCTCCTCGATCAAGTCAAGGTTGAGGACACTGTTCCAACATGTAACATAGGAGTAACTTGTGATATTCTTGATGAATCATTTTATACTCCTATTGTTGTTGCTCCCACTAACCCCTCATGTAGCTCATCCACTACTACTTCTACTATGAGTGATGGTTTCACTTGTGATGCCTCACTAATGATGGAGAATGAGACCTTGAAAAATGAGGTCAATGAGCTCACTCGTGCCTTAGGCAATGCCTATGGTGGAGATGCCCGCTTGCTTAAGTGCTTGGGTAGCCAACGGTTCTCTCTTAACAAAGAGGGATTGGGCTATACCCCCAAGAATGGCAAGGCGGCTTCTATGACTCACAAGACTAGTTTTGTGAGAAGCAATGGTCGATTTTGCAACAAATGCAAGCAATCCGGGCATATAGAGCAATATTGCAAGAACAAGAACAAAAATGCTAATGTATCCTCAATTCAATTTGATTCTTGTTATTTGCTTACCAAGGGTGTAAATGGTGTAAAGGCTAAGTTTATTGGTGCTCCCATTGTTGGCCCAAAGAAGAAGGCAATTTGGGTGCCCAAGACTTTGTGACTAACCTTGGAGGACCCAAGCAAGTTTGGGTACCTAAGAAGAATTGATCTTTTCTTGTAGGTCAATTATAAAGCTGGAGGAAGGCATTGGGTGCTTAATAGTGGGTGCACTCAACACATGACCAGAGATGCAAGAATGTTCAATTCAATCAACAAGAATGATGACAATGGGATTGATAGTATTACATTTGGTGATATTGGCAAAGGCAAGGTCAAGGGGCTTGGTAAGATTGCTATATCAAATGACATGAGCATATCCAATGTATTGCTAGTAGAGAGCTTGAACTTCAATTTGCTATCCGTGGCTCAATTGTGTGATCTTGGATTCAAATGCATATTTGGGGTTGATGATGTAGAGATCATAAGTGTAGATGGCTCAAACTTGATCTTCAAAGGCTTTAGATATGAAAATCTATACTTGGTTGATTTCAATGCTAGTGAAGCTCAATTGTCAACTTGTTTGTTCACCAAATCTAGCATGGGTTGGCTATGGCATAGAAGACTTGGTCATGTTGGAATGAAACAATTGAATAGATTGATTAAGAATGATCTAGTTAGAGGCTTGAAAGATGTGGTGTTTGAAAAGGATAAACTTTGTAGCTCTTGTCAAGCCGGAAAGCAAGTTAGAAATACTCACCCTAAAAAGATCATGATGAGCACTAGCAAAGCACTTGAGTTGTTGCACATGGATCTATTTGGACCAACAACATACACTAGCATTGGTGGAAACAAATATGGCTTTGTGATAGTGGATGATTTCACAAGATATACATGGGTGTTCTTTCTAAGTGACAAAAGTGATACATATGCTACATTCAAATCTTTTGTCAAAAGATGTCACAATGAGTTTGAAACAACCATCAAGAAAGTGAGAAGTGACAATGGTAGTGAATTTAGAAACACAAGAGTTGATGAGTTATGTGATGAATTTGGAATTAGACATCAATTCTCGGCCAAGTACACTCCATAATCAAATGGTCTTGTTGAAAGGAAGAATAGAACTCTCATTGATATGGCAAGATCTATGCTTAGTGAGTACAATGTGAGTCATTCATTTTGGGCCAAAGCTATCAACATGGCTTGCTATTGTAGCAACCGCCTCTATTGTCACCCCATGATGGAGAAGACACCTTATGAGCTATTGAATGGAAGAAAGCCCAACATTGCATACTTTAGAGTCTTTGGTTGCAAATGCTATATCTTGAAGAAAGGCACTAGATTGAGCAAGTTTGAGAAGAAATGTGATGAAGGCTTCTTGCTTGGTTACTCCACTACAAGCAAAGCATATAGAGTTTGGAATTTGGCTAGTGGTACTCTTGAGGAAGTGCATGATGTTGAATTTGATGAAACAAATGGCTCTCAAGATGAAGAAGAAAATCTAGATGATGTGAGAGGAACTCAATTGGTCAATGCAATGAAGAATATGGATATTGGTGATATTCGACCTAGGGAAGTGATTGATGTTGAAGATGACAAAGATCAAGTGCTCACTTCTCCAATTGTGCAAGCTAGTGGTTCTCAATTACAAGTTCAACAAGTGGCTAGTTCATCTCAACCAAATGATCAAACGAGTACAAGCAATCAAGTCCAAGTGCTTCAACCAACCAATGTTGCAAGAGATCATCCGTTAGATCAAATCATTGGTGGAATTCAAAGTGGTGTGCAAACTAGATCAAGATTGGCTTCTTTTTGTGAACACTACTCTTTTGTATCATCCATTGAGCCAACCAAGATTGAAGAAGCATTACAAGATGTTGATTGGGTAAATGCCATGCATGAAGAGCTTAACAACTTCACAAGAAATCAAGTATGGGAATTGGTAGAGAGGCCGAAGAACTACAATGTGATTGGCACTAGATGGGTCTTTCGCAACAAACAAGATCAAGATGGCATCGTGGTGAGAAACAAAGCAAGATTAGTGGCACAAGGATACACTCAAGTAGAGGGTCTTGACTTTGGTGAAACATATGCACCGGTTGCAAGATTAGAAGCAATAAGAATCCTATTAGCTTATGCTTGTTACCACAACATCAAGTTATATCAAATGGATGTCAAAAGTGCATTTCTCAATGGCTACATCAATGAGTTAGTATATGTTGAGCAACCACCCGGTTTCGAAGATGACAAGAAGCCCAACCATGTTTACAAGCTCAAGAAGGCACTTTATGGTTTGAAACAAGCACCAAGAGCATGGTATGAGAGATTAAGAGATTTTCTCCTCTCTAAAGGGTTCAAGATGGGAAAGGTTGATACTACTCTCTTCACCAAGAAGATTGGAAAAGACTTGTTTGTGTTGCAAATCTATGTTGATGATATCATTTTCGGTTCAACCAATCAAGACTTTTGTGAAGAGTTTGGTGAATTGATGGCAAATGAGTTTGAGATGTCCATGATTGGAGAGCTTAGCTACTTCCTTGGTCTACAAATCAAGCAATTGAAGGAAGGCACATTTGTTAGTCAAGGAAAGTATATAAAGGACATGATCAAGAAGTTTGGGTTGCAAGATGCAAAAGCTGTTAGCACACCTATGGGGACAAATGGACAATTGGATAGTGATGGAAGTGGCAATATGGTGGATCAAAAGTTGTATCAGTCTATGATTGGAAGCCTACTCTATGTGACCGCATCAAGACCGGATGTCATGTTTAGTGTATGCATGTGTGCAAGATTTCAAGCCTCCCCAAGAGAGAGTCACTTGAAGGCAACTAAGAGAATATTGAGGTACTTGAAGCATACACAAGATATTGGTTTGTGGTATCCAAAGGGGTCAAACTTTGAGTTGATTGGATATTCGGACTCCGATTATGCGGGTTGCAAGGTTGATAGAAAGAGCACATCGGGCACATGTCAATTATTGGGAAGATCACTTGTGTCTTGGTCGTCAAAGAAGCCAAATAGTGTGGCACTTTCAACCGTCGAAGCCGAATACATATCCGACGGTAGTTGTTGTGCTCAATTACTTTGGATGAAAGCAACTTTGGATGACTTTGGAATCAAATTTAAACAAGTGCCATTGCTATGTGATAATGAGAGTGCGGTGAAGCTCACAAACAACCCCGTGCAACATTCAAGGACAAAGCATATTGACATTAGGCACCACTTCATAAGAGACCATCAACAAAAGGGTGATATTTCAATTGAGAGTGTTGGTACCGATGATCAACTTGCCGACATATTCACCAAGCCACTTGATGAGAAGAGGTTTTGCAAGCTAAGGAATGAATTGAACATACTTGACTTCTCAAATATGTGTTGATGCACCCCTACTTATATGACATGCCTCTCCTTCGACAAAGCAAGGTAAAAGTTGATTGACATATGCATTCATACTTTGGTAGCACATGTTTAGTGCATCTAGTCATTCCTCATAATTATTAGGCTCATTCATGAAAATAAAATGATTTTGATGCTTATATGATGCCACTATTGTTTCTATGCTTGATATGATCTAGTGGTAACATATGACATGTTTATGGGCTTGCACTCCTAGTGTTTAATCTAGAAAATGAGCAATGGAATGTTTAACCAACGTGAGTAAGATAACCATTGCAAAATGTGTGAAGAAGCTTACTCTAGAGCAAACCGTGTTAAATGTTTTATGCAAATGACCTAGATTGAACCAAATGTGAAAGAAGTAACTCTCTCCTAGACAATTTGAACCTTTTTATGCAAACCTTTTATGGAAATAGATGACAAAGGGGGAGAGAAAGTCACAAAGATAAAATGAAGGGGATCAAATTTTTGAAAATGATTTTCGAGCACACAAGTAGGGGGATCAAGCTCATGAACTTGGTTGTTGCATTTGATTTGTGCATGTTCATATGCTTGCTTGCATTAGACAAGTTTTTAACTTTATATCCATGCTATTGTGTGGTGTATGCTAGAAATAGATTTTGAATGATGATTTGCAAACTAGCATGCATAGGTGGTAGCTAGATGTAATTTGTTCTTACAAGTGGTACTAGAGCCTTTCATATAAAGTTGATCTCATGAGGTATCTAGTGTTTTTATAAAGTCTAGCTAACCATGGTGCTAAGGATGGTATACATTGGCAACTCCGATTGGTATCATGCTTCAAAGGTCCATTCTTTACACCTTAGCATCATTTGATAGTATTACTCTCCTACATTTCATATCTATGCATATGTGCCGAATTTGAACCAAACATTATAGCACATATGTAGGGGGAGCTAATACTAACAAAGAGGTGACTTAAATTTTCAAATACATATCTTTGTGAAGGTTGTCATCAATTACCAAAAAGGGGGAGATTGAAAGTCCTTGTTTGGTTTTTGATAATTGATGTCAGCTAGAGTACTAACCTTTGTCATGAAGTGTTCATAAGCTAGGTTGGTACACACCAATTGTGGGAGCTAGATGATGACCATGATGTTGGTGGTGATGACCAAAAGATGAATCAAGTGCTCCATATTTTGAAAGAGAAGAAGAGAAAAGCAAAACCCTATGGAGATCAAGGCAAAGGTATAAATAGGGATTTTGTTTTGGCACTCAAGACACCATAGAGGGTGTGAGTGTGTTTAGGATTGATAGCCGTACTATTAAGAGGGGACTATCTCGGTGATTACGGTTATCAAGTGCCACTAGGTGAATTCATACATGCATATGCATTAGGACCTAGTGTGCTAACCTCTAATCCTTTGAAAAATATTTGAAAAAATGCTAACACACTTGCACAAGGTGATGTACACTTGGTGGTGTTGGCACATTTGCAAAGGAGAAGAAACCAGAGCCGAAAACGCGTTTCTCAAGCTTGACCGGACGCTGCAACAGCGACCGGACGCTATTGCAACATGAGTTCGGTCACTACTGCAACAGCGACCGGACGCTAATGCAACATCCGACCGGACGCGACGCTAGCACTGTTCATGAGAGGCAACGAGTGAAATGGAGAGATCGGACGCTGAGTGAGTCCGGTCAATAGTGACCGGACGCGTCCGGTCGTTGAAAATCGTCTCTGGAACCTCTCTGTTCGTGACCGGACGCTCAGTGCAACATTGACCGGACGCTAGTGCAACATGAGTCTGGTCACTTCTGAAACATCGACCGGACGCTACTGCAACATGACCGGACGCGTCCGGTCGTCCCGTAAACAGCCCATTCGAAGGGGTAACGTCTCTAATTGTTTGAGGGGGTATATAAATATGAGTTGGCCGGCTTTGGGAGGTCTCTCTTCGCACTCTAACATATTGGACATCCCTTTGAGCTAAACATACTCCCTCCCACTCATCTCCTTGCTTGATAGCACGAATCAAAGTGAGATTGAGTGATTCCAAGTGCATTTGCTTGTGTGATTGCATCTAGTGGCACATGGGGATCGTTGTTGCTGCGGTTTTCTCGTTACTCTTGGTGGTTGCCGCCACCTAGATGGCTTGGAGCAGCGGAGGAGCATTGGCACGAGTTGGTGATTGTTCGTGGCCATCTCCCGGTGATTGTGAGGGGTATTGTGCCTTCCCCGGCGAAGAGCCAAAAGGTAACTCTAGTGGATTGCGCGTGTCATTGAGTTACCTCCATTTGTGGGTCAGTTCTTGTGGTGCTCAAGTGTTGAGCTAGGTTTGTGAACACCTATTAGCCACCGAACCACCAAGTGGTTTGGCTGAATCGTTGATTAAACGAATCGTTGATTAAACGAATCAAGCTCATTGCAAGACCTATGTTGATGAATTGCAAATTACCTATGTCGTGTTGGGGTCACGCAGTCCTGCACGCTGCTGATCTAATCCAACTACGACCAACTGCATATCATGAAACCTGCCCATTGCAGTTAGTACGTGGGAAACCTCCGAGTATTTCCCATTTGCGTAAATTTGGGTGCGCTGTATATGTACCCATCTCACCACCTCAGCGAACATCGATGGGCCCTCACAGGAAACTGGGGATCTATATCGGATATTCATCTTCGTCGATCATTGTTGACATTTCTTAGCGTCGCTACTAAGAATAGAGTATGAATCTATCCCCAACAACGAGGCTAGAAATGTTTGTTGGTATTTCTTATGTCTATTGGATAATTTCGCAAGCGCACAGAACATACCGTTGTAGCATTTCACCCAGGAGTATTCCATGGTATCGTATTTATCCACAGGGAAGCAATGGTTAAAGAATGTGATAACTAACTATCATGTATCCACTAACTAATATACCAACTAAACCAGAGTGGGGGTAAGTGATATATATGATAAGAGCAGTGACACACAGGAGAGGTCCCAAAGATAAGAGAGTAGTCTAGCGAGCGAGGAGAACAACAAGTGAGCCTAAGGTTTCCAAAGATCTATCTCTATTTGCAAGGTTCTAACTTAGCAAGACATGTTATATCAAGCAAGATCAATGTTCATAAACAATTGCACTTCGGGTCACTAAGCCACTTAGCAACAGAAAGGGATGAGAAGGGTGCTAAGCCGCCTAGCACAAGAAGACCTACGTTTTAATAACTTGCTCGCATGTGGTGGAATCAAAGCCTAGATAGGTCTGTCACCCCAACTAAGTACCACAAACAAACCGTGGAGTAAGCCACAGACACAGGCAAGCGTATAGTCTAGACACCACGTCTACACTACATCTCACTACTCTAATCCGACATCCGGTGCAACTGATTAGAGCACCGGGTTAAGGGCGGTGAACTAGCGCAAAGGTATACTACCATTATCTCGCTATCACATAACTATGACAATGCTAACAACTACTACAACATAACTAGTCATGTTGCCATAAAGTAAAGTACTAAGGCAAAGTAGAGAAGATAACTATATAAAATAACTCAAGTCTTACAAGGAAAGAAAGGAATACAAGAACCATACCAGACCTCCCGGAAGACTAGAGCTGAAGACTCGAGACTCACTCTAACTCCAAGCACTACTACTAGTACTACATCTTGAGAGAGAGTGCAGAGCTCCTCCTTGTGGTGTCTTGAATGAGAGGGTGAAGGCCTCTATTTATAGTGGAGGTGGAGTAGGGGCTACTCCGGTGCCACGTCAGCGATCTGCGTGATCCTCCTCTCTTCACCCTTGGATCCACCGCCATGACAACCGACTTGGATGAATGGCTTGGATGTTCTTTACGTGTGAAACATGCACTTTGCCACCGACTTGGATGAGGGTCACCATGGGGTCGGCCGACCCCTGTCCTTGACATGTGGGCCCGGGGTACATCTTCTAGAAGGTGTTGATGTCACCCTGATGAATAGTTCTGCTGGGTCCCACCAAGGGGGGGTCGGCCGACCCCCCTATGACAGGGCTGGCCCACCTTCTTCTCTCCCTTGGTGACCCCACATGTCATGGAGCAAGTCTTGTGAAGTTGGCTGCATTTGGTTTTCGGTGTGGACCCATGAATCCTTGTGCTTCTCATCTTGCACCATTGAGCAAAAGCACATGCTTGATCCAATGGTTGATATTGGCTTGAACATGCTTCTCTTGGATCATGCCATGTCACCATGGCCGAGGTGTCCCAATGGTGGGGTCGGCCGACCCCCTTGGTGGGCCCACCTGGCCTCATTTTGTTCATTTTGCCATCTCCTACAAGTTCACAAGCTAAGAGTACAAGTGGAACTTATTAGTGATAAATATGCTCATGATATGCTATTCTTCCTTGAAACCGAGGCCTGTTGACGGTATTTTGATAAGGTAAAACATGCTATAACTTCCGTCAACAATCATTAAGTATTTAGAACCTCTAATAGGGGATCTATTTCCGGTCCGGTTCACTGATTGTATTTTTAATGAGGATCATTTTCCGGTATTAGGGGGAGAATTGTACCAAAAAGAATGCCAGGAAATTGATTGGGATGCAAAAGGCATCCCATTTTCTGATCCACGTACTACAGAAACTGAACTACAAGTTCAAAGAATTATTGATTTGCAAAATATTGCAAACAATCTGCCAGACGCTTTCTCTGATTATAAAGGTGTCACAAAGTCTCTCCATCCTGCCAGGAATGTGCCCGAAAGAGTGGAGGTACCTAATAAAACCACTCAACCCCCTGTTGGCAAAAAGAGGGGGAGAAGCACTTCCAAGAGGCAAGATGTGATTGTTGGCAAGCAAAAGAAGACTGGAAATGCAACTCAACATTTAGTTGAGAGACACCTAGAGGACATACAATGTCCCGTGGATAGTAATAATCCACAATCTAGCTCAGTTATGCGCATAAATACTGAGGCTGTAATATCGGAAGATCCTAGATTCATCGTTTCGGGAAGTCATGATGAACCTTTAAGGGTAGAAGAAATTGCTATAAATTTTATAGAGACTGGAGAGTCTTATGATCGTAAGTCCATAATAGTCGACATATATTTCTCTGAAGAAATTGCAAATATCCTTCAAACTGATTCAGATCCTAAGTCTATGACTGAGTGCAAGAAGCGCTCGGACTGGGATAGTTGGAAAGTTGCAATTGAAACAGAGATTGCCTCGCTTTATAAAAGGGAAGTATTTTCGGCTGTAATGCCAACACCTCCTGGTATCCTTCCTGTAGGATACAAATGGGTTTTCGTCCGTAAAAGGAATGAAAACAATGAAGTGGTAAGATATAAAGCAAGGCTAGTGGCACAAGGTTTTACGCAAAGACCTGGCGTTGATTTCAACGAAACTTACTCTCTGGTAATGAGCGGAATAACGTTCTGATACTTAATAGCATTGGCAGTACAAAATCGTCTATCTATGCAGTTGATGGACGTAGTGACCGCATACTTATATGGGTCATTAGATTCGGATATATACATGAAGGTTCCTGATGGAATCAGCATACCAAATCCTAAGGCAAATTGCAACATGTATTGCGTCAAGTTACAGAAGTCATTATATGGCTTAAAACAGTCAGGCCGAATGTGGTACAATCGGTTAAGTGAATTCCTTAAATTGAAGGGATACACAAATAATGATGACTGTCCATGTGTCTTCATTAAAAAATCATCAACAGGATTCTGTATCATATCAGTCTACGTTGATGATCTCAATATCATTGGCAACGGACCTGATATTAATAAAGCACATCATCATTTACAGATGGAGTTTGAAATGAAGGATTTGGGTCAAACCAAATTTTGCTTGGGTTTACAACTTGAGCATTTACCTTCTGGTATATTCATATACCAAGCTGCCTATGTCCAGAAAGTATTGGACAAATTCAATATGGACAAATCATATCCTACAAAGACCCCGATGGTAGTAAGGTCCTTAGATGTAAAAAAGGATCCTTTTAGGCCTCGGGAAAAGGAAGAAGAGATATTAGGACCACATGTCCCATATCTCAGTGCCATTGGAGCACTAATGTATCTTGCAAATAACACCCGGCCGGATATTGCATTCGCGGTTAATTTACTGGCAAGACATAGTGCTGCTCCTACCAAACGTCATTGGGTAGGAGTTAAAACAGTTCTGAGGTATCTCAATGGCACAAGAGATCTTGGATTGTTCTATAGCAGAAATAAAGATCCGATTTTGTTAGGATATACAGACGCTGGTTATCTATCAGATCCCCACAATGGCAGATCACAAACAGGCTTTGTTTTCTTGCAAGGTGGTACAACAATATCTTGGAAGTCTTCAAAGCAGACATTAACATCCACCTCCACCAATCACTCAGAAATTATTGCTTTATATGAAGCTTTACGCGAATGCGTTTGGCTTCGTAGAGTAATACACCACATAACTAAGTCATGTGGTATTGGTGCAGTTGAAACACCGACAATTATCTTTGAGGATAATTCGGCATGTGTTACCCAGATGGAATCAGGTTATATTAAGAGTAATATGACAAAACATATTATTCCCAAATTATTTTACCCCCACGAGCTCCAAAAGAATGGACAGATAGAAATCTTGCAAATTAAATCTTGTGATAATCTTGCGGATTTATTCACAAAATCTCTACGATACTCCGCATTTCGAAAATGTGTTGATGGTATTGGTATGAGAAGGCTTAAAGATTTGCAAGAATCAGGGGGAGAAATTCTCCAAAAATAACCGACTTCATCGTTACATTATACTCTTTTCCTTTATATGAGTTTTACTGTTTTTTGAGTTTTCTCACATAAAGTTTTTAATGAGGTAATAGTAACACACATATTATCTATTTTTCCTTATAAAGGTTTTTTAAGGATAATATATGACATATTGATCTCTGATCAAAGTTGTTTTAGACTAAGTCTTTAGGATCACCTAAAGGGGCTATTAACATTCGGATTCAAATATATCATGGTGGTTTTCCTTATTTTTTCCACTGGGTTTTAAGGGAGTTTTGTCTGGTATATCGATATACTTCGGATTTTTTCCACAGGGTTTTTCCAAAACATCAAGATAGTTATTGATGAACAAGAAACGGTGCCTACGTAAGGACAAATTAATCAAGGGGGAGTGTTAAGATTAATTAGGGATAATTAGTCATCAGTAATCAATTTAGTCAGTTAGATACGTCATTAGCAACTGCTAATGGTGGTTCCCATCCGACCCTTTCGGAAGCCCCCAAAAGGCACCTGTACATCAACCAAACCTGTCCATTGGGACAGTATATATGTATTTTACACTATTCATCAAGACACAGAGAATCATTCGATTCATTAGTCATCCATTTTCTAACAGGTTGTAAACAAGTCGATCTAGAGCGTTGAGAGCATCTCAAGAGTATTCTAAATCTATCATAATCTTTGTGTGTGTGTTGAGGGGAGGTTTACAGGTATATTATGAAGAAAAAACCATCCAACAGTTGGCTAAAACCGCTCCCGAATCTTACTTGCATCGAAATATGGTGATACGAATTTTTTTTTCTCAAAAAAGACCAAAAAAAAAAGAAGCCTGCCGCTCATGATGGTTACCAACGCCATGGGAACCATCAACCATCTTATGAGACATTCTACGAACTTAAAATCCTAATCTCCGGCTACCAACGCCATGAGAACCATCTACGTCGTTTTTTGAGAGCTGCTACGGACGGCTAGCCGCTTAGCGACATAAACATCAGTACAGTAAACATCAACTATGTAAAAACCACAGCAAACAAGTGCCACTAAAGCGTACCAAAATTTTCAAATTATTAACAAAACCATTTTGCTGAAGAAATAAAATTTCAGTTGAATTTGAAACTACATTTAAGCTGTATGTTCACAATGATCATAGAATCCAGTAAGTTTGACAAATCCAAAATCTACAAAACTTACAGCACACATAATAACATTTCAAAAAATATATAAATAAAACATTCCAGGTATTATAAGGTACTCTGGTTGCAATGAAGTATTAAGGAATCCGATACAATAACAGTATCTCCGATAGATTGCTACTGGAAAACTGGGACTTCGTGATATGAGTTAAAAGGCTCATGGTTGCTACAAAAGCCTTCTAATCAGATAAACCAGCTTTGCTCTTCAAGTGGGCCTTGAAATCCATGATATCACCTTCCCACCTTGTCACCGCCTGATTCTCACACACCCAGATCTCTTGAGCAACCTGGTTGATCAGCCTGAAATCATGGCTCACCAAGACCAAACCACCATCCCACTCATTCAGTGCCTCTGCCAGGGAATCAATGGTCTCAATATCCAGATGGTTTGTGGGCTCATCAAGCAGTAGCAGCTGCGGCTGCCTATATGCCAGCCATGCAAAGATGACGCGGCTCCTTTGCCCATCAGAAAGATTCTTCATCGGCATCACCTGCGCCTTTCCTGACAAGCCAAACCTGCCAACAGCAGCTCGCATCTTCTCTTCTTCTGTCCCAGGGTATTCCTTCATCATGTAAGCCAGGGCTGACATGTCTAGATCCAGCTTCTCCGCCAGATGCTGATGGTACTGTGCAATGCGCAGGTGATTGTGGCGCCGAACCATGCCATCTAATGGAACAAGGTCACCAGTCATAAGCTTTAGAAGAGTGCTCTTCCCTGCCCCATTGGGACCAACCAATGCGATTCTAGAGTCAAGATCAACACCAAAGTCAAGACTCTTGTATATGAGATTATCTGGTGTATACCCAAACTTGACCTCAACAAACTGCAGCACAGGTGGAGGAAGCTTGCCAACATCTGTAAACCGGAAGACTAGAACTCTATCCCTGACAACCTTCTCAGTGAGACCACCTCGCTCCATCTTTGCAAGAGTTTTCTCTTTGCTCTGAGCCTGACGAGCAAGCTTTGCAGAACCATGACCAAAGCGAGCAATGTACTCCTTCATTGAAGCAATCTGCTCCTGCTCCCATTTGTACTGCTTCATTTGATTCTCTTCAAGCTCGGAGCGAGTTTGAACATACTGATCATAGTTACCGGTATATAACTTGAGCTTCTTGTTTTGCATATGGATAATGTTAGTGCACACTCCATTTAGAAAATCTTGAGAGTGTGATATGACAACAAGTATGCGGTCAAATTTCTTTAGTGTCTCTTCTAACCAGACACAAGCCTCAAGATCTGCAATGAGTGTAAAGAATTAGAAAACAATGGCTTTAAGACCTGGGTTGAAAACAGCCCGCAAAAACAAATTATTGAATTTTGGCTGTATTATTCAGAAGTATAAAATAAGGCTGTGCAAATGTGCATAAGAATTCACAAGGTATCATTTATGTTTGAGTGAATCCATCTGTGGATGCTTGAAGGAAGCTGCCTTACTAATTAACGAAATGTAAGGCTACGCACATGTGGTTCCAATTAAATTTCCGTCCACTGAAAACATAGTAGTCTAATTACATTTCCATAGATTGTAGATTTCCCAAGACTTACCTAGATGGGTTTTTTTAAAAGTAATTACCTAGATGGTTTGTGGGCTCATCAAGCAAAAGGATTGTTGGATTCATAAACAGTGCTCTTGCCAAAGCAATCCTCATACGCCAACCTCCAGAGAAATCTTTAGTTTTCTTTGCTTGCATTTGTTTGTTAAAACCTAGACCAAATAATATTTCAGCAGCTCGCTTTTCTGCAGTTCCAGCATCCATTGCATCTAGACGCTCATAAACACGATCCAGAGCTTCGCCACCACCATCATCCTAAAAATGCAACCAGCATTAACTTATAGTTTTGCAACAGGAGAAAGGCAGTACATAGAGAAGGAACATGTGAAGTAACAATTTTGTGATTCCAAGAGCTCAACCTGTGCAGCCAAAATTTCAGCTTCCTTTTCCAACTTCACTCTTTCTTCGTCACAAGTAACAACGGCTTGCAGTGCGGACATGTCAGAAGCTTCAATCTCATGACTTAGATGGTATATGTCCATGTGTTCAGGGATAGGAAGTTCTCTGCAGCCTATTGCTGTGAGAAGAGTAGATTTCCCACAGCCATTCAACCCAAGCAAACCATATCGCCTGATATATCAAAAAAAAAATATAACAGATAAAAGGTATCAGTGACGTGCTCCAACAGCATACCTGCTCGTAACTGAATGGTAGCATTATGTATTTATGTTTTTACCTCCCATAGTTCAGCTCCAACTCAGAATCCACAATAAGGTCATGCCCATGGAATGTTAAAGATAGAGACTCTATCTGCAACATCCAAAACATAGATTATTAGGGAACTAGGAAATTAACAATCAGCAAAGGGCTAAACAAATCAACAGGAGATGCAGCACCTAAATATTGAAACGAGGGAGTTTTAATTTAAAATAGACCAAAGATCTCTTTCACTTCCTTTATTGGCAAAAGGATGTCCACGACAAGTAATACGAAAGAAGCTACTGCCTGTATTTCATAATAACAATCTACATAGAAGCCAAACTTGAACTTTACATGGAACTGTTGTATGACCGTCTGTTCAAAGTTATATCTGCCAACTGACTACCATTTACATGGTCATTCAATTTCACTGCTGCACATACATCCATTTAGTTAGGACCACGATGAATTAAAGACAATGATCAATGGTATAGATACTGCTTGCAAGAATATAGAGATTGTGCTAGAACATTAACCTATAAAAAGTTCCAACCAAATTTAAAAAAATCAAGATATCCACCAGGAACATTATCACTTGTTTTTTTCTGAAGGGAGAGTGGTAGGCATAGAACACGGTGGGGGGCCTAATCTCTGTTTTCAGATATAGCATAATATCCAAAGATACTGGATGCATTATCAGAGAGCTTCGTTGATTTTGTCTGTGTATGTACCTATCTTTATTCAGTAACAAAACGAAATTCCAATTTTCCATTCGCAGCCCCCTGAAAACTATTACCCCATCACCATGTTTGTGGAACCATATCAAACAAAATAAACAATAGTCTACTAATTAAAAGATCAAAGATCTGCGCAGATCAAAATCACTATAGAAGACAGATCGGTTCGCCGTGGAATGAAACAGAGCAGTAGAGATCTCTAGAGATCGATCAAAGATGTCAGCGATTCCAAGCGTCCTAAAGCTGACCTAGTTTGCGTATGGAGCATGCAATGGAATGAATAGAGAAAAAAAAAACTGCTTGGTCCCCCGCGTCTAGGGCGAGTTCAGTAGTGTAAAAGATTCACACCACGAATCACGAAAGAACAGGAAGGCGAGGGTTCGATCGGAAAGGGGTGCTCACGTGGATATCGCGGGAGAGCGGGTGAGACGCGAGGACCCCAGTGCAGGTGCGGTCTGATAGCTTGAGCGCTGCGACGCCGTTCGCTGCCTTATCGGCGGCCGCAGCCGCAGATGAAGACGACGAGGACGCCACCGCGGCCTTGCCTCCCCTCTTGGCGGCCGCGGCGGCCTTCTTCTGGGCGGCCTTCTTCTTGCTGGCCTCGGACACCATAGCGTCGATCTGGTACGGGGTCGCTGGAGTGCTTGGGGTTGGGAACGCGGCGGTGGTGGTGGTGGCGGTGGCGGCGGCGGCGGCGGCGGCGGCGGCAATTAGGTAAAGGGTAGGAGAAGGGGAACTCAAGTGCTCAACTCCGACCCGGCTCTGGCGGCTGTCCGCGTAGTAATACCGCCTAGTAGAAGGGCTTGCTGCGCTTCGTGGGCTTCGGATTTTCTTGGCAGGCCCGATTGGGCTGCATGCTTTTCGGTTTCTTTTGACATGCCCATACCGAGATGGGCCTTCTCTACCAGGCTGCACCTGCAACTTACCCATCAAAACTCACGACAAGGCCAATATACTACGCGTCATTCCTAAAAGTTACCACTATCAGATAGATCTCCACTATAATGGAACACTTAAATTATTTTAGACCCATCCAAAAAAATGTACCCGATTGAGAGTCTCCAACCATTCTGCACCCCAAACAATGTACACAGAAAAACATCTACATTAAAATCAAGGACTATCAACCAATATAGATCAGATCCAATGGTCAATACAAAAAGTTTGTGCAGTCTTTTCACTCTCCCTCACCTCATCCCTCAAAAATATCCGACGTCCGTACCCATCGAATCACCCATCAAATCACAGTTCCTGCATTATTAATTATTAACTAGCATAGTGCTCGTGCTAACGCTACGGTAGCATTTCAAAGATGCAAATGAATACAACTAAACAACTGTATTTTTTTCACAGAAACAACCAAAATCGGTACATGTTGTCATGCTCTGTTCGCTTGAGCTGGAAGCCGACTTTAATCCGTACAAATCAGACCTGAAACCTATGATTCCGCAATGTGTCGACCAAATCCACCATGACTGCACTGTCGTCGACGACGTGGGGGCACCAACCGCAGCACCGCTCGTGCCGTCCATGGAGCTTGCAGTCGCCCTATCCAGGAGCAGTGTGGGGGACGGGCCGCCGGGGCCCTACTTTGCTGCACCGCCGACAGAGAAGATTCAGGCCCATGACCATGTAGGAGCATGTGGCGTCTCTCTTGATGGCCTCGACCACTCTCGTGCAGTCGACATCCTCCATCACCACATCTCCCTTGACGACCTCGCTCACTACCTTGACACGAGCATGGAGAGACGAAGCCACTAAACGATGAACGATCACCCAATTCTAATTGGGTGAACGATCGGACAGGATTGATTATTTCCATTTTCAGAAAGGAAATAACCGCATTCATCTACGAATCAATTCTTTTTCGCGCGCGTGTAGGCATGTCGCTCCGCCGCCACTACATGCCCACGGCCTACTCCTTTCCCACATTGCATTGTCGTCTATCCAAGCTTAAAAACAAAACATTTTCTTTAAATTACTATAGTTTCTTAACATCGTATTTATTTTTAATTTTGCCTGCACAGGTGTATTATAAATGACGAGGTGAAGAAAATTAAATTTCACTTGTATATATTTTAAAAGAATTTTATTACAGTAGAAAATTATGTGGATTAACTTATAACATATAACTTATACTACATAACTTATGCCATAACTTAAAACACATAGAAGTTATAAAGACCAACTTATGTACAAAAGTTATTAAACATAATCGAACAAATAACTTATAACTCATGTCAAAACTTTGGAAACACAAAAGTCATCATACAGAGAGAAACTAAATAACTTATCACTCATGTAAAAACATAAAAACACAAAAAAGATATGGTACATAATTTATGTATAAAACACATAAGTTATTCTATAAAACTTATCAACACTAACAAAAAAATAAAAATTAAATAAAAATAATACTAAAACATCACATAAAACAAAACTAAACAAAATAAAAACAATATAAAAAGAAATAAAAATGCAATTAAATAAAAATAATACTAAAACATGACATAAAACAAAACTAAACAAAATAAAAAAGAATAATAAAAAGAAACAAAAATGCTTAAGTCTATAGGTACAAACATCACATACGGTAGTGCTATTGGATGGGACATGAGCGCAACAGGCTGGGTTGGGATGGATTGGACTGCGCCTGATTTGCAGGTCTTCATCGTGTGCTGATAGAAATGACGCCAGACAGAAAAAAAATTATGTCATATAAGGGATTGAACTCTGGCCGGCTACCTGTGCAGCGTGGGGACTCGCGCAGAGTGGGAGATACTACCGATGAGTAATACCATACAAACAATTTTGTCCGTCGGATGTGATTGAGTAAGCAGAGAGAATGTTCTAAAATAAATCTGGATGGTTCATTGTTAGGGAGTTAGTTTTATGGGTACAGTTTTGTGTGTGCGCGTAGGAAAGCCCTCTTAGTAAGAGAATTTTTTTTATACCAAGCAAATAAAAAGATGATGCTTTAGTATGATAGATAAAAATAAACACATAAAGAAATAGCGCAAAGGAAAAAACGAACGAAGAAAGAAAAGCTTGGGGAACGCCGGTTATCAAAACGCACCCCAACCAATAACCAATAGCGACAAAAAAAATATAGCGAAAAAACGCAAGGAATGTGATCATGCATTAATTAAGGAAAAAACACAAAAAAATAGCAATAAAGGAAAAAAGTAACGGAAAAAAGCAGCGGCGACCGCCTGATATCAAAACGCAAAAAAAATAGCACAAAGGAAAAAAACCAACGAACAAAAAAACGGCAGCCGCCGGCCATCGACGTGCAATGGCCGCAGGTCCTCGCCTCACATGACCCTAGAAAAAAGGCATACCAGCTGATCATCAAAACGCACCCCAATAATAGCAACAAAAAATGTAGCAAAAAAACGCAAGGAATTGTGATCATGCATTAATCAATTAAGGAAAAACACATAAAAAATAGCGACAAGGGAAAACTAACAGAAAAAAAGCAGCGGCGACCGCCTGATATCACAACGCAAAAAAAATAGCACAAAAGGAAAAAAAACTAACGAACAAAAAAAGCAGCGGCCGCTGGTCATCGACGTGCAACGGCCGTAGGTCCTCGCCTCACATGACCGTTGGAAAAAGGCATCGCCCACCCATGCCTCCACGTCCTCGACCACACGGTGTTTTCAGCACGCACCGTGTGGCGACGCACAAGGACCGCCAGTCCTCGCCTCGCAATAGCACAGGGAAAAAAAGAGGCATCGCCGGTCGACGCCTCCGCGTCCTCGACCACGCCGCGTCTCCGGCATGCATGACGCAGTGTGTCCTTGCCTCGTGCTGCCGAAACACAGGAAAAAGAGCATCGTCAGACTAGACCTCCACGTTGTTCATCATCGAAACGCAGGGCACACAGCCCGATGCCGAAGCACACAGGTTTGTCATCTCGTCATCCATGTCAGTGATTAAAATTCCTTCAACTATAATCACATTCCAAAATCGAACGAAGGTTTCCAAATCACGGTATCGTCGAATCAGTATTTGTCGCCCTAGCAACTGCTAACGAAACCGTGGGCACTACTTAATTTGTTTTGGTTTTCGAGTCCAAACCATACCATAGGCAGCTGTAGCTCTGCTCAAAGTCTTCAGAAAACGACTGATTGGACCTCGTTTTACTCGTTGCAGACCTAGAGTCAAATCTTCTATGGTATAAGGATATATTATATGGGGCTCCGAGAACAAGGGAGGAGAGACATGTGAGAACAGAATTGTCAAGCTGAGATTCCAATAGACAGAGGGATGAGATTAGGAGGAGACAGCGTGAGTACCAGCGTGGGTACCGAGCACGACGGAAGATTGTATCCCAAAGCATTAGTGGTTCCTGCATTTTGACCGGATCAATGCCAATCTCAGCAAATGATGCAACGGTCGACCCATCTATACTTCCAGTTAATTAATTAGTAATATAATTATTTATTTAGAAAATTCAAATAACTTTATACAACTTATACAAGTGCTAATTATTCTGATTCTGAGATGGCACAAATCACACCATACATATCGGACAACGAGAATATACCGTCAATTGCACGTGAGAGTCATAGGCATGTGGCATTAGCCCTACAACCGCAACTGGTAGTAGAATATCTGTGGTCAACGGTAAGGATCACCTATGCATTATAAAAGTAACTTTATTTTCGTTGTCCTCCCGATAATATCTATTTGTTGTCCTCCCGATAATATCTATTTGTTGCCCACAAACGAAAAATGCAGAGATTGCAAACGCCAAAATGGATGAAAGGAACGTGCAACAACAAAAGCAAATAGTCGAGATGACCAATGAACAAAGGGAATATAGTAAAAGAGACAGAGTGTTGACACTGGTTATCTATCACAATTAAAGGATAAATAAATATGAAAAGAGTATGAATTCAATCACCAACAAAGGATTAGAGTTTCAATTGACAATATTCCACGAGTTTTGGTGAATTATGGTTCTGCAGGGACTAAACCAGGAAATCAACACAGATAGCTTCCCCTAGAAGGAAACCGACGGGAGATAACCGAACCGACGCATCAGAAATATTCTAGAAGAATCTAGAGGACACCAGAAGACACCAGGAGACCGGGCACCCCGAGACACGGCCAGGTGGGACCGACCAGTCCCATCACCAGACCAACTGGTCTGCCCCGGGGCCCGCTAGACTATCTTCTGGAACCTTCCTCCACCGCCTACGAGGATGCATCTCAGCCGTACCTAAGGTCGGTTTGATCCAACGACCACGGTTCCTTGCCCAGGGCTATATAAACAGTCCTAGACCCCCCTTTCCAGAGCATCATCAGATCAGGGTTTGATCATCATCATTCGTCACAATCAGATCAGTCTACCACCAGAGAAGGAGATCAATCAGTAGCTCTAGAACTACATCCACCTAGAATAGTTAGATAGAATAGGATTAGAGGAGGCAAGCTTCGCTTGGTTTCCGGATCTAGTCACGAGAAGGCTTGGTAAACCTAAGATCTTCTCTCTTGTATTAACATTATGGATCTATTTCATAATTGCTCTTCTAGTTCATCATTGTTCATCATTGTTTATGTTCTAGTTCGTCGTCTAGTTCTAGTTCATCGTCTAGTTCATCTTCTAGTTCATAATCCAGTTCTAGTTCGTACTTTAGTTCTTCTCGATGATCTAATTCACCTTATTGTTCATCTTCATGTTCTAGATAGCAAGACAATTGATATGACTAAGACATCAACCATTATATTCTTAATTATATTGCTTATAGTCTGCTTTGATTATATATTTGGCATAGATAGTTCATCATTATGTTTATACTCATGTTCGTATAGCGCTCATCTTAATGATCATTGGGTGGATGATAGATGCTGTGTAGGCGTGGTGCCTATACACTATTTATCTGCGAATGCGTCCTATGTTCCGGATAGAGTGGTAGATCGCGGGTGTGATATTCCTGTTGAGTCCTTTGTATTCCACCTCCCGAATATAGTGTTCAGTATGGCTCAGTTAACTCATGGTTTAGGGGTTACTCTGTTTGGCACCTTTACTATGGAGTTGCCTCTTGATTATAAATATGATATGACCTAGCCAATGATTGCCAAATATATTTGCACTAATCAATGTATGCTATGATTGTGATTAGAATAACTTAGGAATGTTTCTATTTAATGCATGTTCTAATCATTGCTAGGTAGTACTGTTCTAAGATTATCTTTGATTGATCTGCTCTCTGTTATCATTTATCATTCATTATTCTACTATCTGATCCCTATTTAGAGTAATAAGTGTGTTATCAGTCTTTATCATAAGTGTGTGCCACATTAATTGTTGTTAAGTCCTCACTAGTATAGCACCATCATACTTTGAATTGATTAGTCTCTAGGCTAAATATAAATAACGATACCTGAGACTAGCTTGGGTGAAATGCTTCTACAACGGGTGTATTTATCTGTGCGCTTGCGGGTAAATATTTATCTTTAAATCCAGTGCCCTGATATAATCACATTGCTAGCTTCATGTTGGGGATGACAACTTGACGTTAAGTGAAGTTAGTAGTGTCCTGTACACTTCTTAGTGCCTTCACTAGATTATTATTTATGTGGTTCATTCTTAGTAGCGACGTTAAAAAATGTCAACAAGCATTTCTGGCGTCGTTGCCAGGGATAGATTAAAACTCTATTCTTAGGGTGATTCTATCGAGCAAGGAAGAAGGCCGAACTGCAAAATATTACCCAAAGAAGTTGGCAATCAAATCATGCCAACATACTCGCCCACAGGTGGAAAATATTCAAACCCTATGCATTTTGTCCCTTTTTTAAAAATATATTTTATGAACTTTTGTTCATATGTGAAGGTGCGAATCTAGGAACTGGATTATCAGCAACAGAGGCAAATGATGATTCAATTGTGCCCACAGATGATAATACAACAGAGCCCACCGAGTGGTTACATAGAAATGATAATTATGTTGAGAGCATAGAGGACCACGTACGGTCATTTCTGGACCATTATCTACTTCTGGCGAGGAAGTTCAACACATCAACCACATCCTTAATCTTTCCAATTAATATCGAAAGTCATCTTCACATATTTTACTAATCTTATTATACCATTTTACAAAACATTATATTATATATACAAAAGTTCATTTGAATCATCTGTGTCACAACCATGTAGATGGTGACAACACATAAAAATAATACTCCCTTCATCCCAAATTATAAGACATTCCAAGAATCTTGGAGAGTCAAAGTTTTCTAACTTTGACCAAATTTATATAATAAGATAATAATATTTATAATACCAACTAAGTATAATTAGATTCTTTATTAGTTATATTTTCATAATATACATATTTGGCTTCATAAATCTTTGTATTTCTCTCTAGAATTTTGGTCAAAGTTGAAAATTTTTGACTCTCCAAGATTCTTGGAATGCCTTATAATTTGGGATGGAGGGAGTACTTAACTTAATTTCTACCATGAACAACTACCAACTTCATTGAGGAAAGATTTTTTGGCGGACATTTTAAAGAGTCTTGCAAATGAATGTTTTGACAACTTACCTGAAGATCTCCAAGTCATGCTAAAGGACTTACGCATAATGTTAAATAGATGGTTAATGTGACAAATAACTTTATTAGGCCTTCTTATGCAAAAGTGCTTTCCGGATTATATAAATACTCAAATACAATTGTGTATAAGAGTTGAACTCTTATGATGTAACGACATCCGTTATTTGGTTGTTTTTGTATGCTTTTCTAAAATAAAATCATAGCGTTAGCACGAGCACTATACTAGTTGGATTAAAGCTAGTAAGGTTCTGACTAGAATCCTACCCTAAGCAGTCTTAGCCTGCTCCTACCAAACTAATCCCTGCTTGTTTGGTTATTTGTACTATCTTAACCTGGCTATCCTCATGAAGTGTTTGGTTCTCTAGTTTATTATGATATAGTCACCTCTTCTTCCAATTGGTAAGATTACTCCTTTGAGGCATATCATCAAACAAAGTGTTGGGCACCCTCGACGAGCACCGCATGGCTGACGCCATCACCGCTAGCAGCCGTAACTTCCCTCCAATGCTACCTCTGGTGCCATCTCGATGCCCATCCCAAGCACCATGATTCTCCACATCTCATCATGTCCTGCCTCCTTCCCCTACTTCCCGCCCTCCACATCCCGTAGATCCACTGCACCTAGGCCCTTGCTCATGAACATGAGAAGGAGCTCATCCACCGGAGTGCGTGGAGAGACAAAGCTCCAAGCATGTTCTGGTGTACGACGGAGCTCTAGGCACATTTAGCAGCTTAAGGTAGCATGGGAGTTTGCTCGAGCTCTACATCACCGATAGCTTTGCATCGCAGCATCTCTGACAACATCACAAGGCGACGTGGTGGACGACTGCGTAGCTTGCCATCCCGCCCCTACCACCTCTCCCCAAATGTCAATGTCCCCTCCATCCTCTTTGCTCTAGAATCTCTTTCCTAGGCCCTTTGTGCCTTCTACCTAATGGCCGACCACGTCTGCATGCCCATGGTGGCACCAATACCGCTGGCACGAGGGTGGAGGAGTAGTTGGGAATCTCCAGCGTGGAAGAAGAGTAGGGGGCCTCTGACGGCTTGGCGCATCGAGAGCGGAGAGGCAGAGGTGAGCGATGACTGGCAAAAGGCAAGCTTCGAGAGGTGACAGAACTTTCCAGCGAGCTTGCCCAAGCCTGGCTTCCAAAGAACGGCTAGCCCTTGCATTTTTCTGGAGCCAGGCTAAGGGGTGGTTGGTGGCTTGCTAGAGCTTGACTTCGACATCCAAACAGGCAACTAAATGACCATAAGGTGGATTCCTGAAGCTTGGTTGGGGATTAGATACCCAACCAAATAGGCCCTAATTACCTTATACCATTTGCCATGTTTGGAACCGAGGGGCCCTAGACCGGCAAGTAGTTTTATATCATGGGAGAGGCTGTGTGTTCCTATTCTAGATGGTCATGCAAGAAGAACATGAAGAGTTTATACTGGTTCAGGCGGGGAGCGCCCTACATCTAGTGAGGGGAGGAGATCTTGTAATATCTTGCACCAGAGTGCTTGTAGTGGGAGATTACAAGAGGGTGAGAGAGGGAGTCGGTCCCAGGTCTCAAGGTGTGGTGCGGGTGTGTGTTGACACTTCTTAACACAATCACTAAAAGTAGACTACGGAGCCTAACCCCAGCAACGGCGCTAGAAGTGTCTTGATTGGTAAAACTAATGACTATTGGAGAATTCCGCAAGCGCACAGAAATTACCGATGTAGCACTTCGCCCGGGAGTATTCCAAGCTATCGTAATTATTTTATCCCAAAGGAAGTGATGACTAGAAAGACTAATAAGAAAGAAATCCTATCTTAATATAGCTACAACTATTGTAGAGGGTGATAAACGAAGGGTAAAGGAAGGTGATGATTTAGGATAATCAAATGAGATAATTAAGGGTAACTAGTGTAGTATAGCTAGGTGGGAGGACAACGAGTGAGAAAGGTTCCTGTGAATTTCTTAATTCACTCCCGTGTTTTAATTAATCAAATAGTAGATACAACTAGGATTGATTACCTTCAACTTGGTTGCCAGGGATAAACGAGAGAATAGTGCGATAGAAGGTTTTTCACCTAACCCACTACTCAAGCGGATATTTGTCTTATGGACGCCTTACCTTTTAAAAACAAGCCTGAGTTCACGTGAGGGGATCTAGGTAGCCAGGCAAAATCTGTCACCTTTTGCCCACGCGCCCCTACTGTCCGTGCAAGCCAGCGGCAACCAAAGATAAGTCTTAGCCTAAGCACCACGCTTATGCTAATCCTTATTACTCTAGCTAATATATGATTAACTAAAGCACCGTTTTACGGGCGATGATAAATAACCAAGATGTTTGTGTAAGGATCAGAATCTAGTATGTAACTACTACAAGACTAACTAGAGCACTACAATACTATTGCAAGAACAATATTGCACAAAGGATAACACATTGAAATGCAGAAGAAGAATATATATTATAAATAATTCTGGAAAGAGAAAGATACAAGAGCAATACCAGACTCCCTAGTAGACAACTCCGGAGACACCGAGCTTACTCGACTCACTCTAACTCCCACACTAGACTACACTACAACTAGAAGGATAACACTTGTATCTCATAAGAAGTGAATCCTCTAGTGAACCATGTGTTCTCATGATGGTGGATGCAGCCTCTATTTATAGGGGAAGGTGGAGTAGGGGCTACTCCGCGCCACGTCATCAATCCGCGTGCTCCCCATCTCTCATCCCTTGGATCCACCGCCATTGCAACCGCCATGGGTGGAGGGTCTTGATTTCTTCACGTGTGAAACATGTGCAAACAACCAACATTGGATGAGGTTCACCCTAGGGTCGGTCGATCCTAGCCAATGACAGGTGGGCCCACCACTTTGCTTCTAGAAGGTGCTGATGTCACCAGGCTGAACAGTGTAGCAAGGGCCCACCAAGGCGGGGTTGGCCGACCCCCATATGACCGGGCTGGCCCAATGTTTTGTCTCCCCTGGTGTCCCCACATGTCATGGAGCATGATGTCATATGTTGGTTGCATTTGCTTTCTTGTGTGGGCCCATGGATCCATGTACTTCTCATCTTTCACCGTTGAATGCAAACACATGTTTGATCTGACGGTGGAAAGTAGCTTGGTGAAGCTTCACTTGGATAGTGCCACATCACCAAGCCCGAGGAGCTCCCATGGTGGGGTCGGCCGACCCCACCTTGGGTGGGTCCAGGTGTCCATTTCCTTCTTATTCTGTTATACCTGCAAATCAAATACTAAGAGTACAAGTGGAACCTTTTATTGATAAAACATGTCTATGTCATGTCATTCTTCTCTATTTTCGAGCCTGTTGACGATATTTTGATATGTATTTTTATGCTATAATTATCGTCAACAAGATCCCCCAAGCTTAACCTTTGCTCGTCCCGAGCAAATAATTGAACTTAGTCTCGGTGGATCAAGAGTTGCTACAATGTTCATATTTCAAGAGTACCATGTACTCCGTATGCAACAAGATATTTCTCTTAAGCATGGAAAATTTAGCTAAGTAAAACTCACCCATATTACCTTAGTCTTACATGGGGCTTATGGCCTTTCCTTTGTCTTGGGAAGTTGAGAGACAGAACAGTTAAACTTGAGCACTACTTTCTCATTCTTTGGAAGTTTCATACCGGAGGTTTTTTTGCAATATTTTCAAAAGGAATCTTAATGTTCCTCATATGGTTCTCTCATGTCACTCAAAGGGTGTATGATTCCTCACTAAGGCATATGGTAAGTGTTGCCTTCTCTAATTCATCTTACTTCTAAAAAGGTTTATATGGAGCTTAAGGCAGGAATGACAAAGAATAGCATACTTACTAAGCATGTATTGTCAAGTTAAAGCTTGGATCCAAGAAGAGAAGTGTCATACCCCCAGATCAAGATGTGCAAGTGTGTGATATGTAGTGGACTAGAGTGCTTCTCTATTTGATAAGATCTCTCTCCTTTTTTTCATGCACTCTCATATGTCCATAAATATTTATTTTGCCTAGCCTTTTGTGTCTCATTTATTGATTCATACTTGGAGAGAGATATACTAAAAACATGAAGCACTCTATTTTTGTGTAATGAATAAATGGCATGTTTGTGCGTACTTCCAGTGTAGAAGCAACAATGATATATATATGGTGTGTGTACGTGATCTTGATCTTAGGAGTATGAAAAACCTCTTAACACGGATCAACAAGACTTAACAAGACTCAACACTAAGCAAGCAGCTTACGTGGAAGGTTTTTCACTACATCATATATATATATAAGTCTGTGGTAGGAATTTATCACCATTGAGGAACAATTAAGGTTTTGATTATTTTAAGAATAAATTCTCCGGTAATCATGCATGCTTAGAATAATATTATAGCCACTATATCATGTCTCACAACAACTTAGACTTAGTGCTAGCACTTGCTACCCACAAAAGTGTTCAAGTTCATGGCGGTCGTTGTGAGCTAAGTGATCCATACTTAGAAAATAGCAAGCTGTATACTGGGTACTAAGGAAATATTAATAGAGCAACTACTCATCATTTCCAAGAAAAGTAGACATGCATGACATATGAGAAAACATAAGTAAGCATGGGAAATATTTTTTGGCATTTTCTTATTATTTATTTATTTATATTATTAAGATACGATAAAAGAAATAATAAAAATACTAAGATAGAATACTTACCTTAGTGGGAGAGAGAATCTCCCCCAAGCTTGTCTTTTTGTTATGATTTTCATTTTTCACTGGGGTGGATATGGTGGATAGTATGGCAGGTATTGTGGAGGATACTATGGAGGATATTGCAGAGGCGGGTATGAATGTGGATGCTGTGGTGGATACTGGGGAATATATGGTGGTACGAGAATATTGTGGTGTGCATAAAGGTTGGCCCAGTTTTGGCCACTAGCTTCCTGGAAACTCATGAGCTGCTGCTGGGTTTGGACTGCAGTGTTGTGTATGGCTTCATGGTTGGTGCGCAACATGCCGAACTGGTTATTAAGCAGCTCCATGTCATGACGCTCGCTACGGGACCTGGTTTCCTGCGAAGAAGACATAGAAACTCGGGCACTCTGTACCCCAGACCTGCGTCTACTTCCGGGTTGTGAAGTGTGCATGGCGTCTCTCTCGTAGTCGTTGTCATCATCAGCGTCTTGGCGTTGAGCTGCCTGAGCCTTCCCACGTGTGTATGGTCCTGAAAAACTCTAACGACCTCCCACTCCAGGAATGTTAGGGATTAGCGGTTGGCCCCCATATAATTTTAATTCCGGACATGGCAAAGTAAGTCTTGTTTTTGAGTTGCGGAATTTGAATTCAATGGTGTTGTTGGGACCACTCGCAATGACAAGTGCTTGGATGAAGTGCTCCTTTCTCAAGATGGTTCTAGGAGTTCATATGAAATCATTAAATCCATCAAGAATGTTTGCATGACTACAAAATTTTGTGATTATGGATGTGAAATCAAAAGATCCTAATCTTGATGGTGCACTTAACCAATGTTGTACCATGGCTTTTACCAGAGCTATTCGAATTTGATTAACCATGGCATATAGAATCCTAGCATCAATCTCCCTAACAATTCTTATGTCATCTCTAGGAAACAACGTGATGCCTATCCACCTATGCATGAATCTTAAAGTGGGATGACAAATATGACTTGTGCGTGGTTGTGCTTTCCCAATTATGTTGTCCCCAGTTATATCATACCAAAACTCTAATTTGTCAAAGTCTGGCATGGCTAGCTCAATATTTGTTGCACAGTTAACAAAGCCCAGGTATGTTGCAAATTGATCCCAACTAAAATTAAATTCATTACCGCGCAACCGAAAATAGATGGTAGTTTGAGTTATTTTCACGGTGCTCATGAACTCTAGAGTAAGAAGCTTCCTGCCTGGATACTGAGAAAAATCCCAGAAATCACCCCAACCTATTGCAGTAAAAACATCGGAGAACTCCTCATCCATACCCGTTGAAAGGTCCAAATTGGCTAGAGGGGGGGGGGGTGAATAGCCTAATTAAAAATCTACAAAATTACTTAGGCAAACACTATTATTATAACAAATGGCGAGACTTTTTGCGCTAGCCTAATAGTGTGTTGCAAGCCACCTATCCAACAATTCTACCTAATATAACAATGGCACACAAGCAATTAGAGCTAGAAACTAATGCAAAATAAATAAACTAGCTCTAGCACAACTATGATCAAGATGGTCTAAGATAAACAAGTGTGTGCAGAGGATGAACTATGTAAAGTAATCACAACTAGTAACACAAGGTATATGACAAAGGATATATGACAAGAAATAGTATCTACACAAACGAAATAGCTCAAGGTAAATACACAAAGTAAATGAGCTAGATTGAGGTGGTTTCACCGAGCCTTCGGGATCGCCTAGTAGAGAGCCAATCACCGGTGAAATACACTCGTGAAGCCAATCACCAAGAAGAATGCACAATCACAATAAGCACACGGGACACCAAGATTTATCCCGAGGTTCACGTGCTCGCCGGCACGCTACTCCCCGTTGTGTCGACCAACACTAGGTGACCCGGTGGCTAATCGGCTCAAAACCAAGCTCACAAAGAGCGCCACAAGAATCTACCACTAGTGAGGTAGCTCAATGACACGAGCAATCCACTAAGGATGCCTCTTGCCGCTCTGGCGAGGTGAGGCTCCAAAACCTCTCACAAACTCAAACGGTGGTGGCCAAGAACAATCTCCTTCTCTTGCCAACAACACCACAATGCCTCCAAGCCGTCTAGGCACTGGCAAATGCCAAGAGTAACAAGAAAACTCAATGCCGATGCGAAGAACTAGTGCCACTAGATTGAACTCTTTCAAATCACGCACTAGATCACTCAATCTCACTTGGTTTGATCAAATCAACTTAGGAGATGAGTTGGGAGGCTTGCCAAAGCTCACTAGTATGCTTAGGAATCAGAAAGAGCAAGAGTAAAACCAAGTGAGACGGCCAAGCCCCTTAAATAGGCCACACAAGTCGGCCTAGCCGTTGGGCTGAAATCGTGACCATCGGACGCGCCGGTGTCGGGGCCATCGGACACTCCCCCAGCGTCCGATGCTCCGATGAGCACCATGTGTCCCCCTGCTATGAATTCAGTCCATCAGATCCCAACGGTCATATCCCTTCACGCCATGGTTAAAGTGACATCGGACGCGCCGATGCCAGGCATCGGACGCTCCGATGCCACTGCTCGATATAACTCATTTCTGCACCACATTGGACGCTCCGGCACCCTCACATCGGACGCTCAACCCCTGTGTCCGATGACCATGCAGAGAGGTTCCAGAGAGGGCCAAATCACATCGAACGCGTCTGATGCTCCCTGGAAAACTAACTCGCGCCACGTCATCATCATCGGACTCTGCAACAGTGTTTCCTCAGCATCCGTTGCCAGCGTCCGATGCTCCTTCAATTTCTGACAAAAACTAGGGTTAACCATCGGACGCTTGGCCCAGCGTCCGATGCTCCTCGGACCAACGTCCGATGCTACCCGAGCACAACACTTCATTTCCGAAAATTGCTGAATCCTGCCTCACAAGCTTGGCAGGAGGGAGAAGGACTATACACTAGTTTCTCCCACTTCTCCACAACTCTGGAACAACCCCTTATCCCAAAAGTGCCAACACCACCAAGTGTACATCATTATATGCAAGTGTGTTAGCATTTTGCAAAGCATTTTCTAAGGGGTTTTGTTAGTCACTCACTAGGTATATAGCATCAAAATGTTAGAGAACTCCTAGTGTCACTTGAACACCGCAAGCCGTAAATTAACTCCTCTTAATAGTACGGCTATCTATCCTAAATGTGATCACACTCGCTAAGTGTCTTGATCACCAGAACAAAGAGCCCTATAGGTTATACCTTTGCCTTCGGGCCTCTTTGCTCCATCTGTTCTCTTCTTTGTTTCACCAATGGTAGAGCACTTGATCTCTTGAGTGCTTGTGGCCATCACCATCCTCCATGGTTGCCACCTTGCTAGCTCCACCACTTGTCTTGGTCACAATCCTTTCTTATAAGCTACACACATGCTTAGCAATAGGATTAGATCAAATAGGTTTCATCAATTAACCAAAACCAAACTAGGGCTTTCAATCTCCCCCTTTTTGGTAATTGATGACAACCTATACAAAGATATGTAATTTAAATTTGAGTAACCACATTAATAGTATTAGCTCCCCCTACATATGTGCTATAGAGTTTGGTTCTAAATTTGGCACATATGTATGATTATGAAATGTGGATGAGCAATACTACCAATGATGATGCTAAGGCATAAGTGCGGATACATGGGTGTATGCCGAGTCTTGAGTGATGAGTGATTGTCAACGAGTTTGATGCGCATGTTCTTTGGCTTGTTGAAACCCTAGTTTGATTTTGGTTAATTGATGAAACCTATTTGGTCTAATCCTATTGCTAAGCATGTGTGTAGCTTATAAGAAAGGATTATGACCAAGCCAAGTGGTGGAGCTAGCAAGGTGGCAACCAAGGAGGATGGTGATGGCCACAAGTACTCAAGAGATCAAGTACTCTACCATTGGTGAAACGAAGAAGAGAAGAGATGGAGCAAAGAGGCCCGAAGGCAAAGGTATAACCTATAGGGCTCTTTGTTTTGGTGATCAAGACACTTAGTGAGTGTGATCACATTTAGGATATAGCCGTACTATTAAGAGGAGATAATTCACGGCTTGCGGTGTTCAAGTGCCACTAGGAGTTCTCTAACATTTTGATGCTATAGACCTAGTGAGTGACTAACAAAACCCTTGGAAAATGCTTTGCAAAATGCTAACACACGTGCACAAGTGTTGAAACACTTTGGTGTTGGCGCATGGGGGCAAGGGTAGAAGTTAAAAAACAAAAGGTGCTGAGTTATCAGCATCAGACGCTGGGCCGAGCATCCGATGGTTAACCCTAGCTTCTGTCAGAATTCGAAGAAGCATCAGACGCTGGCAACGGATGCTGAGGAAACACTGTTGCAGAGTTCGATGCAGGTGACGTGGCACGAGCTTGCGTTCCAGGGAGCATCGGACACTAGCCTGCGCCCGATGTAGAACCATCAGACGCGTCCGATGTGTTTTGGACATCTCTGGAACCTCTCTAGTGTGTCATCGGACACTGGGGTCGAGCGTCCGATGCTAGAGTCCTGGCGCGTCTGATGTGACGTAGAAATGAATGGAAACGAGCAGTGGCATCGAAGCTTCCGATGCCTGACATCGGCGCGTCCGATGTCACATTAACCGTGGCGCGAAAGAATATGACCGTTGGGATCTGACGGCTCGAATTCGTATCTTGGGGACACGTGGTGCTCATCGGAGCATCGGATGCTAGGGCAGCGTCTGATGGCCCCGACACCGGCGCGTCCAATGGTACCGTTTTCAGCCCAACGGCTAGGCCGACTTGGGTGGCCTATTTAAGGGGCTTGGCCGGCTCACTTGGTTTCACACTTGCACATTCTGATTCCTAAGCATACTAGTGAGTATTGGCAAGCCTCCCAACTTATCTCCCAAGTTGATTTGATCAAACCAAGTGAGATTGAGTGATCTAGTGCGTGATTTGAAAGAGTTCAATCTAGTGGCACTAGTTCTTCGCATCGGCTTTGAGTTTCTTGTTACTCTTGGCATTTGCCGGTTCCTAGATGGCTTGGAGGCGTTGTGGTGTGTTTGGCAAGAGAAGGATATTGTTCTTGGCCACCACCGACCGTGATTGTGAGAGGTTTTAGAGCCTCACCTCGCTGGAGCGGCAAGAGGCATCCTTAGTGGATTGCTCGTGTCATTGAGCTACCTCACTAGCTGTAGATTCTTGTGGCGCTCTTTGTGAGCTTGGTTTTGTGCCGATTAGCCACCGGGTCACCTAGTGTTGGTCAACACAATGGGGAGTAGCGTGCCGGCAAGCACGTGAACCTCGGGATACATCTTGGTGTCCCGTGTGCTTATTGTGATTGCTTCCACATCTTGGTGATTGGTCTTCATATTCACATTCTTGGTGATTGGCATCACGAGTGGATTTCACCGGTGATTGGCTCTCTACTAGATGATCCCGAAGGCTCGGTGAAACCACTTCTATCTAGCTCATTTACTTTGTGTATTTACTTTGAGCTATTCTTTTGTATGTATACTATCTCTTGTTGTATATCTTTTGTCATATACCTTGTTTAGTTAGTTGTGTTTAGTTTGCTTAGTATATCTTGTTCACACAATTGTTTCATATACATTCTTTGTATATCATATTTGTGCTAGAGCTAGATTGTTTTATTCCGCATTTGTTATTAGCTCTAGTTGATTGTGTGACATAGAAATATTAGGTAGAATTGTTGGATAGGTGTCTTGCAACACACTATTAGGCTAGCGCAAATAGCTTCGCCATTTGTTATACTAATAGTGTTTGCCTAAGTAATTTTGTAGATTTTTAATTAGGCTATTCACCCCCCTCTAGCCAATTTGGACCTTTCAAGTGGTATCGGAGCCGTGGTCACCGTTTGTTTGAGGCTTAACATCCTCAGGTGTTACAATGGCTCAAATCAACTATATGGGGAAGCCATCACATTTTGACGGCACCAACTTCGATTGTTGGAAGAGGAAGATGTGTGCATTCACAAGAGGAATGAAGAGAAAGATATGGGATGTGATTGAGCATGACTTTGCGGTAATTGATCCTAGAAGTCCCACTCCTAGAGAAGAAGAGAAGCTTCAATGGAATGATGTGGCAATCAACTTGTTCTATGAAGCCTTTGACACAAAAGTGTTTGAGCAAGTCAAAGACCATGAAAAAGCAAGTGAGATATGGGAAAGATTGGAAGAAACATATGAAGGCACCAAGGCGGTCAAGGGTGCCAAGCTATACATTCTCAAGGACAAGCTCGCCATGTTCAAGATGCAAGATGATGAAAGCATACTAGAGATGTTTCACCGGTTGCATGTCATTATCAATGACTTGAAGGCCTTGGGGAAAAGATAGAGGACAAGGACTTTTCTCACAAGTTTTTGAGAAGCTTACCACCAAGGTTTGATACTTTGGTGACTATCCTAGTGAGAGAAGGATTGGACACGGTAACCACAAACCAAGTACTAGGTGATGTGGTCACACAAGACACATACCATGTGGAACGGAATGGGGGAGCCCAAGAGGAAGAAAAGAAGAAGAAGACCGTTGCATTCAAGGCTTCATCCTCCAAGAGCAAGAGCAACGGCAAAGCAAAGGAGGAAAGTGATGATGAGGCAAGCTCAAGTGGTTGTGAAATAGATGATGAAGAGATGGCTCTCTTTGTGAAGAGGTTTGGCAAGTTCATGAAGAAGAAGGGATATGAAGCAAGAAAGAGAAGAGATTTGACAAAGAGCACAACTAAAAGGTGCTATAGATGCAAAAGCAAGGATCACTTCATTGCGGATTGTCCACATTCAAGTGATGAAGATGATGATGACCGCAAGAAGAGCAAGAAGAAGGACAAGAAGGAAAAGAAAGAAAAGAAAGAGAAGAAGAAAGAGAAGAAGAAAGAGAAGAAGAAGGGTGGATCCTATGTTGTGACATAGGATAGTGATGCTTCCTCAAGTGATGATGATGATTCTAGTGATGATGAGAGGAAGACCACCAAGAAGAAGGCTGTGGCTAGTCTTGCTATCTCAAGCAAGCCTTCTATCTTCAACACTCCATCGACATGCTTCATGGCTAAGGCCACTAAGGTATCATCCAATGAGAGTGAAAGTGAGAGTGAGAGTGATGATGATGAGTACTCAAAGGAGGACCTCATGAGCATGCTACAAGATGCTCACTCTTACATTGAGACCAAGAGGAAGGAGTGCAAAGAATTGCGCAATGCCAACAAGGCTCTTGAGCAATCCTTTGATGAGCTCAAGTCTACTCATGAGAGGCTAGAGGAAGCCCATGAGAAGCTTGACCAAGCTCACACTAGGCTTAAGGAAGCCCACTCCTCCCTCCTTGATCAAAGTAAGATTGAGGATGTTGTAGAGATATACAACATAGGAGTAACATGTGATATTCTTGATGAATCTTTTTATGTTCCTATTATTGTTGCTCCCACCAATGCTTCATCATCATCTAGCTCAACTAAAATACCCACTTCCACTACATGTGATTAATCATTAGTAGTAGAAAATGAGAACCTTAAGAACCAGGTTGATGAGCTCACTCATGCTTTAGGCAATGCCTATGGTGGAGATGCCCTCTTGCTTAAGTGCTTGGGTAGCCAAAGATGTCCACTCAACAAGGAGGGACTTGGCTATACCCCCAAGAAGGGCAAGGCCGCTTTTGCTCCTCACAAGACTAGTTTTGTGAAGAGCAATGGTCGGTATTGCTATAATTGCAAGCAATCCGGGCACATAGAGCAAAATTGCTTTAACAAGAACAAGAACAAGAACAATGTTCATGTTTTATCTATTAAACTTGATTCTTGTTATATGCTTACAAAGGGCACTAATGGTGTGAAGGCTAAGTATATTGGTGCACCCATGATTGGCCCAAAGAAGAAGGCAATTTGGGTGCCCAAGAGCTTGGCGACTAACCTTGGAGGATCCAAAAAGGTTTGGGTACCTAAAAATAATTGATCTCTTTGTAGGTGAATTATAAAGCGGGAGGAAGGCATTGGGTGCTTGATAGTGGGTGCACTCAACACATGACCGGAGATGGAAGAATGTTCAAATCAATCAACACTAGTGGCAATGATCATGCGAATGCTATCACATTTGGTGACAACAAGAAAGGCAAGGTCAAAGGCTTGGGCAAGATTGCAATATCCAATGATTGAGCATCTCCAATGTGCTATTAGTGGAATCTCTCAACTTCAACCTATTGTCCATAGCACAATTGTGTGACTTGGGTTTTAAATGCATATTTGGGGTTGATGATGTGGAGATAGTGAGTGTTGATGGAAGTGACTTGGTATTCAAAGGATTTAGATATGAGAACCTTTATTTGGTGGACTTTGATGCAAGTGAAGCTCAATTGACAACATGCTTATTCACCAAATCAAGTATGGGTTGGCTATGGCATAGGCGCTTGGGACATGTTGGAATGAAGCAACTAAAGAGGCTAGTGAAGCATGACATGGTTAGAGGTCTAAAAGATGTTCACTTTGAAAAGGACAAGCTATGTAGTGCATGCCAAATGGGAAAGCAAGTTGGAAATACCCATCCCAACAAAGGAATGATGAGCACTACACATGCACTTGAGTTGTTGCACATGGACTTGTTTGGACCAACTACATATACAAGTATTGGGGGAAACAAGTATGGCTTTGTGATAATGGATGACTATACAAGATACACATGGGTCTTCTTTCTTGTTGACAAGAGTGAAGTGTTTGGAGTATTCAAAACCTTTGTCAAGATAAGTCAAAATGAGTTTGAGAGAAGAATCAAGAAAGTGAGAAGTGACAATGGAAGTGAGTTTAGAAACACAGGAGTTGATGAACTATGTGATGATTTTGGAATCAAACATCAATTCTCGGCCAAGTATACACCTCAATCCAATGGGATAGTTGAAAGGAAGAATATGACACTCATTGACATGTCAAGATCCATGCTTAGTGAATACAATGTGAGTGATTCCTTTTGGGCCGAAGCAATCAACACGACTTGCTATTATAGCAACCGGCTCTATTGTCACCCTCTATTGAAGAAGACACCATATGAGCTCCTAAATGATAGAAAGCCCAACATTGCATATTTTCGGGTCTTTGGGTGCAAGTGCTACATATTGAAGAAGGGCACAAGACTTGGCAAGTTTGAAAAGAAGTGTGATGAAGGGTTCCTACTTGGTTACTCCACTACAAGCAAGGCATATAGAGTGTGGAACAACATATCAAGAATAGTTGAAGAAGTCCATGATGTTGAGTTTGATGAAACCAATGGTTCCCATGAAGAACAAGATAATCTAGATGATGTGAGAGGAACACAATTGGTGGAATCTATGAAGAACATGGACATTGGTGATATAAGGCCAAAGCAAGTGATTGACATAGAAGATGACAAAGATCAAGTGCTCTCCCCTCCAACCATGCATGGCAATGATGCTGCAAACTTTAGTGGTTCTCAAGATCAACAAGATGCTAGTGCAAGTGCTCAACCGGAACAAGTGCTCCAACCAACACACATTGCAAGAGATCATCCTTTGGATCAAATTGTTGGTGACATAAGAAGAGGTGTGCAAACAAGATCAAGATTGGCTTCATTTTGTGAACACTACTCATTTGTATCATCTATTGAGCCAACCAAGATTGATGAAGCTTTGATGGATGTTGATTGGGTGAATGCAATGCATGAAGAGTTAAACAACTTCACTCGCAATGATGTTTGGGAGTTAGTGGAAAGACCAAAGAACACAAATGTTATTGGTACAAGATGGGTCTTCCGAAACAAGCAAGATGAAGATGGCATTGTTATAAGGAACAAAGCAAGATTGGTAGCACAAGGTTACACTCAATTGGAAGGCATTGATTTTGGAGAAACTTATGCACCGGTTGCTAGATTGGAGGCCATAAGAATCTTACTTGCATATGCTTGTTCACACAACATCAAGCTCTATCAAATGGATGTCAAAAGTGCTTTTCTCAATGGATTCACCAATGAGCTAGTGTATGTTGAGCAACCTCCCGGATTTGAAGACTTGAAGAAGCCCAACCATGTGTACAAGCTCAAGAAAGCATTATATGGGTTGAAGCAAGCACCTAGAGCATGGTATGAAAGATTGAGGGATTTCTTGCTATCAAAGGGTTTCAAGATGGGGAAGGTTGACACCACTATCTTCACCAAAAAGATTGGAAGTGACTTGTTTGTGTTGCAAATATATGTGGATGACATCATATTTGGATCAACCAACCAAGACTTTTGTGAAGAGTTTGGAGAAATGATGGCTAAAGAGTTTGAGATGTCTATGATTGGAGAGCTTAGTTACTTCCTTGGTCTACAAATCAAGCAAATGAAGAAAGGCACATTTGTTAGTCAAGGCAAGTACATCAAGGACATGCTCAAGAAGCTTTGATGGATGTTGATTGGGTGAATGCAATGCATGAAGAGTTGAACAACTTTACCCGCAATAATGTTTGGGAGTTAGTGGAAAGACCAAAGAACACAAATGTCATTGGTACAAGATGGGTCTTCCGGAACAAGCAAGATGAAGATGGCATTGTTGTAAGGAATAAAGCAAGATTGGTTGCACAAGGATACACTCAATTGGAAGGCATTGACTTTGGAGAAACCTATGCACCGGTTGCTAGATTGGAGGCCATTAGAATTCTACTAGCATATGCTTGTTCTCACAACATCAAGCTCTATCAAATGGATGTCAAGAGTGATTTTCTCAATGGATTCATCAATGAGCTAGTGTATGTTGAGCAACCTCCCGGATTTGAAGATTTGAAGAAGCCCAACCATGTGTACAAGCTCAAGAAGACACTTTATGGGTTAAAGCAAGCACCAAGAGCATGATATGAAAGATTGAGGGATTTCTTGTTAGCTAAAGGGTTCAAGATTGGGAAGGTTGACACCACTCTCTTCACCAAGAAGATTGGAAGTGACTTGTTTGTGTTGCAAATCTATGTGGATGACATTATCTTTGGATCAACCAACCAAGATTTTTGTGAAGAGTTTGGAGAGATGATGGCTGTAACAGAACCGACCAATTTATAAGAGCACAAGTGCGAAAACCTCCACCGAAGCAGCTGAATTAGCACACTTGAGCCCATATAAACCTGGTAGTCCAGAAATCTCGAAGGATTTCAAACATTTCAACATTCAGCCAAGATCGCATGGTCAAGCAAATACAAATCATGTCCACGGAGCTTGCAGCGGAAATAATATTACAATAGAGTTCACAAATAATAATACAAGTTGAGTTCCATTTAATTTAGAAGAAACAACATAGCTTTGAAATGAGTATCATAACATAGGTTGAAATACTTTGCTAGCTTGAGTGACATCCTCCAACAACAGCACAAGAGAAGAAGTATGGAACTGCCGAACCCACCGGCACTGGCCATCACCTTTCGGCAGGCCTAACCTTCACCTGCAACAAGGTGGGATAAACCCTGAGTACTCGAATGTACTCAGCTAGACTTACCCGTCATAAACCAGAAATAAAGTGACACCAAGGAGTATGCAAGGCTGTATCTGGGGTTGGTGATACTTACCTTTTTGTATAAAAAGCATTTTCATTATGAAATAATCATCATTAGAGTATTAGCAGTCAATTTTATATAATCAACCTGATTAACTAGATTTGCACCTGATCTAGAGCAATCACTTGGCTACTTAATCAAGCAAGAGTGACTATTTCATCAATAGCCTTTCAAATTCAACATTATAACCATCTTTAGTTCCATAAGTTACTACGGTAACACATGCCCAGTCAAGTTACTCACTGTCTAGGAGCGATGGCGATTATAATCGATTCCTACCAGCTGGGGATAAAAATGTCGCACACTCGCCCGATCACACCCTGCCAGGTAGCCGTCGGCTGCCACTTCAGGAAATTCGAGAACACAACACGCGGGACGGTCATGGGCCCTTCTACACCGGGGGTTAACTCAGTGCCAGGTCGCTCAAGCTATAGCTGCCCACGGTCATGCCAGGTCGATCAGGCCCGGCCTGCCTTCGGACCATGCCAGGTTGTTCAGAATAGTTGCCCACGGTACATCTGAGGCCCTGGGTGTTAGGAATCAACATCTCCGTCATCGGCTCGAATAGCCTTACTCGGCTTCACGGGAGGTACTCAGACCTACTCCATTAAGTGATTGACGCATTCAAAATGACTGAGGTGTGCCTTCGTCGGGTCCTAATCGACACAGACGGGAGACTACTAGCACACAGAACCCATGTCCTGCTGCTCCTACATCCCGCCCGGTCTCAAATTGATTATCACATGGTTATCTTTATGATAGCACGAGGCTAGTCATGATCAATATCCACCTATATGCGGGAGACAGGAAATCACCCAACTTTTACCGGTCTAAGCAGACTAAGCATATAACGACCTAGACTTAACAGGGATATCAAGATAATAATTGTAGGTGGACAAGGATAAGTGAGTAATGCATCAACGGTGTCATTCAACTCCTATAACTTAATGCAACAATCATTATATTGACTCGATTGCATTTATAAAAGAATTGCAGGAGACTTAGAATGCTCCGGGGCTTGCCTGAGAACAACACTTAAGCTAGTGTTAGTTGGCACCAACTTCAGGAACATCACCACTCCAGCAACTTGTGGTTCGCCAACACCATCATCTCCACGTGATCACCAACCCATCATCCTGAGGTTTGGCTCCATCACGACGTCCTTCGCTTGACGTTCTTCCATCTAGCGAACCTAGATATGACATGCACAATGCATATGTATGAATGCTCCCGAAGTAATATATTGATCACATAGCACAAGCAGCCAGTAACAAGCACTTAGCACAAAATTCATGCAAACAATTAAGATAACTTAGCACACACCAAAGCCCACAACAACCAACAGGTTATGCACAGTTTTAAATTGATCACTAAGTTCACCTAATCAACTTAAGTCAAGCTAAGCAATCAAACACAAACACTCAGATTTGGACAGCAGGACAGCAGTCCACTGTTTTAACTGTAACTCAAGCTACAGATCTCCAAATAAGATGAGATAAGGCTTTATGGAAAGCTAACTTAATTTTCTACAACTTTGTTATTCACCATAAGAGCAAATTTAAGGGTTATCTATCTCAAAAACAGATAACTATGCAGCTCTATCCAGCTGTTGGACAGCAGGACAGACAGAGCTTCAGAGAAGCATAACTCACCATATAAACATCACATGAGCATGAAATTAGACATTATAGAAATCTTACAAGATTATCTAAATATTTCTTAATATTAGCCTAAGGTAAATCAATCATTGACAAGGTTAAACCACACTATTAGTGCAGCTCTGTCCATACTTGGACAGAACTAGCCACACATCAACAACAGTAAATTAAGACAACCATAACGAAAGATCTATAATACCTAGGAACTTGCCCCTAGACTTTTTAGAAAGGTTATTAAGTTTTCTACAAATCATCTATAATCATCTTAAGATGATTCACAAGTTAACAAGGCCTAATTAGTATAATTAGGCACCTCTGTCCAGACTTGGACAGATTTACCCATCTACACTAAAACAGCAATAACTCAAGTTATAGAACTCCAACAAACATGATCTAAGATAATTTAGAAAGCTTATGAAAAGTACTGCAACTCTTCTATAAACACCTAAGCATGAATCACAAGTTAACTTGGTGAAACAAGTCCATCATTCAGATCTGGACAGAATGTAGGCAAAACTTGACAGCAGTTTTACAACAGCCATATCTCTTAAACTATTAAGACTATGGCCATGCAATTTGGTGACAAGCTAGATTAAGATTTTATCTACAACTTTTTTATAGAGCACACCCACAGAAAATATAATTTAGATCACGAACTAACCACCACAACAGAAACTGGACTTGCAGCCAATTCAGCAAAACTGGACATACACGCAGAAGCTAAGTAATTAAATCACAACTAGAGTTACACAACTCTCAATAACACAAAATAAGACATTCTGGAAAGCTTATGAAATTCCCTACAAATCATATTTAAACATCTCAACATGATTCACAAGTTAACATGGTCAAACTAATGCATTCCTCAAATCTGGTCCAAAGATTTCAGAGAACACCTATTTCTGAACTAAACTTTGCACAGCCATAACTCATAATCCATTTGACCAAAAATCATGAAACTTTAATACAAGCTAGATATATAAGTTATCCACGACTTTGTTATTAACATGTTTCACAAAAAACATAATTTACAAGGGATAACTATTTATGCCCTAAAAACTATCCAGAACATCCCGAAATGAAACATAGAGAGAAGATAAATCTAAAACTCTATGCTTCCACAAGATCTGGCCATAATAAAATTATCTAAGCAACAGCAATACCATAGAAAGTCAGTGGAACCATCAATTCTATTTTTGCATGCAGACATTTATCACAAATCAATTTAATCCATTTAATAAGCTGAGAACAAGATAAATTCTTAACTAATTTATACATGCACCAAAAATCCTGAAATTTTTATCACAGCACACATGGCACATGACAAGTCTACCATAAAAATTTCACAGCAAACTAAGTAATACAACAACATATATGATTTTCTCCCTATTTAAACCTATTTAACACAAATCAACCATCACAGCAGAAAATTTGCACTAACACACATCATTTTATACATTCACTGGACAGAGCTTTTCACAGGGATTCCAAAAAGTCCACGTACGCATTTTTTTTTGATGTTCGGACAATTTACTATGCAATTTACAAGTTTCCAACAGATTGCCAATTAATTAAAACGTGAATAAAGAAACTGTTTTGCACTGGGGACCCCTGGATCTGCACAAATCATTAAAGGACTTGTTAGTAAATCTAATGAGTCATGTAGCTTTAAAAAAAACACCTATAAAGAGTTTCAGCTTTACTGGATGGTCCTCACCATGGTTTTCATGGGGAAAAGCTCGGGAGCTCGACGGGAAGAAGCCGAGCTTGGCAGGGAGGACGGCCGGACTTCGGGCTACGGTTTGGGGCTCGGTTACGGGTGCCACTGCTGCTTGCTGGTCGAGCGCCCTGCGCTGCTCCCTGCGGTCGCCGCAGCTGGCCGGAGGCCACAGCCACGACCACGGGAGGAGGCGTGCAGAGGGGCGCGACCTTCTGGCTCGCGGCCTCTGACCCGCGCAGCTGTGGCCGGGCGCTGGATGGGAAAAAGAGAGGGAGCAGGAGAGGCAGGGGCAGCCAGGGAGAAGGAAAAGGGAGCGCCCTGCTGCTGCTTGCTGGGTGCCGGCTATGGAGGGGAGGAGCGGCCATGGCTGGTTGTGCTCTTTCTTCAGAAGCTCGGGAAACAGAGAGAAAGGGAGAAAGAGCGCTGGAGAGGGAGGGGAAAAGAGAGGGAGATCGAGAGGGAGAAAGGGAGGCCTCGGCCTTTTTCTATCGGAGAGGCAGAGGGACGCGCGACCTCGAGACGCGGCGTGCTCCGGTCGGCCACGGCAATTTTTCCCTAAAAATTTCTTTCCCAATTTGGCAGGTTTCCGGAAACTTTTGGTCAAATTCCAAAATTGCGAACACTGCTCAAACGGATTCCGATTCTGACGAAACTAATTTTGTTATCGCCGTCTCGCCGAGTACTCCCACTTTTGTTAAAGACACTTGGTCAAATTCCCAACGGTTTGCCCGGTAACGATCGTCGACGGCAGCTTCGCGGCGACCGAAATTCCAATTTCGCAGTACAAGCTTAACTGATTTGTGGAACCTGAAAACTGCACTGTACTCCATCTTGCGAGCTCATTTTCACTATTTTCGGCACCGATCCACGTCTTGGTCATAACACGAAATTTGTTCCTTTCGATCTGTACTGCAACTTTCGTTCAAGGCGCACTGACATGCGAACATCCGGAAATACCGTTCAACGCTGGTCAAAGTAGTCACCCGGTAGGATCCGAACTAGGATTTCCCGTCGGTCGGAACATTTTCTGTTCATCGGCTCAACACGGAACTTTCATAACTTTTGGTCATGAGTTCATATATAGTTGATTGGGCATAATCGCAGCACTTGGATGGACCCTAATGATTTTCTTCCGTTAATCAGTCAGCACTGGCAAAACTGCGACTCGTCATTTCATGTGACTTTTGATTCCAAACTTCACGAAACTTTTTCACCAGTTACTATAGACAGGAACTAAGGTGGGTCACATGAAAAATCCCTATTTAGCATTAATCTTGAATATTCATAAATTAGCGATCATTATTAACCGACTCCATTAATTATTTTCCAAATAATTCAAACAGAGGTTCTGCCTCTGAGATTGATCCTAGCACTTCTGTCATCACTGACTAACCTTGAATTAAGTTCTTCATCGTTGCTTGATATACCAAGTCTGTGCTCAACTGATGGCGAACACCTGAGGTGTTACAGCCTTCCCCCCTAAAAGAATCTCGTCCCGAGATTCCGGACGAAAGACTTTTCAAGGCAAGAGAAGCATAGCACCCATCCTTAATCACAGGCTATTAACAGCTCAAGATACTGATTTCTCGACAAAATAGAAACTGTTAGGAACACAACAATTTTCTGATCCTTCATGTCGTTTTCTGGTTACTAGCTCTTGTTAGAAGAATCTACTTCACTGACTTCCATCGAGCATTGAGGTACACTCACAATATCACTGTCGGGTTAAAAGAGAACCAAAACTGCATTATTACTTTGGGAGGAATCCAAGATAATATTACTGCCAATACTGGATCTTGGTCCGATTGAGACTATACAAACGACATCCTTCGATACTAGGAGGAACTGACTGACTGCAACCACTGTTTATACTACTGTGAATGTCTGATCAATCAGATAACAATCAATGGACAGCTACATAAGATTCCATGTGTGCAATTCTCTTTCTCTGATGATAACACTGGATTATCTGAGTCTGATAAAAGAACGGTGAATGTGATAGCCGACTCTACCAATTCCACGTTTTCACAGATCCTTCCTTACAAAAATTATTATTTCTTAAGCCGTGACAGTCACTCAGGTTAAATTTGATGCAACCTCTTGGGTAAAAATACCAAACTACTGAATCGTTGTACTACTGAGTAGATCAACATCATTCTTCTTTCATGGTGTAGTTACAACTCAGTGGAACTGACTTGTTTCACTACTTGGGTCATAGGGCGATCTTCTTAAAATCACTCAGCACTGCAGGAACACAAACTAAAATCTGTCGTTTGACACTTCAATTGCCATCAATATGCACTTCTAAGAGTTGATTTTTGGTAGGACACCTTGACTGCTCAAGAATAAGAGACTGATTCTGAATGTCCATTCTAGATCTATCCAATATAATCTGGAATAACCCTTTCATAGTAGCCAAATGTATCACCAAGAAGTCCTTACTCCCGGTATAATCCTGACTTGAGTTGCTGGGCTGGCGGTAGTCTTGTATTACCATTAAAAATTTCTCCAGGATAGAGTTAGCTGGAACATGTCAGAGGCTTGGATGTACGAGTGCCACAAACAAAACCAGTCGTTTACAGACTTCGAGCATAACCTCGTTCTGTGAGACATTGCCTTCATAGCTACCAAAGTGTCATTTCTGAACTGGAGATTAGCTTTGAAATGACCGAACTAATTAGTTGCCTCTCAACACTAAAAAGCTCCAAGATTTCAGCTTGTACTGCAAGCACTGTTAAATATCAATGCACATGATCACCACCAAGGTCAGCCGAGAATCAGACACATCTGGGAAGATTGGGTTGACTACAAGATCATCAGACATATATATATATATATTAAGTTCAGATAGAAAACTTCTAGACCTCAGGGATTTGGATCAATAACACACCATTTCTGTTACCCATCCTTCAGCTGATACTTGCCCACTTTTAAGAATTCAGTGCCACCTTGCTTCACTATGACCATATACGATGCTCACTCTTTGTTGTTGATCAAACAGAGTCCTTTGTCTACCACCTCTTATAGTCTGTTACTGCTTTTATCTTTGACCGATTCTTGAAAAGTCATCCTCTTTGCCATTTTCAGAAAGAAACACTGCCTTATCCAAGCCAACATAAGGATTTCTCTGAAGGAATATAGGAGATAATCAAGGAGAAAGCTTCATGAAAGATAACACATTGGCGTAGTTCTATAATAGATCTTGATCATAATCCACGGTCGCGTGCCGAGCAGCACAAACTTGTGTCGGCCGCCACAAGAGGCTCTCGGTTTCGTCGCGGCACCATTAGTTCTTAACCAAGACACTATTACCGAATCCACAACCAGTGATGGAATCCCACATGATGCAGATAAATCTTGCATGGATAGGCATCACGTGCAAGGCATGAGCTAGCAAAACAAGGATGATCACAAGGTTTGGAAATCAACAAGGAGATGATTTCAAGGATAAAACATGGCACAAGACAACAAGGATTCGTCTGGTGCACATCGACGTCATGACAAGACGAAAGATTTCATGAACTTGATTTGGCCAAGCAGCAACAAAAGGGGCAACCGAGGGAATACATAGGTTTGGGGCATGGTCTCCACATCTGGGCAAAACAAACTATTGTCAAAGGCTGAGGTTAACAGGAACTAAACTTAGTTAGTCAAAACAAACAAGAGCCTTCACAACAAAGGGTACCAAACATCTATGGTTTAGGCAACACTCTAAGGCCAAACTTGGATCTAAAGGTTGGTGAGAGGCATGGCTACACAACAAACATAGGCATACCACGGTTTGGATCTAGGATTTGGAGAGGTTAACTTAGGCTAGCTTGTCTAACAAAAGGCATGGACAGACATAGGTATAGGTCCTAGGCACAAGCATTCTAAACCATCAAAACTAGACACACAAACACAGGCCTTTAAGCAACAAGGGTTCTACTAAAGGCATCTCAAAAGGTCAAGAGGGCTTGGTCATGACTTTAACCGAAGGTTGGCAAACCACTCATGCACTCACCGAGGACAAGGGTTTGACTAGCCAAGGTACCACTTGGGTAACAACACATCTACACATAGTCTTAACAAGCATTTGGAACATACAATCAATCAGCTAAAGCAACCAACACTAACTACCAAGCTTTAACAAGACAAGCATCTATCTATGGCATACAAGCGAACATAGACATGCTAAACATGGTGAACATGTGTTGTCCTTATTTTATTTCCTGCTTACTAGATTGGAGCATAACTCTATATCTACGAGCAAACATACCAAGCAAACATACCAAGCAAACTAGGGCATACTTGTTGTTAACTATAAGCAGTTTACACTTTTAAGTTAACAACTAACTTATTTAGCACATGAAGCTAACAACAAGCAACAAACTCATGCATAGTCTATATTCCAAGAAGGAATAAACACACTAAGTAACAACAACTAACAAGCAGCATGCAACAACTTGGTTTTTAGGTACAATCAACAATAGCTTAAAACATTCTAATCATGTTAGAAAAGCTAAATTGCAGCCACTTAAATTAGTTGCAAGCATTTAATTCTAACAAACATATAAGCTAGTATAAATTAAAGCTAGATTAGAGAGCAATTACAAGAAATGGTGCACATAAAAACATAATTCTAGGCATAACCATGTATGAAAATAGTTTGTATACATCTTATATATGTTAGATAGTTCATGATTAACCCAAATTAAATTTCTTACATGCACTTATTAATTTACCTACTTTAGCAAGGACAGACATAGAGTTGTTTCAATCTCCTCCCAGAGAATTCTAGGAAGATTATGGCAGCTCACTCATGCATTTAGTAGACTATTACAAGCAGTTCAGCATATTTGAGCAAGTAAACAGCCTACACAAATCTAGCAAGTAACATGCTTAAAACTACTTAACAGGTCTATGCTATTTAATGTTGTCAAACGACAAGTTTTACTTCTTCTTGCAGCAACATGATACTAGTTGGGTATGAAAATTTAGTTTCACAAACCTTTAATCCATATAACACTAGTTTTCATGATTGCAAGAAACAAGCAGGAAACAAGATTACATGATTATAGCATGAAAAGCAACTAAACAACATGTTTTAGTACCTTTCCTTGCTAAATCATGTTAAAGCTAACATATCTAGAGTTACATGTTTAGGAAACACTTAGCTTACCCAACAAAACTACATACAAAACAGTCTCAAACAACAAGTTTTATTATTTCTTTTGGTGGAGCATTTCAAAACAACTAACCCAAAAAGGGAGTTTCCTAATTCAAAACATTGAATTACAACATAGCATAACTTTACCACACAAGCAGGATAACAACACACCAGCATTTGGTTACAACAAAGCATTTTGTTACTACAAGATATTTAGACATAGGGGGAAACTTTCAACAGTTAGAAGCTTATTGTCTAACTACTCTTCTAGCATACAGGAACCATATCAAGACAACACACAATCATGATGAGCTAGCAGGGTTATCTGAACAACATCATATAAGTACTTACTTCTAGTCTAAATAAGCAATCACTTATTTAGCTAATCATGAAAGCACTTATATAGAACATTGCACACTACCAAACATCATTAACAAGACCATATTACATCTAATTCAAGGCAACATACCTCATCAAACAAGAAATTTATTTCTAACTTTTACAAGCAATCTAGCATATCACATAGAAGCACTAGTTCACAACAAGTTTTTATCATTACAGGAACAAAGGTGGGGAAGCATTTGATGCACAAACAACTATCAAGTTTTATTATTACATTAGTCACACTTGACAACAAGTTGTTTATTATTAGAACAAAGGTGAGAGAAGCATGTTCATGAGCAATGCACAAGAAGATGTATGCTCGTCCTATACGTCCTTACAAATTGCCAGCCTGAGGCGACAATCACGTTCTAGGTCGGTGGCATAACACGCACTCTCGATAGCTAGTCGTCAACTATACATACGCATTCGTGTTTAGCGTACGTGCAGAAAATCTCATTTCAGCCCATTCCCACAACAGATATAAGTATATTGCAGGAATTTAAATCTAGATACTATCTTTGGTGCATACCCAGTATACACGTAAGTAGTATATGCACCCATCAAAATAGTATTACTCCCGCAATTAAATACCTTCACCCGCATTCATGTGCTTACGAGTACAGGTTCCAGTACTAAACTAGCTCTTCCCTAGACCAACAGTTGTTTGATCATGCTCTCACAACTCACACTTACCTGAGCGTAGGTGCGACGTTGCATAAAATAAACTCAACTACCCCACATATATGAGTACATCATATGTGGGGGCTACCTCCAACATTAGACCACAGGGTAGCATAGTGCGGTCATCACACGTACCTTTTGTGTCGACGTGTCATTGCAAGAAGGTAAAACCCCCAAAGTTAGTATTACTTAACTAAGCCACCTAGAAGTCCTAGTTGGGCATAACTAGAGGTTGTCGCTAGCATATAGTTTACAAATTAGGTTTTGACAAACTTGCCTACTAGCTAAAGCTTTTTAGATAAAATAGGCTTTTCAAAACAAAACTTTGTTTTAAAACCATGCACATGACAGTATTATGCTTAACCTTGCTCTGATGCCAGCTATAATAGAACCGACCAATTTATAAGAGCACAAGTACGAAAACCTCCGCCGATGCAGCTGAATTAGCACACTTGAGCCCATATAAACCCGGTAGTCCGGACATCTCGAAGGATTTCAAACATTTCAACATTCAGCCAAGATCGCATGGTCAAGCAAATACAAATCATGTCCACGGAGCTTGCAGGAGAAATAATATTACAATAGAGTTCACAAATAATAATAAAAGTTGAGTTCCATTTAATTTAGAAGAAACAACATAGCTTTGAAATGAGTATCATAACATTGGTTGAAATACTTTGCTAGCTTGAGTGACATCCTCCAACAACAGCACAAGAGAAGAAGTATGGAACTGCCGAACCCACCGGCACTGGCCATCACCTTTCGGCAGGCCTAACCTTCACCTGCAACAAGGTGGAATAAACCCTGAGTACTCGAATATAGTCAGCTAGACTTACCCGTCATAAACCAGAAATAAAGTGACACGAAGGAGTATGCAAGGTTGTATCTAGGGTTGGCGATACTTACCTTTTTGCATAATAAGCATTTTCATTATTAAATAATCATTATTAGAGTATTAGCAGTCAATTTTATATAATCAACCTGATTAACTAGATTTGCACCTGATTTAGAGCAATCACTTGGCTACTTAATCAAGCAAGACTGACTATTTCATCAATAGCCTTTCAAATTCAACATTATAACCATCTTTAGTTCCATAAGTTACTACGGTAACACATGCCCAGTCAAGTTACTCACTGTCTAGGAGCGATGATGATTATAATCGATTCCTACCAGCTGGGGATAAAAATGTTGCACACTCGCCCGATCACACCCTGCCAGGTAGCCGTCGGCTGCCACTTCAGGAAATTCGAGAACACAACGCGCGGGACAGTCATGGGCCTTCTACATCGGGGGTTAACTCAGTGCCAGGTCGCTCAAGCTATAGCTGCCCATGGTCATGCCAGGTCGATCAGGCCCGGCCTTCCCTCGGACCATGCCATGTTGTTCAGAATAGTTGCCCACGGTACATCTGAGGCCCTGGGTGTTAGGCGTCAACATCTCCATCACTGGCTCGAATAGCCTTACTCGGCTTCACGGGAGGTACTCAGACCTACTCCGTTAAGTGATTGACGCATTCAAAATGACTGAGGTGTGCCTTCGTCGGGTCCTAATCGACACAGACGGGAGACTACTAGCACACAGAACCCATGTCCTGCTGCTCCTACATCCCGCCCGGTCTCAAATTGATTATCACATGGTTATCTTCATGATAGCACGAGGCTAGTCATGATCAGTATCCACCTATATGCGGGAGACAGGAAATCACCCGACTTTTACCGGTCTAAGCAGACTAAGCATATAACGGCCTAGACTTAACAGGGATATCAAGATAATAATTGTAGGTGGACAAGGATAAGTGAGTAATGCATCAACAGTGTCATTCAACTCCTATAACATAATGCAACAATCGTTATATTGACTCGATTGCATTTATAAAAGAATTGTAGGAGACTTAGAATGCTCCGGGGCTTGCCTGAGAACAACACTTAAGCTAGTGTTAGTTGGCACCAACTTCAGGAACATCACCACTCCAGCAACTTGTGGTTCGCCAACACCATCATCTCCAGGTGATCACCAACCCATCATCCTGAGGTCTGGCTCCATCACGACGTCCTTCGCTTGACGTTCTTCCATCTAGCGAACCTAGATATGAGATGCACAATGCATATGTATGAATGCTCCTGAAGTAATATATTGATCACATAGCACAAGCAACCACTAACAAGCACTTAGCACAAAATTCATGCAAACAATTAAGATAACTTAGCACACACCAAAGCCCACAACAACCAACAGGTTATGCACAGTTTTAAATTGATCACTAAGTTCACCTAATCAACTTAAGTCAAGTTAAGCAATCAAACACAAACACTCAGATTTGGACAGTAGGACAGCTTCCACTCTTTTAACTGTAACTCAAGCTACAGATCTCCAAATAAGGTGAGATAAGGCTTTATGGAAAGCAAACTCAATTGTCTACAACTTTGTCATTCACCATAAGAGCAAATTTAAGGGTTATCTAACTCAAAAATAGATAACTATTCAGCTCTATCCAGCTATTGGACAGCAGGACAGACAGAGCTTCAGAGAAGCATAACTCACCATAGACATCACATGAGCATGCAATTAGACATTCTAGAATGCTTACAAGATTATCTAAATATTTCATAATATTAGCCTAAGGTGAATCAATCATTAACAAGGTCAAACCACACTATTAGTGCAGCTCTGTCCATACATGGACAGAACTAGCCACACATCAACAACAGTAACTTAACACAACCATAACTAAAGATCTATAATACCTGGGAACTTGCCCCTAGGCTTTTTAGAAAGGTTATTAAGTTGTCTACAAATCATCTATAATCATCTTAAGATGATTCATAAGTTAACAAGGTCTAATTAGTATAATTAGGCACCTCTGTCCAGACTTGGACAGATTTACCCATATACACTAAAACAGATATAACTCAAGTTATAGAACTCCAACAAACATGATCTAAGATAATTTAGAAATCTTATGAAAAGTACTACAACTCTTCTATAAACACCTAAGCATGAATCACAAGTTAACTAGGTGAAACAAGCCCATCATTCAGATCAGGACAGAATGTAGGCAAAACTTGACAGCAGTTTTACAACAGCCATATCTCTTAAATTATTAAGACTATGGCCATGCAATTTGGTGACAAGCTAGATTAAGATGTTATATACAACTTTTGTATAGAGCACACCCACAGAAAATATCATTTAGATCACGAACTAACCACCACAACAGAAACTGGACTTGCAGCCAATTCAGCAAAACTGGACATACACGCAGAAGCTAAGTAATTAAATCACAACTAGAGTTACACAACTCTAAATAACACACAAGACATTCTGGAAAGCTTATGAAATTCCCTACAAATCATATTTAAACATCTCAACATGATTCACATGTTAACATGGTCAAACTAATGCATTCCTCAAATCTGGTCCAGAGATTTCAGAGAACACCTATTTCTAAACTAAACTTTGCACAGCCATAACTCATAATCCATTTGACCAAAAATCATGAAACTTTAACACAAGCTAGATATGTAAGTTATCTACGACTTTGTTATTAACATGTTTCACATAAAATATCATTTACAAGGGATAACTATTTATGCCCTAAAAACTGTCCAGAACATCCCGAAATGAAACATAGAGAGAAGATAAATCTAAAACTCTATGCTTGCACAACATATGGCCATAATAAAATTATCTAAGCTACAGCAATACCATACAAAGTCAGGGGAACCATCAATTCTATTTTTGCATGCAGACATTTACAAATCAATTTAATCCATTTAATAAGCTGAGAACAATATAAATTCTTAACTAATTTATATATGCACCAAAAATCCTGAAATTTTTATCACAACACACATAGCGTATGACAAGTCTACCATAAAAATTTCACAGCAAACTAAGCAATACAACAACAGATATGATTTTCTCCCTATTTAAACCTATTTAACACAAATCAACCATCACAGCAGAAAATTTGCACTAACACACATCGTTTTATACATTCACTGGACAGAGCTTTTCACAGGGATTCCAAAAAGTCCACATATGCATTTGTTATAATTTACTATGCAATTTACAAGTTTCCAACAGATTGTCAATTAATTAAAACGTGAATAAAGAAACTGTTTTGCACTGGGGACCCCTGGATCTGCACAAATCATTAAAGGACTTGTTAGTAAATCTAATGAGTCATGTATCTTTACACAAAAACACCTATAAAGAGTTTCAACTTTACTAGATGGTCCTCACCTTGGTTTTCACGGGGAAAAGCTCGGGAGCTCGACGGGAAGAAGTCGAGCTCGGCAGGGAGGACGGCCGGACTTCGGGCTAGGGTTTGGGGCTCGGTTACGGGTGCCACTGCTGCTTGCTGGTCGAGCGCCCTGCGCTGCTCCCTGCGGTCGCCGCAGCTGGCCGGCGGCCACGGCCACGGGAGGAGGCGTGCAGAGGGGCGCGGCCTTCTGGCTCGCGGCCTCTGAGCCGCGCAGCTGTGGCCGGGTGCTGGACGGGAAAAAGAGAGGGAGCAGGAGAGGCAGGGGCAGCCAGGGAGAAGGAAAAGGGAGCGCCCTGCTGCTGCTTGCTGGGTGCCGGCCATGGAGGGGAGGAGCGGCCATGGCTGGTTGTGCTCTTTCTTTAGAAGCTCGGGAAACAAAGAGAAAGGGAGAAAGAGCGCTAGAGAGGGAGGGGAAAAGAGAGGGAGACCGAGAGGGAGAAAGGGAGGCCTCGGCCTTTTTTTCTGTCGGAGAGGCAGAGGGGCGCACGACCTCGGGAGGAGGCGCGGCCTTGGGACGTGGCGTGCTCCGGTCAGCCACGACAATTTTTCCCTAAAAATTTCTTTCCCAATTTGGCAGGTTTCCATTTCTTTCCCAATTTGGCAGGTTTTCGGAAACTTTCGGTCAAATTCCAAAATTGCGAACACTGCTCAAACGAATTCCGATTCTGACGAAACTAATTTTGTTGTCGCCGTCTCGCCGAGTACTCCGACTTTCGTTAAAGGCACTTGGTCAAATTCCCAATGGTTTGCCCGGTAACGATCGTCAACGGCAGCTTCGCGGCGACCGAAATTCCAATTTCGCAATACAGACTTAACTGATTTGTGGAACTTGAAAACTGCACTGTACTCCATCTTGCGAGCTCGTTTTCACTATTTTCGGCACCGATCCAGGTCTCGGCCATAACACGAAATTTGTTCCTTTCGATCTGCACTACAACTTTCATTCAAGGCGCACTGACATGCGAATATCTGGAAATACCGTTCAACGCTGGTCAAAACAGTCACCCGGTAGGATCCGAAGTAGGATTTCCCATCGGTCGGAACATTTTCTATTCATCTGCTCAACACGGAACTTTCATAACTTTTGGTCGTGAGTTCATATATAGTTGATTGGGCATAATCGCAGCACTTGGTTGGACCCTAATGATTTTCTTCCGTTAATCAGTCAGCACTAGCAAAACCGCGACTCGTGATTTCATGTGACTTTTGATTCCAAACTTCACGAAACTTTTTCATCAGTTACTATAGACAGGAACTAAGGTGGGTCACATGAAAAATCCCTGTTTAACATTAATCTTGAATATTCATAAATTGTCGATCATTATTAACTGGCTCCATTAATTATTTCCCGAATAATTCAAACGGAGGTTCTGCCTCTGAGATTGATCCTGGCACTTCTGTCATCACCGACTAACCTTGAATTTAGTTCTTCATCGTTGCTTGATATACCAAGTCCGTGCTCAACTGACGGCTTCACTGACGGCGAACACCTGGGGTGTTACAATGGCTAAAGAGTTTGAGATGTCTATGCTTGGAGAACTTAGTTACTTCCTTGGTCTACAAATCAAGCAAATGAAGAAAGGCACATTCATTAGTCAAGGCAAGTACATCAAGGACATGCTCAAGAAGTTTGGGTTAGAAGAAGCAAAAGCAATAACCACTCCAATGGGCACAAATGGACATTTGGATAGTGACTCTAGTGGTGACATGGTGGATCAAAAGCTATATCGGACAATGATTGGAAGTCTACTTTATGTGACCGCATCAAGGCCGGATGTAATGTTTAGTGTGTGTATGTGTGCAAGGTTCCAAGCTTCACCAAGAGAAAGTCATTTGAAGGCAACCAAAAGAATATTGAGATATTTGAAGCAGACTCCTAATGTTGGACTATGGTATCCTAAGGGCTCTCAATTTGAATTGATTGGATACTCGGATTCCGATTATGCGGGATGCAAGGTGGATAGAAAGCGCACATCGGGCACTTGTCAATTGCTTAGAAGATCACTTGTCTCATGGTCATGAAAGAAGCAAAATAGTGTTGCACTATCTACCGCCGAAGCCGAATACATATCCGCGGGTAGTTGTTGTGCACAATTGCTATGGATGAAAGCAACATTGCAAGATTATGGAGTCAAGTTTGGACAAGTCCCATTGCTATGTGATAATGAGAGCGCCGTCAAAATAGCCACCAACCCGGTTCAAAACTCAAGGACAAAGCACATTGATATAAGGCATCACTTCATTAGAGACCATCAAGCAAAGAAAGATATATCTATTGAAAGTGTGGGCACCGATGACCAACTTGCCGATATCTTCACCAAGCCACTAGATGAGAGAAGGTTTTGCAAGCTAAGGAATGAATTGAATATCCTAGACTTCTCCAACATGAGTTGAATGCACCCCCACTTATGACATGCCTCTCCTCCAAGAAAGCAAAGGTGAAATTGTTTGTCATGTGCATTCATTCTTATTAGGTTATGTTCTAGTTGATATAGCCATCACATTGCTTATTTAGGCTCATTCATGGTAAATCAAATGAATTTGAAGTATATATGGTACCACTATTGCTTCTATGTTTGAGTTGATCTAGTGGTAGCATATAACTTGTTTGTGAGCTTGTAACTCTAGTGTTTGGTCTAGTAAGTGAGCAATGGATGTTTAATCAACGTGAGTAAGATAACCATTGTAAGATGTGTGAAGAAGCTTACTCTAGAGCAAACCGTGTTAAAATATCTTATGCTCATGAGCTAGATTAAGCCATAACTTGACTTAGTTTGATCCCCACATATGAATCCCAAGATACAGAGGTTGTCTCCTTTCATTAAAACCTGCCCCACTTTTATGATAATTGTTGACAAAGGGGAGAAAATGATGACAAAGATATGAAGGAGAAATGCAAAAGATATGAAGGAGAAATGCAAAAAATACTAAATATAAAAAGAGACATGCTAAGTAAACCTTCAAGTGGGATTGGAGCATACAAATAGGGGGAGCAAGCTCATAAACATGTATGTTGCATTTGAAATGTGCATATTCATATGTTTAATTGCAATGCATAAGCTACTTATTTTGATATTCATGCTTATGTGGTAAAATGCTAGCGTTAGAACATGATTGATGATATGACTTGCTAGCATGAATAAGATGATAACTAGACATACTTGTTTTTAAGTGGTTCAAGAGCCTTATTATTATGATTGATCTCACGGGGTTCTTGAGTTTTGATGTATGTCTAGTAACAAATGATGCTAAGGATGGTATAACATGTGCACTCCGATTGGTATCACGCTTCAAAGGTCCATTCTTATGCCTTAGCATCATCATTGTTAGTATTGCTCACCCACAATTCATATCCATACATATGTGCCAAATTTAGAACCAAACTCTATAGCACATATGTAGGGGGAGCTAATACTATCAATGTGGTTACTCAAATTTAAATCACATATCTTTGTATAGGTTGTCATCAATTACCAAAAAGGGGGAGATTGAAAGCCCTAGTTTGATTTTGGTTAATTAATGAAACCTATTTGGTCTAATCCTATTGCTAAGCATGTGTGTAGCTTATAAGAAAGGATTATGACCAAGCCAAGTGGTGGAGCTAGCAAAGTGGCAACCATGAAGGACGGTGATGGCCACAAGTACTCAAGAGATCAAGTACTCTACCATTGGTGAAACGAAGAAGAGAAGAGATGGAGCAAAGAGGCCCGAAGGCAAAGGTATAACCTATAGGGCTCTTTGTTTTGGTGATCAAGACACTTAGTGAGTGTGATCACATTTAGGATACATAGCCGTACTATTAAGAGGAGATAATTCACGGCTTATGCGGTGTTCAAGTGCCACTAGGAGTTCTCTAACATATCAATGATATAAACCTAGTGAGTGACTAACAAATCCCATGGAAAATGCTTTGAAAAATGCTAACACACGTGCACAAGTGTTGAAACACTTTGGTGTTGGCGCATGGGAGCAAGGGTAGAAGTTAGAAAGCAAAAGGTGCTAAGTTGTCAGCATCGGACGCTGGGCCGAGCGTCCAATGGTTAACCCTAGCTTCTGTCAGAATTCAAAGAAGCATCGGACGCTGGCAACGGATGCTGTGGAAACACTGTGGCAGAGTCCGATGCGGGTGACGTGGCACGAGCTTGCGTTCCAGGGAGCATCGAACGCTGGCCTGCGTCCTATGTAGAACCATCGGACGCGTCCGATGTGTTTTGGACATCTCTGGAACCTCTATGGTGTGTCATCGGACGCTGGGGTCGAGCGTCCGATACTAGAGTCCCGACGCATCCGATGTGGCGCAGAAATGAATGGAAACGAGCAGTGGCATCGGAGCTTCCGATGCCTGGCATCTGTGCGTCCGATGTCACATTAACCGTGGCGCGAAAGAATATGACCGTTGGGATCTGACGGCTCGAATTCGTATCTGGGGGACACGTGGTGCTCATCGGAGCATCGGACGCTAGGGCAGCGTCCGATGGCCCCGACACTGGCGCGTCTGATGGTCCCGTTTTTAGCCCAACGGCTAGGCCGACTTGGGTGGGCTATTTAAGGGGCTTGGCCGGCTCACTTGGTTTCACACTTGCACATTCTGTTTCCTAAGCATACTAGTGAGTATTGGCAAGCCTCCCAACTCATCTCCCATGTTGATTTGATCAAACCAAGTGAGATTGAGTGATCTAGTGCGTGATTTGAAAGAGTTCAATCTAGTGGCACTAGTTCTTCGCATCGGCTTTGAGTTTCTTGTTACTCTTGGCATTTGCCGGTGCCTAGACGGCTTGGAGGCGTTGTGGTGTGGTTGGCAAGAGAAGGAGATTGTTCTGGGCCACCACCGACCGTGATTGTGAGAGGTTTTGGAGCCTCACCTCGCCGGAGCGGCAAGAGGCATCCTTAGTGGATTGCTCGTGTCATTGAGCTACCTCACTAGCGGTAGATTCTTGTGGCGCTCTTTGTGAGCTTGGTTTTGTGCTGATTAGCCACCGGGTCACCTAGTGTTGGTCGACACAACGGGGAGTAGCGTGCCGGCAAGCACGTGAACCTCGGGATAAATCTTGGTGTCCCGTGTGCTTATTGTGATTGCTTCCACATCTTGGTGATTGGTCTTCATATTCACATTCTTGGTGATTGGCTTCACGAGTGGATTTCACCGGTGATTGGCTCTCTACTAGATGATCCCGAAGGCTCGGTGAAACCACTTCTATCTAGCTCATTTACTTTGTGTATTTACTTTGAGCTATTCTTTTGTATGTATACTATCTCTTGTTGTATATCTTTTGTCATATACCTTGTTTAGTTAGTTGCGTTTAGTTTGCTTAGTATATCTTGTTCACACAATTGTTTCATATACATTCTTTGTATATCATATTTGTGCTAGAGCTAGATTGTTTTATTCCGCATTTGTTATTAGCTCTAGTTGATTGTGTGACATAGAAATATTAGGTAGAATTGTTGGATAGGTGGCTTGCAACACACTATTAGGCTAGCGCAAATAGCTTCACCATTTGTTATACTAATAGTGTTTGCCTAAGTAATTTTGTAGATTTTTAATTAGGCTATTCACCCCCCCTCTAGCCAATTTGGACCTTTCACTTGTGTTTTGCAGGTGTCGAGCACGGATACAGTGATCGAAGGCAAGATGAAGGTCAAGTAGAGACGTGCCGTGCCGATGGACCGGGAGCGGTGAAGGGCGGACGTGAGGCTTGGACTGAGGGACCGGTGGCCTGAGGATCAACTGTGGTGGCTGACAGCCTGGGATAGCGATGAGCGGAGACTTGCGGGGCATAGTGTTGCTCGGGTCGAGGACCTGGGGACATGTGTCGGTGGACGGGGTGCACGGGCGGTGCATCCCCTCTACGTTTCGGTTTGATGGTTGAGCCACAGAAAAACCATCGGTGGACGGTTTCCAGGTTTGGGCCACAAAACCTGGGCGGTGCGGGTTTGCCGAGTTTGGGCCACAAAACTCAGGCTGAGGACAGTTTCCAGGTTTGGGCCTCCAAACCTGGGCGCTGGCGGGTTTCTGAGTTTGGGCCACAAAACTCAGGCAATGGACGACCGGTTTCTTAGTTTGGGCCTCAAAACCGGGGGTTGATCGTGAAGGCTGGTTTCCCGGTTTGGGCCTCAAAACCGGGGGCGGAGTCCGTGAAAAGGACGAGCAGAGCGGTGGCGGCACATGGCGGCAATCGGTGAGGTTGCGTCGAGGCAACGCTACCAGTTGTGCGGGCGTGGCCGTCGGATCACCACCTACCACGAGTTGGTCCAGAATAACCCTAGGGTTTAGCTGGTTCGCTCTGTAATTAGTTAGGGGTAGAGTGGGAATTAGAATTAGGATAAGTAGAGGGAGATACCCTCCTCCCATTCTATCTCAGTCATTTGCTCTTTGCCTTCTAGGTTTTTCCTGCTCTCCCAATCCCTTGCTGTAGCAACTGAGATCCACGGAGAAGTCAATCATACCTCTATGTTCGTGAGATTTTGAGGAAGTGAGACCATAATCTCACTGTAGTAGCGTGTGGTAGCCACACGGTTGCAAATTCGTGGTTGTGATTCGCGTTTTGGTGTTGTTCTTCGCGGGTTGTTTTTCTCCACGATTTTCCCGGTGATCGATCTCCCTACTCGATGCATCTCTTTTGATTCCGTTTGAACGGAGTTGTTCTAGATCGTGAGGCACTTCTCTCCACCGAAGGAATTCACCTCTAACCTCACGAGCTAGTAGATCGGTCGATTTTTGTTTCGAATCGAGTTTTGTTCCTTTTCTCCCGAATTCTTTCGATTCACCGATTTGGAGTTAGCTTCGAGCCATGATCTCTTTGGGATAGCTCACTAACCTCCGTGGAACTCTTCATACCAAGTCTAAGCCTTAGAGCTTTTGATTAGGAGGAGATTGGGTTGAATCCGCGGAAGAACAGTGTTGTGTCAGGGGCATCGAACACGAGTCGGGGGCATCGGACGCTGTGTTCATGACATCGGACGCGTCCGATGCCACGTGTCATCTGACAGCAATTTTAAGGAGCATCAGACGCTGACCATCGGAGCGTCCGTTGCCATCGGACGCGTCCGGGAGTCAAGCATCGGACGCTAGGGCTTCACTGTAGCCAGCATCCGATGCCTGTCTAGTAAGGTTCCAGACAGGATCATTTTGCATCGGACGCGTCCGGTGTCTTGACATCGGACGCTGCCAGCGTCTGGTGCTGAGGTTTTTGCACCGTCTCGTCCGCAGTTTGTTCGTGCGATCTCAGATTTGGTTTTGGGTTTTTGCCTTCACTTTCTAGAGTCGTATAGTGTCCCGCTGTGCTTCTTGGAAGCATCCACCCTACATCTAGGGTCGTGGACCCTATCGAGATCGAGATTTGCGCTTGGGGTGATTCTCGGGACAGTGGCAACAAGATTCTGAAAAGAAATTTTGAAGCTCCCATTCACCCCCCTGGTCGCTTTCTGGTAGCACTTTCGGTCCTTCAATAAGAATGGACGTTTGAAGCGTGATACCAATCGGAGTGCACATAAAACCATCCTTAACATCATTTGTCAATAGACATACATCAAAACTTAAGAACCCCGTGAGATCAACATAATAATAAGGCTCTTGAACCACTTAAAAAACAAGTATGTCTAGTTATCATCCTATTCATGCTAGTGAGTCATATCATCAATCATGTTCTAACACTAGCATTCACCACATAAGCATAAATATCTAAATAACAAGCTTATGCATTGAAATCAAGCATATGAATATGCACATTTCACATGCAACATTCATGTTTATGAGCTTGCTCCCCCTATTTGTATGCTCTGATCCCACTTGAAGGTTTACTAAGCATGTCTAGGTTTACTTTTCATGTCTCTTTTATCTTTGTAGCATTTTCTCCCCCTTTGTCAACAATTTCCATAAAGGTGGAGCGAGTTTTAATGAGATTTAGATGTGGGGATCAAACTAAGTCAAGTTGTGGCTTAATCTAGCTCATGAGCATAGGATATTTAACACGGTTTGCTCTAGAGTAAGCTTCTTCACACATCTTACAATGGTTATCTTACTCACGTTGGTTAAACACCCATTGCTCACTTACTAGACCAAACACTAGAGTTACAAGCTCACAAACAAGTTATATGCTACCCCTAGATCAAGTCAAACATAGAAGCAATAGTGGTACCATATATACTTCAAATTCATTTGATTTACCATGAATGAGCCTAAATAAGCAATGTGATGGCTATATGAACTAGAACATAACCTAATAAGAATGAATGCACATGACAAACAATTTCACCTTTGCTTTCTTGGAGGAGAGGCATGTCATAAGTGTGGGTGCATTCAACTCATGTTGGAGAAGTCTAGGATATTCAATTCATTCCTTAGCTTGCAAAACCTTCTCTCATCTAGTGGCTTGGTGAAGATATCGGCAAGATGATCATCGGTGCCCACACTTTCAATAGATATATCTTTCTTTCCTTGATGGTCTCTAATGAAGTGATGCCTTATATCAATGTGCTTTGTCCTTGAGTGTTGAACCTGGTTGGTGGCTATTTTGACAGCGCTCTCACTATCACATAGCAATGGGACTTGTCCAAACTTGACTCCATAATCTTGCAATGTTGCTTTCATCCATAGCAATTGTGCACAACAACTACCCGCTGATATGTATTCGGCTTCTACGGTAGAGAGTGTAACACTATTTTGCTTCTTTGATGACCATGAGACAAGTGATCTTCCAAGCAATTGACAAGAGCCCGATGTGCTCTTTCTATCCACCTTGCATCCCGCATAATCGGAATCCAAGTATCCAATCAATTCAAATTGAGAGCCCTTGGGATACCATAGTCCAACATTAGGAGTGTGCTTCAAATATCTCAATATTCTTTTGGTTGCCTTCAAATGACTTTCCATTGGTGAAGCTTGGAACCTTGCGCACATGCACACACTAAACATGACATCCAGCCTAGATGCGGTCACATAGAGTAGGCTTCCAATCATTAACCGATATAGCTTTTGATCCACCATGTCACCACTAGAATCACTATCCAAATGTCCATTTGTGCCCATTGGAGTGTGCGGATACATGGGTGTATGCCGAGTCTCAAGTGATGAGTGATTGCCAACATGTTTAATGTGCATGTTCTTTGGCTTGTGTTGTGCAGGTGTCGAGCACGGATACAGTGATCGAAGGCAAGGTGAACGTCAAGTAGAGACGTGTCGTGCCGACAGTCCGGGAGCGGTGAAGGTGAAGGACCGAAAGAGCTACCAGAAAGCGACCAGAGGGGGGTGAATGGGAGCTTCAAAAATTCTTTTCAGAAGCTTGTTGCCACTGTCCCAAGATTCACCCCAAGAGCAAACCTTGAGCTTGAATAGTGTCCACGACCCTAGATGTAGGGTGGATGCTTCCAAGAAGCACAGCGAGACACTACACAACTCTAGAAACCTAACGCAAAAGCCAGAAATCAAAACCGACAAAGAACGAACGAACCACGGACGAAAACGCGCAAGCAGCACTTGACCGGACTGTAGTCAGCGTCCGGTTAGTGGGCACCGGACGCGTCCGGTCAAGCAAAAACGCTTCTGGACCCTTACTGTTCCTGACCGGACTCACTAGAGAGGAGCGTCCGGTCAAAAGCTCAGCGTCCGGTCGAATCAAACAAACACGGTGAACAGTGTGATAGGTGCATCCGGTCGCTTGTGAGTCCAGCGTCCGGTCGTGTCAAAGAAAAACACAGTTTAACGAGTTCAACGACTGGACTCACAGGGAGCGTCCGGTCAATGAAACGCCTGCGTCTGGTCACCCAGATGCAGACCAGTTTCTTCACCGATTCGACTGCATCCAAAACGAAACCTCTAGGGTTCAAACTTGGTGAGTAGAGTCACAAGGAGGATAGTGAGCTACCCCTAAGAGATCATGGCTCGAACCTATCTCCAAATCGATGAATCAAGGAAAATCGAGGAGAGGGGAGAAAAGTTGATCTAAAACAAAAACCGATCGATCTACTTTTTCATGAGGTTTCAGTTAAATTCCTTTAGTGAAAGTGATCACCTCACTGCAAAGAACAAGTTGATTCAAATGGTTTTGCAAACGGAGTAATGAAGAAGGAGAACGAATAACGGGAAAATCGTGGAGGAAAAGTAAAATGCGAAGAACAACTTCAAAACGCGAATCACAGCCATGAATTGCAACCGTGTGGCTACCACATGCTACAACAGTGAGATTACGGTCTCACTTCCTCAAAATCTCTAGTACACAGAGGTATGGTTCTCTGCGGATCTCAGTTGCTACAGCAGGGGATTGGGAGAGCAGGAAAACCTAGAAGGCAAAGTGCAAATGACTGAGATGATTTGGGAGGTGGGTGTCTCCCCCTATTTATCCTAATTCTAATTCCCACTCTACCCCTAACTAATTACAGAGCGAACCAGCTAAACCCTAGGGTTATTCTGGACCAACTCGTGGTAGGTGGTGATCCGACGGCCACGCCCGCACAACTGGTAGCGTTGCCTCGACGCAACCTCACCGATTGCCGCCATCGCTCTGCTTATCCTTTTCGCGGACTTCGCCCCGGTTTTGAGGCCCAAACCGGGAAACCAGCCTTCATGACCAACCCTCGGTTTTGAGGCCCAAACCGGGAAACTAGCCATCCATCGCCTGAGTTTTGTGGCCCAAACTCAGAAACCCGCAGCGCCCAGGTTTTGAGGCCCAAACCTGGAAACCGTCCTCAGTCCGAGTTTTGTGGCCCAAACTCAGAAACCGTAGCGCCCAGGTTTTGAGGCCCAAACCTGGAAACCGTCCACTCGGTGGTTTTTCTGTGGCTCAACCACCAAACCGAGCCGTAGAGGGGATGCACCGCCCGTGCACCCCGTCCACCGACACATGTCCCCAGGTCCTCGACCCGAGCAACACTGTGCCCCGCAAGTCTTCGCTCGTCGCTGTCCCAGGCTGTTAGCCACCACAACTGATCCTCAGGCCACCGGTCCCTGAGTCCAAGCCTCACGTCCGCCCTTCGCCACTCTCGGTCCATCGGCATGACACGTCTCTACTTGACCTTCACCTTGCCTTCGATCACTGTATCCGTGCTCGACACCTGCACAACACAAGCCAAAGAACATGCGCATTATCCTAGTTGACAATCACTCATCACTCGAGACTCGGCATACACCCATGTATCCGCAATCTCCCCTTGATGAGTGCATTGTCAACTACCAACACAAATCATAATGAAATAGAAGAAGGAAGAAGAAGGAGAAGGAACTCGACCAAATGACCCAAAAACATAACAAAGCCAAAGAAGGTCAAGTGGAAAGAGCAAGAGATCTGGGTCCCCAAAGACATGGGCAACGGCTCGACGCAACCAAGCAAAGCAAAGCTAGCCCTCAAGAAGAGGTAGAACAGGCTCAACACCACTAGCGAGAAAGCTCGATACCAATTGAAATACCAATTGAAATTCCAGCAGAATAGAGCTAGCCCTCAAGAAGAGGCAGAACGGGCTCAACACCACTAGCGAGAAAGCTCGATACCAACTGAAAAGCACAAAGGCAAAGGCGCTAGTCCCTCAAGAAAGAGGCACAGAGGCTCAACACGACTAGCAGAAAAGCTCTGAACCTATTAGAGACTTCAGAAAAGCTCCGAACCAATTGGAAGATTCAAAAATCCTCAAAAATTCGAGCCAGCTCAAACTCCCCCTCCAATAGTGCACACCACCAAGATAAGGTTTCTCTCCCTTATGATTTGGCAAATTTCTCCCCCTTAGTTGAAAATGCACTATCAAGTATCTCCCCTCCAAATGCATATGAGTTAAAATGCAAGTTAGCAGCTTCAGGAATATAGTCGATAGAATGAGAAGATGCTCGACAAAATGGTGATCCGATGACTGAACAATATGCACTGAATGCTAGCAAAGGCTCAAACTGATCACCAAATATGAAACCTGAACATTGGAGCAAAATGAGCAGTTTTCAGCCAAAAAAGTATTCACCATCAAAATAGCACTAGACATGTATAGACAGGAAGTCAAACAAGTGCTAAACATATATACAAGGTGAACTACCCCTAGCAAGGTTCAATCATCATGCTATAGAATGAACCATAGACTTGTGTATTCAAATTTTATCGGAGTTGCAGCGGTTAAATTACACAAGTTCAAATTTCAGCATGTGATTGCGAGAGGTTGAAAGCTTGTCATTGCCTAACTTTTCAACTGTGTGAAGCCTATGCAGAAGCAATCAGAAGCTTAAAGCAACAGTTTCGGTCATACACTACACAGCTCAAGTTTAACTCATAGTTCATTGAGAGACAGTCTCGATACTGTGATGTGCTGACAAGCAATCCCATCTCGATCTTTCCAATTTACTTAACTTGGTTCAAATTTAAAACAGAATATGAAAATACCAAGCAAGTGAATGACTTAGAACTAGAGACATAGCAACCTAGCATATATGAAAAGCACAAGTGATTTCAACATATTCTGCACATGCTAGTTGCATATCTCAATGGTGAATATTTTCAAGTTTTATGTTCATTAAGCAAATTCACCATTCATAAAATAGCTTAGCTCACAACATGTATCAGTGATCAGAAAGAGCATAAGCTACAAGCATCATCACAAATCATCAGAGCATACACTATACAGAGCATAGTCACATTCTAAAGATTATTTACATGAAGCTCTGAATGTAAATATGCAAGATGAAATGCAAAGATGCATGATGAAACCAATTGAAAGAAAAAGAGTCGGAATATAATACACGAACCAAAATGTTTCCCCCATCTAAAAGGGGAAACACACACCAAGCTCACCTCTCAACCTAGCAAAAGTTGATTGGTCCAAAGGCTTGGTGAAAATATCAGCCAACTGATGATGAGTATCGACATGGCAAAGGTCGATATCACCCTTCTCATAATGGTCTCGCAGAAAATGAAAGCGCATATCAATGTGTTTGGTCTTAGAGTGCAACACGGGGTTCTTAGCAACGCTAATAGCACTCGTGCTGTCACAAAGCAAAGGAACGCGAGAAAAGCTCAAACCAAAATCACGCAAAGTGTCTATCATCCAAAGCAACTGGGAACAGCAGCTAGCCGCAGCAACATACTCAGCCTCCATGGTAGACTGGGCGACACTAGACTGCTTGCGAGAAGACCAAGATACAAGAGAAGAACCAATAAACTTACAAGTCCCAGAAGTGGACTTGCGATCAAGTCGGCAACCAGCAAAATCAGCATCAGAATAACCACAAAGGGAGAGGGTGGAGGAAGCAGAATACCAAATCCCAAATTCTGTTGTGAAGCATAAGTACCTCAAAATGCGCTTGATCGCTTGACGGTGCGAGGTGCGCGGCGACGACTGAAATCGCGCGCAAAGACACACCGCGAACTGGATGTCCGGGCGTGTCGCCATCAGGTACAGCAGCGACCCGATCATACACCGGTACTCCTTTTGGTCCACAACTTCTCCATCCACATCTGCATCCAGGGCCATCGTGGTCAACATGGGTGTTGGAAGAGGCTTGGCCTCACCCATATCGAACTTCTTCAGGACGTCCTTGGTATATTTGCCCTGGTGCACGAACGTCCCTTCTCGGGATTGCTTGATTTGCAACCCGAGGAAAAACATCAACTCGCCCATCATGCTCATCTCAAACTCCCTGCTCATAGTGTCTGCAAACTTGGCAACCAAAGCGTGAGAAGAACCACCGAAAATGATATCATCCACGTAAATCTGGACCAAGAGAGTGTCATTGCCTTGCTTGAGGAGAAAGAGCGTTTTATCCACACATTCCATTTTAAAAGCCTTAGCAAGCAAAAAGGTTTTCAACCTATCATACCAGGCTCTAGGGGCTTGTTTCAAACCATACAAAGCTTTGTGAAGTTTAAAAACATGGTTTGGAAACTTGGGATTTTCCAAACCGGGGGGTTGTTTCACATACACCTCCTCTTTTATGTAGCCGTTTAGGAAGACACTCTTGACATCGATTTGAAAAAGTTTAAACCCTTTGGATGCAGCAAAAGCCAAGAGGATCCTAATTGCCTCCAAACGAGCTACAGGAGCAAAAGTCTCCTCATAGACTATCCTCTCCTTCTGACTATACCCCTGGGCTACAAGTCTGGCCTTGTTTCTGACAACATGGCCATCTTATCCTTGTTTGTTTTTGAAAACCCATTTTGTCCCAATAGGGTGACACTCAGGAGGAAGAGAAATAAGAATCCAAACCCGATTTCTCTTAAAGTTTTCAAGCAACTCATGCATGGCATTGACCCAATCTGGATCAGATAAAGTGTGTCCAACAACTCGGGGTTCAAAATCAGCAACAAATGCAGAATGAGCAAACTGAGATATTTGTTGTGACCTAGACCGAGTGACACGTTCGCCGATGCTGCCGATCATCTGTTGAGGCGGGTGTTGGCGCTGAATGTGCCATGGCGCCTCCCGAGCTGTAGAGACCTCCCCCTCAACAGCAGCTGGTGCCTCCTCGGGTACAAAAGGTACCGCTCGAGGTGGCGGATCCCATGACCCCCAAGTAGTCGAAGAAGAAAGATCGGGGCCGTGAGTGGTAGTAGAGGTCGCTCTTTGCAGCACAGCAGGTGGAGGTGGTGCTGGGTCATCCATCCCTTCAGCACCCTCGTCCTCATCATCAAAAAGAGGCTCGCCAACCACATGATCACCTGCACGCTCAAAACAAGAAGAAGGACAAACCATGGTCTCATCGAAGGTGACATCAGATGTCTCGATGACTCGGTTAGTATCAAGGTTAAGTACACGATATGCACAAGTATGAGTGCCATAACCTAAAAATATACCGTCAGAAGAACGAGACTCAAACTTGTCTAGGTTGCCTTTCTTGAGTATAAAATAGTGGCAACTGAAAACTCAAAAATAACTCACTTTGGGTTGTTTTCCAAAACGCAACTCATAAGAAGTCTTTTTCAAGAAAGCTCGGAGAAAAATACGATTGGAAATATAGCATGCAGTGTTCATAGCCTCGGGCCAATATCGCCTAGGAGTCCTATGCTCATCGAGCATCGTCCTGGCCATCTCAACAAGGGTCCGATTCTTCCTTTCTACAACACCATTTTGAGGCGGTGTGTAGGGTGAAGAAAACTGATGCTCTAAACCCAAAGAGTTACAAAACTTCTCAAAATCTGAGTTCTTAAACTCGGAACCATTATCACTACGAATAGCTCGCATTGACTTCAAAGGGAACTCATTCTGAAGACGCAACATTAGATTGTGAGCAGAGGAGAAAGTCTCAGTTTTCTCAGCTAAAAAGAAAACCCACGAATATCTCGAAAAGTCATCAACAACAACAAGCACATACCACTTCCCACCAACCGAGCTCACCCGAGCCGGACCAACAAGGTCCATGTGTAAAAGCTCTCCAGGGCGCTTGGTCATGACCTGAGTCACTGGATGGTGGGGAGAAGCAACCATCTTCCCATGTCTACAAGAATGGCAAACAAGATCCTTCTCCATAGACAACTTGGACAATCCTCAGATTAGGCCAAGTGAGCTAAGCCTTGCAAGCAAGTCGAAGCTCAAATGTCCAAGTCTCCTATGCCACTTCCAAAGATCAGAGGAGGAAGGTCCAGCCACAAGACAACGAGAAATGCCAAAAGACTCCGAGAAGTTCGCACGACCAAAAGGCGAAATAAAAAATACAAGATTGCCCTGAGGATCCAAAATACAACTGAGATTCGGCTTAAAACGAATCTCATAGTCATCATCGAAAAGTTGTGAAACAGAAAGAAGGTTAAAATGCAAGTTAGAAACAAGAGCAACATCGCGCAACACAAAGTGCTCATTAACTCGCACCGACCCACGAGACAACACTTTACCTTTGCTATTGTCGCCGAAGGTGATAAACTCCTTTCCGGCAACAGGACTAAGACTGGAGAACCACTTGGCGTTTCCGGTCATGTGCCTCGAGCAACCGGAATCCACCAACCAAACGTTCTCCAATCATTTTACCTATATCAATAAAAAGACATAGGGTGAGCATACGGTCCAACACTGGGGTTAGTGAAGTAGGAAGAATACCAGTGTTGGGCCGGGTGCTCAAAAGAACGGTTAGCAGAAAAACCATTCCTAGCGCGCCTACGAGAAGAGTGATCACCACGTAGATGAAAACGTGGTCCGCTAAAGGCTGAGCGTCCATCACGATACTCAAAACGCGGTGGAGGGAAACACTCAACTACAAAGCCACCGCCACGGGGTCCACACCCCACAACTGCAGGCTCCCACCGGGCACGTTCTCTTCGCGGTCTAGGCCTAGGAACTTGAGGTTTTGGGCCTCTAGGCCTAGCAGCACGCCTCTAAACATTCGGCACATGTACATCATGGAAAGGATGGTACATGTCCGTGTTGTTCATCTCCTTTGCACGGCGCGCCTCTCTCTTGCGCCGAAAGCAAAACTCACTCAAGTGTCCATCTCTCCCACAGTGCTCACAATGGTACCTCACCGCTCTCATAGGGGGTTGTTGGTACTCACGGTAGTGGGTGTGGATCACTTTGCCCTTCTGTGGCATAAGCTCCTCTTGGATAGGTGGCAAGGTGTCTAGTTTGTTCCTGAGGTGGTTTGGTTTAGGAGCCCATGTTTGTTTCTTGGGTGGAGCTCTCGGAGGTTCAACAAACACCCCATCCTTGGTGTTAGGCTTGAGAGGCTCTTTGGGTGGAATCTTGATAAGCTTGGGAGTAGTGGTGGAGTTGGGCTTCTCACATGGTTAAGACCACTCGACTCTCCAATCTTGCCAAAAGATGAAACATCAACACCCTGAGCAAAGCCTACACCTGGACCTCCAGCAACACGCTTGAATTGGGAGATCATCATCCCAAGCTGCGGCTCACCACTAGACACTCATGACAAGATGGTCCGAAGGTATGTGTTTTCCTCCTCGATTTGCATCTTGTCATCCTTCACGTTGGATATCTCCATCTCCAAACCTTCATAGAAAACACACCTAGCCACACAAGTGGTACCCGAGTTGGCCTCTTCAAGAGACACAATCTTGGCATTCTTCTCTACCAACTCGGATTGCAAGCCCGCACAGGACTTGCACGCACCCAACAGCGAGGATCTAGCCTTAAGCTCATCCACCTCTCCTATCAACACAACATACTTACTTCTCAAAGTGAGAAGGTCAGTCATGTGTGTGGAGCACATCTCACACTCCTCCTCCTCGGTGACAACAACGGTGGACTTGACAGATTCAAGTTTCTTCACCGTATCCTCCCACTTATGCCTAAACTCCTTCCGCTCTCCAGCAGCACGCCTAAGCAACTTATCTTGACTAAGAAGGGCGGCAGTAAGCTTCTTGACCTCAGCAAAATGCTCGTCGGGGGTCAGAGATACCTGGGAGGTGTCGTCGTCGTCGTTCCGAGGGATCTCCTCCAGCTCACCGTCGACCTCCTTGCCGAGGGCCATGGTGCAGAAGCCCTCGTTATCGGCGAAGAAGTAGATGTCGTTCAGCTTGTCCTCGATCCTCTTCTTCTTCTCGGACTCGTTGTCGCTTGAGGAAGCGGAGTCGTCATCCGAGTCATCGACGTCGCTGAGCGTGGCGAAGAATGCACGCTGCTCAGCCAGGGCCTTCTCCAAGTACTTTGTCTTGATGTACTCCTTGTTGAAGCTGGATCAGATATAGCGTGTCCAACATCTCGGGGTTCAAAATCAGCAACAAATGCAAAATGAGCAAATTGAGAGATTTGTTGTGACCTAGACCGAGTGACACGTTCGCCGATGCTGCCGATCATCTATTGAGGCGGGTGTTGGCGCTGAATGTGTCGTGGCACCTCCCGAGCTGAAGAGACCTCCCCCTCAACAGCAGCTGGTGCCTCCTCGGGTACAAAAGGTACCGCTCGAGGTGGTGGATCCCACGGCCCCCAAGTAGTCGAAGAAGAAGGATCGGGGCCGTGAGTGGTAGTAGAGGTGGCTCTTTGCGGCACAGCAGGTGGAGGTGGTGCTGGGTCATCCATCCCTTCAGCACCCTCGTCCTCATGATCAAAAATAGGCTCACCAACCTCATGATCACCTGCACGCTCAAAACGAGAAGAAGGACAAACCATGGTCTCGTCGAAGGTGACATCAGATGTCTCCATGACTCGGTTAGTATCAAGGTTAAGTACACGATATGCACGAGTATGAGTGCCATAACCTAAAAATACACCGTCAGAAGAAGGAGACTCAAACTTGTCTAGGTTGCCTTTCTTGAGTATAAAACAGTGGCAAACGAAAACTCAAAAATAACTCACTTTGGGCTATTTTCCAAAACACAACTCATAAGAAGTCCTTTTCAAGAAAGCTCGGAGAAAAATACGATTGGAAATATAGCATGCAGTGTTCATAGCCTCGGCCAAATATCGCCTAGGAGTCCTATGCTCATCGAGCATCATCCTGGCCATCTCAACAAGGGTCCGATTCTTCCTTTCTACCACACCATTTTGTGGCGGTGTGTAGGGGGAAGAAAACTGATGCTCTAAACCCAAAGAGTTACAAAACTTCTCAAAATCCGAGTTCTTAAACTCGGAACCATTATCACAACGGATAGCTCGCATTGAGTTCAAAGGGAACTCATTCTGAAGACGCAAAATCAGATTGCAAGCAGAGGAGAAAGTCTCAGTTTTCTCAGCTAAAAAGAAAACCCACGAATATCTCGAAAAGTCATCAACAACAACAAGCACATACCACTTCCCACCAACCGAGCTCACCCGAGCCGGACCAACAAGGTCCATGTGTAAAATCTCTCCAGGGCACTTGGTCATGACCTGAGTCACTGGATGGTGGGGAGCAGCAACCATCTTCCCTTGTCTACAAGAATGGCAAACAAGATCCTTCTCCATAGACAACTTGGACAATCCTCGGATTAGGCCAAGTGAGCTAAACCTTGCAAGCAAGTCGAAGCTCAAATGTCCAAGTCTCCTATGCCACTTCCAAAGATCAGAGGAGGAAGGTCCAGCCACAAGACAACGAGAAATGCCAAAAGACTCCGAGAAGTTCGCACGAAAGACTTTTCCAAAAGGCGAAATCAAACATACAAGATTGCCCTGAGGATCCAAAATACGACTGAGATTCAGCTTAAAACGAATCTCATAGTCATCATCGAAAAGTTGCGAAACAGAAAGAAGGTTAAAATGCAAGTTAGAAACAAGAGCAACATCGCGCAACACAAAGTGCTCATTAACTCGCACCGACCCACGAGACAACACTTTACCTTTGCTATTGTAGCAGAATGTGATAAACTCCTTTCCGGCAATAGGACTAAGACTGGAGAACCACTTGGCGTTTTCGGTCATGTGCCTCGAGCAACCGGAATCCACCAACCAAACGTTCTCCAATCGTTTTACCTACATCAATAAAAAGACATAGGGTGAGCATACGGTCCAACATTGGGGTTAGTGAAGTAGGAAGAATACCAGTGTTGGGCCGGGTGCTCAAAAGAACGGTTAGCACAAAAACCATTCCTAGCGCGCCTACGAGAAGAGTGATCACCACGTAGAGGAAAACGTGGTCCGCTAAAGGATGAGCGTCCATCACGATACTCAAAACACGGTGGAGGGAAACGCTCAACTACAAAGCCACTGCCACGGGGTCCATAGCCCACAACTGTAGGCTCCCGCCGGGCACGTTCTCTTCGCGGTCTAGGCCTAGGAACTTGAGGTTTTGGGCCTCTAGGCCTAGCAGCACGCCTCTGAACATTCGGCACATGTACATCATGGAAAGGATGGTACATGTCCGTGTTGTTCATCTCCTTTGCACAACGCGCTTCTCTCTTGCGCCGAAAGCAAAACTCACTCAAGTGTCCATCTCTCCCACAGTGCTCACAATGGTACCTCACCGCTCTCATAGAGGGTTGTTGGTACTCACGGTAGTGGTTGTGGATCACTTTGCCCTTCTGCGGCATAAGCTCCTTTTGGATAGGTGGCATGGTGTCTAGTTTATTCCTGAGGTGGTTTGGTTTTGGAGCCCATGTTTGTTTCTTGGGTGGAGCTCTCGGAGGTTCAACAAACACCCCATCCTTGGTGTTAGGCTTGAGAGGCTCTTTGAGTGGAATCTTGATAAGCTTGGGAGTAGTGGTGGAGTTGGGCTTCTCACATGGGTTCAGACCACTCGACTCTCCAATCTTGCCAAAAGATGAAACATCAACACCCTGAGCAAAGCCTACACCTGGACCTCCAGCAGCACGCTTGAAGTGGGAGATCATCATCCCAAGCTGCGGCTCACCACTAGACACCCATGACAAGATGGTCCGAAGGTATGTGTTTTCATCCTCGGTTTGCATCTTGTCATGCTTCACGTTGGCTATCTCCATCTACAAACCTTCACACAGAACACACCTAGCCACACAAGTGCAACCCGAGCTGGCCTCTTCAAGAGACACAATCTTGGCATTCTTCTCTGCCAACTCGGATTGCAAGCCCACACAGGACTTGCACACACCCAACAACGAGGATCTAGCCTTAAGCTCATCCACCTCTCCTATCAACACAGCATACTTACTTCTCAAAGTGAGAAGGTCAGTCATGTGTGTGGAGCACATCTCACACTCCTCCTCGGTGACAACAACGGTGGACTTGACAGATTCAAGTTTCTTCACCGTATCCTCCCACTTCTGCCTAAACTCCTTCCGCTCTCCAGCAGCACGCCTAAGCAACTTATCTTGACTAAGAAGGGCGGCAGTAAGCTTCTCGACCTCAGTAAAAAGCTCGTCAGGGGTCAGAGATACCTGGGAGGTGTCGTCGTGGTCGTCGTCGTTCCGAGGGATCTCCTCCAGCTCGCCGTCGACCTCCTTGCCGAGGGCCATGGTGCAAAAGCCCTCGTTATCGGCGAAGAAGCAGATGCCGTTCAGCTTGTCCTCGATCCTCTTCTTTTTCTCGGACTCGTCGTCGCTTGAGGAAGCGGAGTCGTCATCCGAGTCGTCGATGTCGCTGAGCGTGGTGAAGAATGCACGCTGCTCAGCCTGGGCCTTCTCCATGTACTTCGTTGAAACACCTCTAGTGTTTAAGTCAACTAAAACCTGACATGTCATCATGAGCATGGAAAGCATTCATGTAGCAACACTAAAGATGCATTTACAATTTGCATAAAACTTGATCTCAAATGCATCATATGCTTGTTTAATTCTGTCTTGTTCAATGGATGTGTAGTAATTAAGGATTTACATGTGGCTGATTTCTAGTGAAGATGGGTTAGTGGAGTTATGTTGTGCATAAAAACTCAAGTCATTATAGTAGCTCTATGATGAAGACTATGATCCATGCTGACTCAGGGCATGGCCCCAAAAGCAAAGTTGTAGATACTAATGAACGGAACAACTTTGGTATAATAAGTTAACTAAGATTCTGCACAAAATTTGAATTGAAACAAATTTGTTTAAACCCTAGAATCTACCCTTGAACTACAACTTACAAACCAATGAGAATCTGACCTTGGTCCTTTAATCAAAGTTGTGGGGAATGGCAAATGTGACAACTTTCATGTTCACAGAATTTAAAGTTCTTCAGAAAATTTCAAAGTAATTTGAGAAACCAATTTGGGTCAAATTTGAATTCAAACTCTAATTCAAAAACTACGCCGAATTGGCACATGGTCCTTTAAGCAAGTTTGTAGATCACAAAATTCTAAACAACTTTCATTCTTACGGATTTTGCACTTTAGTTCAAATTTTGGTCGCAATTTGAATGGGGACAAAACCCACTCTAGCTACAGTCCCAAGAGCCTTGCATGGCGGCCACGGCGGCCACCGCGCGTCACGGCGCGTTCCAGCGTCGACACGTCCCCATCCACGTGCCACTCTCTCCGTCCACATGCATCACTCGCTGACGCACCCTTTGAGCTCCTCGTCGCGTACTTATGCCCTGTCCTCGCCGCGCTCTACTCCTTTCTTCCCCTCTGCTCACGCCGGCAACGCGCAGTGGAGCTCCACTGGCAAAATTCACCGCCGTCGAGCTTCCACCGCAGTCGCCCGCATGTTCCTAGCTCCGCCACAACCCCGCGCACCTTCCCGACCCTTTGAATCGAGCTCTAGCCACCTGCATTGCCCGCGCTGAGCCCTTCTTCCCCAACTCCGGCAAGTCGCCGCCGCGGGTGAGCTCACCGTCGCGCGGAAAGTCTGAAGCTCCTCGGGTCCAATTAATTGCGCCATTGACTCCGCCTTGACTTGCTGTCTACCATCGGCTCGACCACCGGGTCGCTACCGCGCAGGGAGGACCGGGACGCCGTCGTGGAACCTCGGAACGCCGCCACCATTGCCGCCGTTGTCGACCTCCACCTTCTCGAGCCCCTCCGACCGAGCCGACGCGAGCACTAGCCCTAGGTGAGCTTCCTGGTGCCGATGCTTGCTCCCGTTTGGTCTCTACCGCGCTGCCTTGGCCGGAACGCCGGCGCGCCGCCGGGTACGGCATGGCCGAGCCGCCATTGCCGCGGCCGCCCTTTCTCCGGGCGCCTATAGCCTCAACCGAGCCCATGCCTGTGTCCGTGATGCGTAGGGGAGCATGATGGTGGTGTTGGTTTGGCCTCTGGCCTCGCCGTCGGCGAGAACGGCCGGCGGTCAGCGCCGCCGCGCGCTTGGTCAGCGCGCTGGGCCGGCCTGACGCCCTGGCCCCGCCTGTCAGTGGTCTAGGGTTTAGGGTTTTCTATTTTCAGCGATTATGAACAGTAGTGAGATTTGTTATCTTTGCTGTATTATTGTTATAGCTCCTAAAATTCTAAAAAGTTTTGTGTAGACTCTCTGACCTGTGTAGAAATTTATAAAAATAATAAACTTGGAATTTGGACATGTTTTGATGGGGTATTAAATTAGCCAATTAATTAACTTTAGCACATTAAATAATTTTTGTAGGCTTTTCCTGAAGTCCAAAAATTGTGAAATCAATTTTGAAGTACCTTGCAGCACATAACACACCCCTGCATAAATTTCGAGCCCTTTTGGTAAAAATACATTTTTGGCCTTAATAATTAAGTCATTAATTAATAATGGTTGTTGATTGATTAAGTTTAATTCTGAAATTTTATTTCTCCTATCATGTTGTCAAAAGTTAGGTGGTCACTGTTATGTTAATTGAGTCTATTCACACAGAAAAGTTTTGGGTTAGGGGAAATCCCTTTTGGTGGCACCATGGATATATTGATTTGAGTAAGTAAATTGTTTAACTAACAAAGTTGTAGTATATAAGTTGTTGCTGTTAAATAAAAATCCTGAGATAGAAAGTTGCATTTGTGTTTTGGATAGTTCTTTACTGAATGCCTATGTTATGGGACGAGCACTTGACCATTGTGACCATGCTTTTGACATGAAACTAGCTCTTAGTTCCTGTCACTTTTTGGATCAGTTTCGGGGGAAATAAGATATCCTCAAGATAATGAGGTTTTATGTTGAAATGTTGTATAGAAAAGTTGTAGAACTTTTGTATATCTAGCTGCTCCTAAAATTTCGTAATTGTTGGATGTATGAGTTGGGTGTTATGCTCTGTTCAATCTGGGTATGAGGTGCTGTCCAGAATCTGGACAGTTTGTGAAAACTGAACTGTTAGGAGTATTAAACTTATAAATCAGTTTTGGTGTATTATAATAAAGATGTAGAGGATTTCATGTGCTTTCCGTAATAGTTTAGATCACGATTGTTGATGGTTTTAAACTCCAGTTATGGTCTGTGGAACAGAGGTGTTCGAATCTATCCAGAATCTGGACAGATTTAACCAAATGAATTGTTTGGTCCAATTGACCCTGGAATCAGCTTTTGTGTATTACAGCAAAGTTGTATAGAATTTGTTAAGCTTTCCGTATTGTCATATATCACCTAAATTGAGGATCGTTAGCTCTAGTTATGGTGAAAACAAGTTGGTACATGAAACCTGTTCGGATTATCATTTATGCAAATCTTGTTCCAATTGTGATGCCACTTTCAGAATTCAGTATAGGGTTGTTGTATGATTGTTGTACTCTTCCACTGATAGTTGTCCAGCATCATGAGCATTCATTCATATACTCACCACATGCATCTTATATATTCTTGTTGTTACATTGCGTTTAGAAACCGAAGTTAGCACGGACCAGCCGGAAATTGCAGCAAGGGAAGCACATGTGTTCTACGAGGTTGGATTTGACATCTGTGGGGACGAGCCAGAAGAGGAACCCCAAGGCAAGCCCTGTGCATTTGCCCTACCTTGCAAATTTAATATAATATTACTTGTTCTTAAAATTGGTGCATTAAGTTTAGGAGTTGAATGTTACCGACTTGATGCATTGACTACCTTGATTATTCCTTATATCATCCTTGTCACTGGGTCATTTACAAAATACTTAGTCTGCTTAGTCTTGCTCAATAGAGTAGGTTTTTGAAAAGTGAGATGCTATTGTTGGGAACCTTTCCCTCGGTATGGGATGGTTTAATTAAAATGAGACCGGGCGGGTAACTTGCACAGGAAATGGAGTCCTGGTGTAGTGTTTCCGCCTGTGTCGCCTAGGGCCCATCTGCTGTTGGCCCGTTGGATCGAGAACTATTTGTTAGTACTGGTCACATGCTTCGGGAAGCCCTACTGTGGTTATGCCCTTACTGAATGGCGCACCCGCGCACTGGGAGTGGAGAGATGGCGGGAGTAGCGTGTACCCACCCTGCTCGGTCCCCTGTTGGACGTTACTCAACAAGGTCGTTGTATGGCGGTGGTGTACTGTACTCCCGGGTGGCGTGGCTCCGGTCCGGTTTGAGCGGATCCACGGGAAGGTTGATATATGCAAGTTTGGTCTTGCATATGTCGTGTGGTAAGGAAGCCCCAGCTGGGTAGATCAAGCGGTTCGAATCGTTGGTTGCTCCATGAGAAAAGGAGACTCGTCCTCGCCCCCTTTGCGTAGTTTAATGATGAAACATTGGAGGATTAATGGGTTGATTATGAGATGTATATTTATTTATTTAGACAATGTTAGAAATAAGGAATGACATAGCTACTTAGTAGTAGGTGCTTTTATGCAAAGGAAAATTGTTTATTCTTGCTAAAGCCTTACCTTGACTTTCCCCTTAGCCTGTATTCCTGAGTCTTCTCCCCATTTTATTAGTCGGGTAAGTCTTGTTGAGTACTCCTGTACTCAGGGTTCTATGACCCCATGTTGCAGGTGAGACCGCTGAACAGATGTGCTTCGGGCCTTGTTGCATGGCCATCTTTCCAGCCGAGGATGATAAGTAATGTGCCCTTGGGCAGGGTTTTAATAATATGGATATGTTATCAGACTTTCGACTGGCACTCTTGTACTATCGCAACTTGAACTCTTATCATCTATGTTGTAATAACAAACCCGGTTTGTAATATTATGTTTATGTAAGACTTCCGCTGAATCTCTGTTCTGGTATTTTGTATGAAATGTATCGTGCTGTAATGATTGTACTAGGATGATTCCTGTGACCCTTGGATGCATCAATCGTATCCAATAGATTAATCCAGTCTTGTGGCACACCTACATAACAGTCAGAGGTCGTTGGACAGATGACAGGTGTAGATGGGCCACATTATTGGGAGAGTCTGTTACAGGCTTGGTATCGGAGCAGGATCCCCGTGGCAATCATTATAGTAATTTGAAAAACCTTCAAAACTTAATTTCTAAGGAAAATCTAAAAAGCTCTTTTCTAAATCTTATCTTTTGCTTACCTTAACTTACTTCTTGCTTAGTTAGAAAAGAAGAAAGTGCTGGAATGTTTTGCCCTATGTTTAAAAGTTACAAAATTATTTGTTTGTGGGTATACAGGCAAGTAGATAATGTCGTATGCGTAGAATCGTAAGTATGCATCATTTCATCTTGCATAAATGAAATTCTAATAAATTCTCCTTCCTTAATAGATATCGGGTTAAGAGTATAACTGTGCTAACTTGTAGCTACACAAATTAACTTTAGTTTAAAATTGTTCTAGGCATGGCACGCACCAAGCAGACCGCTCGCAAGAGCACGGGACCGAGGGGAGTCCCACGCCACCAGCTTGCACCACGCAGAGGGGAGGGCAGCAGCAGCCGCAGCGGTCGCAGCCGCAAGGCGGAGCTTCGTGCTGAGGTCGCAAGGCTCACTGCCGCGCTTGCGGAGGCCACCAGGGAGTGGGCACGGGATGCCATGCTGATCGGTTTGCTGCAAGAGCAGCGAAAGGAGGCTCTCGTGACCGAGGCTGACCTGGAGGAGGAGAATGAGAAGCTGCGCAAGATGAGGGATGAAACCTGGCGCCGAGAGGACCTGACACGCGCTCGGGTCTTTCACCTAGAGTTTCAGATAGAGGACATGGAGCTCTATGCCAACAACCTGCACGAGGAGATTCACGTCCTCAACAATCGCCTCAATCCCTATCACGGCCCCGGGCAGCAGAGATGGAGGATGGTGTGGTCCTGGCTGACGGAGGAGAGCCCGATGAGGAGGAGGGCGAGCCCGAGTTAGTGATCGAGATCGACGACAGTGACGACGAGGGTGGCCACGTCTCCGGTCTTGACACTGACCGCGAGGAGTGATCGTAGTATGAGTAGTTCCTAACTAGTAGTATGGGAGGGTAGTTGCACTAGGTAGTCCCGCCAGGAGCGGACTTGTGTAATAAATAAATCAGACCTTGTGATGTGGAAGCAACTGCTTTTGCTGATGTGCAATGAAGTTTATGACTAGTTAATTATGAGTTAATTGTAAATGTTTATGGAATAATTGTGTATGTTACAGATGCCGGTGCATACGCGTGGTTCCGCGGGAACTGGTAGGTCCCGGGATGGGGAAAACCCCCGCAACCGCCACCACCACCCCCAACCATGGCTGAAGCTATTGCTGCATTGGCTACGGTAACAGCTGACAACACTAGGCTGCTACAAGCTCTGGCTTAGGACCGCGGGCAGGGGCATCAGGATGTCAACAACACGTACACGGATTTTATGGATACTCGCCCTCTGCTCTTTGCCAAAGCAGAAGAACCTTTGGAAGCAAATGAATGGCTGCGTACTATTGAGCAGAAATTCGAATTGATCCGATGCACAGACATTCAGAAGCCTCTTTTTGCAGCACCACAATTTAGAGGACCAGCAGGCACCTGGTGGGCAAATTATTTGGCCACACAAGCTGCTGGGCATCAGGTCACTTGGGCTGAATTTTGTGAAGTTTTTAGAGCACATCACATTCCGGCGGGCATCATGCAAATGAAGCTGGAAGAATTTCTCAAGCTGCAGCAGGGTACTCAATCAGTGATGCAGTACGTGAGCAAGTTCAACCATCTCTCTCAATATGCTCCTAAGCATGTTAACACTGATGCTAAGAAGAAGCAGTGCTTCATGCGAGGGCTGAGCACCAAGCGATAAACCATGATGACCACCTGTGCCAATTCCACCTTCAATGATATTGTGAGTATTGCCATCACCTCACAAAAGAAGAATCGTGTGCACAAGGAAGCAAAAAGAGGAAGACTGCTCAAGCTGGCGCATCTGGGAGTGTGCCGAAATGTCCCAAGTTCCTATACCATCCTGTTCCTCATGCTCATGTACCTGCTCGCCCACCACAGCACTACTACCAGCCCCAAGCTAATGCCAAAGCTTCTTCCCAGTTTCAGTATCCATGACAAACAAATGCACCTAGCTGCCAATCCACAAATGCCCCAAAGACCAGTAAACCTTGTTACAACTGTGGTGGGTCAGGACATTTTGCTAAGAATTGTCCTTCACCAAAGAATTTTAATTCCAATGTTCCTCGCCAGCAAGGTAATCAAACTAATCCACAAAATAAGCAGCAGCAAGGCAACCGTTCTGGTTCTCGATCAGGCACACAGAAGATTTATGTGGCACCCAAGACCGGACAAGTTCATCATACTCAAGTTGAGACTATTCCAGAAGGAGAACCAGTTATGCTGGGTACGTTTCCTGTTGCCAACCATTTAGCAGTTACACTTTTTGACTCTAGTGCATCGCATTCATTCATCAATAGAGAGTTTGTCAGGAAGCATGCAATTCCAATATGTGAGTCCAAAGGGAAAATATCTATACTATCACCAGGCGGTCGGCTGTATGCCAATGAATTAGTACATCAGGTTCCAATAAAGATGGGACAACATGTTTATCCCACTTCTATGATTGTGCTGAACCACCAGACCTTAGATGTGATTTTGGGGATGAACTGGATGCAGCGTTACGAGGCTGTATTAGATACATTGAATAGGACTGTTCGTTTAAATTCACCAGACCGAAAATCCCAGATTCTCATCCAACTTCCAAAACCCAAACTGATGAGCCTGAAGATATGTGCTATGGTTAGTGAAGGAGTTGAGAATGTCCCAGTGGTACGAGAATTCCCTGTTGTGTTCCCGGAAGAGTTGCCTAGTCTGCCACCTGACAGAAATGTGGAGTTTGTGATTGAGTTGCAACCAGGGACAACACCTGTATCCTGAAGAGCTTATAGAATGGCTCCAAAGGAATTAGCCGAGTTGAAGACTCAATTAAAAGAGCTCTTAGAGAAGGGTTTTATCCGACCTAGTTCCTCTCCCTGGGGATGTCCCGCTATCTTTGTGAAGAAGAAGGACAAAACATTATGGATGTGCGTAGACTATCGTCCCCTCATTGAGGTAACCATCAAAAATAAATATCCCCTTCCACGCATTGATCTTCTCTTTGACCAGCTCACCTGAGCCAAAGTCTTCTCCAAAATAGATATTAGATCAAGGTACCACCAGATAAAGATTAGACCCGAAGATATTCCTAAAACTGCCTTGACAACTCGATATGGCCTGTATGAATATCTTGTCATGTCCTTTGGCCTAACCAATGCTCCAGCCCATTTCATGTATCTCATGAACTCTGTGTTCATGCCTGAGCTCAACAAGTTTGTGGTAGTATTCATCGATGATATCCTGATATATTCCAAAACCAAAGAAGAACATGCTGAACATCTTCGCATTGTACTGACTCGTCTGCGTGAGCATCAGCTATATGCTAAATTCAGCAAGTGTGCTTTTTGGTTAGAAGAAGTCCAATTCCTGGGTCATGTGCTATCTGCTGAGGGTATTGCAGTTGATCCCGGAAACGTGCAGGATATTCTGAAATGGATGTCGCCAACCATAGTTCATCAGGTCCGCAGTTTCCTCGGGATGGCCGGTTATTATCGTTGTTTCATTCTTGGATTTTCGAAGATAGCCAAACCTATTACAGAGTTGCTCAAGAACCATGTCAAATTTAAATGGACTCCTGAGTGTGAGCAAGCCTTTCAAACCCTAAAGAAGCTGCTTACCACAGCACCAATATTAGCTCAACCAGATATTGAGAAACCTTTCGATGTATACTGTGATGCCTCCGGAATCGGTCTTCGCTGCGTATTAATGCAAGAAGGAAGAGTCATTGCCTATGCATCAAGACAGCTCAAGCGACATGAAGAACATTATCCTACTCATGATCTGGAGTTAGCTGCAGTAGTGCATGCACTAAAAATATGGCAACATTATTTGTTGGGAAATATCTGTCATATGTACACGGACCACAAGAGTTTGAAGTACATCTTTACTCAGGAAGACATGAATATGCGGCAAAGGAGGTGGCCGGAGTTAATCAAGGACTATGATCTAGAAATACATTACCACCCAGGTAAGGCAAATGTAGTTGCTGACGCCCTCAGTCGGAACCCTCACTGCAATTGTTTAACAGTTGCACCCATGCATCTTAGTCTGTGTCAAGAGCTGGAAAAGTTGGGTATAGAAATAGTTTCACAGGGAAGCCTGACTAATGTTAGAGTCGAGCCTACCATACAAGAAGAAATTATAGCAGCTCAGAAAGTGAGCAAGGGAATAGGTCATATTATGGCAAAAATCAAAGCAGGAGAAACAACTTGTTTCAGAGTTGATGAGGTAGGTGTGTTATGGTTTAAGGACCGACTAGTTGTTCCGAAGATACCCGAGCTCAGATAGAAGATTCTTGATGAAGCTCGTCTTACCAGGTTAGCTATCCATCCAGGAAGTAATAAAATGTATCAAGATTTGAAACAAAGATTCTGGTGGATAAAGATGAAGATTGAAATAGCTCGCTATGTGGCTCAGTGTGACACTTGTCAGAAAGTGAAGGCAATACGCTTGAAGCCAGCAGGTGAGTTACAACCCTTGCCTATTCCAGCTTGGAAATGGGAAGATATTAGCATGGATTTCATAGTGGGTCTTCCCAAAACTTCCAAGGGATTTGATTCTATATGAGTAATTGTGGATCGTCTAACAAAGTCAGCTCATTTTATTCCGGTTAAAGCCAAATTTAGAACTCCTGTTTATGCCCGAATCTATATTGCCCGAATCTTGAGTCTTCATGGTGTGCCAAAGACGATAGTCTCTGACAGAGGAACACAGTTTGTCTCTCAGTTTTGGAAGCAATTGCATAATGCGTTGGGAACCAAACTTCTTTTCAACACAGCCTATCATCCTCAGACTAGAGGTCAAACCAAGAGGGTGAATCAGATTTTAGAGGATATGTTGAGATCCTGTGTGCTCACCTATCCTAATCAATGGGATGAATGTCTTCCATTAGCAGAGTTCTCTTATAATAATAGCTATCAAGAAAGTATCAGGATGGCACCATTTGAAGCACTTTATGGACAAAGGTGTCGAACCCCGTTGAACTGGTCAGAGCCTGGCGAGAGAAGCTTTTTCGGAGTTGATTTAGTAAAAGAAGCTGAAGAAAAAGTAAAACAAATACAAAATAATCTGAAGGTAGCCCAGACCCGACAAAAGAGTTACGCGGACAGAAGACGAAGACCGTTAGTATTTTCTGAGGGAAGCTATGTATACCTGAAAGTGTCACCAATGAAGGGAGTGGTTCGATTTGGTGTAAAGGGAAAACTGGCACCTCGATACATTGGACCATTCAAAATTATAAAGCGGTGTGGAAAGCAAGCTTACCGGTTAAAGTTGCCTGAACAACTTGCAGCGGTACATAATGTATTCCATGTGTCTCAGTTAAAGCAATGTTTGCGAGTGCCCGATCAAGTGATGAATTATGAAGGCGTGGACATTCAGCCAGATATGACTTATTTAGAATATCCAGTCAAAGTACTTGATCAAAAGGACCGAGTCACCCAAAGTAGAACTGTTAGATTCTATAAAGTGCAATGGGATCAACATTCCGAAGAAGAAGCAACCTGGGAATGTGAAGATTTTCTGTTGGAGCACTTTCCGGATTTCCTCGCTTCTGTTTAGGTATGTGTTTCGACGGTTTAGGAAAGCTTATATGGGTACTCTAGAGGAAAATCATAGATTTAGACCCTGACACATTTCTTTTTCCATTATCTAGCCAGTTAAGCCAATCTCGTGACGAGATTTCTTTAAGGGGGAGGAGCTGAAACACCTCTGGTGTTTAAGTCAACTAAAACCTGACATGTCATCATGAGCATGGAAAGCATTCATGTAGCAACACTAAAGATGCATTTACAATTTGCATAAAACTTGATCTCAAATGCATCATATGCTTGTTTAATTCTGTCTTGTTCAATGGATGTGTAGTAATTAAGGATTTACATGTGGCTGATTTCTAGTGAAGATAGGCTAGTGGAGTTATGTTGTGCATAAAAACTCAAGTCATTATAGTAGCTCTATGATGAAGACGATGATCCAAGCTGAATCAGGGCATGGCCCCAAAAACAAAGTTGTAGATACTAATGAAAGGAACAACTTTGGTATAATAAGTTAACTAAGATTCTGCACAGAATTTGAATTGAAACAAATTTGTTTAAACCCTAGAATCTACCCGTGAACTACAACTTACAAACCAATGAGAATCTGACATTGGTCCTTTAATCAAAGTTGTGGGGAATGGCAAATGTGACAACTTTCATGTTCACAGAATTTTAAGTTTTTCAGAAAATTTCAAAGTAATTTGAGAAACCAATTTGGGTCAAATTTGAATTCAAACTCTAATTCAAAAACTAGGCCGAATTGGCACATGGTCCTTTAAGCAAGTTTGTAGACCACAAAATTCTTAATAACTTTCATTCTTACGGATTTTGCAATTTAGTTCAAATTTTGGTCGCAATTTGAAAGGGGACAAAACCCACTGTAGCTACAGTCCCAGGAGCCATGAATGGCGGCCACGGCGGCCACCGCGCGTCGCGGCGCGTTCTGGCGTCGACATGTCCCCGTCCACGCGCCACTCTCTCCGTCCGCATGCATCACTCGCTGGCGCACTCTCTGAGCTCCTCATCGCCTACTTATGCCCTCTCCTCGCCGCGCTCTACTCCTTTTTTCCCCTCTGCTCACGCCGGCAACGCGCAGTGGAGCTCCGCCGGCAAAATTCGCCACCGCCGAGCTTCCACCGCCGTCGCCCGCATGTTCCTAGCTCCACCACAACCCCGCGCACCTTCCCGACCCTTTGAATCGAGCTCTGGCCACATGCATTGCCCGCGCTGAGCCCTTCTTCCCCAACTCCGGCAAGTCGCCGCCGCGGGTGAGCTCACCGTCGCGCGGTAAGTCTGAAGCTCCTCGGGTCCAATTGATTGCGCCATTGACTCCGCCTTGACTTGCTGTCTACCATCGGCTCGACCACCGGGTCGCTACCACATAGGGAGGACCGGGACGCCGTCGTGGAACCTCGGAACGCCGCCACCATTGCCGCCGTTGTCGACCTCCACCTTCTCGAGCCCCTCCGACCGAGCCGACGCGAGCACTAGCCCTAGGTGAGCTTCCTGGTGCCGATGCTTGCTCCCGTTTGGTCTCTACCGCGCCGCCTTGGCCGAAACGCCGGCGCGCCGCCGGGTACGGCATGGCCGAGCCGCCATTGCCGCGGCCGCCCTGTCTTCGGGCGCCTATAGCCTCAACCGAGCCCATGCCTGTGTCCGTGATGCGTAGGGGAGCACGATGGTGGTGTTGGTTTGGCCTCTGACCTCGCCGTCGGCGAGAACGGCCGGCGGTCAGCGCCGCCGCGCGCCTGGTCAGCGCGCTGGGCCGGCCTGACGCCCTGGCCCCGCCGGTCAGTGGTCTAGGGTTTAGGGTTTTCTATTTTCAGTGATTATGAACAGTAGTGAGATTTGTTATTTTTGCTGTATTATTGTTATAGCTCCTAAAATTCTGAAAATTTTTGTGTAGACTCTCTAACCTGTGTAGAAATTTATAATAATAAAAAACAAGGAATTTGGACATGTTTTAATGGGGTATTAAATGAGCCAATTAATTAACTTTAGCACATTAAATAATTTTTGTTGGCTTTTCCTGAAGTCCAAAAATTATGAAATAAATTTTGTAGTACCTTGCAGCACATAACACACCCCTGCTCATAGAAAGTTGCATTTGTGTTTTGGATAGTTCTTTACTCAATGCCTATGTTATGGGATGAGCACTTGACCATTGTGATCATGCTTTTGACATCAAACTAGCCCTTACTTTGTTCCTATCACTTTCTGGATCAGTTTCGGGGGAAATAAGATATCATCATGATAATGAGGTTTTCTTTGAAATGTTGTATGGAAAAGTTGTAGCACTTTTGTATATCTAGCTGCTCCTAAAATTTCGTAATTGTTGGATGTATGAGTTGGGTGTTATGCTCTATTCAATCTGGGTATGAGGTGCTGTCCAGAATCTGGACAGTTTGTGAAAACTGAACTGTTAGGAGTATTAAACTTATGAATCAGTTTTGGTGTATTATAAGAAAGATGTAGAGTATTTCATGTGCTTTCCAGAATGGTTTAGATCACGATTGTTGATGGTTCTGAACTCCAGTTATGGTCTGTGGAACAGAGGTGTTCGAATCTGTCCAGAATCTGGACAGATTTAACCAAATGAATTGTTTGGTCCACTTGACCCTGGTATCAGCTTTTGTGTATTACAGCAAAGTTGTAGAGAATTTGTTAAGATTTCCAGATTGTCTTATATCACCTTAATTGATGATCGTTAGCTCTGGTTATGGTGAAAACAATTTGGTACATGAAACCTGTTCGGATTATCATTTATACAAATCTTGTTCCAATTGTGATGCCACTTTCAGAATTCAGTATAGGGTTGTTGTATGATTGCTGTACTCTTCCACTGATAGTTGTCCAGTATCATGAGCATTCATTCATATACGCACCACATGCGTCTTATATATTCTTGTTGTTGCATTGCGTTTAGAAACCGAAGTTAGCATGGACCAGCCGGAAATTGCAGCAAGGGAAGCACCTGTGTTCTACGAGGTTGGATTTGACATCTGTGGGGACAAGCTAGAAGACGAACCCCAAGGCAAGCCCCGGTGCATTTGCCCTACCTTGCAAATTTACAATAATATTACTTGTTCTTAAAATTGGTGCATTAAGTTTAGGAGTTGAATGTTACCGACTTGATGCATTGACTACCTTGATTATTCCTTATATCATTCTTGTCACTGGGTCATTTACAAAATACTTAGTCTGCTTAGTCTTGCTCAATAGAGTAGGTTTTTCAAAAGAGAGATGCTATTGTTGGGAACCTTTCCCTCGGTATGGGATGGTATAATTAAAATGAGACCGGGCGGGTAACTTGCACAGGAAATGGAGTCCTGGTGTAGTGTTTCCGCCTGTGTCGCCTAGGGCCCGTCCGCTGTTGGCCCGTTGGATCAAGAACTATTTGTTAGAACTGGTCACATGCTTCGGTAATCCCTACTGTGGGTATGCCCTTACTGGAACGGCGCACCCGCGCACTGGGAGTTGAGAGATGGCAGGAGTAGCGTGTACCCACCCTGCTCGGTCCCCTATTGGACGTTACTCAACAAGGCCGTTGTAGGGCGGTGGTGTACTGTACTCCCGGGTGGCGCGGCTCCGGTCCGGTTTGAGCGGATCCACGGGAAGGTTGATATGTGCAAGTTTGGTCTTGCATATGTCGTGTGATAAGGAAGCCCCAGCTTGGTGGATCAGGCGGTTCGAATCGTCGTTTGCTCCACGAGAAAAGGAGACTCGTCCTCGCCCCCTCAGCGTAGTTTAATGATGAAACTTTGGAGGATTAAAGGGTTGATTATGAGATGTATATTTATTCATTTAAACAATGTTAGAAATAAGGAATGGCATAACTACTTAGTAGTAGGAGCTTTTATGCAAAGGAAAATTGTTGATTCTTGCTAAAGCCTTACCTTGACTTTCCCCTTAGCCTGCATTCCTGAGTCTTCTCCCCATTTTATTAGTCGGGTAAGTCTTGTTGAGTACTCCTGTACTCAGGGTTCTATGACCCCATGTTGCAGGTGAGACCGCTGAACAGATGTGCTTCGGGCCTTGTTGCATGACCATCTTTCCGGCCGAGGATGATAAGTAATGTGCCCTTGGGCAGGGTTTTAATAATATGGATATGTTATCAGACTTTCGGCTGGCACTCTTGTACTATCGCAACTTGAACTCTTATCATCTATGTTGTAATAACAAACCCGGTTTGTAATATTATGTTTATGTAAGACTTCCGCTGAATCTCTGTTCTGGTATTTTGTATGAAATGTATCGTGCTGTAATGATTGTACTAGGATGATTCCTGTGACCCTTGGATGCATCAATCGTATCCAATAGATTAATCCAGTCTTGTGGCACACCTACATAACAGTCATAGGTCGTTGGACAGATGACATGTGTAGGTGGGCCACATTATTGGGAGAGTCTGTTACATTCATCTTGATGTACTCCTTGTTGAAGCCGCCCTTCCGCTTGTACTTCGCGGGGACGTACTTCTCCTTGCGTTTGCCGGAGTCGTACTTGTGCCCATGATCCGCCTTGCCGAAGACTTGCTTGTTCTTCTTCGGGCAATTGGCGATGAAGTGGTTGGGGTCGCCGCACTCGAAACAACCTGAGCGTCCTCCTCCGCGGCGACTGTTCATGCGGTTGTTGTGGAACCGCGAGAACCGGTTGGCGAGCAAGGCCAACTCGTCATCCCCCATGAACTTCAGCTGCTCCTTTGTGACAGAAAGAAGTGAAGAGAGTGCAAATCCTCCAGAGGGTTTAGCAGAAGAGCCAGAAAGCAAAGCCATCGACGGGCCAAAAGGATTTTCATAAGAAGCCCTCGCCATGGCATCAATCTCACTGGACTTGAGCTTACTGAAGTGCTCGTCGCACGTGAGGGTCTCATAGTTAGGCGATTCAATGATCGCCTGAACCTTGGAATCCCACACCGACCGATCAAGAGTGTGTAAAAGCTTCAAAGCCCTCTCATGATCGTCGAAAGACAACAGCTCCTTGTTAGCCCTCATCCTGTTGACAATCACCTGAAAGCGAGCGAATAAACTCTCTATGCTCTCACCGGGCATGTGTCGAAAGTTCTCATACTCTCCCTTGTGCGACTCGTAGAGACGGGTTTTGACTTGAGTGGTTCCCTCATGGAAACGCATGAGGGTAGCCCAAATCTCCCGAGCTGTAGCGAGGTGAGAAACACGATCAAACTCCGTCATGCTCAAGCATGAGAAAAGAGCATTACGGGCTCGGCTATTGGCATCGTGCTCATTAATCTGATGCTGAGTAGCACGAGCGGCCAAGACCACGTAATCTGCAGAGTTGCAAATATCCCAAATGGAAGCACCCAAACTCTGCAGATAGGCCGACATGCATATCTTCCAATACGCATAGTTCGTCTCATCAAAGAACGGTGGTTTGCCCATGCCGCGATCCATGTCGCCTTCTGTGGATCTAGAACAGGCTCAGGTGGAAGATCCTTAACCCGCTCCGATACCAATGGAAGGACCGAAAGAGCTAACAGAAAGCGACCAGAGGGGGGGGGGTGAATGGGAGCTTCAAAAATTCTTTTCAGAAGCTTGTTGCCACTGTCTCAAGAATCAACCCAAGAGCAAACCTAGAGCTTGAATAGTGTCCACGACCCTAGATGTAGGGTGGATGCTTCCAAGAAGCACAGCGAGACACTACACAACTCTAGAAACCTAACGCAAAAGCCGGAAATCAAAACCGACAACGAACGAACGAACCACGGACGAAAACGCGCAAGCAGCACTTGACCGGACTCTAGTTAGCGTCCGGTCAGTGGGCACCGGACGCGTCCGGTCAAGCAAAAATGCTTCTGGACCCTTACTGTTCCTGACCGGACTCACTAGAGAGGAGCGTCCGGTCAAAAGCTCAGCGTCCGGTCGAATCAAACAAACACGGTGAACAGTGTGACAGGTGCGTCCGGTCGCTTGTGAGTCCAGCGTCCGGTTGTGTTGAAGAAAAACATAGTTTAACGAGTTCAACGAGCCGACTCACAGGGAGCGTCCGGTGGATGAAACGCCTGCATCCTGTCACCCTGATGCAGACCAGTTTCTTCACCGATTCGACTCAAACTCGTCCAAAACAAAACCTCTAGGGTTCAAACTTGGTGAGTAGAGTCACAAGGAGGATAGTGAGCTACCCCTAAGAGATCATGGCTCCAACCTATCTCCAAATCGATGAATCGAGGAAAATTGAGGAGAGGGGAGAAAAGTTGATCTAAAACAAAAACCGATCTATCTACTTGTTCATGAGGTTTCAGTTAAATTCCTTTGGTGAAAGTGATCACCTCACTACAAAGAACAAGTTGATTCAAATTGTTTTGCAAATGGAGCAACAAAGAAGGAGAACGATCAACGGGAAAATCGTGGAGGAAAAGTAAAACGCGAAGAACAACATCAAAACGCGAATCACAGCCACGAATTGCATCCGTATGGCTACCACATGCTACAATAGTGAGATTACGGTCTCACTTCCTCAAAATCTCCAGTACACAGAGGTATGGTTCTCTGCGGATCTCAGTTGCTACAGCAGGGGATTGGGAGAGCAGGAAAACCTAGAAGGCAAAGAGCAAATGACTGAGATGATTTGGGAGGTGGGTGTCTCCTCCTACTTATCCGAATTCTAATTCCCACTCTACCCCTAACTAATTACAGAGCAAACCAGCTAAACCCTAGGGTTATTCTGGACCAACTCGTGGTAGGTGGTGATCCGACGGCCACGCCCGCACAACTGGTAGCGTTGCCTCGACACAACCTCACCGATTGCCGCCACGTGCCGCCACCGCTCTGCTTGTCCTTTTCGCGGACTTCGCCCCCGGTTTTGAGGCCCAAACCGGGAAACCAACCTTCATGACCAACCCCCGGTTTTGAGGCCCAAACCGGGAAACCAGCCGTCCATTGCCTGAGTTTTGTGGCCCAAACTCAGAAACTCGCAGCGCCCAGGTTTTCGGGCCCAAACCTAGAAACCGTCCTTACCCCGAGTTTTGTGGCTGAAACTCGGAAATCGTAGCGCCCAGGTTTTGAGGCCCAAACCTGGAAACCGTCCACTCGGTGGTTTTTCTGTGGCTCAACCACCAAACCGAGCCGTAGAGGGGATGCACCGCCCGTGCACCCCGTCCACCGACAAATGTCCCCAGGTCCTCGACCCGAGCAACACTGTCGCCAGATGTAATAGAACCGACCAATTTGCACCTGATTAAGCACCGAGATCTCCGCTTGTCGCAAAGATCATCAAGTACTTAAGCTCGTACAAACCCGGTAGTCCGAAAATCTCGAAGGATTTCAAATTATTTCAACATTCAGCCAAGATCGTACTAATTCAGCGAACATGCCCACAAGTTACATCATAGTTGCACATAGTTCAAATACATCGGAGTACGAAATAATATTACAGACCATAGTTTGAGTAGTAGCGGAAGCAACATAGTTTTAAACATAAAGTTTGAATTGTTCTTAATATAGTGCCATTCCTCTGATCAGGTCCACAAAAGCATCAGATAAGATAAGTGGTGACCAAGCCCCTCGTCTAGTCGTCTCGCGTAACCGGGTACAGGCAGTTCTCGCTGTAGCCAAAGAAGCACTGGCCATCTGCAACAACAAGGGAATAAACCCTGAGTACGAGAAGGTACTCAGCTAGACTTACCCGCCATAAACCAGAAATAATGAGACACCAAGGATCATGTAGGCTATATGTGGGGTTGGCTATACATACCCTTTTGCATGAAAGCTTTTTGTAAGAAAAACTCAACTTAGGGTGATGGCAGTCACTTTAGTAATTAATTCTACCTTACTAGGTTTGCTCTTGATCTAAAACAAGCACTTGACTAATTATTCAAGCAAGAGTGACTATTTCATCAATAGCCTTTCAGATTCCATACCATAACCATATTTAGTTCCATAAGTTCTACGGGTGATGATCTATAGTCAATTACTCACTGTCCAGGAGCGATGGTGATTATAATCGATTCCTTCCTAGCTGGGGATAAAATGTCGCACACTCGCCCGATCACACCTGCGCTCGGTAGCCGTCGGCTGCCACTTAGGAGATTCAATAGCACAATTCGCGGGACGACCATGGGCCCTTCTACACCGGGGGTTATCTCAGTGTCAGGTCGCTTAAGCTATAGCTGCCCACGGTCATGCCAGGTCGATCAGTTCCCGCCTGCCCTCGGATTATGCCAGGTTGCTCAGAATAGTTGCCCGCAGTACAACTGAGGCCATGGGTGTTACGCGTCAACATCTCCATCACCGGCTCGAACAACCTTACTCGACTTCGCGGGAGGTACTCAGACCTACTCCGTTAAGTGATTGACGCGTTCAATTTGACTAAAGGGACATTCCCGAACGGGTCCTATGCGACACAGATGGGAGACTACTAACATACAGAACCCATGTCCTGCTGCTCTTACATCCAGCCCGGTCTCAGATTAATTATCACATGGTTAAGTCCATGATAGCACCAGGCTAGTCATGATTAGTATCCACCTGAATGCGGGAGACAGGAAATCACCCGACTTTTACCGATCTAAGCAGGGCTAAGCACATAATCGAGCCTAGACCTAACAGGGATATTAAGATAATAATTGTTGGTGGACAAGGATATAGTAACAATGCATCAACGGTAGCAATCAATTCCTACAACTTAATGCAACAGTCATTATCAGGTTATTTGTAAATCGATTGCAAACCATAGGAGTTAGAATGCTCTGGGGCTTGCCTTTCTCGAAGTCAGACGGACGGTGATCGCGGCACTCGGGCAGTTCCTCGGCGTCGGTGCCTCCGGTCTCTTCGAGCAGAATCTCTTCCTGACTCAGCTCTTCCTGCTGCGGAGGGTTCTGGGTCTCCTCTGCCAATCCTGTATGATGCTTAATACGTATGAATAGGATGAATGCACATAGAATGCATATAGGGTGCAACAGAGCTAACAACACTTCAGGAGATAAGCACATGTCATCTACTTCATTATCTTAAACAAGGTAGTCACCATCATCTTAATGATTATAAAAGACCTTTGCATCTAACAACCATTTAACTTTCCTAATTAATCACTTAAGATGCAAAATTACCACAGCATTACCTAGCTATTTAAATTATTTTCATCTACTTTCTTGCTTTAACAATCCTATTTAAACATGCTTATAACAGCAACTTATCCTAAAGAGTTTCAGAAAAATCTACAAAAAATACTTAGGGTTAATAACATGCAAAACAACTCACTGTTAAATTTTCAAGTCATTTGGATTTAAGCACCGTTCTCTATGAAAAAGATAAGTAACATGTTGGAAAGGTGCTTTGAACTACACATTATAACAGAAAGTGTCAAACAACAAATTTCATATTTTTCTTCTAAACTTCTTACCACAAGAGTAGTCTACAAAATTTATCAGGTTCATATTCATTATGTTTTAATTACTATAAATTATACAAGAAAACTGCATTTAACCATTTTAAATGCCTGCCAAAATATTTCACAGAGCACCTTCATGTTACATTTTTCCCAGAAACTACTCATCTACACAGATTTAACAAAATTGAAAATCACATTTTTCTGAGCTACACAGAATTAGTTATGCATTTTCTAAGTTAACAGCAAAATCCTAAATCAATTTAAACTACACATAAATGTATCACCAAAAATGAATTTAACATTTTTCACAGGTAGCCCTATTCATTCTTAACACACCAAAACTTGTTACACATCATTTGGACTTAAAATGAGCCTTGAATGAATTTTTGAAGCCTTTACACAAATTCTGCAAAACTGATTTTAAAAGAAAACCCGACCTAAACTGCTACGGGTACCCTACTTCATACACCAGCAGACACAGGGTAAAACGCTAAGTGCACCCGGCTAACCCGAGCTCTTGCGTACCCAGACTTCTCTCTTTCCCCTTTTCTCACTGCCAGCGGGCCCCGCTAGTCAGACGACCCCACGCGTCAGTGGTCAACGGACCCATGCGACAGTGACACAGTACTCCCGCCGGCACTGACCGGCGTTAGCTCACCGACGACGAGGTTTCCGGCGACATCAACCCTACCACTAGACTCGCCTTCACGAGGTGGACACGGTTGGCTAGGTCTTCACGCCAGAGGATCACCGGAGCGAGCTCGACGGTGGCAATGGCGGAGCGGCGGCGCGGCAACTCGACGGTGCGGCCTTGCCTGGCTATCCCGAGACTTGGCGGCGCGAGCAGCAGCTTTAGCAAACCCTAAGCTACCTACCGAGGCAGCTAACGAGCTTTGCCGGCTTCGGCATTGCCCGGCGCCACGCACGGCGACGGTCCGCGGCGGACATGGCCGTGGCATGGCTCTGTTCCGGCTGGAACACGGCGAGAGAAGGGTCTCCATCTAACCCTAAGCAACTACGGAGGTAGAGGAGATGAGAACTAGGCTTGGTTGGTGATGGTTTGGCCAGAGATGGCCGGACCATGTGATGGTCATGGTGGCGGCCATGGCGAGAACACGAGAATGGCATTCGGCGTTCCGCCGGCTAGAGAGGGGAAGAGGGGAAACCAACACGTGCTGGTGAAAGAGGAGGTTAGGGTGGAGTGGTTGACGGAAGGAATCGGACGGCGGTGCGTTGTGGAGCAAGCAATCGCTTGCCGGAGTTCGGCGGGCGGCGGCGGCGCTGAGCTCTGGAGAAGATGGGATGATGGAAGGCGAGCGAGAGAGAGAGCGAGGAGGTGGGCTTCTGATCTGCAAGCGCGAAGCGGAGAGGAGGCAAAAGAGATGGAGGGCTCGGTGCATTGCACCTAGCCACTTCCCGTCGGGGACGGCTCCGACTGGCGCGGCGGCGTCAGGCATCGGGGGCCACGCGGCGAGCAGGCAGAGGGAAACGGGGCGACGTGGCGACCTCGGCGCAAACCACGGGCGGCGAACAGCGGCGGTTTGGTCGACCGGCGAAGCAGTCTCGCAGCGGTGGGGCGGTTTCTGCCGGCGTACGGGCGACGGCGCACGCGGGGGTGGAAGAAGGAGGCCGACAGGTGGGTCCCGCTAGGGTTTAAACTAATGAGGTTTTGCCTAATTCTTTGCTGCTCCATAACTCCCAAACTATGCCGAATTAGGAAAAGGTCCTAAAAGCAAAGTTGCTTAGAATTTTGCAAGGAACAAATCATCTTTAAGGCTCAAGTCCAAATTATGCATAGAAAAAGAATTTTACTCCTAAACCAATTTTCTAATGCAAGAAATAACATTTAAAAGACCTTTTCTGAAAAAGTGCTTTTAAGCAAAGTTGTTCCTTTCATGAAGGTCTACAACTTTGGTTTAAGGCACTAGGTCAGAAACAGTATGCAAAACATAGCTATACTAGATGCCTAACAAGGACTTAAACACTCATACCACATATGCACATGAAATGATGAGATGTTATGCTCATGCTATGTCAAATTATGCATTTTAGTATTGCTTAACACTTAGGGTGTTACAGCCCTCCCCTCCTTAAATAAATCTCATCCCGAGATTTTGAGTTACTAACCATTTCTTATAAAAGTGTGGATACACTTCCTTTAGATAATCGTCCGTCTCCCAAGTAGCATCCCGATCATCTTGCTCACTCCAAGATACTTTGTATTGCTTCACTATTCTTCCGCGAGTTGCTCTTTCTTTTTTCGTCAAGCACTCGGCACGACTTCACTGAGTAAGTGAGATTGGATTGCAACTTGATGTTGGCTGGTTTTACCTCTTCTTCCGGCACTCGAAGACATTTCTTTAATTGCGATACATGGAATACAGGGAATATAGCCTTCAAATGTTCTGGCAGCTGTAGTTGATAAGCTACTTCTCCTCTCTTTTCCATGATTCTATAGGGCCCCACAAATCTTAGTGCTAGCTTTCTTTTAACTCCAAAGCGCTTAACACCTTTCATGGGCGAAACTTTCAGGTAGACATAGTCGCCAACGTTGAACTCAAGTGGTCTTCTACGTTTATCGGCATAGCTTTTCTAGAAAGACTGTGCAGCTGCAATATGTTGCTGAATGATTCTAACTTGTTCTTCTGCTTCCCTAACAAAATCAATGCCATAGTACCGGCGTTCTCCTGGTTCAATCCAATTTACTGTTGTTCTGCATCTTCAAACGTATAGAGCTTCAAAAGGTGCCATCTGAATACTCTCTTGATAACTGTTATTGTATGCAAATTCTGCCAAAGGCAACCATTTCTCCCAAGAAACTTTTGCTGATATTACACAGGCTCTTAGCATATCCTCTAACACTTGGTTCACCCTTTTAGTCTGCCCTAATGTTTGCGGATGATAGGCCGAGCTTCGGATCAAATTCGTACCTAATTCTTTTTGCAATTTTTTCCAAAATGGTGCAGTAAATTGTGGTCCTCGGTCCGAAACTATGATCTTCGGTACCCCATGGAGTCGAACAATCTGACTCAAGTAAATCTCCGCATAATCTGGTGCCTTATAGTTGGTCTTGACCGGTATGAAATGTGCTATTTTGGTAAGACAATCCACGATTACCCAAATCGAATCATTTCCCTTTTGGGTAGTAGGCAGACCGGTGATAAAATCCATGCTCACTTCTTCCCACTTCCATTCGGGTATAGCTAGTGGCTAAAGCGTTCCGGCTGGTTTCAAGTGAATAGCCTTTACTCGACAACATGTGTCACACCTAGCCACATAAGCCGCAATTTCCTTCTTCATTTTAGTCCACCAAAATCTGGATCGTGAATCTTAATACATCTTCGCACTTCCAGGATGGATAGTTAACCTAGACAAATGTGCTTCATCCATGATCCGGTTTCTGAGTTCTCTATCCTTAGGTACCACTAGTCGCTGGTCGAACCATAGAACTCCATTGTCATCAACTCGAAAATGCTTAACTAGTTCAGTCGCTGTTTTTACCCTTTCCTTGATATGGTAGATACCCTTATCGGTTCTCTGTTTCTCTAAGATCTATTCAATCAAGGTGCTGCGTAACTCTGGTTGAGTGAAAATATACATGAGACTTTTGTGATCCGTGTACATATTACAGACATTTCCAAGCAAATAATGTCTCTAGATTTTCAGAGCGTGTACAACTGCCACCAGTTCTAAATCATGTGTCGGATAGTTCGCTTCATGCTTCCTTAATTGCTGAGATGCATAAGCAATCACTCTGCCTTCTTGCATAAGAACACAACCTAAGCCCACCTTCGATGCATCACAAAAGACATCAAAGGGCTTCTCAATGTCCGGTTGAGCTAAAACAGGAGCAGTGGTCAACAGCTTCCGCAAGGTACGGAAAGCAGTTTCACACTCTTCTATCCATTCAAACTTTTAGTTCTTTTGTAACAAACTGGTCATAGGTTTGGCAATTTTGGTGAAATCTGGGATAAATCGGCGATAGTATCCTGCCAAGCCTAAGAAACTCTGAATCTCACCAACTGATGTATGAGCTTTCCAATCCATTACTTCCTGTACTTTACTGGGATCGACTGAGATTCCCTCTTTGGATAAAATATGACCCAGGAAGTGTACTTTCTTCATCCAAAACTCACACTTACTAAACTTTGCATAGAGCTGATGCTCCCTAAGTCTGGTCAAAACAATCCTTAGATGCTCTGCATGGTCTTCTGCGTTTTCTGAATAGACCAAAATTTCATCAATGAACACTACCACAAACTTATCCAGTTCGGGCATGAACACTGAATTCATTAAACTCATAAAATAAGCTAGGGCGTTTGTCAATCCAAAGGACATGACAAGGTACTCGTATAATTCGTATCTGGTTGAGAAAGCAGTCTTTGGGATATCCTGCGGCCTAATTCTGATTTGATGATATCCTGACCTCAAGTCAATCTTGGAAAACACCTTAGCTCGGGATAACTAGTCAAACAGAATATCTATCTGTGGTAACAGATACTTGTTCTTAACCGTCACGGCATTGAGCCCGGTAATCCACACACATACGCGGTGACTTATCCTTCTTTTTGACAAACAGGGCTGGGCAACCCCATACGCAGTGACTTGATTTGGGTCTTGAGTTCTGCTAGTTCATTGGGTGGCATACGATACGGTCTCCTTGAGATTGGTGCAGTCCCTGGTAACAACTCAATTACAAATTCTACGGCTCTCTTGGGTGGTAACCCAGGTAACTCATCTGGGAAGACATCCGGAAAATCTCAGACAACGGGAATTTTGGAAGGGTCTTCTATAGCAAGAGTACAGGATAGGTCAACAAAATCGGCACCTCGGGGAAGAGATACGCGAAGTTTGTTACCCGTCCGACCATCAGATAAGGTAAGAGTCCTGTTTGCAGTGTCTAACACCGCGTTCCACCTAGTCATCCAACTCATCCCCAAGACTACATCCATGCTTAGTCCATGCAACACCACTAAATTAGCTCCAAATTTGTGCCCTCCAATTTCGATGGTTGCATTACAAACCATCTGTCTAGATAACACGCTACTCCCAACGGAGCTTACGCGAAAACCATAATCCATTTCAGACATTTCTTGGTTATACTTTTGTGCAAATGCCTTGCTCATGAAAGAATACGATGACCTAGTATCAAACAAAACAACTGCAGGATAATGGTGAACGAGACACATACCGGCAGTCACGGGTTCTCCTGCACGAGCTTCTTCGACAGTCATGTTATACAGACGTGCGGGGTAGTTGGTCTGCTGCTTCTTTGGATGCGGGCAATACCTCGCAAAATGTCCCTCTTGGTTGCAATTGTAGCATGGCCCACGAACTAGACACTTGCTTCCAGCTGAGCTGCCTTGACCCCCTCGAGTTTGATTTGCTGCTATCTTGTACGGCCGTTGACTACGTTGAGCTTGTTGCTGACTTTTCTTCTGAGGCGACCTGAAACGAGCTCCAGGCGCTGGTGGTCGGTATTGGAAATGTTGAGTTGGTGATCCCATAGGTTGGGAAGGTCCAGATTCAAATGTCCTCTTTCGGGCTTTGCCTGCTGCATGCTTATTGTTGTGGTTCTCTTGAATCAAGCAGTCACTAATGAAGTCATTGAAGACAGTACGAGACGAAGTACCCACTGATTTTCCCATCTTGGTATTCAACCCCCTCTTGAAACTAGCTATCTTTTTAGCGTCAGTGTCCACAAAGTCTGGAGCGTACCGGGACAAGGAAGTGAACACATGATGATACTCGGTAACAGATCGAGTTCCCTGCGTCAAGCTCATAAACTCTACCACCTTCATCTGAGTTAGGCCCGGCGGAATGTAATGCCCCCGAACAGCTTGCGAAAACAACCCCCATGTGATAGGCGTTCGGGCAGGATAAGTGGTGCGGTGATGTCCCCACCAGATTCCGGCCGGTCCTTGCAGCTGATGTGGAGCATATTCTGCCTTGAGCTCCTCCGTGAGCCTGAGTAGCCGAAATCTTTGCTCCATAGTATGAGCCATTCTTCTGCTTCCAGAGGTTCAGTAGCTTCCTTGAAGATTGGTGGTTTTGTATCCATAAAATCCTTGAAAGAGTTGTACTGATTTGGCTCCGGGCGATGATTGCCCTGCACCAAATTCTCTCGCAGAAGCACTTCGATATTGCGCTGGCTCCCCAAAAACTGAGCAAAGAGTTGCTTGGGTGTGGCCGGTGGAGGAGGTGGTGGATTGCGGTTCTCTCTGTTATCATCGTTACCACCACTACCGCCAGCCCCACTACGAGTCTTCGTCATCTGCATATATCGATAGCAATGATCATTAGGCGACGTTGCCATTAGCGTAGAGAACAATAAACCATGCCAACGGAAATTATTCAGAAAACAAATTCACCAAACAATTACAGAGGCATAAGAAATTTCAATCCACATTGCAGCATCACATAATAATAGCGCTCATCACATATCATGCAAAAGCCAACATATCATCCATGGGTGCCCATACATATGGGACTTTTTAAAGGTCTTGCGCCACGCGCACATAGGTTCACATTACAACCGTACAACATCCCATGATAAACACAAAAGATCAAGTGCGAACGTCATATGACAAAAGATCACCAAGCGCTAAACAACCATCTAGCCTACTCTCTATCGGCACCATCATCATCGTCATCGTCGCTTGAGATATCCGATGAACCACTAGAAGAAGCACGAGGATCCGGGTCTTCCTGCGGAAAGATGGGATTCCTCTCGTTCTCACGGCGGTGGATCTCCTCATGCAGGCGATCATTGTAGTCCTGGAGGTGATGAAGCTGTAGCTCCAAGTCTCCCACCTGAAGCCTGAGAAGCCTGTTCTGCTCAGTCGCACATATGCCCTCAAGGCACACACCTCGAAGTGACTCCTCAGTCTCAGCCATGATCGTAGATAGGAAAGTCGTCATCCCCTACTGATCAGCCAGCTGCTGTGCCGTATCCTGCTCCCTCTAACGAGCCTGATCCCTCTCGACAGTCATGTGAGCTAGCTCTGTGGTGAGACGGTCTATCTCTGTAGTATGCTCCTCTCGACTCTGGTGGTGTGCACCATCTCCCCACTGAGAATATGGTCCAGGTGGTCGTAGCTACGCGACAAACACCCATAGATAGCCATGAGTGCAGCCATAGCACTCCCGGCTGGTCCCGCACAATGCTCTCGCTCCAAGGAACTGGCCTCAAGTATAGTGGCACCAGGCTGACGCCACACCGACTGGTAAGGGTCCGCCGTAGGGAAAATACTAGCTGTTGGTTGGGCAACCACTTCTGGGTGGTCCTCCATAATGTCCCGAAGAACGGTGTAGGCAACTCTGTTGGCCCCATCCCATGGGGTCCTACCCTACAATGCGAACACCTGGCGGCACCACACAGGATCCTGAGCGTCGCGGCTGGGCACGTCCACCTCAACTGTGTACATGTAGCGATCCTCTGAAAACTGCACCCGATGCCAGTCGTACTGCGGCTCCTGGCCCTCCTGGTATCCCACTAAGTGCAGCACTCTCCACAGAATGGTAGGCATGCCGAACTCATCCAGAAAGTCCTCCGACCCTTCAGCAGTCCAGGGTCCCAACATGTAATTAGGCCTCCTGCCTCCGGTCGACTTACGGGCGGTATGCTTGGTACGGGCTATCTGTAAAAAGTTTATCCACATAGGTTTTAATTAGCTGGGAACAACTTTTATTAGAAAGCGGGACAGATATCATAAGGAAGGAAGTAAGATTAATGCAAGGTTATATGATCATGATGCATGTGCATAACATACGTCCTCGCTGTCTAACATTCTAATGGCTAGACGGTGGCAAACAACGTTCACTCATAGCGTTAACTAAACGTACTATACGTTCGCAAGTTAGCGTACCTGTAGAAAATCATTTCAGCCCTACCCACAGTATGAATATTATGCATTGTTGAAATTAAATCTAATACTAACTTAGGTGCACACCCAGTATACACGTAAGTAGTATATGCACCCATCGAATAGGATACTCCCACAATTAAATACTTTCATATATACCCGTGTGCAACAGGTATACATTCCGGTACCAGTCTATCACTCCCCTAGATTGGTGGTTGTCCAATCATGCTCTCACAACTCCCTCATTACCTTGGCGTAGAGGCAAATTGATCCATACATTACTATCCCGAAGAATAGCACCCATACAATTTCACCCTTACTGTATGGATGATAGTAACAACAGAATTTAAACATGATGCACGACCCCCAAGTTAGTACTTAAAAAGCCACCTAAGATACTATTGGGCAAACGGACTTGATCACTGGCACACCTTAGTTTTTATTCTTAAGATTTCCAAATCCTATTATAACTATAGGTTGGCAAATACAACTTTATCCTTGTGAAAATACTGTTTTATTTTTTAAATACACTTATGAACAGTACAATGAACTATGCTCCGATGCCAGCTGTAACAGAACCGACCAATTTGCACCAGATTAAGCACCGAGATCTCCGCTTGTCGCAAAGATCATCAAGTACTTAAGCCCGTACAAACCCGGTAGTCCGGAAATCTTGAAGGATTTCAAATCATTGCAACATTCAGCCAAGATCGTACTAATTCAGCGAACATGCCCACAAGTTACATCACAGTTGCACATAGTTCAAATACATCGGAGTACGAAATAATATTACAAACCATAGTTTGAGTAGTAGCGGAAGCAACATAGTTTTAAACAAAAAGTTTGAATTGTTCTTAATATAGTGTCATTCCTCTGATCAGGTCCACAAAAGCATCAGATAAGATAAGTGGTGACCAAGCCCCTGGTCTAGTCGTCTGCCGTAACCGGGTACAGGCAGTTCTCGCAGTAGCCAAAGAAGCACTAGCCATCTGCAACAACAAGGGAATAAACCCTGAGTACGAGAAGGTACTCAGCTAGACTTACCCGCCATAAACCAGAAATAATGAGACACCAAGGATCATATAGGCTATATGTGGGGTTGGCTATACATACCCTATTGCATGAAAGCTTTTTGTAAGAAAAACTCAACTTAGGGTGATGGCAGTCACTTTAGTAATTAATTCTACCTTACTAGGTTTGCTCCTGATCTAAAACCAGCACTTGACTAATTATTCAAGCAAGAGTGACTATTTCATCAATGGCCTTTCAGATTCCATACCATAACCATATTTAGTTCCATAAGTTCTACGGGTGATGATCTACAGTCAATTACTCACTGTCCAGGAGCGATGGCGATTATAATCGATTCCTACCCAGCTGGGGATAAAATGTCGCACACTCGCCCGATCACACCTGCGCTCGGTAGCCGTCGGCTGCCACTCAGGAGATTAGAGAGCACAATTCGCGGGACGGCCATGAGCCCTTCTACACCGGGGGTTATCTCAGTGCCAGGTCGCTCAAGCTATAGCTGCCCACGGTCATGCCAGGTCGATCAGGCCCCGCCTGTCCTCGGACCATGCCAGGTTGCTCAGAATAGTTGCCCACGGTACAGTTGAGGCCCTGGGTGTTAGGCGTCAACATCTCCATCACCGGCTCGAATAACCTTACCCGGCTTCGCGGGAGGTACTCAGACCTACTCCGTTAAGTGATTGACGCGTTCAATTTGACTGAAGGGACATTCCCGAACGGGTCCTATGTGACACAGACGGGAGACTACTAACATACAGAACCCATGTCCTGCTGCGCTTACATCCCGCCCGGTCTCAGATTAATTATCACATGGTTAAGTCCATGATAGCACCAGGCTAGTCATGATTAGTATCCACCTAAATGCGGGAGACAGGAAATCACGCGACTTTTACCGATCTAAGCAGAGCTAAGCATATAATCAAGCCTAGACCTAACAGGGATATTAAGATAATAATTGTTGGTGGACAAGGATATAGTAACAATGCATCAACGGTAGCAATCAATTCCTACAACTTAATGCAACAGTCATTATCAGGTTATTTGTAAATCGATTGCAAACCATAGGAGTTAGAATGCTCCGGGTCTTGCCTCTCTCGAAGTCAGACGGACGGTGATCGCGGCACTCGGGCAGTTCCTCGGCGTCGGTGCCTCCGGTCTCTTCGAGCAGAATCTCTTCGTGACTCGGCTCTTCCTGCTGCGGTGGGTTCCGGGTCTCCTCTGCCGATCCTATATGATGCATAATACGTATGAATAGGATGCATGCACATAGAATGCATACAGGGTGCAACAGAGCTAACAACACTTCAGGAGATAAGCGCATGTCATCTACTTCATTATCTTAAACAAGGTAGTCACCGTCATCTTAATGATTATAAAAGACATTTGCATCTAACAACCATTTAACCTTCCTAATTAATCAGTTAAGATGCAAAATTACCACAACATTACCTACCTATTTAAATTATTTTCATCTACTTTCTTGCTTTAACAATCCTATTTAAACATGCTTATAACAGCAACTTATCCTAAACAGTTTCTGAAAAATCTACAAAAAATACATAGGGTTAATAACATGCAAAACAACTCACTGTTAAATTTTCAAGTCATTTGGATTTAAGCACTGTTCTCTATGAAAAAGACAAGTAACATGATGAAAAGGTGCTTTGAACTACACATCATAACAGAAAGTGTCAAACAATAAATTTCATATTTTTCTTCTGAACTTCTTAGCACAAGAGCAGTCTACAAAATTTATCAGGTTCATATTCATTATATTTTAATTACTACAAATTATACAAGAAAACAACATTTAACCATTTTAAATGCTACTGCCAAAATAATTCACAGAGCACCTTCATGTTACATTTTTCCCAGAAACTACTCATCTACACAGATTTAACAAAATTGAAATCACATTTTTTTGAGCTACACAGAATTAGTTATGAATTTTCTAAGTTAACAGCAAAATCCTAAATCAATTTAAACTGCACATAAAAGTATCACCAAAAATGCATTTAACATTTTTCACAAGTAGCCCTATTCATTCTTAACACACCAAAACTTGTTACACATCATTTGGACTTAAAATGAGCCTTGAATGAATTTTTGAAGCCTTTACACAAATTCTGCAAAACTGATTTTAAAAGAAAACCCGACCTAAACTACTACGGGTACCCTACTTCATACACTAGCAGACACAAGGCAAAATGCTAAGTGCACCTGGCTAACCCGAGCTCTTGCATACCCAGACTTCTCTCTTTCCCCCTTTCTCACTGTCCGCGGGCCCCGCTAGTCAGACGACCCCACGCGTCAGTGGTCAACGGACCCACGCGACAGTGACACAGTACTCCCGCCGGCGCTGACCGGCGTTAGCTCGCCGACGGCGAGGTTTCCGGCGACATCAACCCTACCACTAGACTCGCCTTCACGAGGCGGACACGGTCGACTAGGTCTTCACGCCAGAGGATCACCGGAGCGAGCTCGACGGCGGCAATGGCGGAGCGGCGGCGCGGCAACTCGATGGTGCGGCCTTGCCTGGCTATCCCGAGACTTGGCCGCGCGAGCAGCAGCATCAACAAACCCTAAGCTACCTACCGAGGCTGCTAACGAGCTTTGTCGGCTTCGGCATTGCCCGGCGCCACGCACAGCGATGGTCCACGGCGGAAATGGTCGTGGCACGGCTCTGTTCTGGCTGGAACACGGCGAGAGAAGGGTCTCCATCTAACCCTAAGCAACTACGGAGGTAGAGGAGATGAGAACTGGGCTTGGTTGGTGATGGTTTGGCTGGAGATGGCCGAACCACGTGATGGTCATGGCGGCGGCCATGGCGAGAACACGAGAATGGCATTCGGCGTTCCACCGGCTAGAGAGGGGAAGAGGGGAAACCAACCTGTGCTGGTGAAAGAGGAGGTTAGGGTGGAGAGGTTGACGGAAGCAATCGGACGGCGGTGCGTTGTGGAGCAAGCAATCGCTCGCCGGAGTTTGGCGGGCGGCGGCGGCACTGAGCTCTAGAGAAGGTGGGGTGATCGAAGGCGAGCGAGAGAGAGAGCGAGGAGGTGGGCTTCTGATCTGCAAGCGCGAAGCGGAGAGGAGGCAAAAGAGATGGATGGCTCGGTGCATTGCACCTGGCCACTTCCCGTCGGGGACGGCTCCGACCGGCGCGACAGCGTCAGGCATCGGCGGCCACGCGGCGAGCGGGCAGAGGGCAACGGGGCAACGTGGCAACCTCGGCGCAAACCACGGGCGGCGAACAGCGGCGGTTTGGTTGACCGGCGAAGCGGTCTCGCGACGGTGGGGCGGTTTCTGCCGGCGTACGGGCGACGGCGCGCGCGGGGGTGGAACAAGGAGGCCGACTGGTGGGTCCCGCTAGGGTTTAAACTAATGAGGTTTTTGCTTAATTCTTTGCTGCTCCATAACTCCCAAACTAAGCCAAATTAGGAAAAGGTCCTAAAAGCAAAGTTGCTTAGAATTTTGCAAGGAACAAGTCATCTTTAAGGCTCAAGTCCAAATTCTGCATAGAAAAAGAATTTTACTCCTAAACCAATTTTCTAATGCAAGAAATAACATTTAAAAGACCTTTTCTAAAAAAGTGCTTTTAAGCAAAGTTGTTCCTTTCATGAAGGTCTACAACTTTGGTTTAAGGCACTAGGTCAGAAACAGTAAGAAAAACATAGCTATACTAGATGCCTAACAAGGACTTAAACACTCATACCCACATATGCACATGAAATGATGAGATGTTATGCTCATGCTATGTCAAATTATGCATTTTAGGATTGCTTAACACTTAGGGTGTTACACTCGACTCGAGCAAAACTGTGCCTCGCAAGTCTTCGCTCGTCGCTGTCCCAGGCGGTCACCCACCACAGCTGATCCTCAGGCCCGCCGTCCCTCAGTCCAAGCCTCACGTCCGCCCTTTGCCACTCTCGGTCCATCGGCACGACACATCTCTACTTGACCTTCACCTTGCCTTAGATCACTGTATCCGTGCTCGACACCTGCATAACACAAGCCAAAGAACATGCGCATTATCCCAGTTGACAATCACTCATCACTCAAGACTCGGCATACACCCATGTATCCGCAGAAGGGCGGACGTGAGGCTTGGACTGAGGGACCGGTGGCCTAAGGATCAGCTGTGGTGCCTGACAGCCTGGGACAGTGACGAGCGGAGACATGCAGGGCACAGTGTTGCTCGGGTCGAGGACCTGGGGACATGTGTTGGTGGACGGGGTGCACGGGCGGTGCATCCCCTCTACGGCTCGGTTTGATGGTTGAGCCACAGAAAAACCATCGGGTGGACGGTTTCCAGGTTTGGGCCACAAAACCTAGGTGCGACGGGTTTGCCGAGTTTGGGCCACAAAACTCGGGCTGAGGACGGTTTCCAGGTTTGGGCCTCAAAACCTAGGCGCTGGCGGGTTTCTGAGTTTGGGCCACAAAACTCAGGCGATGGACGGCTGGTTTCCCAGTTTGGGCCTCAAAACTGGGGGTTGGTCGTGAAGGCTGGTTTCCCGGATTGGGCCTCAAAACCGGGGGCGGAGTCCGTGAAAAGGACAAGCAGAGCGGTGACGACACGTGGTGGCAATCGGTGAGGTTGCGCCGAGGCAACGCTACCAGTTGTGCGGGCGTGGCCGTCGGATCACCACCTACCACGAGTTGGTCCAGAATAACCCTAGGGTTTAGCTGGTTCGCTCTGTAATTAGTTAGGGGTAGAGTGGGAATTAGAATTGGGATAAGTAGGGGGAGACACCCACCTCCCAAACCATCTCAGTCATTTGCTATTCTCTCCTAGGGTTTTCCTGCTCTCCCAATCCCCTGCTGTAGCTATTGAGATCCGCAGAGAACCATGTGACAGAACCGACCAATTTGCACCAGATTAAGCACCGAGATCTCCGCACAAAGGTCATCAAGTACTTAAGCTCCTACAAACCCGGTAGTCCGGAAATCTCGAAGGATTTCAAATCATTTCAACATTCAGCCAAGATCGTACTAATTCAGCGAACATGCCCACAAGTTACGTCACAGTTGCACATAGTTCAAATACATCGGAGTACGAAATAATATTACAACCATAGTTTGAGCAGGAGTGGAAGCAACATAGTTTTAAACATAAGTTCGAATTGTTCTTAATACAGTGCCATTAGTCTGATCAGGTCCACAAAAGCATCAGATGAGATAAGTAGCGACCATGCCCCTGGTCTAGTCATCTCCCGTAACCGGGTACAGACAGTTCTCACAGTAGCCAAAGAAGCACTGGCCATCTGCAACAACAAGGGAATAAAACCCTGAGTACAAGAAGGTACTCAGCTAGACTTACCCGACATAAACAAGAAATAATGAGACACCAAGGATCATGTAGGCTATATGTGGGGTTGGCTATACATACCCTTTTTACATGAAAGCTTTTTGTAAGAAAAACTCAACTTAGGGTGATGGAAGTCACTTTTAATATTTAATTCTACCTTACTAGGTTTGCTCCTGATCTAAACAAGCACTTGACTATTTATTCAAGCAAGAGTGACTATTTCATCAATAGCCTTTCAGATTCAACATCATAACCATCTTTAGTTCCATAAGTTCTACGGGCGATGGTCTACAGTCAATTACTCACTGTCCAGGAGCGATGGCGATTATAATCGATTCCTACCCAGCTGGGGATAAAATGTCGCAAACTCGCCCGACACATCCGGCCATGGCAGTCGTAAGCTGCCACTCAGGAGATTCGAGAACACAGTTCGCAGGACGGCCATGGGCCCTTCTACACCGGGGGTTATCTCAGGGCCAGGTCGCTCAAGCTATAGCTGCCCACGGTCATGCCAGGTCGATCAGGCCCTGCCTGCCCTCGGACGATGCCAGGTTGCTCAGAATAGTTGCCCACGGTACAACTAAGGACCTGGGTGTTAGGCGTCAACATCTCCATCACCGGCTCGAATAACATTACTCGGCTTCATGGGAGGTACTCCGACCTACTCCGTTAAGTGATTGATGCATTCAATTTGACTAAAGGGGCATTCCCGAATGGGTCATAGGCGACACAGATGGAAGACTACTAGCATACAGAACCCATGTCCTACTGCTCTTACATCCCGCCTCTGTCTCAAATTAATTATCACATGGTTATCTCCATGATAGCACTAGGCTAGTCATGAGCAGTATCCACCTATATGCGGGAGACAGGAAATCACCTGACTTATACCGATCTAAGCAGGGCTAAGCATATAATCGAGCCTAGACCTAACAGGGATATCAAGATAATAATTGCGGTGGACAAGGTATAGTAATAATGCATCAATGGTAGCAATCAATTCCTATAACCTAATGCAACAGTCATTATCAGGTTAATTTATAAATCATTTGCAAACCATAGGAGTTAGAATGCTCCGGGGCTTGCCTTTCTCGAAGTCGGATGGACGGTGGTCACGACACTCGGGTAGCTCTTCGGCGTCGGTGCCCTCGGTCTCCTCGAGCTGACTCTCCTCCTGACTCGGCTCTTCCTGCAGCGACGGGTTCCGGGTCTCTTCTGTCGATCTTGTATGATGCATAATATGTATGAATAGGATGAATGCTCATAGGATGCATATGGATGCAACAGGATTAACAACAATCAGGAGATAAGCACATGTCATCTACTTCATTTTCTTCAACAAGGTAGTCAACATCATCTTAATGATTATAGATGACCTTTGCAACTAATCACCATTTAACCTTCCTCATTAATTAGTTAAGATGCATAATCACCACAGCATTACCTACCTATTCAAATTATTTGCATCTACTTTCTTGCTTTAACAATCCTATTTAAATCATGCTTATAACAGCAACCTACTCTAACAGTCTCAGAAAAATCTACAAAAATTACTTAATTAAGGTTAACAAGACACAAAGTAGCCTACTGCCAAATTTTTAAGCCATTTGGATTTAAGCACTGTCCTCTATGAAAAAGACAAATATCATGAAGAAAAGGTGCTTTGAACTACACATCCTAACAGAAAGTGTCAAACAACAAATTTAATGTTTTTCCTCTGAACTTCTTAGCACAAAAGCAGTCCACAAAAATTATCAGGTTCATATTCATTATATTTTAATTACTATGATTTATACAACAAAACAACATTTAACCATTTTAAATGCTACTACCTAAATATTTCACAGAGCACCTCCATATTACATTTTTCTCAGAAACTACTCATCTACACAGACCTAACCAACTTGGAATCACATTTTTCCGAACTTCACTGAATTAGTTATGCATTTTCTAAGTTAACAGCAAAATATTAATCAATATAAACTGCTTATAAAAGTGTCACCAACAATGCATTTAACATTTTTCACAGGTAGTCCTATTCATTCTTAACGCACCAAAAATTTTTTCACAGCATTTGGACTTAAAACGAGCCTTGAATGAATTTTTGAAGCCTTTACACAAATTCTGCAAAAACTGATTTAAAAGAAAACCCGACCTAAACTGCTACGGGTACCCTACTTCATACATCAACAGACACAGGGCAAAACGCTAGATGCACCCGGCTTTCCCGAGCGCTTGCGTACCCAGACTTCTCTCCTTCTGTCTCCCTCTCACTGCCAGCGAGCCCTGCTAGTCAGGCGACCCCACGTCACCTGGTCAACGGACCCACGTGTTGGACACAGAGCACTCCCGCCAGAGTTGACCGGCGCTAGCTCACCGGCGGCGAGGCCTCGGGCGCAACCATCTACACGGCTAGACTCACCTTCGCAAGGCGATCACGGTCGGCTAGATTTCTCGGCCACGGGTCCACCGGAGCATGCTCGACGGCAACAATGGCAGAGCGGCGGCGCGGCAACTCGGTGTCGAGGCCTTGCCTGGCTATTCCGAGGCTCGGTGACGCGAGCATCAGCTCGAGCAAACACTAAGCTACCTACCAGGGCAACCATCGAGCCCTGCCGACCTCGGCATTGCCCGGCACCACGCACGGCGGCGGTCCGCAGCGGACATGGCCGTGGCACAGCTCTGTTCCGGCTAGAACACGGCGAGAGAAGGGTCTCCATCTAACCCTAAGCAACTACAGAGGTAGAGGAGATGAGAACGAGGCTTGGTTGGAGATGGTTTGGCCAGAGATGGCTGGACCACGTGATGGTCATGGTGGCGGCCATGGCGAGAACCCGAGAATGGCATTCGGCGTTCGGCCGGCTAGAGAGGATAAGAGGGGAAACCAACCCGTGCTGGTGAAAGAGGAGGTTAGGGCGGAGGTGTCGGCGGAAGGAATCGAATGGCGGTGCGGTGAGCAGCGAGCAATCGCTCGCCGGAGTTCGGCGGGCGGTGGTGGCGCTATGAACTGGAGAAGGTGGAGTGGATGGAGGGGACGAGCGAGTGAGAGAGTGAGTTCCTGGCTGCACGCGCGGAACGGAGAGGAGGCAAAGGAGATGGAGGGCTCGGGTGAATTGCACTTGGCCACTTCCCGTCGGAACGGGCTCCGACCGGCGCGGCGGCGTCAGTCATCGACGGCCATGCGGCGATTGGGTAGAGGGGACAGGGAGATGCTGTTGGCCCGGCGCAAACCACGAGCGACGAAGACGGTGGTTTGATCTACCGGCAAAGCGGTCTCACGGCGGCAGGGCGGTTTCTGCCGGTGTACGGGCGACGGCACGCGCGGGGAAGAAGAGGAGGCTGACAGGTGGGTCCCGCTAGGGTTTAAACTAATGAAGTTTTTGTTTATTTCTTCTCTGCTCCATAACTCCCAAACTCTGCCGAATTAGGAAAAGGTTCTAAAAGCAAGGTTGCTTAGAATTTTGCAAGGAACAAATCATCTTTAAGGCTCAAGTCCAAATTCTGCTTAGAAAAAGAATTTTACTCCTAAACCATTTTTCTACTAAATGACATTTTAAAAACTTTTTCTGAAAAAGGGCTTTTAGAAATGTTGTTCCTTTCATCAAGATCGACAACTTTGGTTTAAGGCACTTGGTCAGAAACAGAAGGCAAAACATAACTATACTAGATGCTAACAAGAACTTAAACATTCATACACACAAATGCACATGAAATGATGAGATGCCATGCTCATGCTATGTCAAGTTATGCATTTTAGGATTGCTTAACACCTAGGGTGTTACAAACCATACCTCTGTGTTCACGAGATTTTGAGGAAGTGAGACCGTAATCTCACTGTTGTAGCGTGTGGTAGCCACACGGTTGCAAATTCGTGGTTGTGATTCGCGTTTTGGTGTTGTTCTTCGCGGGTTGCTTTTCTCCATGATTTTCCTGGTGATAGATCTCCCTACTCGTTGAGTCTCTTTCGATTCCATTTGAACTGAGTTGTTCTAGATCGTGAGGCACTTCTTTCCACCGAAGGAATTCACCTCTAACCTCACGAGCTAGTAGATCGGTCGATATTTGTTTTGAATCGAGTTTTGCTCCTTTTCCCCCGAATTCTTTCGATTCACCGATTTGGAGTTAGGTTCAAGCCATGATCTCTTTGGGATAGCTCACTAACTGAAACGTACCACGATTTCCTCAAAGGAAAATCCACAGATACAACAACAATGCGACAGTCCCCGAAGAACATGCCATCACATTATTATAGAAATTCAGTTGATAACCAAAGTGCATACATCGAATCCCTGTTTTAAGAGTACAAATAGCAGGGTTTACATATTATTACATCGCCACTTGGCGGAATCAAGCATCACATGACATCCAGAATAGCATCAGAAGACACGATCTTGGTAGAAGACATGTTGACTCCTCCAACTCGAGCGTAGAACAAGGCCCCCTAGTCCTCCCATCCATCGCCCTCGTAGTCGTACTCGGGATCAGCACCTGTTTAACCGAATTTTCAGAATGATTTGTACTGGCCACACTTTCCCATCCTATGCTCAATTTGCTATGTGGTAGGTGGATGCAAGGGTAGAACAAAAGAGCCTACTATGGTTGTAGTCTTCCTATGCATTTAGTCATCTTAAATAATAGTATAAGTTGTCAAGTTTTATTTTCATCATCCAGTTACGTGGTCGGCCGCCCGATCACCTTCCCGGATGTCCCATCCAGACCATCCATCCACACACTTCTCACCACACACTCTCACACTCTCTAGGCGGCAAGGGCGACTCCCTCTCGCTCCTTGCCTCAATGGCCAGGCCGGACCTATCAACCCAGGGGAAAGAGGAGAGAAAGACACCTCTCACTAAGTCCGGGGGACTCTGAGCACCATAGTGTTGTCCATGACCGTGGACACGACTATACGTATAGATCGATCAACTCTGCAGAGCGTGTATGCCTGGAACCACAGGTTAGTCATCATCGATGATCGCGCTCGCCTAGACTGATTCCGAACTTCCCCCTAATCCGCAACGATGCCGTCCTACCACTCAGCCCTGGGGCACCCCGGTGGAAAACCACCGTAACGCTGAGACTGTGAGACGTGGATCCTGGCGTACCAAATAAAACACCACGTTGTCTTAGGAGGGTGTGGGTATCCAGCCCTTACCTCCCTACACTTATCACCTTTCAACCTAGCAGTAATGGCATCGCTTCGCCCAGGGGGTAGGAACGGTTCTGTGCCCATACAAGAAAAAGTGGTGCGCATGAAGGTACTATGGCCGGTAGCCCCAGCGCAATCAGTCCTAAGGACCGGACAGGACATCTCCTCCTCGGGGCTTCCATCACCCTCATGCTGACACAACACCTCCGTCCCGGGGATTCGTCCCACACAGATCACTCCTCCCCAGGACCTCTTCTTAGATCACAATGGACCCGCCACAGGTACTCCCCAGGGAATGCCCAGGTCACATTCCCTCGGCAAGACTCGTCACCGGACTTGTCGTGGATCCTGTCCGATCGACTCAACCCTCACCCACACGCACCCAAGACTCACACCAAGATCTCCCCATATACCATCCCGTTGTTATGGCACCACGTGCCTTAGCTAAACACAAGCATCATCACAAGCATCACATCACAGATATAATGCATAGAAGAAGCAAGTATCATGCGTGAATAAGCGGTATCTAACCTATAAGCGGGTGTGCAGGGGAAAGGTTGTGACAAGGTAATGGCTTCACAAGCAATCTATCATGCATCCTATCACAATTCAATTTGCAGAATGTAAAGCGCTAGCATCTACATTATTGCATGGCTAATAGGTTCAATGGGGTTGGATGGGCTATGGCACCTTCGGAATTGTCGTCTCCGAGCTCCTCCTGGTACTCGTAGTCGTCCTCCTCAGGGTCCTGCTCCTCCGGGGCTGAAAAACGAGACGTAACGTCGCAATAAGCGACTCCTATAGATGTTCACAAAGGAGCAACTGAAATCCAAAAGATCCAAATTAACTCAAACATAGGCCTATGACGTAGTGCTTATTTTTAGAAAAATTTAGAAACTGGTTTTGTATTTTTCTGAGACCGTATGAATCTCTTATGAATTTTCCATGTTTGAAACCATTTCTGAAAAAGAAAAGATCCAGAAATCCCTTCTGCTGACACGTGGCGCGTCCTGGCCATGACACTTGGCACCTTCTGGTTGGTCCAGAGCTCTGTGTGGCTGGCAGGTGGGACCTGGTGTCAGTCAAAGTTGACCGGTCAACGGTCAACGTCGACCGGGCCGTGACTGGGTTTTGGCGGGCCGGATACGGGCTGGATTTGGGCCGGTCTGGGCCGGGCTGCCCGGACACGTGTCGGCCTGTGAGTGAGACCACGTGGCGCTTTGGGCCTTGCTGGGCCTGTGAAAGGCCGTGGGGTGTAGTGGGCGCGGTCCGTGGTGGACTCCCTGTGTCGGTCCATAGACCGCGGACACGGTCTGCAGTGGACCGCGTCCACCCTCTCCTCCTTCGCTCCGGCTCTCGCGCACTGGTTGCACGCGCCGGCTCTCCCTCTTCTCCCCTGTTCTTTCCCCATCCCGCGCGACACCCACCGGCGGTGATCCTCCCCCCTACCTTCGCACTTCGGTCATCAATCGAGCCAACGGAGACCCCTGGTGGTTTCTCCGTTCTACGGCGAGCATGACAAGGTACTAAAAGGCGGGGCTTTGGTCTTCCTGCGGCTCGGTAAAGGCGCGGCGGCGGATCTCGGCAACCAGCCGAGACGGCGAGCCGGCGTGGGGAGGCTTTGGCCGTGGGATTGGCTTTCGTGGCTTCTAGCAGGGTTTGGTAAACGTGATGCCCTGCTACCGGCGGTGACCAAAACCCGCGGCGGAGTCCGCTCTTCGCGTGCGGGCGCGGCGGCGCTCTGGCGGTCCTCGGCTCCCATGGTGAGGGCTCCCAGAAGGACCCGGGGTGTGCCCAAGAGCGCGGCTAGGTGCGTTGTGCCGAGGTGAGGTTGGTCGGCTAGCTCTTACCGGCTGAGGGGGATGGTGTCGACCGGAACGGCTTCGCCATGGCCGTGCTCTGGCCATGGCGAGCGCGCCCAGCATGGCGCTCGTTCGGGCGTTCCCGAGCCCGTGTGGCTCGGCTTCGCCACCCTTGCCTGCTCTACGTGTGCGGTGCATGTTGTGCGACATGGTGCTCGGCCAGGGCGGCGCCTTGCCCCTCCCAGTGGGGAAAGAACACGGCGGCGCCCTCGGTGGCCATGGCGGATGCGTGTCCGGTGAACAGAGGAAGGCGGCGCTCACCGTAGGGCTCGTGGCGGCTAGGATGGCGATGCATTGGCGAGGTGAGGCTGTGGCGATTCAAGGCAGTGCAGGGAGAACCGCAGCGTCGATGTAGTCGATCGGTGCGTTGTCCTCCGCCTCCGGCGTCTCCGGCAGAGCTCCGAGTAGAGCCTCGGACAGGGCTCTGTCCTCCGGCTCTCTCTCGCCTCCTTCTTCTCCCTTCTCACGGCTTGGCTGGTTGGTGTGGTTGCCACCCGAGTGCGGCGAAAGGTTGGGAGGGGGCGAGGGCTCGCGGTGCGGCGCTCATATAGCCGCCCGGCGGCCATGGTTGCAATGGATGGCGGGGAACAGTGAAGGGGTACGTGTAGGGCGATTAGGGCCTTAGGGTTAGGGTTCGGGGGTAGGTGCGAGCGGGAGACTGGGCTGGAGCTCCCGATTGCGGCGGCGGCCGGTCAAAAGCGGCCACGGCGACGTCAACGGCGCGGGCCATGGCGGCGACGTCAGCGGCGCGGTCACGCTTATCTGAGGGATGGAGGGCGCTGTGCCTCGGATGCGGGGACGTGGCGTCCATCCGTGCCAGGTTTTCCAAATGGCTCGATCGGGGACGGTGGGGATGCGGGGGCGGCCTCGGATGCGGCTTCCGTGGTGCGCTCTGCTCCGGCGCAGGAAAAAGAAGAGGAGGGGGGAGAAAGGTGGGGGATAACAGGTGGGGTCGGCGGGGGCCACCTGTCAGCCGGTTAGTGAGGGGGAGAGACGGGAGCGTGCGCGGCTGCGAGCTGAGTCGGCGAGCGCTGCGGGCCGCGCGGCCTGGGAGAGTGCGCGCGCGCGTTTGGGCCACAAGGCGCATGTGTGGGCCGCGGGACGCGTCCGTGGGCCGCGCGCGAGGGAATCAGGCCGAAAACTGCTTGGGCTGTGGGGTGTGGCCGTGGGTCGCACGCAGGGGTGGGCAGGCTGGGCCGGTTCGGGCTTCTTTCTCCTTTTCCTTTTCTTCCAGGATTTTCCTCCCTTTTCCCATTTCTCCATTATGCATATGAACCAAGGGTGTGTGTGTGTCAACCAGCGTGGGACCCACTTGGGTCTCTAGGGGTTGGTTGGGTCTTCAGGGCATCAAGAGCCGAGGTTACTTGTGACAACATGTTGGGATTTGGATCATAGTCCTTAGGGAGTTTTACTTAATATATAACACACAAATGAAGAGATAAGATCAAAATCATAAATTAAATAACAATGCATATGCTTTTATCTCTACTGGGATATTACCTGTGCATCTAGGGAGGGTTTCCTATATGGCACTCACCAAGCTTGGGTTAGTTTCTCAAAAAGTTTTTGAAAGTTGTGATTTTTGGGTTAAGGGTTTTCTCCAGGTTGTTATAGACTTCCCCCCTCACCAGGATCTCGTCCTCGAGATTTAGGGTAAACATACCTGTCGAAAAGGTAGGGGTAGATCATTCGAAGCTCCGACTCCTTCTCCCAAGTGGCCTCCCTTTCTGTGTGATTGCTCCACTGTACCTTGCACATGGGAATGGTGGTGCTTTTGGTTTCCTTGGTTGCCCTGTCCAAGATGCGAGTGGGGTGTTCCTTGTATTCGAGAGTATCTTGCAAATCCAACACATCGGTGGGTAACTGTTCTTCTGGCAGCTTCAGGCACTTGCGCAATTGTGACACATGGAAAACTGGGTGTACTCCAGCTAGTTCATCAGGTAACTCAACCTTGTATGCCAATTTGCCTATCCTCTTGCATATGCTGTAAGGGCCCACGTATCGTGGCACCAACTTCCCTTTCACATGGAACCTGATTGTCCCTCGTAGTGGGGATATTTTGAGGTACACGTAGTCTCCCACTTCGAATTCCAAGTCCCTGCGTCGGTTTTCCGCATAGCTCTTTTGCCTGCTCTGAGCAGCCTTCAGGTTCGCACGCACTTGTGCGACCCCTTCTTCGGCATCCTTGATCTTGGCTGGTCCAAAGAATGATCTCTCTCCTACTTCTGACAACATCAGAGGAGTGCGGCACTTTCGACCGTATAGCGCTTCAAACGATGACATCTTGAGACTGGCCTGGTAGCTGTTGTTGTATGAGAACTCTGCATGAGGTAAACTCTTCTCCCAATCCGACCCGTATTTGAGCACGCAAGCTCTCAACATATCTTCCAAGATTTGGTTTACCCTCTCAGTCTGACCATCAGTCTGTGGGTGGTATGCGGTACTGTAATCCAGTCGTGTCCCGTTTGCCTTATGTAGGCTCTTCCAGAAGTGTGATACGAACTGGGTGCCTCGGTCGGACACAATGCTGGTGGGTGCCCCGTGGAGTCTTAATATGTTCTCCACATACAAGTCGGCCAACTTCTCTCCACTGTAGCGGGTTTGAACTGGTATAAAGTGGGCTACCTTGGTTAGTCAATCCACTATCACCCAAATGGAGCCATGCCCCCTTGGTGTCCGTGAGAGTCCCACTATGAAGTCCATGGATATGGCTTCCCACTTCCATTCGGGTACATCCAGTGGCTTGAGTAGCCCTGCCGGCCTCTGGTGCTCGGCCTTTATCCGGTTGCAAATGTCACATTGCGCCACATGTCCAGCTATATCAGCTTTCATGTTGTTCCACCAAAAACTCTTCTTCATGTCGGCATACATCTTAGTGCTCCCTGGATGAATGCAGTACCTGGAATCATGTCCTTCGGAAAGGATTTCATTTCGCAAGGCTCGGTCCTCAGGTATACATACTCTATCCTTATACCACACTGTCCCTTGTTTATCCTCCCAAAACTCTGGGCACTTTCCCTTTCTCATCAAACGACGTATATCTCTGATTTCCGCACAGTTTTGTTGTCCCTTCCTAATGCGTTCCTCCAGGTCATATTGTATTCGGATGGCATTCGGCTGTCCTTTAGGTACTACTTCTAGGCATAGCCTTTCCATCTCCCGGCTCAACTCTTCTGGCATGGTGCATGTCTCAAGGTGGTGGCAGTAACTCTTTCGGCTGAGAGCGTCCGCGACTACGTTAGCCTTTCCTAGGTGATAGTGTATTTCCAGATTGTAGTCCATGATCAATTCCAACCACCTGCGCTGTCTCATGTTCAAGTCTTCCTGGGTGAAGAAGTACTTGAGGCTCTTGTGATCAGTGTAGATGTCACACTTGTTCCCGATCAAGTAGTGCCTCCAAATCTTCAAGGCATGTATGACTGCGGCGAGTACTAGATCATGCGTAGGGTAACGCTGCTCATGTTCCTTCAACTGGCGGGACGCATAGGCAATGACTTTCCCATTTTGCATCAGTATACAGCCAAGTCCTTGTCGAGAAGCATCGCAATACACCACAAAGTCTTGACGGATGTCAGGTAGTGCTAGTACTGGGGTGGTGGTAAGCCTTTCTTTCAGGGTCTGGAAACTTTGTTCGCACTCGTGCGTCCATTCAAACTCATTGGTCTTCTTCAAGAGGTTGGTCATTGGGCGAGCTATCTTGGAGAAATTCTCAATGAAGCGACGGTAATATCCCGCCAATCCGAGAAAACTCTGGATATCGGTCACATTCCGAGGCTATTCCCAGCACTTTACTGCCTCGATCTTTGTGGGGTCTATGGCCACTCCTTCGACCGTGAGCACATGCCCCAAAAAGGCAACCTCTTCAAGCTAGAACTCACACTTGCTGAACTTGGCGTACAACTGATTCCGTCTCAGCTTCTCCAACACTATCCTCAGATGTTGTTTGTGCTCCTCAGCGGTGGATGAGTAGACCAAAATGTCATTGATGAACACCACCACAAACTTGTCCAACTCCTCCATGAACACCTTGTTCATCATGTTCATGAAGTAAGCCGGGGCATTCGTGAGTCCAAACGACACCACAGTGAACTCATACTGCCATATCTGGTCACAAAGGCAGTCTTTGGAATGTCCTCTGGTCGGATCTTCATCTGATGATAACCTGAATGAAGGTCGATCTTGGAGAAATACTTAGCATTCCTCAACTGATCTAGTAGGTCATCAATCCTGGGCAAGGGGTACTTGTTCTTGACGGTTACGGCATTCAGATTGCGGTAGTCAATGCACATCCTCATGGATCCGTCCTTCTTCTTCACGAACAACACTGGCGATCCCCAAGGGGAAGCACTTGGCCTGATGTAGCCCTTGTCTGACAGCTCCCTGAGTTGTTTCTTGAGTTCTTCCAACTCGTCCACAGACATGCGATATGGCCTTTTTGCAATTGGCCCTGTCCCTGGTAATAGATCCATCACAAACTCCACATCTCTGTCGGGTGGCATCCCAGGTAGCTCCTCGGGGAACACATCCGGGTACTCCCTGACTATAGGCACAGCCTCCATAGCCTGACATTCCATAGCACACAACATGGACACTGATCTGTCCTGATCTGGCTGACATCGAACCGTATAACCTGCAGGGTGTGTGACTTGCACAAACCTTGGTGAACAAGATATCACTCTTTGGTGATGGGTCCACCAGTCCATTCCCAAGATAACATCCAAACCGTCTGAAGGGAGTAAGGTAAGGTTGGCTAGAAAAGGGTGTCCCTCGATCACTATGCACACTCTTAAGCATATCTTAGTGCTTCTGAAGTTCCCGAGTGGGGAGCTTGTGACTATTGCCTCACGGCGGGGTGTAACTGGCACTTGGTGCTTTTGTGCAAACCTGGAAGATATGTAGGAGCATGTAGCCCCCGAGTCAAACAAAACCGAAGCCTTGGCTCCGTGAACAACAAACATACCGTACACCACGTTGGGAGCCTCCTGGGCCTCCTCCTCGGTCATGTGGTTGAGGCGGCCCTGAGCCGTCTTTGCGGGAGTCCTGTACGGTGTGCCCTAGTATGGCGGCTTCCTTGCTGAAGGCGGCGCAGGCGCGTTGACAGTCTTCTTCTCAGGGCAGGCAGCCACCCTGTGCCCGGGCTGCCTGCAGCCATAGCAGGTAAAATGCGCACCGCCTGTGGGTGTTGGTGCAGCAGCCTTCCACGTGCCACTGCTCTGAGCGGGGCGGGGGTAGTTGGTGGTGTAGGTACCCCCACCTCGACTCGGTGCAGGCGACGCCCTTGGTGCAGCTCGGGGACGCTGATGAGAGGGAAAACTTCCCCTCATCCTTGATGCAGCCGGGGCCCTGGAAGACCCCTCAGAGCGGTGTTTCTTCTCCCTGAACATGACATCGGCCACCAGGCGGTCTGACTCGATCGTCATGGCTTTGTTCATCATCTCCCTCAAGGTGTGGCAGGTAGCGCTGGACAGGCTCAGCTTGATGTGAGTGTTGAGGCCCTTCTTGAAGAAGTACATCTTCTTCTTCTCAGTCGGGGTCTCCTCTGGAGCGTAACACATTAGCTTGATGAAGCGGTTCCCATACTCTTGGACCCTCTGAGATCCCTGAGTAAAGTTACGGAACTCCTCCACCTTAGCATCCATCGCCCCCTCGGGCACATGGTACTCACAGAATGCCTCCATGAATTCTTCCCAAGAGATGTGGGCTGGGTCTTCATGGGTCTCCTGGAACCCATCCCACCATACGCGTGCAGCGCCAGTGAGCTGATGAGCTGCGACACCGACACACTCCTCATCGGAGCAAGTGGTCAGGTCCAACTTCTTCTCCATTTCCCTCAACCAGTCCTCGGCGTCGAGGGGGTCGTTGGAGCTGTCGAAGGTGGGCGGCCTCAGCTTCAGGAAGCCCTCCAACTTGCGCTGGAAGTCGTTGGGTGGGCCTCCATTGCGACGTATCATGCCTTCTGCCAGAGTTTCCAGCAGGCGAGTCTGACGGTCCATCATCTCAGCCAGCTGGGGTGCGGGTGGCGGCGCATTCTCCACTGGCGGTTCTTCACCGGCCGGGGGTGGCGGCGGTGGTGTTGCAGCCCTCAGCGGCGACGGTGGTGGCACCTCTTCCTCGAAACGGGGCGGCTCATTGCCAGCACACCCTCCACGTCGGCCTCTCCTACCTCGGGCGCCAGGGGCAGGGGATGGAGTGCGGTTCTCCAAGCGAGCTGAGCGGCGGTTCGACATCCTGCTTCCTCATCAACTAGGTTAAGAGGCATGGGTTAGGTAATTTATTATGTCTTTAATTAGTTCATGATTTTAAAACTTTAACACTCAATCAAAGAAGCATAAACAACCATAAGATGCATAAACTCCAAGCATTCATTACATTATTTTTATTACATGGCGATGTCTCCAGCAGCTACGCTTAGCAGACTCGCGAGAATTCGCACTACACGCAGGTAGGCTCCAAAAGGTGATGACTCTACTCTACTCCGGATGGACCATGATTGTAGCCACGCAGGGCTTCCCATCACTCTTCTCCTACTCCCTATGACAGGGTACCAGCCTAAGACTGACCAGGTGGCGGTGTAGAGGTGCAATCCATGTCCTGGAGCTCGGCGTCGGTGCGGTGGAGTCTGGACACGTATTCGAGTGCCTCCTTCAGCTCGGGAGTCATTGTGGGCTCCAGGAGCTCCTCAGCTGGGCAGGCGGACAGGTTCAGCTGAGTGGGCTTGATGCAGAACTTCTCCTAGCGCGGCTTCTTGCGGGAGTGAATCGGCACCTTCTCCTGCATGTTCTCATACTCCTCCAGGCGCTTAGCGTCCGACTTCTTCCAAGCCTCCATGACGCGATCGACCTTCTCCTTGAGATACTCAGTGTACTTGACATAATCCTTGAGGTGCTGCTTGTTGTGGTCGGCATTGATTGCGATCTGCACCATGTTTTCTTCCACAGCGTTGAGGCGGTTGGTCATTGCCATCTTCTGGAATCCGTACCTCTTCTCCTTGTTTAGATGCTCCTGTAAGGATATCCTCTTGCGCTCCAGTGTGTCCTCCAACTCGAACACCTTGCTATCTAGGTAGTCATTGCGAAGTCCAAAGTCTCCTGCCTTGTCTCGCAGATCAGTGATCTCTGCCTTCAGCATGGCTTCCCACTCCTTGTAGGTCAGATCCACACAGTAGAGATCCATGCACAGACTCTGGATGATCTCGCGCAGTCGCTTCTTTTCCTATTCCTCGGCCAGAAAAGCTTCATCAGCTTGGAACAGCATGTCCCAATAGCGATGGTTCTGGGAGATCAACTCCATGATGTAGCGATCCTGGTCAAGCACATGCTGCCCTGTCACCTGAAGGCAGTCATCACCTTCACAGAGAGCGAAGCGATCAGCATCCACCACCTGCCTCCGAGTGTTCTGGGTGAGGTCAAGAGCACGAGGAAGCAAGCGATAGGGCCCGTCCCTGAGAAGCTCGTGTGCGTCACGCCTCACTCGACAGAGTGCCGAATGAGAGACGGACTGAACACAAACCTCAATGGACGTCTCCACCTCCATCTCAGTGAAAGCGGTCAGCTCGGGAGTTGCATTGTTGGCGAAGATCTGGAGATGCACAACGATATGTCCTTGCAATCCAACTCCGTCCGGTCCTGGCTCCCCTCGGCAAGTGTACCGGACCTCCTCCGGGAGAACTCCCAGCTCCTCCAGCACGTCGTACAACATCCTTGCATAGCCACCGTAGCTCGTCCCATCGATCGGCAGCTCGATGGAGGGAGGCATCTGCAAGGCGAGAAGATTAGGGGTCATAGGTTAGTTCTTTTTGGTAGGATAGCAAGAAAAGAGGTAAAGGTTTTTGTAGAAAAATAGGTTTTGACAAGGGTCGGTCCTAATTCTATCGGCCATTTCTAGTGTCTCGTCCTACGGTCAAGTATGGCTTTGATACCAACTGAAACATACCACGATTTCCTCGAAGGGAAATCCACAGATACAACAACAATGCGACAGTCCCCGAAGATCATGCCATCACATTATTATAGAAATTCAGTTGATAACCAAAGTGCATACATCGAATCCCTGTTTTAAGAGTACAAATAGCAGGGTTTACATATTATTACATCGCCACTTGGCGGAATCAAGCATCACATGACATCCAGAACAGCATCAGAAGACACGATCTCAGTAGAAGACATGTCGACTCCTCCAACTCGAGCGTAGAACAAGGCCCCCTAGTCCTCCCATCCATCGCCCTCGTAGTCGTACTCGGGCTCAGCACCTGTTTAACCGAATTTTCAGTACGATTTGTACTGGCCACACTTTCCGATCCTATGCTCAATTTGCTATGTGGTAGGTGGATGCAAGGGTAGAACAAAAGAGCCTACTATGGTTGTAGTCTTCCTATGCATTTAGTCATCTTAAATAATAGTATAAGTTGTCAAGTTTTATTTTCATCATCCAGTTACGTGGTCGGACGCCCGATCACCTTCCCGGATGTCCCATCCAGACCATCCATCCACACACTTCTCACCACACACTCTCACACTCTCTAGGCGGCAAGGGCGACTCCCTCTCGCTCCTTGCCTCAACGGCCAGGCCGGACCTATCAACCCAGGGGAAAGAGAAGAGAAAGACACCTCTCACTAAGTCCGGGGGACTCTGAGCACCATAGTGTTGTCCATGACCGTGGACACGACTATACGTATAGATCGATCAACTCTGCAGAGCGTGTACGCCTGGAACCACAGGTTAGTCATCATCGATGATCGCGCTCGCCTAGACTGATTCCGAACTTCCCCCTAATCCGCAATGATGCCATCCTAGCACTCAGCCCTGGGGCACCCCAGTGGAAAACCACCGTAACGCTGAGACTGTGAGACGTGGATCCTGGCGTACCAAATAAAACACCACGTTGTCTTAGAAGGGTGTGGGTATCCAGCCCTTACCTCCCTACACTTATCACCTTTCAGCCTAGCAGTAATGGCATCGCTTCGCCCATGGGGTAGGAACGGTTCTGTGCCCATACAAGAAAAAGTGGTGCGCATGAAGGTACTATGGCCGGTAGCCCCAGCGCAATCAGTCCTATGGACCGGACAGGACATCTCCTCCTCGGGGCTTCCATCGCCCTCATGCTGACACAGCACCTCCGTCCCGGGGATTCGTCCCACACAGATCACTCCTCCCCAGGACCTCTTCTTAGATCACAATGTACCCGCCACAGGTACTCCCTAGGGAATGCCCAGGTCACATTCCCTCAGCAAGACTCGTCACCGGACTTGTCGTGGATCCTGTCCGATCGACTCAACCCTCATCCACACGCACCCAAGACTCACACCAAGATCTCCCCATATACCATCCCGTTGTTATGGCACCACGTGCCTTAGCCAAACACAAGCATCATCACAAGCATCACATCACAGATATAATGCGTAGAAGATGCAAGTATCATGCGTGAATAAGCGGTATCTAACCTATAATCAGGTGTGCAGGGGAAAGGTTGCGACAAGGTAATGGCTTCACAAGCAATCTATCATGCATCCTATCACAGTTCAATTTGCAGAATGTAAAGCGCTAGCATCTATATTATTGCATGGCTAATTGGTTCTACGGGGTTGGATGGGCTGTGGCACCTTCGGAATTGTCGTCTCCGAGCTCCTCCTGGTACTCGTAGTCGTCCTCCTCAGGGTCCTGCTCCTCCGGGGCTGAAAAACGAGACGTAACGTCGCAATAAGCGACTCCTATAGATGTTCACAAAGGAGCAACTGAAATCCAAAAGATCCAAATTCACTCAAACATAGGCCTATGACGTAGTGCTTATTTTTAGAAAAATTTAGAAACTGGTTTCATATTTTTCTGAGACCGTATGAATTTCTTATGAATTTTCCAAGTTTGAAACCATTTCTGAAAAAGAAAAGATCCAGAAATCCCTTCTACTGACACGTGGCGCGTCCTGGCCGTGACACTTGGCACCTTCTGGTTGGTCCAGGGCTCTGTGAGGCTGACAGGTGGGACCTGGTGTCAGTCAAAGTTGACCGGTCAACGGTCAACGTTGACCGGGCCGTGACTGGGTTTTGGCGGGCCGGATACGGGCTGGATTTGGGCTGGTCTGGTCCGGGCCGGCCCGGACACGTGTCGGCCTGTGAGTGAGACCACGTGGCGCTTTGGGCCTTGCTGGGCCTGTGAAAGGCCGTGGGGTGTAGTGGGCGCGGTCCGTGGTGGACTCCCTGTGTCGGTCCATAGACCGCGGACACGGTCTGCGGTGGACCGCGTCCACCCTCTCCTCCTTCGCTCCGGCTCTCGCGCACTGGGTGCACGCGCCGGCTCTCCCTCTTCTCCCCTGTTCTTTCCCCATCCCGCGCGACACCCACCGGCGGTGATCCTCCCCCCTTCCTTCGCACTTCGGTCGTCAATCGAGCCAACGGAGACCCCTGGTGGTTTCTCCGTTCTACGACGAGCATGACAAGGTACTAAAAGGCGGGGCTTTGGTCTTCCTGCGGCTCGGTAAAGGCACGGCGGCGGATCTCGGCAACCAGCCGAGACGGCGAGCCGATGTGGGGAGGCTTTGGCCGTGGGATTGGCTTTCGTGGCTTCTAGCAGGGTTTGGTAAACGTGATGCGCTGCTACCGGTGGCGACCAAAACCCGCGGCGGAGTCCGCTCTTCGCATGCGGGCGCGGCGGCGCTCTGGTGGTCCTCGGCTCCCGTGGTCAGGGCTCCCAGAAGGACCCGGGGTGTGCCCAAGAGAGCGGCTAGGTGCGTTGTGCCGAGGTGAGGTTGGTCGGCTAGCTCTTACCGGCTGAGGGGGATGGTGTCGACCGGAACGGCTTCGCCATGGCCATGCTCTGGCCATGGCGAGCGCGCCCAGCGTGGCGCTCGTTCGGGCATTCCCGAGCCCGTGTGGCTCGGCTTCGCCACCCTTGCCTGCTCTACGTGTGCGGTGTGTGTTGTGCGACATGGTGCTCGGCCAGGGCGGCGCCTTGCCCCTCCCAGTGGGGAAAGAACACGGCGGCGCCCTCGGTGGCCATGGCGGATGCGTGTCCGGTGAACAGAGGAAGGCGACGCTCACCGTAGGGCTCGTGGCAGCTAGGATGGCGATGCAGTGGCGAGGTGAGGCCGTGGCGATTCGAGGCAGTGCAGGGAGAACCGCAGCGTCGATGTAGTCGATCGGTGCGTCGTCCTCCGCCTCCGGCGTTCCGGCAGAGCTCCGAGTAGAGCCTCGGACAGGGCTCTATCCTCCGGCTCCCTCCCGCCTCCTTCTTCTCCTTTCTCACGTCTTGGCTGGTTGGTGTGGTTGCCACCCGAGTGGCGGCGAAAGGTTGGGAGGGGGCGAGGGCATGGTTGCAATGGACAGCGGGGAATAGTGAAGGGGTATGTGTAGGGCGATTAGGGCCTTAGGGTTAGGGTTCGGGGGTAGGTGCGAGCGGGAGAGCGGGCTGGCCCTCCCGATTGCGGCGGCGGCTGGTCAAAAGCGGCCACGGCGACGTCAGCGGCGCGGTCGCGCTTATCCGAGGGAAGGAGGGCGCTGTGCCTCGGATGCGGGGACGTGGCGTCCATCCGTGCGAGGTTTTCCAAACGGCTCGATCGGAGATGGCGGGGATGCGGGGGCGGCCTCGGATGCGGCTTCCGTGGTGCGCTCTGCTCCGGCGCAGGAAAAAGCAGAGGAGGGGGGAGAAGGGTGGGGGATGACAGGTGGGGTCGGTGGGGGCCGCCTGTCAGCCGGTTAGTGAGGGGGAGAGACGGGAGCGTGCGCGGCTGCGAGCTGAGTCGGCGAGCGCTGCGGGCCGCGCGGCCTGGGCGAGTGCGCGCGCGCTCGGTTGGGCCGCAAGGCGCATGTGTGGGCCGCGGGACGCGTCCGTGGGCCGCGCGCGAGGGAATCAGGACGAAAACGGCTTGGGCTGTGGGGTGTGGCCGTGGGTCGCACACAGGGGTGGGCAGGCTTGGCCAATTCGGGCTTCTTTCTCCTTTTCCTTTTCTTCCAGGATTTTCCTCCCTTTTCCCATTTCTCCATTATGCATATGAACCAAGGGTGTGTGTGTGTGAACCAGCATGGGACCCACTTGGGTCTCTAGGGGTTGGTTGGGTCTTCAGGGCATCAAGAGCCGAGGTTACTTGTGACAACATGTTGGGATTTGGATCATAGTCCTTAGGGAGTTTTACTTAATATATAACACACAAATGAAGAGATAAGATCCAAATCATAAATTAAATAACAATGCATATGCTTTTATCTCTACTGGGATGTTACCTGTCCATCTAGGGAGGGTCTCCTATATGGCACTCACCAAGCTTGGGTTAGTTTCTCAAAAAGTTTTTGAAAGTTGTGATTTTTGGGTTAAGGGTTTTCTCCAGGTTGTCACACTAACCTCCTTGGAACTTCTCATACCAAGTCTAAGCCTTAGAGCTTTTGATTCGGAGGAGCCCGGGTTGAATCTGTGAAAGAACAGTGTTGTTTCAGGGGCATCGGACGCTTAAGTCGGGGGCATCGGACGTTGTGTTCATCACATCGGACGCGTCCGGTGCCACGTGTCATCTGACAGTGTTTTTAAGGAGCATCGAACGCGGACCATCGGAGCGTCCGTTGCCATCGGACGCGTCCGGGGGTCAAGCATCAAACACTAGGGTTTCATTATAGCCAGCGTCCGATGCCTGTCCAGTAAGGTTCCAGAGAGGGTCATTTCGCATCGGACACGTCCGGTGCCTGACCATCGGACGCAGGCAGCGTCCGATGCTGTGTCTTCAGCATGTTTTCATCTGCGGCTTGTTCGTCCGTTGTCGGTTTTGATTTCCGGCTTTTGCGTTGGGTTTCTTGGGTTGTATTGTGTCCCGCTATGCTTCTTGGAAGCATCGACCCTACATCTAGGGTCGTGGACACTTGGAAGCTCTAGGTTTGCTCTTGGGGTGATTCTTGGGACAGTGGAAACAAGTTTCTGAAAAGAAATTTTGAAGCTCCCATTCACCCCCCCTCTGGTCGCTTTCTAGTAGCACTTTCGGTCCTTCAATTGGTATTGGAGCGGGTTAAGGATCTTCCACCTTAGCCGGTTCCAGATCCACAGAAGGCGACATGGATCGCGGCGTGGGCAAACTGCCGTTCTTTGATGGGACGAACTATGCGTATTGGCAGATACGCATGTCGGCCTATCTTCAGAGTTTGGGTGCTTCCATTTGGGATATTTGCAACTTTGCTGATTATGTGGTCTTGGCTGCTCGTGCGACTCAGCATCAGATCGATGAGGACGATGCCAATAGCCGAGCCCGTAATGCTCTTTTCTCATGTTTGAGCATGACAGAGTTTGATCGCGTTTCTCACCTCGCTACGGCTCGGGAGATTTGGGCTACCCTCATGCGTTTTCATGAGGGCACCACTCAAGTCAAAACCCGTCTCTACGAGTCGCACAAGCGAGAGTATGAGAACTTTCGACACATGCCTGGCGAGACCATAGAGAGTTTATTCGCTCGCTTTCAGGTGATTGTCAATAGGATGAGGGCAAACAAGGAGCTGTTGCCTTTTGATGATCATGAGAGGGCTTTGAAGCTTTTGAATAACTATGAGACCCTCACATGCGATGAGCTCTTCAGTAAGCTCAAGTCTAGTGAGATTGATGCCACGGCGAGGGCTTCTTATGAAAATCCTTCTGGCCCGTCGATGGCTTTGCTTTCTGGCTCTTCTACTGACCCCTCTGGAGGCTTTGCACTTTCCTCTCTTCTTTCTGTCACAGAGGAGTAGCTGGAGTTCATGGGAGACGACGAGTTGGCTTTGCTAGCCAACCGGTTCTCGCGGTTCCACAACAACCGCATGAACCGACGTTGTGGAGGAGGACGCTGTAACACCCTGATTTAATTTTTCCCCAATTTAATTAAAGAAATTAGAAACTAAATAGGTTGGCTAGTTTAATAGAGGAGGAAAATAAAATTTATTTATCATTTTCATGTTGCATTCATGCCATTGCATATTTTTTTATTGTGTGGTAAATAAGTTTGTTAAACCCGTATAGGGCGTATCGAATTTATTCTATTTAGAAAAGCAATAAAAAGATTTATAAAAGTTTGTAAAAACCAAACTCAAGGTTTTATTTACAAAATCTAGGGAAAATGTTTTCAAACTCTTCAAATTTATTTGATTTCAAACTGTTTTGAAATTGGGTTTCAAATGGTTTTGCAAAGTTTGGAAAATCAAAAGAAAAAGAAGGAATGGCAAAGGGCCTCAAACTCCCTCACCTCGGTTCCGGCCCAGCCTCCTCTCCCACCCGGCCTGCTCGCCCTCACCCGCTCGGCCCACTCTCCTCTCCCGCGCAGGCCGCCCTCCACTCCGCTCTCCCGCGCGCACTCCCTCCTGGCCCATCCGCCTCCAGAGCCCAGCTCCCTGTTTCCCCGCTCCGGCCCGTCGTTCCAGCGGCCCGCGCGCACCACCCCGCACAGTCGCAGCGCCGGCGCCCCTCCCTCCCTTGCTCAACCGCTGACGCGCGGGCCCCAGCAGTCAGCCCCGTCCCCAACCTCCCCGCGAGATCCCGCGCCGAACGCCCCGCGGCTCCCTCGCCCTCATCCCCTCCGATTTTTTGGGGAGTCATTGCGAACGACTGCGAGCCGCCTCTCCCCCCCTACAAAACGCCCTCGCCTCCCCGCTCCCTTTTCTTTCTCACCCAAGCCGCAGCCGCCACCGCCATTGATAAGCTCGGAGCGAAGCTCGGAATCGCCCGCCAAGGCCGCCACCACTCACCATCTGTCCTCCCTCGACCTCGCGAAGCCACACCGCGCTCGGAGAGGCCACTTTCTGCGGAGTCGACACCCGGGAAGCTACCTCTCTGACCTCACCGACAAGCAGGACGACTCCGCCGCGGCTCTCCCCTCTCCGGCCTCCATCCGCGTCGACAACGTCTCCATCAGACCCATGGTGAGCTCCTCTCTCGATCCCAACCCTTCTCACTATCTCTACTGCACCCTAGGTCACCCCAGAGCGAACTCCGGTGACCTCGCCCATGGCACCGCCGCAGAAGGCAGCGCGCCGCCGTGCCCCACGCCGCCGTCGGCCGCGCACCACTCACTGGCCGCCCCCTCAACCGCCCGATCTGTTTTAGACGGCTCAGATTAGATCATAGGTTGAACCGGTATAGACCGAGTCCACCGAGCCGTGAATGCAATCCACACCGGCCGTGTCAGCCAGTTCACAGCCACGCGGTGCACTGCACCAGTCACACGGCGCCACGCGGCGCACACGTCAGCCAGGGCGTGACCACGCCGACCGCCCCAGATCTTTTGTAGAAAAGCCCCTCGGTTTTCCCCGAACCAACCCGCCGTCCAGCAAGCACTGTGCGCTGAGTCTGCGAATTTATTCGCTTTGGACCCTGCGTTTTCCTGGAAATGAGGCGCGGTCAGCCCACAGCCGACCGCCCTTGATCTAATCTCAGCCGCTCATCACCAGATCAACGGCCGAGAAAGGCCCATACCCCTTCGCCGATGCGCTTTTGTTAAAGAGCCCCTGTCTTTTCCGGAAATCAACCCACCGTCCAGCCGGCACTATTCACTGAGTCACGGAAACCTTGCATCCTGGCCCCTGTACTTCTCGGTAAATGAGGCCCGATCCTGTTGCCTTTTAATTCAGTTTTCTTTTATTTAAATCCACAAAATGAGTTCAATCTAATTACAGTTTTGCCACTCAACTTCAAACGCTTATAACTTTTACGTTTTAACTCCGATTCGACCCATTCAACTTGCGTTAGTTTCATAATTTCGTTCTCTACGCAGGAGATCTATTAGTTTACTGTTACCTTACTGTTTGTTGTACTGTTATTTATTTCTATGTATTGTGCCATGTATGTTGCTTGGGTCAGAGAGTGCGGAGTACGAGGACGCTCCAGACCATCCTTGCGACCCAGTTGATTCGACCCAGTCCGAAGGCAAGTGTCCTTGAACATCTTGGACCTACTTTATTTTACTTTTGGTACTAGAGTAGTTAGATCTTGTAGATGCATGCTTGTCGTTAATTTGAATCCCATGTTAGGGTTTACTAGAATTTGTTTATATTATCCTTGTCGCCTGTTTTGGGATGTTCGGGTAGGTGTCTTGCTTAGCCCTGCAGTCATGGTTGGGATGGGAGTTAAAATGTTTCTAATCTTGATTAATGAACTATGAAACGAATGTGGACATGGTAATTTTGTAGTAACATGGTTATTAGGTAAATCCGGCAGGATGGACCCGTACTGGTGGTTTTGTGCCGTGGGACTCGACAGCTGCTTTTGGTTTTTGGTTCTGGGCGAGTGCCAGATTTATCCTGCCTGGATCCCTAGGACCCGGTTCTTGGACAAGTAACCCGGCAAAACAGCGCAACCATGAGATCTGGATGGGCTGGACCTGGCTAATTAATTAGCAACCTTTAAGTTGAGGGTCCACACGGGGTTTGTTTTAGTGGCTCACGAGGGGGCCCTGGGGGTCATAGACCTTTGTACGGGGTGAAACCTTAGAGGTACATGTGGAACGGACTTGGAGGGGACTTTGTAAAGGCCTTGCATTGCAACCTGCTATGCACCTTGGCAGTGTTTAGCGTGACGGGATCTGCACGACTCATGGGTAACGATGTGCAACCTCTGCAGAGTGTAAAACTGATATATCAGCCGTGCTCACGGTCACGAGCGGGCTTGGACTTCTTCGAGATTAGTTGGTTACTGGTTGGTTTTGGGTTCGGGTCATCTGATGGACTTCAGGTGCGGTTGCCTGATGGACTTCAGGTGTTGGTTGCTCGGTGTGACTCTGAGTGTGGTTTGCTCGGTGCGACTCCGAGTGTTGTTACTTTTCTACAGTATCTGTGGCTATAACCTAGTAAATAGGTGCATAGGATTAATAGGGTGTGTCGCTTTAGGCGCTTGAGTCAACAAAGTCAGCCTACCTTTGTTATAAGCCTCATAAGCATATATTTCCTACACTTGCGGAGTACATTTCGATGTACTCACCCTTCCTCTTTGTCCCCCCTGCTACCCCACCCAGACGCTGGAGACTACGCGTACGAGGAGCCGGAGTATCCAGAAGACGGAGGCTACGACCCTGACGACCTGTACTAGGATGGCGCTACCCCCGGTCAACCTTCCTGTGGAGATGGAGTCCAGCTTTCCGCATCTTCATCAGAGTTTACTTTAGAGTCAGTTTCATGAGAGTCTGTACTTTTCTTTCAGACCCGAGGGTCATTTATGTAATAAAGTTCGTTATTATTAACAAAGCATTGTTTTGATATTTACTATGATGTGGATATATGTATGAAAATTGATCCTGGCATACATATATTGTGCTCCAATTTTGTTCTTAAAATTGGGGTGTCACAGAGTGGTATCAGAGCCGTGTTGACCGTAGGACGCTACCCTAGTCAGTCGTCGAATTTACAAATCTATTTTTACAAAGTCTGACCCCTTTTCCCACTTCTGTAGCCTGTCTCTGCTGAAAATTCAAATTTTGTTTAAAAGTAGGTCCTCCAAACTCGTAAGAAGCCCACCATAATTATGTGATCTCATAGGTCGTTGAATGACATGTACTTGTGCATATGTAATGTTTTGGTTCTTTGTAATGATTGTTGGTGTATTGCGACCGTCAGGTTGCAGCGACATCATTTGTTTAAAATATTTTACTAATCGAATTAATTAACCAAACCAGGGTTGTTATATATCTATCTATCACATCTCACTCTTACTTCTGGAAAATGTAACAGATGGTTGACACCAGGAGCAGCGCAGGTAAAGCTGGCGGGAGCGGGGCAGGTGGCAACCAGCCGCCTCGTCCACCTCCGCCCCCGTACGACCCGCTCCAGATGGCCCAGGTACAGAACCAGATGATGCAGAACATGGCCCAGATGATGCAGCACATGCAGCAGATGGCGCAGGCTGCTCAGGGTGCTGGAGCTGCACAGCCACCCCGACCGGATGACACTCTCAGGAGCTTCATGACGACGCGCCCTCCAGTGTTCCACCACGCCATAGAGCCAATGGATGCAGATGATTGGCTCGAGACGATTACAGGCAAGTTGCAGCTTGCCCATGTCGGGGACCTTGATAAGGCCCTCTACGCCGCGCACCAGCTTCATGGCCCGGCGAAGAACTGGTGGACTGCCTACACCGCAGCTCATGCGGACGCCAACTCGATCACTTGGGAGGATTTCCGTAAGGCATTCCGCGACCAGTACGTCCCTTTCGGCGAGATCAGGGTGAAGCGCCGGGAGTTTCAGGACCTCAGGAAGGGCGCGATGACAGTGCGTGAGTATCTCACGCAGTTCAGCCAGCTGTCCCGTTACGCCCCAGATGACGTGGACACGGACGACAAGATGCAGGAGTGCTTCAGGCAAGATCTCTGTCATTCTTTAATATTAATAAATTCTTCATACACCCTTGTTCATTCCTTTTGCTACCTGATAAATAATAAAATTGTTATCTGCTTCAGGCATGGGCTTAACCCAGGACTCCGCTATGCCCTAGCTTCAAATGAGTATTCCTCATTTCAGAAGCTGGTTGACCGTGCCTTCGCGGTGGAGAAGGAACGGAATGACCTCGATGCAGATCGCAAGAGGAAGATGATGTTCCAGGGACAGTCCTCCGGCAGCTCCGCTCGTCCCCGCTACGCTCCACCTGCCTCAGCTTCCAGGCAGATTCCCCAGCAGCAGTAGTACCGCCCGCCCCAGTCCCGGCAGCCCGCTCCTCAGTACAGGCACCCAGCTCCACAGTACTAGGCTCCACCTCAGCAGCAGCAGCAGCAGCCGCCTCGCCAGGCTCAGGCACCTCGCCAGGGTCTTCCAGCTCCACAGCAGCCCCGTCCAGCACAGGGGGCAGGGCAGGTTGGCTCGTGCTACAAGTGTAACCAGATGGGACACTTCGCCAACAAGTGTCCGTTGAGGCAGCCGGCTCCACCGCAGTCCCGTCCCGCAGGACAGCCCCAGGCGTTCGCACGTGGTCGTGTGAACCATGTCGCAGCGGAGTCAGCTCAGACGGCTCCAGATGTGGTATTGGGTATGTTCACTGTTAATTCCCATCCAGCTACAGTACTCTTTGATTCCAGTGCATCACACTCTTTCATAACCGCAAGATTCGCATCAGCATGTAGTCTGTCAATTTCGCCTATGCTTAGAGGCTTGATAGTTACATCTCCTGGAGGAGAGATGGTTTCCAGACAGGTGTGTCGGGAGCTGAGTATAAACATAAGGGGGGTAGAATTTCCTTCTGATCTTATCGTTCTGGATTCTGAGGGGATAGATGTCATTCTGGGAATGAACTGGCTGAGCAAGTATCAAGGGGTTATTGATTGTGCTCAGAGGATCATCACAGTGAAGCATCCAGATGGCACGGAGATTGTGTATCAGGCACCGACGAAGATGATAGAAGAAGCCAGAGCATATGAGGCTGTCGTGGTACCTGATATCCGAGTTGTCAAGGATTTCCCTGATGTCTTCCAGAAAGTGCCAGGTATGCCACCTGATCGTGAGATTGAGTTCTCTATTGATTTAGTTCCTGGCACTGCACCTATATACAGGCGACCATATAGAATGGATGTCGAAAAGCTAGCCGAGCTGAAGACGCAGATCCAAGAGCAGTTAGAGAAGGGGCATATTCGTCCTAGTACATCCCCGTGGGGAGCCCTTGTGATTTTTGTTCCAAAGAAGGATGGAGGCCTGCGGATGTGCGTTGATTACCGCGCATTGAATGAAGCTACCATCAAGAACAAGTAACCGATTCCTCGCATTGATGATCTGTTTGATCAGTTGAAGGGTGCTCATGTGTTCTCGAAGATTGACCTGCAAACAGGATATAATCGGCTGAAGATTCGTGAAGCTGATATCCCGAAGATGGCATTCGTAACTCGATATGGGCTATATGAGTACACAGTGATGTCCTTCGGTTTGATAAATGCCCCAGCTTTCTTCATGTATCTGATGAACAAGGTCTTCATGGAGTTTTTAGATCTGTTCGTTGTGGTGTTCCTTGATGATATCCTGATATTCTCGAAGAATGAAGAAGAGCATGAGAAGCATCTGAGGTTAGTGTTGCAGAAGCTCAGAGAGCATCAGTTGTATGCAAAGCTGAGCAAATGCGAGTTCTGGCTGAAGAAGGTTGCATACCTGGGGCATATCATCTCAGAAAGTGGTGTATCAGTTGATCCAGGCAAGGTCCAAGATATATTGGACTGGATGGTACCTGAGAGCGTTACTGAGATCCGGAGTTTGCTCGGTATGGCGGGATATTATCGCAGATTCATTGAGGGATTCTCCAAGATCGTGAAGCCGATGACGAGACTGACTAAGAAGGGTGCCAAGTTTGTATGGTCCCCTGAATGCCAGACTGGTTTCGAGGAGCTGAAAGCGAGATTGACCTCTGCTCCTATTCTTTTCATGCCAGATGTCCAGAAGAACTTCACGGTGTATTGTGATGCTTCGCGACAGGGTCTAGGATGTGTGCTTATGCACGAAGGTCGTGTGATTGCTTATGCCTCGAGACAGCTCAGGAAGCATGAGCTGAATTACCCTACTCATGATCTAGAGTTGGCAGCTGTTGTTCATGCTCTGAAGATCTGGAGGCACTATCTGATGGGCTAGAAGACGGAGATATACACTGATCATAAGAGCTTGAAGTATATTTTCACCCAGCCAGATCTGAATCTTCGCCAACGGAGATGGCTAGAGTTGATCAAAGACTACGATCTGAACATTAACTATCATCCAGGCAAGGCGAATGTTGTTGCAGATGCCTTGAGCAGGAAGGTCTACTGCAATGTGCTTGAAATCAAGGAGCAGCAGCCCGAGTTGCATGAGGAGTTTGTGAAGCTCAACTTGGGTATTCTTGGCCACACTGATGCAGTAGCAATGGAGGTTGATTCGACACTTGAGCATGATATCCGGGCAGGGCAGCTCACTGATGAGTATCTTCTGGAAATCAGACAGTCGGTCAAGGAGGGCAAGGCCCCGGGTTTCACAGAGGATGATCAGGGTGTCTTGTGGTTCAGAGGCAGGATCTGTGTTCCGGATGTGAAGGCTATCAAGGAGTTGATCTTGAGAGAAGCTCATTATTCAGCCTACTCCCTTCACCTAGGCAGTACCAAGATGTACCAGGATCTGAAGCAGTATTACTGGTGGTATGGGATGAAGAGGGAAGTAGCAGAGTATGTGGCTTTGTGTGACATATGTCAGAGGGTTAAGGCCCAACATCAGAGACCTGCTGGTTTGTTACAGCCTCTGCAGATTCCCGAGTGGAAATGGGAAGAGATCAGCATGGATTTCATCACTGGTTTGCCCAGGACCCAGTCGGGATATGATTCTATCTGGGTCATAGTTGATCGCTTGACCAAAGTGGCTCATTTCATTCCAGTTAAGGAGTCATATCGTGGACCGCAGCTTGCGGAGTTGTACATATCTCGGATTGTGTGCCATCATGGGGTGCCTAAGATCATAGTATCTGACAGAGGTACCCAGTTCACATCCAGGTTCTGGAAGCGGTTGCATGAGTCTATGGACACTCGCCTTAGTTTCAGTTCAGCTTATCATCCTCAGACCGATGGTCAGACAGAAAGGGTGAATCAGATCCTAGAGGATATGTTGCGAGCTAGTGCACTCCAGAACAGCCAGAGTTGGGATGTGAGTCTGCCATATGCAGAGTTCTCATATAACAATAGCTATCAGGCCAGTCTCAAAATGTCCCCATTTGAGGCACTGTATGGCAGGAAGTGCAGAACTCCTCTATTCTGGAATCAGGTTGGAGAAAGAAAAGTCTTTGGCCCTGAGTCTATAGAAGAAGCTGAAGAACAGGTCAGACAGATCAGAAGCAACCTGAAGACAGCTCAGACTAGACAGAAGAGCTATGCCGATGTCAGACGACGAGAGCTGGAGTTCCAGATTGGGGATTTTGTTTATCTGAAGGTGTCACCCTTCAGGGGTCTTCGGAGGTTTAATGTCAAAGGGAAGCTATCTCCGAGATTCATTGGCCCTTTCAAGGTGATTGACAAGAAAGGTGCAGTTGCTTATCAGCTGGAGTTGCCTGCACGGCTGGCAGGTATTCATGATGTGTTCCATGTATCCCAGCTGAAGAGATGCCTAAGATTTCCAGGGGAGCAGTTGCCACTTGAGGAGCTTGATCTGCGGGATGATCTGACATTCTCCGAGCCGATCAAGATTCTGGACACGATGGAACGAGGTACTCGCAACAAGAGGATTAAAATCTGCAAGGTGCAATGGAAGCATTACTCCGAAGAAGAAGCCACATGGGAGAAAGAAGATGATCTTCGGGCAGATTTTCCTCATCTCTTCGCCGACTCTTCCTAATCTCGAGGACGAGATTCTTCTAAGAGGGGTAGGTTTGTAACACCCTAATTTAATTTTTCCCCAATTTAATTAAAGAAATTAGAAACTAAATAGGTTGGCTAGTTTAATAGAGGAGGAAAATAAAATTTATTTATCATTTTCATGTTGCATTCATGCCATTGCATATTTTTTTTATTGTGTGGTAAATAAGTTTGTTAAACCCGTATAGGGCGTATCGAATTTATTCTATTTAGAAAAGCAATAAAAAGATTTATAAAAGTTTGTAAAAACCAAACTCAAGGTTTTATTTACAAAATCTAGGGAAAAGGTTTTCAAACTTTTCAAATTTATTTGATTTCAAACTGTTTTGAAATTGGGTTTCAAATGGTTTTGCAAAGTTTGGAAAATCAAAAGAAAAAGAAGGAATGGCAAAGGGCCTCAAACTCCCTCACCTCGGTTCCGGCCCAGCCTCCTCTCCCACCCGGCCTGCTCGCCCTCACCCGCTCGGCCCACTCTCCTCTCCCGCGCAGGCCGCTCTCCACTCCGCTCTCCCGCGCGCACTCCCTCCTGGCCCATCCGCCTCCAGAGCCCAGCTCCCCGTTTCCCCGCTCCGGCCCGTCGTTCCAGCGGCCCGCGCGCACCACCCCGCACAGCCGCAGCGCCGGCGCCCCTCCCTCCCTTGCTCAACCGCTGACGCGCAGGCCCCAGCAGTCAGCCCCGTCCCCAACCTCCCCGCGAGATCCCGCGCCGAACGCCCCGCGGCTCCCTCGCCCTCATCCCCTCCGATTCCTCAGGGAGTCGTTGCGAACGACCGTGAGCCGCCTCTCCCCCCCCTACAAAACGCCCTCGCCTCCCCGCTCCCTTTTCTTTCTCACCCAAGCCGCAGCCGCCACCGCCATTGATAAGCTCGGAGCGAAGCTCGGAATCGCCCGCCAAGGCCGCCACCACTCACCATCTGTCCTCCCTCGACCTCGCGAAGCCACACCGCGCTCGGAGAGGCCACTTTCTGCGGAGTCGACACCCGGGAAGCTACCTCTCTGACCTCACCGACAAGCAGGATGACTCCGCCGTGGCTCTCCCCGCTCCGGCCTCCATCCGCGTCGAGAACGTCTCCATCAGACCCAGGGTGAGCTCCTCTCTCGATCCCAACCCTTCTCACTATCTCTACTGCACCCTAGGTCACCCCAGAGCGAACTCCGGTGACCTCGCCCATGGCACCGCTGCGGAAGGCAGCGCGCCGCCGTGCCCCACGCCGCCGTCGGCCGCGCACCACTCACTGGCCGCCCCCTCAACCGCCCGATCTGTTTTAGACGGCTCAGATTAGATCGTAGGTTGAACCGGTATAGACCGAGTCCACCGAGCCGTGAACGCAGTCCACACCGGCCGCGTCAGCCAGTTCACAGCCACGCGGTGCACCGCACCAGTCACACGGCGCCACGCAGCGCACACGTCAGCCAGGGCGTGACCACGCCGACCGCCCCGGATCTTTTGTAGAAAAGCCCCTCGGTTTTCCCCGAACCAACCCGCCGTCCAGCAAGCACTGTGCGCTGAGTCTGCGAATTTATTCGCTTTGGACCCTGCGTTTTCCTGGAAATGAGGCGCGGTCCACCCACAGCCGACTGCCCTTGATCTAATCTCAGCCGCTCATCACCAGATCAACGACCGAGAAGGGCCGATACCCCTTCGCCGATGCGCTTTTGTTAAAGAGCCCCTGTCTTTTCCGGAAATCAACCCACCGTCCAGCCGGCACTATTCACTGAGTCACGGAAACCTTGCATCCTAGCCCCTGTACTTCTCGGTAAATGAGGCCCGATCCTGTTGCCTTTTAATTCAGTTTTCTTTTATTTAAATCCACAAAATGAGTTCAATCTAATTACAGTTTTGCCACTCAACTTCAAACGCTTATAACTTTTACGTTTTAACTCCGATTCGACCCATTCAACTTGCGTTAGTTTCATAATTTCGTTCTCTACGCAGGAGATCTATTAGTTTACTGTTTCCTTACTGTTTGTTGTACTGTTATTTATTTCTATGTATTGTGCCATGTATGTTGCTTGGGTCAGAGAGTGCGGAGTACGAGGACGCTCCAGACCATCCTTGCGACCCAGTTGATTCAACCCAGTCCGAAGGCAAGTGTCCTTGAACATCTTGCACCTACTTTATTTTACTTTTGGTACTAGAGTAGTTAGATCTTGTAGATGCATGCTTGTCGTTAATTTGAATCCCATGTTAGGGTTTACTAGAATTTGTTTATATTATCCTTGTCGCCTGTTTGGGATGTTCGGGTAGGTGTCTTGCTTAGCCCTGCAGTCATGGTTGGGATGGGAGTTAAAATGTTTATAATCTTGATTAATGAACTATGAAACGAATGTGGACATGGTAATTTTGTAGTAACATGGTTATTAGGTAAATCCTGCAGGATGGACCCGTACTGGTGGTTTTGTGCCGTGGGACTCGGCAGCTGCTTTTGGTTTTTGGTTCTGGGCGAGTGCTAGATTTATCCTGCCTGGATCCCTAGGACCCGGTTCTTGGACATGTAACCCGGCAAAACAGCGCAACCATGAGATCTGGATGGGCTAGACCTGGCTAATTAATTAGCAACCTTTAAGTTGAGGGTCCACACGGGGTTTGTTTTAGTGGCTCACGAGGGGGCCCTGGGGGTCATAGACCTTTGTACGGGGTGAAACCTTAGAGGTACGTGTGGAACAGACTTGGAGGGGACTTTGTAAAGGCCTTGCAGTGCAACCTGCTATGCACCTTGGCAGTGTTTAGCATGACGGGATCTGCACGACTCATGGGTAACGATGTGCAACCTCTGCAGAGTGTAAAACTAATATATCAGCCGTGCTCACGGTCACGAGCGGGCTTGGACTTCTTCGAGATTAGTTGGTTGCTGGTTGGTTTTGGGTTCGGGTCATCTGATGGACTTCAGGTGCGGTTGCCTGATGGACTTCAGGTGTTGGTTGCTCGGTGTGACTCCGAGTGTGGTTTGCTCGGTGCGACTCCGAGTGTTGTTACTTTTCTATAGTATCTGTGGCTATAACCTAGTAAATAGGTGCATAGGATTAATAGGATTAATAGGGTGTGTCGCTTTAGGCGCTTGAGTCAACAAAGTCAGCCTACCTTTGTTATAAGCCTCATAAGCATATATTTCCTACACTTGCGGAGTACATTTCGATGTACTCACCCTTCCTCTTTGTCCCCCCTGCTACCCCACCCAGACGCTGGAGACTACGCGTACGAGGAGCCGGAGTATTCAGAAGACGGAGGCTACGACCCTGACGACCTGTACTAGGATGGCGCTACCCCCGGTCGACCTTCCTGTGGAGATGGAGTCCAGCTTTCCGCATCTTCATCAGAGTTTACTTTAGAGTCAGTTTCATGAGAGTCTGTACTTTTCTTTCAGACCCGAGGGTCATTTATGTAATAAAGTTCGTTATTATTAACAAAGCATTGTTTTGATATTTACTATGATGTGGATATTTGTATGAAAATTGATCCTGGCATACATATATTGTGCTCCAATTTTGTTCTTAAAATTGGGGTGTCACAGACGCGCTGGGTGTTTCGAGTGTGGCGACCCCGACCACTTCATCGCCAATTGTCCCAAGAAGAACAAGCAAGCATTTGGGAAGGGCGATCATGGGCACAAGTACAACTTCGGCAGGCGCAAGGAGAAGTACGTCCCCGTAAAGTACAAGCGGAAGGGCGGCTTCAACAAGGAGTACATCAAGAAGAAGTACTTGGAGAAGGCCCAGGCTGAGCAGCGTGCTTTCTTCGCAACGCTCAGCGACGTTGACGACTCGGATGACGACTCTGCTTCCTCAAGCGACGACGAGTCCAAGAAGAAGAAGAAGATCGAGGACAAGCTGAGCGGTCTCTGCTTCTTCGCCGACAACGAGGGTTTTTGCAGCATGGCCCTTGGCAAGGAGGTTGAAAGTCAGCTGGAGGACACCCCTCAGAACGACAACGATGACGACACCTCCTAGTTATCTCAGACCCCTGACGAGATTTCTGCTAAGGTCGAGAAACTTACTACCACCCTTATTAGTCGAGATAAGCTGCTTAGGTGTGCTGCTAGAGAGCGGAAGGAGATTAGGCAGATGTGGGAGGATACGGTGAAGGAGCTTGAATCTGTCAAGTCCACCGTTGTCGTAACTGAGGAGGATGAGTGTGAGATGTGCTCCAAGCACATGACAGACCTTCTCACCTTGAGGGGGAAGTATGTTGCTTTGGTTGGAGAGGTGGATGAGCTCAGAGCTAGATCCTCAGTGCTTGGTGCGTGCAAGTCCTATGCAGGCTTGCAATCCGAGTTGGCAGAGAAGAATGTCAAGATTGTGTCTCTTGAGAAGGCCAGCTCGGGCAACTCTTGTGTGTCTAGGTGTGCTTTGTGTCAGGGCTTGGATATGGAGATAGCCAATGTGAAGCATGACAAGAAGCAAACCGAGGAAGAAAACACATACCTTCGGACCATCTTGTCATGTGTGTCTTGTGGTGAGCCGCAGCTTGGGATGATGATTGCCCAAGTCAAGCGTGCTGCTGGAGGTCCAGGTGTAGGTTTTGCTCAGGGTATTGATGCTTCATCTTTTGGCAAGATTGGAGAGTCGAGTGGTCTTAACCCGTGTGAGATGCCCAACTCCACCACTACTCACAAGCTTAACAAGATTCCACCCAAAGAGCCTGTCAAGCCTAACACCAAGGATGGAGTTTTTGTTGAACCTCTGAGAGCTCCACTCAAGAAACAAACATGGGCTCCAAAACCAAACCACCTCTAAAACAAGCTGGACACCATGCCACCTATCTAAGAGGAGCTCATGCCACAGAAAGGCAAAGTGATCCACACCCACTACTGTGAGTACCAACAACCCCCTATGAGAGTGGTGAGGTACCATTGTGAGCACTGTGGGAGAGATGGACACTTGAGGGAGTTCTGCTTTCGACGCAAGAGAGATGAACGCCGTGCCAGGGAAATGAACAATGCGGATATGTACCATCCTTTTCATGATGTACATGTGCTGAATATTCAAAGGAGAGCAGCTAGGCCTAGAGGTACAGTGCCTCAAGGTCCTAGGCCTCAGGGAGGTGTTGCCCGGCGGGATCCTGGTTTTGCAGGATATGGACCCCGTGGCGGTGCCTTTGTTGAGCGTTTCCCTCCACCGCGTTTTGAGTATCGCGATGGATGCTCTTTTCTTAGCGGACCACGTTTTCCTCAGCGTGGTGATCGCTTTCCCCGTAGGTGTGCTAGGAATGGTTTTTCTACTAACCGTTCTTTTGAGCAGCTGGCCCAACACTGGTATAATTCCCATTTTACTTACCCTAGTGTTGGACCGTATGCTCACCCTATGTCTTTTTATTGATGTAGGTAAAACGATTGCAGAACGTTTGGTTGGTGGATTTCGGGTGCTCGAGGCATATGACCAGAAACGCCAAGTGGTTCTCTAGTCTTAGTCCAGACGCCGGAAAGAAGTTTATCACCTTCGGCGACAATAGTAAAGGTAAAGTGTTGTCTCGTGGGTCGGTGCGAGTTAATGAGCACATTGTGTTGTGCGATGTTGCTCTTGTTTCTAACTTGCACTTTAACCTTCTTTCTGTTTCGCAACTCTTTGATGATGACTATGAGATTCGTTTTAAGCCGAATCTCAGTCGTATTTTGGATCCTCAGGGCAATCTTGTGTGTTTGATTTCGCCCTTTGGGAAAGTCTTTCGTACGAATTTCTCGGAGTCTTTTGGCATTTCTCGTTGTCTTGTGGCTGGACCTTCCTCCTTTGATCTTTGGAAGGGGCATAGGAGACTCGGTCACCTGAGCTTTGACTTGCTTGCAAGACTTAGTTCACTTGGCCTAATCCGAGGTTTGCCCAAGTTGTCCATGGAGAAGGATCTTGTTTGCCACTCTTGTAGACATGGGAAGATGGTTGCCGCTCCCCACCATCCTATGAACCAAGTTATGACCAAGCGCCCTAGAGAGCTTTTGCATATGGACCTTGTTGGTCCAGCTCGGGTGAGCTCGGTTGGTGGGAAGTGGTATGTGCTTATTGTGGTTGATGACTTTTTGAGATATTCGTGGGTCTTCTTTTTGACTGAGAAGACTGAGACTTTCTCTTTTGCTCGCAATCTGATTTTGCGTCTTTAGAATTAGTTCCCTTTGAACTCGATGCGAGCTATTCATAGTGATAATGGTTCCGAATTCAAGAATTCAGACTTTGAGAAGTTTTGTAATTCTTTGGGTTTAGAGCATCAGTTTTCTTCCCCTACACACCTTCACAAAATGGTGTTGTAGAGAGGAAGAATCGGACCCTTGTAGAGATGGCCCGGACGATGCTTGATGAGCATAGGACTCCTAGGCGATATTGGGTCGAAGCTATGAACACTGCATGCTATATTTCCAATCGCATTTTTCTCCGAGCTTTCTTGAAAAAGACTTCTTATGAGTTACGTTTTGGAAAACAACCCAAAGTGAGTTATTTTAGAGTTTTTGGTTGCCACTGTTTTATACTTAAGAAAGGCAACCTGGATAAATTTGAGTCTCGTTCTTATGACGGTGTATTTTTGGGTTATGGCACTCATACTCGCGCATATCGTGTACTTAACCTAGATACTAACCGAGTCATGGAGACATCTGATGTCACCTTCGACGAGACCATGGTTTGTCCTTCTTATCGTTTTGATCGTGCAGGTGATCATGAGGTTGGCGAGCCTCTTTTTGATGATGAGGATGAGGGCACTGAAGGGATGGATGATCCAGCACAACCTCCACCAGTTGTGCCGCAAGCATTGGCTTCTACTACGACAACTCACGACCCCAACCCCTCTTCGTCGACTACATGGGGGCCGTGGGATCTGCCACCTCGGGCTGTACCATTTGTACCCGAGGAGGCACCAGCTGCTGTTGAGGGGCAGGTTTCTTCAGCTCGGGAGGCACCATGACACATTCAGCGCCAACACCCGCCTCAATAGATGATCGGCGACATCGACGAACGTGTCACTCGGTCAAGGTCACAACAAATCTCTCACTTTGCTCATTCTGCATTTGTTGCTGATTTTGAACTCCGAGATGTTGGACATACTTTATCTGATCTGGATTGGGTTAATGCCATGCATGAACAGTTAGAAAATTTTGAAAGAAATCGGGTTTGGGTTTTGGTTTCACCTCCTCATGAGTGTCACCCTATTGGTACAAAATGGGTTTTCAAAAACAAACAAGGAGAGGATGGCCACATTGTGAGAAACAAGGCCAGACTTGTAGCCCAGGGGTATAGTCAGAAGGAGGGAATAGACTATGAGGAGACTTTTGCTCATGTAGCTCGTTTCGAGGCAATTAGGATACTCTTGGCTTTTGCTGCATCCAAAGGGTTTAAACTTTTTCAAATGGATGTCAAGAGTGCCTTCCTAAACGGCTACATAGAAGAAGAGGTGTATGTGAAACAACCCCTCGGTTTTGAAAATCCCAAGTTTCCAAACCATGTCTTTAAACTTCACAAAGCTTTATATGGTTTGAAACAAGCCCCTAGAGCCTGGTATGATAGGTTGAAAACCTTTTTGCTTGCTAAGGGTTTTAAAATGGGATGTGTGGATAAAATGCTTTTTCTCCTCAAGCAAGGCAATGACACTCTCTTGGTCCAGATTTACATGGATGATATAATTTTCAGTGGTTCTTCTCACGCTTTGGTTGCCAAGTTTGCAGATCTTATGAGCAGGGAGTTTGAGATGAGCATGATGGGCGAGTTGACATTCTTTCTCCGGCTATAAATTATGCAATCCCGAGAGGGGACGTTTGTGCACCAGGGTAGGTATACCAAGGACATCCTGAAGAAGTTCAATATGGGTGAGGCCAAGACTCTTCCAACACCCATGCCGACCACGACGGCCCTGGATGCGGATAAGGATGGAGAAGCTGTGGACCAGAAGGAGTACCGGAGTATGATCAGGTCGATGCTGTACCTAACGGCGACACGCCCGGACATCCAGTTCGCGGTGTGTCTTTGCGCGCGATTTTAGTTGTCGCCGCGCACCTCTCACCGTCAAGCGGTCAAGAGCATTATGAGGTACTTATGCTTCACTCCAGAGTTTGGGATTTGGTATTCTGCTTCCTCCACCCTCTCCCTTTGCGGTTATTCTGATGCTGATTTTGCTGGTTGCCGACTTGATCGCAAGTCCACTTCTGGGACTTGTCAGTTTATTGGTTCTTCTCTTGTATGCTGGTCTTCTCGCAAGCAGTCAAGTGTCGCCCAGTCCACCACAGAGGCTGAGTATGTTGCTGCGTCTAGCTGCTGTTCCCAATTGCTTTGGATGATGGCCACTTTGCATGATTTTGGTTTGAGCTTTTCTCGCGTTCCTTTGCTTTGTGATAGCACGAGTGCTATTAGCGTTGCTAAGAACCCCGTGTTGCACTCTAAGACCAAACACATTGATGTGCGCTTTCATTTTCTCCGAGACCATTATGAGAAGGGTGATATCGACCTTCGCCATGTCGATACTCATCATCAGTTGGCTGATATTTTTACCAAGCCTTTGGACCAATTGACTTTTTCTAGGTTGAGAGGTGAGCTTGGTGTGTGTTTCCGCTTTTAGATGGGGGAAACATTTTGGGTATTGTATCATAGACTGACTCTTTTCTTTCGTTTTGTTTTCATTTCTGATAGGTTAGTTTTTGCTTTTCATCATGCATCTTTACTTTCTGAGCTTCATGTATATAATCTTTAGAATGTGATTATGCTCTATCTAGTATGCTCTGATGCTATATGATGATTCTTGTAGCTTATGCTCTTTCTGATCACTGATACATGTTGTGAGCTGAGCTATTTTATAAATGTTAAATATGCTTAATGAACATAAAACTTGAAACTGTTCACCATTGAGATATGCAACTAGCATGTGTAGAATATGTTGAATTCACTTGTGCTTTTCATATATGCTAGGCTGCTATGTCTCTAGTTCTGAGTCATTCACTTGCTTGGTATGTTCATATTCTGTTTTAATTTTGAACCAAGTTAAGTGAATTGGAAAGATCGAGATGGGATTGCTTGTCAACACAACACGGTATCGAGACTGTCTCTCATTGCACTTTGAGTTAAACTTGAGCCGTGTAGTGTATGACCGAAACCGACGCTTTAAGCTTCTGATTGCTTCTGCATAGGCTTAGCTCGGTTGAAAAGTTAGGCAATGACAAGCCTTCAACCTCTCGCAATCACATGCTGAATTTTGAACTTGTGTAAATTCACCGCTGCAACTCCGATTAAAATCTGAAATCACAAGTATATGTTTCATTCTGCAGCATGATGATTGAACTTTGCTAGGGGTAGTTCACCTTGTATACATGTTCAGCACTTGTTTGACTTCCTGTCTATACATGTTTAGTGCTACTTTGATGGTGAATACCTTTTGGCCAAAACTGCTCACTTTGCTCATATGTTCATATTTCATTTTTGGTGATCAGTTTGAGCCTTTGCTGCCATGTATGCTTATTGTTGAGTCCTTGGAGTTATACTCTGTAAAGCATCTTTTCATTCTATTAACTATATTCCTGAAGCTGCTCACTTGCATTTTTGACTCATATGCATTTGGAAGGAAGAAGTTTGTCTGATAGTGCATTATCAACTAAGGGGGAGAAATTTGTCAAATCATAAATCATATCATATCCTAGTTGTGTGCACTATTGGAGGGGGAGTTTGCCCTTTTGGTTGATGAATTTTCAATTGGTTTGGAGCATTTTTCCAATTGGTTCGGAGCATTTTTGGTAAGCTAGTTGTGTTGAGCCGTTGCCACTTTCTTTAGGGACTAGCGATTTGCCTTTATGCTCTTCCTTTGGTATCGGGCTCTTTGTTGATGGTGGTAAAAGCATCATTTCACTATCAACATTTCACCCAAAACCAAGGTAAAATAACATAAAAAGTAGAAGATTTGGTTTATAACTAACCTATTTCCACATGTGCATAGTTTCTTATCTTAATGTAGGAAATGATGGAATTTGGGCCAAACAAGTGTACCAAGAGCAAGGCCAAGCCACTCTGGCCCATTTGGGCCTATGTAGGGTGGTGGCCGCCACCTATTACTGGCGGCCGCCAGGTCCATCTTGCCCAAAGTGGCCCAAGCCACGTCATTGATCCGTGGGAGTCACCTCAAGCTCAAATCCTGGCCATTGCACACTAAGACGGTTTGATCCAAGGGCTAAGAGGAGTATCACCTGGATAGTGGGCTTTGGACACGTGGAAATCCTTGTTTAAAACCCTAACCGACCCTCAAACTGACATAGGGGAGCAAGTGAAGACCATTGGATGAATGGCGGTTGCAATGGACGACAGAGGGGTGGCGGGCACCAGGGTTTAGTGGCGGGCACCACCCCCTAAACCCTAACCGACCTCCCCTTCACTCTATAAGTACCCCCCTAGCTTCCTAGCACTATAAATAGGCCCCTAGAGTTCTCATTCGGGGAGCCTCACATTAGTCTTCACCATTTGGTTAGATTAGCACACTTGCTATGCTAGAGAGATTAGAGAGAGTGTGAGTGCCTCACTAGAAGAGGAGATGGAGAGGAGAAGAGTAGAAGTCTGGAGAGTTCCGGAGTTGTCGGAGACCTCTACTTCTCTCTGCTCTGTGCTTCAACTTTGGTAACTTAGTATTTATTTTATCTTCAAGTATTTATTTTCAGTACTTGTGTACTCGTTTCATTGCTTGATATTAGTTTCAAGTGCTCTAGTTCTAGTACAGGGCTAGTAGTAGTAATATATAGATTAAGTGTGGTACTTAGGCTATATATTGTCAGTGAATACGGCTAGTCCCCCGGATAGTTGTGGTAGCAAGCAGGTGGTGACAGCCCTGTGCGCCTTGAATTCCACCAAGTAGTTGGTCTAGTTTAACAGTAGAGCTCGTTGTGCTAGCGTTCAACCTAAGTCAGTGGTAAAGGCTAGTACGCCCACAGTACACTAGTAAAGAACTTAAATCACTAGAAGTCTAATAGAACTAGGATCTACCCCAGTAGATAGTGCCCGTTCCCCTTCATCTATCCTAGATATCCTTATCCCCTAGTTTTCTCAAAATCACTTCACGTTCCTCGTGGATTCGATACCTCGGAATACTCTGAGGTGAAAAGCTACAACTGACAGCCGTGTGCTTGCGGTTTCTTCTGCATGCCACCCGAGGTGTCAACACTCTTCTACTTTTCAGTTGGCATTCCTTCAATTGGTATCGAGCTTTCTCGCTAGCGGTGTTGAGCCAGTTCTGCCTCTTGTTGAGGGCTAGCTCTATTTTGCTTGATTATCAACTAATATTTCAATTGGTGTCGAGCTTTCCTGCTAGCGGTGTTGAGCCTGTTCTACCTCTTCTTGAGGGCTAGCTTTGCTTTGCTTGGTTGCGTAGAGCCGTTGCCCATGTCTTTGGGGACCAAGTTGCTTTGCTCTTTCCACTTGACCTTCTTTGGCTTTGCTATGCTTTTGGGTCATTTGGTCGAGTTCTCTCTCCTTCTTCTTTCTTCTTCTACCTTCATTATGATTTGTGTTGGTAGTTGACAATGCACTCATCAAGGGGGAGATTGCGGATACATGGGTGTATGCCGAGTCTCAAGTGATGAGTGATTGTCAACAGGTTTGATGCGCATGTTCTTTGGCTTGTGTTGTGCAGGTGTCGAGCACGGATACAGTGATCGAAGGCAAGGTGAAGGTCAAGTAGAGACATGCCGTGCCGACAGACCGGGAGCGGTGAAGGGAGGACGTGAGGCTTGGACTGAGGGACAGTTGGCCTGAGGATCAGCTGTGGTGGCTGACAGCCTGGGACAGCGACGAGCGGAGACTTGCGGGGCACAGTGTTGCTCGGGTTGAGGATCTGGGGACATGTGTTGGTGGACGGGGTGCAGGGGCGGTGCATCCCCTCTACGGCTCGGTTTGATGGTTGAGCCACATAAAAACCATCGGGTGGACGGTTTCCAGGTTTGGGCCACAAAACTTGGGTGCGACGGGTTTGCCGAGTTTGGGCCACAAAACTCGGGCTGAGGACGGTTTCCAGGTTTGGGCCTCAAAACCTGGGCGCTGGCGGGTTTCTGAGTTTGGGCCACAAAACTCAGGCGATGGACGACTGGTTTCCAGGTTTGGGCCTCAAAACCAGGGGTTGGTCATGACGGCTGGTTTCCCGGTTTGGGCCTCAAAACCGGGGGCGGAGTCCGTGAAAAGGACAAGTAGAGTGGTGGCAGCACGTGGCGACAATCGGTGAGGTTGCGCCGAGGCTACGCTACCAGTTGTGCGGGCGTGGCCGTCGGATCACCACCTACCACGAGTTGGTCCAGAATAACCCTAGGGTTTAGCTGGTTCGCTCTGTAATTAGTTAGGGGTAGAGTGGGAATTTGTCAGGGGTCCACAAAAGGGGTACCCCCAATCAACGCAAACTAATAGGTTAAACCTAGAACGCCGGCAAATAACAAACCTAACCAGTCTAACCCCTTAAAGAGACCAACCCCTCGAGGCCCATAACGCTGGCCCACCAAGCCAGGCCTCGGGCAAACGCGCGCTCTCCATCTCGCCCGAGTTAACCGAGCCAGGCCTCGGGCTGACGCCCGTTCTCCATCTTGCCCGAGCCCTCCGAAGCCAGGCCCCGGGCGAGCGCCCCACTAAAACCTCGAGTCCTGGCATTTAGGGCTCGAGCCCCCCACAGCCGAACACCATACCTCGAGACCCCACAGGGGGACCTCGAGCCTCTCTGGCACAACAGCCTATCCGTCAAGACGCTTATGCTTCCCTCGAGCGGCGCAGGCATCGGGTGCCAGCCCCAAACCGTGCATTTAATACATCTACCTACTCCAGTCACGTCCTCTGCAGCCCGACGTGTACCACAGTAACCAGGGCAGAGTCAAGTCTCGTTTTCACCACAAGCATGGGCAAAAGGGGCGCCAACACGGCACTGTTAACCCATACCCTACACTGTTGCACGTCCAAGCCACGTCTCGAGGCCTGGATGCCCACTGCTCAATCCATTTTCACGGGACTTGCCCATAACTGCGGGGACTCGAGCCCCCCCCCGTAGGCGCCACCTCGAGGCCGGCTCCGCGCCCCTCGAGCCCTAACTGCTTTCATGCTATTGGAAGACAGGTACCCCAAGACCCGGAGGGACCCCGCCGCGTCCTGTACATGCCGGAATGGGTGCTGTACGGCCCCCATGCCGCCACGTCTCCGCGTCCACGCCCAGGATGGAGGCCACGCTCCAAGGACGCCTCAACAGCAACGCCCACGTCGACTCCAGTGGCCCCGACAAGACAGGATTACTACCCTACGCCATATCGAGCGCTGTACATATCTATCCTATGTAAACCCTGGCCTCCTCTTGTTCTATAAAAGGGGACGCCAGGGCCCTTCGCGCAAGAGGGAGGACGCGAGTCCACGGTTACACAACTTCGAGAGACAACACACAAGTCCACATACGTACACACTCGAGTCCGGACTCCGGTCCACGCTCATTGAGCTTGTATTCGCCCCTGTACAAGCACTTAGGTGCAAGTAACACAAGAACATCCTCCCCCGCTGGACGTAGGGCCTTCTTTGCCCGAACCAGGATAAATCCTTGTGTCATCTTGCATCACCGTCTAGGAAGAGAGCACGCGATCATATTACTCGTTGGTGTCGTACCCCCAGGTTTGAAACACCGACAGTTGGTGCGCCAGGTAGGGGCCTTCGCGTGTCGAGTCGGTTTCTCGCTGTTTCCTGGATGGCTGCTTCGACTCCTTCGTTCTCTGCTGGTGCCGTCATCTGGTTCGGGAGCCTCGAGTTCCTGGCCACCGACGACGGCAACGAGCTGACCTTGCTCTGCACGGAGGGCCCGAGTGGAGGGCGTGTCACACCGCCCCGTGCGAGGAGCGTGGCACGTCGCCCGCACCACAACGCGTCGCCACCCCGTGAGCGGCGCCGTCGTCACCATCGTCGCCAGGCACAGGCGGTGGCAGCGGCGTACACCCACTTCCCCGTGGCTGGCGTGGAGTTCCCGAGGAGGAGCCTGCCCGGCGCACGGCGGGAGACTTCCAGGGCGCGCTCGCGCCCGCCCAGCGACTTCGCGTTCCTCATGCGCACGGACCAGGAGCCAGGCTAGAGGCCTCCGAGCCGCGCACCGTCGACGCCACCCAGCCTCCTCCCGCACGGGGAGTACCGCGCTCGACGCCGGCGGTTCCCGATCGGCCTCGACAACCCCGCAGCAGCCTACGCCCGCCAGCTCAACGAGCGCCGTCGGGGCCGACCGCCGGCAGAGCAGGAGGAGCGCCCGGGCGTGCTACTACAGGCCATGGCCAACCTGGAGATCGTCCACCCCGCGCACGTCGACCGCGGCTTCTCGCGAGCAATCGAGCCACCCCGGCGAGCCACCGTCGGAGAATGGTACCGCGAGCTGCGGTCCCGGCATCTGCCGAGGCAGCACGCCGTCAACAGCTTCGACTCCGACGAATACGACTACCACGACCCCGACCTCTGGGATCCCACCAGGGAGTGCTTCCAACTCGAGGGGGTCGTATGCGATACCGAGGACGAGGGCAACGACGGCAGGCCGGCGCTCGATCTAGAGGGCCCCAGCGATGTGGCCGCGGCAGGCGGATCACGTGTTCAGGGGAGGAACGAACCTCCAGCACTGGCTGCACTGCCTCAGCACGACGACGGCCGAGCGGCGCAACTCGCGCAGGTGCAGGAGGCAATCACCAAAGCCGAGGAAGATTGGCGACACCTGCTGCAGCTCCGACAAACTCTGATGCAGGAACCACCCCAGCCCCGAGGTGCCGGAGCTCGAGGTCGGGCTCGAGAGGTCCACCGGCGGATCCTCGAGGATGGGGCGCCAGCACGCCCCGAAGTATGCTTCCCGCGAGCCGGGCAGAACGTGGTGACGGCGGCGATGATGCTCCGTGATCTACTCGCCGTCTCCAACCCTGACGCCAGGCGCATGCTTGGGGAAATGAAGAACCTCCTCGAGGCAGCCGCTGTGCAGCAGGCCGAGAGCTCGGCGTCACGCCGGCGCGGAGCAGCCTCGGGGAAGCCGGCGGACACGCCCCACAACGAGCGCGAGGCATCCGTCCACCAGCCGGACGCCTCTCGAGCTAGGCCAGTCCGCGAACGGATCTTCGACAACCGGCCACCTCGAGACCCCAATGACGCCCGCAACGACATCAACCGACGGCGCAAGGACAAGGGGGCCCAAGAGCGTGGCTATAGCGCCCATCGAAGGGGGGCGCTACGACAGTGACGAGGACCGGCAAGTCCTCGAGCCCCCGGGCCCCAGAGTCTTCAGCCGGGCCATCCGCAGCTCAACCCTCCCCGACCGCTTCCGACCGCCGACCAACATCGTGAAGTACGATGGGGAGGTCGAGCCCAAGCTCTGGCTCTCGGACTTCCGCCTAGGCTGCCATCTAGGCGGAGCGAAGAACGACGACCGTGTGATCATACGCCAACTCCCACTTTACCTCTCCGACACCGCCCGCCGGTGGCTCGAGGGGCTCCCGCCGGATCGGATCGACGACTGGGCCGACCTAGTCAGGGTCTTCGACGGGAATTTCAAGGGGACTTGCGTGCGCCCAGGCAACCCCTGGGACCTACGGCATTGCAGGCAGGCGGCGGACGAGCCCCTCCGTGACTTTGCTCGGCGGTTCTCGAAGCAGCGCCTCAAGCTCCCCCATGTGCCTGATGAGGACGTCATCTCAGCGTTCCTCGTGGGCACGACATGCCAAGAGCTAGTTCATGAGCTAGGACGCTACCGTCCAAGGACGGTCGAGGACCTGATGGATCGCGTCACCAGCTTTGCCTCAGGCGACGAGGCAGTGGGGGCCTTCTTTGGCCGTTCCACGAACAAAGGTAAGGCGGTGACCGCGCCGGAGGGCTCGAACAAGGGCAACGATGCCAAGAACGACAACAATAACAACAACAAAAAGAAGAAGAACAAACGCAAGGGTCAGAAGGCGAAGCGCGACGCCAATGACGACGACGACGAAGAGATGCTCGCAGGCGCCCTCGAGCCTAAGAAGCCCCGAGGCCCCCCTGACGGGGCTATTTTTGACCAGATGCTCGAGGACCCCTGCACTTATCACAGGGGCCCCATAAATCACAAGTTAAAGGACTGCCGACTGTTGAAAGGCTACTACTCCAAGCTTGGTTATAAGAAAGAAGACGCGCCTAAGGGCAATGATAACAATCGGCGCGGCGGTGGGGACACAGACGACAACTTCCCCCCGGTGCGCGACTGCTACATGATCTACTGGGGGCCGACCGTCGGGCTCTCAGCTCGAGAAAGAAAGAAGGAGCGCCGGGAGATCTTTGCACTCGGCCACGACGCCCCCCATTTTCTGGACTGGTCTGATGCACCGATCACGTTCGACCGTGACGACCATCCGGACCGTGTCATAAACCCGGGGGCGTACCCCCTCGTCGTCGACCCCGTCATCGTCGATGTACGGTTCTCCAAGGTGTTGATGGATGGGGGCTCGAGCCTCAACATCATATACCTCGAGACCCTCGACCTCCTAGGGATTTCAGAGGGACAGCTCCGACCCAGCGTCGGGGGGTTCCACGGAGTCGTACCAGAGAAGAAGGCCCACCCCCTCGGGCGCATCGACCTGCCGGTTTGCTTTGGCACGCCGGCTAACTTCCGCCAGGAGACGCTCACCTTCGAGGTGGTTGGATTCCAAGGGACCTACCACGCCATCATCGGCCGACCAGGCTACGCCAAGTTCATGGCGGTTCCCAACTACACGTACTTGAAGCTCAAAATGCCGGGACCAAAAGGGGTCATCACCGTCGACACATCCTACGAGCACGCGTACCACTGCGACGTGGAGTGCGTCGAGCGTGGGGAGGCAAATGTCCAGCTCGACTCGCTCGAAGCGCTAGCCGCCCAGGCCACCGAGGAGGCCCCTGAAGCGAAGCGCCACACTAGCACCTTCAAGCCGGCGGAGCACACAAAGCTGATACCCGTCGACCCGACCTCGACCGATGGCAAGACGCTGGCCGTCAGTGCCAGCCTCGAGCCTAAATAGGAAGCAGTGCTCGTCGACTTTCTCCGCGCGAACATCGACATGTTTGCGTGGGGCCCCTCGGACATGTCAGGCATACCGAGGGAAGTCGCCGAGCACGCCTTGGAAATCCAGGCCGGGTCTAGACCGGTGATGCAACGCCTGCGCCGCTTCGAGGAGGAGAAGCGCAGGATCATCGGCGAGGAGGTGCACAAGCTTTTGGCGGCCGGGTTCATCAAGGAGGTATTTCACCCAGAGTGGCTAGCTAACCCTGTACTAGTTAGGAAAAAGAATGGAAAAATGCGGATGTGTGTAGACTACACTGGTCTGAATAAAGCATGTCCATAAGTTCAATTTCCTTTACCTAGAATTGATCAGATTGTCGATTCCACTGCGGGGTGTGAAGTACTTTCGTTTCTCGATGCGTATTCCGGCTACCACCAGATTAGGATGAAAGAATCCGACGAGCTCGCTACCTCTTTTGTTACGCCTTTTGGTATGTATTGCTACGTTACAATGCCCTTCGGCCTTTGAAACGCCGGGGCAACGTACCAACGTTGCATGCAGCATATCTTTGGCGAACACATAGGCAAAACCGTCGAAGGCCTACGTCGATGACATCGTGGTTAAAACCAAGAAAGTCGGGAACCTCATCAGCGATCTCGAGGCCACGCTCAAATGCCTCCGGGCCAAGAATGTGAAGCTCAACCCCGAGAAATGTGTCTTTGGTGTGCCTCGAGGCATGCTACTTGGCTACATTGTCTCACAACGGGGGATCGAGGCCAACCCCAAAAAAATCTCAGCAGTCACGAGGATGGGCCCACTTTGAGACCTCAAGGGTGTACAGAAAGTGACAGGCTGCCTAGCCGCTCTCAGCAGATTCATCTCGAGGTTAGGGGAAAAAGCGCTACCCCTCTACCGCCTGCTGAAGAAGATGGAACGCTTCACGTGGACTGTCGAAGCCGAGGAGGCCTTAACCAAGTTGAAGGGGTTGCGGACTTCCGCGCCAATCCTCGTGCCACCGCGATCGGCCGAGGGTGACGATCGCCCCGAGCCCCTCCTCCTCTATGTGGCCGCAACCACTCAGGTAGTCAGCGCGGTCATAGTCGTCGAGAGGCACGTGGAGGGTCATGCGTTGCCGATCCAACGACCGGTGTACTTCACCAGTGAGGTGCTCTCCGAGGCCAAGGTCCGGTACCCGCACATCCAGAAGCTGCTCTACGGCATTATTATCACAAGGCACAAGCTCCAGCACTACTTCCTCGCTCATCCCGTAACGGTGGTGTCGTCCTTCCCCCTCCGTAAGATCATCAACAATCGGGAGGCCACGGGGCGAATCGCCAAGTGGTCCGCCGAGCTAATGGGGGAGGCCATCACCTACGCCCCGTGAAAAGCCATCAAGTCGCAAGCATTGGCGCACTTCATTGCTGAGTTGACCGACACCCAGCTCCTGCCAGCACAAATTCAAGCCGAGCTCTGGACCATGTACTTCGACGGATTCCTCATGAAGACGGGGGCAGGCGCAGGCCTGCTCTTCATCTCACCCCTCGGAGTCCACATGCGCTACCTGCTGCGCATACACTTCCCCGCCTCCAACAACGTCGCTGAGTACGAGGCCCTCGTCAACGGGGTGCGCATAGCCCTCGAGCTTGGGGTCCGACGCCTCGACGTTCGAGGGGACTCGCAGCTCGTCGTCAACCAGGTCATGAAGGCTCGAGCTGCATCGATCCCAGGATGGAAGCGTACTTGGGGAGGTGCGCAAGCTAGAAGATAAGTTCCACGGCCTCGAGCTCAACCACATAGCTCGAAAATATAACGAGGCCGTAGACGAGCTGGCAAAGTTGGCGTCCACGCGCGGCACGGTTCCGCCAGACGTCCTCTCGAGGGACGTTTTTGAGCCATCCGTCAAAATCGGCCCGGGGGCTGGTCCCTCGACGCCACCCCTCGACCTAGACACGGGGGCTCGACCTTCAACGCCACCCCTCAGGAATGACCCCTCGACATCCGCTGAGGCGATGCAGATCGACGCACCCGCCTCTTCTTCATCACGACCCCTCGACTGGTGGACGCCCTTCCTCGACTACCTGACGCAAGGCGTGCTGCCAGAAGACAAGACGGAGGCCCGACGCATCGCTCGAAGGGCCAAGACCTACGTCATCTACGGCGACGAGCGAGAGCTGTACCGACGAAGCCCGACCGGGATCCTTCAGCGCTGCATCCCCTCGAGGAAGGACGCAAGCTCCTCGACGACATGCACTCGGGGGCTTGCGGCCACCACGCAGCACGAAGGACCCTGGTTGGGAACGCCTTCCATCAAGGCTTCTATTGGCCGACCGCCATTGGAGACGCCAAGCGCATGGTCCGAGCATGCCATGGGTGTCAATTCTACGCCAAGCAGACGCACCAACCCGCACATGCCGTGCAGATGATCCCAATTACTTGGCCATTCGCCGTTTGGGGCTCGACCTCGTGGGTCCCCTCAAAAAGACAAGTGGAGGGCACTCACACGTGCTCGTGGCCATCGACAAGTTCACCAAGTGGATCGAGGCTAAGCCGATAAGCGACCCCACCTCCGAGAAGGCTGTCGAGTTCATCGCCAACATCATGTACCAGTTTGGGGTGCCTAACGTTATCATCACCGACAATGGCATCCAATTCACGGGCAAAAAGTTCACCAACTTCTGCGACGACAACAACATTCGCGTGACCAGGGCCTCGGTCGCATACCTTCAATGCAACGGGCAGGTCGAGCGCGCCAACGGCGTGATACTCCATGGGCTGAAGCCGAGGCTATTCAAAACCCTCAAAAACTTCAGAAAAGGGTGGGCTGCAGAGCTCCCCTCGGTGCTGTGGGGCCTCAGGACTACGCCGAGCCGAGCCACCGGGTTCACTCCATTCTTCCTAACCTACGGCGCCGAGGCTGTCTTGCCTACGGACCTCGAATACGGCTCCCCTCGACTCCGAGCCTACAATGAGCAAAACCACGATGAAAGGCTCGCCAACGCCAAGGACCAGCTCGAGGAGGCCCGAGACGTGGCGCTCATCATCTCCGCACGCTACCAGCAAACACTTCGACGCTACCACGACAAGCACGTGCGCAAGAGGGACCTGGCGGTGGGGGACCTCGTGCTTCGACGGCTGCAAGACAATCGAGGGCACCACAAGCTCACTCCTCCGTGGGAAGGCCCATACACCGTGGCTGAGGTGCTCAAGCCAGGAACATACAAGCTCTACGACGGTCAAGGAAGAATCCTGGCGAATGCGTGGAACATCTCTCAGCTACGTCGTTTCTACCCTTAAAGGCCTCTAGGCCTCATTCATTTTGTTGCTTTGTACAAACACGCCCAAAATGAATGAACAAACTCGTGCATTGTCTTTCATTTTGCTTAGCAACTTAAGGTAGCCTCGACCCTGCCATTTCAGGGTCGAGCCTCCCTCGGGGGCTGACAGGGGGACCCCCCCCCCCCCAAACTCTGGAAAAAACATGTTTTCTTTTCAAAAATTCGACCCTCATCTCGACTCGTGCCTCGAGTGAACTAGCGACGTCTAAATCCTAAAATACCTCGAGCCTCCAAGGGTCGGGAGGCGTCGACGTAGACGGCCACCTACGCCCTCGGGCTACGGTACCCTACCTACGCCTCCCCTCGAGGGGCTCGCGACGTATCGAAGGAACACAGACTAAGTTAGCAGAAACTCGAGCTTGCAACAAAGAGAAGTGGTCAAACACATTTGAAAAGAAAACAGCTTCTTTAAACAAACAAGTCATATATACAAACGGGTCTCGACGGACCCTCATTCATGTCATAAAATTCTTACAGGGGCCTCGACGCCCAAATTTGGCACGCAGGCCCTAATCTTCATCGGTGTGGTACTCCTCCCCGAGGTCTTCCACGGCGGGCTCAGCCTCGACACCCGAGCTACAGGGAGGAGGGACCTTGACACCGCTGCTGGCGTCAGGAGGCAGCACGTCCTCCTCGAAGATCTTCGCGAGTGATGTCCCCGGCCTCTCCATCTTCTCCAAGATTTTGTCGACACGGCGGTTGTTCCACTCCTCGTCCTTCCCCTCGATCTCGATGAAGCCATTGGCGACAACGTGGACCGGAAGCGGAAGCCGGAGCGGACGATCGCGAGCGTCTGCTTGACGCCATGGTGGAGAGCTTGCCGGACACGGTCCCGCGCGCTACGTCGAGGAAGCACAAGGCGTCGACCAAGGCGTCGCCATGGGCCACCGCACCTTCTGCCGCAGCCACCGGAGGAGCAACCCACATGGAGCCGAGCCGATCGAGGGAAGTGCGAGCCCACTCCGCCACCATCGTCTCGTCTTGGAGTTGGTCCAAGAGAGCCTGGTTCGACCTGCGGAGCTCCTCGACCGTCTTCTCGACCCTCTGCGAACGAACGAGGAAGAGTGAGACTGCGGCGTAACAAAAAACTTCGAGACCCAAACAAGGGCAAGGTGTAAGCCTCACCATCGCAATTTGCCCCAGTGCGGCGAGGTCGCTGGTAAGGCCCTCAGCGCGCTGCTCGAGCCTGCGCTTCTCGGCCAGCATGAGGAGCTTCTCGACCTAAGCTCCTCGATCAGCCTGCCCGCCTCCACGAGGGCCAGATCCTTTCGGATCACCTCCTGTCGCACGCCGCCCTCGGCAGCGGGGGCGCGACACGCTCTCGGCGTCTTCGGCCTCTTCCGCCACCTCCGCTGCGGACCACAGCGGCGCGGCATCTCATTGAGCATCCTCGGCCTCTTTTCTCGCCGCCTCCACTGCGGTTCGGGCGGTGGCGGCCTCGCCACGGCGTCAGCGGCCTCCTGCTTCGCCGCCTCAGCTTCAGCCCGGGCGGAGGTGGCCTCGCTTCGGGCGTCCGCGGGCCTCCTCTCCGACGCCTCGAGAGCGGCGGCGGCCTCCTCCTTGGATCGAGCGACCTCACCTCGAGCCGCCTAGACCTCCGCCTCTGCCTCGTTGAGCCGGCTCGCCATTTGGGCGTTCCGGCTCAGCTCAGCGCGGAGGTCTTGAAGCTCCGCCTCAGCCCTCGCGAGGGCGGCCGACACCTGTGCGGACCGGCCAGCCTCCTCGGAGCAGGACCGCTCCGCCTCCGCCATGAGCTCGGCCACCTCCCGGAAGATGGACCGCACTCGCGCGGGGCCCCCCGCTGGACCGGTTGCTCGACGGAGACCATGGCGAGGGACGGGCTCGGCGCGTCGGGAAACGGCCATACTGGTCGGTCAAGCTCGATGTCGGGCAGATCCTCCTCCGCCCCGAGCTGCCCCAGCTGCGGCCCGCCGCCCGACGGCACGGGCCCCGGCTCTTCCGTGGCCGGGTCCTCCGGCGTCTTGTCAGCGCTAGCCGGCGCCTCGGGCGCCTCCACCATCGTCAAGCCCGCGGCGAGGAGCGGCCCCTGCTCCAGCTCGTTCAGGAGGTCCTCCACCGTCGGCTCCTTCTCCGCCAACGCCTCTCCCCCCTTTCCTCCTCCGCAGCCCGCTCGTGTCGGTCGGGGCCTCGAGGGGCGCGGTCTCCTCGACCCCAGACACCGGCGGGGCCGTGCTCGCCCCAAGCGCTTCCCCCGGAACAGCCGTCGTGGTGGGGGGAAGGGTGGCGCTCCCCAACTGGCGCCATCGCGGGAGGAGGAGGAGGGGGAGGAGGCAGCGCCTCAGCGGGCGTGGCAGTGGCGGGCTCGATGCCGTAAGCTGCGGCCCCTGCAATACGAGATAAAAGTGATATCAGAAGCGAGAAGGATGCCTCGACCCCTGTGGTCGATGGCGACGGCCTCACCAAGATTCGCGACGATCATCCGGCCTCCTCGAGCCATGCCAGCTCGAGCTTTCTCCAGCCAAGCGGCTTCTCTAGCGGAGGAAGGTGCCATACCTCGAGGTGCTTGTGCCTCGACTGGGCTCGAGGTTTTGTCCCGCTTGGACGCAGCAAGGTCCACCTCCTGGTAGGAGCGCTTCCCCTGAGAACCAGAGATGGCATGCATCATCAAAAGTAAAGAGGTAAAGCCTCACTACCGACGAGATCCAAGAAAATTACTCACCCAAGCGGCGGCTGGGCTTCTTCCCGGAATCGCCGGACACACTCGGGGGCTTCGAGCCCACCCCGCGGCTCAAGCCCTGCGCCTGGGCCGTCTCCACAGGGCTGGGATGGGGGAGGGCTCCCGACGCCGCCCGTGGCTCGACCTCGAGGGAGGGCCCTCCTTCCTCCCCACATCGTGGGAGGGCGACCGCACCTCCCTCGTGCTGTCGTCGTGGCGCCCGCCCCGGCGCGGGCTCCGGGACTTGCTCCGGCGCTCACGCTGGCGGTCGCGCCCACCCCCCGCGTCCGTTTCTGTGTCCCCGGCGGTGCGGCGTTGGACTCCGGGGACGCTCACGCCCCTGGTCACGAGCCGCCCGGGGCTCCCTCCCGACGCTTGTGATGGTGCGGGCTCGCGCCTCCTCCTCCCGGCCTCCTCCGCCCCGACCCCGACCGATCGATGGCTCCCGGCGATCGGACCCGGAGCTCCTCCCGATGTGGTCGCTGCCCCTCGAGGCTCGGCCCTTCTTGAGACCTCCCGCCTGGGCTGACGCAGGGGCGGTCTCCGTTGGTGCTGTGGCGGAGGCGCTCCGGGTTCGGGGCCTCCTCACGACCGGGGGCATGTCCGGCACGGAGCTCGAAGGACCTCGGGCCCCCGGCGAGGCAGGGATCGGCGCCGCCTTCCACGGCTGCATCCCGCGCGACCCCTTCGCCGAGGGAACCTCCAGTATACCCTCCTGCACAGAGGAGTGGTCAGCCCGGACGTCGACGACCCCCGCGCGCCTAAAACGCGCATCCATCCCCTCGTCATCACTCTCATCATCATCATCATCCTCTTCCTCCGAGCTCGAGGAGCTGAGCTAAGGGGACTCGTCTCCAGGCTGCCGTTTGCGACGAGCCTTCGCCAGCCTCTGCTCCGGGCCGCGACGCAAGTTTTTGTTCTTCTCTTTCTTCTTTTTGGCATCCTTGTTCTCCTTGTCTTTCTGAGCAGAGAGGCGCCTCACCTGGGTATCCGCGGCGTCCTTCCTCACCGGGGGCCTCGACGCACGGCAAGTGAACGCCCCCTACAAAAAAGAAGAAGCGTGACGAGACGAACCACAAGAAGGATGTGCCGGGCTCGGAAAAAGAGAAAGGGGGAGGAGGCTCGGGACGGCTTAGCTCGAGGGAGGCTTACCAGGTATAGACACCCCCTGTCGGGTGCCATGGCGATCAGGTTGGTGTCCTCGGGGATGAACGACCCTTGGATCGTGATCGACACCCGCGAGATGCCCTCATTCCGAGGCAGCCTCCCCTCGGCCATCCTCGATCGATTTAGCGCCTCAAGCTGGGCCTTCGGTACCATCTCGTGCATAAGGAGGGGGCGGTCCGCCAGCGGAAGAACCCTTCGCTGGTGGAACGCCCGAAGATGACCGCCTGATACGGTCAGGTTCTTCTCGTCCACCAGCATCTTCATCATCTCCATCAGGGGAACCAGGTAGCGCTGCCTGTCCGCCGTGGACCCCCAGGTCCACTTCTCCGGGCGCTGAGTGAGGACCCTGCCGTGTTGTACTGCGGAAGGAGACCACCTTCATTCTGCAGGTAGAACCAGTGGTCGTCCCCACCCGGCCTGGTTGGAGGAAAGCTTGTAGCGGAGGTATTCGGGGGGGACATTGGCCGACGAGGTCCCCTTCCTCGCAGTGACGGTGAGGGAACCCATGCGCACGAGCCGCCTCCCGCTGGGCTTCAGGGTCTTGATGAAGAGCTCGCCCCGGAAGAGATGGACGAACATCTCCCAGTGCGGCTCGATCCTCAGGTACCCCTCGCACACCGCGGCGAAGATGGCGGCGTGCGAAATCGAGTTACGGGAGAAGTGTTGCAGCTCCACCTCGTAGTGATGGGTCAGCGCCCGCATGAAGCGGCTCGGCGGAACGCCGAGCCCCATGCGGGGGTAGCGCGTGAAGCTCACCACGTACCCCTCCGGCGGGGTGCGGCTCCTGGTGATCCGCCGACGAGGTAACCCACCACGCGGGTCCCTCCTCCGGGTTGGGACGGAGAAGCCCCTGGGCCACCAGCGACCCCATCTCGCGCTGCGTCACCTTCGTCGGGCTCCAGTCTTCAGCCAGCAGCGCTTGTGTCTGGGCGGCCATGGCGGTGGCGCGGCGCGGACCCGAGCAGCGGACGGGCAGCCGGAAAATCCCCAATCGACTAGCTCGAGGGAGAGGGCGCGTGAAAGCTACGGCGGCGGTGAAGCCAAAGGCAAAGTAAAAGGTTTCCTTTTCCCCTCTTTCGATATTTATAAGGGGAAACCCCAACGTGCGGGGTCTCCCACGACGTAAAAAGGTAACCGCATGCATTTAATGCGCCCACCTAACCACGTCTCGAGCCGGATGCAGGGTACACGTGGCAGCTGTCCATTCGCTCCACTACCCAGGCCCGCCACGACCGTCGCTCCGGCTTCGCGTCCGCCGCCCTCCCCGACGGTTTCCGCCTTAAAAGGCGCGCCCAACGGGCAGAAGGATTCCCAGACGACGGAGGCTTCTTCACGAAGGTAAAAACGGGCCCCGGCCCTAAGCCTCGAAGCAGCGAAGGCTGGCCCTCGAAGAGGGTTCGACAGCCGGCTTCGAGCACCCGAGTCAGGGACACCAAGGGGCGCCACTCGCGGCATCACTCGAGGGCCAAGCCCTTGAGGCCCCTCACGTGTATCCGAGGCAGGGAGCACGACGTGCAGTGAGATCCCCTCGGAGGGAGGCATCGAGCCACCGGGCCCTATCGAATGGACCCGGCACTCCTGCAGACTGAGCACCCATGCTTTATGAGATCGCCTCCGGGCTACAGTCGACCCCTATCGAACGGGGCACGAGGTCTCACTTGGATTCCCCGTTACCAGCTCACCGGGAACCTCGATACTCGTCCGCTCGTGGTAGTACGAGGCATCCCCCTCGCATCCGATCGAAAGGACTCGCGGGATGACAAGCTAGGGCAACCGGCGTGCCGGACAGCTCGAAGAGCCGGCCGGCCGGTTCAGCCTGGAACCCCTCGATGAAAGAGGGTCTAAAAAAAACTCGGGGGCTCGACACTCCCGGACCTAAAAAACGCAACTAAAACTCGCAAAAAAGCCCACGAGGGAGTTCAAACCACTCCCCCGTGGCCTCGGGGGCTACACCCGCGGATGTCGCTCGCACGACACCCACGGAATCAAAATGACCAAACCCTCGAGACCAGTTAGCTAACCCTCGAGATCCCAGTCGGGAGCCCCTGCTCGAGTGCAAGCACTCGAACAAGGGCTCGGGGGCTACTGTCGGGGGTCCACAAAAGGGGTACCCCCAATCAACGCAAACTAATAGGTTATACCTAGAACGCCGGCAAATAACAAACCTAACCACTCTAACCCCTTAAAGAGACCAACCCTCGAGGCCCATAACGCTGGCCCACCAAGCCAGGCCTCGGGCGAACGCGCGCTCTCCGTCTCGCCCGAGTTAACCGAGCCAGGCCTTGGGCTGACGCCCGTTCTCCATCTCGCCCGAGCCCTCCGAAGCCAGGCCCCGGGCGAGCGCCCCACTAAAACCTCGAGTCCTGGCATTAGGGCTCGAGCCCCCCCACAGCCGAACACCATACCTCGAGCCTCTCTGGCACAACAGCCTATCCCTCAAGACGCTTATGCTTCCCTCGAGCGGCGCAGGCATCGGGTGCCAGCCCCATACCGCGCATTTAATACATCTACCTACTCCAGTCACGTCCTCTGCAGCCTGACGTGTACCACAGTAACCAGGGCAGAGTCAAGTCTCGTTTTGACCACAAGCATGGGCAAAAGGGGCGCCAGCACGACACTATTAACCCATACCCTACACTGTTGCACGTCCAAGCCATGTCTCGAGGCCTGGATGCCCACTGCTCAATCAATTTTCACGGGACTTGCCCATAACTGCGGGGACTCGAGCCCCCCGCCCCCCGTAGGCGCCACCTCGAGGCTGGCTCCGCGTCCCTCGAGCCCTAACTGCTTTCATGCTATTGGAAGACAGGTACCCCAAGACCCGGAGGGACCCCGCCGCGTCCTGTACATGCCGGAATGGGCGTTGTACGGCCCCAACGCCGCCACGTCTCCGCGTCCACGCCCAGGATGGAGGCCACGCTCCAAGGACGCCTCAACAACAACGCCCACGTCGACTCCAGTGGCCCCGACAAGACAGGATCCCTACCCTATGCAATATCGAGCGCTGTACATATCTATCCTGTGTAAACCCTGGCCTCCTCTTGTTCTATAAAAGGGGACGCCAGGGCCCTTCGCGCGAGAGGGAGGACGCGAGTCCACGGTTACACAACTCCGAGAGACAACACACAAGTCCACATACGTACACACTCGAGTCCGGACTGCGGTCCATGCTCATTGAGCTTGTATTGGCCCCTGTACAAGCACTTAGGTGCAAGTAACACAAGAACCTCCTCCCCCGCTGGACGTAGGGCCTTCTTTGCCCGAACCAGGATAAATCCTTGTGTCATCTTGCATCACCATCTAGGAAGAGAGCACACGATCATATTACTCGTTGGTGTCGTACCCCCGGGTTCGAAACACCGACAGGATTAGAATTAGGATAAGTAGGGGGAGACACCCACCTCCCAAACCATCTCAGTCATTTGCTATTCTCTCCTAGGGTTTTCCTGCTCTCCCAATCCCCTGCTGTAGGTACTGAGATCCGCAGAGAACCATACCTCTGTGTTCATGAGATTTTGAGGAAGTGAGACCGTAATCTCACTGTTGTAGCGTGTGGTAGCCACACGGCTGCAAATTCGTGGTTGTGATTTGCGTTTCGGTGTTGTTCTTCGCGGGTTGCTTTTCTCCACGATTTTCCCGGTGATCGATCTCCCTACTTGTTGCGTCTCTTTTGATTCCATTTGAACTGAGTTGTTCTAGATCGTGAGGCACTTCTTTCCGCTGAAGGAATTCACCTCTAATCTCACGAGCTAGTAGATCGATCGATTTTTGTTTCGAATCGAGTTTTGCTCCTTTTCCCTCAAATTCTTTCGATTCACCGATTTGGAGTTAGGTTCTAGCCTTGATCTCTTTGAGATAGCTCACTAACTTCCTTGGAACTCCTCATACCAAGTCTAAGCCTTAGAGCTTTTTATTCAGAGGAGATCGGGTTGAATCAGCGGAAGAATAGTGCTGTTTCGGGGGCATCAGACGCTTAAGTCTAGAGCATCGGACGTTGTGTTCATCACATAGGACGCGTCGGGTGCCACGTGTCATCTGACAGCATTTTTAAGGAGCATCGGACGCTGACCATCGGAGCGTCCGTTGCCATCGGACGCGTCCGGGAGTCAAGCATCGGACGCTAGGGTTTCACTGTAGCCAGCGTCCGATGCCTGTCCAGTAAGGTTCTAGAGAGGGTCATTTCGCATCGGACGCGTCCGGTGCCTGACCATCGGACGCAGTGCGGATACATGGGTGTATGCCGGGTCTCTGAGTGATGAGTGATTGTCAACTAGGATGATGCGCATGTTCTTTGGCTTGTGTTGTGCAGGTGTCGAGCACGGATACAGTGATCAAAGGCGAGGTGAAGGTCAAGTAGAGACGTGCCGTGCCGATGGACCGAGAGTGGCGAAGGGCGGATGTGAGGCTTGGACTGAGGGACCAGAGGCCTGAGGATCAGCTGTGGTGGCTGGCATCCTGTGGCAGCTACAAGTGAAGACTTGCAATCATGTGTTGCCTGAGTCGTGGACTTGGGGACACGTGTCGGTGGACGGGGTGCACGGGAGGTGCATACCATCTACGACGTCGGTTTGGTGGTAGAGCCAGGGAAAAACCATCGGGTGGACGGTTTCCAGGTTTGGGCCTCAAAACCTGGGTGTGGATGGTTTCCGAGTTTGGCCACAAAACTCGGGCTGAGGACGGTTTCCAGGTTTGGGGCTCAAAACCCAGGCGCTGCGGGTTTTGCTGAGTTTGGGCCTCAAAACTCAGATGCTTGGTGGGCTGGTTTCCCGGTTTGGGCCTCAAAACCGGGGGTTCGCTGGAAAAGACTGGTTACCCAGTTTGGGCCACAAAACCGGGGGTGCAGAGCGAGGACGGCACGTGGCGGCAATCGGGAGGTTGTGTCGAGGCAACGCTACGAGTTGTGCGGACATGGCCGTCGGATACACCTACCACCGAGTTGGTCCAGAATAACCTTAGGGTTTAGCTGGTTTGCTCTGTAATTAGAGAGAGGTAGAGTAGGAATTAGAAATTAGGATAAGTAGAGGGAGACACCCTCCTCCCTTCCTATCTCAGTCATTTGCTCTTTGCTTCTAGGGTTTCCTGCTCTCCCAATCCCCTGCTGTAGCTAGCTGAGATCCGCAGAGAACCATACCTCTGTGTACTGGAGATTCTGAGGAAGTGAGGTCATAACCTCACTATTGTAGCGTGTGGTAGCCACACGGTTGCAGATCGATGTGTTGATTCGCGTTTTGATTCGTGTTCTTCGCGTTCTTTGTTTCTCCGCGATTTTCCCGTCACTCGATCTCTCTCTCCCGTGCGTCTTTGCGAAATCCGTTTGAATCATCTTGTTCGTATTTGAAAGGAGATCATTTCCATCGAAGGAATTTATCTATCTCCTTACAAACGGGTAGATCGGGTTGATTTCGTTTTCGTGGCGCTTTTTGGTTCATCCTCCTCCCCTTTTGATTTCCCGGTGTTTGACTCGATTTGAGCGGATGATTTCTTGGGGATAGTCTCCTAACTACTCCGTGATCATCCTCTCCAAGTTTGGGAACGTGGGATTTTGATTTGAATCGATTTGGTATTGATTTGGGTAAAGGGCGAATAAAATCACCCTCCCTGAGTGACCTCGGACAGTCCGCCACTCAGGGCGCGGACAGTCCGCGCATCGGGATTCAGCCGAGCAGTGGCTGCGTGTCTCGGTGAACAGTGCTGAAACTTGACCCGCGGACAGTCCGCCGTTGTGTTTGGCGGACAGTCCGGGAACGTCCAGGGACTTTGCAGCAACCTTGCTATTTGACGAGTTTTGCCGGGGGACAGTCCGCCACTCGCACGCGGACAGTCCGGCACTACTGCGGACAGTCCGGGACCGTACCGGCGGACAGTCCGGGTTTTGGCTGTGTCTTCCGGTTTAGTGCGTTTGCTCTCCCGGCTTGTTCGCTTGGATTCCGGACTTCTCGTTTGACCCTAGAGTTGACCAAGGAACCTCTCTAGGTATCTTTGCTACTTGTTAGCATAGGTATTTAGGAGTTTCTCGACGTAGCCGACAATCTACGTCGGGACTGGGACTTGGTTTTGGGGTTGTGTTCGAGCCGGAGCTTTTGGCAATTGGTTTGCTATCTTCTTGTGGTGCCTCGCTGTGATCCTAGGGATCATCCACCCTCTTCCAAGGGTCGTGGGCATCACGGTTTTGGTCGCAGTTTCTCGGGGTTGATTTTGGGACATTTGGCCAAAGTTTCGAGAGAAATTTTTGAGCTCCCATTCACCCCCCCTCTGGTCGCCTTGCTAGTGCTTTCTCGGTCCTTCACGCAGGATAGTGTCCGATGCTGTGTCTTCAGCATGTTTTCGTCTGCGGCTTGTTCGTCCGTTGTTGGTTTTGATTTACGACTTTTGCATTGGGTTTCTAGGGTTGTATTGTGTCCCGCTGTGCTTCTTGGAAGCATCCACCCTACATCTAGGGTCATGGAAACTTGCAAGCTCTAGGTTTGCTCTTGGGGTGATTCTTGGGACAGTGGAAACATGTTTCTGAAAAGAAATTTTGAAGCTCCCATTCACCCCCCTCTGATCACTTTCTGGTAGCACTTTCGGTCCTTCAGAGTGGTTATTGCTTTTGCTTCATCTAACCCAAACTTCTTGAGCATGTCCTTGATGTACTTGCCTTGACTAACAAATGTGCCTTTCTTCATTTGCTTGATTTGTGTAACACCTCTGGTGATTAATATGTAATTAACCTGACATGTCATCATCTTTAGTCATTAATCATCCTTGCCATGCCTTATGTTTGCCTAATGCTTGTTTCGCATTTACCTTTTTCTGGAGTGACTTATGTAGTGATCTCTTTTTCAAAAAAACCCTAAAGGTCCAAATCTTTATAAGGGCAAAATGGTAATTTCATCTCTGTGTCTAGCTTTGTGTGAATCTTGTTCAGTTGAGTGTCTGGATGTTTTGTTGTGTTGATCAAAGTTCAAAATCAGAAATAGAATTTTAAATTCCTTTTGAAAAAACCCCCAAATTTCCAAACTCTAGTTTTACCCCTCTTTTTCTAATTCAAAAACTATTCAAAATTTGAAGTTGGCCCAATAAGAAAAGTTGTAGATCTTGTCAAAAGGAACAACTTTGGTGTTTACAGATTTTCAAGTGTCAATACAAAATCAAAAGTAATTTCAAATTCTTTCAAACTTCAATTTTGCCCCCTTTTCAGTTTTTAAAATTATCTCAAAAACTATTGAGTTTCAGAAAAAGTTTATATTCGCAAGTTGTAGATCTCAAAATTTTAAGCAACTTTGGTATTTTGAGTTTCCTTTGTGTAGTTCAAATTTTGGGAGTTATTTCAAAAATCCAGTTAGAGGGGAGGATGACGTCACTGCGCACGCTTCTTAAAGCAGGGGGGCCCGGCCGCCGGCGGCGCAGCGCCGCCCACGCCAAGCCCGGCCCACCCGCGCCCGTGCCGCGCGCAGCCAGCACTGGCGCTCGTCCTCCCGGCCCCTACCTCCGACCCGCCCGTTGCCTACCCTCCCTCTTTCCCCTTCGGCCGCGGACAGCGGGCAGCTGCCGGCCGCCGGCAAGCCGCCGCGCCGCGCGCGAGCTCCCCGCCCACACCGAGCCGCCCTACCTTGCTCCCTACCTCCGTTAGTGCCGCGCGAGCGCTCCTCACCCCTCGCCCTGACCCCCCAGCGCCACCCCGAGGCTATAAAAGCCGCCGAGCTCCCGCCATTGCCGCCACCAGCGCCACTTCGGCAATCCGAGCCATCGGACCGCCCCAGAGCCCGCTGAGCACCCCATCGCCTTCGTCTTGAGCTTCTCCACCTTCTCGAGCCGCCAATTTCACCCCTCTGTCCCTCCTTTCGCCGGCGCGAGCGATTCTTCTCCAACTCCTGCGAACGGCCGCGCGTCGGTTAAGCGAGAAATTCGCCGCCGTGAGTGCTCCTCTCCCCTCCGACCCCCGTCCTCTTTTCCCCACCTCGGTGCGCTCCTAACCGCTCATCGGTGATCGCTTTTGGTGGACAGAGCCGCCGGAACGCTTGCTCGCCGCCGAGAAGCTCCGCCGAGGAGCCGCCGCCGTCGAACTCTCTCCTCCGACCCTCGCACCGCCTCGCCGTTCCTCGTTTCCGAACCCCGGTGAGCCCGCGAAGCTTCCCCCACCCACTGCTTCCCAGCGCGAGGCCCGAGCGGCCGGACCGCCGCACGCTCTCGCCGGCGAGCGCCCTGACCCGCGGGGAAGATGCACAATGCTTCTTTTCTTTTTTGAAATTGTGAATAGTGTTCTGTTTTCTCTTTTTTGAAGATTTAATATGTTGCTCCTTAAATCGTGACAAAAATGTGGAATGCTCTTGCACTATGTAGTATTTTAGAAAAATAAGAAACTTTACTTTTCTGCAAAAATTGAAAATGAAAAATCCTTATTTTAATTAAGAAATGGATGGTTTTAGATTTTTAGAAAATCATGTGTAGCTCCAAAAATCATGAGATAAATTTTTATGTGCTAGTTATGTCATGTTTAGTCTCTGGTAAATTTTGAGGCCTTTTGGAACAAGTGGATTTTTGGGTTTTATTTTAATTGTTAAATAGTGCCTTTTGTTAATTAAATGTTTGATTTTTGTTAGGCACCTAAATGACCTCCAAAAATTTAAATTTGTTTTGCCATCTATTTATACCATAATGAACTTATGAGATTAATTGGGTAAATTTGGAGCAACTGCATAAAATGACCTTTTTAAATAATTAGGAAAAGTAGAAAAGCAATTAGGGTTTATGTTGTATGTCCTGTGATGTGACTTTTGGGATTGTTTGCTGTTCATAGACCCCCACCCAGCTGGTCTATGGTGTTTGTGATGCCATGCATGACTTACGCTTAGGTTTACTAGATGATGCTTAATAGGTTTGATTAATCTTGCTTAGGGGATGAGATAAGTAACTTTGTGCCCTCTTCTAGGAGTTACTTTCGTGATGGAAAGTTATACTCAAGAATCAGTAGTGGAATTGTCCTGCGCTTTAGCAAGTCTCTTGTTCTTGTCAGCATCCTCAAAGCATACATCATTGCATACGTGTAGTGTCTGAAGGAGAGGGCATCAAAGTCGAGGCAGCCGCTGACGAACCTACCCCCGAGGCGAACCCCGAGCTCCGACACCTGCACTGCCGACCCCGAGCCTGTCCTCTTTGCTCTTCAAGGCAAGCCCCGGTGCATTTTAACCCTTCCTTGTTTATAAAAGTTTACCTAAAATGCCCTTGAGTTAAACTACTGCATTAGGTTATAGGAGTTGTGTGATGACCTATTGCCTGCATTATTTACCTCCACCGGCAAATACCCACCCTATTTAAAATTATTTGCGAAATGCTTAGTAACGCTATTCAATAGATTTGCAATAAAATGCCAATTTCAAAAGTGTGATCACTTAAGAATTTTTATGGGAATTTGGCTTTACTCCCCGACTGTTGGCTAAGTATCTGATCCGTACCTAGTCAACAGCGAGGAGAGGTTGTCTGAGCGTACGGTGCTGTCATGTTGTAGTCCGGGCTCAAACAGTTGACACCGCCGGGACAGGGTTGAAAAAACTGACAGGACTATTACGCTTGGGTGAGATATAACCGAGGCATGTTCTGGCAGAAAAATTAGGGACCATCCGTATGGGGGCCTGCTGGTCAAGACTTGTAACTATTCACATCCTTCGAAAGCTCTGGCTCCGAGGACTCCTTGATTGGGACCGACAACCGCGCACTAGGAGTGGCGAGATGGCGGAAGTAGCTTGTACCCACGTGGTCGTCGTGCCTGGATATGAGTGGTGTACTGTACTTCCGGGTGGCGTAGGACCGGTCCAATCTTGGAGGAATCGTGGTAGAGTGGTAGACGAGTTGGCATATGCAAGCTGGGTGTGCTACATATGCAGTGTGGGATAGGGATCCTCAGCTGAGTATTATTTATCCGGATTAACGTTGCTCCTCGGTTATGGAGACTTGGTCACTGACTGTCAACGGAGAGTGGTTCTCAACTAGGTATGTTTGGAAGGTAAAATGAATCATGACAATGAAGAATTGAGAAATGCCTGAATCTTTCAAAAATAGAACAAGGGTTACAAAAATGCTTTTCTGCAAAATACTTGCTCTTGCTTAAGCCTTACCTCGACTACCCTAAGCCTCTCATCCTGAGTCTTCTTCCTTTCTTTAGTCGGGTAAGTCTTGTTGAGTACCCCAGTACTCAGGGTTTGTACCCATGCTGCAGGTATGACTGAGTCCCCGATGTGTCTTGCGCCCTGCTACATGACCATCGTCCAGGAAGAGGCCGATGAGGCCGAAGAATAAAGTGTACACCCTCGGGCTGGGTGATTGCAAGTATCTTTATTTTGTTGTACTCCGCTACGTTGCCTATTTCTATCGTCCGAACTTGGTTTGTAATAACTGCACCTTTAATCTTATTTGGAACCTCGGTTTGTAAAACTAATGTTATTTAAGTCTTCCGCTCTGTATTCCGATGTATTGTAAAAGTATCCAGTGCTGTAACCGAAAGGTGAGATGATCCTGCGGACGATGGGCGCTGATGCAGCCCAGTGACGAACAGTCTTAATCACGCGGAACATCGGTTCGGCTGTCAGGGGCTGACAGGGACCGGTGGGCCATGGGATTAGGACCGTTACGCCACAGAGTGGTATCGGAGCATCTCACTATAACGTTGCAGTGTCTTGCGAAAACTTCAAAAGATCTTTGAGTCCAAACAAACTAAACTTGACTATTTGGGGTCCAAACTGCTTCTCTCATCTTGTCTTGTATACGGCAACACTAGTTAGCGAGACAACTTGTAATAAGCCCTATGTACGTTTATTTATTGCATTGCCTTGTTCCGTAGGAACGATTCATGCATCATGTCATATTCACTTAAGTTAATAATAACTTCCTCTCTAAGTTCGTTGGGATAGTATGCCTTTACCTTTTCTTGCTAGCCTTTTTACTCCTCATCCAACTTACCTTATCCAGACATGGCTCGTATCAAGCTGACCGCTCGCAAGTCGACTGGACCCAATGGTGTGCCACGCCACCAGCTGGCACCACGCACTGGAGAAGAGACTGGCGAAGCCTCCAACGGTCGTCGCTTTCCCCGTCGCACCCGCAAACACCTAAAGGAGGAGATCAGGAATCTGAAGGCTGAGCTGGAGAACTTGGAGCATGACTTCTACCACTCACGTCTGGAGTTCTATGAGGCCCGAGCCTCCCTGGAGCAGGCCAACCGGAACGTGATTCGCGCATCCAGCAGCAGCGCGATGCCACTTGGTTCGCGAGGACGTCACCAGAGCCGAGCTTCACGGACTGCGGCAGTACACAACTCAGATTGAACAGTTCAATGATATGCTTCATGAGGAGGTACACCAGCTGCACAACCAACTCCACCCCGTGGTCCCCCGGTTGTCGAGGACCCTGAGGACGGAATAGTGGAAGAGCCGGACGTGGAGCAAGAGCCAAGCATGGACGAGGAGATTGAACCTGCCGAGGACATCCACGCTGAGACGAGGACGAGAGAGGAGGTTGAGCCTGAGCTCATCCTCGAGGAAGACGACGACGAGGACATGATCATCATGATGAGACTAGACTCGTTGTTAGAGGATGGAGATCCGTGTGTCTGTACCACCTGCTTGCCAAACCCTTAGTCTAGGTTTGGGGCGCTAGTCTGTCTTTTGTTAAGTCGGGTCTGTATCTTTCTTTTCGTATCTTTTCCCCTTATCAGTCTGTTGTTATCTGTCAGTCATCTTATCAATCATCTACCTTTGTATCAGTGGAGTTTTTCAGTCAGTTGTTTTCAGAACTTAATCAATGGATGCTAAGTTCCAAGTTACTTAACAGATGCCTGTGAACACTCGCACTGGAGCTGGAAGTTCTCAGGAGGCTGACCTTCCAAACCCTCCACCTGTACCTGCTACGCTAGCAGATGCCATCGCAGCCTTGGCAGCCGCTGCTAACCTGATGGCTCAAAACCAAGGGCAACAGAACAATGGCCACCGTGGTCGCCAAAACATCAACCATGAGACCACATATGTGGATTTCACCGAAACCCGTCCACCGGTCTTTAGAAGGCCGATGAACCCTTGAAGCTGATGATTGGCTCCGCACCATGGAGCAGAAGTTTGGTCTTCTCCACTGCACCGACACCCAGAAGCCCCGGTTCGCTTCTCAGCAGCTTCGTGGTCCAGCAAGCGCTTGGTATGCCAACCTGTTGGCTGCCCAGCCAGAGGGCCATCAGTTGACCTGGGAAGAGTTCCGCACAGCTTTCCGTGCTCATCACATCCCTTCTGGAGTAGATGAAGATGAAGCTTGATCAGTTCTGGCACTGCAGCAGAAGGACTCCACAGTGATGCAGTACGTGGGTCAGTTCAATCACCTTAGCCAGTATGCCTCGGAGTACGTCAACACGGACGAGAGAAGAGGGACTGTTTCCTTAGGGGACTGCACCCCAAGATCCGCAGAAGTATGTCTAATAACCTGACCGGTTCATATCATGATGCCGTTGACCGGGCTGTTGCTTTTGAGGAGAGCAATCGCCAGTACCAAGAGGAAGAAAAGAAGAAGAAGAAAGCAGGATCTAGCAGTTTCTCTGGCAGTCACAAACGCCAGAGGGTCATTTATCACCCTAGCCACCACCAAAATCGCCCACCTTACCCCACCAGCAAGTGGTCGTCCGTACTGCGGCCACCACCCACAACGCCAACCAGCAAAGTGCCACGCAGCTGAACGCCCCAGGTGTTCGTATCACCACCCCACAAACCGCCTACAACCATCCCTGCTACAACTGCGGCCAGACTGGCCACTGGGCTCGTGAGTGCCCAAAGCCCAAGAGGTATGCTCAGAACGCTCAGAAGGGTCCTGGAGGACCTCAGCAGCAGCAGCACCGTGTCTAGCAGCAGCATGTTCAGAAAGGCAAGGTTGTCAAGAAGCACGGGCAAGTCTACTACACCACTGTCAGCGACATCCCAGAAGGGGAGCCCGTCATGATCGGTAGGTTTCCCGTTGCTAATTATCCCGCAGTCGTGCTGTTTGATTCCGGTGCATCGCATTCCTTCATCAGTCGTACTTTGTCTTTGAGCATGGGATATCAATTGGGGAATTGAAAGAAAATTCTGCATATTTCGCCTGGAGGGCGTATAAGTACTAAGGAGGTAATTCGTAATATACCAGTGATGGGGGGGGAACATGTATTTCCTACCACCATGATAGTGCTTCGTGATCAGGAAATAGATGTCATTTTAGGCATGAATTGGATGTGCCAGTATAAAGCCATGATGGACATCCTGAATAGGGTTGTGAGAGTGGACATTCCTAACAGTACATCCAAGCTCCTTCTCCAACTCCCAATGCCTTCGAAACCAGCAGCCACGCAATTGAATACCACCTATGTTCAGGAGACCAGGGACATCCCCGTGGTCTGTGAATTTCCTGATGTTTTTCCAGAGGACTTACCTGGCCTACCTCCTGACCGTGATGTTGAGTTTGCCATAGAGCTAAAGCCCGGGACTGCTCCTATATCCCGCAGAGCCTATCGAATGCCTCCCAGAGAGTTGGCAGAGCTAAAAATCCACAAGAGTTGCTGGATAAAGGCTTCATTCGCCCAAGTTCATCTCCTTGGGGCTGTCCTGCAATCTTTGTGAAGAAAAGACAAGAGTCTCAGATTATGCATCGATTATCGCCCACTCAACGAGGTCACCATCAAAAATAAATATCCCTTGCCTCGTATCGACCTTCTTTTGATCAGCTAGCTGGAGCCAGAGTATTCTCCAAGATTGACCTCAGATCTGGCTACCACCAAATAAAAATACGTCCCGAAGACATTCCTAAAACAGCTTTCGCTACTAGGTACGGCCTATATGAGTACCTGGTCATCCTTCGGTTTGACCAATGCCCCTGCCCACTTCATGTACCTCATGAACTCCGTATTCATGCCGGAGCTTGATAAATTTGTGGTCGTGTTCATTGACGACATCCTTGTCTACTCAAAAACCCCTGAGGAGCATGCCGAACATCTTCGTATCGTTCTATCCCGCCTCAGAGATCATCAGCTTTATGCCAAGTTCAGTAAATGTGAGTTCTGGTTAGATCAGATACAGTTTCTTGGTCATGTCCTATCCGCTGAAGGTGTGTTAGTCGATCCCGGAAAGGTGGCAGACATTCTGGATTGGGAGCCACCTACCACTGTTCACGGAGTCCGCAGCTTCATGGGAATGGCTGGTGGATATATCGCCGATTCATCCCGGATTTCTCCAGAATCGCCAAGCCTATCACCGAGTTATTGAAGAATTCTGTGAAGTTTGTCTGGTCACCAGCCCGTGAGCAGGCCTTTCAAACATTGAAGAAACTGTTAACCACGTCACCAGTGCTAGCCCAGCCAAAAATCGAAAAGCCCTTTGATGTCTACTGTGATGCATCTGGTACTGGTTTGGGCTGTGTTTTGATGCAAGAAGGCCGAGTGATCGCTTATGCCTCATGGCAGCTTAAGCAACATGAAGAGAATTATCCAACCCATGATCTTGAGTTAGCAGCAGTGGTGCACGCCTTAAAGATCTGGCATCATTATTTGTTGGGTAGTGCCTGCAAAGTGTATACAGATCACAAAGCCTGAAGTATATCTTCACTCAAGAAGAACTGAATATGAGACAGAGAAGATGGCTTGAATTAATTAAGGACTATGATCTCGAAGTACATTACCATCCGGGAAAAGCAATTGTAGTCGCCGATGCGCTCAGTCGCAAGTCGTACTACAACTGTCAGATGATGAAACCCTGTAATTCTTCCCTATGTTATGAACTAGAAAAGTTGGGTATTGAGATGGTTCCACAAGGAACGCTGAATAATATCAGGATAGAAACACCTATCAGGGAACAAATCATCACTGCACAGAATGATAACCCTGGAATCAAGCACATCGTCGAAAGGATCCGAGCCGGAAAAGCTGATTGTTTCAGGATTGATAATGTAGGAGTGGTTTGGTATAAGAACTGATTGGTAGTTCCCAAAGTGCCTGAATTGAGGCAGTTAATCCTTGATGAAGCACATTTGACTAGATTCTCCATCCACCCTGGCAGCAACAAGATGTACCAGGACTTGAGGCAGAGATTCTGGTGGACAAAGATGAAGATTGAGATCGCCCGATATGTCGCTCACTGTGATACTTGTCAGAAAGTCAAAGCTGTGCACATGAAGCCCGGAGGAGAATTGCAACCTTTACCTGTATCTTCTTGGAAATGGGACGATATCAGTATGGATTTTATCAATGGACTACCCAAAACACCAAGGGGTTTTGATTCCATCTGGGTGATCGTGGATCGCCTCACTAAGCAAGCTCACTTCCTGCCAGTCAAAACCAGCTACACCATCCCCACTTACGCCGCTATGTACAAGAACAACATAGTAAAACTCCATGGCATACCCAAGACCATGTCTTGATCGTGGTACCCAGTTCGTCGCAAAATTCTGGAAAGCATTCCATACCTCACTTGGAACCAAGCTCTTGCATAGCACGGCATATCATCCACAAACGGATGGGCAAACCGAGCGAGTCAACCAAGTGTTAGAGGATATGTTGAGAGCCTGCGTGCTCACCTTCGCAGATACTTGGGATGACTGTTTAGCCTTGGCAGAATTCTCATATAATAACAGTTACCAAGAAAGCATTAAAATGGCACCCTTTGAAGCACTGTACGGTCGCCGTTGTCGTACACCTCTTAGTTGGTCTGAACCTGGAGAAAGGGAATTCTTTGGAGTTGACCTAGTAAAAGATATGGAAGAAAAAGTCAAGCAAATACAAGAGAATATGAAGATAGCGTAGTCTCGGCAGAAGATATGCTGACAAAAGACGTCGACCTCTGAAGTTCCAAATCGGGGATTATGTGTATAAAGGTCTCACCCACCAAAGGAGTTACTCGTTTTGGAGTCAAGGGAAAGTTAGCACCATGCTATATAGGTCCGTGAGATTCTGGAACGTTATGGCAAGGTAGCTTACAAGCTAAGATTACCCGATCATCTTTCTGCAGTCCATAATGTGTTTCACGTCTCCCAACTCAAGAATTGTCTCCAAGTACCCGAACATGTAGTGGAAGTTGAAGGTGTTGAGTTAGAACCTGATCTGTCATACTCTAAGTATCCAGTCCGTGTGTTGGATTACAAGGACCGTGTCACCCGGAGGACTACCACAAGATGGTACAAGCTCCAGTGGAACCAACACTCTGAAGAAGAAGCCACTTGGGAATCCGAAGACTTTTTAGCAAAGAACTATCCCGACTTTCTCGATACTCTGTAGATGTAAAGTTTTGTCTTTGTCTCTTAAGGCGCGGAATCTCGGGGCGAGATTTCTTTTAGGGGGGAAGGTTGTAACACCTCTGGTGATTAATATGTAATTAACCTGACATGTCATCATCTTTAGTCATTAATCATCCTTGCCATGCCTTATGTTTGCCTAATGCTTGTTTCGCATTTACCTTTTCTGGAGTGACTTATGTAGTGATCTCTTTTTCAAAAAAACCCTAAAGGTCCAAATCTTCCTATAAGGGCAAAATGGTAATTTCATCTCGGTGTCTAGCTTTGTGTGAATCTTGTTCAGTTGAGGTCTTGATGTTTTGTTGTGTTGATCAAAGTTCAAAATCAGAAATAGAATTTAAATTCCTTTTGAAAAAACCCCCAAATTTCCAAACTCTAGTTTTACCCCTCTTTTTCTAATTCAAAAACTATTCAAAATTGAAGTTGGCCCAATAAGAAAAGTTGTAGATCTTGTCAAAAAAACAACTTTGGTGTTTACAGATTTTCAAGTGTCAATACAAAATCAGAAGTAATTTCAAATTCTTTCAAACTTCAATTTTGCCCCTTTTCAGTTTTCAAAATTATCTCAAAAACAATTGAGTTTCAGAAAAAGTTTATATTGGCAAAGTTGTAGATGTCAAAATTTTAAGCAACTTTGGTATTTTGAGTGTCCTTTGTGTAGTTCAAATTTTGGGAGTTATTTCAAAAATCCAGTTAGTGGGGAGGATGACGTCACTGCGCACGCTTCTTAAAGCGGGGGGGGCCCCGGCCGCTGGCGGCGCAGCGCTGCCCACGCAAGCCCGGCCGACCCGCGCCCGTGCCGCGCGCAGCCAGCGCTGGCGCTCGTCCTCCCGGCCCCTACCTCCGACCCGCCCGTTGCCTACCCTCCCTCTTTCCCCTTCGCCGCGGACAGCGGGCAGCTACGGCCGCCGCAAAGCCGCCGCGCCGCGCGCGAGCTCCCCGCCCACACCGAGCCGCCCTACCTTGCTCCCTACCTCTGTTAGTGTCGCGCGAGCGCTCCTCACCCCTCGCCCGGACCCCCCAGCGCCACCCCGAGGCTATAAAAGCCGCCCAGCTCCCGCCATTGCCGCCACCAGCGCCACCTCGGCAATCCGAGCCATCGGACCGCCCCAGAGCCCGCTGAGCACCCCATCGCCTTCATCTTGAGCTTCTCCACCTTCTCGAGCCGCCAATTTCACCCCTCCGTCCCTCCTTTCGCCGACGCGAGCGATTCTTCTCCAACTCGGTGAACGGCCGCGCGTCGGTTAAGCGAGAAATCGCCGCCGTGAGTGCTCCTCTCTCCCCTCCGACCCCCGTCCTCTTTTCCCCACCTCGGTGCGCTCCTAACCGCTCATCGGTGATCGCTTTTGGTGGACAGAGCCGCCGGAACGCTTGCTCGCCGCCGAGAAGCTCCGCCGAGGCGTCGCCGCCGTCGAACTCTCTCCTCCGACCCTTGCACCGCCTCGCCGTTCCTCGTTTCCGAACCCCGGTGAGCCCGCGAAGCTTCCCCTACCCTCTGCTTTCCCAGCGCGAGGCCCGAGCGGCCGGACCGCCGCACGCTCTCGCCGGCGAGCGCCCTGACCCGCGGGGAAGATGCACAGTGCTTCTTTTCTTTTTTTTGAAATTATGAATAGTGTTCTGTTTTCTCTTTTTTGTAGATTTAATCTGTAGCTCCTTAAATCGTGAAAAAAATGTGGAATGCTCCTTGCACTGTGTAGTATTTAGAAAAATAAGAAACTTTACTTTTCTACAAAAATTAGAAAATGAAAAATCCTTCTTTTAATTAAGAAATGGATGGTTTTAGATTTTTAGAAGATCATGTGTAGCTCCAAAAAAATGAGATAAATTTTATGTGCTAGTTATGTCATGTTTAGTCTCGGGATAATTTTGAGGCCTTGTGGAACAAGTGGATTTTTGGGCTTTTATTTTAATTGTTAAATAGTGCCTTTTGTTAATTAAATGTTTGATTTTTGTTAGGCACCTAAATGAACTCCAAAAATTATGAAATTTGTTTTGCCATCTATTTATACCATAATGAACTTATGAGATTAATTGGGTAAATTTTGGAGCAAATGCATAAAATGACCTTTTTAAATAATTAGGAAAAGTAGAAAAGCAATTAGGGTTTATGTTGTATGTCCTGTGATGTGACTTTGGGATTGTTTGCTGTTCATAGACCCCCACCCAGCTGGTCTATGGTGTTTGTGATGCCATACATGACTTACGCTTAGGTTTACTAGATGATGCGTAATAGGTTTGATTAATCTTACTTAGGGGATGAGATAAGTAACTTTGTGTCTCTTCTAGAAGTTACTTGTGTGATGAAAGTTGTACTCAAAATCAGTGGAATTGTCCTGCGCTTTAGCAAGTCTCTTGTTCTTGTAGCATCCTCATAAGCATACATCATTGCATACGTGTAGTGTCTGAAGGAGAGGCATCAAAGTCGAGGCAGCCGCTGACGAACCTACCCCCGAGGCGACCCCGAGCTCCGACACCTGCACTGCCGACCCCGAGCCTGTCCTCTTTGCTCTTCAAGGCAAGCCCCGGTGCATTTTAACCCTTCCTTGTTTTTATAAAAGCTTACCTAAAATGCCTTGAGTTAAACTACTGCATTAGGTTATAGGAGTTGTGTGATGACCTATTGCCTGTATTATTTACCTCCACCGGCAAATACCCAGCCCTATTTAAAATTATTTGCAAAATGCTTAGTAACGCTATTCAATAGATTTGCAATAAAATGCCAATTTCAAAAGTGTGATCACTTAAAGGATTTTTATGGGAATTTGGCTTTACTCCCCGACTGTTGGCTAAGTATCTGATCCGTACCTATTCAATAGCGAGGAGAGGTTGTTTGAGCGTACGGTGCCGTCATGTTGTAGTCCGGGACTCAACAGTTGACACCGATCGGGACAGGGTTGAAAAACTGACAGGACTATTACGCTTGGGTGAGATATAACCGAGGTATAGTTCTGGCAGAAAAATTAGGGACCATCCGTATGGGGGCCTGCTGGTCAAGACTTGTAACTATTCACATACTTCGGAAAGCTCTGGCTCCGAGGACTCTTGATTGGGACCGACAACCGCGCACTGGGAGTGGCGAAATGGCGGAAGTAGCTTGTACCCACGTGGTCGTCGTGCCTGGATATGAGTGGTGTACTGTACTTCCGGGTGGCGTAGGACCGGTCCAATCTTGGAGGAATCGTGGTAGACGAGTTGGCATATGCAAGCTTGGGTGCTACATATGCAGTGTGGATAGGGATCCTCAGCTGAGTATTATTTATCCGGATTAACGTTGCTCCTCGGTTATGGAGACTTGGTCACTAACTGTCAACGGAGAGTGGTTCTCAACTAGGTATGTATTGGAAGGTAAAATGAATCATGAACAATGAAGAAGATTGAGAAATGCCTGAATCTTTCTAAAATAGAACAAGGTTTACAAAAATGCTTTTCTGCAAAATACTTGCTCTTGCTTAAGCCTTACCTTGACTACCCTAAGCCAGTCATCCTGAGTCTTCTTCCTTTCTTTAGTCGGGTAAGTCTTGTTGAGTACCCCAGTACTCAGGGTTTGTTACCCATGCTGCAGGTATGACTGAGTCCCCGATGTGTCTTGCGCCCTGCTGCATGACCATCGTCCAGGAAGAGGCCGATGAGGCCGAAGAATAAAGTGTACACCCTCGGGTTGGGTGATTGCAAGTATCTTTTTTTTGTTGTACTCCGCTACGTTGCCTATTTCTATCATCCGAACTTGGTTTGTCATAACTGCACCTTTAATCTTATTTGGAACCTCGGTTTGTAAAACTAATGTTATTTAAGTCTTCCGCTCTGTATTCCGATGTTATTTGTAAAAGTATCCAGTGCTGTAACCGAAAGGTGAGATGATCCTGCGGACGATGGGCGCTGATGCAGCCCAGTGACGAACAGTCTTAATCACGCGGAACATCGGTTCGGCTGTCAGGGGCTGACAGGGACCAGTGGGCCATGGGATTAGGACCGTTACGCCACAATTTGTAGCCCAAGAAAGTAACTAAGTTCTCCAAGCATAGACATCTCAAACTCTTTAGCCATCATCTCTCCAAACTCTTCACAAAAGTCTTGGTTGGTTGATCCAACGATAATGTCATCCACATAGATTTGCAACACAAACAAGTCACTTTCAATCTTCTTGGTGAATAGTGTGGTGTCAACCTTCCCAATTTTGAATCCTTTGGTTAACAAAATCCCTCCATCTTTCATACCAAGCTCTTGGTGGTTCAACCCATAAAGTGCCTTCTTGAGTGTACACATGGTTGGGCTTCTTCAAATCTTCAAATCCGGGAGGTTGTTCAACATACACTAGCTCATTGATGAATCCATTGAGAAAAGCACTTTTAAACATCCATTTGATAGAGCTTGATGTTGTGAGAAAGCAGCATATGCATGTAGAATTCTAATGGCCTCCAATCTAGCAACCGGTGCATAGGTTTCTCCAAAGTCAATGCCTTCCAATTGAGTGTATCCTTGTGCAACCAATCTTGCTTTATTCCTTACAACAATGCCATCTTCATCTTGCTTGTTCCGGAAGACCCCCTTGTACCAATAACATTTGTGTTCTTTGGTCTTTCCACTAACTCCCAAACATCATTGCGGGTGAAGTTGTTCAACTCTTCATGCATTGCATTCACCCAATCAACATCCATCAAAGCCTCATCAATCTTGGTTGGCTCAATAGATGATACAAATGAGTAGTGTTCACAAAATGATGCCAATGTTGATCTTGTTTGCACACCACTTCTTATGTCACCAACAATTTGATCTAAAGGATGATCTCTTGCAATGTTTGTTGGTTGGAGCACTTGTTCCGGTTGAGCACTTGCACTTGTACTAGCATCTTGTTGATCTTGAGAACCACTAGAGCTTGCAACATCATTGCCATGCATGGTTGGAGGAGAAAGCACTTGATCTTTGTCATCTTCTATGTCAATCACTTGCTTTGGCTTTATGTCACCAATGTCCATGTTCTTCATAGCTTCCACCAATTGTGTTCCTCTCACATCATCTAGATTGTCTTGTTCTTCATGGGAACCATTGGTTTCATCAAACTCAACATCATGGACTTCTTCAATGATTCTTGTTGTGTTGTTCCACACTCTATAGGCTTTGCTTGTAGTGGAGTAACCAAGAAGTGTCCCTTCATCACATTTCTTCTCAAACTTTCCAAGTCTTGTGCCCTTCTTCAATATATAACATTTGCACCAAAAACCCGGAAATACGCTATGTTGGGCTTTCTATCATTGAGGAGCTCATATGGTGTATTCTTCAATAGAGGGTGACAATAGAGCGGTTGCTATAATAGCAAGCCGTGTTGATTGCATCGGCCCAAAAAGAATCACTCACATTGTATTCACTAAGCATAGATCTTGACATATCAATGAGTGTCCTATTCTTCCTTTCAACTATCCATTGGATTGAGGTGTATACTTGGCCGATAATTGATGTTTGATTCCAAACTCATCATAACTCATCAATTCTTGTTTCTAAACTCACTTCCATTGTCACTTCTCACTTTCTTGATTCTTCTATCAAACTCATTTTGACTTCTCTTGACAAAGGTTTTGAATACACCAAACACTTCACTTTTGTCAACAAGAAAGAAGACTCATGTGTATCTTGTATAGTCATCCACTATCACAAAGTCATACTTGTTTTCCCCAATACATGTATATGTAGTTGGTCCAAACAAGTCCATGTGCAAAACTCAAGTGCATGTGTAGTGCTCATCATTCCTTTGTTAGGATGGGTGTTTCCAACTTGCTTTCCCATTTGGCATGCACTACATAGCTTGTCCTTTTCAAAGTGAACATCTTTTAGTCCTCTAACCATGTCATGCTTCACTAGCCTCTTTAGTTGCTTCGTTCCAACATGTCCCAAGCGCCTATGCCATAGCCAACCCATACTTGATTTGGTAAATAAGCATGTTGTCAATTGAGCTTCACTAGCATCAAAGTCCACCAAATAAAGGTTCTCATATCTAAATCCTTTGAAGACCAAATCACTTCCATCAACACTCACAATCTCCACATCATCAACACCAAATATGCATTTGAATCCCAAATCACACAATTGTGCCACTGACAACAAGTTGAGTTGAGAGATTCCACTAATACCACATTGGAGATGCTCAAGTCATTTGATATTGCAATCTTGCCCAAGCCTTTGACCTTGCCTTTCTTGTTGTCACCAAATGTGATAGCATCCGCATGATCATTGCCACTAGTGTTGATTGATTTGAACATTCTTCCATCTACGGTCATGTGTTGAGTGCACCCACTATCAAGCACCCAATGCCTTCCTCCCGCTTTATAATTCACCTACAAAGAGATCAATTATTTTTAGGTACCCAAACCTTTTTGGGTCCTCCAAGGTTAGTCACCAAGCTCTTGGGCACCCAAATTGCCTTCTTCTTTGGGCCAACCATGGGTACACCAATATACTTAGCCTTCACACCATTAGTGCCCTTTGTAAGCATATAACAAGAATCAAGTCTAATAGATAAAACATGAGCATTGTTCTTGTTCTTGTTAAAGCAATTTTGCTCTATGTGCCCGGATTACTTGCAATTATGGCAATACCGACCATTGCTCTTCACAAAACTAGTCTTGTGAGGAGCAAAAGCGGCCTTGCCCTTCTTGGGGGTATAGCCAAGTCCCTCCTTGTTGAGTGGACATCTTTGGCTACCCAAGCACTTAAGCAAGCGGGCATCTCCACCACAGGCATTGCCTAAAGCATGAATGAGCTCATACACCTTGTTCTTAAGGTTCTCATTTTCTACCACTAATGATGAATCATATGTAGTAGAAGTAGGCATTTTAGTTGAGCTAGATGATGATGAAGCATTGGTGGGAGCAACAATAATAGGAGCATAAAAAGATTCATCAAGAATATCACATGTTACTCCTACATTGCACGTCTCTACAACATCCTCAATCTTACTTTGATCAAGGAGGGAGGAGTGGGCTTCCTTAAGCATAGTGTGAACTTGGTCAAGCTTCTCATGGGCTTCCTCTAGCCTCTCATGAGTAGACTTGAGCTCATCAAAGGATTGTTCAAGAGCTTTGTTGGCCTTCCGCAATTCTTTGCACTCCTTCGTCTTAGTCTCAATGTAAGAGTGAGCATCTTGTAGCATGCTCATGAGGTCGTCCTTTGAGTACTTCTCATCATCATCACTCTCACTCTCACTTTCACTCTCATCGCATGATACCTTAGTGGCCTTAGCCATGAAGCATGTCGATGGAGTGTTGAAGATAGAAGGCTTGCTTGAGATAGCAAGACTAGACATAGCCTTCTTCTTGGTGGTCTTCCTCTCATCATCACTAGAATCATCATCATCACTTGAGGAAGCATCACTATCCCATGTCACGACATAGGATCCACCCTTCTTCTCCTTCATCTTCTCTTTCTTTTCTTTGTTCTCTTTCTTGTCCTTCTTCTTGCTCTTTTTGCGGTCATTATCTTCATCACTAGAATATGGACAATCCGCAATGAAGTGATCCTTGCTCTTGCATCTATAGCACCTTTTGGTTGAGCTCTTTGTTGAATCTCTTCTCTTTCTTGCTCCATATCCCTCTTCTTCATGAACTTGCCAAACCTCTTCACAAGAGAGCCATCTCTTCATCATCCATTTCACTTAGACTTGTGTTGTCTTCATCAGCACTTTCTTCCTTCTTTGTTTTGCCCTTGGTCTTGCTCTTGGAGGATGAAGCCTTGAATGCCACTGTTTTCTTCTTCTTTTCTTCCTCTTGGGCTCCCCCATCCCTTTCCACACGGTATGTGTTTTGTGTGACCACATCACCTAGTACTTAGTTTGGGTTACCGTATCCAATCCTTCCCTCACAAGGATAGTCACCAAAGTATCAAACCTTGGTGGTAAGCATCTCAAGAACTTGTGAGAGAAGTCCTTGTCCTCCACTTCTCTTCCAAAGACTTCAAGTCATTGATAATAACTTGCAACCGGTGAAACAACTCCGGTATGCTCTCATCATCTTGCATTTTGAAGGTAGCAAGCTTCTCTTTGAGAATGTAGAGGTTGGCACTCTTGACCGCCTTAGTGCCCTCATAGGTCTCCTCTAATCTCTCCCAAATCTCACTTGCTCTCTCAATGTTCTTGATTTGCTCAAATACTTTGGTGTCAAATGCTTCATAGAATAAATTGATGGCCACATCATTCCATTGAAGCTTCTCTTCTTCTCTAGGAGTGGGACTTTAGGAATCAATTACCGCAAAGTCATTCTCAATCACATCCCATATCTTTCTATTCATTCCTCTTGTGAAAGCACACATCTTCCTCTTCCAACAATCGAAGTTATTGCCGTCAAAATGTGGTGGCTTCCCCATATAGTTGATTTGAGCCATTTTAACACCGGAAGATGTTAGGCCTCAAACAAACGGTGACCACAGCTCTGATACCACTTGAAAGGTCCAAATTGGCTAGAGGGGGGTGAATAGCCTAATTAAAAATCTAGAAAATTACTTAGGCAAAACACTTAGTATAACAAATGGCGAGGCTTTTTGCGCTAGCCTAATAGTGTGTTGCAAGCCACCTATCCAACAATTCTACCTAATATAACTATGGCACACAAGCAATTAGAGCTAGAAACTAATGCGAAATAAATAAACTAGCTCTAGCACAACTATGATCAAGATGGTCTAAGATAAACAAGTGTGTGCAGAGGATGAACTATGTAAACTAATCACAACTAGTAACACAAGGTATATGACAAAGGATATATGACAAGAAATAGTATCTACACAAACGAAATAGCTCAAGGTAAATACACAAAGTAAATGAGCTAGATTGAGGTGGTTTCATCGAGCCTTTGGGATTGCCTAGTAGAGATCCAATCACGGGTGAAATCCACTCGTGAAGCCAATCACCAACAAGAATGCACAATCACAATAAGCACACGGGACACCAAGATTTATACTGAGGTTCACATGCTCGCCGACACGCTACTCCCCGTTGTGTTGACCAACACTAGGTGACCCGGTGGCTAATCGGCTCAAAACCAAGATCACAAAGAGCACCACAAGAATCTACCACTAGTGAGGTAGCTCAATGACACGAGCAATCCACTAAGGATGCCTCATGCCGCCCCGGCGAGGTGAGGCTCCAAAACCTCTCACAAACTCGAACGGTGATGGCCAAGAACAATCTTCTTCTCTTGCCAACAGCACCACAACGCCTCCAAGCCGTCTAGGCACCGACAAATGCCAAGATTAACAAGAAAACTCAATGCCGATGCGAAGAACTAGTGCCACTAGATTGAACTCTTTCAAATCACGCACTAGATCACTCAATCTCACTTGGTTTGATCAAATCAACTTGGGAGATGAGTTGGGAGGCTTGCCAAAGCTCACTAATATGCTTAGGAATCAGAAAGAGCAAGAGTAAAACAAAGTGAGCTGGCCAAGCCCCTTAAATAGGCCACACAAGTCGGCCTAGCCGTTGGGCTGAAATCGCGACCATCGGACGCGCCGGTGTCATGGCGATCGGACGCTCCCCCGGCTTCTGATGCTCCAATAAGCACCACGTGTCCCCCTGCTATGAATTTAGTCCGTCAGATCCCAACGGTCATATCCCTTCGCACCATGGTTAAAGTGACATCGGATGCGCCAATGCCAGGCATCAGACGCTCCGTTGCCACTGCTCCATAAAACTCATTTCTGCGCCACATCGGACGCTCCGGCACCCTCACATCGGACGCTCAACCCCTACGTCCGATGACCATGTAGAGAGGTTCCAGAGAGGGCCAAATCACATCGGACGCAGGCCAGCGTCCGATGGTCCCTAGAAAACTAACTCACGCCACGTCATCATCATCGGACTCTGCAACAGTGTTTCCTCAGCGTCCGTTGCCAGCGTCCGATGCTCCTTCAACTTCTGACAGAGACTAGGGTTAACCATCGGACGCTTAGCTAGCATCCGATGCTCCTCGGACCAGCGTCCGATGCTCCCGGAGCACAACACTTCACTTCCAAAATCCGCTGAATCCTGCCTTGCAAGCTCGGCAGGAGGGAGAAGGACTATACACTAGATTCTCCCACTTCTCCACAACTCCGGAACACCCCCTTATCCCAAAAGTGCCAACACCACCAAGTGTACATCATTATATGCAAGTGTGTTAGCATTTTGCAAAGCATTTTCTAAGGGGTTTTGTTAGTCACTCACTAGGTCTATAGCCTCAAAATGTTAGAGAACTCCTAGTGGCACTTGAACAACGCAAGCCGTGAATTAACTCCTCTTAATAGTACGGCTATCTATCCTAAATGTGATCACACTCGCTAAGTGTCTTGATCACCAGAACAAAGAGCTCTATAGGTTATACCTTTGCCTTCGGGCCTCTTTGCTCCATCTCTTCTCTTCTTTGTTTCACTAATGGTAGAGCACTTGATCTCTTGAGTGCTTGTGGCCATCACCATCCTCCATGGTTGCCATCTTGCTAGCTCCACCACTTGGCTTTGTCACAATCCTTTCTTATAAGCTACACACATGCTTAGCAATAGGATTAGATCAAATAGGTTTCATCAATTAACCAAAACCAAACTAGGGCTTTCACCTATGCAGTAGAGGAGATCGGGATTGAATACCTTGGTGTGCTCCAAGTTGCGGTTGCAGATGGAGTTGAGGGTGGCTAATTCTTGAGCGGTTAGCCATAACCCAGTTCCTGGGTCTTGAATCCTTAGGGGCTGCGCCTCTTCGTCGGGTTGTTGCTGCGAGTCCTCTGTGTCATGCACCGACTGCCCACTGGAGCTAGTGGTTTGGGAGGGTCTTGATGATGAGCTCCTATTGAGAGCTGCACGCATTTTCTTCGCAGCGGACTTGAGTGGGTTCTTCATGCCTGGTAAAATGATGAACACTAATCGAGCAAGAGAGGTTAGTGGCAAGTGATAACCCTTCTTACCCGTCAATTACCTCTCTTGATTTCATTGAGCGTTGATCACTAAAACAACAAACAAGAGTGTCGAAATTTTCTGCTGGTGGCTCTGGTAAAGCAACATAGGAAGGCGTGTGTGAATAAAAAGGAGGGAGGAGCGAGAGTTGCAGGTGCAAGACAAGGGGTCGGGCGACCCCGGGGTACTCCCCCCATTTGCAAGTGCCAAGCTTGAGTTAGTGGGTGTCAATCCTTGCCTAGTATCTTTGCAAAAGAACATGTCTCCTTGGATGCTTGCTCTTCTTTTCTTGAAGTGAGTGATGGGTGGAAGAAAGAACAAACGGAGGGAGCAATACCTGACCTTGGCTAGTTGGCATGATGTGGATGGTGTGCTCGCGGGGTGCATTGTCCAAATGGTGGTTTGCTTAAGGAGTTAAGCAAATGTCTTAACCAAGGTTGGTAAGGAGTGATAGAATTAAGGGTGGAATGAGTGAAATTAGGAAGAGGGACTTACCTACTTCCTTAGGTTACTCATGAATGATTGAGTATGTGCACTCCTCTCATCAAGTTTATTTAAGCAAGAGATGAGAGAGGGATCATTATTCTAGGTCCTAGAATGCAAGTCGACAAGTACATGTCTGTTGATTCTTGCATCTCTATCTAGATGGCTCATACCAGAAGGTGAGATTAGGTGGGGCCTACCATGGGGTCGGCCGACCCCATCATCCCCACTTTAATTGTTCTGAGCAGAGTATACTAGTACTAGAATATGAAAGTGCACACAGAGTGACTGAAAATATTTTGAAAGATTAGCATACTAGCTTCATTTACATGTTCAATTAGAGCAATGTAGATTATCATGCAATTTCTTAAGTGTTGTCTTGGATGTAACAAATGTTGCATGGGGAGCATCTCATGACATGCGAGTTGGTAGGTGACAAGCACCTGGGTGGGGTCGGCCGACCCCACCATACACCATGTGAGATGCTATCTATAATCTAGGTGCACTAAGACATGTGTAAGCTTTGGGAAAAGACTAAAAGAAGTTGAGAGGTTGCCATGCTTGGTTCATTTGGATGATCAAATAGGCTAAGTGAATTGACATGCTATGTGACAGGCTATGTAATGAAAGGAGCATATCGTGGCATGGCATAGATTTAACATAGACAAAAGTTGGCAGGTGATGGTCACCAGGGTGGGGTCGGCCGACCCCCCCCCATGGGCCCACTTGGTGTCTAAGTCTTAGTGGTGTTAGACTAGATGATTATGTTAGTTATTGTTGGCGCAAAACATGACGCGCCACGCCTCACACACAGCAAGCAGAAAAAGCTGGCTTCAATCGGGTGCCCGGAGTGTGTTGAATCCGGAGACGTGCCAGTCGGTTTGACCTGAAAACCAACAAGGGATGAAACTGTGACAATACCAATGGAACATGCCGGGTAAGACCAGACAGTTCCATATGTACGGCTTTGAAAGCCAATCATGATGGCACACAGCTATAGAAGCTGTCTGTCAGAACATGTTTATAAAGTCATTCGGCTAATATGAGAACAGGGCATGTAAGGCATATTAACTGTCGAATGCACATGTAAAGAAAGACATGCTTGAATAGATGAAAGGTATCATTAAAACATTATAAACAAGTAACTTGCAAATATAAATCTATTCAAATAACGCATGCATAGGTTAATCCAACTAGTCTACCGCACGTCTAGCCTTCATAAACCCGTCAAGCATAAACTGAAGCAAAGCTAATCCACCGCATGGTACCACTTGCCATAAGTCTACACCACTTCTTATAATTAGATTAATCCACCGCATGATACAATCTAATTATAACAAGCTAAAAGCATGCATGTATTTGAACAGATCTATAAAAACTTATTACTCGCGTAAGCTTAACAAAGATCGGCAAACTAGCCGAGTTGGGGTCCATGAAGAAGGAACAAACAAGCAAGTACGATCGGACCAATCTAAAAACCTGCATCTGCCGCACGATACCTAGTCTTATCAAAGTCTAATCGTAACTAACATGCATGAACCCGCAACATGTAACAATCTAGATTGGAAGTTGATTCGGCCACCATGATCTTATGATTAACGAAAAAAAAACAAGCAAGCTTGTGAAACAGGGCCGAACAAAGATCAATGTAGATTGGGCAAAAGAGTGTTACAAGAATTAAATAATAAAACATATAACACATGATAACTTAATGAATCTATTAGATCTACCAAATCTAATAGAGCCAATAACTATTTTTACTCATGACTTAATCCGCCGCACGATACAAGACACAAGTAAAAACCTCCCGTCATAAGCTTAAATCCGCCGCACGATACTAAGCTTAACAAACGAGACTACTTGCATCATATCTAAATCCACCACATGATACTAGACATGATAACAAGGTTGCCGGTACTTACGGAGGTCGACGGACCGATGATTCTTCTCGAAGAACTCGACGACACGACTAAGGACTCGAGAATGGCACGGGGCCGGTTTGTATTGATATGGTTGTGAAGAATTTTACAATGGTTGAGGGCCTATATTTATACCCTGGACAAAACACGAGTCCTAGACGATTACGACTTATATAATGAAATTTGGAAAGATACAAATCCTATTCCTATTCTCTTCGGTGTCCTTTATCGCCACGTGTCTTCCGTTCTGGCCAGCCTTTACCTGCCATATCCATATTTCCAAAAGGAGTCATCGCCTCGTAAAATAGCCGACCGCATAGACGTTTGCCGAAGACTCTGAAGGCTAACCATCCACTTGGTTGCTCGCCGAATCCCTTTTTCACTGTCGATTGGGCCCACCTGTCGTAAGCTTGTGCGTGCGAAAATCTAGTGTTAACAAATGCCCCCTAATTTTGGGATAAATATTTATTCCAAAATTCTTTTTCCTTGTATACTGACGTGGAACCTCCGGAAGCATCCACCTTCACACGCCATAATTGTTGTACCTGCCGATCCATCTCCCGATGCACCCTTGGGATTCTTTAAAGTCCCCTTCCACTTTGCTTCGGCTTGTGCATTCTGAACTCCTCTGCTTCATTCTCAAAACCAGAAAACCCTCTTTTCTCCTGCTATCCTCCAATCAACTAGAAGATGTCTTCAGAGGTTTGCTGCCATAGCTCTGAGTTCGGAGCTTCTAGCACCTCCAGGAAGAGGTTGTTCTTCACTGTTTTTGTCTCGAAAATGAAGCAGCTGTTCTTACATTGTTGCTCTTGTCTAGGAGGGCCGACGATGACCTCCCCGAGGGCCTGACTCAGAAAGTCACAGATCTTCAACTTGACCTGAAGGGGAAGAATCAGGTGATCACTCGAATTTCTCGGGAGCGCGACGCCGCTAGGAACCGTGCCGTCGGTAAATATTTCTATCATCTCTCTCTTCGTTTTCTCCATCTGCCTTTGCTTACCCTTTTTCTTTTAGCTCTAGCGGCTAAACTCCATGCTCTTGAAGCTGCCATCGCTCAGCTTGCCATCACAGCAAACGCAGCAGGCACGACATCACTGGACCAAGTGAATGAAGTCAACCGAATCCTCCCTGACATTTTCAGGGCCGACATGGGATATGGTGCGACACTTGCTTTCAATGTCGTACGGGTCCATTCCGGTGCCGATTATCGCAATTTGGACGTCTGCGAGCTGGGGCTAGAATATAGGGTAGCACATTCTGTTGATGATATGAAAGAGGCTGGAGCAGTTCTGGCTGATTCTTTTGACTTTGATCTTCCAATTAGGAGTAGGATAGAGTGGACGAACTGATTTTCCCACTGAAACTTGCCCTTGTAAATAAAAAGTCTTTTAGTTTGTTCTTCAAAATCAATTTGTGATTGATCCTTCGAGATCAATGCGTGTTCTGCTTCGTGCACCAGCCATTCATTTTATCTTTACTATAGCGGCAATGTTCACTACATCGGCTATTGCTGATAGTCATGCTCGATCATCTCTGTTCCGCAAGCAATCGCTGTAATTGATTATTTTGGACTCAGAACTTTCAGTCATTCTCTCAATTTTTTGGTATATGACGGCATCAGGATAGTATTTCTTCAACTTTCTACCCTTAACGCCAACTGGTAATACGAGTCTCCAAATAATAAACCAAAACTGAACACTTCAAACAGTAACCTTTTTAGCTGAATCTTATCAGCCTTTAAGACTCCGGAATCACGAGTTCCCCAATTCAGCAAAGATTTGGTCCGGCCCAATATCGACTCATAAACCTTGAAAACACTAACCCGATGCAGTGTGTAAGTCATAGTTCCATAAATAGAGCTCTGGGCAGACCATCACCTCCAACTCCGATCAATTTAAGCTAGAGAGAAGAACTCCTTGCCCAAATTTACATCAATGGCAAACAATGGTGACCTCAGTAAGCGTCTTACTGCTTTCTTTCCTCTCAGGGTGATGCCAAGTTCGGGTTCTTTCCCCAAAAGACTTATCCAAGAAGTATGGCATCGAGGAAACTGAATGGACATACCGGCGGAATCATCTTTGCAACGTCATCATAGATTAATGAAACTCTCACTCAACCCCCATCTTTCGATTGAGCTTGTGCTTGCCTGACACATCTTCTTCTTCTGCTAGCTCTTTCTGCAGCGAACGACCGTGTGAAACCAGCAGCAAACAGAGTCGCCCTCAAGGTGAATGCTCGTGGGGATTCAGTCGAAACTCGTCCTAACGCTGTGGATGGCCGCATAGATCAGGCCGTCACCCAAGGTGTGCACGCCGGGGTCTCCTTCGGGCTAGCGGTAATGAGCTCCCGGACCAAAGAAGATTACTCCCCTCTACCAGTTGGTTTCGCAGGTGACCCGGATGAATTTGAAGATCTCGAGATTTATGATGACCATGCCGCTGCTATTGCTAAGATTGCTGACCCGCAATCCATTGTAAACAAATTATTCCAAGGGTAGCCTATATTAGGACAGATCCGTGAATGAAGCTTGTAACTCTTGGAACTTGTTCTTCTCTGAATAATGTCTATTTGCATGATCTCGATTCCTCAGTGATCTTTCCGATTGCGACATTTCTTCAGAAGAACATTACCGAATGCATGACGTCATTTTAGCCGACTAGATCTCATTCTTGACATGTCATGTCACTCGACATCGCATTACTGCGCTTCACCCTTTTCTTCCCCCAATAAATCTGTCAACTTGGAAAATGCTAGGGTTACTAGGGTCATGAATATTCTTGTACTAAAGGTGATATAAAAAATATTGGCTATAACTTAAATTCTTGGAACATTTTTTCTACTAAAGGCGATGTTTTACATCGGCTATAAATATTCTTGAATCCGTTCCACATACAATCTCCACGCATTCGACTCTTAACAAATAGTGCCGAAGCTTAGTCCACGAGTGACGCATATATGAAGAAAATTTCTTTACAGCCGAATACCCTCCTCTGGGTCTAACATTTTCGACTAAAGCTAGCTGCTACTCATCTTTTCCCTTTAAACTTAATGTAAGGGCCGATCCTACTGTAAGGCTATCGGCCGCAACGTACAACTTGAAATGATTGTCAAGTTGTGGAAGTGCCTTCATATATTCTTCAATTTCATCAACATCTTCTATTGTACGTCACTTTATACATATTCCATCTGATCCTTCTTGAGTTTGGCAATGGAGAAATAAGCAAAATCTTTCAAAAGTTCAACACGTTTGAGACTCAAACTTGCACATATTGGTCCTATTTCGGCTTCATCACCAACACTTTATTCCTTATCAGCCGACATGAATCTTGGTCTCCACTTTTCTCCATCACAATCAGTTGGATTATTTATTCAAAAATTGCTCTGAGAGCTGATCGTATGAATCGGCTGCTGGCCCTTATTAAAAACATTTACAGGACCTGCTTCCCATGCTCTTACAGAGAAACACTCGACACCATCATATTCCGAGTAGATGGGTTCCGCATTAGCAATACTCACCGAATCATCAGCATGGATGATTTCAACGTCATCTCCAATCCACTGGATGAGGAATTGGTGCATAGTTGACGGTATATAGCAGTTTGCATGTATCCAATCCCTTCCTAATAGCAAATTGTATGCCCCTTGCCATCAATGATGAAGAAGTTAGTAATCAAGGTCTTGGATCCGATCGTCAACTCAACATGAACTGCCCCCCGAGTGTCCGAAGGATTAACAACAAAGTCTCTCAGCACCATGTCAGTCTTCAATAAATCTTCACTTGACATCCTAAGTTTTCTGAAGGTAGTATATGGCATGATATTTATAGCAGCACCTCCATCAATGAATATCTGGGTCAATGGCTTGCCATTAACATACCCCCTCATATATAATGGCTTCAAGTGTCGATGCTTAGCTGGTTTATCAAAAACTACACGTTGAGCCAGAATAAGATGAGCCAACAAATCCTAGAATTCAGCTTCGTCGAAATCTGAATATACTTCCTCTTGGACATCTTGGCCTTCGGGAGCTATGAATTCCGATGGAAGAAAGAAAACCATGCATGCATCAGCCAAACGATCACCTCCATCCGGCTTATCTTTAGGGCACCAAATTCGTCTTGTCTTGGTGTTTGCTTGTGCCAATTCCCTATTCCTTAGGCATTGCACCCTCCTTTTCTGGCTCTTTCTTAATCCTGGTGGACACCACTGTCCTTTCTGCCAGACATACTCGCGGTATTCTTCTTCTTCAGTGCGAGCCCAACTTCGATCGGCAAATCCTCTTCCCTGCCGATCCTCATAATTATTTATTTTTAAGCGCCGATCGTCCTCAGGGACCCGCGCCCCTAGCCTTTCATGGACTGAACGGCGGTTGACTCGAGACTTCCTATATTCAGAATACTGATCACTGCATTCCGGGCTGTTGTTCTTAGCAGGCAGTTTCAAGCCTTCGTTCCAGCAATACTTGAAGAACGAGCATTCCCAATGAGACTGTTCTTGCTCCCTCATATCTTCTCGCTCTTCTCGGTACATTTCTTCTTCGTACCTTCGTTGTTTCTCTAGGAACTTCTTTTCTTCATAAAACCTCTGTGTCTGATACCATTCCTGCTCTCGACGCCATTTGTTTAACAAAATACGCGTCGTGACCCTGGGCCTGGAGGTTTCATCTCTTTCAGTTCGGCTATTTTAGAACCGAACCTTTTGCTGAAATTCTTTATGTGTGATTTGCCGATCAGGGTCAACAGTACCAGCTTCTCTCGCTCTATCAGAGGTTAACACTTTCATCTTGTTTTTGCCCCTGGGGTCAACTGCGTTAACCATATTAACAGAGAAGGACACAGTATTCTGTCCAAAAGGGCTACCATCAACTTTCATCTTTCCATCAAACCTCAGATGCCCATCTTGGATAGCTTTCTGGATCCGTACTCTGAACACTCGGCAATCATTTAGAGAGTGGGACCTAGTATTATGGAAACAACAATACTTCTTGTCCTTGACCCCTTCAGAGTGCAACATAGGATGATCTTCCGGCAACTTGATGCGTCCTTCCTTCAATAAGTACTCAAATAATTTATCTGACTTGGGAACATCAAAGTCATCAGTACCTTTTTGTTGCCTCAACCATCGCTGGTTGACTTGAGTCAGCTCTTTAGCCCAGACTATTTCGGCTGCAGCTATCTCATCTTCATCATCGTATTCAGCTGCTTCTTCTAAGAAAGCCTGATACGTCTCGGCAGCCACATTGCCCTTCTGGAACTGATTATTCCTTTTGAACCCTTGGGCTTGGCTACTCATCATTGCTAACTGTTGTGATAGCTGTCCGAGGTCATCAAACTCCATGCGAATAGTTTCTCCTTAATATTCGGCAACATGTCGGCTATGGCTATCCCCGGCAATTGATCATCTGGTAAGTTCAAGGAATAGCAAAGGTTTTGGTTTCCCTGAATCTGGGCAGATATTCTTGTGGTGTCACGTTAGGTTTCATCTTCAGACTCATGAGATCGACCAACTTCTTCTCACTAGTACCCGTAAAGAAATACGAGTGGAATTTCTGTTCTAGCTCTGCCCATGTGTTAATAGAATTTGCTGGCAGAGAAGTGAACCATGAGAAGGCTGGTCCTGTCAATGACAATGGGAAGTACAGAATCCTCCAAGCTTCATCTGTAGATGCCTCTCCAAGTTGCATCAAGTATTGGCTGATGTGTTCTACAGTGTTGGTGTCATCCTGACCCAAAAATTTGGTAAAATCAGTAGGAGGTTTTACCCTTGGAGGAAGTGCTACCCGATTGTACCACTCTGGGTAAGGAGACTTGTAAGCATATGGCTGATTCTTTGGCTTTAGGCCAAATTGATTTTGCATCATATCAGCCATCCTATGCATGATGAGGTCAACACTCGAATCAGGAGCCGCTTGTGTTTGTCCTCGCATGTGGCCTGCTGAACTCCTGTAGCCTGGATTTGGAACAACATTGATCGAGTTATAATCAGTAAACTCCTGATATCCATCTCCAAACATACTCCTTTGTATCCTGTTCGCTGCAGGAGACACCCTAGAAGCGGATTGCGGGACATTCCCTGTCGTGCCGAATGTGACTTGGCCATAAGTTTGGGAGGTTGTTGCGTCTCATGAGGGACTATCCCACCTGTGCTTGTGCCAGCTCCACCATCTTCGGCAATCCTTCGACGCTGAGGTACTGGGAACAACAGCGGTCCCTGCATTGGACCAGCGGCCTCCTTAAAGCGTTTATCCACTGATGGACCAAAAATACCGACCATAACAGCACGAAAGGTATTCAAGATAGCTGACTGATGATTGGTCATAGCTTCCGATACAGCTTTGTACATTATTCCGGTCATTTTTTGAATAGCTTCCTCCTCAGTGCTGTCGGATGGTTCGAGTTGGTGATGAGGAAGAATCTTTGGGAACGGTTGCTTCTGGAAGACCTTACCGCTCTTGTTCTTGGAAAGAGTCATCAGGCACTTGCACTGAAGTTCATCACAAGTCTGTTGTACTAAACTTTTCAGATCTGGTGGCAAGTCATCCATGGTCACATCCAGAATCTGATCGTCGCTGGTCTCAGGCATCTTGAAACAGAGTTGTCCCACCAGGCGTGCCAAAAAGTGTGTTGGCGCAAAACGTGACGCGCCACGCCTCACACACAGCAAGTCGAAAAAGTTGGCTTCAATCGGGTGGCCGGAGTGTGTTGAATCCGGAGACGTGCCAGCCGGTTTGACCTGAAAACCAACAAGGGATGAAACTTTGAGAATACCAATGGAACATGCTGGGTGAGACCAGACAATTCCATATGTACGGCTTTGAAAGCCAATCACGACGGCACACAGCTATAAAAGTTGTCTGTCAGAACATGTTTATAAAGTCATTCGGCTAATATGAGAACAGGGCTTGTAAAGCATATTAACTGCCAAATGCACATGTAAAGAAAGACATGCTTGAACAAATGAAAGGTATCATTAAAACATTATAAACAGGTAACTTGCAAATATAAATCTATTCAAATAACGCATGCATAGGTTAATTCAACTAGTCTGCCGCACGTCTAGCCTTCATAAACCCGTCAAGCATAAACTCAAGCAAAGCTAATCCACCGCATGGTACCACTTGCCATAAGTCTACACCACTTCTTATAATTAGATTAATCCACCGCATGATACAATCTAATTATAACAAGCTAAAAGCATGCATGTATTTGAACAGATCTATAAAAACTCATTACTCGCGTAAGCTTAACCAAGATCGGCAAACTAGACGAGTTAGGGTCCATGAAGAAGGAACAAACAAGCAAGTACGATCGGACCAATCTAAAAACCTGCATCTGCCGCACCATATCTAGTCTTATCAAAGTCTAATCGTAACTAACATGTATGAACCCGCAACATGTAACAATCTAGATTGGAAGTTGATTCGGCCACCATGATCTTATGATTAACGAAAAAAACAGCAAGCTTGTGAAACAGGGCCGAACAAAGATCAATCTAGATTGGTCAAAAGAGTGTTACAAGAATTAAATAATAAAACATATAACACATGATAACTTAATGAATCTATTAGATCTGCCAAATCTAATAGAGCCGATAACTATTTTTACTCATGACTTAATCCGCCGCACGATACAAGGCACAAGTAAAAACCTCCCGTCATAAGCTTAAATCCGCCGCACGATACTAAGCTTAACAAACGAGACTACTTGCATATCTAAATCCACCGCATGATACTAGACATGATATCAAGGTTGCCGGTACTTACGGAGCTCGACAGATCGATGATTCCTCTCGAAGATCTCGACGACACGACTAAGGACTCGAGGATGGCACGGGGCCAGTTTGTATTGATATGGTTGTGAACAAGTTTGCAATGGTTGAGGCCCTATATTTATACCCTGGACAAAACACGAGTCCTAGACGATTACGACTTATATAATGAAATTTGGAAAGATACAAATCCTATTCCTATTCTCTTCGGCGTCCTTTATCGCCACGTGTCTTCTGTGCGGGCCGGCCTTTACCTGCCATATCCATATTTCCGAATGGAGTCATCGCCTCGTAAAATAGCCGACCGCATAGATGTTTGCCGAAGACTCTGAAGGCTAACCATCCACTTGGTTGCTCGCCGAATCCCTTTTTCACTGTCGATTGGGCCCACTTGTCATAAGCTTATGCGTGCGAAAATCTGGTGTTAATAGTTATAAATTTTAACTAGAGTCGACAGAAGAAAGGAGTTGGAAAAAATAAAGTAAATGAAATTTAAATTAAGTGTTAGTGTACTTACCTTGATGGAACAGTGATTTCCTCAGGTTCCTGTAGCAGGTCCTTGGACCGGGGCTGGAATTTTTCGGAAGTGTTGCCGGTTGTGTCACCTTTTCTTCCATATTCGCTTGTTTTTTGCCCGTGGTTTGGATTGGCCTTCTCTTTATACTATACATGAGACTGACTACCTCCACATCCACGGCCATGATAGTGAGCATTGTGCAAGCTTGGGTTTGAAGTGAATTCTCATGGGTCCCATTAATATTGAACTGAATTTCTCCGGCTCCAACATCAATATGTGCATGGCGGTGCTGAGAAATGGTCTTCCGAGGATGAATGAATTCTTCTTGTCTATTTCCATGTCTAGTACCACAAAATCCACGGGGATGATGAATTCACGTATCTTGACGGGAATATTCTCCGCTACCCCCGCCGGATGGCGAATTGATTGATCTGCTAACTGCAAATATATTGATGTAGGGGACGAAACAACATGGCTTAGTTTATCAAAGATTACCTTTGACATGACACTGACGCTTGCTCCCAAGTCGCACAGTGCATGCTCGAAGTGTTGTGTTCCAATGGAGCAATTCAATGGCGGGACACCAGGATCCTTTCTTTTCCGGCATTGGTTTACTATAGCCGTGCCATTCTTCGTTAGTTAGTTTAATTACTCAGTTTGTAGGAGCGGGCGTTTGTGGTTTGAGAATGTCTCTTAGGTACTTGGCATAGGTCGGAACCTGCATTGCATCAAGTAATGGAATATTGACATACAACTGACGAATTGCCTCGACAAATTTGCAGAATTGTTCGTTGGTTGTTTGTTTCTCGTCCTTGGAAAGGGCAACAATCTACTGGTGTCGTAGAAACTCGTGTTGGAGCCGTTTCCATGGAACTTGGTGTCATCTTCCTTGGATGGTTGTTCCTCTTCTTCTTCTTCTTCCTCATCTTCCTTGTCTTTTCTCGTACTCCTCCTTGTTGTTATATTAGGATTTGGTGGATCACGAGTGGTCTTACCCCATCTCGTGGTCACCGCATTTAAGGTGTTGCAAGAATTTACAGAAGATGGAATTGTAGTAGCTATTTGTGCTAATTGAGACTCTAATATTTTATTAAAGTTCATTTGATCTTTGACAGAAGAAACAAGAGAATCAGTTTTAGAAGTTAAAGACTCAAGAACCTTGTCATTAGCTAGCAATCTTGTATTCATTTCTTCATTGATTTTAGCTTGCTTCAAGACAAGATCTTTAAGTGAAGGCCAATTGGGGTTACCTTGGCCTTTGAAGCGTGAAGTCGTTCCTCCTTGTTGAGGTTGCCCATTGTTGGTGGCATACACAACTTCATGGCTTACATTTTGCACCTCGCTCTCTTGATTTGATTTGTATGCATGTGCTGAGGCGTACTGTTGGATGGCCTCTTGATCTTTCTTGAACATGGCTCGTTCGTCCAATTTCTTCATCAAGAGCTCCATCTTGTTGGAGATGGCATTCACTTCTTCAATGGTGTTCATGCCTCTCTTCTTAGGTTGAGGACGTTCTCCACTCCACCTTTGATTTGTCACTATGTTCTCAATGAGATTCTTGGCTTGAGTGTGAGAACACAAGGTTGATATGTGCCCTTGTGGTTCCCTTCCTGAGTGATGAGGGATCGATCAACGGGCAACATGTCTCTTGGCTGTGTTGATGTGCAGGTGCAGAGCTCGGGCAGTGGTCGAAGGTGAGGTGAAGGTCAAGTAGGGACGTGCCGTGCCGACGGACCGGGAGCGGTGAAGGGCGGACGTGGAGCTTGGACCGACGGACCGGGAGACCTGAGGAACAGTTGTGGTAGCTGGCACGTGGCGTTGACAAGCAAGAGCACATGGGGATGTGCGGTGCATCGGCCGAGTCGAGAGGAAGGTGATGGCGTCGTGACACTTGGCGGGAGGCCGAAAAGGATGGTGAATGCACTGTGCCCGGCGTGGAGGCTGGACATGCTCCGACATAGGTGCTGGAACTTGGGGTGTGCGAACCACATCTCGTCTACGGCGCGGGTTCGGTAGCTGAGCCTCTAAAAGATACCCTTGACGGTTTCTGAGTTTGGGCCTCAAAACTTGGGGTGGCCGGTTTCCGAGTTTGGGCCTCAAAACTCGGCGTGGACGGTTTCCAGGTTTGGGCCTCAAAACCTGGGTGCACGGGTTTCTGAGTTTGGGCCACAAAACTCAGCCTGAGGACAGGTTTGCCGGTTTCAGCCTCAAAACCGGGGGAAGGCCTAGGTTTCCCGGTTTCGGCTCAAAACCGGGGGGAGGTCCGCAAAAAGCACGGTCGACGCATGGCGGCGTGAAGAGGCTGGCGCGGCGGCGCAGCTATTCACGAGGTAGGCGCGGCGGTCAACGGGGCGGCACGTGGCGGCATCCTGAGGCTTGCGTCGAGGCGAAGCTAAGGATGAGATGGGTGCGTGGCCGTCGTATTGGCAATCAGCAGAGTTGGACTGGGATACCGCTAGGGTTGGCTGCTTCGCTCTTGTATCTAGGAGTAGAAGGGGATTATTGTTTTAGGCTATAAATAAGAGAGGCACCCCTCCTCTCTCTCTATCCTTGCAGTCATTTGTTCCTGAGCTCTTTCTCTCTAGCCCTCTGCTTAGGTTCTAATAATACCTCGCTGCAAGCGATCCGCAGAGACGGGAATCATACCTCTGTGTATTTGGATCTTTTGAGGAAACGAGACCGTATTATCGTTGTCTCCTCGTGTGGAGGAATTTTGGCTGAAATCGAATTGATTCGCGTTTGTGTTGGTGTTCTTCGCGTTTCGGTTTTTCATCTCTCGGAGATTTGCCTCGTTCTCCCTCTCCGCGAGATGATTTTTGATTCCACTTGAATCAATTCGTTCTTGGTTGTGAGCCCCTTCTTTCCACCGAGAGATTTCTGCCCTAACCTCACGAATCCATAGATCGGGTCGATTTCATGTTCGTTCTTCGTTCTTCCCCCTTTACGGTGATCTATGAATTTCTCTTGATTGACTTGGTTTGGTGCGATGATTTCTGAGGATTAGCACCCCAATACATAGAGGAACACCTGGGAGGAGTTTGATCGAAGATCCTTTCGATTTGGTTGAGATCGATTCGAATTTGGTTTTGAACCCGAGCAACTTTGTGCATTCTGGGTGTTGGCGTATAGTCCGCGCCCCTGACGGCGGACAGTCCACGCATCGGGTCTCGGCCAGGTCAGTCAGCGCAGTCTCCTGACAGTTCACTGTCGAGTGAACGACGGACAATGCGCGGTACAAACCCACGAACAGTCCGGAACCTGTCCAGCAGACTTGCGACACTGTTTGGTTTCTGCGTTTTGGCCGGCGGACAGTCCGGCTCCCAGTCGCGGACAGTCCGGGACTTAACGGCAGACAGTCCGGAACCTTGACCCCGGACAGTCCGCGATTCGGCTGTTGGTGCAGTTTTGCTCTGGGGCTTTGGCAGTTGGCTTTGGTGTTTCTCCGAGAGTTCCGCTGTACCACTAGGACATCTCCTAGGGTATCCACCTACTTGTAGGTCGTGAACTCTCCGGTCGTCTCGAGTCTTTGCTTTTGGGGTTATTTTCTGTGACAAGGGCCACTTTATTCACAAGTTGAATTTGAGGCTCCCATTCACCCCCCCTGTGGTCGCTAATCCGGTCCTTCAATTGGTATTGGAGCTGGTTAAGGATCTTCTCTACCTTAATCGGTTTCGGATCCTAAGGGCGACATGGAACGAGGGAACGACAAGGCTCCTTGGTTCGATGGAACGAACTATGCCTACTGGAAGATACGGATGCGTGCTTATCTCAACAGCATCGGATCTTTTGTCTGGGAAATATGTGAGAATGCTGAGTACGTAGTCCTTGCGGCTCATGTGGGTCAGATCCAGATTGACCAGCACGAGGCCAACTCCAAGGCTCGTAATGCTCTTTTGGCTAGCATCTCCCTTCTTGAGTTCGAGCGTGTCTCTGAGCTTGAGACGGCACGAGAGATCTGGGTGAACGTTCAGAGCTATCACGAGGGGACCGCTCAGGTCAAGACCAGACTCTTCGAGACCTACAAGCGAGAGTACGAGAACTTTGTTCAGTTGGAGGGAGAGACGATTGACGCCATGTTCGCTCGTTTTCAAACGATTGTGAACAAGATGCATGCCAATCGAGCCAATCTACCCTATGACGATCATGAGAGGGCTCTCAAGTTGCTATACACCCTGGATCGGAGGGTATGGGAGGTGAAGGTGTCGACCATCATTGAGTCTCCTGCTTATGACACCCTCACCGTGGATGAGGTATTCAACAAGCTCAAGTCCACAGAGATTGATCACCTAACTCAGGCCAAGCTGAAGAACCCATCTTCACATTCCATGGCTTTGGTCTCAGGCACAGGTGGATCGAATTTCTCTGCTAACGCTTCACCTCCTCTTGTTGCTTTGTCTTCTTTGCATACAGTCACGGACGAGCAGTTGGAGGCGCTTGGCAACGACGAGCTCGCCCTCGCCATCACCCGGTTCTCGTGGTTTCAGAACAACCGCCTGAATCGCCGGCGTGGTGGCGCACGCGAGGGCTGCTACAAGTGTGGTGATCTCGACCACTTCATGGCGAACTGTCCCAAGAACAACAAGAAATCTTCCGGCAAGACTCGCAACTTTAGGCGCAAGGGCAAGCCGGAGTACAAGTCCGAGAAGAAGAAGAACCAGGACAGTTTTCACTGAGAGGACTTGGAGAGGGCTTTCAATGCCGGTCGGCGTGTACTATTTGCCGACAAGGGCGACACCAACAAGTCCCCCGACAGTGACTCCAGCGACGATGGGTCCGAGCACAAGACTGAAGATCGCTTCAACGGACTCTGCTTCTTTGGCAACTCTTCCAAGGGCTTGTGCACCATGGCCCTGGATGAAGAGGACTCCAAGTGCCAGGCGAAGGACGCCGATGACGCCAACAGCGACGACGACGACGACAACGCCTCCGAGGTATCAAATTCCTCTCTTGTCGATCGTCTCACTGATGAGCGCGATAGCTTTGCGGAGTTAGTCCTTGCTTTGGAGAATAGACTCAAGGAGGTTCTCCAAGAGCGCGGTGAGTTTAAGGCCAGATGAAAGAGGTGCTTAAGGAGCTTGAGTTTGCTAAGTCCGAAGTGAGGGTCACCGATGAGGAGGAATGCGATGAGTGCACCACACACATGGCAAACTTTTCCTCCTTTCAAACCAATTATGCCTCTTTGATCGAGGTATATGATGAGCTGAAGAGTAGGCTAGACTTGGTGGGTGAGTGTCGTGAGTGTGCCTCCCTGAAGAAGGAGCTGGAGGAAGTGAAGGCGAGGTCTTCTTTGCTGGGTGCATGCAAGCTTTGTCCTAGCTTGCGAACTGAGTTGGCAGAGGTTAGTGCCAAACTTGCTGAAGCCATGAAGGCCAGCCCAGTTAGCACCTTGTTCGCTCCATGTGAGCGATGCGTGGGGTTGGAGCTTGAGATTGCCAACTGTCGGCATGACAGGATGCAAACTGGGGAGGAAAACACATACCTCCGGTCCATCCTGAGTTGGGTGTCATGCAGTGAGCCGCAGTTGGGCATGATGATCAGTCAGTTCAAGAGGGGAACTGATTGCTCGGGAGTAGGCTTTGCTTCAGGAGGGAAGGGCGCTAGTAGCTTTGGCAAGATCGGTGAGTTTAGTGGAGTGGACCCTAGTGAGAAGCTATCTGCTATGCCTAAGCTTACCAAGATCACCCCACCTGAGCCTCCCAAGCCTATCACCAAGGATGGCATCCTTGATGAACCTCCCAAGGCTCCACCTCGCAAGCAAGTGTGGGTTCCCAAACCTAACCATCTTAGGAACACACTTGACACCCTTCCTGACGTCTCTAGTGATCCCCTTCCGAGAGGCAAGCAGCCAGCCAGATTGAACAACCCTCGCAACCCTAGGAACCAATAACACAAGAGAGTGGTGAGGTTCCAGTGCGAGTACTGTCACCGTGAGGGTCACCTAGATGAGTTTTGCTTTCGGAGGAAGAGAGACGCTAGGAAGGAGTTGGAGCTGAACAACCAGGCTAGGCACCACCCTCTCCATGGTGTGCAAGGTCAGGGAGTTCAGAGGCAGGGCGCTAGGCCTGGAGGTGCACCCCCTCAAGTAGCTAGGCCCCAGGCAGCTAGACCACGGGGTGGTGGTCGTGCCCGTCGCGGTTCTGGTCGTCCTCAATACGACCGTGAGCCGAGTGTAAGAGGTTTTGCTGCTCAGTCCCATAGTGGACCACCTTTTCAGTATGGTGGTGATCGCTTTGCTCAGATGGGACATAGTGGTGAGTTTGGAGGTTTTTCGTTCCATAGCGGACCACCTTTTCAGTTTGGTGGTGATCGCTATCCACCCATGGGACGACGACAGTTTGGTGTTGCTTCTAACACTTTTTCTGGGCCTATGACACAGCACTGGTATCCTTCTCAGTATACTAACCTTAGTGTTGTGCCAGACGCTCACTTCCTGCCTTTCTATTGATGCAGGAACTTCGGTTGGAGAACATGTGGCTCATGGATTCCAGGTGTTCGCGCCACATAACCGGAAAGAAGGAATGGTTCTCCAGCCTTAGCCCCGTGATGCACAAGGAGTACATCACTTTCGGGGACAATAGTAGAGGTAAGGTTGTTTCTCATGGAGCTATTCGGCTCAATGAGAACTTTGTTCTTAAGGATGTTGCTTTGGTTTCTAACTTGCATTACAATTTGCTTTCTGTTTCACAACTTCTTGAGGATGATTGTGAAGTACATTTTAAGAAGGGTCTGAGTCGTGTTTTAGACCCTTGAGGAGATCTTGTGTGTTGGATCGTCCCTTTTGGCCATGTTTTCAGAGCCGATTTTTCTCGTTCTTTTGGCTCTGCTAGATGTTTGATGGCTGGTCCTTCTTCTGATTTGTGGAAGTGACATAGGAGGCTCGGTCACTTGAGTTTTAACTTGCTTGCCAGACTTAGCTCACTTGGCCTAATTCAAGGATTGCCCAAGCTTAAGTTTCAGAAGGACCTTGTTTGCCATCCTTGTCGTCACGGGAAGATGGTTGCTGCTTCTCACCCATCTGTTAATCTGGTGATGATAAAGCGACCCGGCGAGGATTTACACATGGACACAGTTGGTCCAGCTCGGGTTTGCTCAGCGGGTGGGAAGTGGTACGTTCTAGTGATCGTTGACGATTTTTCGAGGTACTCTTGGGTGTTCTTTATGGACGGTAAGGATAAAGCTTTTCCTTTTGCTCATGATTTGATTCTGAGGTTGAAAACTGAGTTTCCCCCTGATACCATTAGAGCTATTCGTAGCGACAATGGTACTGAGTTTGATAACTCTCAGTTTGCCTCTTTCTATTCTTCTAATGGAATCGAGCATCAGTTTTCTTCTCCTTATGTCCCCCAGCAGAACGGTGTTGTTGAGCGCAAGAACCGGACCCTTGTTGAGATGGCCAGGATGATGCTAGATGAGCATAGGACTCCTAGACGTTTTTGGGCCGAGGCGATCAACACCGCTTGCCATGTTTCAAATCGCATCTTTCTTCGGGCTTTCATGAAGAAAACATCTTATGAGTTGTGTTTTGGTCGGGTACCCAAGGTGTCTCATTTTCGAGTGTTTGGGTGCAAGTGGTTTATCCTGAAGCAAGGTAATTTGGACAAATTTGAATCTCGCTCTGCTGATGGGGTGTTTCTTGGTTATGCTTCTTATTCACGTGCTTATCGAGTTCTTAACCTGGAGACTAACCGGATAGTGGAGACCTGCGAGGTAACAATCGACGAGACTATGCCTTGTGTTTCTTCTGCTTTTGATGTTGCAGGAGAACAGGAGCTGGGAGAGACCATTTTTGTGGAGGAGGAGCAGGAGAATGCCGATTGCGGTGATCCCGAGCCATCTCCACTGGCTGCCCCCGTCGACCCTGCGACGACTACTTCAGCTCGAGGACCCGATCCCACGATGTCTTCTTCTTGGGGTCCTCTAGAGCCACCTCTCCAGCGAGCACCCGCTGCACCTGAAGGAGCGACAGCATCTGGTGAGGGGGAGGCGACTTCGGTGAGGCAAGCACCCCGGAGCGTTCAGCAAGTTCACCCCCCACGTCAGATGATCGGCGGCATCGACCAGCGAGTCACGCGGTCGTGAGCGTATGGAATCTCTCACCTTGCTCATTATGCATTCGTTGCTTCTTTTGAGCCCAAAGATGTTGGACACGCACTTTCTGATCCTAACTGGGTCAATGCCATGCATGAGGAGCTAGAAAATTTTGAGCGAAGCCAAGTTTGGACTCTAGTTCCACCTCCACTAGAATGCCACCATATAGGTACCAAATGGGTTTTCAAAAACAAAGAGGGTGAGGATGGGATGGTAGTGAGAAACAAGGCTAGGCTAGTAGCCCAGGGTTTCTGCCACAAAGAGGGGATAGACTATGAGGAAACCTTTGCCCCTGTAGCCCTTTTAGAAGCCATTAGAATCCTTCTAGCCTTTGCTGCTTCGAAGGGTTTTAAGCTTTACCAGATGGATGTCAAGAGTGCCTTCTTGAATGGGTATATAGAGGAAGAGGTTTATGTTAGGCAACCCCATGGTTTCGAGGATCCCAAGTTTCCAAACCATGTATATAAACTTTCAAAAGCTTTGTATGGTTTGAAACAAGCCCCGAGAGCATGGTATGATCGTTTGAAAACCTTTTTACTCTCCAAGGGTTTTAAAATGGGACGGGTTGATAGAACTTTGTTTCTCCTCAAGCAAGGCAATGACACCCTATTAGTCCAGATTTACGTGTATGATATCATCTTTGGTGGCTCTTCTCACGCGCTTGTTGCGAAGTTTGCAGATACTATGAGCAGGGAGTTTGAGATGGGTATGATGGGTGAGTTGACCTTCTTCCTCGGGTTGCAAATCAAGCAAACCCGAGACGAGACGTTCGTGCATCATGGCAAGTACACGAAGGACATCCTGAAGAAGTTCGACATGGGCGAGGCCAAACCTCTTACGACGCCCATGGCGACGACTGCTGCGATGGACGCGGACTAGGACGGAAAGGCTGTTGACCAGAAGGAGTATAGGAGCATGATCGGCTCGCTCCTGTACCTGACGGCGACGAGGCCGGATATACAGTTTTCTGTGTGTCTGTGCGCTCGTTTCCAGGCTTCCCCTCGGACTTCCCACAAGCAAGCGGTCAAGCGCGTCATGAGGTACCTCCGATACACTCCTGAGTTCGGACTTTGGTACTCTTCTTATTCGACCCTCTCGCTTTGTGGTTATTCCGATGCGGATTTTGCCGTCTGTCGGCTTGAGCGAAAGTCTACTTCTGGGACTTGTCAGTTTCTTGGCTCTTCTTTGGTTTCGTGGTCTTCTCGCAAGCAGTCGAACGTAGCCCAGTCTACTACTGAAGCCGAGTATGTTGCCGCTGCCTCTTGTGCTTCGCAGCTTTTATGGATGGTTGCTACATTGCGTGATTTTGGTCTAGATTTCAGTCGGGTCCCTTTGCTTTGCGACAGCACTTCTGCCATTAGTGTAGCAAAGAACCCTGTTCTTCACTCCAAGACCAAACACATCGATGTTCGCTTTCACTTTCTTCGTGATCACTATGAGAAAGGCGACATTGATCTTAGGCATGTAGACACCCATAACCAGGTTGCAGATATTTTCACCAAGCCTTTGGATCTCTCAACTTTTGCTAGGTTGAGAGGTGAGCTTGGTGTGTGTTTCCCCTTTTAGCTGGGGGAAGCATTTTGTTTAATGTATCATAAACTGACTTTTTGTTTTAGGTCTTGAGTCTGTTTAGTTTTGTTTTACTCCGATTCTGTTTTCTGCATGCATTTCATCATGTATACATCTTGCATTTTTGAGCTTCCTGTCTATATTCCTTAGAATGAATTTATGCTCTGATTTGTGTATGCTTCGATGTTCTATGATGATGCCTGTAGCTTAGGCACTCTTTGATCACTGATACATGTTGTGAGCTAAGCTATCTTTCAGAATGATGAACATGCTAACTGAACTTAAAACTTGATACATGTTCACCATTGAGATGGACAACTAGCATGTGGAGAAAGTATTGAAGTTACTTATGCTATCCATGAATGCTAGGTTTCTATGTCTCTAGCTCTGAGTCTTTCACATGCTTGGACTGTTCATATTATGCTTAAAATGAACCCCAGTATTAGTGAATTGAAAAGATCGAGATGGGATTGCTTTGTCAGCACATCACGATATCGAGACTGTTTCTCATTGCACATTGAGTTAAACTTGAGCCGTGTAGTGTAAGACCGAAACCAATGCTTTAAGCTTCTCATTGCATATGCATAGGCTTAGCTCGGTTGAAAAGTTAGGCAATGACAAGCCTTCAACCTCTCGCAATCACATGCTAAATTTTAACTTGTGTAATAACCAATGCAATTTTCTCCGATAAAATCTAAAAACACAAGTCTATGTTTCGTTCTATGACATGATGACTGAACTTTCCTAGGGGTAGTTCACCTTGTATACATGTTTAGCACTTGTTTGACTTCCTGTCCATACATGTTCAGTGCTATTTTGATGGTGAAACTCCTTTCTGAACGGCTTAAAACTGCTCACTTGGCTTATGCTTTCATACTACGTATTTGGTGATCAGTTTGAGCCTTTGCTAGCACTTGGCTTATTCTTTTACTCTATCGATTATATACCTGAAGCCGCTAACATGCATTTTTTTAATCATGTGCATTTGCTTGACTCCGATAGGAATGGCCTAGCTCCGTTTTGCTTAATTGGGCTCTCTCCCCTTCTCTTTGCGGATACATGGGTGTATGTCGAATCTTGAGATGATGTGTGATTGTCAACTGGTTTGATGCGCATGTTCTTTGGCTTGTGTTATGGAGGTGTTGAGCATAGATACGGTGATCGAAGGCAAGGTGAAAGTCAAGTAGAGATGTGTGTTTCCCCTTTTAGATGGGGGAAGCATTTTTGATGTATCATGGACTGACTTTCTGATCCTTTTGTTTTTGGGTCTTGAGTCTTTTTGATTTTGTTTTGGCTCCGATTCTGACTTCATCATATGTGCATCTTGCATTTTTAAGCTTCATGTCTATATTCTTGAGAATGAACTTATGCTCTGATTAGTGTATGCTTCGATGATATATGATGATGCTTGTAGCTTAGGCTCTCCTTGATCACTGATACATGATTGTGAGCTAAGCTATTTTTTCGGAATGATGAACATGCTTAATGAACTTCAAAATTGATACATGTTCACCATTGAGATTAGCAACTAGCATGTGTAGGATGTGATGAGGTTACATGTGCTATTTCATATATGCTAGGTTTCTATGTCTCTAGTTCTGAGTTTTTCACTTGCTTGGGCTGTTCATATTCTACTTAAAATGAACCAAGTTTTAGTGAATTGAAAAGATCGAGATGAGATTGCTTTGTCAGCACATCACAGTATCGAGACTGTTTCTCATAGCACTTTGAGTTAAACTTGAGCCGTGTAGTGTAAGACCGAAATCGATGCTTTAAGCTTCTGATTGCATATGCATAGGCTTAGCACGGTTGAAAAGTTTGGCAATGACAAGCTTTCAACCTCTCACAATCACATGGTGAATTTAAACTTGTGTTAATAACCGCTGCAAATTCTCCGATAAAATCTGAAAACACAAGTCTATGTTTCACTCTATAGCATGATGATTGAACCTTGCTAGGGGTAGTTCACCTTGTATACATGTTTAGCACTTGTTTGACTTCCAGTCTATACATGTTCAGTGCAATTTTGATGGTGAAACTCCCTTCTGAACGGCTTAAAACTGCTCACTCGGCTTATTGTTGACACTGGTTAACTATCATAAGTAAGAGATAAATAAATACGAAAAGGGCAAGAATATGATCACCAACAAAGATTTAGGGTTTCAACTGACAATATTCCATGAATTTTGGTGAGTTATGATTCTGCAGGGACTAAACCAGGAAATCGGCATCGATAGCTTCCCATAGAAGGAAACCGACGGGAGATAACGCATTCACCACGTCAGGATACTTCCAGAAGACTCCAGAAGACGTAAGAGGACACCACGACGAAGGACACCAGAGGAGGCCGACCTGTGGGACCAACCGGTCCCACAGGGCAGACCGACCGGTCGATCCCTGGGCCCACTGGGTTCTGTCCTCTGCAAGCTACTTCCACCGCCTTTGAGGATCAATCCCAGCCCTACGTGAAGTCGGTTTGATCCAAGGGCCACGATTCATCGCCCAGGGCTATATAAACAGACCCCTGACCCCCCTCTCCAGAGGAATCAGGCAATAGGTTTTCAGGCAATTCATTCATCAGGGTTAGACCAACCAGAAGGAGATCAATCGGAGGCTTTAGAACTACATCCACCTAGAATAGTAGATAGAATAGGATTAGCGGAGGTAAGCTTCACTTGGATTCCTCATCTAGTCACGAGAAGGCTCGGTAAACCCAAGATCTTCTCTCTTGTATTAACATTATGGATCTATTTCATAATTGCTCTTCTAGTTCATCATTGTTCTTCATTGTTTATGTTCTAGTTCATCGTCTAGTTCATCATCTAGTTCATAATCTTGTTCTAGTTCATGTTCTAGTTCGTACTTTAGTTCTTATCGATGATCTAATTCACCTTATTGTTCATTATTGTGTTCTAGATAGCAATACAATTGATATGATTAAGACATCAATGATTATATTCTTAGTTATAATGCTTATAGTTTGCTTTGATTATATATTTGGCATAGATAGTTCATCTTTATGTTTATACTCATGTTCGTATAGCGCTCATCTTAAAGTACAACGGGTGGGTGATAAATGCTGTGTAGGCGTGGTGCCTATGCATTATTTATCTGCGAATGCGTCCTATGTTCCGGATAGAGTGGTAGATTGCGGGTGTGACAGACCTGTTGAGTCCTCTGTATTCCACATCCCGAATATAGTGTTCAGTATGGCTCAGTTAACTCATGGTTTAAGGGTTAATATGCTTAACACCTTAGCTATGGAGTTGCCTTTTGATTATAAATATGATGTGACCTAACCAATGATTGCTAAATATAATTGCACTAATCAATGTATGCTATGACTTGTAACTAGAATAACTTAGGAATGTTTCTTATTAATACCTGTTCGAATTGTCATCTTGCTAGGCAGTACTATTCTAAGTTTATCCTTGATTGATCTGATCTCTGTTATCCTTTATCATTTATCTATTATATCATTTACTCTGTATCTGGTTCCTGTTCATAGTAGTTAGTGTGTTATCAGTCTTATTATAAATGTGTGCCATGATAAATGTTGTTAAGTTCTTTCAATACTATCATACCTTGAATTGATTATTCTCTAGGCTAAATATAAATAACGATACCTGAGACTAGCTTGAGTGAAATGCTCTACAACGGGTATGTTTATCTGTGCGCTTGCGGGTAAATATCTATCTCTTAATCCAGTGCCCTGATATAATTACATTGCTAGCTTCATGTTGGGGATGACAACTTGACGTTAAGTGAAGTTAGTAGTGTCCCGTACACTCTTTCATGCTTTCACTAGTTTATTATTTTATATGACTCATTCTTAGAGTGAATCCATTAAGGAGTGTCAACAAGCATTTCTGGTGCCGTTGCCGGGGATCACATCAATTCAATTAGGGATGATACCTAGGGTTAATTATTAAAATCTTTATGAACACTGATAGGACATTGCATTAACAACATTTAGAATGGTAGCTAAAACATATGATATCATTTACACACATGTGATAATGCACTAATTATTTACTTTTACAGACTTACCCTGGCCTTGTTTATCCTTATTAATTTATGCAGGGTGATGTATGACTGGTTTCCAACTTCTGAACAACTACACTGAGGATCCCGAAGCCTTACTAAGGAAAACTAGACACAAACTCAAGAGGCCCTCAGCACCACTACCAGAAGTTAACCAGATAAGAAGAAGCCTGACACCAGTGTTAGACACTATGGCCGACAAGACACTCCGCGAGTTCTCTGCACCAACCACTGCCAACATTAGAACTGGACCAAGAGTCAATGTAGGGGACAACGGATTTGAACTCAAGCCAGCCTTGATCAACATGGTGCAAGCTAATCAGTTTTGCGGAAAGACACATGAAGACGCAAGCGCTCATCTTCAACACTTTATGGAGATTTGCAGCACTTTCACCATTAGAGGAGTCGAGAGGGATGCCATTCTACTTCGCTTGTTCCCATTCTCACTCTTGGGAAAAGCAAAACAATGGTTCTACGCCAACAAAGACAAAAACACCTCGTGGGCGATCTGTTCAACCGCCTTCCTAGCAAAGTTCTTTCTAGTGGGCAAGACGAATGCCCTCCGTGCCAAGATTTCAACTTTCCAGCAACAACATGAAGAATCAATCCCAGAAGCTTGGGAACGCTTTCAAGACTACATATCAGAATGCCCTCACCATGGGATGGAGAATTGGCTACTCATGCAGACCTTCTACCATGGGCTCACTTCAAGTACCCGTGAAAATGTAGATGCCGCTGCTGGAGGATCATTCTTATCACTCACAATCAGCAATGCAACTACACTCATAGAGAAGATGGCCTCGAACCAAGGATGGAATGAGGAACGCTCTCAGCCACGCAAGAGGGGAGGAATACATCAACTAAAGGAAGTAGACATGTTGTCTGCTAAACTTGACCTACTCATGAAGAAGTTCGATGAACACACTCCCAAGAGAGAAGACGTCAAGCAAATCTACGAATCTCGCATGACATGTGAAGAGTGTGGAGGCACTGGTCATTTAGGGAGCAACTGCCCTGAGATTCAAGAGGATGCAAAGTATATCAACAACAACACCAACTATCGTCCTCAACAAGCTCAAGGATGGAACCAACAATCAAGGCCTAACTACTCAGGTAACTACCAAGGTAATACTTTTAATCAACCACCTTTGAGAGAGATGATATCTAATCAAAATAAAATTATTGATAATATGTCTAAGAAGATAGCTTCCAATGATAAACTACTTGAAAATATTAATACTAGAATGGATAGCTTTACTTCTGCCATAAAGAATCAGCATAGCTTTAATAAAATGATAGAATCTCAGTTATCTCAGCTAGCAGCTTCAGTCCCTATGACTGAAAACGGTAAGATTCCAGGGAGTCCAAAAGAGCTAGAAACTGCAAATCTTGTAGACATCTTTGATACAGGACACCTCATACTTAGACCTTCGAGGGAATGGATGGATGACTCCATTGCCCCAAAGAAAGGAGATCCAGGAAGACCTGTGATTCCAATAAATATTGGACCTCACAGTTTTGAAGAAGCAGTCTGTGACCTTGGAGCAAGCGTCAACATTATGCCAAAGGTAATATATGAACAAATACATGGTGCACCTCTATTATATACAACCCTGTGTTTGCAGCTCGCACATCAGACACTGTGCTACCCATTGGGAATTCTAGAAGACATCTGTATACGAGTGGGACACTCGTATGTGTGTGCAGACTTTATGATCGTTGAAACAGGTGGAGACAAAAGAGCACCCATCATTCTTGGATGCCCGTTCCTAAGCTCAACCAAAGCCATCATCTACACGGACAACGCCAAGATCTGTTTCACAATCACAGGCAACAAAGAGAGATTCAGCTTCAAGAGCCGTACACTCACTACCAAAGTCCACCCTCAGATGCCCTACGAAGATGTAAACATCATATCATCAAAGAAGAAGAATAGAAATAGAAGAAGGAAGAACAAGACTACACAACCACATCAAGACACAGTATGGATGGTCAACTCTGTCCAAACAGAATACGATCACCTTCTTGCTTCACCATTCCTCGCCAAGAGAGATGACCCAGGTGTACCCACCATCGATTGCAAGATCGAAGGAAGTACATTCCACAAGACGTTTTGCGACATCGGCTCAAGTGTCAATATAATGTCTAAGGTAACGTATGAACATTTATATAAAAATAGACCTATGTATTCGACATATGTGCAGCTGCAGATGGCGGACCAAACTTATCGATTTCTGGAGGGAGTAGTGAAGGACGTAATGATCCAAATTAAAGATCACTATGTTCCCACTGACTTCTTAGTACTAGACGTGGGAAAAGAAGATGACGTTCACATCATCCTAGGAAGCCCCTTCCTCAACACCACTGGCGCCATCATCTACATGAGATCTGGAGAGATCCACTTCCAGTTCTTCAGAGAAAAGGTATGCTGTTACTTCAATAATTATGCCACTAATGTACAAGGAAAGAAGAATCACTCAAGGAGGAGACACCGCACATCCCAACACAACAAGAGACGACAAATCAAGGATGGATGGGCTGACTATGAAGGAGAAGTCACCAGAAGTGAAGATATCCCATTGAAGGAAACGAAGGACGAAGAAGTAAAGGAGACAAGTTCACCAGTCAAGCAAGTATGGAGAAAGAAAGAGAGTTCCACTGATGTGCAATCATCGAGGTCCTCCTCAGGATCCGCTGATACACCCAAGGAAGAATAAAAGAGCATACAAGAAGTCTTGTTCGATAGACTATAAATGTCGAATCCTCGCCGGAAGGTAACTCGGTAGTTATCCATAAATCATTAGCATTAAATTTATCACTGCATAATTAGATAAAGCATGATCATTTACTTTTAGCATCATATTTACTTCTTAAGCAATTATATTTACATCAGAAAACAAAGTAAAAATATGGAAACTCTAAGCCCCATGAGAGTAGTACACTTTCTGTGGAGGCATAAAACAAAAAAATATAATAATAATATAAATAAATATACATTTGCATATTTACTTCTGTATTGCATTTTTCTGTTGCATCAAAAAAATTAAAAAAAAATAAAAATAAAACATTGAGAAAAAGATCTTACTGAAATTCTAGACAACTAAGGCTTGAGTGGCTAACCACTAATACTTAATCTGTTCCACAAGTTTTGTTGTCTATTTGAGTTTCACAGGATTTGAAAGACCAAGAAAAGCTGACGAACAAGTGAATGCTCCATCAACATCAATCAAAGCTCTAATGGAAGAAGGACATGTTCACTACCAGTCTGCTACATTACAAAGTGACTACATCGACATTCAGCTTGGGGGAAGGCACCCCCATGTATCCAAATAAGTATCTCTATCCTTTTAAATTTTTCATAAATAAATTTAAAACACCAAAAATATGTGAGCACATGAAGGCTCACCCTAAAAAGAAAAAGACAAAAATATGTGGGCACATGAAGGCTCACCATTAAACATAAAAAAAGATATTATGAAACACTGCTGAAACTCTGCTTAGTGGAAAGAAAGAACATAAATAATCTTAAGAGTTTTAAGACAACTGGACATATGGAGGAATATTTATCACTAATGCTTAATCAAGTTCCACTAGTTGTGTTGTCTATCTTTGAATTTAGCAGGCACAGAAGAAGAGAAGGACTCAAGAAATCATTATCAGTCTACTCGACTTTTGAGAAAAAGAATAAGTCAAGATCCAGCTTGGGGGAAAGCCCCCTCAATTACCACGATAAGTACCACGACTTTTTATCTATTACTATTAGTTCAATTTAGTTAGATCAGGACAATAAATATATAGAAATTCCTAAAAAGATAAATAACTATAATAAAACCAAATAAAGATATATATAATAAATAAATGTCTAGGTGGATAAAAACCTAATTTTGCTCATATTAAATGATGAACAATTTGCTCTGCCTTTTTAAAGTACTTAGTGTTTAAACTTGAATTTTTCATAAGTTTTAGACAAGGTTGTTCTGAATAAACTCTGAATCCAAAACCTGTGGATGGCAAATGCTTGATCTAAAAGTCTAGATAATTGTGAGATATGATATAAAAGGGTTTGAGCTGCTGTTTATCTAATTCCTAGAGATACTAGAGTTCTGGAGATTTACATTTTGAAAAGATTAAAAACGCATGATGAGATCCTGTATGACATAACATGAATTCCTACCCAGAGCCATTAATATGATCTTAAGATAATGCTACTTGCTTTGTTCTAAGTTTTTAGTTATGGTTGAGAAATTTATCATGCTCTAGAGATCAAGAATGTTTTATTAAAAGATTCACTCTTCCGAAGTAGTATTGTGTTAGAGGCATGGGCTATGCAAAAGTATAAAAGGAGGAAATAAAAAGGGACAAGTGTCCGACTACCTCAAAAAGAAAAAAAGAAAAGAGTTATGATAAAAGTATGAGAAAAAAAGAATGATAGCCCATAGTTCCTCTAATTGCAATATGCCAGCAAGAGATGACAAATTGCAAATGTTCTAAAGTCTTGATCTATGAGTATGACATCTTTCTTCCTAAACTTTGAACTTTGACTTAGTAAGATCTGCTTTTCACTTCTTAAAGATCCAATTATATATCCATGAAAGGAAGGAAAATTGCATCAGTGAGGAATCATAAAATATAAAAGAGCGATTTGAGAGTGTCATACAAAGGAATCTCTGAGTTTTATTTTGAAAATATATATCAAAACTCCAGAATGAAGGTTGATCAAAGAGTTAGAGATACAGTGCTTAACTTGATTGTTCTATCTTTCAATTGTTTAAAAGACCCAGGTGATGGCAAAAGCTCCATGGTGAAAGGTAATATGAGGAAGTCAGAATAATTAACTCTAAACCAAGAAAGTTTTTTATATATGTGGAGGCATAGTAATAGTTCCAGATTTATCATAAATATTTGCTAAGGGACAAGCAAAAGGTAAGCTTGGGGGAGTTGTTGACACTGGTTAACTATCATAATTAAGAGATAAATAAATATGAAAAGGGCAAGAATATGATCACCAACAAAGATTTAGGGTTTCAACTGACAATATTCCATGAGTTTTGGTGAGTTATGATTCTGCAGGGACTAAACCAGGAAATCGGCATCGATAGCTTCCCATAGAAGGAAACCGACGAGAGATAACGCATTCGCCACGTCAGGATACTTCTAGAAGACTCCAGAAGACGTAAGAGGACACCACGACGAAGGACACCACAGGAGGCCGACCTGTGAGATCGACCGGTCCCACAGGGCAGACCGACCGGTCGGTCCCTGGGCCCACTGGGTTCCGTCCTCTGCAAGCTACTTCCACCGCCTTTGAGGATCAATCCCAGCCTTACGTGAAGTCAGTTGGATCCAAGGGCCACGATTCATCGCCCAGGGCTATATAAACAGACCCCTGACCCCCCTCTCTAGAGGAATCAGGCAATAGATTTTCAGGCAATTCATTCATCAGGGTTAGACCAACCAGAAGGAGATCAATCGGAGGCTTTAGAACTACATCCACCTAGAATAGTAGATAGAATAGGATTAGAGGAGGTAAGCTTCGCTTGGATTCCTGATCTAGTCACGAGAAGGCTCGGTAAACCCAAGATATTCTCTCTTGTATTAACATTATGGATCTATTTCATAATTGCTCTTCTAGTTCATCATTGTTCTTCATTGTTTATGTTCTAGTTCATCGTCTAGTTCATGTTCATCGTCTAGTTCATCATCTAGTTCATAATCTTGTTCTAGTTCATGTTCTAGTTCGTACTTTAGTTCTTATCGATGATCTAATTCACCTTATTGTTCATTATTGTGTTCTAGATAGCAATACAATTGATATGATTAAGACATCAATGATTATATTCTTAGTTATAATGCTTATAGTTTGCTTTGATTATATATTTGGCATAGATAGTTCATCTTTATGTTTATACTCATGTTCGTATAGCGCTCATCTTAAAGTACAATGGGTGGGTGATAAATGCTGTGTAGGCGTGGTGCCTATACATTATTTATCTGTGAATGTGTCCTATGTTCCAGATAGAGTGGTAGATCGCGGGTGTGACAGACCTGTTGAGTCCTCTATATTCCACCGTGTTCAGTATGGCTTAGTTAACTCATGGTTTAAGGGTTAATATGCTTAACACCTTAGCTATGGAGTTGCCTTTTGATTATAAATATGATGTGACCTAACCAATGATTACTAAATATAATTGCACTAATCAATGTATGCTATGACTTGTAACTAGAATAACTTAGGAATGTTTCTTATTAATACATGTTCTAATCATCATCTTGCTGGGCAGTACTGTTCTAAGTTTATCCTTGATTGATCTGATCTCTGTTATCCTTTATCATTTATCTATTATATCATTTACTCTGTACCTGGTTCCTGTTCATAGTAGTTAGTGTGTTATCAGTCTTATTATAAATGTGTGCCATGATAAATGCTGTTAAGTTCTTTCAATACTATCATACCTTGAATTGATTAGTCTCTAGGCTAAATATAAATAACGATACCTGAGACTAACTTAGGTGAAATGCTCTACAACGGGTATGTTTTTCTGTGCGCTTGCGGGTAAATATCTATCTCTTAATCCAGTGCGCTGATATAATTACATTGCTAGCTTCATGTTGGGGATGACAACTTGACGTTAAGTGAAGTTAGTAGTGTCCTGTAGACTCTTTCATGCTTTCACTAGTTTATTATTTTATATGACTCATTCTTAGAGTGAATCCATTAAGGAGTCTCAACACTTATGCACTCATATTTCGTATTTGGTGATCAGTTTGAGCCTTTGCTAGCACTTTTGCGCGTTGCTTTGTAGTCGGATCAGCACTCTTTAGAGCATTCTTTCACTCTTTCGAGTATATACCTAAAGCTGCTAACTTGCATTCTAAACTCATGTGCATTTACATGACTCCGATAGGCATGACCTAGCTCTGTTTTACTTACTTGAGTCTTTTGTCTTTTTCCCCTCTCTTTTGATTGCAATTTGCCGCCAAGGGGGACAATGTTTCCGGTGGTGTCAATTTGCAATTTATGCTTCAGTTGCTGAGGGGGAGTTTTTCTGCCTGCTCCGAGTCAGTTTTTTATTTGATATCAATCATTTCAGCTAGTTGTGTCGAGCCTCTGTGCCTCTGTCTTGAGGGACTAGCTGTTTTCATCATGTTTTGAGGGTTCTTGATTGGTATCGGGCTTACTGCTGGTTGTGTTGACCCTCTGTGCCTCTATATTTAGGGACAAGCAGTAGCTGCTTCTTATGCAGTCTTCATTTGGTATCGAGCTTTCAGCTAGTGGTGTTGAGCCCTTTCTGCCTCTTCTTGAGGACTAGCTTGTTTCTGACTTGGTTGCGTCGAGCCGTTGCCCATGTCTTTGGGAACCAAGTCTTGTGCTCTGATTTTGATCAAGTTTTGCTCTCTGATGAGTTGTTGCTCTGATCCTTTCCTTGATTGTGTCGAACTGTTGCCCATGTCTTTGGGGACCAAGCTTCGCTCATCTCGATTTGTGCTTCTTCGGCCTTTTATCTGGCTTTTGGACATCTCGAGTGAGTTTTTATCCTTCTACCCAATTCTGCTTTTCTTTTATTTTGGTTACGGTTACTATGAATTGACGATGCACTCATCAAGGGGGAGATTGAGAACACAAGGTTGATATGTGCCCTTGTGGTTCCCTTCCTGAGTGATGAGTGATCGATCAACGGGAAACATGTCTCTTGGCTGTGTTGATGTGCAGGTGCAGAGCTCGGGCAGTGGTCGAAGGTGAGGTGAAGGTCAAGTAGGGATGTGTCGTGCTGACGGACCGGGAGCGGTGAAGGGCGGATGTGGAGCTTGAACCGACGGACCGGGAGACCTGAGGACCAGCTGTGGTAGTTGGCACGTGGCGTTGACAAGCAAGAGCACATGGGGATGTGCGGTGCATCGGCCGAGTCGGGAGGAAGGTGATGGCGTCGTGACACTTGGCGGGAGGCCGAGAAGGATGGCGAATGCACTATGCCCGGCATGGAGGCTGTACATGCTCTGGCATCGGTGCTGGAACTCGGGGTGTGCGAACCACATCCCGTCTATGGCGCGGGTTCGGTAGCTGAGCCACTAAAAGCTACCCTCGACGGTTTCCGAGTTTCGGCCTCAAAACTCAGGGTGGCCGGTTTCCGAGTTTGGGCCTGAAAACTCGGCGTGGACGGTTTCCAGGTTTGGGCCTCAAAACCTGGTTGCACGGGTTTCTGAGTTTGGGCCACAAAACTCAGCCTGAGGACAGGATTCCCAGTTTCAGCCTCAAAACCGGGGGAAGGCCCAGGTTTCCCGGTTTCGTCCTCAAAACCGGGGGGAGGTCAAGAAAAAGGACGGTCGACGCATGGCGGCGTGAAGAGGCTGGCGCGGCGGCGCAGCTATTCGCTAGGTAGGCGCGCCGGTCGACGGGGCGGCATGTGGCGGCATCCTGAGGCTTGCGTCGAGGCGAAGCTAAGGATGAGATGGCCGCGTGGCCGTCGGATTGGAAATCAGCAGAGTTGGGCCGGGATACCCCTAGGGTTGGCCGCTTCGCTCTTGTATCTAGGAGTAGAAGGGGATTATTGTTTTAGGCTATAAATAAGAGAGGCACCCCTCCTCTCTCTATCCTTGCAGTCATTTGTTCCTGAGCTCTTTCTCTCTAGCCCCCTGCTTAGGTTCTAATCATACTCGCTGCAAGCGATCCGCAGAGACGGGAATCATACGTCTGTGTATTTGGATCTTTTGAGGAAACGAGACCGTATTCTCGTTGTCTCCTCGTGTGGAGGAATTTCGGCTAAAATGGAATTAATTCGCGTTTGTGTTGGTGTTCTTCGCGTTTCGGTTTTTCATCTCTCGGAGATTTGCCTTGTTCTCCCTCTCCGCGAGATGATTTTCGATTCCACTTGAATCAATTCGTTCTTGGTTGTGAGCCCCTTCTTTCCACCGAGGGATTTCTCCCCTAACCTCACGAATCCATAGATCGGGTTGATTTCGTGTTCGTTCTTTGTTCTTCCCCCTTTTCGGTGATCTACGAATTTCTCTTGATTGACTTGGTTTGGTGCGATGATTTCTTAGGATTAGCACCCCAATACATAGAGGAACACCTGGGAGGACTTTGATCAAAGTTCCTTTCGATTTGGTTGAGATCGATTCGAATTTGGTTTTGAACCCGAGCAACTTTGTGCTTTCTGGGTGTTGGCGGACAGCCCGCGCCCCTGACGGCGGACAGTCCGCGCATCGGGTCTCGGCCAGGTCAGTGAGGCGCAGTCTCCTGACTGTTCACTGTCGAGTGAACGGCGGACAGTCCGCGGTACAAACCCACGGACAGTCCGGGACCTGTCCAGCAGACTTGCGGCACTGTTTGGTTTCTGCGTTTTGGCCGGTGGACTTCGGATACATGGGTGTATGCCGAGTCTCTGAGTGATGAGTGATTGTCAACTGGGATGATGCGCATGTTCTTTGGCTTGTGTTGTGCAGGTGTCGAGCACGGATACAGTGATCAGAGGCAAGGTGAAGGTCAAGTAGAGACATGCCGTTCCGATGGACCGAGAGTGGCGAAGGGCGGACGTGAGGCTTGGACTGAGGGACCGGTGGCCCGAGGATCAGCTGTGGTGGCTGACTGCCTGGGATAGCGACGAGCGAAGACTTGCGGTCATGTGTTGCCTGAGTCGTGGACTTGGGGACACGTGTCGGTGGACGACGTGCATGGGAGGTGCAACCCCTCTACAGCTTCGGTTTGGTGGTAGAGCCAGAGAAAAACCATCAGGTGGATGGTTTCCAGGATTGGGCCTCAAAACCTAGGTGCGGATGGTTTCCGAGTTTGGCCGCAAAACTCGGGCTGAGGACAGTTTCCAGGTTTGGGCCTCAAAACCTGGGTGCTGCGGGTTTGCTGAGTTTGGGCCACAAAACTCAGGCGCTGGTGGGCTGGTTTCCCGGTTTGGGCCTCGAAACCGGGGGTTGGCTGGAAAGGCTGGTTTCCTGGTTTGGGCTACAAAACCGGGGGTGCAGAGCGGTGGCGGCACGTGGTGGCAATCGGGAGGTTGCATCGAGGCAACGCTACGAGTTGTGCGGGCGTGGCCGTCGGATCCACCTACCATCGAGTTGGTCCAGAATCACCTTAGGGTTTAGCTGGCTCACTCTGTAAGTAGTTAGGGGTAGAGTGGGAATTAGGAATAGTTAGAATTAGGATAAGTAGGGGGAGACACCCACCTCCCCATCTATCTCAGTCATTTGCTCTTTGCCTCTAGGGTTTCCTGCTCTCCCATTCCCCTGCTGTAGCTAGCTGAGATCCGCAGAGAACCATACCTCTGTGTACTAGAGATTTTGAGGAAGTGAGGCCGTAACCTCACTGTTGTAGCGTGTGGTAGCCACACGGTTGCAGATCGATGACTTGATTCGTGTTTTGTTCGTGTTCTTCGCGTTCTTCGTTTCTCCGCGATTTTCCCGTCACTCGATCTCCCTCTCTCATGCGTCTTTGCGAAATCCGTTTGAATCAACTTGTTCGTATTTGAAAGGAGATCATTTCCTCCGAAGGAATTTATCTAACTCCTTATGAACAAGTAGATCGGGTTGATTTCGTTTTCGTGGCGCTTTTCGGTTCATCCTCCTACCTTACGATTTCCCGGTGATTGAATCGATTTGAGCGGATGATTTCTTGGGGATAGTCTCCTAACTACCCCATGATCATCTTCTCCAAGTTTGGGAATGTGGGATTTTGATTTGGATCGAATTTGGAGAGATTTGGGGAGAAGGCGACTGAAATCGCCCTCTCTGCGCACTCGCGGACAGTCCGCGGTTTGACCGGTGGACAGTCCGCTCGTCGGGCTTCGACCGAGCAGTGGTCGCGTGGCTTAACTGTTTTTGCCTCGGGTGACCGGCGGACAGTCCGCCGTTGTCAGGCGCGGACAGTCCAGGCCCGAGCAGGGAGACTTCAGCAACTGTGTTGTTTTGGGGATTTTGCCGGCGGACAGTCCGCGGTTGAGCCGGACAGTCCGGGACCGTACCGGCGGACAGCCCGGGATTCGGCTGTTTGTTCCGGTTTAGTGCGTTTGTTCTCCCGGTTTCTTCCTTTGGTTTCCGAACTTCTCGTTTGGCCCTAGAGCTGATCAAGGAACATCTCTAGGTATCTTTGCTACTTGTCAGCATAGGTATTTGGGAGTTTCTCGACGTAGCCGTCTATCTACGTTCGGGACTTGGTTTTTGGAGTCATATTTGAGCCGGTGCTTTTGGAGTTTGGTTTGCTATCGCTTTGTGGAGCCTCACTGTGATCCTAGGGATCATCCACCCTCTTCCATGGGTCGTGGGCATCACGGTTTTGGTCGTAGCTTTCGGGGGTTGACTTTGGGACATTTGGCCAAAGTTTTGAGAGAAATTTTTGAGCTCCCATTCACCCCCCCCTCTAGTCGCCTTGCTTTAGCATTTTCGGTCCTTCAATTGGTATCGGAGCAGGTTAAAGATCTTCCACCTTAGCCGGTTCTAGATCCACAGAAGGCGACATGGATCGCGGCGTGGGCAAACCGCCGTTCTTTGATGGGACGAACTATGCGTATTGGAAGATACACATGTCGGCCTATCTTCAGAGCATGGGCTCTTCTGTTTGGGAGATTTGCAATAGGGATGATTACGTTGTCTTGGCTGCTCGTGTTACTCAGCTTCAGATGGATGAGCACGATGCCAATAGCCGAGTGCGTAACGCTCTTTTCTCCTGTTTGAGCATGTCCGAGTTTGATCGCGTTTCTCACCTCCCCATGGCTCGTGAGATTTGGGCTACCCTCATGCGCTTCCATGAGGGAACTTCTCAAGTCAAATCTCGTCTCTATGAGTCGCACAAGCGGGAGTACGAGAACTTTCAACACATGCCTGGCGAGAGCATAGAGAGTTTATTCGCTCGCTTTCAGGTTATTGTCAACAAGATGAGAGCGAACAAGGAGTTGTTGCCTTTTGACGATCATGAGAGGGCTTTGAAGCTTTTGCACACTCTTGATCGGTCAGTGTGGGACTCAAAGGTCCAGGCGATCATCGAATCGTCTAACTATGAGAGCCTCACTTGCGACGAGCTCTTTAGTAAGCTCAAGTCTAGTGAGATTGACGCCATGTCGAGCGCTTCTTATGAGAATCCTTCTGGCCCGACTATGGCTTTGGTTTCTGGCTCTTCTGCTAACCCCTCTAGAGGATTTGCACTCTGTTCACTCTTTTCTGTCACAGAGGACCAGCTGGAGTCTTTGGGGGATGACGAGTTGGCAATGCTCGCCAACCGGTTCTCGCGGTTCCACAACAACCGCATCAACCGTCGCCGCGGAGGAGGACGCTCAGGATGCTACGAGTGCAGTGACCCCAACCACTTCATCACCAACTGCCCCAAGAAGAAGAACACATCTGAGAAGGGCGATCATGGGCACAAGTACGACTCCGGCAAGCGCAAGGAGAAGTACGTCCCCGTGAGGCACAAGCGGAGGGGCGGCTTCGACAAGGAGTACATCAAGAAGAAGTACTTGGAGAAGGCCCAGGCTGAGCAGCGTGCGTTCTTCGTCACGCTCAGCGATGTCGACGGCTCGGATGACGACTCTGCTTGCTCAAGCGATGACGAGTCCGAGAAGAAGAAGAAGAGGATCGAGGACAAGCTGAACGGTCTCTGCTTCTTCGCCGACGACGACGGCTTCTGTACCATGGCCCTTGGTGACGAGGTCGACGGCAAGCTGGAGCACACTCCTCGGAACGACGACGATGATGACACCTCCCAGGTATCTCTCACCCACGACGAGCTGTCTGCTGAGGTCGAGAAGCTTACAGCCGCCTTGCTTAGTCAGGATAAGCTGCTTAGGCATGCCGCTAGAGAGTGCAAGGAGTTTAGGCAGAAGTGGGAGGACACGGTGAAGGAGCTTGAGTTTGCGAAGTCCATCGTGGTCATGTCTGAGGAGGTTGAGTGCGAGATGTGCACCAAGCACATGACTGACCTTCTCACTTTGAGAGATAAGTATGCTGCGTTGGTAGGAGAGGTGGATGAGATGAAGGCTAGACCCTCGCTGTTGGGTGCATGCAAGACTTGTTCTGTCTTGCAATCCGAGTTGGCAGAGAAGAATGCCAAGATTGTGTCTCTTGAGGAGGCCAGCTCGGGTAGCACTTGTGTGAATAGGTGCGCTTTGTGTGAGGGTTTGGAGATGGAGATTGCTAATGTGAAGCATGACAAGATGCAACCCGAGGAAGAAAACACATACCTTCAGACCATCTTGTCATAGGTGTCTTGTGGTGAGCCATAGCTCAGGATGATGATCTCCCAATTTAAGCGAGCTGCTGGAGGTCCAGGTGTAGGCTTTGCTCCGGGTGTTGATGTTTCAGCTTTTGGGAAGATTGGAGAGTCGAGTGGTCTGAACCCGAGTGAGAAGCCCAACTTCACCACTACTCCCAAACTTACCAAGCTTCCACCCAAAGAGCCTCTCAAGCCTAACACCAAGGATGGGGTGTTTGAGGAACCTCCAAGAGCTCCACCCAAGAACCAAGTGTGGCATCCCAAACCCAACCACCTGAAGAACAAGCTGGACACAATGCCACCTATCCAGGAGGAGCTTATGCCACAGAAGGGCAAAGTGATCCAAACCCACAACCGTGTGTACCAACAACCCCCTCTGAGAGCGGTGAGGTACCATTGTGAGCATTGTGGGAGAGATGGACACTTGAGTGAGTTCTGCTTTCGGCGCAAGAGAGAGGCGCGCCATGCAAGGGAGATGAACAACCCGGACATGTACCATCTTTTCCATGATGTACATGTGCCGAATGTTCAGAGGAGAGCTCCGAGGAGAGCTGCTAGGCCTAGAGGTGCAGTGCCTCAAGGTCCTAGGCGTCAGGGAGGACGTGCCCGGAGGGAGCCTGCAGTTGTAGGCTATGGACCTTGTGGCGGTGGCTTTGTAGTTGAGCGCTTTCCTCCACCGCGTTTTGAGTATCGCGGTGAGCGCTCCTTCCCCAGCGGACCACGTCCTTCTAAACGTGGTGATCGCTTCCTCCGTAGGTCTGCTAGGAATGGTTTTTCTGCTAACCGTTCTTTTGAGCAGCCGGCCCAACACTGGTATTCTCCCTACTTCACTAACCCCAGTGTTGGACCGTATGCTCACCCTATGCCTTTTTGTTGATGTAGGTGAAATGATTGGAGAACGTTTGGTAGGTGGATTCCAGGTGTTCGAGGCACATGACCGGAAACGCCAAGTGGTTCTCCAGTCTTAGTCCGGTCGCCGGAAAGGAATTTATCACCTTTGGCGACAATAGCAAAGGTAAGGTTTTGTCTCGTGGGTCTGTGCGAGTTAATGAGCACTTTGTGTTGCACGATGTTGCTCTTGTTTCTAACTTGCATTTTAACCATCTTTCTGTTTCGCAACTTTTTGATGATGACTATGAGATTCGTTTTAAACCGAATCTCAGTCGCATTTTTGATCCTCAGGGCAATCTTGTTTGTGTGATTTCGCCCTTTGGAAAAGTCTTTCGTGCGGATTTCTCGGAGTCTTTTGGCATTTCTCGTTGTCTTGTGGCTGGACCTTCTTCTTCTGATCTTTGGAAGTGGCATAGGAGACTAGGACATTTGAGCTTCGACTTGCTTGCAAGACTTAGTTCACTTGGCCTAATCCGAGGATTGCCCAAGTTATCCATGGAGAAGGATCTTGTTTGCCACTCTTTTAGACATGGGAAGATGGTTGCCGCTCCCCACCATCCAGTGACTCAGGTCATGACCAAGCGCCCTGGAGAGCTTTTACACATGGACCTTGTTGGTCCGGCTCGGGTGAGCTCGGTTGGGGGAAGTGGTATGTGCTTGTTGTTGTTGATGACTTTTTGAGATATTCGTGGGTCTTCTTTTTAGCTGAGAAGACCGAGACTTTCTCCTTCGCTCGCAATCTGATTTTGCGTCATCAGAACGAGTTCCCTTTGAACTCGATGCGAGCTATTAGGAGTGATAATGGTTCCGAATTCAAGAATTCGAATTTTGAGAAGTTTTGTAACTCTTTGGGTTTAGAGCATCAGTTTTCTTCCCCCTACACACCCCCTCAGAATTGTGTTGTAGAGAGGAAGAATCGGACCCTTGTAGAGATGGCCAGGACGATGCTCGATGAGCATAGGACTCCTAGGCGATATTGGGCCGAAGCTATGAGCACTGCATGCTATATTTCCAATCGCATTTTTCTTCGAGCTTTCTTGAAAAAGACCTCTTATGAGTTGTGTTTTGGAAAACTCCCCAAGGTGAGTTATTTTAGAGTTTTTGGTTGCCATTGTTTTATACTCAAAAAGGGCAACCTAGACAAGTTTGAGTCTCGTTCTTCTGACGGTGTGTTTTTGGGTTATGGCACTCACACTTGAGCTTATCGTGTACTTAACCTTGACACTAACCGAGTCATGGAGACATCTGATGTCACCTTCGACGAGACCATGGTTTGTCCTTCTTCTCGTTTTGAGCGTGCAGGTGATCATGAGGTTAGTGAGCCTCTTTTTGATGACGAGGACGAGGGTGCTGAAGGTATGGATGATCCAGCACCCCCTCCACCTGCTGTGCCGCAAGGAGCGGCTTCTACGACGACTCACGGCCCCGACACCTCTTCTTCCTGGGGGCCGTGGGATGCTCCACCTCGAGCGGTACCCTTTGTACCTGAGGAGGCACCAGCTGCTGTTGAGGGGGAGGCCACTTCGGCAAGGGAGGCGCCATGACACATCCAGCGCCAACACCCCCCTCAGCAGATGATCGGTAACATTGACAAACGGGTCACTCGGTCCAGGTCTCAAATCTCTCACTTTGCTCATTCTGCTTTTGTTGCTGATTTTGAGCCCCGAGATGTTGGAGACGCTTTGACGGATTCGGATTGGGTCAATGCCATGCATGAGGAGCTTGAGAACTTTGAGAGAAATCGGGTTTGGGTTCTAGTGTCTCCACCTTCTGAGTGTCATCCAATTGGGACAAAATGGGTTTTCAAAAACAAACAGGGAGAAGATGGCCATGTTGTGAGAAACAAGGCCAGACTCGTAGCCCAGGGTTATAGTCAGAAGGAGGGGATAGACTATGAGGAGACTTTCTCTCCTGTAGCTCGTTTGGAGGCTATTAGGATACTCTTGGCTTTTGCTGCATCCAAAGGTTTCAAACTATTTCAAATGGATGTCAAGAGTGCCTACTTAAACGGCTACATAGAAGAGGAGGTGTATGTTAGACAACGCCCCGGTTTTGAAAATCCCAAGTTTCCAAACCATGTTTTTAAACTCCACAAAGCTTTGTATGGTTTGAAACAAGCCCCTAGAGCCTGGTATGATAGATTGAAAACCTTTTTGCTTGCTAAGGGTTTTAAAATGGGATGTGTAGATAAAACGCTCTTTCTCCTCAAGCAAGGCACCGATACTCTCTTGGTCCAAATTTACGTGGATGATATCATTTTCGGTGGTTCTTCTCACGCTTTGGTTGCCAAGTTTGCAGATAATATGAGCAGGGAGTTCGAGATGAGCATGATGGGCGAGCTGACTTTGTTTCTCGGATTACAAATTAAGCAATCCCGAGAAGGGACGTTTGTGCACGAGGGCAAGTATACCAAGGACTTGCTGAAGAGGTTCGATATGGGTGAGGCCAAGCCTCTTCCAACACCCATGTCGACCACGACGGCCCTGGATGCCGACAAGGATGGAGAAGTTGTGGACCAGAAGGAGTACCGAAGCATGATCGGGTCGCTGCTCTACCTGACGGCGACACGCCCGGACATCCAGTTCGCGGTGTGTCTGTGCGTGCGCTTTCGGGCGTCGCCGCGCACTTCTCACCGTCAGGTGGTGAAGCGCATTTTCAGGTATCTTCGTTTCACACCTGAGTTCGGGATTTGGTATTCAGCTTCCTCCACCCTCTCCCTTTGCGGTTATTCCGATGCCGATTTTGCTGGTTGTCGCATTGAGCGCAAGTCCACTTCTGGGACTTGCCAGTTTATTGGATCTTCTCTTGTATCTTGGTCTTCTCGCAAGCAGTCTAGTGTCGCTCAGTCTACCACAGAGGCTGAATACGTTGTTGCGGCTAGCTGCTGTTCTCAATTGCTTTGGATGATGGCCACTTTGCGTGATTTTGGTCTGAGCTTTTCTCGCGTGCCTTTGCTTTGTGACAGCACGAGTGCTATTAGCGTTGCTATGAACCCCGTGCTTCACTCGAAGACCAAACACATTGATGTGCGCTTTCACTTTCTGCGTGACCACCAAGAGAAGGGTGATATAGACCTTCGCCATGTCGATACTCATCATCAGCTGGCTGATATATTCACCAAGCCTTTAGACGAATCAACCTTTAATCGGTTGAGGGGTGAGCTTGGTGTGTGCTTCCCCTTTTAGATGGGGGAAACATTTTGGTTTTTGTATCACAGACTGACTCTTTTGTCTTTGTTTTCTTTTGCATTTCAGCATACGCTATTACATTCTGAGCTTCATTTATATAATCTTTAGAATGTGATTGTGCTCTATGTAGTATGCTCCGATGCTTTATGATGATGTTGTAGCTTATGCTCTTTCTGATCACTGATACATGTTGTGAGCTGAGCTATTTTTGAATGGTGAACCTGCTTAACATACATAAAACTGAAAATGTTCACCATTGAGATATGCAACTAGCATGTGTAGGATGTGTTGAATACACTCGTGCTTTTCATATATGATAGGTTGCTATGTCTATAGTTTTGAGTCATTCACTTGCTAGGTATGTTCATATTCTGTCAATAAAATTTGAACCAAGCTTTTAAGTGAATTTGAAAAGATCAAGATGGGATTGCTTGTCAACACATCATGGTATCGAGACTGTTTCTCATTGCACATTTGAGTTAAACTTGAGCCGTGTAGTGTATGACCGAAATCGATGCTTTAAGCTTCTAATTGCATATGCATACGCTTCGCTCGGTTGAAAAGTTAGGCAATGACAAGCCTTCAACCTCTCGCAAACACAAGCTGAATTTGAACTTGTGTAATTTCACTGCTGCAACTCTGATTATAAATTGAAATCACAAGTCTCTGTTTCATTCTATAGCATGATGTTTGAACTGTGCTAGGGGTAGTTCACCTTGTATACATGATTAGCACTTGTCTTCCTGTCTATACATGCTTGGTGCTATTTTGGTGGTGAATAACTTTTTGGCTAAAACTGCTCACTCTGCTCGTATGTTCATATTGCATATTTTGTGATCAGTTTGAGCCTTCGCTAGCTTGTATGATTTTCAATGAGTCGTTGGAGCTATACTGTGCAGAGCATCTTTACATTGTCTTGACTTTATTCCTGAAGCTGCTAACATGCATTTTGACTCATATGCATGTTCGAAGGGGGAGTTTTTCTCTTATTGGCACTTTTGATGGTGCATTTTCTGAGGGGGAGAAAATTGCTTTCGATTCCTTTTCCTTGATGGTGCATTTTCAACTAAGGGGGAGAATTTGGACAAATCATACCTCCCATGTTCTAAAGGGAGAAGAATCGGTTGTGTGCACCATGCAAGGGGGAGTTTCTGCTCGTGATGGATTCTTGAATTTTCCAATTGGTTCGGAACGCTTTGCTAGTTGTGTTGAGCCTTTGCCTCTTTCTTGAGGGACTAGCAGTAGCATCTTTGCTTCAGTTGGGTTAAATTGGTATCGAGCTTTTCAGTTGATGTCGAGCTTTTTGCTAGTCGTGTTGAGCCTCTGTGCCTCTGTCTTGAGGGACTAGCATTTTGCCTTGATTTTTCAATTGGTATGTGCTAGCGGTGTTGAGCCTGTTTTACCTCTTCTTGAGGGCTAGCTTTGCTTTGCTTGGTTGCGTCGAGCCATTGCCCATGTCTTTGGGAACCAAGTTGTTTTGCTCTTTTCACTTGACCTTCTTCGGCTTTGCTATGCTTTTGGGTCATTTGGTTGAGTTCTCTCTTCTCCTTCTTCCTCCTTCTAATTCTATTATGATTTGTGTTGGTAGTTGACAATGCACTCATCAAGGGGGAGATTGCGGATACATGGGTGTATGCCAAGTCTCTGAGTGATGAGTGATTGTCAACTGGGATGATGCGCATGTTCTTTGGCTTGTGTTGTGCAGGTGTCGAGCACGGATACAGTGATCAGAGGCAAGGTGAAGGTCAACTAGAGACGTGCCGTGCCGATGGACCGAGAGTGGCGAAGGGCGGACGTGAGGCTTGGACTGAGGATCGGTGGCCCGAGGATCAGCTGTGGTGGCTGACAGCCTGGGACAGCGACGAGCGAATACTTGCGGTCATGTGTTGCCTGAGTCGTGGACTTGGGGACACGTGTCGGTGGACGGGGTGCGCGGGAGGTGCATCCCCTCTACAGCTTCGGTTTGGTGGTAGAGCCAGAGAAAAACCATCGGGTGGACGGTTTCCAGGTTTGGGCCTCAACACCTGGGTGCGGATGGTTTCCGAGATTGGCCGCAAAACTCGGGCTGAGGACGGTTTCCAGGTTTGGGCCTCAAAACCTGGGTGCTGCGGGTTTGCTGAGTTTGGGCCACAAAACTCAGGCGCTGGTGGGCTGGTTTCCCGGTTTGGGCCACAAAACCGGGGGTTGGCTGGAAAGGCTGGTTTCCCAGTTTGGGCCACAAAATCGGGGGTGCAGAGCGGTGGCGGCACGTGGCGGCAATCGGGAGGTTGCATCGAGGCAACGCTACGAGTTGTTTGGGCGTGGCCGTCGGATCCACCTACCATAGAGTTGGTCCAGAATAACCTTAGGGTTTAGCTGGTTCGCTCTGTAAGTAGTTAGGGTAGAGTGGGAATTAGGAATAGTTAGAATTAGGATAAGTAGGGGAAGACACCCACCTCCCCATCTATCTCAGTAATTTGCTCTTTGCCTCTAGGGTTTCCTGCTCTCCCAATCCCCTGCTGTAGCTAGCTGAGATCCGCAGAGAACCATACCTCTGTGTACTAGAGATTTTGAGGAAGTGAGGCCGTAACCTCACTGTTGTAGCCTGTGGTAGCCACACGGTTGCAGATCGATGACTTGATTCGCGTTTTGTTCGTGTTCTTCGCGTTCTTCGTTTCTCCGCGATTTTCTCGTCACTCGATCTCCCTCTCTCGTGCGTCTTTGCGAAATCCGTTTGAATCAACTTGTTCGTAATTGAAAGGAGATCATTTCCTCCGAAGGAATTTATCTAACTCCTTACGAACAAGTAGATCGGGTTCATTTCGTTTTCGTGGCGCTTTTCGGTTCATCCTCCTCCCCTTTCGATTTCTCGGTGATTGAATCGATTTGAGCGGATGATTTCTTGGGGATAGTCTCCTAACTACCCCGTGATCATATTCTCCATGTTTGGGAACGTGGGATTTTGATTTGGATCGAATTTGGAGAGATTTGGGGAGAAGGAGACTGAAATCGCCCTCTCTGCGCACTCGCAGATAGTCCGTGGTTTGACCGGCGGACAGTCCGCGCGTCGGGCTTCGACCGAGCAGTGGTCGCGTGGCTTGACTGTTTTTGCCTCGGGTGATCGGCGGACAGTCCGCCGTTGTCAGGCGCGGATAGTCCGGGCCCGAGCAGGGAGACTTCAGTAACTGTGTTGTTTTGGGGATTTTGCCGGCGGACAGTCCGCCATCCCCCCGCGGACAGTCCACGGTTGAGCCGGACAGTCCGGGACCGTACCGGCGGACAGTCCGGGATTCGGCTGTTTGTTCTGGTTTAGAGCGTTTGTTCTCCCGGTTTCTTCGTTTGGTTTCCGGACTTCTCGTTTGGCCCTAGAGCTGATCAAGGAACCTCTCTAGGTATCTTTGCTACTTGTTAGCATAGGTATTTGGGAGTTTCTCGACGTAGTCGTCTATCTACGTTCGGGACTTGGTGTTTGGGGTCATATTCGAGCCGGTGCTTTTGGCGTTTGGTTTGCTATCGCTTTGTGGTGCCTCGCTGTGATCCTAGGGATCATCCACCCTCTTCCAAGGGTCGTGGGCATCACGGTTTCGGTCGTAGCTTTCGGGGGTTGACTTTGGGACATTTGACCAAAGTTTCAAGAGAAATTTTTGAGCTCCCATTCACCCCCCCTCTGGTCGCCTTGCTTTAGCATTTTCGGTCCTTCATGGACAGTCCGGCTCCCAGTTGCGAACAGTCCGGGACCTGACCCCGGACAGTCCACGATTCGGCTGTTTGTGCAGTTTTGCTCTGGGGATTTGGCAGTTGGCTTTGGTGTTTCTCCGGGGGTTCCGCTGTACCACTAGGACATCTCCTAGGGTATCCACCTACTTGTAGGGCGTGAACTCTCCGGTCGTCTTGAGTCTTTGCTTTTGGGGTGATTTTCTGTGACAAGGACCACTCTATTCACAAGTTGAATTTGAGGCTCCCATTCACCCCCCTCTGGTCGCTAATCCGGTCCTTCAGAGTGATATTCAGGGAGGTGAACGATCCTCTTGCAGCGGCATCAAGGTGACTACGGGCTACTGGAGTGAGCCCATGATAGAAGCCTTGAATCAGGAGCCATTCCTTGATTCGATGATGTGGACATTCTCAGATGTACTCCTGAAGACGTTCCCATGCTTCGGGAATAGTCTCGTCTGCCTGCTGTTGGAAACTCGAAATCTTGGCCCGCAGAGCAGATGTCTTGCCCATTGGGAAGAATTTCATGAGAAATGCATTGGCGCACCTTCTCTATGTGTTAACATCATCGGGTTGAGCGTAAAATCATTGCATCGCTTTCCCAATCAAAGAGAATGGGAATAAACGAAGACGGATGGCGTCAGCTGTGACCCCTTTGATGGCAATGGTGCCACACACCTCTAGAAAGTGCTGGAGATGTGCATTTGCATCCTCATGTGGCTTTCCACTAAATGTACTAGCTTGCACCATAGAGATTAGCGATGGCTTAAGCTCAAATTCTACTTCTTCTATTTCTACTCTCGGTCCTAAAGTTATTCGGGCGACTGAGGGAGATGAGAAGTTAGAGACTGAGGGGCTAGCCATTGGTTGCTTGAACGATGGTGCTGAGCCTCCTTCCTTGAGGGAATCCAAGTGTGAGCTGAATCTCCGATGGGACACTAAACGATGTCTAATTCTCCTTCTGGATATCTCAGGGTTTTCTAATGTGGTTGCCTTGAATTGGTACTCACTCATACACTACCTTGCTTCACAATATAGAGAAGTAAAGGCAAAGAGGTAAACCCCCCTACAACTAATTGATACTAACTAAAGATAAATTTCTGGATTTGTTCTTATTAAAAGTTTCAAGGCTATGCTTCCCCGACAACGGCGCCAGAAATGCTTGTTGACACTTCTTAACACAATCACTAAAAGTAGACTATGGAGCCTAACCCCAGCAACGGCGCTAGACGTGTCTTGATTGGTAAAACTAATGACTATTGGATAATTCTGCAAGTGCACAGAAATTACCGATGTAGCACTTTGCCCGGGAGTATTCCAAGGTATCGTATTGATTTTATCCCAAAGGAAGCGATTGCAAGAAAGACTAATAAGAAAGAAATCCTATCTTAATATAGCTACAACTATTGTAGAGGGTGATAAACGAAGGGTAAAGGAAGGTGATGATTCAGGATAATCAAATGAGATAATTAAGGGTAACTAGTGTAGTATAGCTAGGTGGGAGGACAACGAGTGAGAAAGGTTCCTGTGAATTTATTAATTCACTCCCTTGTTCTAATTAATCAAATAGTAGATACAACTAGGATTGATTACCTTCAACTTGGTTGTCAGGGATAAACGAGACAATAGTGTGATGGAAGGTTTTTCACCTAACCCACTACTCAAGCGGATATTTGGCTTATGGACGCCTTACCTTTTAAAAACTAGCCTGAGTTCACGTGAGGGGATCTAGGTAGCCAGGAAAAATCTGTCACCTTTTGCCCATGCGCCCCTACTGTCCGTCGAAGCCAGCGGCAACCAAAGATAAGTCTTAGCCTAAGCACCACGCTTATGCTAATCCTTATTACTCTAGCTAATATACGATTAACTAAAGCACCATTTTACGGGCGATGATAAACAACCAAGATGTTTGTGTAAGGATCACAATCTAGTATGTAACTACTACAAGACTAACTAGAGCACTACAATACTATTGCAAGAATAATATTGCACAAAGGATAACACTTTGAAATGCAGAAGAAGAATATATATTATAAATAATTCTGGAAAGAGAAAGATACAAGAGCAATACCAGACTCCCCAGTACACAACTCCGGTGAACCCGAGCTTGCTCGACTCACTCTAACTCCCATACTAGACTACACTACAACTAGAAGGATAACACTTGTATCTCATATGAAGTGAATACTCTAGTGAACCATGTGTTCTCATGATGGTGGATGAAGCCTCTATTTATAGGGGAAGGTGGAGTAGGGGCTACTCCGTGCCACGTCATCAATCCGCGTGCTCCCCATCTCTCATCCCTTGGATCCACCGCCATTGCAACCGCCATGGGTGGTGGGTCTTGATTTCTTCACGTGTGAAACATGTGCAAACAACCAACATTAGATGGGGTTCACCCTGGGGTCGGCCGACCCCAGCCAATGATAGGTGGGCCCACCACTTTGCTTCTAGAAGGTGTTGATGTCACCAGGTTGAACAGTGTAGCTAGGGTCCACCAAGGCGGGGTCGGCTGACCCCCCTATTACCGGGCTGGCCCACTGTTTTGTCTCCCCTGGTGTCCCCACATGTCATGGAGCATGGTGTCATATGTTGGTTGCATTTGCTTTCTTATGTGGGCCCAAAGATCCATGTGCTTCTCATCTTTCACTGTTGGATGCAAACACATGTTTGATCTGATGGTGGAAAGTAGCTTGGTGAAGCTTCACTTGGATAGTGCCACATCATCTAGCCCGATGAGCTCCCATGGTGGGGTCGGCTGACCCCACCTTGGGTGGGTCCAGGTGTCCATTTCCTTCTTATTCTGTTATACCTGCAAATCAAATACTAAGAGTACAAGAAGAACCTTTTATTGATAAAACATGTCTATGTCATGTCATTCTTCTCTATTTTCGAGCCTGTTGACGATATTTTGATATGTATTTTTATGCTACAATTATCGTCAACAGTGTGGTGGCGATTTGTGTTTGAACTTGTGTTGTGGTGATCTGGAGTGTTCGAATGTTTTTCAACCTACCTAAGGGGAGGCCCTAGCTCCTCCTTTTATAGTTGCAAGGAGGGCACAAGATTACAGGGAGATGGGGCATACATGTGACTGCCTTAGTCAGAGGAGGAGGACAGGTACACGGTCTCTACTGTAGCGACGGGGTTAAAGGAATGGAGCTCGTCCTTCGTTGCGCTATAGCGACGCTCTTTGGCACATCTGGCCCTGTAGAGTCCTCTGCGGGCGACGTGCTGGGTATGGGCGTGACTGTGGGGGACGCGTGGTCTTTTGTGCCTTTGACTCTGCATAGTTTCAAGGCCTGGTCGGTGTTGTAGCTTCTTGGCATTGATCTGACAGAACGAGAGCCTGGATATGATGCATGTATGCCACTGGGGCTTTGGAAGTGGGTACAACATGAAGTAGGGTGATACAGTGCTCGGTAACTCCTGCATCGTCGAGTTAGGAGTGGGTGGTAGTGACTTGACCCCTACCTCGTTGCATCAGGTCGCTTGTACCGGGCAGGTACATGGCTGATGCTGTGCGAGGTCTGGTGGCACAGAGAGTTGGTATGTAGTCTTGTCAGGATATTTGGTTGGAGCAGAGGCTGCGGCTTGACTGCCCAAGCCGGGCTCGGACGAATCGGTGATTCAGCCTCCGTCCGAGGCCTGGGTGAGGCCTTGGGCGGGTCGGAGAACTTTTGGTTTGGTTGAGGCTCGGCTCCGGAGGGCTTGGGCGAATCGGGGAGATTACGTCTGTCCGAGACCTGGTGCGGGGGCCTCGGGCAAGGTAGAGAATTATCAAGCCTTGGAGGGTTCTACACGAGGGTTTGAGGAAGACGGTGAATGGTTGCACTTCTGGGTAGTCAGAGAGTAGGTGTCACTATGGATTTATGCATGTGATTGCCTTTGTTGGATTCACCGGGACTGGATTCCTGATGAATCCTCTTTATTGAGGTGTGGGTGTCGTGCGACCAACGAGGTGCAGCGGCTGGCAGTCGATGCCATCAGGCGTTTGAATGACCAGTCAGTTGCTGGTCTTGTCGGATCACGAGCGTTGGCTTCTTGACAGTCGAGCCTGGGGCTTAACCCTATAGCAGCATGGATATTGAGAGGTGCATCGTGGAAGTGGCCGCTCCATCAGGGTGTACCCCGTTAGCCAGTCGTTCACGCATGCCATGCGTTGGCATGCCTGACCTGTTGGTGGGACGACAAGCTTTTAACTGAATGGACTCTCATGACGCTCCACGCCTGCTCTTGAGTCGGTCGTACCCTCCTTGGATGGGCATGACCCGAGATAGCTAGGTGAAGGATCTTCTGAAGGGTCGAGATGGCGGACTATAGGGGGTGAATAGTCCTTTCTAAAAATAATCGCATCGGCTAACCGAAACAAATGCGGAATTAAAACTATCGGTCTAGCAAAACTACACCCCTCTACTGACACCTTAGGAAAGATCCTAAACAATGCAAATAAGGTGTCGGGCTAGCTTGAGCTCACCTAACCAATTCTAGAAGCAAGGTCACACAAACCTATGCAACTAGTACTTCAAACACCGGGGAGCTCCTACACAATCTAGTAAGCAAAGCACAAAGCTCCTAAGCTCACTAGCAATGCTCAATAACAAGGCTACACAAGCCAAATTAGAGAGCTCAACTTAGCTACCCAAACTAAGCAATGTGACTAGCAAGACTACAAGTGAACTAGTCACTCATGGGATCAACTCTATGCTACACAAGCAAAGAATGTAACTAGCAAGCTACACAAGCTAACTAGAAGCACAAGAGCAATCTACACTAGCACAAGTATATGAATAAGCAAATACAAGCTAGTGAATGGAGTTTGCAAACCACCGAGAAGACGAACACAAAGTTGACACGGTGATTTTTCTCCCGAGGTTCACTTGGTTGCCACCAAGCTAGTCCCCGTTGTGTCGACCACACACTTTGGTAGTTCGGCGGCTAATAGGCACCACACTTAGCTTGACACTCGAGCGCCGCAAGAACTCACCCACAAGTGAGGGTAACTCAATGACATGCTCTACTAGAGTTGCTCTTCGCGATCCCCGCGGGGCGAGCACAATGCCCCTCACAATCCTTCTCCGGAGCCACGCATAATCTTCATGCGGGCTTCACGACGGAGACTCAATCACCAAGCCGTCTAGGAGGTGGCAACCTCCAAGAGTAACAAGCACCACCGGCATGCAACACGAACACCTAGTGCCACTCGATGCAATCTCTCAATGCAACACACTAGCGATCACTCACTCGCAACGATTCGCAGTACCAAGCACAAGCGAGTTAGAGGGCTTCCTAGCACTCCCCAAGCATGGACACTAAGTCCCAAGGGTGCTAAGCACCAGCCACGGCCGGCCAAGCACTTCTTTTATAGCCCCAAGGGCTAAACTATCTGTTACCCCTTCAAATGGGCTGACTGCGTACTGACTGGACGCGTCCGGTCAATGTTTCATTAGTGATCGGACGCATGTTTCACTAGCATCCGGTCAATGTTGCACTGTGCGTCCGGTCGTGAACAAAGAGGTTCCAAAGACATTTTTCATCGATCGGACACGTCCAGTCACTATTGACCGGACTCACACTTAGCGTCCAATCACTATCACATGCGTGGCCTCCCGAGAACAGTGCTACAGGCGCGTCTGGTCACATGTTGCACTAGCGTCCGGTCACTATTTCACTAGTGACCGGACGCATGTTGCAATAGCATCCGGTCGCTGTTGCAGCGTCCGATCGTGCCTGAAAACCTTGTTTTCAACTCTGGTTTCTTGTCCTTTGCAAATGTGCTAACACCACCAAGTGTATACCACCTTGTGCATGTGTGTTAACATTTTCAAAGGATTAGCACTTAGCTCTTGCCTCGCCACTCGATCCTAATGTTGACACTTCTTAGCATCGCTACTAAGAATAGAGTTTGAATCTATCCCTAGCAACGGTGCTAGAAATGTTTGTTGGTATTTCTTATGTCTATTGGATAATTCCGCAAGCGCACAGAACATACTGTTGTAGCATTTCACCCAGGGGTATTCCAGGGTATCGTATTTATCCACAGGGAAGCAATGGTTAAAGAATGTAATAACTAACTATCATGTATCCACTAACTAATATACCAACTAAACCAGAGTGGGGGTAAGTGATATATATGATAAGAGCAGTGACACACAGGAGTGGTCCCAAAGATAAAAGAGTAGTCTAGCGAGCGAGGAGAACAACGAGCGAGTCTAAGGTTTCCAGAGATCTATCCCTACTTGCATGGTTCTAACTTAGCAAGACAAGGTATATCAAGCAAGATCAAAGTTCATACACAATTGCACTTCGGGTCACTAAGCTACTTAGCAACAGAAAGGGATGAGAAGGGTGCTAAGCCACCTAGCACAAGAAGACCTATGTTTTAATAACTTGCTCGCACGTGGTGGAATCAAAGCCTAGATAGGTCTGTCACCCCTACTAGGTACCACAAACAAACCGCGGAGTAAGCCGCAGACACAGGCAAGCGTATAGTCTAGACACCATGTCTACACTACATCTCACTACTCTAATCCGACATTCGGTGGAACTGATTAGAGTACCGGGTTAGGGGCGGTGAACCAGCGCAAAGGTATACTACCCTTATCTCACTATCACATAACTATGACAATGCTAACAACCACTACAACATAACTAGCATGTTGCAATAAAGTAAAGCACTAAGGCAAAGTAGAGAAGATAACTATATTAAATAACTCAAGTCTTACAAGGAAAGAAAGGAATACTAGAACCATACCAGACCTCCCGGAAGACTAGAGCTGAAGACCAGAGACTCACTCTAACTCCAAGCACTACTACTAGTACTACATCTTGAGAGAGAGTGGAGTGCTCCACCTTGTGGTGTGTTGAATGATAGGGTGAAGGCCTCTATTTATAGTGGAGGTGGAGTAGGGCTACTCCGGTGCCACATCAGTGATCCGCGTGATCCTCCTCTCTTCACCCTTGGATCCACCGCCATGACAACCGACTTGGATGAATGGCTTGGATATTCTTCATGTGTGAAACATGCACTTTGCCACCGACTTGGATGAGGGTCACCATGGGGTCGGCCGACCCCTGTCCCTGACATGTGGGCCCGGGGTACATCTTCTAGAAGGTGCTGATGTCACCCTGATGAATAGTCCTGCCGGGTCCCACCAAGGTGGGGGGGGTCGGCCGACCCCCCTATGACAGGGCTGGCCCACCTTCTTCTCTCCCTTGGTGACCCCACATGTCATGGAGCAAGTCTTGTGAAGTTGGTTGCATTTGGTTTTCGGTGTGGTCCCATGAATTCATGTGCTTCTCATCTTGCACCATTGAGCAAAAGCACATGCTTGATCCAATGGTTGATATTGGCTTGAACATGCTTCTCTTGGATCATGCCATGTCACCATGGCCGAGGTGGCCCAATGGTGGGGTCGACCGACCCCCATGGTGGGCCCACCTGGCCTCATTTTGTTCATTTTGCCATCTCCTATAAGTTCACAAGCTAAGAGTACAAGTGGAACTTATTAGTGAATATGCTCATGATATGCTATTCTTCCTTGAAACCGAGGCCTGTTGACGGTATTTTGAAAAGGCAAAACATGCTATAACTTCCGTCAACAAGATCCCCCAAGCTTAACCTTTGCTCGTCTCGAGCAAATAATCAAACTTGGCCTCGGTGGATCAGTATTGTTGCGATGCATCACATTTCAAGAGTACCATGTGCACAACAAAGTTCTTCTGTTTGAATGGAAAAATTAGCTATGTAAATCACCCATATTACCTTAGTAATCTATGGGGTTTATGGCTTTTCCTTTGTCTTAGGTGGTTGAAACATAGAACAGTTTGACTTGAGCACTAACTTTCTTGTTTTTAACAAGTTTCATACCCGAGGTTTTGCAATATTTTTCAAAAGAAAGACTTAATGTTCCTCATATGGTTCTCTCATGTCGCTCAAATGGTGTATGATTCCTCACCAAGGCATATGATAAGTGTTGCCTTCTTTATTTCATCCTACTTCTAAACAGGCTTATGTGTAGCTCAAGGTAGAGATGAAAGAAGATGGCATACTTACTTGCATTTTGTTGCGAAGTCAAAGCTCAGATCCTTGAAGAGAAGTGTCATACTCCCAGATCAAGATGTGCAAGTGTGTGGTGTATGGTGGACTAGATTGCTTCTTTATTTGATAAGATCTATCTCTCTATTTTCTTTTTCTTTTTCTCTCTTTTCTAATGAGACATGGCTAGGATTTTTTTTTGTTTTTTTTTGTTTTCATGGACTTTCACTTGTCCATCTTTTTTTCATCTTTATTTTGCCTAGCCTTTTGAGTCTCATCTACTAAATAATTGAGAGAGATTTCCTAACACTTGGAGTATGAAGCAACCTATTTGGTGGAAATGAAAGGCATGTTTTTGCGTACTTCCAGTGTAGAAGCAGCATGTATATTAGGTGTGTACGTGATCTTGATCTTAGGAGCATGAAAAGTCTCTTAACAAGGGTCAACAAGACTCGACAACACTCAATACAAAGCAAATAGCCTATGTAGAAGGTTTGTAAACATGTAAAGCATATATGGTTGTGGTAGGAATTTATCACCATTGAGGAACAATTAAGATTTTGATCATTTTAAGAATAAATTCTCCGGTAATCTATCATGCTTAGAACAATATTATAGCAGCTCTTGTCTTACTATATCATGTCTCTCAACAACTTAGACTTAGTTTTAGCACTTGCAACCCACAAAGTTTTCAGTTTCATGATGGTTTAAATGAGCTAAGTAATCCATACTTAGAGAAATACTAAGTTGTAAACTAGGCACTAGAGAAACATTAGCAAGGCAACTAGTCATGATTTCCATGGGGAAGATAGACATATATGAGACATATGTGCTAAGGGGAATACTAAGCAAATATTTTTGGTATTTTCCTTTTTTTAAAAAAATGCAATGAGAAAACTAATTGAAACGTAAATAACTTAAGATACAGGACTTACCTTGGTGGGGGAGAGGATCTCCCCCAAGCTTGGTTCTTGCCAATGCTCTTTGTGTTGCCATAGTGAGTGGGGGAGGGGTTCCTCCCCCAAGCTTGCTCTTTTCAATGTGACATGGTGCTGATGTTATGACTTGGATTCCACCATGGCCTTACTTTTATCACCATACCTGCACTTGAAACACTTGTACACCTTTCCACACTCTCCAAGTCAATGGTTACTCCCCATGATTTATACAACCAATACCTCTCACACGGGAGTGGTTGTTTGGTTATACAATCATGGTGAAGCATAAACAAAGACTAGTTTGATCCATTTTAAGCATGTGCGAATAAAGTGTCTTTATACTATCAGCCTTCTAAGTGTAGGTACATAGAGCATAAAGGCAAAACTTGCAAGAATAGAGAACAAGAAGCTCTAGAGACAAGAAAAGACTGCTCTGAAGAGCTTATTTCATGGGAGACATCTTTTCATAGATTTATCATGCAAGCTAAAGGCAAGACACATATTCTTTTTAGCAAACGATAAAACATTATTAGTTCATCATTTTAAAGTTCTCACATAACAGCATAGATCGTGAGCATCCAACAAAAGCATGAGATACAAGGTAGGATTATGAATGTCAATGGATTCAGGATATATAGACAATTAAGTTGTCTAGTTTTAGCATGCTAGAAAGATTATCAATCCATTTTCAAAGTCATTATCCATACCTGGCTTGTGTAGAGGGTTCAAATCATGACACATGTAGGTGAGTCCACGTGGCAGAACCTTCATTTGCATTGATTATGGTTTGGCTCAAGCATCATACCTTGGTGTCATGAGGTGATGCTCCATTTATGTAACACCTCTAGTGTTTAAGCATGTAATTAACTTGACATATCATCATTAGCATCATTAATCATCTTGATCATGATTTCATGTGTATGCATTTGCTTAGTGTATCATTTTATGTGAGGTACCTCTATTGCAAAAACCCTTGTTAGCCCACTTCTTCCTATAGGGGCAAAATGGTAATTTCACCTCTGTGCCTAGTTCTATGTAATTCTTGTTCAAATTTAGTGCCCTGATGTTTGTTGCTTTGATCAAAGTTCAAAAATCAGATTTGATTTGATTTTCCTTTTGCAAAACCCTAAAATCCCAAATCCTGGATTTATCCCCTTTTTGATAACTTTTTCAAAATTCAAAATTTTGAGTTGGTTCAAAAAGCAAAGTTGTGAATCTGATCAAGAGGAACAACTTTGGTATTTACAGATTTCCATGTTTCTATATAAAATTTGAAGTAATTTCAAATTCATTCAAATTCCAGTTTTTGTCCCCTTTTCAGTTTTAAAAAGTTATTCAAAAACTATTGAGTTTCAGAAAAGGTGTATATTAGCAAAGTTATAGGTTTTGTCAAATGGAACAACTTTCTTATTGGAAGATTTTCAAGTTCAGTTTGAAATCCAGAGTAATTTTGATTTGAATCAAGTTTGAAAAAAAAGTCCCCTTTTCTGTTTTTGAATATAGTTCAAAAACTATTTGGAATTTGAAAATGTTCATACTGACAAAGTTGTAGATCTCATTTTTCTGAACAACTTTGGTGTTTTGAGTTTTTGTCGCACAGTTCAATTTTTGAGAGTAATTTGCAAAATACAGAAACTAGCCAAAAGTCAAACCCTACACCCTAGACTGTTCATCTTCCCAGGCGAGCTAGGGGGGGGGCCGGCCGCGCGCCTTCGCCGGAGTTCGCATGCCGCCGCGTGTCCGAAGCTCTTTCGGCCAAACCGACTCCACGCCGATGCTCAGCGCATCATTGCGCACGCGCCTGAGCCCCAGTTGACATCTTCCCCGTCCCCTACCGCCCGCAGTTCGTCGCCGCCGCGTGTTCGCCACCGGCGAGCACAACGCCCGGTCCCTGCGTGCCAAACCGCTGACCCTTGGCCTCGCACTCGATTGCGCACGCACTGAGCCACCTTATCCGCCCCCGCGCGCGTCTTGCCAGCCTCTCGCCGCGGCTATAAGAGCCCCGCCGAGCCGGCCGGAGTGGAACCCAACTCCGCCACCGTGGCCAGAGCAAGCCCGAGCCTCCGCTTCTCTCCCAGCTAGCCCAGAAGCTCCGCCAAGTCCTTGCGCAGCTTCACCACCCCTCAATTTGGTCGCTACCGCCTCCATTCGCCCGGCGTAGCTCGTCGTTGTCATCTCCGGCGAGAATCCCGTCGAGGTCGGGATCGTGAAATACTCCCTCTCCGGCCTTGATCATCCTCCACTGACCCCCGCATCACCTTCCCTACTCCTTTGCGCCTCTGACTGCCCCCTTGTGGTCGCTTGTGTCGCACAGGAACGCCGAGACGACGATCGCCGCCGTCCGCCGTCCGCCGGTCACCGTCGAACTCACCCCTCCGTTCATCCCCTCACCGCGCTGAGTCCTCTAATCGACCGCCGGTGAGCTCCTGAAACTCTCCATGCCCTCGGTTTCGCCGCGGAGTGGCTGTAGTGCCCGGCGCAGCAGCGCCGCCGCCGTCGGCCGGCCGCCGGTGAGCGAGGGAGAAGAACAGTGCCGATTTTCTATTTCTTCAAACATGTGAATAGTGCTCTGTTTTCTTTTTTTTTGTGTGATTTTCTGTGTGCATCCAAAAATTCTGAAATTTTTGTGGTAGACTCTTTATGATCTGGAGTATTTTATAAAAATATGAAACTTGAGTTTTGTGCAAAAATTTGAAAATATAAAATTCCCCTTTTAATTGAAAAATGAAGGTTTTGGTATTTTTGGAGAGTGATCTATAACTCCAAAAATCTTGAGATAAATTTTTGTGACCTTTTTATGACATGCTGAACCTCTGGTAAAATTTTGAAGTCTTTTGGAACAAGTTGATTTTTGAGCATTTATTTTAATTCTTGAATAGTGCCTTTTGTTAATTAAATGTCTAGAATTATTTGAGCACCTTAATGACCTCCAAAAATTATGAAATTTGTTTTGCCATCTATCTACACCATAATGAACTTATGTGATTAATTTGGTAATTTTTGGAGCAACTTCATAAAATGACCTTTTAAATAAATTAAGAAAATAGAAAAGATGGATTAGGGTTGGTAATAAGTGTTTGATGATGTGATCTTTGGATTGATTGATGTTCATAGACCCCTACCCTTTGGTCTATGATGTTTGTGATGCTATGTTTGGTTGATGCTTAGGATAATTATAATAAGGGCTAGTTTAATCAATATTGCTTAAGGAAGAAATGGTTACCTTTTATGCTCAACCTAGATTTCGACTATGCCTTGTTTAAGAGTAATCTAGAATCAGTGGAATTGTCTTGCACCGTAAGTCCATATCATCATTCTCATGAGCATTCATCATTGCATCCGTATAGTTGACGAAGAAGGACCTGAAGTCGAGGTAGCCACCGAAGGATCTGTCCCCGAGGCAACCCCGAGCTCCGGCACCTACACCACCAACCCCGAGTCTGCTCTTTTTGCCATCCAAGGCAAGCCCCGGTGCATTTAACCCTTCCTTGAATTTATAAAGTGATTTCCTTAAATGCTTTTGAGTTAAATTATTGCATTAGGTTTATAGGAGTTGAGTGATATCCTAACTGATGCATTATCCACCTTGACCACTGATACACCCGAAGCCTGCTTTTCAAAAGTATTTGAAAAATGCTTAGCAATGCTTATGGAATTAGACTTTGCAATAAAAGTGCCAATTTCAAAAGTGTGATCACTGAAAGAAAACTTTATGGGAATTTCTGGTTTACTCCCAGTATTGGCTAAGTATCTGATCCGTACTTAGTCAATAGGAAGGAGAGGTTGTCCTTGCGTACGGTGCCGTCATGTTGTAGTCCGGGACTCAACAGTTGACACCGACCGGGACAGGGTTGAAAAACCGACAGGACCTGTACTCTTGGGTTAGAGTCCCGAGGTGCTTGTCGCTGGCGGAAAAATGTAGGGACCATCCGTATGGGGGCCTGCTGGTCAAGACTTGTAACTATTCACATACTACGGAAAGCTCTGGCTCCGAGAAATCCATTTTTGGACCGAAAACCGCGCACTGGGAGTGGAGAGATGGCGGAAGTAGCATGTACCCACGTGTCAGGACCTGTACTCTTGGGTTAGAGTCCCGAGGTACTTGTCGCTGGCGGAAAATTGGAGTGGTGTACTGTACTTCCGGGTGGCGTAGGACCGGGCCCAATCTTGGAGGAATCGTGGTAGACGAGTTGGCATATGCAAGCTTGGGTGCTACATATGCAGTGTGAATAGGGATCCTCAGCTGAGTATTATTTATCCGGATTAACGTTGCTCCTCGGTTATGGAGACTTGGTCCACTGACTGTCAACGGAGAGTGGTTCTCAACTAGGAATGTTTTGAAATGTAAAATGCATCATGAATGATGAAGAATTGAGGAATACCGAATCTTTCAAAAATAAAATAAGGTTTACAAAATGCTTTTCTGCAAAATACTTGATCTTGCTTAAGCCTTACCTTGACTACCCTAAGCCTTCATTCCTGAGTCTTCTCCCTTTTTCTTTAGTCGGGTAAGTCTTGTTGAGTACCTTTGTACTCAGGGTTCTATTACCCATGTTGCAGGTATGGCAGATTCCTCAGTATGCCTTGGACCCTGCTGTGTGACTGTCGTTCAAGAAGAGGCCAATGAGGCCGATGAGTGATTATTCACCCTCGGGCTGGGTGAAGTATCTTTACCTTCAGTTGTTGTCATATGCTACTCTGCCAACTCTATCTATTTGAACTATGGTCTGTAATAACTTCACTTTAATTTTATGTTGAACCCTGGTTTGTAAAACTATTGTTATCTAAGTCTTCCGCTATTTACTCCGATGTTATTTGTCAAAATGTTCAAGAGATTGTAACTGAATTGTGAGATGATCCTGCGGACATCGGGCACTGATGTAGCCCAGTAGCGGAACCGGTCTTAATCTCTTGGCTGTACGGATCGACTGTCAGTGGTTGACGGTGATCAGTGGGCCATGGGATTAGAGCCGTTACGTTACAGAGTGGTATCGGAGCATCTCACTATGACGTTGCAATCTTTTTGCGAAAACTTCAAAATGTTTTTAACAAAAACTAAACTTGACTATTTTGAGTCCAAATTGCTTCTCTCATCTCATCTTGTCTTTGGCAACTAGTAGCAAGACAACTTGTATAAGCCCTATGTACCTTACCTTAGTAATTGCATTGCCTTGTTCCGTAGGAACGATTCATGCATCATGTCACAATCACTTAAGTTTATAAAAGAGTTCGTTGGGTTAGTATGCCTATACCTTTTTCTTGCTAGCCTTTCTCATCTATAACCTCTTGTCCAGATATGGCCATCATCAAGCGGACTGCCCGCAAGTCGACTGGACCGAACGGTGTGCCGCGTCACCAGCTGGCGCCACGCACCGGAGAAGAGACTGGAGAATCCTCCAATGGTCATCGCTTTCCCCGCCGCACCCGCAAGCAGCTGAAGGAGGAAATCAAGAATCTGAAGGCTGAAATGGAGAACATGGAGCATGACTTCTACCTTTCCCGCATGGAGTTTTATGAGGCACGAGCTTCCCTGGAGCAGGCCAACCGGAACACGGTTCGTGCTATCGAGCAGCGCAATGATGCTTGGACCCGCGAGGACGTTACCAGAGCCCAGCTCCATGGACTACAGCAATACACCGCCCAAATCGAGCAGTTCAATGATATGCTTCATGAAGAAGTACATCAGCTGCACGACCAGCTTCACCCCGTGATTCCACCAGTTGCTGAGGACCCCGAAGACGGAGTCGTGGAGGAACCTGAAGTGGAACACGAGCCCGATCAGAATGAGGAAGTGGAACCTGCTGAAGATGTCCACGTTGAAGATGAAGATGAGGAGGAAGAGCCTGAGCTTATCATCAAGGATGATGATGATGACGAAGAGTTGATCTTCATCGATGATGATTAGACTCCTTGTGTCTGTACCATCTGCTTACCTAAAACCTTAGACTAGGTTTGGGGGCGTTAGTCTATCTGTTGCCAAGTCTGGCATGTATCTTTCCTTTCGTACCTTTTCCCTTATCAGTCTGTTGTCATCTTTATCAAGCCAGCTATCTTTGTATCAGTGAAGTTGTCAATCAAGTTGTTTCAGAACCTTTGTCCTTATATGCTGAGTTCCGAGTTGCTTGTACAGATGCTTGTGAACACCCGTACCGGAGCCGGAGGTTCTGATGATGCCAACATCCCAAACCCTCCACCTGTACCAGCTACCCTAGCAGATGCCATTGCAGCCTTGGCCGCCGCTGCCAATCTGATGGCTCAGAATCAAGGGCAGCAGAACAACGGCAACAGTGGTCGCCGCAACAACCAAGAGACAACCTATGTGGACTTCACTGAAACACGACCACCGGTCTTCACAAAGGCCGATGAACCTCTCGAGGCTGACGACTGGTTACGCACCATGGAACAGAAGTTCAGTCTACTGCACTGCACGGAGGTCCAGAAGCCTCGGTTCGCTTCTCAGCAGCTCCGTGGTCCTGCAAGTGCCTGGTACGCCAACCTGTTGGCGGCCCAGCCGGAAGGTCATCAGCTGACATGGGAAGAGTTCTGCACCGCTTTCAGAGCACATCACATCCCTTCGGGATTGATGAAAATGAAGTTGGATCAGTTCTTGGCCCTGCAACAGAAAGATTCCACCGTCATGCAGTACGTGGGACAATTCAACCACCTCAGCCAGTATGCCTCCGACTATGTCAACACAGAGGAAAAGAAGAGAGATTGTTTTCTCAGGGGTCTGCACCCTAAGATTCGCAAAGGTCTGTCCAACAACCTAAACGGATCCTACCATGATGTCGTTGACCGTGCTGTTGCTTACGAGGAAAGCAACCGCCAGTATCAGGAAGAGAAGAAGAAGAAGAAGGCTGGGTCTAGCAGTTTCTCCAGCAACCATAAGCGCCCAAGAATCATCTACCACCCCAGCCACCACCAAAACCGTGCCCCATACCCCCATCAGCAAGTGGTCGTTCGTACCGCGGCCACCACCCACAATGCCAACCAGCAAAGTGCCACTCAGCCGAACGCCCCCGGTGTTCATGTCACCACCCCACAAACAGCTTACAACCATCCATGCTACAACTGTGGCCAAGTTGGTCACTGGTCTCGCGAGTGCCCAAAACCCAAGAAGAATGCCCAGCATGCACAGAAAGGCCCTGGAGGATCACAGCAGCAGCACCATGCACCGCAGCAGCACGTCCAGAAGGGCAAGCTTGTCAGGAAGCACGGGCAAGTCTACTTCACCACCGTCAGTAACATCCCAGACGGAGAGCCCGTCATGCTCGGTAGGTTCCCTGTTGCCAATCATCCTGCAGTCGTCTTGTTTGATTCTGGTGCATCGCATTCCTTCATCAGTCGCGCTTTTGTCATCAAGCATAAGTTGCCCATGGGGGAGTTAAAAGAAAGTTTCTGCATACTTTCGCCTGGAGGGCGGATAAATACTAAGGAAGTGGTCCGCAGTATACCAGTAATGTTGGGGAAACATGTCTTTCCTACCACCATGATAGTACTGCGCGATCAAGAGATAGATGTCATCTTAGGCATGAATTGGATGTGTCAGTATAAAGCCATGATAGACATCTTGAATAGAGTTGTGAGAGTGGATATTCCTAACAGTACTGCCAAACTCCTTCTCCAACTTCCTATGCCTTCAAAACCAGCTACCACACAGCTAAATGCTACCTATGATCAAGGGATCCGAGACATTCCTGTAGTCTGTGAGTTCCCTGATGTTTTTCCTGAAGATTTACCTGGTCTGCCTCCCGACCGTGATGTTGAGTTTGCTATAGAGCTAAAGCCCGGGACTGCTCCTATATCCCGTAGAGCTTATCGAATGCCTCCCAGAGAGTTGGCAGAGCTGAAGATCCAATTGCAAGAACTATTGGATAAGGGTCTCATTCGCCCAAGTTCATCTCCTTGGGGCTGTCCTGCTATCTTTGTGAAGAAGAAGGACAAAAGCCTTCGTCTGTGCGTTGACTATCGCCCGCTCAACGAAGTCACCATCAAAAATAAATACCCCTTGCCTCGTATTGATCTTCTGTTTGACCAGTTATCTGGAGCCAGAGTGTTTTCCAAGATCGACCTCAGATCTGGCTATCACCAAATAAAAATTCGTCCCGAAGATATTCCCAAAACCGCTTTCACCACCAGATACGGTCTATATGAGTACTTGGTCATGTCTTTTGGCTTGACCAATGCCCCCGCTCATTTCATGTATCTCATGAACTCTGTGTTCATGCCAGAGCTCGATAAATTTGTAGTCGTGTTCATTGACGACATCCTTGTTTATTCAAGAACCCCTGAAGATCATGCCAAGCACCTTCGTGTCGTTCTCTCTCGTCTCAGAGATCACCAGCTGTATGCCAAGTTCAGTAAATGTGAATTCTGGCTAGATCGAATTCAATTCCTTGGTCATGTCCTGTCCGCTGAGCGTGTGTCAGTTGACCCTGGAAAAGTGGCAGATATCTTGGATTGGAAGCCTCCTACCACTGTCCGCGAAGTTCGCAGCTTCATGGGAATGGCTGGATACTATCGTCGTTTCATCCCAGACTTCTCCAGAGTTGCCAAGCCTATCACAGAGTTGTTGAAGAATTCCGTGGATTTTGTTTGGTCAACAGCCTGTGAGCAAGCTTTTCAAGCCTTGAAGAAACTACTAACTACATCACCAGTCCTAGCTCAACCAGACATCGAGAAACCCTTTGATGTATACTGTGATGCATCTGGTACTGGGTTAGGCTGTGTTTTGATGCAAGAAGGTCGAGTGATCGCTTATGCCTCACGGCAGCTTAGGCGACATGAGGAGAATTATCCAACCCATGACCTTGAGTTAGCAGCAGTGGTGCATGCTTTGAAGATATGGCGTCATTATCTGTTGGGCAGTACTTGCAATGTGTACACCGATCACAAGAGCCTGAAGTATATCTTCACCCAAGAAGAGCTGAACATGAGGCAGCGAAGATGGCTTGAGTTAATCAAGGACTATGATATCGAAGTGCATTACCATCCTGGTAAGGCAAATGTAGTTGCCGATGCCCTCAGTCGCAAGTCATACTGCAACTGTCTGACGACGAAGCCCTATGATCTTTCCTTGTGCCATGCTCTTGAAAGGATGGGTATTGAGATAGTTCCGCAAGGAAGCCTGAACAATGTCAGGATAGAAACATCGGTCAAGGAACAAGTCATCGCTGCACAGAAAGATAACCCTGGAATCAAGCACATCATCGAAAAGGTCCAGACCGGTAAGACTGATTGTTTCAGGATCGATGATGTAGGAGTTGTTTGGTTCAAGAACCGTCTAGTAGTTCCCAAGGTGCCTGAGTTGAGACAGTTGATCCTTGATGAGGCACACCTGTCTAGGTTTTCCATCCACCCCGGCAGCAACAAGATGTACCAGGATCTAAGACAGAGATTCTGGTGGACAAAGATGAAGATTGAAATCGCTCGCTATGTCGCTCGCTGTGATACTTGCCAGAAAGTCAAAGCCGTGCACTTGAAGCCTGGAGGAGAATTGCAGCCTTTATCTGTACCTGCCTGGAAGTGGGAAGATATCAGTATGGATTTTATCAATGGATTACCCAAGACTCAAAAGGGATTCGATTCCATTTGGGTAATCGTGGACCGACTCACCAAACAAGCTCACTTTCTGCCAGTCAAGACCAGCTACGCCGTCCCCACGTATGCCGCCTTGTACAAGAACAACATAGTGAAGCTTCATGGAATACCCAAGACCATTATCTCTGATCGTGGTACTCAGTTTGTCGCAAAGTTCTGGAAAGCGTTCCATACCTCACTTGGAACCAAGCTCTTGCATAGTACAGCATATCATCCACAAACAGATGGACAAACTGAGCGAGTCAACCAAGTGTTAGAGGATATGTTGAGAGCATGTGTGCTCACCTTCGCAGATACTTGGGATGACTGTTTGCCCTTGGCAGAGTTCTCATATAATAACAGTTATCAAGAAAGCATCAAAATGGCACCCTTTGAAGCACTGTACGGTCGTCGTTGTCGTACACCCCTCAGTTGGTCTGAGCCCGGAGAAAGAGAATTCTTTGGAGTTGACCTGGTCAAAGATATGGAAGAGAAAGTCAAGCAGATACAAGAGAACATGAAGATTGCCCAATCCCGACAAAAGAGTTATGCTGACAAGAGACGTCGACCTCTGAAGTTTCAAGTTGGAGATTACGTATATCTCAAGGTCTCACCAACCAAAGGAGTCACTCGTTTTGGAGTCAAGGGAAAGTTAGCACCCCGCTACATTGGTCCGTTTGAGATTTTGGAATGTTGTGGCAAGGTAGCTTACAAGCTGAAGTTGCCCGATCATCTCTCTGCTGTCCACAATGTTTTCCATGTCTCCCAACTCAAGAAGTGCCTCCGAGTACCAGAACATGTCGTGGAAGTTGAAGGTGTCGAGCTAGAGCCTGATCTATCCTACTCGGAATATCCAGTTCGCGTGTTGGATCACAAAGATCGAGTTACTCGAAGAACTACCACAAGGTGGTACAAAATCCAATGGAACCAGCACTCTGAAGAAGAAGCTACTTGGGAATCTGAAGACTTCTTGGCAAAGAACTATCCCGACTTTCTCGAATCCGTGTCTATGTAAAGTTTGCCTTTTTCCCTTCTTTGTCCTTTCTTAAGACGCAGAATCTCGGGGCGAGATTTCTTTAAGGGGGGAAGGCTGTAACACCTCTGGTGTTTAAGCATGTAATTAACTTGACATATCATCATTAGCATCATTAATCATCTTGATCATGATTTCATGTGTATGCATTTGCTTAGTGTATCATTTTATGTGAGGTACCTCTATTGCAAAAACCCTTGTTAGCCCACTTCTTCCTATAGGGGCAAAATGGTAATTTCACCTCTGTGCCTAGTTCTATGTAATTCTTGTTCAAATTTAGTGCCCTGATGTTTGTTGCTTTGATCAAAGTTCAAAAATCAGATTTGATTTGATTTTCCTTTTGCAAAACCCTAAAATCCCAAATCCTGGATTTATCCCCTTTTTGATAACTTTTTCAAAATTCAAAATTTTGAGTTGGTTCAAAAAGCAAAGTTGTGAATCTGATCAAGAGGAACAACTTTGGTATTTACAGATTTCCATGTTTCTATATAAAATTTGAAGTAATTTCAAATTCATTCAAATTCCAGTTTTTGTCCCCTTTTCAGTTTTAAAAAGTTATTCAAAAACTATTGAGTTTCAGAAAAGGTGTATATTAGCAAAGTTATAGGTTTTGTCAAATGGAACAACTTTCTTATTGGAAGATTTTCAAGTTCAGTTTGAAATCCAGAGTAATTTTGATTTGAATCAAGTTTGAAAAAAAGTGCCCTTTTCTGTTTTTGAATATAGTTCAAAAACTATTTGGAATTTGAAAATGTTCATATTGACAAAGTTGTAGATCTCATTTTTCTGAACAACTTTGGTGTTTTGAGTTTTTGTCGCACAGTTCAATTTTTGAGAGTAATTTGCAAAATACAGAAACTAGCCAAAAGTCAAACCCTACACCCTAGACTGTTCATCTTCCCAGGCGAGCTAGGGGGGGGCCCGGCCGCGCGCCTTCGCCGGAGTTCGCATGCCGCCGCGTGTCCGAAGCTCTTTCGGCCAAACCGACTCCACGCCGATGCTCAGCGCATCATTGCGCACGCGCCTGAGCCCCAGTTGACATCTTCCCCGTCCCCTACCGCCCGCAGTTCGTCGCCGCCGCGTGTTCGCCACCGGCGAGCACAACGCCCGGTCCCTGCGTGCCAAACCGCTGACCCTTGGCCTCGCACTCGATTGCGCACGCACTGAGCCACCTTATCCGCCCCCGCGCGCGTCTTGCCAGCCTCTCGCCGCGGCTATAAGAGCCCCGCCGAGCCGGCCGGAGTGGAACCCAACTCCGCCACCGTGGCCAGAGCAAGCCCGAGCCTCCGCTTCTCTCCCAGCTAGCCCAGAAGCTCCGCCAAGTCCTTGCGCAGCTTCACCACCCCTCAATTTGGTCGCTACCGCCTCCATTCGCCCGGCGTAGCTCGTCGTTGTCATCTCCGGCGAGAATCCCGTCGAGGTCGGGATCGTGAAATACTCCCTCTCCGGCCTTGATCATCCTCCACTGACCCCCGCAACACCTTCCCTACTCCTTTGCGCCTCTGACTGCCCCCTTGTGGTCGCTTGTGTCGCACAGGAACGCCGAGACGACGATCGCCGCCGTCCGCCGTCCGCCGGTCACCGTCGAACTCACCCCTCCATTCATCCCCTCACCGCGCTGAGTCCTCTAATCGACCGCCGGTGAGCTCCTGAAACTCTCCATGCCCTCGGTTTCGCCGCGGAGTGGCTGTAGTGCCCGGCGCAGCAGCGCCGCCGCCGTCGGCCGGCCGCCGGTGAGCGAGGGAGAAGAACAGTGCCGATTTTCTATTTCTTCAAACATGTGAATAGTGCTCTGTTTTCTTTTTTTTTGTGTGATTTTCTGTGTGCATCCAAAAATTCTGACATTTTTGTGGTAGACTCTTTATGATCTGGAGTATTTTATAAAAATATGAAACTTGAGTTTTGTGCAAAAATTTGAAAATATAAAATTCCCCTTTTAATTGAAAAATGAAGGTTTTGGTATTTTTGGAGAGTGATCTATAACTCCAAAAATCTTGAGATAAATTTTTGTGACCTTTTTATGACATGCTGAACCTCTGGTAAAATTTTGAAGTCTTTTGGAACAAGTTGATTTTTGAGCATTTATTTTAATTCTTGAATAGTGCCTTTTGTTAATTAAATGTCTAGAATTATTTGAGCACCTTAATGACCTCCAAAAATTATGAAATTTGTTTTGCCATCTATCTACACCATAATGAACTTATGTGATTAATTTGGTAATTTTTGGAGCAACTTCATAAAATGACCTTTTAAATAAATTAAGAAAATAGAAAAGATGGATTAGGGTTGGTAATAAGTGTTTGATGATGTGATCTTTGGATTGATTGATGTTCATAGACCCCTACCCTTTGGTCTATGATGTTTGTGATGCTATGTTTGGTTGATGCTTAGGATAATTATAATAAGGGCTAGTTTAATCAATATTGCTTAAGGAAGAAATGGTTACCTTTTATGCTCAACCTAGATTTCGACTATGCCTTGTTTAAGAGTAATCTAGAATCAGTGGAATTGTCTTGCACCGTAAGTCCATATCATCATTCTCATGAGCATTCATCATTGCATCCGTATAGTTGACGAAGAAGGACCTGAAGTCGAGGTAGCCACCGAAGGATCTGTCCCCGAGGCAACCCCGAGCTCCGGCACCTACACCACCAACCCCGAGTCTGCTCTTTTTGCCATCCAAGGCAAGCCCCGGTGCATTTAACCCTTCCTTGAATTTATAAAGTGATTTCCTTAAATGCTTTTGAGTTAAATTATTGCATTAGGTTTATAGGAGTTGAGTGATATCCTAACTGATGCATTATCCACCTTGACCACTGATACACCCGAAGCCTGCTTTTCAAAAGTATTTGAAAAATGCTTAGCAATGCTTATGGAATTAGACTTTGCAATAAAAGTGCCAATTTCAAAAGTGTGATCACTGAAAGAAAACTTTATGGGAATTTCTGGTTTACTCCCAGTATTGGCTAAGTATCTGATCCGTACTTAGTCAATAGGAAGGAGAGGTTGTCCTTGCGTACGATGCCGTCGTGTTGTAGTCCGGGACTCAACAGTTGACACCGACCAGGACAGGGTTGAAAAACCGACAGGACCTGTACTCTTGGGTTAGAGTCCCGAGGTGCTTGTCGCTGGCGGAAAAATGTAGGGACCATCCGTATGGGGGCCTGCTGGTCAAGACTTGTAACTATTCACATACTACGGAAAGCTCTGGCTCCGAGAAGTCCATTTTTGGACCGACAACCGCGCACTGGGAGTGGAGAGATGGCGGAAGTAGCATGTACCCACGTGTCAGGACCTGTACTCTTGGGTTAGAGTCCCGAGGTACTTGTCGCTGGCAGAAAATTGGAGTGGTGTACTGTACTTCCGGGTGGCGTAGGACCGGGCCCAATCTTGGAGGAATCGTGGTAGACGAGTTGGCATATGCAAGCTTGGGTGCTACATATGCAGTGTGAATAGGGATCCTCAGCTGAGTATTATTTATCCGGATTAACGTTGCTCCTCGGTTATGGAGACTTGGTCCACTGACTGTCAACGGAGAGTGGTTGTCAACTAGGAATGTTTTGAAATGTAAAATGCATCATGAATGATGAAGAATTGAGGAATACCGAATCTTTCAAAAATAAAATAAGGTTTACAAAATGCTTTTCTGCAAAATACTTGATCTTGCTTAAGCCTTACCTTGACTACCCTAAGCCTTCATTCCTGAGTCTTCTCCCTTTTTCTTTAGTCGGGTAAGTCTTGTTGAGTACCTTTGTACTCAGGGTTCTATTACCCATGTTGCAGGTATGGCAGATTCCTCAGTATGCCTTGGACCCTGCTGTGTGACTGTCGTTCAAGAAGAGGCCGATGAGGCCGATGAGTGATTATTCACCCTCGGGTTGGGTGAAGTATCTTTACCTTCAGTTGTTGTCATATGCTACTCTGCCAACTCTATCTATTTGAACTATGGTCTGTAATAACTTCACTTTAATTTTATGTTGAACCCTGGTTTGTAAAACTATTGTTATCTAAGTCTTCCGCTATTTACTCCGATGTTATTTGTCAAAATGTTCAAGAGATTGTAACTGAATTGTGAGATGATTCTGCGGACATCGGGCACTGATGTAGCCCAGTAGCGGAACCGGTCTTAATCTCTTGGCTGTACGGATCGACTGTCAGTGGTTGACGGTGATCAGTGGGCCATGGGATTAGAGCCGTTACGTTACAGTACTTAGTCAATAGGAAGGAGAGGTTGTCCTTGCGTACGGTGCCGTCATGTTGTAGTCCGGGACTCAACAGTTGACACCGACCGGGACAGGGTTGAAAAACCGACAGGACCTGTACTCTTGGGTTAGAGTCCCGAGGTGCTTGTCGCTGGCGGAAAAATGTAGGGCCCATCCGTATGGGGGCCTGCTGGTCAAGACTTGTAACTATTCACATACTACGGAAAGCTCTGGCTCCGAGAAATCCATTTTTGGACCGACAACCGCGCACTGGGAGTGGAGAGATGGCGGAAGTAGCATGTACCCACGTGTCAGGACCTGTACTCTTGGGTTAGAGTCCCGAGGTACTTGTCGCTGGCGGAAAATTGGAGTGGTGTACTGTACTTCCGGGTGGCGTAGGACCGGGCCCAATCTTGGAGGAATCGTGGTAGACGAGTTGGCATATGCAAGCTTGGGTGCTACATATGCAGTGTGAATAGGGATCCTCAGCTGAGTATTATTTATCCGGATTAACGTTGCTCCTCGGTTATGGAGACTTGGTCCACTGACTGTCAACGGAGAGTGGTTGTCAACTAGGAATGTTTTGAAATGTAAAATGCATCATGAATGATGAAGAATTGAGGAATACCGAATCTTTCAAAAATAAAATAAGGTTTACAAAATGCTTTTCTGCAAAATACTTGATCTTGCTTAAGCCTTACCTTGACTACCCTAAGCCTTCATTCCTGAGTCTTCTCCCTTTTTCTTTAGTCGGGTAAGTCTTGTTGAGTACCTTTGTACTCAGGGTTCTATTACCCATGTTGCAGGTATGGCAGATTCCTCAGTATGCCTTGGACCCTGCTGTGTGACTGTCGTTCAAGAAGAGGCCGATGAGGCCGATGAGTGATTATTCACCCTCGGGCTGGGTGAAGTATCTTTACCTTCAGTTGTTGTCATATGCTACTCTGCCAACTCTATCTATTTGAACTATGGTCTGTAATAACTTCACTTTAATTTTATGTTGAACCCTGGTTTGTAAAACTATTGTTATCTAAGTCTTCCGCTATTTACTCCGATGTTATTTGTCAAAATGTTCAAGAGATTGTAACTGAATTGTGAGATGATCCTGCGGACATCGGGCACTGATGTAGCCCAGTAGCGGAACCGGTCTTAATCTCTTGGCTGTACGCATCGACTGTCAGTGGTTGACGGTGATCAGTGGGCCATGGGATTAGAGCCGTTACGTTACAATTTATGAGCCTTGTGAGACACTCTTCGTACATCTTGATGGGCTTTTGCTTCCACTTGTTGCACCTTCTTGAGTATATCATGATTCTTGCAACAAGAGAGAGAGAGAGAAAACACAACTTGGAAGCAGAGGATTAACGTTAGCAGTTAGCATTCGAGTTGGTTGTTCTTGTGGGTCATGGTTGATGCCACACATCAATGTTGTGGGTTTCAAAACCTCCACATACATTCTAGGTGAATCATGAGAGATCAAATCAAGCTAGGCAAATATATAGTAGAAGATGCCAACTACTTTTTCTCTTTTCCTTTTATGAACTCAAGAGAAACTAGCACTTAAAACTTGAGAGAGAGATGGCTCAAGAGCAGGAGGAAAATTTAGAGAATTGATGCAATGAAAAATGAGATACCAACCATGCTCTTTCATAGACACAATGGGAGATGTGGTGGAGGAGTCATAGGGAGGTCGGCCGACCCCCCCTCTTCCTGCTTCTCCCACAAATTTAAGCGCAGAACCAGCCTAATGCTAGACAAGATCACATGGGTGAAGTGTGACAAGGAATGGCAAGGATATGGAGTCGACCGACCAAGCTGCCACCCCTATCACTTCCAAACTTGCACCATGCTCCCACCATAAGGTTTGTGTCACAAAAAGCAAGAGGAGCACTGAATGGGTGCAATGGGGGTCGGGCGACCCCTTCATGTACCTAAAAACTCTCAAAATCTTTGTGAAAGCTTTTCTCAAAGTTTTATGCAGGAAAGAAAGTTGGGTTCTTGGAAATTCAAACATGACAACCCAAAGTGGAAAGGTAATGTAAGAGAGCAATGGAGAATCAAATGTGGATACATACCGAATTACCTATCGGCAAGGGCTCTTAGTTTTGAGAGCCAATGAGTAGGAATTTCACCATTGATTTCAATCTCAAGCCTTGCTTCATCTCCAAGAATGATCTCATGACTTACCCACCGAAATTTTGATGTTTTCCTACAGGGGTTAGTCCAAATGTACATCCAAATTCTATACAAGTAATTTTTAGTTCAATAATCAAACTAGGCACCATGCTTAATTTGATCAAGGAAGGCTAGTTAACCTAAGCACCATGCTTAATTAAAAAGCCTTTGGGAGTATACTCGCGAAGTAATCCAAAACCAAAGCATACATAGAATAGAAAAAGGAAATAAGAAGGACTATGCAAGATCCATTGAATAGTACGTCTGAGCATAAAAGGTGAATCATAGGATCATTTTTTTTATGAAAAAATGCAAATGAGATGGATGAATGCAATTAAACAAACATGTTATGGTTTTGGAAAGGAAATATAATCAATTTAAATGAATGATATGCATGAATTTGTAGGCATAGCGAAAGAAAGCAATATATGATGATTCAAGCAAACATGCAGTGGCATGAAATAAATAAAAGGATAACTCAAGGTTGCCTGTCGGTAGGGTCTCACATACCTTGAAAGACTCCCACAATCTGAGACATGATTGCGAGTGCTTTTGTTCCGTCACATGATGATATCATTTTGTCTTTGACGGTGACCTTCTCTTCATTTCTACACAGGGTTAGAATGTATACATATACCCACCTGTGATATGGCAAGGCCAAGGTGTTGATGGTTCATCAATGATCAGGCATCCTAGGCTCCTTGATTTTTTTTTCTTTTTTTTCTTGTGGAAGAACACCGGAAGGTCGAGACAGTTGATGTCCTGTTTATTCCACACTCAACAGAACAATGGTAATCCCAGATAGCTAGTGGTAACATAGATTAGTAGACATCAATGTTAGTATCAAAATCTTTTGCCAATTGCTTCCCCGGCAACGGCGCCAGAAATGCTTGTTGACACTTCTTAGCGTCGCTACTAAGAATAGAGTTTGAATCTATCCCTAGCAACGGTGCTAGAAATGTTTGTTGGTATTTCTTATGTCTATTGGATAATTCCGCAAGCGCACAGAACATACCGGTGCAGCATTTCACCCAGGGGTATTCCAGGGTATCATATTTATCCACAGGGAAGCAATGGTTAAAGAATGTGATAACTAACTATCATATATCCACTAAGTAATATACCAACTAAACCAGAGTGGGGGTAAGTGATATATATGATAAGAGCAGTGACACACAGGAGTGGTCCCAAAGATAAAAGAGTAGTCTAGCGAGCAAGGAGAACAACGAGCGAGCCTAAGGTTTCCAGAGCTCTATCTCTACTTGCATGGTACTAACTTAGCAAGACAAGGTATATCAAGCAAGATCAAAGTTCATACACAATTGCACTTCGGGTCACTAAGCTACTTAGCAACAGAAAGGGATGAGAAGGGTGCTAAGCCGCCTAGCACAAGAAGACCTACGTTTTAATAACTTGCTCGCACGTGGTGGAATCAAAGCCTAGATAGGTCTGTCACCCCTACTAGGTACCACAAACAAACCGTGGAGTAAGCCGCAGACACAGGCAAGCGTATAGACTAGACACCACGTCTACACTACATCTCACTACTCTAATCCAACATCCGGTGGAACTGATTAGAGTACCGGGTTAGGGGCGGTGAACCAGCGCAAAGGTATACTACCCTTATCTCACTATCACATAACTATGACAAAGCTAACAACCACTACAACATAACTAGCATGTTGCAATAAAGTAAAGCACTAAGGCAAAGTAGAGAAGATAACTATATTAAATAACTCAAGTCTTACAAGGAAAGAAAGGAATACTAGAACCATACCAGACCTCCCGGAAGACTAGAGCTGAAGACCAGAGACTCACTCTAACTCCAAGCACTACTACTAGTACTACATCTTGAGAGAGAGTGGAGAGCTCCTCCTTGTGGTGTGTTGAATGAGAGGGCGAAGGCCTCTATTTATAGTGGAGGTGGAGTAGGGGCTACTCCGGTGCCATGTCAGCGATCCGTGTGATCCTCCACTCTTCACCCTTGGATCCACCGCCATGACAACCGACTTGGATGAATGGCTTGGATATTCTTCACGTGTGAAACATGCACTTTGCCACCGACATGGATGAGGGTCACCATGGGGTTGGCCGACCCCTGTCCCTGACATGTGGGCCCGGGGTACATCTTCTAGAAGGTGCTAATGTCACCCTGATGAATAGTTCTGCTGGGTCCCACCAATAGGGGTCGGTCGACCCCCCTATGACAGGGTTGGCCCACCTTCTTCTCTCCCTTGGTGACCCCACATGTCATGGAGCAAGTCTTGTGAAGTTAGTTGCATTTGGTTTTTGGTGTGCACCCATGAATCCATGTGCTTCTCATCTTGCACCATTGAGCAAAAGCACATGCTTGATCCAATGGTTGATATTGGCTTGAACATGTTTCTCTTGGATCATGCCATGTCACCATGGCCGAGGTGGCCCAATGGTGGGGTCGGCCGACCCCCTTGGTGGGCCCTCCTGGCCTCATTTTGTTCATTTTGCCATCTCCTATAAGTTCACAAGCTAAGAGTACAAGTGGAACTTATTAGTGATAAATATGCTCATGATATGCTATTCTTCCTTGAAACCGAGGCCTATTGACGGTATTTTGATAAGGTAAAACATGCTATAACTTCCGTCAACACCTAACACGTCACAAAGTTAGATCGCTCAAGTGGCACTAGATGACTGATATGCAAACAAGTTTGCTCCCCTTGATAGTATGGCCATCTATCCTAAACCCGGTCATCAACTTCTCTACACACCTATGACCGGTGAAATGAAATGCCCTATGTTATAACTTTGCCTTGCACATTCCATTCCATCTCCTTCGGTGTTGATGCAACACATGCACCAACCTATATCACCAAATGATATGAGCCACTTCATATCATCAAATGGCCTCCATGGTCCATCGATCTTTACCTCACTTGCTCGTCACCATTGCTTCCGTCCTTCGGCGCCAAGTCTTTGCTCAAGCCTCCTGACACTCGGTACCAACGGCTTCAAAGCCTCCAACTTTCCCTTCACCTTCACAACCGGTCCATCAAGCCATGTCTTGCCTTGATCTTCACCATCTTAGCCATATGACTCCATGTCATGTCACATATACAATAAGCTCCTTCATCACATGTGTACCTGTGGACTAATCTCCTGTGTATCTCACATAAACACAGTTAGTACACCTAAAGTTGTCACTCAATTACCAAAACCAAACTAGGACCTTTCAATCTCCCCCTTTTTGGTAATTGATGACAACTCTACAAAGATATGGAAATTAAGATCATTTGGATTCTATGTTACTTATCCAACATTAAGACCATATGAGAGGTTTGGATAAGTGTCATACAACCCGACTTGGTAGTGTTAACTCCCCCAACATGTGTGCTCAAACGGTTTGGTTTCAAGCTTGCACACATGCATAAATATGAAATTTCTGGGAGTGTTAGCACTACTAAGTGATGCTAAGGTATACAAAATGGAAATGTACCTTTGAAACATGTATACCACATTTTAAATCATCTTTAGCACCAACCTTGCTAGAAACAAGTGAAACTATATACCACGTGAGATCAACATTTAAACAAGGTTCTAGTTACCACTTGCTACACTAAGACTATGCTCTAGATACCAAATAAAGGAAACGAATCATCATCCAAGTCGTAGCTCTAGCAAATATTGCACACAAGCATATAAGAATTTAGAACATATGCAATGCAAGCAAGCAAATGTAATGCACAACCTAAATGCATTAAACATGTATTCATTAGCTTGCTCCCCCTACTTGAGTGCTCTCTTTGTCCAAGAATTTTGATCCTTTTCCATTATTCAATCTTGCTCCTTCTTGATCCATGTCCATCTTCTTTTCTCCCCATTTGTGCTTGACATATCACAATTGACATATTGCCACAATTTCTCCCCTCTATCATATCATATCTTTGGCACTTTCTCCCCGTTTGTCATCAATGACCATAAAATGCATGCTTCTCTTGATACAAAGGGTTGGACTATAGGGTAGATGGTTGATACTTGAGTCTTCATTTTTTATGGACACTACCATATATGTTGGAATGACACCAAGTGTAGGATCTTTTGACCTTCATACCAATGGGTGGGGCACCTCCCCTATGTCATAGCATGGGTCATCCAATTGATAATATTGAGCTCTTGTTAGTGAGGGATGCTTTGCTTGATTTGATCACTTAAAGTTGAGGATCACTTGACATATTTGTAGGATACCACTTGAATGAAAGTTTAAACTTGATATCCATTTGCATTATTGTATTCTTCTTGAACTCTTGTCATGAGCTTCTCATTTATGACTTGAACTATTAAATTTGCACAAGATATCTAACTCGGTTTGCTGTAGAGTAAGCTTCTTCACACATCTTTCAATGGTTATCTTACTCACGTTGAATTAGACACTTGAATGCTCATCTTCTAGATCAAGTACTTTGGTTCACTAGCTCATGAACAAATCCATATACTAACCACTAGATCATATAATCAATCAAGCAATAGTGGTAGGCTATGAATTGAATTTTTTTTTCATTTGTTATGCATGATCCTATTAAGCATGTTCTATATGCACTAACCGCATACTAGTAAGGGATGAAAATGATCATGCACATTACAATGATACCTTTGCTATCTTGGAGTAGAGGATAGTCATTTGATTCAAATTAAGCTCCAAATAGCAATATGAAGTCCATTTATAAACTTGGTGAAGACCAATAGATACCAATTTGAATAGCATTCTTCACCCATATGAATTGAGAACCACTAATGATCAAGTGCACTATCTTCTTGTGGTTGTCTTGCTTATTCATTTGATCATAGCTTGCATATATGAATACCACTTGAGATCTTCATGATTTGCTCTCTATTTGGGTGTTGCTTGCTTTTCTTGATCAACCCTTTTGATATCTCCAACTAAGCATCTCAAATGTCCTTTAGATCACCACTTCCATGTTAGCCTTCCAAGCCACGCTTGGTTAACCTACAAAAGGCGGCAAGCCCCTACAAAAGGGAGAAGTAACCTCTCTCCAAAGAATCATCCTTGATACTCACTTGAATTGAGTTTGATTGATTGATCCATTTGAACTCTTCTTGAAATGAGATTTTGAATCCTTCTTTGAGTTCTTTTCTTTCTTCCAAATGATCTTCAATAGATACTAGAACTTGATCTTCATCTTCATTTTGATGTTGGTCTTGATCTTCAATTTGAGTACCAAATTGTGTGTCAAAAACACTCCACAATCAAGTGACCTTGTACTCATCTTTGTCATGTTTCTAACTCATATCAAAACCAAACATAGGTCCCTCAACCACTTATAAACATGATTCCAACCTGAGGGCCTTTCAATCAAAGTAACTCCAAATCAATTCAATATTATTACTTTTCTGGCAGATTCTGTCCTCTTCAATAAAATGATCATATCTCACAATATGTTGATCCAATTTCCATGCACTTTGGTGGAGATGTGCCTCACTAAGTCTTCTAGTAGCCATAAAATTTTTAGCTTCATTGGACTTCTAGATTGCTACCAGATTTTGCATCTTCCCCAACTACTACATGCTGAAAACAGCTGCACTTGTGTTGACAAGATCCACTCCAAAACCAAAGCATCACTTATCCAATCATCATAAATTTTGCACAGAAACTAACACCATAAGTGTAGAGCATGTGTACCAAATTTCAAGTCAATCCAAATAGATTTGATCATTCAAACATGGCTATCATCACAGCTAGCTCAGATTTACAATTTTGGACATATTTTCACACTTGAGCTATACTTCTTTAAATTGAATCAAACTTGAGATCAACTTCTTTGAACATCAACACAAGACATATATCTATGAAAATCCACTTACTAAAGGTCATCTTGTGAACATATCCAATCAAACTAACTCAAACTTGATCACTAAGCAATTTATCCATTCAATCATCTTATAGCAAGCAACATATGCATATATATTCAATTCAATCAACTCATATGCACCCAAATGAATATGATCAACTAGAGATATACCTTGGAAGCTCATGAACATCCAATAGCAAGCTTCTACTCAACTTGATTGCGAGCCTTCAAATATATTCAATAAATCACCACAACTTGAACTTTGCACTTGTATGTTATAACATTTGGACTTCACTATTCTTGAGTTGGCATTGGGTTTGGATTTGCACTAAGCTTCATTTCTTGACTCAATAATATGATGAACAATATGAAATCAATTGAATCAAACCTCCAATGTCATGGTACCTACACACATTCATCCACTTTTTGATGGTACCCAAACTTGTTTGGGTCCTCTCAAGTTAGGTGCAACATACTTAGGCAATGCCTTAGTATGAGTAGCGGGATGTTTTGCAATAGCAACCAATGTGGTACCATTACCATCCTTTCTAAGCACAATATCATTATTAATTGAAATGGGCTTAGAAGTGTTACCTAGGGGACATGAATTTGCCATGTGTCCCCTTTCCCGGCATGAGTAGCAAACTCTCTTTGATTGAGCCTTCTCTTCCTTGCTCAAATGTTGCTTCTCATTGCTTTGCCTCTCATGAGTTGCTTGAGCCTTCTTCTCAAGCTTGTTAGGACACTTCGAGGCAAAGTGTCCCATACCATCACACTTGTAGCACTTGATGTGAGCCAAAACTTTCTTCTTTTCTTCATTCTTGCTCATCATCATCTTGGCATCTTGAATGTGAGTTGGATCCCTTGCTCTTCCGCTCCTTCTTGTTTTCTTCTTCTTCATCAAGTCACCATCATGATGGTTGTTCTTGATTTGAACTTGAGACTTCTTTTCTTGCTCAACTTGTGGCTTTGGTTGACGCTCATCTTGTTGCTTCACCAATTGTTTGGTTGGGCACATAGAGGTGAGATGTCCTCTAGTGCGACACTTGAAGCATTTGACATGCTTGAGCCTCTCTTCTTCCTTCTTCAACTTGAGCTTCTCCTTGTTGGGTCAAGCATTTGCAAGATGTCCCATCTCATGGCAAAGATAGCACATGAAATGAGATAGCTTCTCTTGTTCATGCTTCTTCATTTCTCTTTCATACTTCTTTTTCCCCATCTCTTGCCTTTGATCTTGCTCTTGTTGAAGCCAATGCCACTCATGTCACCATAGCTCATTTGATTCTTCAACATGTGCTCAAAGGTGACTTTGGAGTTGTAGCACCTCTCTAACTTGTTGCTCAAATTCTTCACTTCAATTTTGAGCTCATTGTTCTCCTTAAAAATGTTAGTCTCACAAGACATAGAAGTAGAACAAGCATCTATATGTGAAGAACATGGCATAGATAATAAATCATCACAAGAGGTGGATACATGCTTCTTCTCTACATCACATGGGTTAGCATAAATATGTGATTGATCATTTGACCTAAATGATGAGCTCTCACTAGTTTTAGTTTCTTCATTAGAAAGATTCTTAGTGAGAAAAGCATGTTCTTGTACCAAGTTGTCAGGAGCAACACTAAGTTCCTCATGAGTCAATTTAAGCTCCTCATGTCAACAAGTAGTAACATAAAGTAGATGTTTTTGTTATTCACATGCATTCTTTAGAAATGAGTTTTCATTTTTCAATTTCAATGTTTTTGCCATCTCATTTTCTAAAGCTTTAGTGAGTCTACATACAAGCTCAAAGTTTGGATCATCACAATCAACTACCACATTACCAATAGATACCTTTGTGTCACCATGTGACATGAAGCAATGTGATCTAGTTGTAGAGCTTGTGGAGACATCACTCTCATAGACGTCATCGTCATCATCATCATCGTCATCATCAAGTGAGCATGGAGTAGAATCATTAATTGCATCACTTGAGCTTGGCCCATCATCAACAATCTTGTCAAGTGGACTTGTGGATTGATCATCATCATCATCATCACTTGAACATGAGGTGGAGCAATGCTCCACAACCACCACGTTGTGGTCATGCTCAACATCCTCATCTCGTCCTTGGGCTCATCAACATTATCATCGAAGATCGCCCCATATTTCTCATTGAGATAAATCCAAATATCATGGGCAGACTTCAAGTCCATGATGTCACCAAATATGTTATCCTCCATAGATTGATAGAAAATGTTAGTAGCTTGGCAATCGAGATGTAGGCATTTCTTTTGCGCTTGAGTTGCATTCTTTCTATCCAACACAAGAGAAAGGCCCACATCTACGATCCACCACATTTGAGGACTAATAAACATAAAATTGCATATCATCCAATTTTTCCACCGTGTAAAGTGTGTGCCATCAAAAATGTGTGGACACTCAACATCTAGCCCATAAGTCGTCATCCTCTCGGGTCGGCAAAGACCACAAATGAGAGACCTCGCTCTGATACCAATTGAAGGGTCGAGATGGCGGACTAGAGGGGGGGTGAATAGTCCTTTCTAAAAATAATCGCACCGGCTAACCGAAACAGATGCAGAATTAAAACTATCGGTCTAGCAAGACTACACCCCTCTACTTACACCTTACAAAAGATCCTAAACAATGCAAATAAGGTGTCAGGCTAGCTAGAGCTCACCTAACCAATTCTAGAAGCAAGGTCACACAAACCTATGCAACTAGTACTTCAAACACCGGGGAGCTCCTACACAATCTAGTAAGCAAAGCACAAAGCTCCTAAGCTCACTAGCAATGCTCAATAACAAGGCTACACAAGCCAAATTAGAGAGCTCAACTTAGCTACACAAACTAAGCAATGTGACTAGCAAGACTACAAGACAACTAGTCACTCATGGGATCAACTCCATGCTACACAAGCAAAGAATGTAACTAGCAAGCTACACAAGCTAACAAGAAGCGCAAGAGCAATCTACACTAGCACAAGTATATGAACAAGTAAATACAAGCAAGTGAATGGAGTTTGCAAACCACCGAGAAGATGAACACGAAGTTGACACGGTGATTTTTCTGCTGAGGTTCACTTGGTTGCCACCAAGCTAGTCTCTGTTGTGTCGACCACACACTTTGGTAGTTCGGCGGCTAATAGGCACCACACCTAGCTCGACACTCGAGTGCCGCAAGAACTCACCCACAAGTGAGGGTAAGTCAATGACACGCTCTACTAGAGTTGCTCTTCGCGATCCCCGCGTGGCGAGCACAATGCCCCTGACAATCCTTCTCCGGAGCCACGCATAATCTTCACGCGGGCTTCACGACGGAGACTCGATCACCATGCCGTCTAGGAGGTGGCAACCTCCAAGAGTAACAAGCACCACCGGCTTGCAACACGAACACCTAGTGCCACTCGATGCAATCTCTCATTGGAACACACTAGCGATCACTCACTCGCAACGATTCATGCACTAGCAAGCACAAGTGAGTTAGAGGGCTTCCTAGCACTCCCCAAGCATGGACACGAAGTCGCAAGGGTGCTAAGCACTAGCCATGGCTGGCCAAGCACTTCTTTTATAGCCCTAAGGGCTAAACTAGCCGTTACCCCTTCAAATGGGCTGACTGCGTACTGACCGAACGCGTCCGGTCAATGTTGCAGTAGCGTCCGGTCAATGTTTCATTAGTGATCGGAAGTATGTTTCACTAGCGTCCGGTCAATGTTGCACTGTACGTCCAGTCGTGAACAGAGATGTTCCGAAGACATTTTTCATCGATCGGACGCATCCGGACACTATTGACCGGACTCACACTTAGCGTCTGATCACTATCACATGCGTTGCCTCCCAGGAACAGTGCTACAGGCGCATCCGGTCACATGTTGCACTAGTGTCTGATCACATGTTGCACTAGCATCCGGTCACCGTTTCACTAGTGACCGGACGCATGTTGAAATAGCAACCAGTCGCTGTTGCAGTGTCCGATCGTGCCTGAAAACCTCGTTTTCATCTCCGGTTTCTTGTCCTTTGCAAATGTGCTAACTCCACCAAGTGTATACCACCTTGTGCATGTGTGTTAGCATTTTCAAAATCATTTTCAAAGGATTAGCACTTAGCTCTTGCCTCGCCACTCGATCCTAACACGTCACAAAGTTAGATCACTCAAGTGGCACTAGATGACCGATATGCAAACAAGTTTGCTCCCCTTGATAGTATGGCCATTTATCCTAAACCCGGTCATCAACTTCTCTACACACCTATGACCGGTGAAATGAAATGCCCTATGTTATACCTTTGCCTTGCACATTCCATTCCATCTCCATTGGTGTTGATGCAACACATGCACCAACCTATATCACCAAATGATATGAGCCACTTCATATCATCACATGGCCTCCATGGTCCATAGATCTTTACCTCACTTTCTCTTCACCATTGCTTCAGTCCTTTGGCGCCATGTCTTTGCTCAAGCCTCCCAACACTCGGTACCAACTTCTTCAAAGCCTCCAACTTGCCCTTCACCTTCGCCAGCCAAGTCTTGCCTTGATCTTCACCATCTTAGCCATATGACTCCATGTCATGTCACATATGCAATAAGCTCCTTCATCACATGTGTACCTGTGGACTAATCTCCTGTGTATCTCACATAAACACAGTTAGTCCACCTAAAGTTGTCACTCAATTACCAAAACCAAACTAGGACCTTTCATCTTCGCGCCCAGGGGGAGGAGTTGGATGATGTAGAGTGCTTGGCCTGCCGGTTGAGGCCGAGTTTGGAGGGCCTCAAACTAGGTGGGGGATAGAGCCCCTTTTGTTGAGGCCTTGTCACAGGGGACCAGTCAAGGCTAGAATCCACCCGTGGACAGTTGGATTTTCCTTTGGGTTCGGTCAGACGTATCCCTTTAATCTGTTTGTTTAGGGTACCCCTTCTTTTGGTACCCGATAGTAGCCCCCGAGCCTTTGGGGGAGTGTTGGCACTCCTCCAGAGGTTCTATTGGAGCTTTGTATTGGCTGTCGATTCTTTCCGGTGGGTGCACACGAGCGCACCCACCGGGTGTAGCCCCCAAGGCCTTGGAGGAGTTAGGCACTTCTCCAAGGGTTGGAGTTGCATGACGAACGTGTCCTCCTAGGAGGTCATGGTTGTTGTCGTGGTTGACCCGTTCGTGTGACGCTCCCATATGTTTCGTCGTTGGTCACTCCGATTGGGATGTTCCCTTGGTGTCCTTAGTCGGGCGAGGGCGGTTTTAAGGTGCGAAGTCCATCACGGTTCCACCGTGATAACACGGACATGAACTGGCCATAGGCATTGACTACTTTCTGGGCATCTTTCCATCTCGGGAGCTCTCGCGAAGGATCCATTTGTTAGGTCATTCGATGAGCGTTATTTCGGCCGATGCGATGTCGTGCTCCGTGAGACATCATGCATCAGGGGGTTTGATGAGGACATGCCAGCTGTTCACACTACTTCGAGTCCAAATACAACCAATCAAGGTCCACTTACAAGAAGTCGTGCTAAGAAACTACAAGAGCAGGTGAATTCTTTCCTTACTAATTATAATCTTTATACTTCTGAGAATGATATACTACCTAATAGATCTATGTTGGTTGTACTTAGGAATATGCATGAAGAGAAGGAAGAATTGGACCACGAGAGTCAGACCAGCACAGTGAAGACGGACCAGCAAGAACGGACCAGTGAGATGGCAAAAACGGACTAGTACGATAGCAAAAATGGACTAGTGCGATGGCAAAAATGGACCACTGCAAGGAAATGACATAACTCTTGATTCTATGATGCTTTTGAGGCCCATGAGGACATTTTGGAAAGCTTGTTGAGTCTACTTTCAAACCCAAGTGGTTTCATCACATTTGGACTCAGCATCATTAAGTTATGACCAAATAAGTGATGACTAGTCAGAAGTTCAACAGTATGCATGATGTTCAAGTTCCCATGCAAAACTGTACCATTCGATGATGTTTCATGGTGCATGCTACATATGGTGTGAAAGCTTATCGAGTTAACTTTCTAACCCAACAAATGGCTCATCATTTGGAGTTCCCAATAAAGACTTATGGCCATTTTAGTAGAAAATGCACTGGAGACCAACAGTCACGCGAGACCACTTCGGGAAGCCATCTCTAGGAGACCTTTCACATGGCTTATCTTCAGAAACTCTATTTCGTTTTCATACCTATCTAGGAGGGTTGTTCCTAGTATAAATATCCCATACCTCTAAGATATTTAAAACCTTTTGATAAATTGATAAACTACCCCTGCTGTTGCAGCGAGCTCCTGAGTGATCTTACTCAAACCTTTGTTCTTGCGAGTTCTTCTTGGGCTTGTGAGAGATCTCTCTGAGGTCCCCTATTTTGTGCTCTACGGCTTCCGTTCGGCTGCGCCGTATTGTGTGCATTAGTTCTGGATTGTGGTTCTGCAGTCGTTCGGAGATCAAGTCGAAGTCTTCGCGGTTTCAGTGTCTCTCTCCCCGTTGCTTGGTCGCATCCAACCTTTGTCAGATATAAAGCTAGTTATCCTGTTGTTCGCAGCAGGTTATCTTTTGTTCGCAAACCTACTGTCATGAAGATCAAGCCATTTTCTTTTTGATCCAAATCAGAACCTATCATGTGGTATCAGAGCTATCGTTGTCACGGTAGGTTTTGTTATCACCCATTTATCTACCATTTCGTTTATCATCTATTACTGCTTTTCATTCATCACATATATTTGTGTTTTGATTCTGTCCTACAGTCCACTAAAAGCCACAAAAAAATCCTATAGCCATTTCGTGGTACTGTTACTTTGTGTTTGTTTCGTTCATCTTGTTGCCAGTCACCATCGTTGTTCTTCCGCCGTACTCTTGTTAAGTTTTTATCCGCACCCCTCATATGTTATCTTGTGTTTGTTGAAAAAAATCTGAAAAAAGAAGTGAAAAGAAAGAGTTAAAAAGAAAGGAAAAAAAGAAGAGAAGTGAAAAGGGGCTGTGTTGCAGATTGTTTATCTCCAAGTATCATTTTTTATCTCAAGTTTGTGGTGCACCGAACAACAACATTTACATGTTATTTGAGTGGCTTAAGTCACATTGTTTCAGTACCAGAGCCCCCCCTTGAACAGCCACCTATAGCTCCACAAAAATCTGAAATCGGGACGTTCGATTCGTAATCCTTGCGACCTCTCGGTCACATCCGTTGAGCTGCCGCACTAGCACACTTACCGTCCAAGAAGAACAAGATCGTGATATTATCACAACACTACAAGTTGATGGCCTAGCACAATCCTTCACATTAGAAGGTTTAGAGTCGAGGACGACTCCTTTTCAAGAAGGGAAGGATGATGAGGACATGCCAACTATTCACACTACTTCAAGTCCAAATACAACCAATCAAGGTCCACTTACAAGAAGTCGTGCTAAGAAACTACAAGGGCAGGTGAATTCTTTCCTTACTAATTATAATCCTTATACTTCTGAAAATGATATACTACCTAATAGATCTACGTTTGTTGTACTTAGGAATATACATGAAGAGAAGGAAGAATTGGACCACAAGAGTCAGACCAGCACAATGAAGACGGTCCAGCAAGAACGGACCAGTGAGATGGCAAAAACGGACCAGTACGATAGCAAAAACGGACCAGTGCGATGACAAAAACGGACCAGTGCAAAGAAATGACATAACTCTTGATTCTATGAAGCTTTTGAGGCCCATGAGGATATTTTGGAAAGCTTGTCGAGTCTACTTTCAAACCCAAGTAGTTTCATCTCATTTGCACTTTGCATCATTAAGTTATGACCGAATAAGTGATGACTGGTCAGAAGTTCAACAGTCTGCATGATGTTCATGTTCCCATGCAAAACTATACTATTCGATGATGTTTCATGGTGCATGCTGCACATGGTGTGAAAGCTTATCAAGTTAACTTTCCAACCCAACAAACGGCTCATCATTTGGAGTTCCCAATAAAGAGTTATGGCTAGTTTCGTAGAAACTACACAGTAGACAAACAGTCACGCGAGACCACTTCGGGAAGCCATCTCTAGGAGACCTTTCACATGGCTTATCTTCAGAAACTCTATTTCGGTTTCATACCTATCTAGGAGGGTTGTTCCTAGTATAAATATCCTCTACCTCTAAGATATTTAAAACCTTTTGATCAATTGATAAACTACCTCTGCTGTTGCAGCGAGTTCTTGAGTGATTTTACTCAAACATTTGTTCTTGCGAGTTCTTCTTGGGCTTGTGAGAGATCTCTCTGAGGTCCCTTATTTCGTGCTCTATGGCTTTCGTTTGGCTGTGCCGTATTGTGTGTATTAGTTCCAGATTGTGGTTCTGCGGTCGTTCAGAGATCGAGTCAAAGTCTTCGCAGTTTCGGTGTCTCTCTCCCCATCACTTGGTCGCATCCAACCTTTCTCAGGTATAAAGCTAGTTATCCCACTGTTCGCAGCAAGTTATCTTTTGTTCGCAAACCTACTGTCGTGAAGATCGCGCCATTTTCTTTCCGATCCAAATCGGACCCTATCATGTGGTATCAGAGCTATCGTTGTCACGATAGGTTTTCTTATCACCCATTTATCTACCATTTTGTTTACCATGTATTGCTGCTTTTCATTCATCACATATATTTGTGTTTTGATCCTATCCTACAGTCCACTAAAAGCCACAAAAAAATCCTATAGCCATTTCGTGGTACTGTTACTTTGTGTTTGTTTCGTTCATCTTATTAGTAGTCACCATCATTGTTCTTCCGTCGTACTCTTGTTAAGTGTTTATCCGCACCCCTCATATATTATCTTGTGTTTGCTGAAAAAAATTCTAAAAAAAGAAGTGAAAAGAAAGAGTTAAAAAGAAAGAAAAAAAAGAAGAGAAGTGAAAAGGGGCTGTGTTGTGGATTGTTTATCTCCAAGTATCAATTTTTTTATCTCAAGTTTGTGGTCTACCGAACAGCAACATTTACATGTTATTTGAATGGCTTAAGTCACATTGTTTCAGGACCATAGCCCCCCCTTGAACATGCACCTATAGCTCCACAAAAATCTAAAACTAGGACATTCGATTCGTAATCCTTGCGACCTCTCGACCACATCCGTTGAGCTGCCGCACTAGCACACTTACAGTCCAAGAAGAACAAGATCCTGATATTATCACAACACTACAAGTTGATGGCCTAGCACAATCCTTTGGATTACAAGGTTTAGAGTCGAGGACGACTCCTTTTCAAGAAGGGAAGGATGATGAGGACATGCCAACTGTTCACACTACTTCAAGTCCAAATAGAACCAATCAAGGTCCACTTACAAGAAGTCGTGCTAGGAAACTACGAGAGCAGGTGAATTCTTTCCTTACTAATTATAATTTTTATACTTCTGAGAATGATATACTACCTAATAGATCTACGTTGGATGTACTTAGCAATGTACATGAAGAGAAGGAAGAATTAGACCGCAAGAGTCAGACCAACACAGTTAAGACAGACCAGCAAGAACGGACCGGTGAGATGGCAAAAATGGACCAGTACGATAGCAAAAATGGACTAGTGCGATGGCAAAAATGGACCAGTGCAAAGAAATGACATAACTCTTGATTCTCTGAAGCTTTTGAGGCCCATGAGGACATTTTGGAAAGCTTGTCGAGTCTACTTTGAAACCCGAGTGGTTTCATCTCATTTGGACTCGGCATCATTAAGTTATGACAGAATAAGTGATGACTGGTCAGAAGTTCAACAGTCTGCAAGATGTTCAAGTTCCCATGCAAAACTGTACCATTCGATGATGTTTCGTGGTGTATGCTGCACATGGTGTGAAAGCTTATCAAGTTAACTTTCCAACCTCACAAACGTCACATCATTTGGAGTTCCCAATAAAAAGTTATGGCCAGTTTAGTAGAAACTACACTAGAGACCAACAGTCACACGAGACCAGTTTGGGAAGCCATCTCCAGGAGACCTTTCACATGGCTTATCTTCAGAAACATATTTTGTTTTCATACCTATCTAGGAGGGTTGTTCCTAGTATAAATATCTCCTACCTCTAAGACATTTAAAACCTTTTGATAAATTGATAAACTACCCCTGTTGTTGCAGCGAGTTCTTGAGTGATCTTACTCAAACCTTTGTTCTTGCGAGTTCTTCATGGGCTTGTGACAGATCTCCCTGAGGTCCCCTATTTCGTGCCCTACGGCTTCCGTTCGGCTGCGCTGTATTGTGTGGATTAGTTCTGGATTGTGGTTCTGCGGTCGTTCGGAGATCGAGTCAAAGTCTTCGCGGTTTTGGTGTCTCTCTCCCCGTCGCTTGGTCGCATCCAACCTTTGTCAGGTATAAAGCTAGTTATCCCGCTGTTCGCAACAAGTTATCTTTTGTTCGCAAACCTACTGTTGTGAAGATCAGGCTATTTTCTTTCCGATCCAAATCAGACCCTATCAGGGTTCGCCTAGAGTGGCGTGGAGCTTCGCCCGTACTCTCCAGGGGTGCTGCAGTTTTCATTGCATTGGACAAGGAAGGGCACGTTAGATGGCTTTCGAGTTCATTATGCGTAAGAATGTTCCACCTTCATTTCTTCTTTCGAACAAGCCCACAGGGCCTGGACCGTAGACTACATCCTGGTCACGCTAGTGGTCTGGTGCCATTGTCGCGAAGGCGATATGCGGCCGAGAGCCGGCTAACTTTACCCAAGAGCACAACCTGCGGCCCTCGCGCCCTGGGTTTGTCGTCGGGTTGAGACGAACATGGATGCGAACGATTTACCATTGTTTTCACAAATGTTTGAAGCCTTATCATTGATGGATGCCTTCCTTTGGAGCCTTCATGATGGTGGGGAAAGCCCCCGAGTGTCAACGTAGGTTTGCGGGTTTTCCCCCATTCACGCGTGTTTGTGGTCAATGCTAGTGAGCAACCAAAAATAGTTGAGGGTCGTTCCTGTTTCGGAAGGAAGGGAGCTCTCTTTATTACCCCTTTTAGGTTACAATCAAGGGATACACTATTCTCTGCAAATAGGTACTGGAGGAAAAAAGGGCCTAGAGAAGGAAATAAGGGAGTCCTGGTTCTTCAAGGTTGAGACTTGAGGGCAGGTCATCGGGGTTCATGCCCCATCCCTGCTCCTGGGCCTAGCTCCATCTCTTCCTGTCACCACCTCTAGTGCTCGCATCGCCATTCCCTTGATGGCGCGGTGAACTTGCACCTTGGCGTGCCCACTTTTGCGCCTCCCGCCAACAACGTGCCATCGGACTGCCATAGGTTGCGACCACCTAGGCGTGCTAAGGATGCACCCGATGTTGCTGTGGGTGACTTCCTCTCGGCGCGCGGCGGTGGAGGAGATGGAGATCCAGAACTCGCCTCGTCCAGCCCTCTGTCACCTTTCTGCCTTTTGTGACAAGGGCTGTGGCCCCGAGAAACGAGAACCAAAGGCACCTGGCCGTAGGCGGCTACGGAGGGAGGAGCGATACATGCGGGCGGGCAAGTTCGAGGCTCGTCTTGGTGGGCCGCCGAGGGCGCAAGGGAGGCTTTACATCAGGGTCAACCTGATTGGCCCCACGACAGCCTCTCCCATCCAAAGCAGCGGCCCCTGGAAAGGCAACTGCTTCCATTTCAATCAACATCCTCTTTTACTCGCATGATCTTGCCAATGAGTAGAGTCGTCAGCGAAACATGTGAGTTCAGAGGCTATGGTGACATTTCTTAGCACAACTACCAAAAGATAGGTTAGAATCTACCCCCAATACTAATGTCAGAAATGTGGGTAGACATCTCATAGCATCACTATAACGCTAGGCTGTCACCACTAGCAGGAACACTAGAGATGTGATTGTATTTATGACATGACACTTTGATTTGATATAAATAAAAGTTATCCGCAAGCGCATAGATAAAATACACCCAATGTAGCATTTCACCCAGGAATGTTCCAGGTATCGTTATTTATAATTCTACCATCGGGAGCTTAACAGGGTTAAGAATGAAAATGATATGGCTAAAGAATTGCAAACATATATACTTAGATATGAATCTAATAACCGCCTCTTGTCTGATACAGGGGTAAGGCAAAAGGATAATATTACAATAAGGATAAATAAGATAAATAACTGAGACTAGCAGGGATTCCATGATTAGAGAGAGACTCATATGATCAAGCAGAATTTAGAACTAATTGATACGTCAAGAGAATAGACTCCTAAGTTATATTACTTCTATTAAGTCTAAGTCAACCCTAGCATATGTTATCATCTATAGCATAATTAATCATCCACCCATACATAAGGAACGTTATGAAAGTTCATATCCAGAGTAATTCCTTCAGTGTAACCAGGTTCTACTTGGCCTAGACTCGGGGAGTGGACTATAGAGGAATCAATGAGGCTATAAGAGTCACCCTCGTGAACTACCACTTGTTGGCCCAGAGAATAGGGTGCATTCGTAGGTAAACAAAATCTAATCACCATGCCTACATTATATCGACCACTTAGTCCAATTCAGAATCGAACTAAGCGCTTTACGAACATATGTATGAACTTATTATCAATCATAAGTATATCAAGCATACAACTAGAATAAACTAATAACGAAACAAAGAGGAACATAATGATATAAATAAAGTAGCACAAAGTCAAATACAAGAATTACCAGAACTCCTGATCACGACCCGAAATCTTGAGCCATGCTCAACTCTACTTGTTTCTACCTAATTCTAATTCTAATCTTGAAGTAGAGCTCTAATCTAATCTCTAATCTCTAGAACCCTAACTCTGCCTCTGAGAACCTCTAATTCCTTAAAGATAGATCTGATATTTGATGAGGATTGCTCCAGGGAGAGGGGTCTGGGGCTGCTTTTATAGCCCGGTGGGATGAACCGTGACCCTCGGATCAAACCGACTTTGAACAAGGGCTTGGATGCATCGATGAGGTCGATTAGGTCACGCTCCACGAAGATGGGCCGAGGGGGGTCCTAGCCCAGGCCGGCCGGCCCCACCTGTCACCCACCAAGTGCCGCCTTCGTTCGGTTGTCTTCTAGAACCTCCCTTGTTGCCCTAATGTGATTTTTGATCCGTTTGCACAATTCATCGTGTTGGAGTAGGACTCTACCTGTTTATATCTTCTATAAAACTTTGTAGGAAACAGTAATACACCAAAGCTATTGAATCTGTCAGTTTAGTCCCTGAATTATGTTGCTTGGTGATCACTCCAAGTTGTTCTAGAAGCTTCCATGTCGTATCCAACAAAGACTCTCTCATCGGGACTCCAAATGTAGCAAACCGTATGTCTGTTTCGATCGTCTCAACGAGCTCTTCGCAATGGTATGGTCCAATTCATCACTTGAGTTACTTTTATGTAGTGAAATATTGACATTCCTGCAAGACAAGTGAGAACTATACAACACGTGGAATTTGTTAGAATCAAACCCTACAACTATGCATTGTCACTTGGTTATCATTGTTTTATGCATTAGTTGATGCTATAATTTTGACTGTAAGGACAATCAACAAGCTCCCCCAAGCTTAACCTTTGCTAGTCCCTTAACAAATAATTATGATAGATCAGAAAAATACTTTAAGCCTCCCTTGTGTTACACAAAAACAAAATTATCATCCGGTTTAAAGTAAATTTGTCCCATTTTTCACACTTGTCTTTATTACTTTCCACCCTTACCTTGGTCTTGAGCAAATGAAAAGACATGATAAATCAAGCACTATGTCTCAAGTTCTTCCACTTCACCTTTATTCCAGAGTTTTTTGAGATTTTCAAAAGTTGAACATATATTGCCAAATTAAACTAATGGATCCATAGAGAAAGCAATCATACTTATTGAATCAAGAGGTGCATGTCTGTGGAAAAATTGAGTCAGATGCTCTTTTGAAAATATCACTTCTTTCTGTTTGATGTAGTCATGTGGCTATCAGACTAATTCTACTGTCGGGCACATGCCTTTTTTTTATGACAATGAGGTTTCGGACACTTGTCCCTTTTTATTTCCTTGGAATCTTTCTTTTTGAGGTTTTAAACACTTGTCCCTTTTTATTTCCTTTGATATTTTTATTTTTTGTTTTATTTTTGCATAACCACATGCTTCCAATAAACTTTTGAAAGAATAATAAAAACTTTGAGCATTTATGCGGAAGATGGAAATGTGTAAGTGAATTTGATTCAATAGCACAATAACTTCTCAAAGTGTCAACAAAGCTTAACTTAACTCAATGTTTTAATGATCATGATTATTTAAGAACTTCTCCGTAACTTTAGTGTCATTTCAGAACAAGATATTTAACAGCTCAGATTCATATCATATCTATCAATTACTTAGACTAGGATCAAGCAATTTGCTTCCCACAAGTTTCAAGTTTTAATGATTATATCCGGGAGAATTCAAAGCTAAACACTTAGGCATATGGAAAAGATTAAAACAGGGCTTCTATCTCTTTTTCTTCTTTTTAGGTTTTAGGGTTCCATTAATCAAAGAAAAACTAAAGCTTACTATTTATTATTCTAACTTAATAAAGGAAACTAAATATATAGATATATATAAATCTAAAGATATCTTGTCAGATAAGAACTTACCTGACATTGGGGCTCCTCCCTGTGGTGCAAAATCATGGGGGCTCCTCCCCCAAGCTAGAGATCACTGTGGCGGTAGTCGATATTGTGGTACTGGGGCATGGACCAGAAGGCATCCCAGTATTGATCAGCGTGATCTTGATTTTGGTGAATGTTCTCGATCATAGTCTCCATTCTGGCATTCCATTGTTGTTGCTCCATCAATATTCGGTTGATGTTGGCTTGGTCTTCTGCTATTCTTGTCAACCTTGTACTGATGTTTTGATGAGCCATCTGATCATCATGGTACCCTACACTCGAGACTGAGTGTCTAGGTGGTTCGTGTTGAGTACATGGTCCTGGCTAGTGTACCGAGTGTCTTCCTTGATATTGGTCGTAGCGGGATCTCCTCTGCCACTCCCCACTGTCAGCTTGCCAAGAATCTTCCGAGTAGATGGATGGTGATGGAGCCAAGGAGAATATGGTTCTTGATATTTTTGTGGGTGTCTTGTTCGGACTCCATCATCGTATGCTGTGTGTGCTGGTCCTTCGGGGATCGGGTTGGCTCCATAATAGTATGTTGGTGGTGCATTTGTGAACCTAGCCGATGCACTTCTCTATGTGGTGGTAATTGGCTGCAGACCTACAAGAAAACTTCTCATGGTATAGACATTGAGTTCCGGGTTAGGAAGCGGAATCCCAGTGCTCATACCTCGGTACATCATGTGAATAACATTGTTGTTTTCCTTTAGAATACTCGCTCGTCTAAAAAAGTCGAAGGTCATAATGGTATGACCTTTGGAAATATTTTACACAAGACAAGTTTGGGTCAAACCCAAATTGGTAGCCAAACGATAAACAAGCGAAGAGCATTCAATATCCCATTTGGTTGGTCCAAAAACTTCCATCCATTGATTAATCATGTAAATCATAGGAGACACTCTTCCTTTCTTCATAATGGCAAAAAGGAGTCTCAACTCATCTTTCCTCACTGTTCAAGATTTTGGTTTAGGGGAGATGGTTGAAGAAATAAAATGATGAATGAAACGAAGAGTGGGCAATTGAATATCATTGTTCTTGGGTTTTGAGCATGTGCCTGTAATTTCCTTCCAGATCTGCTTTTTATTAAAATCAAGTGCGTAGTCGGAATCAAAACCCAAGTGATTGCTAAGTTCCCTCCAAGTCAGTGTAAACTTTTTATTAAATAAACGAAAACTTACGCCAGAAGCAAAAGAAACCAGAGTGCAAAGGAATTTGATGGTACGAAGCTTAACTCCTATCTCATCAACAGGCACAAAACCCATCCAACCCAACATAGTGAAGATGCTAAGGAATTCGATATCCATACCTGTGTCTCGCAGGAGTTGTGGGTCGTAGATAGTTGTCGGCCTGAAGGTTCTATTCTTGATGCTACTCTATTTGGCCTTCTCCTCATTCCCTTGTAACTTGAGATCCTTTTCTTCCATTAAAACATTCATACCTTTGGAGGTAGAGCGGAACGAGGACGCTTGTGAGGGCGTTGGTGAGTCAATGTCCATAGCTGAATTTGCTCTCGAGCTGCTCCTCGTGAGACGTCCAAGTCCAAGCTTTCCAAGGAAGGACTTCTTGTGCTCATCCTGTTGATCAAAGAGAAACAAACAACAACACAAGAACAAACTATAGAATAGGTTAGAAAATATATGTAAGTGGTTAGACGTTCACAAGTCAAATGTCCAGAGGTTAGTTTATCAAGAGAGTTTCTATGTTTGATTTTGGGCAGCACTACTCTTCTTTAAAACTTGATCTCTACTCAATTTTTAGAACTCCTCACACTCCTACTTTCTATTCCTTACTAAACTCTTCCTTCTCTCTTGGTTTCTATACACTTGGTAGAAGGATTAAGATACCAAATGGATTTTAAAATGAATTCTGCTGAAAGGAGAGGAGTGGAAGGCTGATGGGTGCGCGTAGAATGGCACGGGAGGTGGCTATTTATACCCAAGGCCAGGGCAGGCCGACGGCCTGGTGGGGGGGCCAGCCGACCACCCTCTAGGGCCCACCTAGTGCTTCTTCCTCCACTCAAAGATTGCTGCAATTTCAAGCAAGGTTTTTGTCCATTCAAAGTGTAAATATTTCTGGTGCTTGGTTGAGTGGTTAGGAAGCAAAGGAAGAGTGATTCCAAAAGGTGGGTCCCAAGAAAGTGGGTCCCGGTGGTGAAAAATAATTACCATGCATAAAATTTCAGAAGACTAAATTACTTTTATGCAATGGAAAATACTTATGGATGCAAAGACATATTTTTATGCCACCACATTAAATATTCTTTCGGGTTTTTATACACCGTAAAAATTATTTACGTGGGGCCTGAATTTTATATTTTCATATTTTTTTTATTTTGTTTTCATATGCATATGCAGAATAAAGGTGCAAGAAAGTAAATATGGAAGACTACCGAGTTACATCCTGGTGAAGGTTCGGGGTTTTTAAGTCCACCGAACTGGACTTTTCCAAAGTTGTCATTCTATAGGGGTTGTAGCCTCCCCTGAGGATGGTGCTTCTTCATTTACCACCTTTGTTGTTTAGCCTAACTCAGGCTTTGGCTTGAAAGGAAAACATTCTTCTTATCCATTGATGATGTTGAGTCTGACTTCTCCAATTCCAACATCGATGTGGGCATTTGCAGTACTCAGAAAGGGTCTCCCTAAAATGAGTGACACTTTCGAGTCTGATTACCTGTCCAATACCACAAAGTCAACTGGTATGAAGAACTCTCTAATCTTGATTGAAATGTCTTCAATGATTCCTATTGTGCGGATACATGGGTGTATGTCGGATCTTGAGATGATGAGTGATTGTCAACTGGTATGATGCGCATGTTCTTTGGCTTCTGTTTTGTAGGTGTTGAGCACGGATATGGTGATCGAAGGCAAGGTGAAGGTCAAGTTGAGACGTGCCGTGCCGATGGACCCAGAGCGGTGAAGGGCGGACGTGAGGCTTGGAATGATGGACCGGTGGCCTGAGGATCGGCCGTGGTGGCTGACAGCCTGGGACAGCGACAAGTGAAGACTTGTGGGTGGAAAGGGGTGCGCGGGCGGTGCATCCCTCTACGGCGTCGGTTTGGTGGTTGAGCCGCAGAAAAACCACCGAGTGGATGGCTTCTAGGTTTGGGCCTCAAAACCTGGGTGCGGCTGGGTTCCGAGTTTGGGCCACAAAACTCGGGCAGCGGACGGTTTCCATGTTTGGGCCTCAAACCTGGGCGTTGGCGGGTTTCTGAGTTTGGGCCACAAAACTCAGGCGACGAATGACAGGTTTTCCGGTTTTGGCCTCAAAACCGGGGGATGGCCCAGGTTTCTCAGTTTCAGCCTCAAAATTGGGGGGAGGTCCGTGAAAAGGACGAGCGGCGCTTGGCGGCACGTGGTGGCATCCGCTGAGGTCGCGTCGAGGCGAAGCTACATGATGTGCGGGCGTGGCCGTTGGATCAACATCAACTCGAGTTGGTCAGGAATACCCTTAGGGTTAGCCTACTCGCTCATTAGCTGTTGGGGTAGAAGGGGAATAATTGTATGAGGCTATATTAGGAGAGGCAGCCCCTCCATCCAAACCATCTGAGCCATTGGTATTTTCATTCTAGGGTTCCTGCTCTCCCAATCCCCGTTGTAGCTACTGAGATCTGCAGAGACGGTGAACAATACCTCTGTGTATTTGGATTTTAGGGAAACAGGACCGGATTCCCGTTGTCTCCTCGTGGGGACGAATTTCGGCTGGCAATTCGTGGTCTTGATTCGCGTTTTGAACTTGTTCTTCGCGTTCTTCGTTTCTCTAGGATTTTCCCGTCACTCGATATCCCTCCTCGTTGCGTCTTTTTCGAATCCACTTGAACCAACTTGTTCTTTGGTGTGAGGAGAATATTTCCACCAAAGGAATTCATCTCAATCCTCACGAACAAGTAGATCGGGTCGATTCATGTTTCGTGGCGCTTTTTCGGTTCTTGCACCTTCCCTTTCGATTTCCCGTTGATTGAGTTGATTTGAACAGATGATTTTTTGGGGATAGTCTCCCAAATACCTTGTTATCATCTTCTCCAATTTTGGGATCAAGGGATTGAAGGATCGAAAGTTCTACCAGAAAGCGACCAGAGGGGGGGTGAATGGGAGCTTTAAATTTCTTTTTAGAAATTAATAGCCTCTGTCGCAGAAAAAGAACCCCTAAAGCAAAGCCAATGCGCGTGATGTCCACGACCCAAGAGAATCGGTGGATGTTCCCTAGGAACACAGCAGGACACCACAAAAAAACTTCCTCACCCAAGTTCATGTAAGTCAACTAGTGACATAATGGACTTTGGGTAACCTCAACCTCCCCCGAGCAACGCGAGGAGGATTCAGGCTATTTTGCAAAGCGGGAAGCCTGATTTCTGTAGAGCACAAAGTCGGAAATCCAACGCAAAAACCCAAAACCAAATCCGAAGTCAAACGGTCAAACTGCGGACGAAACAGTGAAGAAATCACTGCATCGGACGCTCCCAAACGTCGGACGCGTCCGATGCAAACAGTGCCTCTCGGGAACCTTACTGTATAGACATCGGACGCTGCTACAGTGAAAGCTCAGCGTCCGATGCTCGACCTCCGGTGCGTCCGATGGCAACGGACGCTCCGATGGTCAGCGTCTGATGCTCCTTTAAAAATGTTGTTAGATGACACGTGGCAACGGACGCTCCGATGCGATGAACTCAGCGTCCGATGCCTACAGACTCAGCGTCCGATGATCCCGAAACAGCACTGTTCTTCCGCGAAATTCACTCGATCTCCTCCAAATCAAAAGCACTAAGGCTTAGACTTGGTATGAGGAGTTCTAACGAGGTTAGTGAGATATCCCAAAAGAATCATGGCTCGAACCTAACTCCAAATCGGTGAATTGGAACAAATCGAGACTAAGGGAGCAAAACCGATCCAAAACTAAAATTGCTCGATCTCCTAGACCGTGGGGTTTGAGGTGAATTCCTTCGGTGGAAAGAACTGCCTCACGATCTAGAACAACTCAGTGCAAACGGATTCGCAAATGATGCACTAAGCAAAGAGATCGATCAACGGGAAAAACGTGGAGAAAAGCAACCCGCGAAGAACACGAACAAAAACGCGAATCACAACCACGAAATTGCAACCGTGTGGCTTCCACACGCTACAATAGTGAGATTACGGTCTCACTTCCTCAAAAATCTTACGGGCACAGAGGTATTGTTCTCTTCTCTGTGGATCTCAGTTTGCTACAGCAGGGGAGGGGAGAGCAGGAAAACCTAGAAGGCAAAGAGCAAATGGCTGAGATAAATGGGGAGGTGGTTGTCTCCCCCTACTTATCCTAATTCTAACTATTCCTAATTCCCACTCTACCGCTAACTACTTACAGAGCAAACCAGCTAAACCCTAAGGTTATTCTGGACCAACTCGTGGTAGGTGGTGATCCGACGGCCACGCCCGCACAACTCGTAGCGTTGCCTCGACGCAACCTCCCGATTGCCGCCACGTGCCTCCACCGCTCTGCGACCTTTTCCTGGACGTCGCACCCCCGGTTTTGAGGCCCAGACCGGGAAACCCGCCTTCACGACCAACCCCCTGTTTTGAGGCCCAAACCGGGAAACCAGCCCACCAGCGCCTGAGTTTTGTGGCCCAAACTCAGCAAACCCGCAGCACCCAGGTTTTGAGGCCCAAACCTGGAAACCGTCCTCAGCCCGAGTTTTGTGGTCAAACTCGGAGACCACCAGCACCTAGGTTTTGAGGCCCAAACCTGGAAACCGTCCACTCGATGGTTCTTCTCTGGCTCTACCACCAAACCGAAACTGTAGAGGGGATGCACCGCCCGTGCACCCCATCCACCGACACGTGTCCCTAGGTCCTTGACCCAAGCAACACCGTGCCTGCAAGTCTTCGCTCGTCGCTGTCCCAGGCTGTCAGCCACCACAGCTGATCCTCGGGCCATCGGTCCCTCAGTCCAAGCCTCACGTCTGCCCTTCGCCACTCTCGGTCCCTCGGCACGGCACATCTCTACTTGACCTTCACCTTGCCTTTGATCACGGTATCCGTGCTCGACACCTGCACAACACAAGCCAAAGAACATGCGCATCATCCCAGTTGACAATCACTCATCACTCAGAGACTCGGTATACACCCATGTATCCGCAGGGATTTTGATTTGGATCAAATTTGGGGAGATTTCGGAGAAGGGCGATTGAAATCGCCCTCCCTTAGTGGTCGCGGACAGTCCGCCACTCAGGGCGCGGACAGTCCGCGCGTCGGGCTCGAGCCGGACTAGTGGCAGCGCAGCTCGACTGTTCCCATCTAGGTTGACCGGCGCACAGTCCACCGTTGTCATCCGCGGATAGTCCGGGACTGTCCAGGGAGACTTCAGCAGCAGTGCTGATTTTCGGTTCTTGCCGGCAGACAGTCTGCCAGTGGACCGCGGACAGTCCGCAGTAGGCGCAGATAGTCCGGCACTAGGAGCCCGGACAGTCCGGCAACCTGCTGTAGGTTGTGTTTTAGTGCGTTAGTTCTTCTGACTTTTCCGCTTGGTTTTCAGACTTCTCGTTTGGCCCTAGAGTTCACCAAGGAACCTATCTAGGTATCTTTTCTACTCGTTAGCATCAGTATTTGGAGATTTCCCGATGTAGCCATCCATCTACGTTCGGGAGATAGTTTTTGGAGTTTAACTTGAGCCAGAGCTTTTGGGTTTTGACTCGCTCTCGTTTGGTGGTGCCTCGCTGTGATCCTAGGGATCATCCACCCACTTTCAAGGGTCGTGGGCATCACGTTTTGCACTCGAAGCTTTGGGGTTGTTTTGTGGGACAGAGGCCAAAGTTTTGAAAGAAATTTTTAGGCTCCCATTCACCCCCTCTGGTCGCTTTCTGGTAGCATTGTTGGTCCTTCATATTGGATAGCAGAGTGATTGATCGGCAAGTTGTAGTCACATTGATGTTGGGGCAAGTCTTGAATAATGGAGTTTATCAAAGACTGCCTTGGGCATCACGCTTACACTTGCTCCGAGATCACATAGCGCATTGTTGAAGTGTTGATCACCGATTGAACAGTCGATAGTAGAGCATCCTGGATCCTTGCGAACACAAGGTTGATATAATGATATGTGCCCTTGTGGTTGCACCCTAATTGATGAGCGATTGGTCAACAGGCTCGCCGGGAGGGCTGAGTGGCAACATGTGTTCTTGGCTGTGTTGTTGCAGGTGTGGAGCTCGGAGGCAGTGGTCAATGGCGAGGTGAAGGTCAAGTAGAGGCATACCATAAAAACAAACCGGGAGCGGTGAAGGGCAGATGTGGGTCTTGGATTGATGAACCGGAGGGCCGGAGGACCAGCTGTGGCAGCTGGCAGTTGGCTTCGACAAGCAAGAGCACATGGGGATGTGTGGTGCATCGGCCGAGTCGGGATGAAGACGATGGTGTCGTGGCACTTGGCGGAAGGTCGGACACGGGCTTGCATGCGTCACAAGTGTTGTCAGCCATGTCATGAAAGAAGGCAAAGGCATTGTGCCCGCCGTGGAGGCTAGACATGCATCGGCATCGGTGCCGATGCTCGGGGTGTGAGAACCACACTCCATCTATGGCGCGGGTTTGGCAGTTGAGCCTCAAAAAGCTACCCTCAACGGTTTTCTAGTTTGGGCCACAAAACTCAGGGAGGACGATTTGCTGGTTTGGTCCTCAAAACCGGGCAGAGGTTCCCATGCATGACGGTCGACGCGTGGTGGCACCGAGAGGCTTGCGTTGCAGCGAAGCTATCAGTAAAAAGGCGCGGCGAACGACAAGACTACATGTGGCGGCATCCTGGAGCTTGCGTCGAGGCGAAGTGAAGGATGGCAGGGCGCGTGGCCGTCGGATCAGCTCTTTCAGAGTTGGACTGGAATACCCCTAGTGTTGGCCTATTCTGTCTTGTATCTAGGGGTAGAAGGGCACTATTGTATTAGGACTATAAATAAGAGAGGGACCCCTCCTCTCATTCTATCCTTGCAGCATTTACATTTCGCAGACACTCTTTCATCTGTTAGGGCTCTCCCATCCTCTAGCTGCTTGTGATCCACAGAGACGATAATTCCTCTATGTATTTTGATTCAAGGAAAAGGGACCGTAATCCCATTGTCTCCTCGTTGGAGATTTTTTGAAATTGAGTTGAATTCGTGTTTTAGTTCCATTCTTCGCGTTTGTCTCTTTTCTCTCTTGGTGATTTGGCTCGTTCTCCCAATCCGAGGGATGGTTTGCGAATCCACTTGAATCAAGTTGTGCTAGGACATGAGTGTCATCTTTCTACCGAAGGATTTTCTCCAAAACCTCATGAGCACATAGATCGGGCTGAAATCATTTTCATTCTCTTTTCTTTCCCTTTTTGGTGATCTTTGGATATCTCAAGATTGAGTTGGTTTGGAGCGATGATTTCCTAGGATAAGCTCCCCAACACGTAGAAGATCAATTGGGAGAAGTTTGGTTGCAACCCCGTTCGATTAGGTTGAGATTGAATCGATTTTGTTTTTGACCCGTGAAGTTTTTGTGCTTGCTGTTCATCCACAAACAGTCTGCGCCCTCAGTGGTGGACAGTCCAAGAGTTGGGCTTCAGACGGTTTGGTTAGGCGCAGCCCCCTACCTGTTCTCTGTCCAGTGAACCCCGAACAGTCCACGGTTCAAACCCCGGACAGTCCGGGCTTGGACCAGAACTGTTTTAGAACAGTTTGTTTTCGGGATTTTTGTCGGCGGACAGTCCGACACATAAGCGCGGACAGTCCGGCTCTCTACGGCAGACAGTCTGGGAGCAGAACCCCGGATAGTCCAAAATCCTGCTGCTTGAGCAGTTTTTCCTCGTTTGTTTGGTGCTTGTTCTTTGGCTTTCTCTGGTAGTTTCGTTGTACCTCTAGGACATCTCCTAGGGTATCCACCTGTGACACCCTAAAATTTCATTTTCCAAAATTAGTAACAAATTTGAGCTTTATTTATTTTTCTAAGCATTTAACCTAGGTCAAATATTAATTTTCGAATTATTAAACTGAACCCTAGGGCTTAGAAACACTTTTGTTGCATTTGTGCCAGTGCATATGATTTTGTTTGAGTGTAGGAATAGTGTTGGGTGGTTTGAATTCAAACCTAGTTTGAATTTGAGCAAGTTTTACTTTGAAAATAAAAAGAAAAGCCTTTCTTTTAAACCCTCAGCCTCTCCCTCCTTTTGGCCCGAAGCTACAAGTCGGCCCAGCCCGCAGCCGTCTCGCTCTCCCCCTCCTCTCTCTTTCCCGTGCGGGCTACGGCCCAAGCAGCGGCCTGCCTCCGCTCTTTCCCATCGCAAGCGCCGGCCCGAGCCGCAGCCAAGTCGCCCCGCGCCCGCTGACAGCTTGGACCCGCACGTCAGCCGCGTGCCCACCACCTGTCACCTGGCTCCACGTGTCAGTGACCGCGAACCCTTCTCCTTTCTCCCACCGTCAGTCTGCGTCGCCGCCGCCCCTCCCTCTCCGGTAACGGCCCGGTAGTGGTCATTATGGCCACTACACCACCACCTGGCCGCAATGGAGCACTCGTGCCCCTTGACCTCCCCAACCCTATAAAGCCCGAGGCAGAGCCCCCTCGCCCTCCCCCTCACTCACCCGCTCGTGCCCCTCACCCCGCAGAGCACACCAGCCGCCGTAGAGCCTTCCTCAGTGCCAAGAACCCCTTTGCCGAGTTCGTGGTAACTCCCTCTTCATCCTCATGCCTTCCTCTCCGTGTTAGTGCTCTAAAACACCAAAACGGCAAGCTCCAGATCTCCCGATAATGGCGCCGCCGCGATAGGAAGCCGCCCCGGTGACCTTCACCCTGGCTAGCCCCCTCCATTGAGTTCGCGTGGTCCCGAGGATCGTTGCGGTGGTCGTGGTTGGGTCTGGGACGCTCGGGAGCGCCGTCACGGGAGTCCACCACCGACCTTCGTCGCACGCCCATGGCGCGCCGCCGCGGGAGCGCCGCCACGCCGGTCGTCCTCCACCCGACCCGCTCTGCATCGTTGATCTAAACACCGGAGGCCAAGATTAGAAATACCCCTTCGTTGTGTAACCGGTCCACCGGTACACTCGTGCACCCAGTCCACACCGCCATCGCAGTAGGTCCACAGCCACGTGGTAAACCGCACCAACCGAGCAGCGCCACATGGCAGCCAAGTCAGCAAAGCCGCCCGGTCAGCCGACCGTACCCGCACGTTTTGCAGAAAAACCCCCGACGTTTTCAGAAATAAACCCGCGATCCTATGCAGTTTTACAAAGTGTTGTTTTTATTCATTTTAGACCATGTGCTTTTCGAAAATAGTAGCCGCCGTCCATATTGCGCAGAAAATGCGATTATTAATTGTTTTAATTCGAAAATAACATCGGTTTATTTACAAAATGCCAATGAACCTTGTTTTCAACATAACTTTTAATTTAAAAGTCTGATTAGAGTGATTCATGCGCTCACGTGTTCATAGAAATGCGTAGAATAGTTTTATAACCTTTTTATCTTGTTTCAGTACTGTTTGGTGTACTGTTCTAATAGAATATTATTTGTTTGCATGTAGTGATTTGGAATGGATGCTTGTGTGGTGTCTTTTGATCCCGTTTAGAGTCTGAGCTATCCATGGTCGTCGTGAAGAAGATCTTTGAAGAAGTGGAACCATCAACATGATTTATTGGAAGACAAGTGTAACATGAGTTCCTTTGTTACCCAGCAAGCTTTTAATCACCTTTTCATATGCATGTGTCTAATATGATGAACCCCTAAGGATTTTACCTAGAACTTGTTATCTTGTTTTCCTTGTTACCTTGGGTTGTGCATATGGGTAGTTCTACTTAGCCTGCAAATACCAAATTTTATAATGATAATCTTGATTAATGATTTATGGCACAAATGTTGGTTCTGAATCTTAAAGCGACAACCCAGGATTTACAGTACAACCATGAGGACTACATGGCTCTGGTCTTAACTAAGTACAATGATTGTTCTAGCTCATCTGTAGCTTACCGAAAGGGCAAGAGGGGTGTACCATGTAGTTATGGCCCGGTCCTACTAGGTTAATTGCTTTGGAGGATGGGTGTTACCTTAGTGGGGAGGTGTTCATAACTCTTGGGAGACAGAAACCTTAGCGGCTACGACTTGTTAGACCAACTTTGGAAAGGCTTCGTAGTGATCCCTGCCAACTTACCTTGGTAGTGAGTTAAGAGATTGGCCGCTTCGGGCAATGGGCAATCACGACTCGTGGGTAAAGTTGTACACACTCTGTAGAGTTAAGAATAAACTGATATATCAACCGGGCTCTCGGTCATGAGCGGCCTGGATCCTTTTTGAGACGGTGATCGACGAGGAGGAGTGTGAGGAATGCACGATGCATATGACAAACTTTGCCACCCTCAATCCAAGTATGCTTCTTTGATAGAAGTGTATGATGAGCTGAAGAGTAGGCTAGACTTGGTGGGTGATTCACTACAAGAAATCTGTCATCTTATGACAATTACCTCATGACATTAGACTAAATAGTCACTACTTTGATGAGTTTATGACTTTCTTCATGGAGCCAGATCAACTTAGTGGCTTTAATTAATTTATGTCATAAAAAATGTCTTAATGCTAGTAGAATGGTATATTATGACTTTCTTTGTCATGTCATAACAACTATTTGACTATTGTCATATAGCAATTGTGAGATAGCAAATAGCAAATGGTCTATTGTGACTAATATGATAAGTTACAAATTATTTTATTAATTTTTTAAAACATCATAATCCAAGTTGGCATATGGGTCCACTTGGTAAACTGCCACCTAATCGAGTGGGCTCCAAATTTTTTCTGTAGCCTTCCTACATTAAATGAAACTACATGTTCAAATTTGACAGATTTATAAAACTTTTTGCTATATTTCTTCATTTTTTCATTTCATTAAAATTTCCCAGAAAATGCAAATTTGAACTGCAAGAAGATTTCAATTTTTTTCATTTCATTGAATTTTCCCAGGGTTTACCTGGCCCTGACACTCGGCAAAGAATATTTCTATTTTTTTAAATGTCATCTTTGCCGATAACGTTGCACTCAGCAAAAAAAATTGAAAAAAACAAAAAAAACTTTGCCTCGCATCCCTCTCCCTCCGCTCAGTGGCCCAAATCGGCCCACTTAAAAACCCTAGACTATATACCTCATGACCACTCCATTCCTCTCCCTCATTCTCTTCTCCCTTCCTGCCTCAGCCGCAGTGACACACTCTACAGCTCCCTCTCCCATGCGTGCAGATGGAGGCTAGGTCCGGATCGAGCGCAGGGTGCCGCCTCGGCCTGCGGCGGCGGCGCAGCAGCGCGGGGCTCCTCCGATGACGGCGCGGGTCCTGCAGCCCGGATCTCTGTGTCCCGTTGGCTCACCCACGGCTCATGCACCTGTGAGCGGCGCGGATCCTGGAGCCCGGATCTCTGTCTCCCGCTGAATCGCCCGTGGCTCACGCACCTGTGAGCAGCGCGGGGAACCGCGGATGGAGGCCGCGATGGGGCTGTGACGGCCAGCGATGCAGCGGCATGGTGACGGCAGCGTCCCTCGGTGCCCATTCTTCCTGCTCGCCCTCTCGGCCCTGCGTGGCTCCGTGACGAGGCCCAGCGCGGCAGCGCCCTAACCCCAATAGCCAGTGCAATGCCCAACGGTGACCCCTCGACGCCACCCGCTGGTGCCCGACGGTCTGGACTCCAGACATCCCATCACTCCCTAGTCCCAGTCCCAGCTGGAGCTCCGGTTGAAGCAAGGTGAGCACAGTCTCAGATCCGTTCTTTAGACTAAGAATTGGAGATTTCTCATATGTACGTAGAAATGAAATATTTAAAGTTTGAAGAACCAATGTGAGCTTGTGTACACCCCTTGAATTGTTGCCCACCTGCGGCCAAAGGGACTGAAATAAGATTGAGATGGGAGAAGGGGAGGACGAGATTGGGATGTGAAGAACTTCATTTGTATAGAAGTTCTTTGTATCTCGTTCATGGAGAAGAACGCAGATCTGAATTTATCAGTGTGGTTTGCCAAGTTCTATGGAGATTGAAATCAACACTGTCATTATCGATATTTTTTTCTAGATATTTTTCTATAAAGTGTTAATAACATCTGCACTTAGGCAATAGATGATGCAATCTTACTATAGTGCACCATCAGGAAATTTCTGTTTTTCAGTCTTGCAAGAACAAAAGCATATGTTGCTGAAGGCCAAGCACACATATATTTTTGAAGCAGCACTTTGTGTGAATAGTTAGTCTAGTGTGAACTTAAGTACTAATTGCATGTGTAGATAGAATGTTATTAGCAAGCATTCACATGACTAAACCAAATGGATCAGATAAGACGTCTGCTTGTGCCCCCATGCCCTTTTGAGGATAATGTGTTTGATTTGGCTTCTGATGTGTCACCTGTTAATTTGCAATGCAACAAGTTGGCCATCTGTGCATGATATATCACCATTTAGCTTAGCTTAGTTGCAATGCAATGCAACAAGTTGGCCATCTGTTTGATTTGGCATCTAATATGCAATGCAATAAGTTGTCCATAACTCTTTAGCTTACATGCAGATAAAATTGCTTAAGAATGACGCTGCTCCTGGTCACATGGTATGATATTATTCGAAGTGCCAGTCTAAAAATTCCACTCTGCTGGGCCCATTCTGGAGAAATCTTCAAATCACGGCCTAAAAAATTAACAGCTTTTTATATAATTTATTTATTCTTCTGTAAATAAATTCCAGTATCTCTTATTTACAGTACACAAAGCTATCTAGTTTATCTTTTACAGTACACAAAGCTATCTAGTTTATCTTGTTGAGATTATAAAAGCAACGAATGATGGACAAACTTATCGATCGCTAATTTTTTTGGCTATATGTTCTTGTTTTCAGAGCGCAAGGAATCCAAAGCTTTTTTGGGTATCAGCAGGTGCTCCCCTAGCGGCAGTGATCATCTCCACCATCCTCTCCTTCATTCGGAAATCCCCCAGGATCAGTGTTGTAAGTATCTTTCTGCAGTGATATGATTTTGATTTCACCATGCACGAAAGTTTAAATTTGTACCCACCTAGCTGAAGGAGATCTGTAATTTTGAAAAAAAATTGAAAATTGCAGGAAGGGATTGCAGTGGGCAGGACGTTTGCGTCCATCAACAACTACCAGGTGGACGGGAACAAGGAGATGATGGCGATCGGGATCATGAACATGGTTGGCTCCTGCACCTCCTGCTACATGACGACAGGCTCCTCCCATTTGGCGGTGAACTACAGCGCGGGTTGCAAGACGACGGTGTCCAACATGGTGATGGCGGTGGCGGCCTTGCAGTGATCATCATCACGGTGGAGCCAAGTCATATTCTGTGGACAAATGATATTAGGCTCTTTCAATATTTGTATTTTTATGTAATATTCTGGTTACAGTCTGCTGTGTGGTGTGTGCTACTGTAATGGGCTTTGAATTATATTTTGAATTTGATTTTTGGCCTGTTCTCTATAGGGCCAGCCCAATTAAATTAGTAGGCCAAAAAAAAATTAGTAGGCCAAAAAAATAAAAAGCAAAGTGATGTGGCCAAATTCAATTTTATGACATTTCAAGTTTGTGCCACCTCAGCAAGGTATCCAACGTGGCATCTGATGAAGTGGCTAGCTTCAAGAAATCTATGACTTTAAAACAGTTGTCATAAATGTTTATGACTTTCAAAATCAAAGTCACAATGTTATGACTTTACCGACTAAAAGTCACAAATGATCATTAAAGACAGTCATCTTTTGACATTTCAATTTTTGTCAACTTGATGTCACAAATGATAACTTATGACTTATTTTCTTGGTATTATGACTAATGCAAAATGTCAAAAGATGACATATTTCTTGTAGTGATTGCAAAGAGTGTCCCTCTTTGAAAGAGCTGGAGGAGGTGAAGGCGAAGCCTTCCTTGTTGGGTGCGTGCAAGTCTTGCCTAGGCTTGCGAACTGAGTTGGCAGAAGTTAGTGTCAAGCTTGCTGAAGCCTTGAAGGCCAGCTCAGTTAGCACCGTTTTCGCTCAGTGTGAGCGATGCGTGGGGATGGAGCTTGAGATTGCCAACTGTCGGCATGACTGGATGCAAACCATGGAACAAAACACATACCTTTGGTCCATACTGAGTTGGGTATTATACAGTGAGCCGCAGTTGGGCATGATGATCAGTCAGTTCAAGAGGGGAACTAGCGGTCCGGGAGTAGGCTTTGCTTCAGGTGGGATGAGCGCTAGTGCTTTTGGCAAGATCGGTGAGTTTAGCGGAGTGAACCCGAGTGAGAAACCTACCGCTACCCCTAAGCATACCAAGATCACCCCATCTGAGCCTTTTAAGCCCATAACCAAGGATGGCATCCTTGATGAACCTCCCAAGGCCCCACCTCGCAAGCAAGTGTGAGTACCCAAGCCTAACCATCTTAGCAACACACTTGAAAACCTTCCTGACGTCTCTAGTGATGCCCTTCCGAGCGCAACCCCTGCAACCAAGCAAACCAACAACCCAAAAGAGTGGTGAGGTTTGAGTGCAAGTACTATCACCGTGCAGGTCACTTAGCTTAGTTTTGCTTTCGGAGGAAGAGAGACGCTAGGAAGGAGATGGAGCTGAACAACTAGGCCAGGCACCACCCTTTCCGTGGTGAATGTCAGGGAGTTTAGAGGCAGAGGGCTATGCCTGGAGGAGCTCGTCCTTAGGTTGCTAGGCCCCAGGCAGCTTGACCACGGGATGGTGGTCGTGCCCGTCGCGGTTCTGGTCATCCTCAATACGATCGTGAGCTGTGTGTAAGAGGCTTTTCTGCACCGTCCCATAGCGGACCACCTTTTCAACATGGTGGTGATCGCTATCCTCAAATGGGATGAGGAGGTGAGTTTGGAGGTTTTCCGTTCCATAGCGGACGAGGTCAGTTTGGTGTGTCTTCTAACACCTTTTCTTGGCCTATGACACAACACTGGTATCCTTCTCAGTATACTAGCCCCAGTGTTGTTCCATATGCTCATTTCATGCCTTTCTATTGATTCAGGAACTTCAGTTGGAAAACATGTGGCTCATGGATTCCGGGTGTTCGCGCCACATGACCAGAGGCAAGAAATGGTTCTCGAGCCTGAACCCCGTGCTCCACAAAGAATACATCACATTCGGGGATAGTGGTAGAGGTAAGGTAGTCTCTCATGGGTCGATTCGACTTAACAAGAGTTTTGTTCTCAAAGATGTTGCTTTGGTTTCCAATTGGCACTTCAATTTGCTTTCTATTTTGCAACTTCTTGAGGACGGTTTTGAGGTGCGCTTTAAGACCAGCATGTGCAGATGAGAACACAAGGTTGATATGTGCCCTTGTGGTTCCCTTCCTGAGTGATGAGTGATCGATCAACGGGCAACATGTCTCTTGGCTATGTTGATGTGCAGGTGCGGAGCTCGGGCAGTGGTCGAAGGTGAGGTGAAGGTCAAGTGGGGACGTGCCGTGCCGACGGACCGGGAGCGGTGAAGGGCGGACGTGGAACTTGGACCGACGGACCAGGAGACCTGAGTTTCAGCTGTGGTAGCTGACACGTGGCGTTGACAAGCAAGAGTACATGGGGATGTGCGGTGCATCGGCCGAGTCGGGAGGATGCCCGGCGTGGAGGCTGGACATGCTCCGGCATCGGTGCTGGAACTCGCGGTGTGCGAATCACATCCCGTCTACGGCACGAGTTCGGTAGCTGAGCCTCGAAAAGCTACCCTCGATGGTTTCCGAGTTTGGGCCTCAAAACTCGGGGTGGACGGTTTCCGAGTTTGTGCCTCAAAACTCGGCGTAGACGGTTTCCAGGTTTGGGCCTCAAAACCTGGGCACGCGGGTTTCTGAGTTTGGGCCACAAAACTCAGCCTGAGGACAGGTTTCCCGGTTTCGGCCTCAAAACTGGGGGAAGGCCCAGGTTTCCCGGTTTCGGCCTCTAAACCGGGGGGAGGTCCGCAAAAAGGACTGTCGACGCGTGGCGGCGTGGAGAGGCTGGCGCGGAGGCGAGGCTATCCACGAGGTAGGCGCGGTGGTCGACTGGGCGGCACGTGGCGGCATCCTAAGGCTTGCGTCGAGACGAAGCTAAGGATGAGGAAGGCGCGTGGCCGTCAGATCAACTATCAGCAGAGTTGGATCGGGATACCCCTAGGGTTGGCCGTTTCGCTCATGTATCTAGGGGTAGTAAGGGGATTATTGTTTTAGGCTATAAATAAGAGAGGCACCCCTCCTCTCTCCCTATCCTTGGCAGTCATTTTTTCCTGAGCTCTCTCTCTCTAGCCCTCACTTAGGTTCTAATCATACCTCGCTGCAAGCGATCCGCAGAGATGGAAATCATACCTCTGTGTATTTGGATCTTTTGAGGAAACGAGACCGTATTCTCGTTGTCTCCTCGTGTGGAGGAATTTCGGCTGAAATCGAATCGTGTTCTGTGTTCTTCACGTTTTGGTTTTTCATCTCTTGGAGATTTGCCTCGTTCTCCCTCTCCATGAGATGATTTTCGATTCCACTTGAATCAGTTTGTTCTTGGTGGTGAGGTCCATCTTTTCACCGAAGGATTTCTCCTATAACCTCACGAGTCCATAGATCGGGTTGATTTCGTGTTCGTTCTTCCTCTTTCCCCCTTTCTGGTGTTTCTCGGATTACCCTTGATTAACTTGGATTGGTGCAATGATTTCTTAGGATTAGCACCCAATACGTTGAGGAACACCTGGGAGAAGTTTGATCGAACCCCCTTTTGATTTGGTGAAGTTTCGATCGATTTGCCCTTTTACCCCGAGCAGAATTGTGCTTTCTGTTCATCCGCGGACAGTCCGCGCCTCCAGCGGCGGACAGTCCGGGGATCGGGGCTGGGTCGATTCAGTCAGGTGCAGACCCCTAACTGTTCACTGTTGAGTCAACGGCGGACAGTCCGCGGTACAAACCCGTAGACAGTCCGAGACCTGTCCAGCAGACTTGCAGGACTGTTTGGTTTCTGCGTTTTTGCCGGCGGACAGTTCGGCTCCTAGTCGCGGACAGTACGGGACTTAACGGCGGACAGTTCGGGACTCTGACCGCGGACAGTCCGTGAATCTACCGTTTGTGCTGTTTTGCTCCGTGGCTTTGGCAGTTGGTTTTGGGGTTTCTCCGGAGGTTCCGCTGTACCACTAGGACATCTCCTAGGGTATCCACCTACTCGTAGGTCGTGAACTCTCTAGTCGTTTCGAGTCTTCGCTTTTGGGGTGATTTTCTGGGACAAGGGCTATACAATTCACGAGTTGAATTTCAGGCTCCCATTCACCCCCCCCCCTCTGGTCGCTAATCCGGTCCTTCAGCAGAGTTTCGGATTCTTGGGGTGATCTTGTTTGTTGGATCTTCCCTTTTGGTTGTGTCTTCCGAGCCGATTTTTCTCGGTCTTTCGGCTCTTCTAGATGTTTGGTGGTGGGTGCTTCTTCTAATTTGTGGAAGTGGCATAGGAGACTTGGTCACTTGAGCTTTGACATGCTTGCAAGGCTTAGCTCACTTGGCTTAATCCAAGGATTGCCCAAGCTTAAGTTTCAGAAGGACCTTGTCTGTCACCCTTGTCGCCACGGGAAGATGGTTGCTGCTTCTCACCCACCTATGAATCAGGTGATGACCAAGCGACCCGGTGAGATTCTACACAAAGACACCATTGGTCTAGCTCGGGTCTACTCAGCAGGTGGGAAGTGGTACGTTGTAGTGATCATGGATGATTTTTTGAGGTATTCTTGGGTGTTCTACATGGAGGGTAAGGACGAGGCTCTCTTTTGCTCAGTATTTGATTTTGAGGTTGAAAACTGAGTTTCCCTCTGGTACTATTAGAGCTATTCATAGCGATAATGGTACTGAGTTTGATAACTCCCAGTTTGCATGTTTCTGTTCTTCATTTCGTCTTGAGCATCAGTTCTCCGCTCCTTATGTCCCCCAGCAGAACGACGTTGTTGAGCACAAGAACCAGACCCTTGTTGAGATGGCCAGGATGAAGCTTGATGAGCATAGGACTCCTAGGCATTTTTGGGCCAAGGCGATCAACACTGCTTGCCATGTTTCAAATCACATCTTTCTTCATGCTTTCATGAAGAAGACTTGTTATGAGTTGTGATTTGGACGTGCACCGAAGTGTCTCATTTTATGGTGTTTGGGTGCAAGTGTTGTATCCTAAAACAAGGCAATTTCGACAAGTTTGAATCTCGTTCTGCTGATGCTGTGTTTCTTGGTTATGCTTTACATTATCGAGCTTATCGTGTTCTTAACCTTGAGACTAACCGGATAGTGGAGACATGCGACGTCACATTCGACGAGACTATGCCTTGTGTTTCTTATGCTTTTGATGTTGTAGGAGATCAGGAGCTTAGAGAGACGATCTTTATGGAGGAGGAGCAGGAGAATGATGGTTAGGGTGATCCCGAGCCGACTCCACCATCTGCCCCCGTCGACCCTGCGACGACAACTTTGACTCGAGGACCCGATCCCACTACTTCCACTACTTGGGGTCCTCTTGAGCCACCTCTCCAGCGAGCACCGGCTGCACCTGAGGAAGCGACAGGATATGGCGAGGGGGAGGCGACTTCGGCGAGGCAGGCGCCCCGGAGTGTTCAGCAGAGCCACCCTTCGCATCAGATGATCGGCGGTATCGACCAGCTTGTCATGCGGTCACGAGCGTATGAAATCTCACACTTTGTTCATTCAGCATTCGTTGCTTCTTTTGAGCCCAAAGATGTTGGACATGCTCTTTCTGATCCTAACTGGGTTAATGCCATGCATGAGGAGTTAGAGAATTTTGTGCGAAACCAAGTTTCGACCCTAGTTCCACCGCTACCAGAATGCCACCCTATAGGTACCAAATGGGTTTTCAAGAACAAACAAGGTGAGGATGGGATGGTAGTAAGGAACAAGGCTAGGTTAGTAGCCCAGGGTTTTTACCAGAAAGAGGGGATAGATTATGAAGAGACCTTTGCCCCTGTAGCCCGTTTAGAAGCAATTAGGATCCTTCTAGCTTTTGCTGCTTCGAAGGGTTTTAAACTTTACCAGATGGATGTCAAGAGTGCTTTCCTGAACGGGTATATACAGGAAGAGGTCTATGTTAGGCAACCCCTAGGTTTTGAGATTCCCATGTTTCCTAACCATGCCTTTAAACTTTCCAAAGCTTTGTATGGTTTGAAACAAGCCCCGGGAGCGTGGTATGAGCGTTTGAAAACCTTTTTGCTCTGCAAGGGTTTTTAAAATGGGACGGGTAGATAAGACTCTGTTTCTCCTCAAGTAAGGCAATGACACCCTTTTAGTTCAGATTTACGTGGATGATATCATCTTTGGTGGCTCTTCTCATGCATTTGTTGCCAAGTTTGCAGATCTTATGAGCAGGGAGTTTGAGATGACCACGAAACAAGCGAAGAGCCACCAAATGCAAAGAGTATTTTAATTGCCTCCAAACGACCAACAGGAGCAAACATCTCCTCATAGTATATCCCCTCCTTCTGACTATAACCCTGGGCTACGAGTCTAGCCTTGTTTCTCACAACATGGCCATCTTCTCCCTGTTTGTTTTTGAAAACCCATTTTGTCCCAATTGGATGACACTCAGAAGGTGGAGACACTAGAACCCAAACCCGATTTCTCTCAAAGTTCTCAAGCTCCTCATGCATGGCATTGACCCAATCTGGATCCGTCAAAGTGTGTCCAACATCTCGGGGCTCAAAATCAGCAACAAAAGAAGAATGAGCAAAGTGAGAGATTTGAGACCTGGACCGAGTGACCCGTTCGTCAATGTTGCCGATCATCTGCTGACGGGGGTGTTGGCGCTAGATGTGTTGTGGCGCCTCCCGTGCAGAAGTGATCTCCCCCTCAACAGCAGCTGGTGCCTCCCCGGGTACAAAAGGTACCGCTCGGGGTGGCGGATCCCACGGCCCCTAGGAAGAAGACGTGTTGGGTCGTGAGTCGTCGTAGAAGCCGCTCCTTGCGGCAAAATAGGTGGAGGGGGTGCTGGATCATCCATACCTTCAGCACCCTCGTCCTCGTCATCAAAAAGAGGCTCACCGACCTCGTGATCACCTGCACGCTCAAAACGAGAAGAAGGACAAACCATGGTCTCGTCGAAGGTGACATCGGATGTCTCCATGACTCGGTTAGTGTCAAGGTTAAGTACACGATAAGCTCGAGTGTGAGTGCCATAACCCAAAAACACACCGTCAGAAGAACGAGACTCAAACTTGTCCAGGTTGCCCTTTTTGAGTATAAAACAATGGCAACCAAAAACTATAAAAATAACTCACCTTGGGAAGTTTTCCAAAACGCAACTCATAAGAGGTCTTTTTCAAGAAAGCTCGAAGAAAAATGCGATTGGAAATATAGCATGCAGTGCTCATAGCTTCGGCCCAATATCGCCTAGGAGTCCTATGCTCATCGAGCATCGTCATGGCCATCTCTACAAGGGTCCGATTCTTCCTCTCTACAACACCATTCTGTGGCGGTGTGTAGGGAGAAGAAAACTGATGCTCCAAGCCCAAAGAGTTACAAAACTTCTCAAAATCCGAATTCTTGAATTTGGAACCATTATCACTCCTAATAGCTCACATCAAGTTGAAAGGGAACTCGTTCTGAAGACACAAAATCAGATTGCGAGCAAGGGAGAAAGTCTCGGTCTTCTCAGCTAAAAATAAAACCCACGAATATCTCGAAAAGTCATCAACAACAACAAGCACATACCACTTCCCCCCAACCGAGCTCACCCGACCCGGACCAACAAGGTCCATATGCAAAAGCTCTCCAGGGCGCTTGGTCATGACCTGAGTCACTGGATGGTGGGGAGCGGCAACCATCTTCCCATGTCTACAAGAATGGCACACAAGATCCTTCTCCATGGATAACTTGGGCAATCCTCGGATTAGGCCAAGTGAACTAAGTCTTGCAAGCAAGTCGAAGCTCAAATGTCCTAGTCTCCTATGCCACTTCCAAAGATCAGAAGAAGAAGGTCCAGCCAACAGACAACGAGAAATGCCAAAAGACTCTGAGAAATCCGCACGAAAGACTTTCCCAAAGGGCGAAATCACACAAACAAGATTGCCCTGAGGGTCCAAAATACGACTGAGATACGGTTTAAAACGAATCTCATAGTCATCATCAAAGAGTTGCGAAACAGAAAGAAGATTAAAATGCAAGTTAGAAACAAGAGCAACATCGCGCAACACAAAGTGCTCATTAACTCGCACCGACCCACGAGACAACACCTTACCTTTGCTATTGTCACCGAAGGTGATAAACACCTTTCCGGCGACTGGACTAAGACTGGAGAACCACTTGGCGTTTCCGGTCATGTGCCTCGAGCAACCGGAATCCACCAACCAAATGTTCTCCAATAGTTTTACCTACATCAATAAAAAGACATAGGGTGAGCATACGGGCCAACACTTGGGTTAATGAAGTAAGGGGAATACCAGTGTTGGGCCGGCTGCTCAAAAGAACGGTTAGCAGAAAAACCATTCCTAGCACGCCTACGAAGGGAGCGATCACCACGTTGAGGAAAACGTGGTCCGCTAAGGAAAGAGCGTCCATCGCGATACTCAAAACGCGTTGGGGGAAAACGCTCAACTACAAAGCCACTGCCACGGGGTCCATAGCCTACAACTGCAGGCTCCCGCCGGGCACGCTCTCTACGAGGCCTAGGCCTAGGAACTTGAGGCACTGCACCTCTAGGCCTAGCAGCTCTCCTCTGAACATTCGGCACATGTACATCATGGAAAGGATGGTACAAGTCCGTGTTGTTCATCTCCTTTGCACGGCGCCCCTCTCTCTTGCGCCGAAAGCAAAACTCACTCAAGTGTCCATCTCTCCTATAGTGCTCACAATGGTACCTCACCGCTCTCATAGGAGGTTGTTGGTACTCACGGTTGTGGGTGTGGATCACCTTGCCCTTCTGTGGCATAAGCTCCTCCTGGATAGGTGGCATTGTCTCCAGCTTGTTCTTCAGGTGGTAGGGTTTGGGATGCCACACTTGGTTCTTGGGTGGAGCTCTCGGAGGTTCCTCAAACACCCCTTCCTTGGTGTTAGGCTTGAGAGGCTCTTTGGGTGGAAGCTTGGTAAGTTTGGGAGTAGTGGTGGAGTTGGGCTTCTCACTCGGGTTCAGACCACTCGACTCTCCAATCTTCCCAAAAGCTGAAACATCAACACCCGGAGCAAAGCCTACACCCGGACCTCCAGCAGCTCGCTTAAATTGGGAGATCATCATCCCGAGCTGTGGCTCACCACAAGATACCCATGACAAGATGGTCCGAAGGTATGTGTTTTCCTCCTCGGTTTGCATTTTGTCATGCTTCACATTCGCAATCTCCATCTCCAAACCCTCGCACAAAGCACACCTATTCACACAAGTGCTACCCGAGCTGGCCTTATCAAGAGACACAATCTTGGCATTCTTCTCTGCCAACTCGGATTGCAAGACAGGACAAGTCTTGCACGCACCCAACAGCGAGGGTCTAGCCTTCAGCTCATCCACCTCTCCTACCAACGCAACATACTTACCTCTCAATGTGAGAAGGTCAGTCATGTGCGTGGTGCACATCTCACACTCCTCCTCATCGGTAACAACCACGGTGGACTTGACAGACTCAAGTTCCTTCACCGTATCCTCCCACTTCTGCCTAAACTCCTTGCGCTCTCTAGCGGCACGCCTAAGCAACTTATCCTGACTAAGGAGCACAGCAGTAAGTTTCTCGACCTCAGCAGAAAGCTCGTCATGGTTCAGAGATACCTGGGAGGTGTCGTCGTCGTCATCGTCGTTCCGAGGGGTGTCCACCAGCTCGCCGTCGACCTCCTTGCCGAGGGCCATGGTGCAGAAGCCGTCGTCGTCGACGAAGAAGCAGAGGCCGTTGAGCTTGTCCTCGATCCTCTTCTTCTTCTCGGACTCATCGTCGCTTGAGGAAGCGGAGTCGTCGTCCGAGTCGTCGACATCACTGAGCGTGGCGAAGAACGCACGCTGCTCAGCCTGGGCCTTCTCCAAGTACTTGGTCTTGATGTACTCCTTGATGAAGCCACCCTTCCTCTTGTGCCTTGCGGGGACATACTTCTCCTTGCGCTTGCCGGAGTCGTACTTGTGCCCAAGATCGCCCTTCCCAGATGAGTGCTTCTTCTTGGGACAGTTGGCGATGAAGTGGTCGGGGTCGCCGCACTTGTAGCATCCTGAGCGTCCTCCTCCGCAGCGACGGTTCATGCGGTTGTTGTGGAACCGCGAGAACCGATTGGCGAGCAAAGCCAACTCGTCATCCCCCAAAGACTCCAGCTGGTCCTCTGTGACGAAAAGAGTGAAGAGAGTGCAAATCCTCCAGAGCGGTTAGCAGAAGAGCCAGAAACCAAAGCCATAGTCAGGCCAGAAGGATTCTCATAACAAGCCCTTGACATGGTGTCAATCTCACTAGACTTGAGCTTACTAAAGAGCTCGTCGCAAGTGAGGGTCTCTTAGTTAGACGATTCGATGATCGCCTGGACCTTTGAGTCCCAGACCGACCGATCAAGAGTATGCAAAAGCTTCAAAGCTCTCTCATGATCGTCGAAAGGCAACAACTCCTTGTTCGCTCTCATCTTGTTGACAATGACCTGAAAGCGAGCGAATAAACTTTCTATGCTCTCACCAGGCATGTGTCGAAAGTTCTCATACTCCCGCTTGTGCGACTCGTAGAGACGGGATTTGACTTGAGTGGTTCCCTCATGGAAACACATGAGGGTCGCCCAAATCTCACGAGCCGTGGGGAGGTGAGAAATGCGATCAAACTCAGACATGCTCAAACAGAAGAACAAGGCGTTACGCGCCCGGCTATTGGCTTCGTGCTCATCGATCTGAAGCTGAGAAACACGAGCAGCCAGAACAACGTAATCGGCCTTGTTGCAAATCTCCCAGACAGAAGAGCCCATGCTCTGGAGATAGGCCGACATGCGTATCTTCCAATACGCATAGTTCGTCCCATCAAAGAACGGCGGTTTGCCCACGCCGCGATCCATGTCGCCTTCTGTGGATCTAGAACCGGCTAAGGTGGAAGATCCTTAACCCGCTCTGATACCAATTGAAGGACCGAGAAAGCACTAGCAAGGCGACCAAAGGGGGGTGAATGGGAGCTCAAAAATTTCTCTCAAAACTTTGGCCAAATGTCCCAAAACAACCCCCGAAAGCTACGACCGAAACCGTGATGCCCACGACCCTTGGAAGAGGATGGATGATCCCTAGGATCATAGCGAGGCACCACAAAGCGATAGCAAACCAAACGCCAAAAGCACCGGCTCGAATACGACCCCAAAAACCAAGTCCCGAACGTAGATAGACGGCTACGTCAAGAAACTCCCAAATACCTATGCTAACAAGTAGCAAAGATACCTAGAGAGGTTCCTTGATCAGCTCTAGGGCCAAACGAGAAGTCCGGAAACCAAGGGAAGAAACCGGGAGAACAAACGCACTAAACCGGAACAAACAGCCGAATCCCGGACTGTCCGCCGGTACGGTCCCGGACTGTCCGGCTCAACCGCGGATTGTCCGCAGGGGGATGGCGGACTGTCCGCCGGCAAAATCCCCAAAACAACACAGTTGCTGAAGTCTCCCCGCTCGGGCCCAGACTGTCCGCGCCTGACAACGGCGGACTATCCGGCGGTCAACCGAGACAAAAACTTTCAAGCCACGCAACCACTGCTCGGTCGAAGCCCGACGCGCGGACTGTCCGCCGGTCAAACCGCGGACTGTCCGCGAGTGCGCAGAGAGGGCGATTTCAGTCGCCTTCTCCCCAAATCTCTCCAAATTCGATCCAAATCAAAATCCCACATTCCCAAACTTGCAGAAGATGATCACGGGGTAGTTAGGAGACTATCCCCAAGAAATCATCCGCTCAAATCGATTCAATCACCGGGAAATCGAAAGGGGAGAAGGATGAACCAAAAAGCGCCATGAAAACAAAATCAGCCCGATCTACTTGTTCATAAGGAGTTAGATAAATTCCTTCGGTGGAAATGATCTCCTTTCAAATATGAACAAGTTGATTCAAACGGATTTCGCAAAGACGCATGAGATAGGGAGATCGAGTGACGGGAGAAACGAAGAACGCGAAGAACACGAACAAAACGCGAATCAAGTCATTGATCTGCAACCGTGTGGCTACCACACGCTACAACAGTGAGGTTACGGCCTCACTTCCTCAAAATCTCCAGTAAACAGAGGTATGGTTCTATGCGGATCTCAGCTAGCTACAGCAGGGGATTGGCAGAGCAGGAAACCCTAGAAGCAAAGAGCAAATGACTGAGATGAATGGGGAGGTGGTTGTCTCCCCCTACTTATCCTAATTCTAACTATTCCTCATTCCCACTCTACCCCTAACTACTTACAGAGTGAACCAGCTAAACCCTAAGGTTATTCTGGACCATCTCGAAGGTAGGTGGATCCGACGGCCACGCCCGCACAACTCGTAGCGTTGCCTCGACGCAACCTCCCGGTTGCCGCCACGTGCCGCCACCGCTCTGCACCCCCGGTTTTGTGGCCCAAACCGGGAAACCAGCCTTTGCTGCCAACCCCCGGTTTTGAGGCCTAAACCGGGAAACCAACCCACCAGCATCTGAGTTTTGAGGCCCAAACTCAGCAAACCCGCAGCGCCCAGGTTTTGAGGCCCAAACCTGGAAATCGTCCTCAGCCCGAGTTTTGTGGCCAAACTCGGAAACCGTCCACACCCAGGTTTTGTGGCGCAAACCTGGAAACCGTCCACCCGATGGGTTTTCTCTGGCTCTACCACCAAACCGAAGCTGTAGAGGGGATGCACCGCCCATGCACCCCGTCCACCGACACGTGTCCCCAGGTCCTCGACCCAAGCAACACCATGCCCCGCAAGTCTTCACTCGTCGTTGTCCCAGGCTGCCAGCCACCACAGCTGATCCTCAGGCCACCGGTCCCTCAGTCCAAGCCTCACGTCCGCCCTTCACCGCTCCCGGTCCATTTGCACGGCACGTCTCTACTTGACCTTCACCTTGCCCTCGATCACTGTCTCTGTGCTCGACACCTGCACAACACAAGACAAAGAACATGCACATCATCCCATTTGACAATCACTCATCACTCAGAGACTCGGCATACACCCATGTATCCGCATCCTCCCAGTTCACCTCTTTCACTACCCTGCCTGGAGGAGCCCTGGTGTTCAGTCCTTTGCGCACTGGATTCACGCCACGTCCGACAGAGTGTCTATTCGCGATGACTACCACAGTGACGCGGGACTTGTCTGCCAGTTTCAGTGAGCTCACTGGGTTCCCCACGCCTGATCTTCAGGACCCAGCTCAGACGTCAACTGCTCCGGTTACTTCTACTACTGAGACTCTACCGAGCTCTGTTGCGTCTTCAGAGCAGACAGAGCCTGCTCAGTGCGAGCCGACCATGACGGTTCAGCTTGAGTTGTCAGTTATTCACGAGCTTCCGCACTCCGATCCTCAGGCTGACACCACTACGGCGACTGAGACTGCGACAGACCTAGAGCAGGCAGAGCAGACCGAGCAGGTTGAGCAGCCAGAGCAGTCAGTGCCAGAGCCGACCCGGACCGCTTCGCCGCAGCTTCCAGCTCCAGAGGGTCAGCAGGCCACGGGCTCCTCTTCGTCAGACTCTGAGGCCATCTTGCAGCAGTTCGAGTTCACTCAGCGGTCTCCAGAGTCTGCACCTGCCTCGTCTGCACCACCTCCGCCCTCCGATGCTTAGTTTGGCGCTTGATGCCAAAGGGGGAGAGTGGCTGAGTATAGCGATAGGGGGAGCCATGTGAGAGGGATTTGCTCGTTTGATATGTTATGTTTCACATACGCTCTTTACTCATCGCATCTTTTGGCACTATGTTTTGTTATATTCTTGTGCTATGGATCTCATGACATGTGTTGTGCTCACTATGATATATTATATGACACGTCATTTTGTTTCGCTCATTACTTGCGCTTAATTCTCACTTGATTATGTATATGAGCACTTTACTCTTGCACCTGCTATTCACTATAACTTGTTGAGTGCAGGATGATGGCATGATATGTATGAGCTTGTCCCTAATATTTTTCTCTTATTTATTGCAAGTTCATACATGTCATGATTTAAAAACCACTTCTCTCTGTACTCGATCTCGTGTTGTCATCAATCACCAAAAAGGGGGAGATTGAACGCATCTTGGCACCTAGTGGGTTTCGGTGATTTGATGAAACACAAGATTACTGTGACTAACGTGTGTTTTGTAGAAACAGGATTGAGTTAGGTCACGGTAATGGCGACGATACGAGCATATGGAGTTCATGTCCCCTGGTGAGGGATATCATTTCGGTTTTCAAAGGACGGACGATGAAGACGGTGGTAGACTAGGCTAAGTGTCATATGGTGTTGGAGGACACTTAGGTAGTCTTAGGTCTTTGTTTTTCCTTTGGCTGTACTATAAAGGGGAGCGTGAATCAGTAGCTTGACCTAGATGAGTCTATTGAGGTAGGTGTGGTGCACACTTGTTATTTCATAGCCCTAGGTAGCTCAGAGAGATGCCTTATGTCGAGAGGATCCAAAGTCGTTAAGGCCGCGTCGCAGTCCGAGTTGATTTTGCCCTTGTAATGGGCATCGGACGCTGGCCTGGTGGGCATCAGACGCGTCCGATGCTCACCCCGACTAGGGTTTAGTCTGGTGCATGGCATCGGACGCGCCGATGTTGCCACATCGGACGCGCCCATGCCACTGTTCACATGCGCGTGGATCTGGGGTCGCACCGGATGCTGGCATCAGACTCTGAGGGCCAGCGTCCGATGGCCATGCAGAGAGGTTCCAGAGAGGGTAAATCCACATCGGACGCGTCCGATGCTCCTTTAACAGGTCTGACAAGAGGGTACAGTCGACCGTTGGTCGAGGTCATCGGCGCATCCGATGCCTAGCATCGGAGCGTCTGATGCCCCCGCAGTGAGCCCTGTTTGGTGCTCTTTTGGATGACCAGTTGGGGGAGTATTTATACTCCTTCCCGTCATCCATTAGAGTGTTCTTGCCACTTCCATCTGCTAAGAGACACATTGTGAGTGTGAGATAGTGAAAGAGCCCTAGTGAGGTTGAGTGAATTGCTAATTGAGAGAATTAGTGACCTCCTAGTGAGAATTGAGTAGCAAGTGTGCATCCATCCATCTCTTTGGCCTTGTCTTGGTCAAGTGAGAGTTCTAGCTTGTTACTCTTGGTGATCGGCATCACCTAGACGGCTTGGTGGTGATCGAAGAGCTTGGTCATCATCCAGAGGCTTTGTGGATGACCCAAGTCAAGTTGTGACCGATAGCGAGCAATTCACCGGGCCGGAGTGGTGAAGAATCAGCTCGTAGTGAGCACTTGATCCTTGCGCGGATCAAGGGGGAGCGATACCCTTGCGCGGGTGCTCCAACGAGAACTAGGGGGTGTGCTGGCACCTCGATACCTTGGGAAAAAGATCGTCGTGTCATCTCTACTCTCTTTACTTACGCATTTACATTCAAGCAATTCAATTTCACAATTTACTTGTTGTTCATTCTTATTTGAATTGCCATGCTAGAGTAGAAATGGTTTAGCGATAGTCTTTTGTGTGGTTGTTGTTAGTGAGACACACTTCTAGGCACTAGGGCGTTAATTGGGGCTTGATAGGTTTTAATTCTTGCAATAAGTTTTAGAAAAGCCCAATTCACCCCCCTCTTGGGCATCTTGATCCTTTCAAAGCCATTACAACGTCCTATGGTCGGTTATAAATTTATAACGACAACACTTTCATTTCTTTAGATCTTGGAAATCAGAACTATGCTACTTCGGATTTAAAACAAATCAAATAGCAAATAAAGCATATACAATTCTCTCAAAAAAGCAATAATTCGACAACAAATTTTACTCAATCAAATCAGCCACTTCTACTACACATAGCTTACTTATGCAGTCATAGTCTCGTAGATGTGGAGCTTCAGAAAAATCAAAGGCAAGGGGTTAGTGGGGCATGGCCACCATGTAGCTTCGCTGGTGGCGGAGGGAAGCTGTCTGTGGGGGTAGGGGGTAGGGGGCTGAGGTTAGGGATGCGACAATGGGAGGAGTGAGCTAAGACTCTGAGAGTGCAAACCTGGAGACGACGTCTTGGGAAGATTTGAGGTCGCCGGTGCGGATAGGCAGAACTAGGGTCGCCGGTCGAGCTGAGGACGTCGGTCGGGTCGCCGCCAGAAGGGGCTAAGCTGAGGTTGCCGGCTGTTTGCGGACGCGCGCGGAGGAGACTACCGGTGGCCGGCGGCCAGCCGCTGGCGGATGGTGGCGAGCAATCCGCAGGAGGCGCTTGCGTGCATTCCGCAGGAGGCGTTCGCGTGCAGTCCGCAGGAGGCGCTCTTTTTTTCTTCGAGCGGCGGTGCCGTGCTGTGCGTGAGGTGGGGAATTGGGGGTGAGAGGGAGGTGTGCGTGAGTTGGGTTAGCAATTTTTTTTTGTTTTTTTATTACCAGGCCAGTCTTTGGCGGTCTGCGAAAAATAATTCTGACAGATGGGGTTCACATAAAATCTAAGCGGGAAGGGACCCAAATAATGTCTGTTTATGGTGACGATAGGTGTGTCGTTAAAAATAAGATATAACGACCGACCATCCAACATTAAAGCAAAATAAAATTAACGACTGACCTTCCGGCGTTAAATCAACATTTTTAACGACCCCCATGTGACGTTAATTTTAGGTTGTGGTGTAGTGGTGATTGGTCAATAGGCTCAACAGGAGGGGTGAGTGGCAACATATGTTCTTGGTTGTGTTGTTGTGCAGGTGTGGAGCTCGGAGGCAATGGTCAATGGCGAGGTGAAGGTCAAATAGAGGCGTGTCGTGCCGATAGACCAGGAGCGGTGAAGGGCGGACGTGGGGTTTGGACCGATGGACCAGAGGGCCGGAGGACCAGCTGTGGCAGCTGGCGCTTGACTTCGACAAGCAAGAGCACATGGTGATGTGTGATGCATCAGCCGAGTTGGGAGGAAGACGATGGCGTCGTGGCACTTGGCGGGGGGTCAGACACGGGCTTGCATGCGGCGCAAGTGCCGTCTGCGAAGTCATGAAGGAAGGCAAAGACGTTATGCCCGGCAAGGAGGTTGGACATGCATCAGCATTGGTGCCAGTTGTCGGGGTGTCAGAACCACAATCCGTCTACGATGTGGGTTCGGTAGTTGAGCCTCGAAAAGGTACCCTCGACGGTTTCCGAGTTTGGGCCTCAAAACTCGGGGTGGACGGTTTCCAGGTTTGGGCCTTAAAACTTGGGTTGGCGGGTTTCTGAGTTTGGGCTACAAAACTCTGGGAGGACGGTTTGCTGGTTTGGGCCTCAAAACTGAGCAAAGGTTCCTATGCGAGACAGTCGACGCGTGGAGGCACCGAGAGGCTTGCGTTGCAGTGAAGCTATCGGTGAGAAGGCACGGCGGCCGACGAGACAGCACGTGGCGACATCCTAGAGCTTGCATCGAGGCAAACCGAAGGACGGCAGGGCGCGTGGCCATCAGATGAGCTCTTTCAGAGTTGGACTAGAATACCCCTAGAGTTGGCCTATTCGCTCTTGTATCTACGAATAAAATGGGAATATTGTATTAGGACTATAAATAAGAGAGGCAGCCCCTCCTCTCATTCTATCCTTGCAGCATTTACATTTCGCAAACACTCTTTGATCTGTTAGGGCTCTGTCGATGAAATATGGTCGATAGTCTACCGAGGGGTATGCCCAAGGTAGTAGATTAGATTGAGGAGGTGTGGAGATGACTGCTCAAGCGTAAACATAGGGACGAGACATGGCGATTTAGACAGGTTCGGACCAGCAAGTTGCCGTAATACCCTACGTCCTATGTTTTGGTGGTTGTATTATATGATGAGATGTGTTCCAATCTGATGAGATCGGATGATCTGAGGTGTCTTCCGATGGGATCGGATGAGACGAGGTGATCTCGGTTGAGATCTAGGTGAGATGAGAGGGGGTCCCTACTCACCTTATATAGTCGGGGAGTAGGGTTAACAGTTCGTAACAGATTACAAACGGTTCCTTAAGGCAAGGAATCCAGATCTAACTCTAGGATCTTCCTTGGCGGGCAAGGCTTCATGAGAGTCCCTGGCGAACACGACAGTATGGTCGCGTGTCGCAGGGCCTTCGAGCTGGGCTGTCCTTGACGAAGGGCCCAAGTAGGTCCATGGGGGTATACGGATGTAATATCCCCACAGCTAGTCCCCGAGCACTTTGTACACGTTGGCGATGCCATCTTGAGCTTGTCCGAGCAAGCGAAATCGATGTCGGGCAAGGAAGGCTCGCCAGAAGGATGTAAGGTGCTCAAGAAATTTTTTGAAGAGCTTTCTTCTGGTGAAGTGTATCCACTTGGAGCTTGCAAGACTGTAAGGAACAGCGAGGTCCTAGTAGAAGTTTCTGCAAGTCCACTTTGACGGAGCGTCCTTGAATTGTCAGAGAAAAAGAAAATACATTCACCGGAAGGTGAAGTGTATCCACCTAGTCCCTGAGCTTGGTAGTAGGTGTTGAAGACATGTGGTGCCGAGCTTGTAGAGCATTTAGCAAGTGGCCCGCTGAGCTGCCCAAAATCAATCAGCACCTTGATCCAAACAGCATGGAGCGACATGATGCACACCGGCAACGAGCGAAGGCTAGGCCAACGAGCCTGGTCAGCGACGTGCGAAGGCCAGGTCAATGAACCTGGTCGGTTAGGAGCGAAGGCGGTGACAAGTGAAGGTGGCGATGAGCGAAGGCGGCGACGAGTGAAGGCGGCGAGGAGCCTGGTCGACGATGAGCGAAGTCGGAGAGCGAAGGCGGCGGCGAGCGAAGGCGACGACGAGCGAAGGCGAAGTCCCCAAGCCTGGTCGGCGACGAGTGAAGCCCGGCCAGGTCGATGAACCTGGTTAGCAACGAGTTGATGAACCTACGACCTTCTGCTTAGGAAACAGAAGACGGTGACGAGTGATGGCAGCGACGAGCGAAGACGGCGATGAACGAATATGATGAGCCTAGTCGGTGACAATGAGCGTAGGCGGTGATGTACGAAGCTGGCGAGCAAAGACGACGACGAGTGAAGGCGAGGTCCCCTAGCCTAGTCGGCAATGAGCATAGGCGACGACGAGCGAGGATGGTGACGAGCGAAGTCCCTGTTGACATTCGTTAGTGCAAATAGAATATGAAAGATTCCGCAAGCGCACAGAACACCATCGTAGCATTTTACCGGGAGTATTCCCGGATCATTATTTATATTTTACCACTGGGAAGCAAGGGTCAAGAATCTGATTATTCACTATCATGCATCTACTAACTCAGAGTACTAAATAGACTAAAGCAGGAGTGAATGATATATGATATGATAATGAATGAAAGAACATAAAAGATAATTGAATGATAACTATAGTGGGAGGACAACGGGAGACATCAAGGTTCCTATATACTTCTCTATTACTTGTGTTCTAAGGTAACAAAGATGAAAAGATATAGCAGTCATAAACATTGGCACTTTGGAGCAACAATACCTTTCTGACTCTCGAATAAGACTGGGAAGAAAGTAGTCAGGGGAAGGCTGCCAAAAGCTCTACGAAACATCAATCCGAACGTGGTGGACTACGAAGGCCTAACAGAGCTGTCACCCTTGGGGCTACCACAACTATTCCATGGGGTTGAGCGCAACCTCACGTAACCTATAAACTAAACACCATGTCTAATCTATCGATTACTACTCTAATTACCTAGGATAACTAGAGCACTCAATACGAACAAAGATCCCATGCCATGATATTACAACTATACTAATCATATAATAAAGCATAAAGTAATTAGAGAAGATAAATATATTAAAGCATAAGTCTTATAAGAAAAGATACAAAAGCATACCGAATCTCTGAAGACTCCTCCAGAATTAGAGTGCAGCTCCTCTCTAATCTCTCCTTATCCTATTTCTAATCGGATCTCTAATTACAACTAGATGAACTAAACAACTAGAACTAGAACTAGACGAACTAGATCTAAATCTAGATGAACTAGAAGAGATTCATCTAGAGGGACCTCTACTTCTACATTGGAACCCCAGTTTCTGATGTGGAGATGAATAATGAAGATGGAGATGGAGATGGCCTCCTAGGGGCACCTCCTGGCCTGCTTATATAGCCCGAGGTGGAGTAGGGGGCAAGGAATCGCCATGTCATCGATCCGCGTCACGTTGATCAAACCGACTTCAAGGACGGTGGAGATGCATCCTAGGAGGCGGTGGAAGAAGGTTCCAGAAGGCGGAGGAAAAACGGCCTCCGTGGCCGACTGGCCGGTCGGCAGGCCCCACCAGTCGGTCTGGCCCAGTGGGCCCCCGTGGCGGGCCGCCTCGTGGTGTCTTCTGGTGTCTTCTAGATCCTTCTTTTGTAGGTTTCATTGTGAAATTAATATCTTTTCATCCGGGACTCCGAATATAGCGAATGATATGTTCGTTTCGATCGTCTCGATGAGCTCTTCGCAATGGTGCACTCTAATTCATCACTTGAGATACTTTTATATGGTAAAAACATGGATGTCCTACAAAACAAGTGAGAGCACCAAAACTCGTGGAACTTGTTAGTTTCAAACCCTACAACTATGCTTTGTGATTCATTTCATATCATTCTATGCAATAGTTGATGGTATAATATTGACATTAAGGACCGTCAACAAGTTCCCCCAAGCTTACCCTTTGCTAGTCCCATAGCAAAGTCAATCTCAACGATGGATTAGGAGTTGCTACAGTATCTGCACTTCTAACAAGTACTCATGTATTCAAACAAAAGTTCTCATTTGGATTAGAAAAAGATATCATATTATTCATCATGAGGCTTAGTACTTTACCTTGAATCTTGATAATTGAAAGATAGAACGATCAAATCAAGCACTATGTCTCTTGTTGTTTCACTTCACCATTATCCCAGAGTTTTTATAAATTTTCAAAAATATATGTTGCCAAATTAAACAATGGATCCAAAGAGAAAGTCAACCATACCATTGAATCAAGAAGTGCATGTGTATGGAAAATGGAGGCAGATGCTCTTTTGAATATATCACCCTCCTTTGTCTATTAGAAACACATGGCTATCAGACTAATTCTACTGGCGGGCACGTGCCCATTTTTTCGGATATTCATATTTTTTTATTCTCTTTTTTTTCTCTTTCTTTGTTTCGAGGTTTCGGACACTTGTCCCTTTTTATTTCCTCGGGATCTATCTTTTTGAGGTTTCAGACACTTGTCCCTTTTTATTTCCTCAGATTTTTTTCTCTTTTTTCAATAGCCACATGCTGCCAACAAACTTTTGAGAGGATAGCTAGAGATAATCATGAGCATTTATGCAAAAGATGGATGAAGTGTGTAAGTGATCTCAATTCAATAGTATGATAACTTCTCATAGGATCAACAAAGCTTAATTTAACTTAATGCAATTATTGGTCATATTACTATTGGAAACTCTCCGCAATTCTAGTGTTATTTTAGAACAAGATAATAGTAGCTCAAATCATCACATATCAAATCTGTCAATTACCTAGACTATGGATCAAGCATTTGCTACAAAAATATTTAATTTCATTTTAAGGCATCATTAATTTTTTAAACTTAGGAGAACTCATGCTTGAAAGCTAGGTACTAGAAAGAAATACAATAGAGCAACCATTCATCATTTCCATTTAAGAAATTAGATAGAGTTCTTCAGATTAGACATGCTTTATTTATTTAATCTATCACACACTATGGCCTATTACTTAAAAAAACTATGATAGTAGTAAGACATACCTGAATCACGAAGATAAAGGGGGTGCATCTCGCCCAAGCTAATCCCTTCGATCGTATCGAGCCTTCATGTGCTCACATTTTTTCCTTGAATTTATTTATAGAAAGAAAAACTTAAGAGGATAAAAATACTTACCTAGATATACGGGGTGCTTTCCCCCAAGCTGAATGTTGACATAGTCGTTCGATCTTGCAATGTAGCAGATTGGTAGTGAAAATGTTCTTCCTCTATCAGAACATTAATTGATGTTGATGGTTGTTGAAATAGTGCTCCAACAGTGGATGGAACATACACTTGCTCGTCAGCTTTTCTTGGTCTTTCAATCCCGTGAAACTCAAATAGACAACAAAACTTGTGGAACAGGTTAAACGTTAGTGGTGGGCCACTTAAGCCTTAGTTGTCCAGAGTTTCAGTAGGATCTCTTTCTCAGTATTTTTGTATTTTTATAATTTTTATGATGCAAGAGAAAATGCAACAGGATGAATGCATGCATATTTATTTTTATTTTTATGCCACCACGGTGAATATTTCATGTGGGTTTTTACACACCACTGAATTATTCACATGGGGCTTTAGGTTTTATGATGTAGTGCAATAAGTAAAATATTTTTATTTTCTTTTTTTATGTAATGCTAATATAGAGAAGTAAATATGGCTATGGAGAGATGATGATGAAAACTAAACATGCAAAAATATAAACTAATGCAGAAAAGATAAATATGGATAACTATTGATTTTACCTTTCGGCGAGGGTTCAATGTTTTAAGTCCTATGAACAGGACTTCTCACCATGTTCATTCCCGAGGTGCATGATATGATCCCAATATGTAGACCTTGATAACTACACCTCTTGATATGGTGTCATTCATGTTCTTCATTCGCCCAACAATTTGAAGTGAAGCATTAGTTGTGGAAGCTGGCAACATCTTGCTTAGTGTGCATGTTCCTGTAGATCTAGGACCTTCACTCTGTAGAATTTGGGAGTTGACAAACTCCTCCATGTTTTGCTCAAGAGTGTGTCGGGAGTGTGTCCTGCTCATAAAGTCACGGTAGAGATCAAGTGCATGGGCTATGTTGGTGGAAAAACACCAACAGAACCAAAAGTTTTGTTCATTCCTCTCTAACCTTAGACACATTGTACAAGATAAACTTGTTGTTTATGTGTTCTATTCAAACTTAACATGAGTGATAGGATCAGAAGATGAGCATGCAAGTAGCATCTGAAAATATTTAACAAATTAGATTTCTTAACCCAAGGAAAGATAATCTATGCATAAAGTGTAAATGTTTTCATGATTGTGTTATATTATCTTCCAAAGGTTAGATGCACAACATTTTAGCTCTTTAGTTAAGATAGTGGCATTCAAGAGAGTAAAGCTAAGAACAAAGAGTAAAGAACTGAACATGTTGAGTTGATTAGGTTGGATCAAGTGAGGTGCAACTTAAACATGTTTGGTTCTTTATGTATGCGCATACCAGAATCAAGGAGAAGCTTTTAAGGTAATGGTCACTTACCTTGAAAAGATACTTTATCATTGAAGAGTGATTGCGTCGAACCACCTTGTGGAAGCTTCTCTTGTCTAGCTGGTTGTTGTTCATGAATGGCTTGTCTTCTCTTATCTATCTCATAGTGGGCCACCTGAGTCTTGTTCTCAACAGGTCCAGACGATGGAGACGTTGTGAGCTATTATTTTGATTTGTAAACTTGGGTACTATCTTTCCATCTTCAAATTCTTGCAGTGCAGTGGCTTCGTCCTTCATGATGTAACACTCAATTCCAGGCAGTTGGTTCTTCCTTCATCGGTTGAGTCAACGCCTTCTCTTGGTTTTCTTCGGCTGCTCATAAGTGGTGTAGTTGTCGAAGAAGCAGCAATCCTTTTGATCAAAGATCCAAAAGTGGACGTCTCCATGTCCGACATAGATGACTGTTGACGGAATTTATAGCATGTTTTACCTTATCAAAATACCGTCAATAGGCCTCGGTTTCAAGGAAGTATAGCATATCATGAGCATATTTATCACTAATAAGTTCCACTTGTACTCTTAGCTTGTGAACTTGTAGGAGATGGCAAAATGAACAAAATGATGCCAAGTGGGCCCACCAAGGGGGTCGGCCGACCCAACCTTGCGGCCACCTTAGCCAGGGTGACATGGCACGTTCCAAGAGAAGCATGTTCAAGCCAATATCACCCCTTGGACCAAACATGTGCTTTTACTCAATGGTACATGATGAGAAGCACATGGATTCATGGGTCCACACCGAAACCAAATGCAACCATCATCACAAGACTTGCTCCATGACATGTGGGGTCACCAAGGGAGAGAAGAAGATGGGCCAGCCCTGTCATAGGGGAGTCGGCCGACCCCCCCTTGGTGGGCCCTGGCTACACTGTTCAGCCTGGTGACATCAGCACCTTCTAGAAGCAAAAGTGGTGGGCCCACCTGTCATTGGCTAGGGTCGGCCGACCCTAGGGTGAACCCCATCCAATGACGGTTGTTTCCACATGTTTCACACGTGAAGAAATCAGGGCCATCCATCCATGGCGGTTGCTATGGCGGTTTGATCCAATGGCCAAGGAAGGAGAGCACGCGGATCGCTAACGTGGCATCGGAGTAGCCGCTACTCCACCTCCAAGCTATAAATACCCCCCTGGAGCTCTTCATTTGGAGGCATCCAAGGAGAGAAAGCCTACTTAGTAGCTTTAGTGTTAGAAGAGAGGTAAGGGAGTGAGGAGTTCCACGGAGGAGTCCCGGCCTGTCGGGAATCTTCTCCAAGGTGCGCCTCAGCGGATGCGATTCTTCTTGTAAGTGTTACATCTGAGTCCTTCTAGTATTTAATATTATAGTCTGGTAATTTAAGTTTACAGTTCTTTTACTTGGCACATTGCTTTACTTTGTTGAAGTGCTCTAGGCCTAATAAGCTTAGCTTTAGAGTAGTAAGATTAGTGTAGACGTGGTGTCTAGGCTATATCTTGCCAGTGTGGACTTCTTGTCGCACTTGTGTAGACGCCTGGTGGTAGGGTGATAGACACAACCAGTGCTTGGAGTTCCTCTCAAGTGTTGTAGGCAAGTTGAAAATAATAGTTCGGTAGCAGCATTGTTGCCTTAGTACTTGTTAGGTGGAGAACCTTTTAATCAACTACTATTTTGTCCTTCGCCCCCAGTAAGGAATGAGGTGGTAAACCTCAGTACTCTTAGAAAACCAGTACCAGATATTGATATTAGGAAGACCTCTCTATCCCAGTTATCATATACCCTTTGATCATCCTTTGACGATCCTACATCTAGTTAATCCACTTCACGAAGGCTTGACTTCAAATGCACAAACAACTTCGCTGAATATGAAGCTGTGATTCTGGCACTTTCAAGACTATGGTCATTGTCAGTCCGAAGGGCACTCATCAATACAGACTCGCAAGTCATTGCGGGGCACATTGAGAAAAACTACAAAGCAAAAGATCCAGAGCTTCAAAAGTATTTTCGATATGTCCGAAGGTTAGAATCTTTCTTCCTCGGCATAACTGTAAAAGCAATATCAAGGACTCAAAACAGCGAGGCAGATTGCCTAGCTAAAGCAGCCGCACAGCAGTTACAGCTCCCAACAAATGTGTTCTACGAGGTTACCACTCGGTCAGCTTTCGAAGATTCTGAAATCAGCGTCAAGCTGATCAGCGCAATTCAGTGCGAGGATTGGAGAGCACCTATCATGGCCTACATCAAGGGGCTCCATGAATCAAACAACAGAGAAGAAGAAAACAGACTAAAGCAAAGAGTGCGAGGATACAAGATTGTTGACAACACCTTGTACAAAGCTTCGGTAACCTCGCCATGGCTCAAATGTGTGTCACAGTCCGAAGGCAATGACATTCTCAAGCTAATCCACGAGGGCATCTGTGGTTCCCACAACGGCCCGAGGGCTCTAGTCGGCAAAGCGTTCCGGCAAGGTTTCTACTGGCCAACAGCATTAAGAGATGCGGAAACCATCGTCAAGCATTGCGAGGGTTGTCAACTGATGGCAAAAAACCAAAACGCTCCAGGGGCACCTACAACTCTCATATGCCCAACCTGGCCTCTGCAAAGGTGGGCGATGGACCTCGTAGGCCCACTACCGACGGCTCCAGGGAACCTTCGCTTTGCGGTGGTAGCTGTGGAATACTTCACAAAGTGGATTGAAACAAGGCCATTGTCCTCCATCACTTCCCTCGCAGTAAAAAAGTTTTTCTGGCAACAAATAGTTTGTCGCTTTGGAGTTCCTCAACATCTAACCGTCGACAATGGCACTCAGTTTGGTAGCGAGGTCTTCAAAGAATTCTGTGTGCAAATTGGGACAATGTTATGCTTCGCCTCCGTCCGGCACCCGCAATCCAATGGCCTGGTTGAAAGAGCCAATGCGACAATATTCCAAGCTATATCCAAAAAGTTGCAGGGTAGACCTAAGGGTAAATGGGCCGATGAACTACCTTCGGTCACCTGGTCTCACAACACCTCAGAATGCAGAGCAACAAAATTCACTCCTTTCAAACTTTTGTTCGGCGAAGAAGCGGTGCTTCCAGAAGAACTAAAATATGGGTCGCTCAGAACAACCCTCGCATCTGACGAGCAAGCCCAACCGCTTGATAAAGACCTACTCGAAGAAGCAAGATGCAACGCAGTGCACAACCTTCGTAAGTACCAAGAAGAAACCAGAAAATGGAGAGACAAAAAGATCAGAATCAAAGATTTGAAGAAGGGTGACCTCGTCCTCATCAGAAAACAAAACGCCAGCTTGGCAGGAAAATTCCAGCCCAAGTGGACAGGTCCATACTTGATTGTGGAAAGCAATCGCCCCGGTTCTTTCCACCTCTCCGACAGCGAAGGAAACATCCTGCCTCACACTTGGAACATTGACGACCTTCGCAAATTCTACCCATAGCGGAGCCTTAGCGAGCCCTCGCACCATGTAATCTTTTGTTTCACTTTTGTTTTCTTCCATTTCTGTGCATGTAACAAAAACAGAAGGAGCTGCACTCTTTTTCCATACGAAGGGGCGTAAGGTTTTTTAACGAGGCAGCATCCACAACCTTAATGCAGGTTAGAACCCCCGAAAAAAGAAGTCATCAAACCTCTACATTTACTAGAAAACATCGAAAAAGCACCTCTTCTTCAAAGAGTGCTATCATCGATGCAATTTTTTTTTAAGATTGCTTCAAAAATGAACATTTTCTAAAAGCAAACTTCACCTCTACATAAGATAAGGGGAGGCGCGAAGTCTAAAAAGCCGAGCACCCTCGCAAAACACGCCAGGGGCTCGCAAAAAGCAAACTTCACCTCTACCTAAGATAAGGGGAGACGCGAAGTCTAAAAAGCCGAGCACCCTCGCAAAACACGCCAGGGGCTCGCAAAAAGCAAACTTCACCTCTACCTAAGATAAGGGGAGGCGCGAAGTCTAAAAAGCCGAGCACCCTCGCAAACACGCCAGGGGCTCGCAAAAAGCAAACTTCTCCTCTACCTAAGATAAGGGGAGGCGCGAAGTCCAAAAAGCCGACCACCCTCGCGAAATCACGCTAGGGGCTCGCAAAAAGCAAACTTCACCTCTACCCAAGAGAAGGGGAGGTGCGAAGTCCAAAAAGCCGAGCACCCTCGCTGCAAATGCCAGGGGCTCGCCGAAAAAGCAAACCCCGCCGCCCGTGGTAACAGTAGACGTGAAATCCAAAACCAGCTTATCAAAAGCGTTGCGCGAGCCTCGCTAAAAAGAAAGTGGGGGCATCATTGTTTTTTCAAATCAGCTTATCAAAAGCATTGCGCGAACCTCGCAAAAAGAAAGTGGGGGCGTCGCTGTTTTTTCAAATCAGCTTATCAAAAGCATTGCGCGAGCCTCGCTAAAAAGAAAGTGGGGGCGTCGCTGTTTTTTCAAATCAGCTTATCAAAAGCATTGCGCGAGCCTCGCAAAAAGAAAGTGGGGGCGTCACTGTTTCTTCAAATCAGCTTATCAAAAGCATTGCGCGAGCCTCACTAAAAGAAAGTGGGGGCGTCGCTGTTTTTTCAAATCAGCTTATCAGAAGCATTGCGCGAGCCTCGCCAAAATAAAGTGGGGGCGTCGCTGTTTTTTCAAATCAGCTTATCAAAAGCATTGCGCGAGCCTCGCTAAAAGAAAGTGGGGGCGTCGCTGTTTTTTCAAATCAGCGTATCAAAAGCGTCACGCGAGCCTCGCCAACATAAAGTAGAGGGCGTCGCTGTTTTTTCCAAAATCATCCTATCAAAAGCGTAACGTAAAGCTTCACAATCACTTTAGTTAAACCACTACAAACCAATTCAGATAAATTGCAGATTTTACTTGCCTCAACCAATAATGCGGCTTACATTTTAAAAGGAAAAAGTCAAAGTTACAAGGGTTCAACCCCACGTTCAACTACTGCCAAGTCATCGAAACCCTCGGCCACCTCCTCAAACCCCCCTCCACTAGAACTAGGGGTCCCCACAACAAAGGAGCTGCAGGGACAATTGACAGTTCCCCGGGCAAAACCCTCGCCCTATACATGTATCTATGCCTTATCTCACTAACTTCCGAAGGTTCTTCCTTCGGAATCATAAGCGCCCCATCCGAACCTATACCAAGCTCCCTTTGCCCAAACAAATACTCCAAAGCTGTCTCCTCGTCAATATCATCATCTCCGCTAGCTTGCGAGATCGAAGAAGATCCAAACAAATAACGGTCGGCCTGACGGTCCGTATAATCTGCTTCACGCCAAAAACGACCCGACCTACTATTCTTTAAATCATACCTTCGCACCTTTGACCACCAAAAGCGTTCAAAAGAAAGCGAAGGATGTTTAAACCTAGCACGAGCCCATGATTCACCAGTTATAAAAACATCTTGGTAATTTAACATCAGCGGAGTCACGTCGAAAACGTCTAGCACGGTTCCGTCAGGAACCTGCATGTTTCACAAAAATACGAAGATGCTTCAGCCTCAAGTTTTTACAACCACAATCTCTACAAAAGGGCTACATCGCCACAACAATCCCAGGGATCACACCTGACCAGCTTCCCTATGGGCTCAACTCGCAGCTCCATCCTTGATAGCTTCCGAACCTTCGCCAATTTCGAAAGTCGAGGCTCCAGCAGACGCCTTCTCCGCCGTGGATTCCTCCTCGGTAGCCTCGACGATCGAAGCAGGCTCCTCTTTCGTCGCCGCTTTTTGCGCCGCGGCTTCTTCAGTGATCGGAACGTCCCCAGTCAAGGCCTCGATCTTGGCAAGCATAACCCCCGCAGCACTTGACTCAGGTGCAGCTTCGGAGCAACCCCCTACTTCAACTTCCGTGGGCGGCGAGGGCATCACATCTTTTCGAGCCTATAAGCAAAACAGAGGCAAACCTCACCAAGATCAATAATAACCCCTCTGAAACAGATCAACAAACTCGAAAAATCCAGAAAAGTACGCAAACCTGACGTGTAGCCTCGGCAGCTTCTTCGAAGGCAAGAGCTCGGCCGCTTCCGGAGATCCAAAACCTGCGGAGCAGACGCATCGCGCAGTTCCGAACTTCAGCATCATCAACCTTCATACGGCGCACTTCATCGACCCACGGAAAGGCATGGTTTGGCCTCTTGATTTTGCGAAGATGATCACAACCCACCAGTCGAAGCGTGCTCGCCATCGCCAAAGCCCCGGCGTAGCCCCCGAAATCGGCTGCGTTGACAACTAGCGAACTAAATACATCAAGTTCATTACTCAGCCAACCCTCGAAGGCTTCCGCGCTAGCTGCAGGCAACGGCTCTCCGGCAGAGCCTCCGGCCTCAGTCAGGCAACAATCAAGCTTACGCTGGATGTTCTCTATACTCGTCCGCCAGGATTCGCTCAAATCCCCTAAGCGACCCACGACATCGGCCAATGCCTTGTCCTTCGCCTTTCCCTCGGCAATCAAATCTGCATTACGCTTCGCCAGTACAACTGCCTCCTCTAGAGCCTTCGCGGCCTTCTCCGAAGCATTCTTTAGTTCAATTTCCTTATTTTCCAAGCTCCGGGCAAGTCTGCCATTCTCCTTCTCAAGCTCATCAATTTGGATTCTCATAAATTCCATGTCGGAGCCAACTTTCCACCTCGCCGCGCGGTTCAAGAGCATTAGCTCCGCCAACTTGACGTCAACGTCGGCAAAAGTATCACCAACCGCCTGGTCCGCAAGTCGATCCTCTGCCTCCGGCACACAAATGCGGCCGAAGATTCGGCCTAAAAAACGCCTTTCTTCCGGGCCACATTGCAAGTGACAATCCCGAAGGTCCGGACTGGTGAACAGCTCAGTTGCCGGATCAGAAATCCCAAGCTTCTTAGCATACTCCGGGAGGCTTGACCGACTCGCCTCGCCGTACGGTCTCTTTCCCCGGGCTCGGTCGGGCTCGAGTTCGCCATCAAACTCAAAACCCTCTACCCACAAATGCGAGCCCGCAAAGCTGGGAATCGACCCTCGTCGAGGACTATCCGGCTCAGTGTCTCGAGCGATGTCGTCTGCGCTCCGGGCAACCATCGCACCAGCGCTTGGCGAGGCTACCCCTCTTCCCTGGGTGTCATCGATGGACACCTCCTCATCAGTGTCATGTCCTTCGCTGGGAGCTTCGCTGCTTTCAACAGACGAACCCTCGTTTGTTCCCCCCTCTTTTCCATCTTTCTCCTCCTCCACCTCTTCATAATCAGACTCATCCTCGTCGTCCGAAATCTGGATCAAAGCACTGATCCCTCCAACTCGGGGCGCCCGCCCTGCAGCCCTACCAACACCTCGGCCGGAAGCAACAACAGCTGACGAAGAGGTACCAGCCGAAACGGCCGCGACCTTCATCGCGAGTGTCTTCACCCGGCCACCGGCACCGCCACGGCCTTGCCCACGGCCTCGCTTCGGCCGAGAGACAACTCCCCTCTCCCCCGAAGCTTCGCGCTTCCTCTTCTTTGGCGCATCCTCGCTCGAAGGAGCTGGCCAGTCCGCATACCGAACCCCAAGAATATCAAACATTCTGTTCACCCGACCTCCGCTACCCACCGAGCTGTGGATCGCCTTAGTCTCCAGCGTGGACAGTTTCCCGACAAGTTCCACAGTCCACTGCTGAACACGCTTGCAGATGACCTCGATCCCATCTCTGCGTGAGGGAAACTTTTGGAGAGTTCTCTCCCAAATGTTGTCAAGATCCAGGCTCGGCTTCTTTAAACCCCTACCTTCATACTTGGGATCATCCTCCACTTTGAACCATGCTTGCCTTCGCCCAAGAGGCCAAATCTTGGCACAGCAATACTCCTCCACCAGGTCACGCGCGCACTGCGAGCGGGCAACAACCCTTAGGCAGTCAACAGAGGCGTGAGCCTCGGCGCTCATCCTAGCTTTGGTGCTTACTTCTCCAAGCAACGGAAGCTCACCACAAAGCTCAACATCACCACTGAGTTTGTAGTAGAACCAGAACTCTTGCCACCCACTGCTCCACTTGTTCTTCTGTGCTTGTACCGGTAGCTCCGCGCCGGCGCGATAGTAGAAAGTGTAGACGGCGAACTGACCGAGACTGGATCTGCCCTCGCCATCATTGAACTTCCGAGGCTGCATATGGACGCGATGAGTGCGTACAAACCCTTCGACATGAGGGACAATCCCCTGAGATCGGCAGGCCCAAACATAAACAGACATCTTCGTGAAGCACGAAGGTGTAAGCTGATGAAAGCGCAAATTAAACCTTCGCAGAACTGAAGTCACGAAGGGGTCAGCAGGAAAGCGAAGTCCGGCTGAAAAGAATTCCTCAAATACAACAACCTCGTCTGCACCTGGCTTCGGCACCGTCTCCCCAGCACTGGCCCTCGCCTTGCCCTCCTCAATCCAACCCCACCTAACATAGGATGCCAAATCAGTGGCGCCAACCCGACTAATCCCGAACTCGAAGGTAGTCCCCTCATCCGCAACAGCGGGAGATACAGCGCGAGCCGTTTGTTTCAACCTCGCCATCTCTAAAAACTAAGCCTCGCTAAGACGCAAGCAGTCTAAGCCTTCGCAACTATGCGAAAAGCAACCTTCGCAACAACAAACGAGCAGCAGCAGGATGGCAAGCGCGTTCGAGGGCACAAGACAAAAGCCCCTCACCTACCCTCCTATTTATAGGACTAGAAGCGGGAGCATCCGCCGAACAAATCGGCAAAGTAGCCGAAAAACTTGGCACGAAAAACGGAGCGTCCTTAAACAGTACAAAAGCCAACAGTACTACGGCCCGGCCCAGAGCAGTCGCGGGCGTCGCTGCCTAGGGTCTTTTCATGTCTCCCATCGAAAGGCGCTGCTTGGGCCTAAGCTCTGCCCCTTAGATCCAAAGCAACGAGGGGCTACTGTTGGGGATGAGGACCCTCGGCAGCGGCACCACACAGAGCGCAAGCAAAAATGACCTTCGCGTGATCCACGCGTCCCCGCTCGCCCCTTTTCCTCAAGGGACCGAAACCCTCGGACCCGTTTTCTAACCCTCGCCACGGATCCGACCACCGAGGCTTTGTTGCAATTCTCTGCAGGTTGACTCGATGACAACCAGGCGGGCGACCCTCGCTCGCCTTGCGAGGCCACTTTGCTTGCAGCGAAGGTTTCGGCAAGGCGACGGGAGGACGCTGGCTCGAGGGCGAGCATAGTCGAGGGTCAAATTTTTCGCGTCTGCCCCCGAAGGTGGGCAAGACCGAGTGGCGGCGCACAGAGGGAAGGTTGATTAGGGTTTCCGCTGCAACCGTGTTTTTACTTCTTTGCCCCTCCTCCCTGCGTGGAGGCAGGGAATCTTTGTTGTACCCTTTCGTAATTAGTCCTGTGACCCTTGGTGTTCCCTATAAATACCAAGGGGTGAACAGTGTAAGGGGGACGATTTTCTGGGGAATAGAGCTACGATAATAGTCTTTGTTTCCCTTACCTTCATTTTCAACCTTCGACGCTTGACCACCTTCGCCTTTCCCTCGCGCGAGAGCGAAGGGGAGCAAGTGCGGTTCCAACACCAGCCCTGTCATAGGGGGGTCGGCCGACCCCCCCATGGTTGGCCCTGGCTACACTGTTCAGCCTGGTGACATCAGCACCTTCTAGAAGCAAAGTGGTGGGCCCACTTGTCATTGGCTAGGGTCGGCTAACCCCAGGGTGAACCCCATCCAATGTCGGTTGTTTGCACATGTTTCACACGTGAAGAAATCAAGGCCATCCATCCATGGCGGTTGCTATGGCGGTTTGATCCAATGGCCAAGGAAGGAGAGCACGCGGATCGCTGACGTGGCACCGGAGTAGCCGCTACTCCACCTCCAAGCTATAAATACCCCCTAGAGCTCCTCATTTGGAGGCATACAAGGAGAGAAAGCCTACTTAGTAGCTTTAGTGTTAGAAGAGAGGGAAGGGAGTGAAGAGTTCCACGGAGGAGTCCCGGCCTGTCGGGAATCTTCTCCAAGGTGCGCCTCAGCGGATGCGTTTCTTCTTGTAAGTGTTACATCTGAGTCCTTCTAGTATTTAATATTCTAGTCTGGTAATTTAAGTTTACAGTTCTTTTACTTGGCACATTGCTTTACTTTGTTGAAGTGCTCTAGGCCTAATAAGCTTAGCTTTAGAGTAGTAAGATTAGTGTAGACGTGGTGTCTAGGCTATATCTTGCCAGGCTGGACTTCTTGTCGCACTTGTGTAGACACCTGGTGGTAGGGTGACAGACACAGCCAGTGCTTGGAGTTCCTCTCCAGTGTTGTAGGCAAGTTGAAAATAATAGCTGGGTAGCAGCATTGCCGCCTCAGTAGTTCTTAGGTGGAGAACCTTTTCATCAACTACTGTTTCGTCCTTCGCCCCCAGTAAGGAATGAGGTGGTAAACCTCCGTACTCTTAGAAAACCAGTACCAGATATTGATATTAGGAAGACCTCTCTATCCCAGTTATCATATACCCTTTGATCATCCTTTGACGATCCTACATCTAGTTAATCCACTACACGTTCCCTGTGGAAATACGATACCTGGAATACTCCCGGTGAAAGGCTACAATTGACTAACGTACGCTTGCGGTATATCCGTTTGCCACTTCTGGTGTCAACAAGCATCTCTGGTGTCGTTGCCGGGGATTAGGCTGCATAGTCTAGTTCTAGTGGAGGCATTAAGAAGTGTCAACAATGACACATTGGTGGTGTTCAAGAACAATCTTCCAAGAATGAGTGATGGATCATATTCTTCTCCTTAATTGGTATAGCGTCCAGTGGCTTGTACTGATCAAAGTGTTGAAGCTGGATTTCTCCTTCCTCTCCTTGATCGTGAAGCAAATCTAGACAATGGAATTGTGTCTCCCCCAAGCTGGCTTGTGAAGTAGGTGGATGTCAAAATTTCTTCAACAACATGTTCATGAGTTGAAATTGTAGACCTTGTTGTTGTTGAAGTTGTTCAACCTCATCCCCCAAACTAGCTCTTGTGTTGCAATGATTAGAAGTGATGAGAACTTCCACTGCTTGTCTTCATAGCGAACCACCAGCAGACTTCCTTCGGACGACACATAGATGTTATAATGTAGTGGCATATCATCACTCTGATATTTGTTGTTGGTGTCAGTGTTGATGTCTTTGACAATGATGAGCGTAGGCATAGATTGACCCATACGGGGTGAGTTGCATCCTACTCGTCATCAGTGTCCTAGCTTAAGCCTTGGGACGGCTGAAAGCTTGGCTGCCTTCGACATCAGTGGTGACCTGTCTGATGATGCGTTTTGTCTATCCATGGGTTGGTTTTTGGATCTTTAAGTTCACACCATGAACAAGCACATCTCATTTCCTACAAAATGTTAGTGGACACATACCCGAAGGATTGCACTGAATGTGAAACATGGGTTGTTATCCACTACTTATGTGTTATTCATCCATGCTAATGAAAAAGATGATTTTAAGATTACTTTAGCATAGACTAGTGTTTTATGTGTTGGCTGCATTTTAACATGGTTCAAGGCAAAAGATACTTGCAGTAGAAGATAAATTGAAATAAACTTTAATACTCACAGTTCTTTCATGCATGATGAATGAGCTGAATCTTAATTATGCAGTTCACCATATGCCTTGTTTCATCTCTAATGTGAATTCATCTCAGGACTTTCCCAAAGTGTATTTAGAGTTCTCTGCAGGGGTTATTCCAACAAAATATCCAATGTCTACACTAGCAATTTTCAGTTCAATAATCAAACTAGACTCCATGTCTAATTGGATTAAGGAAGACATTTTAACCTAAGCACCACGCTTAATTTAAAATCCTTTGAAAGTACTCTCGAAAAGCACAACCAAACCAAAGCATAATATAGCAAACACAGGTAGAATGAGAGCATCAAAGAGATTTATTCAAGAAGAGATGATAGAGTATGATCATAGTGAGGAATTTTTTTAATATATTTTTTAGATGCAGATGACACCAATGCATGCAAGGAACTAAACATGTTATGGACTTGATATTAGAAAACATAAACTAAATGAAGTGGATGCAAGGATGATTCAAAGTAAACATGCAGTGGAATGCAAGGAATTAAAAAGATAACTACTCATAAAGTTTAAAGTCCATGAGCAAGGCTGTCTTACCTTGATCATACTTACCATGACTCACAACAGGGATCTGTGAGTGGCGCAACATATCCGTCAGATGGGATGGGAGTTGAATTCTTGTGATGACGACATTTTCTCCAATCTACACATGGTTAGAATAATATATATGTATACACAAACCTATGAGATGGTAGGGTTCCAGGATTAATGATGGATCTTGAATGTTCAGGCACCCTGGGTTCTTCATTCTTGTGGAATCTTGCCATAAGGTCGAAACGGCATCTGATGTCCTGTCTATTCCACACTCAACAGAACAAGGGGTAATCCTACTAAAGCTAGTGGTACACTCAATTAGTATACATCAAGATCATTATCAAAATCTTTACACCAATTGCTTCCCCGGCAACAGTGCCAAAAATGCTTGTTGACGTTCGTTAGTGCAAATAGAATATGAAAGATTCCACAAGCGCACAGAACACCATTGTAGCATTTTACCGGGAGTATTCCAGGTCGTTATTTATATTTTACCACTGGGAAGCAAGGGTCAAGAATATGATAATTCACTATCATGCATCTACTAACTCAGAGTACTAAATAGACTAAAGGAGGAGTGAATGATATATGATACGATAATGAATGAAAGCACATAAAAGATAATTCAATGATAACTATAGTGGGAGGACAACGAGAGAGATCAAGGTTCCTATATACTTCTCTATTACTTGGGTTCTAAGGTAACAAAGATGAAAAGATATAGCAGTCATAAACATTGGCACTTTAGAGCAATAGTACCTTTTTGACTCTCGAAAAAGACTGGGAAGAAAGTAGTCAGGGGAAGGCTGCCAAAAGCTCTACGAAATATCAATCCGAACATGGTGGACTACGAAGGCCTAACAGAGCTGTCACCCCTGGGGCTACCACAACTATTCTGTGGTATTGAGCGCAACCTCATGTAACCTATAGACTAAACACCATGTCTAATCTATCGATTACTACTATAATTACCTAGGATAACTAGAGCACTCAATACGAACAAAGATACCATGCCAAGATATAACAACTATACTAATCATATAATAAAGCATAAAGTAATTAGAGAAGATAAATATATTAAAGCATAAGTCTTATAAGAAAAGATACAAAAGCATACCAAATCTCTGAAGACTCCTCCGGAATTAGAGCACAACTCCTCTCTAATCTCTCCTTCTCCTCTTTCTAATCGGATCTCTAATTACAACTACGTGAACTAGACAACTAGAACTAGAACTAGACGAACTAGATCTAAATCTAGATGAACTAGAAGAGATTAATCTAGAGGGACCTCTACTTCTACATTGGAACCCTAGTTTCTGATGTGGAGATGAATAATGAAGATGGAGATGGAGATGGCCTCCTGGGGGCACCTCTTGGCCTGCTTATATAGCCCGAGGTGGACTAGGGGGCAAGGAATCGCCATGTCATCGATCCGCGTCACGTTGATCAAACCGACTTCAGGGACCTTGGAGATGCATCCTAGGAGGCGGTGGAAGAAGGTTCCAGAAGGCGTGGAAAAACGGCCTCTGTGGCCGACCGACCGGTCGGTGGGCCCCACCGGTCGGTTTGGCCCAGTGGGCTCCCGTGGCGGGCTGCCTCATGGTTTCTTCTGGTGTCTTCTAGATCCTTCTTTTGCAAGTTTCAGTGCAAAATTAATATCTTTTCATCAGGGACTCCGAATATAGCAAATGATATGCCCGTTTCGATCATCTCGACGAGCTCTTAGAAATGGTGCACTCGAATTCATCACTTGTGATACTTTTATACGGTAAAAATATGGATGTCCTACAAAACAAGTGAGAGCACCAAAACTCGTGGAACTTGTTAGATTCAAACCCTACAACTATGCTTTGTGATTCATTTCATATCATTCTATGCAATAGTTGATCGTTTAATATTGACATTAAGGACCATCAGCAGTCCCCGAGCTAGGTCAGCGACGAGCGTAGTCGACGACGAACGAAGATGGCGACGACGAGCGAAGGCGACGAGCCTAGTCGGCGATGAGTGAAGGCCAAGTCCCCGAGCCTGATCGGCGATGAGCGTAGGCGACGACGAGCAATGACGGCGACGAGCGAAGTCCTCGAGCCTGGTCGGCGACGAGCGAATGTGGCGCCGAGCGAAGGTGGTCGGCGACGAGGAGTGAAGGTGGCGACGAAGGCGGCATTGATCCTGGTTGACGACGAGCGAAGGCGGCGATGATCCTGGTCAACAACGAGCAAAGGCAGCGACGATCCAGGTCGACAATGAGCGAAAGCGGCGACGATCCTGGTTGACGACGAGTGAAGGTGGCAATGAGCCCGGTCGACGACGAGCGACGGCGTTGATGGGCAAAGGCAATGATGAGCCCGGTCGACGACGAGCGAAGGCGGTGACTGGTGAAGGCGGCGACGAGCAAAGGCGACGAGCCTAGTCGACGACGAGCAATGGTAGCGATGAAGGCAGCGACGATCCTGGTCGACGACGAGCGACGACAGCGACAAAGGTGGCGATGATCCTGGTCGATGACGAGCGACGACAGCGGCGAAGGCGGCGATGATCTTGGTTGATGACGAGCGGCGACAGCGATGAAGGCGGCGACGATCCTGGTCGACAAGGAGCGAAGGCGGTGACGAGGGAAGGTAAAGACGAGCCCGGTTGACAACGAGCGAAGGTGGCGACGAGTGAAGGCGGTGACGAGTGAAGGCAGCGATGAGCCTGGTCGACGACGAGCGAGGGCGGCGACGAGTGAAGGCGGCGACGAGCCGGGTCGACGACGAAGGTGGTGACGATCCTGGTTGACGACGAGCGAAGGCGGCGATGATCCTGGTCAACGACGAGCGAAGGCTGCGATGATTCTGGTCAACGACGAGCAAAGGCGGCGATGAGCCTGGTTAACGACGAGCGAAGGCGGCTACGAGTCGGGTCAACGACGGGCGAAGACAGCGACGAGTGAAGGCGGCGACGAAGGCAGCGGCGATCCTGGTCGACGACGAGTGAAGATGGCGATGATCCAGGTCGGCGACGGGCGAAGACAGCGACGAGCGAAGGCGAAGTCCCCTGGCCTGGTCGGCGATGAGCGAAGACGAAGTCCACGAGCCTGGTCGACGACGTTGATGCAGTCGGTGATCCTCTTGTTGGCCCAGTGAATGGCAGCGGATGGATCCTGGCGCATGGAGTGCCGGCACGAAGGGTGGACGGCGAGGCGTTGTGCACAGGAAGTTGTGCGGGTTCCATGATCTCGGGAGCAAAGATGGTGCCACCGCCAGTCCAGATCATAGATCCGATCTGGAAGGAGGCATCAAGCTCGGGAGGATCATGGAGTTGAGGAAGATGACCACTTGACAGATCATGGTGTCGTAGCACACACTCCCTACCTGGCGCACCAACTGTCGACAAAATATGGTCGATAGTCTACCGAGGGGTATTCCCAAGGTAGTATATTAGATTGAGGAGGTGTGGAGATGACTGCTCAAGAGTAAACATAGGGACGAGACATCAGGATCGGGCCGGCAAGTCGCTGTAATACCTAACGTCCTGTGTTTTGATGGTTGTATTATTTGATGAGATGTGTTCCAATCTGATGATATCGGATGATCTGAGGTGTCTTCCAATGGGATCAGATGAGACGAGGTGATCTCGGGTGAGATCGAGGTGAGATGAGAGGGGTCCCGCTCACCTTATATAGTCGGGGAGCTGGGTTACAGTTCGTAACAGATTACAAATGGTTCCTTAAGGCAAGCAATCCGGATCTAACTGTAGGATCTTCCTTGGCGGGCAAGGCTTCATGAGAGTCCCTGGTGAACACGATAGCCTGGTCGCGTGTCGCAGGGCCTTCGAGCTGGGCTGTCCTTGATGAAGGGCCCAAGTAGGTCTATGGGGGTATACGGATGTAATATCCCCACAGACTCTCTCATCCTATAGCTGCTTGTGATCCGCAGAGATGGCAATTCCTCTGTGTATTTTGTGAATCAAGGAAAAGAGACTGTAATCCCTTTGTCTCCTCATTGGAGATTTTCTAAAATTGAGTTGAATTCGCGTTTTGGTTCCATTCTTCGCGTTTCTCTCTTTTTACTCTCGATGATTTGGCTCGTTCTCCGAATCCGAGGGATGGTTTGCGATTCCGCTTAATTCAAGTTGTGCTAGGACGTGAGTGTCATCTTTCTACCTAAGGATTTTCTCCGAAACCTCACGAGCACATAGATTTGGCTGAAATTGTTTTTGTTCTCTTTTCTTTCCCCTTTTCTGTGATATTTGGATATCTCAAGGCCGAGTTGGTTTGGAGCGATGATTTCCTAGGATAAGCTCCCCAACACGTAGAAGATCACTTGGGAGAAGTTTGGTTACAACCCAATTCGATTTGGTTGAGATCAAATCGATTTTGTTTTTGACCCGTGCAGTTTTTGTGCTTGCTATTCATCCGCTGACAGTCTGCGCCCCCAGCGGCGGATAGTCCGGGAGTCGGGTTTCAAAGGGTTCGGTCAGGCGCAGCCCCCTTACTGTTCTTTGTCCATTGAACCTCGAATAGTCCACGGTTTAAACCCCGGACAGTCCGGGCCTGGACCAGAACTATTTTAGAACAGTTTGTTTTTGGGATTTTTGCCATCGACAGTCCAACTCATAAGAAGGGACAGTCTGGCTCTCTACGGTGGACAGTCCGGGAGCAGAACCCCGGATAGTCCGGAATCCTGCTGCTTGAGCAGTTTTGTCTCGTTTATTTGGTGCTTGTTCTTTGGCTTTCTGCGGTAGTTCCGCTGTACCTCTACGACATCTCCTGGGTTATCCACCTACAAGATAGGTCGTGAACTAGCAGCTCACTCGAGTCTTTGCTTTTTGGGTGACTTTCTAGGACAGAGGCCATCTATTTCTCAAGAAGAAATTTGAGGCTCCTATTCACCCCCTCTGGTCGCTAATCCAGTCCTTCAATCCTTCTTCTTTTGTGGAGAAGTGTTGAGGATGGTCGCACTACACTCTTCTGTCAACTTGATTACCTCAGTGGTGGGCAGTGGTCGTTTGTTGTTGAGGATGTCTCTTAGATATATTGCATAGGTGGGTACCAGTATAGCATCTAACATAGGAATATTGATATATAATTTTTGAATCACTTCAACAAACTTATTGAACTTGTCATCCGCCGTGGCTCTCCTCTTTCTACGTGGAAATGGTAGATGGTTGGTGTCGTGATAATGTTGCATCATTTATGGTAGTGGCAGATCCATTTCTTCAACTTCATCGTCTTTCTTTTCTTCTGTTACCGTTGGCGTTACTGGCGCTGTCTATCCTATTGCTCCCTTTGGATATGGGGGATCACGAGTGACCTTCCCACCTCTAGTAGTTATAGCTTGTATCTGCTTACGGTTAGTGGCAACAGGCAAAACAGCAGCCAATTTGGCTAAATGTATATCTTTTTATTTAGATTAATTTGTTCTTTTAGAGCAGAAGAAAACTCATCCATTTTTGCATTTATATCCTCTAAGGCCTTATCTTTGAAAACAAGCTTCCTAATAATGGTGTCATTAACTCTAGCCTGCTCTAAGATTGTATCTCTTAAAGGTGTTTGCTTAAAATTGGGGGAATTGAAATTGTCTGTGGACTTACCTTGATTAGTGGACTGTTGATTCCATCATTGCTTTCGTAGTGTAAAAGAGTTGTTGATGATATTTGCATTTTCTTGGTTATTCTCTTCAAGTCTAGTCTGAGCATCGAATGCATCTTGAATGGCTTGATGATTTCTTTTGTATTTCTCGCGTTGGCCTATCCACCCTAGTAACACATCCATATTTGTTGTCAGTGCCTTCACTTATTCTGGGACTTCCTCCATCTGGTGACAGCGTTGATTCTTGTCTTCTTTCCAGCTCTGATTCTCAGCTATCTTCTCCATGAAGACTTCAGCTTTCCTAGCAGTTAGTGACATAAATGATCCTCTAGCAGTTGAATCTAGTTGTTCACGTGACTTCTGAGTGAGTCCACTGTACAATCAGTGCATGAGCAACCAATCTTCCATTCCATGGTGTGGGCACTCTGAAATGTAATCTTGAAAATGTTCCCAAGCTTCTGGATTCGTTTCTCCTTTCTGTTGCTGAAAACTTCTAATATTTCCTCTTAAGGCATTGGTTTTGCCAATAGGGAAAAATCTTGATAGAAAGCCTCTGAACATTTGTCCCATGTGTTGATGTCTTCTTTATTAGTGTAGAACCACTGCTTCGCTCTTCCCTCCAGTGAGAATGGGAAGAACCGAAGAAGTATGATGTCTTGGGCAATGTCCTTGATGATGATGGTGCTTCTAATCTCTAGGAAATCCTGTACATGGGCAGGGGCATCTTCTTGTGCTTTTCCACTGAATGTAGTAGTCTGGACTAGGTTGATAAGGCTTGGCTTGAGCTCAAACCCTAAGTTATCCGTCTAGAGTGTGGGTCTAGCCCGAATGTTTCCAATGTTGGGAGCAGAGAACACTAGCAAAGTATTGTTGGCCATCGTCTTCACTACTTGCGTCGATATTCTTCTAGGTTGAGTTGCTTTTTGATTGAACATTGATTGATAACAACTGATCCTGTATTACCCTGTATAAGATATAAACAAAAATAGAACAAGGGTAATCCTGTAAAGATAGAGGTGATGATTCCTATCTATAAGTATATATGTTTGATGTATTCTTTTTGTTGCCATAGAAAAGTTCCTGAAAGCTGCCCGTCAACGGCGCCAGAAATGCTTGTTGACATTTCTTAGCACAACTACCAAAAGATAGGTTAGAATCTACCCCCGGTACTAATGCCAGAAATGTGGGTACACATCTCATAGCATCACATGCTAGGCTGTCACCACTAGCAGTAACACTAGAGATGTGATTCTATTTATGACATGACACTTTCATAAGATATGAAATAAAAGTTATCGCCAAGAGCACAGATAAAATACACCTATTGTAGCATTTCACCCAGGAATGTTCCAGGTATCGTTATTTATAATTCTACCATCGGGAGCTTAACATGGTTAAGAATGAAAATGATATGGCTAAAGAATTGCAAACACATATACTTAGATATGAATCTAATGACCACCTCGCGTCTAATACAAGGGTAAGACAAAAGTATAATAGTATAATAAGGATAAATAAGATAAATAATAGAGACTAGCATGGATTCCATGATTAGAGAGAGAGACTCATATGATCAAGCAGAATTGAGAACTCATCGATACATCAAAAGATTAGACTCCTAAGATATATTACTTCTGTTAAGTCTAAGTCAACCCTAGCATATGTTATCATCTATAGCATAATAATACATCCACCCATACATAAGGAACATTTAGAAAGAAGTTCATATCCAGAAAAAATCCTTTAGTGTAACCAGGTTCTACTTGGCCTAGACTCAGGGAGTGGACTACAGAGGAATCAATGAGGCTATAAGAGTCACCCTCGCGAACTACCGCTTGCTGGCCCGGAGAATAGGGTGCATTTGTAGGTAAACATAATCTAAGCACCATGCCTACATTTTATCGACCACTTAGTCCAATCCAGAATCGAACTAAGCTTTTACGAACATATGTATGAACTTATTATCAAGCATAACTTCTCGCATTGGTCTAGCCACCCTAGTAACACATCCATCTTTGTTGTTAGTGCCTTCACTTCTTCTGGGGCTTCCTCCATCTGGTGACTGCATTGATTCTTGTCTTGTTTCCAGCTCTGATTCTCAGCTATCTTTTCCATAAGGACTACAGCTTTCCTAGGAGTAAGTGACATAAATGATTCTCCAGCAGTAGCATCTAGTTGATCACGTGACATCTGAGTGAGTCCACTGTAGAGTCTGTGCATGAGAAACCAATCTTCCATTCCATGGTGTGGGCATTCTGAAATGTAATCTTGAAAGCGTTCCCAAGCTTTTGGAATGGTTTCTCCTCTTTGCTGCGGAAAACTATTAATCTTTCCTCTTAAGGCATTTGTTTTTCCTATAGGGAAGAATCTTGATAGAAAAGTTTTAGGACATTTGTCCCATGTGTTGATGTCTTCTTTATTAGTGTAGCACCACTGCTTTGCTCTTCCCTCTAGTGTGAATGGGAATAACCGAAGTAGTATGATGTCTTGGGCAATGTCCTTGATGATGATGGTGCTTCCAATCTCCAACAAATCCCGCAGATGGGCAGTAGCATCTTCTTGTGCTTTTTCACTGAATGTAGTAGCTTGGACTAGGTTGATAAGGCTTGGCTTGACCAAAAACTCTAAGTTATCCATTTGGAGTGTTTGTCCAATCCGAATGTTTCCAATGTTGGGAGCAGAGAACTCTTGCAAAGTCTTGTTGGCCATCGTCTTCACTACTTGACTCAATCTTCTTCTAGATTGAGTTGGTTTTTTATAGAACAGTGATTGATCACAACTGAACCTGTATTACCCTGTATAAGATATAAACAAAAGTAGAACAAGGGTAATCCTGTAAAGACAGAGGTGATGATTCTTATCTAAAGTATATATGTTCGATGAATTCTTCTGTAGCCATATAAAAGTTCCTGAAAGCTCCCTTGCAATGGCGCTAGAAATGCTTGTTGGCATTTCTTAGCATCACTTCCAAGAGTAGGTTAGAATCTACCTTAGATACTAATGCTAGAAATATGGGTAGACATCTCATAGCATCATTCTAATGCTAGGCTGTCACCACTAGCAGTAACACTAGAGATGCGATCGTATTTATAGAACGACACTTTGATAAGATACGAAAAAAAGGTTATCCGCAAGCGCACAGATAAAATACACTGGTTGTGGCATTTCACCCAGGAATGTTCTAGGTATCGTTATTTATAATTCTACCATTGAGAGCTTATCATGGTTTAGAATGAAAATGGTATGGCTAAAGAATTGCAAACATATATACATAGATATGAATCTAATAACCACCTCTCGTCTAATACAAAATTAATGCAAAAGTATAATAGTATAATAAGGATAAATAAGATAAATAACAGAGACTAGCAGGGATTCCATGATTAGAGAGAGAGACTCATATGATCAAGTAGAATTGAGAACTAATCGATACGTCCAAAGATTAGACTCCTAAGTTATATTACTTCTATTAAGTCTAAGTCAACCCTAGCATATGTTATTGTCTATAGCATAATTAATCGTCCACCCATACATAAGGAACATTATGAAAGAAGTTCATATCCAGAGTAATTCCTTTAGTGTAACTAGGTTCTACTTGGCCTAGACTCAGGGAGTGGACTACAGAGGAATCAATGAGGCTATAAGAGTCACCCTCGCGAACTACCACTTGCTGGCCCAGATAATAGGGTGCATTCGTAGGTAAACATAATCTAAGCACCACGCCTACATTATATCGACCACTTAGTCCAATCCAAAATCGAACTAAGCGCTTTACGAACATATGTATGAACTAATTATCAATCATAGTTATATCAAGCATACAACTACAATAAACTAAGAACAAAAAAAATAGGAACATAATGATAAAAAATAAAGTAGCACCAAGTCGAATACAAGAATTACCAGAACTCGTGATGATGATCCGGAATCCTGAGCTGCGCTCAACTCTACTTGTTTCTACCTAATTCTAATTCTAATCTTGAAGTAGAACTCTAATGTAATCTCTAATCTTTGGAACCCTAACTCTGCCTCTGAGAACCTCTAATGCCTTGAAGATAGATTTGATATGAGATGAGGATTGCTCCAGGGAGGGGGGTCCGGGGCTGCTTTTATAGCCCGGTGGGATGAACTGTGACCCTCAGATCAAACTGACCTTGAACAAGGGTTTGGATGCGTCGAGGAGGTCGATTAGGTCACACTCCATGAAGATGGGCTAAGGGGGGTCCTGGCATAGTTCGGCCGGCCTGGGGGTGGGGCCAGCCAGCCCCACCTGTCACCCACCAAGTCCCGCCTTCGTTCGGTTGTGTTTTGGAACCTCCCTCGTTGCCCTAATGCGACTTTCCATCCGTTTGCGCAAATTCATCTTGTTGGAGTAGGACTCTACCCATTTCCATCTTCTATAAAACTCGCTGGGGAACAATAATTCACCAAAGCTGTTGAATCTGTCAGTTTAGTCCCTGAATTATGTTGCTTGGTGATCGCTCCAGGTTGTTCTAGAAGCTTCCATGTCGTATCCAACACAGACTCTCTCGTCGGGGCTCCAAATGTAGCAAACCATATGTCCGTTTTGATCGTCTCGATGAGCTCTTCGCAATGGTATGGTCCAATTCATCACTTGAGATACTTTTATGTAGTGAAATATTGATGTTCCTACAAAACAAGTGAGAACTACACAACTCGTGGAACTTGTTAGAATCAAACCTACAAATATGCATTGTCACTTGGTTATCATTGTTTTATGCATTAGTTGATGGTATAATGTTGACTGTAAGGACCTTGAACTGCGTAATGGAGGTAGTCCTCCCTAATGATCCCCTTTCACGCCTCCCAGATGTCAATCCCCTTCCATTCCTGACGTGACATCAGCAAATGGAGAGGGCTGCCAGCACTGAGAGGCTATGGGGGATTATGACCTGACATCAGTGAACGAAGAGGTTCGCTAACACGGACTTCCCCTAGGTCCCTTGTAGGACATAGGGGGAGGTGAAGCTATAGTCACAAGCATGCTCGGCGCCCCCGGGGGCTGGTCCCTCAGGGATCTGGGCTCTCGAGCGCCCCGTTCCTTGCTAACTTCCGCCGAGGTGGAACCGGGCCGAGGTTTGAGCTTTCCGGGGAGCACGGGGCTCCCTGGATTTTCTATTTGCTAGAAGAGATACGGCTTGATGCAACGCCCCCTACCTGGCGCGTCAACTGTCGGTGTTCGAAACCGGGGGGTCCCTAGACCGACAAGTAGATTTGTATCGTGGGAGGGGCCACGTGTTCCTATTCTAGATGGTGGTGCAAGAAGAACACGAAGGGTTTATACTGGTTCGGGCAGGGAGCGCCCTACGTCCAGTGAGGGGAGGAGATCTTGTATTATCTTGCACCAGAGTGCTTGCAGTGGGAGATTACATGCGGGTGAAAGAGGGAGCCGGTCCCAGGGATCAAGGTGTGGTGCGGCTGTGGTGGCGATTTGTGTTCGAACTTGTGTTGTGATATGGAGTGTTTGAATGTTTTTCGACTTACCTAAGGGATGGCCATGGTGCAAGGTCCTAAATGGCTAGAGGGGGTGAATAGCCTAATACAAAATACTTAGAGCAACTAGTTACACAATTATGAAGCGAAGCTTTTTGCTCTAGCTCTACCAAGTATTGCAAGCTAACTATCCAAGCAATTCTAGTATATTATGGTCTCTATGTCACACAAGAGCTATGCCACTACTTTCTAAACTAGTGAGCTAGCAAGAAATAATTACATCTAAATAGAGAGCTACTTATAGCAACAATTATCTCTACACAAGAATTGAAGAAAGTAATGCAATGATAGAGAGATATATCGACGTCAACAAGAGATGGTCAACCACAATATGAATACCAATGAAGTCCGGGAGATAGCCAAAGAGATAATGGACACAAAGATTTTTCTCCCAAGGTTCACGTGCTTGTCGGCACGCTAGTCCCCGTTGTGTTGACCAACCACTTGGTGGTTCGGTGGCTTATACGTGTTCACAAACCTAGCTCAACACTTGAGCGCCACAAGAACTGACCCACAAATGGAGGTAACTCAATGACACACACAATTTACTAGAGTTACTGTAAAACCCCGATTTTCAAATAATTAAAATTAATTAGAATTTAATTAGGAAATGGTAAAAACTTAGAAGGAGGAAATTTTTTCACTAATGGTTTATTGCATTCATGCCGTTGCATAGTGTTATTGGGTGAAAAATAATTTATTAAAGTCATTAAGCGGCAGATCGATTTTTGCTCCATTTAGAAAACAAATAAAAGATCTATAAAATTTTATGAAAAATAAACTCAGTTTTTGAAAACCTAGGAAAACATTTCTAAGGTTTTTACAAAATTTGTTTGGTTTCAAAAGGATTTGAAATTGATTTCCAAATGGATTTACAAAAGAAATATAAGGAAAACCTCTCCTTATCCTCCTTGGGCCAAAACTCCTCCTCCTCTCCTTCTCTCCCCCACTTTCGTCTCAGTCCACCATCCTCCTCCTGTTGGGCCCAATCCCACCGGCCCCTTTCTCTCCCACTGGCCCAGCCGACGACCTCCTTCCCCTCCACACCAGCCCAGCCCACCGCCGGCTCACTCCCCCCCAGCACGATCGGCCCACCTCCTCGTTCTAGCCGGTCGAGCCCACTCCTCTCTCTCAGGCCAGCCCACTATGCTCATGCCCTTCCCCTCCGGCCCTTTCTCTCTCAAACCAGCCCACGTGGAAACAACAAGCCCAAGCGCCAGCAGCCTGCTTTCACTCCACCCTACACACTCTCTCTCCCACTCACTACATGTAGGCCCCACCTGTCAGTCATGGTCTCTCGCTAACCGCTTGGGCCCATCCATTAGGCCTCCTCTTCCCCAACTGACCGAGGATTCGGTCGTCGCTACCACCGCCTGATCCGTCGGAACCGCGCCACCTCCTTGCCTCCACCGCACCATATGCCGGCGAGACTGAGTCCCGTGCGCTCGACCAAGCCCCACCGCTGCATGCGGATCATGCAGTCCAGCCCTGCTCACCCCATGCACGGAGCGACCGCCATTACCGGCATGGGAGCTCGAGCTCCATGGCCCTCCCTTCCTCCCCTCTTCTATGCCCTATAAAGTACACCATCAAGCTCCTCTCACCGCATCCGAGATTCTGATACTTGAGCCCTCTTCCCTCTAGCGTCTCCTCTAGCACAGCCGCCGCCACCATAGGAGTCCTCGGGCCCGAGCTCCCGATCTCCACGCACGTGACACCTCGGGCGCCCCCGCTTGGCCCTATGGCACCGCAAGATGACACCGAGTCCGCCCCACCATCCCTCTTAGCCTAATGAAGCTGGATGCACCCTCTCCCAAGCTCGCCAGAATCTCACCATTGTCCGACATTGGTGCTCGCCGTCCGCCCCACCACCTCCTCCCTGCCATCAACACCACCACCAGTGACTGTGTCGTGGCCCTCTACTCAATCTCCGCCGCTCGCCGTCGATCGCCATGTCACCTGAGCACTGACTCGACTAGTGAAAGGTCCTAAATGGCTAGAGGGGGGGTGAATAGCCTAATAAAAATTCTACAATAACACTAAACAACTTTGTTAGTAAACTAGATGGCAAAGCAAAGGTTGCACTAGCTCTAAGTCAAATGCAAGCCACCTATTCACAATTCTAGTTGAATATGATCTTTATTGTCACAAAAAACTAAGTTGCTAGATTATGACTGTGTGAGCAATATGAACAAGAGAATATACTATGCTATGAACTAAACAAAGAATCTAGCAACAAATAGATAGAACTACTATTAACAAAAGTGAGGCAAAGTAAATACAAGAGATGAGAAATGTATACAGAGCCGGTAAGTGATCAATGCAATAGATATCCAAATAAATCTTTGGGAATAATGTGACACAAGATTTTTCACCCGAGGTTCACTTGCTTGCCGGCAAGCTACGTCCTCGTTATAGCAATTCACCCACTTGGAGGTTCACGAGCTAATTGGCATCACATGCCAAATCCTCAATATGGTGCCGCACAACCACACCACAAGATGGGGATCTACAAGCTACGAGCAATCCACTAAAGTTACCTTTTGCGATCTCCCACGGGGAAGGTGCAAGAAACCCCTCACAAGTCACCGTTCAGAGCCGGAAACAATCACCAACTTCTGCTCAACGATCCTCACTGTTCGAAGCCGTCTAGGTGTTGGCAAACACCAAGAGTAACAAGAGAAAACCGCAGCAAAACACGAATACCATGTGCCTCTTGATGAACACACTCATGCAATGCACTTAGCTCTCCCAATCTCTCTCAATATGATGCACAATCAATCAAGTAGTGTGGGAGATGAATGGCTAGGCTCACAATAGTGTTTAGGCAATCCAAATGTCCAAGAGAGTGAGCCCAAGCCGACCACAAGCCTTATATAGAGCCCCCTCAAAATAGAAGCCCGAACCCCGACTAACACTCAGATTCTACGAGGCCATTGGATGCTCCGATGGATTTGCATCGGACGCTCGGCCAATGTCTGATGCCTGGATTGACACCACACCCCCTTTCTTTCCACTGCAGCCACTAGATCCCAACAGCTAGATTCCATCGCGCACTGTTAATGCTGCATCAGATGCTACATCGGACGCACCGGTCTAGCGTACGATGATCTGTCAGAGATCATAACGGCTAGTCGCGCTAACATCAGACGCTCGCACAAGCCACATCAGACGCTATAGGACCAACGTCCGATGGGTGTCCAGAGTGCTTCCAGAGAGCTGCTGGATACATCGGACGCGTTCGATGAAGCTGCACCGGATGCTCCCCGATGTCCATGTTGCAGTCCTTACAGTCCACATTATACCATCAACTAGAGATAAAACAATGATAAACATGTGACAATGCATAGTTGTAGGGTTTGATTCTAACAAGTTCCATGAGTTGTGTAGTTCTCACTTGTTTTGTAGGAACATCAACATTTCACTACATAAAAGTATCTCAAGTGATGAATTGGATCATACCACTGTGAAGAGCTCGTCGAGACGATCGAAACGGTCATATGGTTTGCTATAATTGGAGTCCCAACGAGAGAGAACTTATTGGCTACGACATGGAAGCTTCTAGAACAACCTAGAGTGATCACCAAGTAACATAATACAGGGAATAAACTGACAGATTCAACAACATTGGTGAATTACTATTTTCCAGGGAGTTTTACAGAAGATGGAAAGAGATTGAATCTTTCTCCAACAAGACAAATCGTGCAAACAGATGGAAAGGCGCATTAGGGCAACAAGGAAAGTTCCAGAAGACGTGGCGACGAAGCAACCACCTGGGGGATGATAGGTGGGGCCGGCCGGCCCCACCCTTAGGCCAGCCGGCCTAGGCTAGGTCCCCCCTCGGCCCATCTTCATGGAGCATGACCTAATCGACCTCCTCGATGCATCTAAGCCCTTGTTCAAGGTCGGTTTGATCGGAGGGTCACGGTTCATCCCATCGTGCTATATAAGCAGCCCCAGACCCCCCACCCCTGAAGTAATCCTCATATTGATCAGATCTATATTCATATCATCAAGCAATTAGAGACACAAAGTTAGGGATTGAGAGAATAGAGATTAGATTAGAGCTCTACTTCGAGATTATAATTAGAATTAGGTAGAAACAAGTAGAGTTGAGCGCGGCTCAGGATTCCGGATCGTCTCAGGAGTTCTAGTAATTCTTGTAATCGACTTTGTGCTATCTTAATTATCATTATGTTTCTCTTTATTTTGTTCTTAGTTTATTCTAGTTGTATGCTAGATATAGTTCTAATTGATAGTAAGTTCATACATATGTTCGTAAAGCGCTTAGTTCGATTCTGGATTGGATGAAGTGGTCGATATAATGTAGGTGTGGTGCTTAGATTATGTTTACCTATGAATGCACCCTATTCTCTGGGCCAGCAAGTGGTAGCTCACGAGGGTGACTCTTATAGCCTCGTTGAATCCTTTGTAGTCCGCTCCCCGAGTCTAGGACAAGTAGAAGTTGGTTACACTGAAGGAATTACTCTGGATATGAACTTCTTTTGTAATGTTCCTTATGTATGGGTGGGTGATTAATTATGCTATAGATGATATCATATGCTAGGACTAACTTAGACTTAATAGAAGTAATATAACTTAGGAGTCTAATCTCTTAACGTATCGATTAGTTCTCAATTCTGCTTGATCATATGAGTCTCTCTCTAATTATGAATTCCCTACTAGTCTCTGTTATTTACCTTGTTTATCATTATTATCATTATCATTATCCTTTTCCCTTACCCCTGTACTAAACGAGATGTGAGTAATTAGATTCATGTCTAATTATATATGTTTGCAATTCTAAAGTCATATCATTCTTATTCTTAACCCTGTTAAGCTCCCGATGGTAGAATTATAAATAACGATACCTAGAACATTCCTGGGTGAAATGCTATAACGAGTGTATTTTATCTGTGCGCTTGCGGATAACTTTTTTCATATCTTATCAAAGTGTCGTGCAATAGATACAATCACATCTCAAGTGTTACTACTAGTGGTGACAGCCTAGCGTTAGAGTGATGCTATGAGATGTCTACCCACATTTCTAGCATTAGTATCCGGGGTAGATTCTAACATACTCTTTGTAGCGATGCTAAGAAATGCCAACAAGCATTTCTGGCGCCGTTGCAAGGGAGCTTTCAGGAACTTTTATATGGCTACAGAAGAATTCATCGAACATATATACTTTAGATAAGAATCATCACCTCTGTCTTTACAGGATTACCCTTGTTCTACTTTTGTTTATATCATATACAGGGTAATACAAGTTCAGTTGTGATCAATCACTGTTCTATCAAAAACCAACTCAACCTAGAAGAAGAACGAGTCATGTAGTGAAGACGATGGCCAACAAGACTTCGCTAGTGTTCTCTGCTCCCAACATTGGAAACATTCGGACTGGACCAACACTCCAAACGGATATCTTAGAGTTTGAGGTCAAGCCAAGCCTTATCAACCTAGTCCAAGCTACTACATTCAATGAAAAAGCACAAGAAGATGCTACTGCCCATCTGCAGGATTTCTTGGAGATTGGAAGTACCATCATCATCAAGGACATTGCCCAAGACATCATACTACTTCGGTTATTCCCATTCGCACTGGAGGGAAGAGCAAAGCAATGATTCTACACTAATAAAGAAGACATCAACACATGGGACAATTGTCCAGAAGCTTTTTTTGTCAAGATTCTTCCCTATAGGAAAAACCAATGCCTTAAGAGGAAAGATTAAAAGTTTTCAGCAGCAAAGAGGAGAAACCATTCCAAAAGCTTGGGAATGCTTCCAACATTACATTTCAGAATGCCCACACCATGGAATGGAAGATTGGTTGCTCATGCATGGATTCTACAGTGGAGTCACTCAGATGTCACGCGATCAACTAGATGCTACTGCTAGAGGATCATTTATGACACTTACTCCTAGGAAAGCTGAAGTCCTTATGGAAAAGATAACTAAGAATCAGAGCTGGAAACAAGACAAGAATCAATGTTGTCACCAGATGGAGGAAGTTTTCAGCAACAGAAAGGAGAAACCAATCCAGAAGATTGGGAACATTTTCAAGATTACATTTCAGAGTGCCCACACCATGGAATGGAAGATTGGTTGCTCATGCACTGATTCTACAGTGGACTCACTCAGAAGTCACGTGAACAACTAGATTCAACTGCTAGAGGATCATTTATGTCACTAACTGCTAGGAATGTTGAAGTCCTCATGGAGAAGATAGTTGAGAATCAGAGCTGGAAACAAGACAAGAATCAATGCTGTCACCAGATGGAGGAAGCCCCAGAAGAAGTGAAGGCACTAACAACAAAGATGGATGTGTTACTAGGGTGGCTAGACCAATGCGAGAAATACAAAACATATCGTTAAGCTATTAAAGATGTGTTCGACGCTCATACTAGATGTGAAGAGAACAATCAAGACAATGCGAATATCATCAACAACTCTTCTACACTATGAAAGCAAGGATGGAATCAACACTCCACTTATCAAGGTAACTCCTCAGACAATTTCAATTCTTACCATTTTAAGCAAATGCCTTTAAGAGATATAATCGTAGAGCAGGCTAGAGTTAATGACACTATTATTAGGAAGCTTGTTTTCAAAGATAAAGCCTTAGAGGATATAAATGTAAAAATGGATCAGTTTTCTTCTGCTCTAAAAGAACAAACTAATATAAATAAAAAGATAGAGATACACTTAGCCAAATTGGCTGCTGTTTTGCCTATTGCCACTAACCCTAAGTAGATACAAGCTATAACTACTAGAGGTGGGAAGGTCACTCGTGATCCCGCATATCCAAGAGGAGCAAGAGGACAGATAGCGCCAGTGACGCCAACTGTGACAGAAGAAAAGAAAGATGATGAAGTTGAAGAAATGAATCCACCATTACCAGAAATGATGCAAGATTATGATGACACCAACCACCTACCATTTCCATGTAGAAAGAGGAGAGCCACAGCGGATGAGCAGTTCAGTAACTTTGTTGATGTGATTCAAAAATTATACATCAATATTCCTCTGTTAGATGCTATACAAGTACCCACTGTTGACGATCCTTACAGTTAATATTATACCATCAACTAAAGCATAGTTGTAGTGTTTGATTCTAACAAGTTCCACGAGTTGTGTTGTTCTCACTTGTTTTGCAGGGTTATCAATATTTCACCATATAAAAGTATCTCAAGTGATGAAACAGAGAACACCATTGCAAAGGGCTCGTCGAGACGATCGAAACAGACATATGGTTTGCTACATTTGGAGTCCTGATGAGAGAGTCCTTGATGGATACGACATGGAAGCTTCAAGAACAACCTGGAGTGATCACAAAGCAACATAATTCAGGGACTAAACTGACAGATCCAAAAGCTTTGGTGAATTACTATTTTCCAGGGAGTTTTACAGAAGATGAAAAGAGATTGAATCCTTCTCCAACATGACAAATCATGCAAACAGACGGAAAGTCGCGTTAGGGCAATAAGGAAGGTTCCAAAAGACACCACGACGAAGGCGGTGCCTGGCTGCTGACAGGTGGGGGCGGCCGGCCCCACCCCCAGGCTGGCCGGCCTAGGCCCACCTGGAAGTGACCTCTCCTTCATGTGACGCACTCCAATAGATCTCTTCAATGCAATTTGGCCCATTATGGCCCATGTTCATACGGCGAAGAGTGTAGTCCCACATTGCTTGCTCAAGGTGGAGGGGAGGCCAGGAGCCCCTATATAATAAACCCAGAGTCCCCCTCCAGGCATCAATAATCATCATCTGTCTTCATCATAGGCGTAGCCAAGAGCAATAGCTAGGGTTTCTAGATGGGAGGAGTCCCTCGAATGGACAACCTCGCTCTAGAATTAGTTTAGATCTAGTCTTCTAGATAGTAGAGAGATGGAGAGCGAGGGAGGAGTTTGGAGGAGATGCCGGCTTATCGGTGCTTCTTCCTCCGGTTGTACTTCGGTGGGATCAAGCTCTGTTCGAGCTTGCTCCTGAGATGCTTCGGGTGATCAACTTCTGATTCATGTAAGATTCTTGTTTATATTATCCTTCTAGTCACGGGTTTCTTTTGAGTACTTTAATTTACTGCAGTAGATTAGAGTATAATTCATAGTGTAAGCGTGGTGCTTAGGCTCGAGTTACTCGTAGATGTATCCTATAGGCTGGGCGTATTTAGGTGGTAGCTCGCGGGTGTGACTCTTATAGACCCGTTGAATCCTTTGTAGTCCACTTCCCCGTTTATAGGAGGAGCAAGACCATAGTTACCTAGTTAGGGTGTACTCTGGATGCATCCCTTCTATCATAATGTTCCCAGTTGAATCGTATAAAACATAGTCTCTTGCCTAGATCAGAACTAGATGAATCCCAAGTTATCCTCTCTATACTTATGCTATCGACCTTATACTAGATTACTTTAGTTTCCATTCAAGACAAATCCTGAGTTAGGTTCAACAGCAAAGGTGGTAAGTGAAGAGGGAGATCAACAGTCACCAGAGGCACCATCCTTAGGGAAGGCTACAACCCCTCCAAAATGACAACTTTGGAGAAGTCCAATTCGGTGGACTTAAAACCCCAAACCTTCACTGGGAGGTAACTCAGTAGGTATCCATATTTAATTTCTTGCACTTTCATTTCTGCATATGCATTTGAAAACCAAATAAAAATATGAAAATATAAAATTCAGGGCCCGCGTAAATAATTTTTACGGTGTGTAATAACCCAAAAGAATATTTGTTGTGGTGGCACAAAAATATATCTTTGCATCCATAATCTTTTTTCATTACATAAAAGTAATTTAGTTTTCTGAAATTTTCTGCATAGTAATTATTTTTCACCACCGGGACCCATTTTCTTGGGACCTACCTTTTGGAATCACTACTACTTTGCTTCCTAACCACTCAACCAAGCACTAGAACACTTTGAACTTTGTATGGGCGAAATTCCTGCTTAGAAGTGAAGCAATCTTTGAGTGGAAGGAAGAACACCAGGTGGGCCCCAGAGGGGGCAGGCCGCCCCCCACCACCAGGCCCGCCGGCCTGCCCTAGCCATGGATATAAAAAGCCACCTCTCGGAGCTATCCACGCTCACTCACAAACCTCTCAATCCTCTCCTTTCAGCAGAATTTGTCTTGAAATCTATTTGCTAGTTCAAACCATAAATCTAGAGTGAGAAAACAAGAGAGAAGGAAGAGTTTGGTAGAGAAGAGAAAGTAGGAGTGTGAGAAGTTCTAAAATTTGAGTAGAGAACAAGTTTTAAAGAGAAGTAGTGTTGTCCAATTCAATCATAAACACTCTCTTGATAAACTAACCTCCGAATGACTGACTTGAGAATGGCTAACCACTAACTTTTTATATCTTCTAACCCGTTCCATAGTCTGTTCTTGTTTGGTTAGTTGTTTTTCTCTGTTCAACAGGATGAGCAAGAAGTCCTTATTCGGAAAGATCGGGCTTGGACGCTTCATGTGGAGCAGCTCAAGAGCGAACTCCGACATGGACGTTGATTCGTAGGCACCCTCTCAAGGATCCTCGTTCTGCTCCACTTCTGAAGGTATGAATGTATTAATGGAGGAACAGGACCTTAAGTTGTAAGGGAGTGAGGAGAAGGCAAGATTTAGAATCTTAAAGAATAGGACCTTCAGGCCAATGCCGGTCTACGACCCGCAACTTCTACAAATACAGGTATGGATGTCGAATTCCTCAGTATTTTCACTATGTTGTGTTGGATGGGATTTGTTCCTATCGATGAGATAGGAGTTAAACTTCTTACCATCAAATTTCTTTGCACTTTGGTTTCTTTAGCTACTGGCATAAGTTTCCGCATGTTCAACAAAAAGTTTACACTCACTTGGAGGGAACTTAGTGACCACTTGGGTTTTGATTCCAACTGCGCTCTAGATCTTTCAAATGCTTTACCTGATATTAATAAAGAGCAGTTTTGGAAATAGATTACAGATTTAGATATTTGTTCAAAACCTAAAAACAATGATATTCAGTTGCTCACTCTTCGTTTTATTCATCGTTTTATTTCTTCGACCATCTTCCCTAGACCAGAAACTCGAACAGTGAGGGAAGATGAGTTCAGACTTCTTTTTGTTGTTGTGAAGAAATGAAGAGTGTCTCCTGTTATCCACATGATCAACCAGTGGATGGAAGTTTTTGGCCCGACCAACGGGGATATAGAATCTTCTTCTCTTGTTTACTGTTTGGCTACCAAATTGGGTTTAACCCAATCTTGTCTTATGCAAAATATTTCCGAAGGTCGCCATTATGACCTTTGACTTTTTTAGACAAGCCTAGATCCTAGAGAAAAACAACAATGTTATTCATATGATGTACCAAGGTATGAGAACTAAGATTCCGCTTCCTAACCCGGAACTCAGTATCTATACCACGAGAAGCTTTCTTGTAGGTCTGCAGCCAAAAACCACTACACAAAGAAGCGCATCGGCAAGGTTCGCGAATGCACCACCAACATAATATTATGGAGCCGACCCGATCCCCGAGGCACCAACACACACAACGTACGATGATGGAGTTCAAACAAGACACCTGCCACAATGTCAAGAATCATGCTCTCCATGGGCTCCATCATCGTCCTTCCATACAGAAGACTCATGGCAAGACAACAGTACGAAGTGGCAGAGGAGATCCCGCTAGGACCACTACCAAGGAAGACGCTCAGTAGACCAGCCATGACCATCTACTCAACATGAACCACCTAGACACTCGGTCTCGAGTGTAGGGTATCATGATGATCAAATGGCATGTAACACCTCTGGTGTTAAGCAACCCTAATTGCATAATTGGCCATGTCATAAGCATAGCATCATGTCATATCATCTTGTGCATTCTTGTGGTATGTTTGTTTGTTTGTTTGTTTAAGTCCTTTACTAAGTCTGTAGCATAGCCTTTAGATACTTTGTTTTTTTGAGGAAGTGCCCTAAACCAAAGTTGAATATCTTGACAAAAGAAACAACTTTGCTAAAATGCACTTTTTTTGAAAAGGTCATTTAGTATTTTATTCTTGCATTGGAAAATCAAGCTAGAAGTGAAATTCAGTTTTCCAGGCATAATTTGGACTTGAGCCTTAAAGATGAATTGTTCCTTGTGAAATTCTAAGCAACTTTTCTTTTAGGACCTTTTCCTAATTCAGCTTAGTCTAGGAGATAAAATTTAGTTTAGAAAATAGAGAAATCCTCTTTAGTTTAATCCCCCGTGGGCCCCACCTGTCAGCCTCGCCTTCATCTCCCCCACGTCGCGCCGCATCCACTGTTGCCTGCTCGGCCGCCCCAAACACCAAACAACGCTTTTGACCACTCCTCGTGCGCCGTTTCCACTCACCCGACATGCCCTCTATTCCCCGCTGCCTCGCCGCCGCTTGGCCGCCGCGGACGGGCCACCGTCGTGCCATGTTCGAATGGATGGACAGATTCTGTCCGGGTTTAATGAACCGACGAGAGCGCAGCGCTTAAACCTCCTTCTCTTGCACTCGTCCGGCAGAAGCCACCCTCATTCCCTCTTGCGCTCGCCTCTCTGCTCTTCTCCACCTCCAAGCGTCGCCGTCGCCCGCCAAAGTCCGGCGAGCGACTACTCGTGAACCAAAGCACAGTCGCCCGATTCCTCCCGTCAATCTCTTCGCCTTGACCTCCGCTGTCAATTGCTTCAGTTGGTTTCTCTTCTCACCCAAGGTAGACGGCGGAACGTCGAGTTTCTTCCCGTGCATCCCGCCATGTCCGCCGCCGCGACCATTCGCGTGGTCCGGCCATTTTCGGCCAAACCATCTCTAATCGAGCACCGTTCTAGCCTAACCTACCTTCATTGATGCTTCTGTTTAGATGGATAGCCTTCTAGTGCGTCGGCTTCGCCGGAACCCGACTTAGCCGTGGCCAAGTCCGTCGCTGTCCTCCGCCGCGCGTGTCGCCGGCCACTACCAGGGTTGGCATGGCTCAAGCCTTTCACCTAGGAGTCGCCTAGGGTATGCTACAACCCGTGGTCGCTGCGCCGAGCCTCAGAATAGCCGGGAACCGCCTCGATGCCGAGCCGCAGCGCCGCTCCGCCATGGCCACCATTGAGCTTGCTCCGGTGACCCTTTGGCTCGACAAGTAGGTCGACTGTGTTCGCCTCGCCAAGACGAGTCCGTAGGGGTAGATAGTTTTGCTAGAAACCTCACCGTCGGCGAGCTTTCGCCGGTCAGCGCCGGCGGAGAAGAAGAGCCACTGTCCGGTGGGCCCCGTTGACCAGATGACGTGGGGTCACTGACTCGCGGGTCCCACTGGAGAGAGAGAGAGAGAGAGAGCTGTGTACATTAGAGACCGGAACTCCCGGGTGCGCTTAGCAGCTAGGTATATGTCTTTGGGTGTTGTAGTTTGGGTACCTGAAGCATTTTAGGTCAAGTTTTCCGTTAATTAGTTTTTTAGATTAGTTTAAATCCTTCCAAAAGTCATATCTGGCTCATTTTATGTCCAAATTGTGTGAAACAAATTTTGTTGTGCTAGAAATGAATAGATCTATCTGTTAAAATTATTAGATGCATATTTTGTGATACATTTATGTGCAGTTTTATTTAATTAAGTAAATGCCTGTTAACTTGAAAAATGCATAACTAATTCTGTATAGCTCAAAAAATTTGATTCGAATTTTGTTAGGGTTGTGTTGATGAGTAGTATCTGGGAAAAATATAACATGTCTAGGTTCTGTCGAAAATGTTGGCTGTAGGATTTAAAGTTGTCAAATGCCGATTTCTTTCTTTAATTTTAATAAATAGAAATGCTTAGATTCTGAGCTTAGTAATTTTTGTACACTTATGATAGGTTGTGGAGTTGTCATGAAAAATGTTGGACTGGTCTGTTTCTTCAGTTGGTAGTGCAAACTATGTAAAGTGCATGGTTTGTGAATTAATAGGGTTAATTTTTATAGTATGATGTAGTTACTGTTTTAGGCTGAAATTTTTAGGATAGCCTAGTTTTGGTTTGTAGTAAGTTGTGTAGATTTCTGGGAATTTTGTGAAGTCATCTAGTTATAGTGATAGTTATACCCTGTTTAGATACGTTAGTTAAAAAGGAATAGTGGTTAAGTAAATTAGGATTTTATGTGATAATTCTGTGATGTCTAGGGTGATAAGTTGCTGTTCAAAAGGGTTAGGGTAATAACAATGTTGTAGGGTGATGACAATGTAGTTAGTAGTTAACTAAAATAATGTTAACTACCTTGTTGAAGAGAATGCAGGAGATGACATGTGCTTATCTCCTGTTAAGTCTTTCCATCCGTGTTGCATCCCATCGCATTCCATGCGCATTTGACATACTCATGCAAGCACTATGCCTCATAGAGGATCGATAGAGGAGACTCTGCCGCAGCCGGAGGAGCAGGACCAGGACGAGGCCCCGTTCGAGAGGAGCGAAGAAGTCGACGCCGGGGACTTACCGGAGTGCGAGGATCACCATCCCGCTGATTTCGAGCAAGGCAAGCCCCAGAGCATCTTACTCCCTGCGGTTTGCAAACCTTTAACAACTTAGCTTGTTATGCTTGTTGCATTAGGTTATAGGAGTTGAATGCTACCGTTGTTGCATTTATTACCATTCCTTGTCCACAACAACTATTATCTTGATATCTCTGCTAGGTCTAGGCTCGATTATATGTTTAGCCCTGCTTAGACCGGTAAAAGTCGAGTGATTTCCTGTCTCCCGCATATAGGTGGATACGGATCATTACTAGCCTGGTGCTATCATGGACATAACCATGTGATAATTAATCTGAGACCGAGTGGGATGTAGGAGCAGCAGAACATGGGTTCTGTGTGCTAGTAGTCTCCCGTCTGTGTTGCTTAGGACCCGACGAAGGCACACCTCAGTCATTTTGAACGCGTCAAACACTTAACGGAGTAGGTCGGAGTACCTCCCATGAAGCCGAGTAAGGTTATTCGAGCCGGAGATGGAGATGTTGACACATAACACTCAGGGCCTCAGATGTACCATGGGCAACTTTACTGAACTACCTGGCATGGTCTGTGGGTAGACAGGACCTGATCGACCCGGCATGACCGTGGGCAGAATCGTTTGAGCGACCTGGCACTGAGATCACCCCTAGTGTAGAAGCAGGGCCCATAGCCGTCCCGCGACTTGTTCTCGAATTTCTTGAATGGCCGCCGACGTCTACCTTTGGCCAAGAGTGATCGGGCGAGTGTGCGATATTTTATCCCTAGTTGGGTAAGAATCGATTATAATCACCATCGCTCCTGGACAGTGAGTAATTGACTGACATGTGTTACCGTAGTAACTTATGGAACTAAAGATGGTTATGATGTTGAATATGAAAGGCTATTGATGAAATAGTCACTCTTGCTTGATTAATTAGCCAAGTGCTTGCTTTACATCAGGTGCAAATCTAGTTAATCAGGATTGATTATAAAAGTGACTGCCATTACCGTAATCATGTTTTATTCACAAAAATGCTTTCATGCAAATGGTAAGTATAGCCAACCCCAGATACAGCCTTCATGATCTTTGGTGTCTCATTATTTTTGGATTATGATGGGTAAGTCTAGCTGAGTATACCTTCTTGTACTCAGGGTTTTATTTCGGATGTTGTTGCAGAAGGTCAAAGCTTCTATGGCTATTGTGAGAGCTGTATGTAGCCGGCTACGGGTGATAACTAGACCATGGGCATGATCCTCTATTCTCTTTCCTGATGCTTTTATTGGATACTGATCAGGTCAATGGCACAAGTATTGTGACCAAACTAAACTTATGTTTCAAAACTATGTTGCTTCCGCTTTTGTTCAAACTATGGTTTGTAATATTTTTTCGTACTCCGATGGATTTGAACTATGTTCAAACTATGATGTAACTTATGATCATGAATGCTAAACTAGTACGATCTTGGCTGAATGCGAAATGTTTGAAATCCTTCGAAATTTCCGGACTACCGGGTTTATACGAGCTTAAGTACATGACGATCATCGCGCAAGCGGAGATTTCTATGCTTAATCTAGTGTAAATTGGTTGGTTCTGCGATATGGCTCGTCAAAACATTAGTACTCGATTAACAATAATATCAGAAGACCAAGCCGACATCAACCGAATGCTGATGGAGCAACAACAGTGGAATGCCAAAATGGAGAACGCTGTCAAGAACATTCGACAAAATCAAGATCAGACAAATCATTACTGGGATGCCTTCTGGTCCATGGCCGAGTACCAACACTATCGACCGTCGCCGCCACAGTGATCTCCAGCTTGGGGGAGGAGCCCCCAACGTTTTGCACCAACTGGGAGGAGCCCCAATGTCAGGTAAGTCTCTATCTAACGAGTTATCCTTATAGTTATCTTTATATTTATATATCTACTTAATTTGCTTAGAATAAATAGTAAGCTTTTGTTTATCTTTGATTAATGGAACCCTGAAACTTAAAAGAAAAACCTAAAAAATATTAAAAGCTCTGTCTATATGCCTAGTGTTAAACTTTGAATTCTTCGGGATATAAACAACAAAAACTTAAAACTTGTGGGAAGCAAAATGCTTGATCCTAGTCTAAAGTAATTGATGGATATGATATGAATCTGAGCTACTATATATCTTGTTCAGAAATAACACTAGACTTCTGGAGAACTTCTTAATTAAACATGATCATTAAAATATTGAGTTAAGTTAAGCTTTGTTGACCCTATGAGAAGTTATTATGCTTTTTGAATCAAAATCACTTACACGTTTTCCATTTTCTGCAATAAATACTCAAAGTTTTTATTATCCTTTCAAAAATTTATTGGAAGCATGTGGCTATGCAAAAATATATAATATTTTTTTAAAAAAATAATAATAAAAATATCCGAGGAAATATAAAAGGACAAGTGTCCTCAAAAAGAAATATCCCGAGGAAATAAAAAGGGACAAGTGTCCGGAACCTCGCTACCATAAAAAAAATGGGCACGTGCCCTACAGTAGAATTAGTCTGATAGCCACATGACTACAACAAACAATAGGAAGTTATATTTTCAAAAAAGCATCCGACTTCATTTTTCCACACACATGCACCTCTTGATTCAATTAGTATGATTACTTTCTCTATGGATCCTTGGTTTAATTTAGCAATATATGTTCAACATTTGAAAAAAAACTCTAAAAATCCGGAATGAAGGTGAAGTAGAAGAACTTGAGACATAGTACTTGAATTACTTATCCTGTCTTTCATTTGCTTGAGACTAAGGTAAGGCTATATGCCCCATGATTAAAAGTAATAAAGACAAGCGAAAAAGAGACAATTTTATTTCAAACCGGATGAGAATTTTTTGTTTAACACAAGGGAGGCTTAAGTTATTTTTCATGATCTATCATAATTATTTGCTAAGGGACTAGCAAAGGTTAAGCTTGGGGAGCTTGTTGACAGTCCTTATAGTCAACATTATACCATCAACTAGTGCATAAAACAATGATAAACATGTGACAATGCATAGTTGTAGGGTTTGATTCTAACAAGTTCCATGAGTTATGTAGTTCTCACTTGTTTTGCACAAACATCAACATTTCACTATATAAAAGTATTTCAAGTGACGAATTGGATCATACCACTGCGAAGAGCTCATTGAGACGATCGAAACAGTCATATGGTTTGCTATAATTAGGGTCCCAACAAGAGAGTCCTTATTGGCTACGACATGGAAGCTTCTAGAACAACCTGGAGTGATCACCAAGTAACAAAATACAGGGACTAAACTGACAGATTCAACAACATTGGTGAATTACTGTTTTCCAGAGAGTTTTACAGAAGATGGAAAGAGATTGAATCCTTCTCCAACAAGACAAATCATGCATTAGGGAAACAAGTAAGGTTCCAGAAGACGTGACGACGAAGCAACCACCTGGGCGATGACAGGTGGGGTCGGGCAGCCTGGGCCAGGTCCCCCCTCGGCCCATCTTCGTGGAGCGTGACCTAATCGACCTCCTCGACGCATCTAAGCCCTTGTTCAATGTCGGTTTGATCGGAGGGTCACAGTTCATCCCACCGGGCTATATAAGCAGCCCAGACCCCCCTCACTGAAGTAATCCTTATATTGATCAGATCTACCTTCATATCATTAGGCAATTAGAGAGACAGAGTTAGGGAATCAGAGATTAGAGATTAGATTAGAGCTCTACTTCCAGATTAGAATTAGAATTAGGTAGAAACAAGTAGACTTTTGCGGGGCTTAGGATTCTGGATCGTCATCAGGAGTTCTGGTAATTCTTGTAATTGACTTTGTGCTATTTCAATTATCATTATGTTTCTCTTTATTTTGTTCTTAGTTTAGTCTAGTTGTATGCTAGATATAGTTCTAATTGATAGTAAGTTCATACATATGTTCGTAAAGCGCTTAGTTCGATTCCGGATTGGATTAAGTGGTCGATATAATGTAGGTGTGGTGCTTAGATTATGTTTACCTATGAATGCACCCTATTCTCTGGGCCAGCAAGTCGTAGCTCACGAGGGTGACTCTTATAGCCTCGTTGAATCCTTTGTAGTCCACTCCCCGAGTCTAGGACAAGTAGAAGTTGGTTACACTGAAGGAATTACTCTGGATATGAACTTCTTTTGTAATGTTCCTTATGTATGGGTGGGTGATTAATTATGCTATAGATGATATCATATGCTAGGACTAACTTAGTCTTAATAGAAGTAATATAACTTAGGAGTCTAATCTCTTAACGTATCGATTAGTTCTCAATTCTGCTTGATCATATGAGTCTCTCTCTAATTATGAATTCCCTACTAGTCTCTGTTATTTACCTTGTTTATCATTATTATCATTATCATTATCCTTTTCCCTTACCCCTGTACTAAACGAGATGTGCATAATTAGATTCATGTCTAATTATATATGTTTGCAATTCTAAAGTTATATCATTCTTATTCTTAACCCTGTTAAGCTCCCGATGGTAGAATTATACATAACGATAATCTGGAACATTCCTTGGTGAAATGCTACAACGGGTGTATTTTATCTGTGCGCTTGCGGATAACCTTTATTTCATATCTTATCAAAGTGTCGTGCTATAAATATGATCACATCTCTAGTGTTATTGCTAGTGGTGATAACATAGCGTTAGAGTGATGCTATGAGATGTCTACCCACAATTATGGCATTAGTACTAGGGGTAGATTCTAACCTACTCTTGGTAGCGATGCTAAGAAATGCCAACAGTCCGATGCTCCCCTGAGAGCAAACCTAGGACACGTCATCAACATCGCACTCTGCAACAGTGTTTTTTCCAGCGTCCGTTGCCAGCGTCCGATGCTACTAAGACAACACAACTTACCTAGGGTTTGCCATCGCGTTTGATGCCGATCAGACCAGCGTTTGATGCTCCTTAAGAGAGCATGAAATCAAACTCAACTTCTGTAACACCCTAAAATTTATAATCTTGGAAATAGAGAGAAAATGTTTTATTATGTATTTTTGGTGCTCATGAGAATATAGGAGAAATAAAACTTTTCTTTGAATTAAAATATATCTTAGGGTAACAACATGTTTGAGCATACATGCTGGTGCATAATTTATTTTGTGATGAGTGGTTTGCTCCAAAGTTTGGCAAGATTTCAAATTCATTTTGAAAATGCTTTTGAAATGGTTGAAAACAAAAAGAAAAGGTATGGTATGGTGGTTATGGTAAGTTTGGCTTGTGGTTTGTGATTTGTGCTCGGGTCCGCCTTTTAGGACTGGCTCATGGAGCGACCACCCAGGATAACAGTGCAACCACGAGATGTTATATGGCTCTAACCGGGCTAATTAATTAGAGGATTCTAGTGTTGCGTTAACCGGGCGGCGCTACTGAGGGATGGCCCAAGAATGTGGTATGGACTTAGGGGTCCTCTGGTTGCTGCGGCTTCCAGTAGGAACTTTAGGTGGTTATCGCTCGCTAGATGAATCTTTGTAAAGGCCCGTGGTGAAACCTTGCCATGCACCTTGGAAGTGTAGTATGGGAGTCATGACCTTGGCATATGGGAATCACTGCTCGTTGGGAAAAGTGTGCAACCTCTGCAGAGTGTAAAACTGATATATCAGCCGTGCTCACGGTTACGAGCGACCTGGACCCTCACATGATTAGTTTTGGACAGTTGGACTTATGGACATAAGATGATGGTTTCTCAGATGGAGGTGTTTACCTCGGTTGATGATTATATTAAAGGTGGTATTCTTCTTAACTAATGGGATGGGTTATCCTATACTCACTTATAGTAATCAGGTGCTAATAAAACTTGACCAACTAAAATGCTTATCGCAGTTGAACAGTGTCAGCCTACCTTTGTTCAAGCCTTGCATGACATTTTTTTTCCGCCTGTACTTGTTGAGTACGATATGTGCTCACCCTTGCTATTCCCCACAACCCCAGACGGTAGCCCAAGTTACCCAGAAGGTTAGTGGAGATGTCATGGAGTTTACCAGAAGACTATCAGTTGTGCTTGGCGTACGGTGCCCCCAGCCAACCGTCCTTGTGAAGATTGGAGCCTCAAGTGAAGATTAGTTTATGATCCGCTTTACTCTGATATATGTAAGTGTTATATAGCTATGTGACGTTATATAATAACATTGTTTCTGATATTCTATACTCTGTTGTTGTATGTGTGGACTTCCTGGGCACACATATGGCTATCCTGGTTTTGTTCTTAAAACTGGGTGTTACAGAATGGTATCAGAGCTGTGTTGACTGTAGGACGTATGCCAACTAGAAAATGATCGTTTATAGGATTCCAATTTGTTATACAACCCTTGTTCTTGATATCCTTTGTTTCTACTCTTGTTAATATTCCTTTCCTTGAACATTTGGCCTTCTCCTTGTCTAATTACCTTCAAGTCCTTGATTCTTGCTCCTACTCTATCTATCTTACGTTTCTTGCTTTTAGATCTGGTTCTCACCTTTGCTGCTACGTGACCTTAGGATGTCTAGAGCAACTGACCCCTTTAGACTGTCCACCATAACACCCAGAGCGTTAGTTTGCGTTGAAGCATGTTTGGGTGTGCAAGTTTGTTTGTTTTTATGCCTTTGGATGATTTGCTTCTTTGTAATGAGTGTGATGTGTTGTGGGCAATGTTCACAACTACATCAAGTTGTTAGTTTAGTGTGTTGTTAGTTAGTTTGGGGGATCTTATCTTGTTCCTTGTTCCAAAATCTTTCTTCAAGCCTCTCATGTTGTTTCCCTCATCTTCTCAATCTTTCCTATTCATGTTTATCTCTCCACCTATGCTTACAAGTTCTTGGTTAAATCAGATGGTGAACACAAGAAGGCAGGCAAGCATGCAGAATGCTACCAACCAGAGCTCACAACCACCTCCTTCTCAAGGCAACATGGAACAGTGGATAACGATGCAGACTCAACTCATGCAGTCAATGGTGCAAGTAGTGACCAACCTCCAGCAAAGTAGTGTGCCACCAAGGGATAGTCGTGCTGAGTTTATGAAAGGACATCCTCCAGTGTTTGCTCATGCTATTGATCCATTGGAGGCAGATGATTGGCTACGTGCAGTAGAAAGGCAACTCAACCTAGCACAGTGCAATGATCTTGAGAAGGTGTTGTATGCATCAGGACAACTTCAGGGAGCAGCTCAAGATTGGTGGGAGTCATTCCAGTATGGACGTCCCAACAATGCTCCTGCTATCACTTGGGAGGAATTCACTGAGAATTTCAGGTCCTATCATATTCCCGCAGGATTAGTAGAGCTTAAACAGGAAGAATTCAGAGCCTTGAAGCAAGGATCAATGTCTGTGGTTGAGTATCGTGATAAGTTTGCTCAGCTATCGCGTTATGCTCCAACAGATGTAGATGATGATGATAAGAAACAGTATCGCTTTCTTAGAGGATTGTATGATGGTCTTCAACTCCAGCTCATGTCCAACAGCTATCCCAACTTCCAAGCACTTGCGGATCGTGCCATCATAGTTGATAATAAGCGCAAGGAAATGGATGCAAAGAAGAGAAAGCTTCGGGAGCAACCTCATAGACATACTCATCCTCGCAGTGCCTCTCCGCAAGCGAATCAGCTTCAGCCGGTACCTCAGATCAACGATAATGAGTATCGTCAGCAATCGCAAGAGCAACACGCAAACATGCAAGAACTCCATCATGTTACAGGAGTTGTCACTCCTGAAGCGGTTATGATCTCTGATACTCCCGTGTCGGCTACAACGACTAAGACTCCCAAGAAGACTAGAACCTCCAGCAGTCTATCAAAAATGGGTTGCTACCATTGCAAGCAAGAGGGACATCTCATGCGACAATGCCCAAAGAAGTATCCATATGTGTATGGTAACAAGAATCAGAATCAGAACCGTGTTCAAGCTCAGAATCAGAGGAATGAAATGCAACAGACTTATATGCGAGGCACAGTGAACAATATGACCATGGATGATGTCAGAAGTGACCCCGATGTGATACTCGGTATGTTCCTTGTGAACTCTATTCCAACATCAGTTCTTTTTGATACAAAAGCTACATATTCCTTCATCAGTAAGCAATATGCCACAAGACATCGTTTTCGTGCTGTTACTATGAAGCACCCTCTGCTAGTTAGTTCACCTAGTGGAGAGATGAAAACCACCCTTATTTGTCCGAAAGTTAGTCTCAACATAAGGGGGGTAGAATTCCTAGCTAATCTGGTAATCTTGGAGACCGAAGGTGTTGATGTGATCCTTGGAAGGGATTGGTTACCTATGCATGATGGTACCATAGATTATGCTAGAAGAGCTGTGTCTTTGGTTAATTCCTCAGGTGAGGAAGTGGAATATGTGGCCTCTTTTCCGTCAGTTGAAGAAGGTTTGCTCAATCAGATAAAAGGCACTCCCATTGAAGAAATCAAAGTGGTATGTGATTTCCCTGACGTGTTTCCTATCAATCTACCCGGTATGCCACCAGATTGAGAAGTTGAGTTTCTTATTGATCTTCTACCTGGAACTTCCCCTATATCTAAGAGACCTTGTAGGATGGCAGTTAATGAGTTAGAAGAACTTAAAAAGCAATTAAGAGAACTACAAGATAAAGGTTTTATTCGTCCGAGTTCATCACCATGGGGAGCTCCAGTTATACTTGTGAATAAGAAGGATGGAACTCAGAGAATGTGTGTGGATTATAGATCACTCAATGAAGTTACGATCAAGAACAAATGTCCTTTGCCTAAGATTGAGGATCTTTTTGGCCAGTTGAAAGGAGCTTGTGTTTTCTCTAAGATCAATTTGAGATCCGGCTATCACCAATTGAAGATTAGATCAGCTGATATTCCTAAAACTGCATTCACTACAAGATATGGGCTTTATGAATACACAGTGGTGTCCTATGGGTTGACTAATGTGCCAATATATTTCATGCATCTCATGAATAAGGTTTTCATGGAATACCTGGATAAGTTTGTTGTGGTTCTAGTTGATGATATTCTCATATACTCCAAAAGTGAAGAAGAGCATGAAGCACACTTAAGGCTTGTTCTGCAGAGACTCAAAGAAAACCAGTTGTATGCTAAGCTGAGTAAGTGTGAATTCTGGTTGAATGAAGTTTCTCTCCTTGGCCATGTTGTTTCTAATGAAGGTATTGTTGTAGATCCAAGCAAAGTAAGAGATGTGTTGAATTGGCAACCACCTCAGACTGTGAGTGAGATCCGAAATTTCCTTGGTTTGGCAGGTTATTATAGAAGATTTATTGAAGGATTTTCCAAGATAGCAAGGCCTTTAACAGCTTTATTGGAAAAAGGAAAGAAGTTTGAATGGACGACAGCCTGTGAGGAAAGTTTTAGAATGCTGAAGAACAAACTAACCACAGCGTCTGTGCTACCAATGCCTGATGTTAGTAAGAATTTTGATGTGTATTGTGATGCTTCTCGCCATGGTTTGGGATGTGTGCTTATGCAAGAAGGTCGAGTTATAGCCTATGCTTCGAGGCAGTTAAAGAGACACGAGAAGAATTATCCTACTCATGATCTAGAATTGGCAGCTGTGGTTCATGCTTTGAAAATCTGGAGACATTATATGTTGGGTAATAGATGTGAGATTTACACCGATCATAAGAGTCTGAAGTACATATTCACTCAGTCAGATCTTAACTCCAGACAACGCAGATGGTTGGAAGTTATTAAAGATTTTGATCTTGGTATTCACTATCATCCTGGAAAAGCTAATGTTGTAGCAGATGCTTTGAGTCGGAAAAGTTATGCTAATATGATCATAGAACATCAGCTTCCAGCTGGTTTATGCAAGGAATTTGAAAAGCTCAACCTTGGTTTGGTCGCTAGTACTCAAGCAGTGGCAATGGAAGTTGATTCGACCTTAGAGCAGGATATTCACAAAGGTCAATTGGATGATGAGAAGATAAAGGATATTGCTGAGCTCGTTAAGAAAGACAAAGCACCTGGATTCCATATAGATGAACATGGAACTGTTTGGTTCAAGAAGAGAATTTGTGTGCCAGACTTGAAACATGTCCGTAATTTGATATTGAGAGAAGCTCATGAGTCAGCTTATTCCATTCATCCCGGTAGCACTAAGATGTACCAGGATTTGAAGAAGAAATTTTGGTGGTATGGTATGAAGAGAGACATAGCAGAATACGTGGCTTTGTGTGATACGTGTCAAAGAGTGAAGGCAGAGCATCAAAGACCAGCAGGATTGTTGCAACCACTGAAGATACCTGAATGGAAATGGGATGAGATCAGTATGGATTTCATAGTAGGTTTACCACGTACTCAAAGTGGTTATGATTCAATTTGGGTAATTGTGGATCGCTTAACTAAAGTATCTCACTTCATTCCTGTCAAGACTACGTACTCTAGTGCAAAACTTGCAGAGTTATACATGTCAAGAATTGTGTGTTTGCATGGAGTGCCGAGGAAGATTGTGTCAGATAGAGGTACTCAGTTTACATCTCGTTTTTGGGAAAAGATTCATGAGTCTATGGGTACGAAATTGAATTTTAGTTCAGCCTATCATCCTCAAACAGATGGACAGACAGAAAGAACGAATCAGGTTCTAGAAGACATGTTGAGAGCTTGTGCTGTACAATATGGTACTAGTTGGGATAAGAGTTTACCATATGCAGAATTCTCTTATAACAATAGTTACCAAGCTAGTCTCAAAATGGCCCCATTTGAAGCTTTGTATGGCAGAAAATGTAGAACTCCTTTGTTTTGGAATCAAACAGGAGAAAGTCAGGTGTTTGGACCAGAAGCATTAAAGGAAGCAGAGAGACAAGTTCGAATCATTCGTGAGAACTTGAGAGCAGCTCAGTCCAGACAGAAAAGCTATGCCGACAAACGTCGTAGACAGTTAGTTTTTGAAGTAGGTGATTATGTATATCTTAAAGTATCACCTGTCCGAGGACTCAAGAGATTTAAAGTAAAAAGGAAAGTTGGCACCTAGATATATTGGTCCGTTCAAGATTTTGGAAAGAAAAGGTGAAGTGGCATATCAACTTGAGTTACCTGCTCAATTGTCAGATGTACACAATGTGTTTCATGTATCACAGTTGAAGAAGTGTTTGAGAGTGCCAAAGGAACAGTTACCCTTAGAGGAAGTTAACTTGAAAGATGATCTAACTTATACAGAGCATCCTGTGAAGATTTTGGAAGTCGCTGAAAGAGTTACCAGAAGCAAGGTTGTCAGAATGTGCAAAGTCCAGTGGAGTCATCACTCGGTGGATGATGCAACATGGTAACGTGAAGATGAGCTACGTGCAGAGTTTCCCTATCTCTTCAAAGATCCTTCCGAATCTCGAGGACGAGATTCATCTTAAGGGGGGTAGATTTGTAACACCCTAAAATTTATAATCTTGGAAATAGAGAGAAAATGTTTTATTATGTATTTTTGGTGCTCATGAGAATATAGGAGAAATAAAACTTTTCTTTGAATTAAAATATATCTTAGGGTAACAACATGTTTGAGCATACATGCTGGTGCATAATTTATTTTGTGATGAGTGGTTTGCTCCAAAGTTTGGCAAGATTTCAAATTCATTTTGAAAATGCTTTTGAAATGGTTGAAAACAAAAAGAAAAGGTTTTTCCTCTCTCTCCCTCACCCCTCTCCCCAATCTGGCCCGAAGGCCCAGTCGGCCTTGGCCCGCTCGCGCCCCTTCCCCCTTCTCCCATCAGCCGGCGGCCCAACTCCCCGCCTTATCCATATCTTCCCCTAAAATCAAATTCTTTGTTTTCTAGCTTAACCTTTCTGTTGGAGTCTCCCAAAAATCTTTTTCGCCTGCTCTAAAATATTCCTTGGTGCTCATCATTCATCATCATATCTCCAAAATCTTCTCGAGAAGTTTTCCAGCTTTTTCCGACACTTTTTCCTATTTTTCTGGGAGTCTAATCTAATTTTTAGATGTCCCAAAATATCTTTTCATGAGCTCCAAATATTTTATTTGAGTTCCTCATGTCTCCAAATGTCTCTGAGAATTTTTCTTGAATTTTTGGAGCCATTGGAGTAATTTTTCCTGACTTAAATATCAATTCTAGACTTTTCTAGAATTATTTTAATCCAAAAAATTAAATAATTTCGAAAATAATAAAATCTGTCTTTTTCCTCCCTCCCACAAAGCCCATGTGCAATAATTCTATTAAATTCCAAATATCAACGTCTTTATTTACTAATGGGCTTTTATATTTATTTAGGCCCATTAGTAAATGTGGAGGTGCAACGTCAATTAGCACCATATCGCTAGTTGACGCGGGGCATAGAGTTTTTCTCCCTATATATGTGTCCCATCCCTTGGCCAAAGCACACAATAACGGAAGCCCCTAGTTTGGGAGTCCGAAAATTTTGTTTGCTCTGTCAACGGCCGCCAAATTCTTCCCCAACTCCGGTTATCGATTTTTGGCTCTCGTTCATCCTCCACAAAAGCAACCTGCAGTCAATATTCATCGCCGACGTCCGTCAGCTCAAGTAAAATCTGATTTTCGTTTTTATTTATTTAATTTCGTAATTAAGTTCGCTGTATTTACAGCTTTGCCACTGATTTTATTTTCGCTATAAAATCTCCGTTTTAACTCCGTTTTGACCCGTTCAAGTTGCGTTAGGTTCGTAATTACATAATCTACATGTTTTTACAACTGTTAATCATGTTTCCAACTTTTAAATTTCGAGTTTAGTTTTAATCTAATAATTTATTAAAGAAAACCTTGTTTAAACCATAACTCCTCCGTTATAGATCCGTTTTTAGTGGTTTTCGTGTCCACGCGTTCGTCTCGACGAGTAGAACAGTTTTATAAGCGTTTTATCCATGTTTTATGTATTGGTGTACTATTTTCTAATTTATTGCATGTTTTGCTTGTATGTTTGCTCCTGTGTGCCGATGTTTGTTGCGTACAGAGGAAGAGTTGCAAGTGAACCTGCAAGAGCTTGACTTTAAAGACTGTGACCAACATCAACTCGAAGAAGGCAAGTGCAGGCACCCTTTGATCATGTTCTTTACCTATTCACCATTAATCACTAAGTGCATGCATGTGTCTAATTATGTGAACCCTAAGGATTATCCTAGTTTTCCATATCTTCCGTGTTACCTGGGTTTTATGATGGGTAGTAATGCTATGCTAAGCAACTTTGCTTGTTCTATAAATACCACATGATGATGATATATTAATGATGACTCAATGGATATGGAAGTATGCTTTAATGTGGAACTCAGTGACTCGGGCACATGGTATGGTATGGTGGTTATGGTAAGTTTGGCTTGTGGTTTGTGATTTGTGCTCGGGTCCGCCTTTTAGGACTGGCTCATGGAGCGACCACCCAGGATAACAGTGCAACCACGAGATGTTATATGGCTCTAACCGGGCTAATTAATTAGAGGATTCTAGTGTTGCGTTAACCGGGCAGCGCTACTGAGGGATGGCCCAAGAATGTGGTATGGACTTAGGGGTCCTCTGGTTGCTGCGGCTTCCATTAGGAACTTTAGGTGGTTATCGCTCGCTAGATGAATCTTTGTAAAGGCCCGTGGTGAAACCTTGCCATGCACCTTGGAAGTGTAGTATGGGAGTCATGACCTTGGCATATGGGAATCACTGCTCGTTGGGAAAAGTGTGCAACCTCTGCAGAGTGTAAAACTGATATATCAGCCGTGCTCACGGTTACGAGCGACCTGGACCCTCACATGATTAGTTTTGGACAGTTGGACTTATGGACATAAGATGATGGTTTCTCAGATGGAGGTGTTTACCTCGGTTGATGATTATATTAAAGGTGGTATTCTTCTTAACTAATGGGATGGGTTATCCTATACTCACTTATAGTAATCAGGTGCTAATAAAACTTGACCAACTAAAATGCTTATCGCAGTTGAACAGTGTCAGCCTACCTTTGTTCAAGCCTTGCATGACATTTTTTTTCCGCCTGTACTTGTTGAGTACGATATGTGCTCACCCTTGCTATTCCCCACAACCCCAGACGGTAGCCCAAGTTACCCAGAAGGTTAGTGGAGATGTCATGGAGTTTACCAGAAGACTATCAGTTGTGCTTGGCGTACGGTGCCCCCAGCCAACCGTCCCTGTGAAGATTGGAGCCTCAAGTGAAGATTAGTTTATGATCCGCTTTACTCTGATATATGTAAGTGTTATATAGCTATGTGACGTTATATAATAACATTGTTTCTGATATTCTATACTCTGTTGTTGTATGTGTGGACTTCCTGGGCACACATATGGCTATCCTGGTTTTGTTCTTAAAACTGGGTGTTACAACTTCATCCCTTGTGCAAATGTGTTAACTCCACCAAGTTTCCACTACTTGTGTACATGCGTTAGCATTTTACAAAAGCACTTTCCAATGGATGTTAGCACACACTAGATTCTAAATGCATATGCAAAGTAAGATCATCTAGTGGCACTTTGATAACTACATTTCACAAACAAGTTTTGCTCCTCTTAATAGTATGACTATCAATCCTAAATGTGATCACACTCTCTATTGTGTCTTGATCACCAAAACAAAATGGCCCTATGCATATACCTTTGCCTCTAGCCCATTTTGGTTTTCTCTTTCTTTTTTTCCAAGTGTTAGAGCCTTTGATCACCATTATGTGGACATCACCATCCATCTTGCTCCATCACTTGGTGTTGGACCAACCTATCTTATACATACTTAAGCATAGGGTTAGTCCAAATAGGTTTCATCAATTACCCAAAACCAAACTAGGGCTTTCAGTCAACCCCTTTTTGGTAATTGATGACAACCTCTACAAATATATGAAATAAACTCAATTTTGAACTTGTGTTGCTTGTCCAAGCATTTTATCATGATAGAAAATTGGATAATCATCACAAATTCGATTTTGATAGTACTAGCTCCCCCTAAATATGTGCTTCATGAGTTTGGTGAAATATGTTCACATATGTATAGATATGCATGTTGAGAGAGTTACTACTATCAAATGATGCTAAGGTGTAAAAAATTGGACCTTTGAAGTGTTGATGGTGCTTAAAGCATCATTTCACTATCAACATTTCACCCAAAACCAAGGTAAAATAACATAAAAAGTAGAAGATTTGGTTTATAACTAACCTATTTCCACATGTGCATAGTTTCTTATCTCAATGCAGGAAATGATGGAATTTGGGCCAAACAAGTGTACCAGGAGCAAGGCCAAGCCACTCTGGCCCATTTGGGCTTGAGTAGGGTGGTGGCCGCCACCTATTACTGGCGGCCGCCAGGTCCATCTTGTCCAAAGTGGCCCAGGCCACGTCAATGATCCGTGGGAGTCACCTCAAGCTCAAATCCTGGCCATTGCACACTAAGACGGTTTGATCCAAGGGCTAAGAGGAGTATCACCTGGATAGTGGGCTTTGGACACGTGGAAATCCCTGTCTAAAACCCTAACTGACCCTCAAACCGACTTAGGGGAGCAAGTGAAGACCGTTGGATGAATGGCGGTTGCAATGGACGGCAGAGGGGTGGCGGGCGCCAACCTCCCATTCACTCTATAAGTACCACCCAAGCTTCCTTGCACTATAAATAGGCCCCGAGAGTTCTCATTCGGAGAGCCTCACATCAGTCTTCACCATTTGGTTAGATTAGCACACTTGCTATGCTAGAGAGATTAGAGAGAGTGTGAGTGCCACACTAGAAGAGGAGCCGGAGAGGAGAAGAGTAGAAGTCCGGAGAGTTCCGGAGTTATCGGAGACCTCTGCTTCTCTCTGCTCTGCACTTCAACTTTGGTAACTTAGTATTTATTTTATCTTCAAGTATTTATTTTCAATACTTGTGTACTGGTTTCATTGCTTGATATTAGTTTCAAGTGCTCTAGTTCTAGTACAGGGCTAGTAGTAGTAATATATAGACTAAGTGTGGTACTTAGGCTATATATTGCCAGTGAATACGGCTAGGCCCCCGGATACCTGTGGTAGCAAGCAGGTGGTGACAACCCTGTGCGCCTTGAATTCCACCACGTAGTTGGTCTAGTTTAACAGTAGGGCTCATTGTGCTAGCGTTCAACCTAAGTCAGTGCTAAAGGCTAGTACGCCCACAGTACAGTAGTAAAGAACTTAAATCAATAGAAGTCTAATAGAACTAAGATCTACCCCAGTAGATAGTGCCCGTTCCCCTTCAGCTATCCTAGATATCCTTATCCCCCTAGTTTTCTCAAAATCACTTCGCGTTCCTCGTGGATTCGATACCCCGAAATACTCTGAGGTGAAAAGCTACAACTGGCAGCCGTGCGCTTGCGGTTTCTTCTGCGTGCCACCCGAGGTGTCAACAAGCTTTTCAGGCCCCGTTGCCGGGGAACGGTAGCTGATTTTTTAGACTAGAGTTAGGATCATCTTTACCCTCTTCGTATGGAGAACCAATCTATCTTCCAATTTGCAGCTCCTAAGAGTTCGCGATTAGAGCCACATTCATCATCACAACCTATATATGCCGATAGTTATGAATTGCGCCCTGACTTTATTAACAAACTTCAGGAGAGCATATTTACGGGATCAGAAAATCCCTACACACATCTACGTGAGTTTGAGCAAGTCTGTGCATGTTTGAACATTTTGGGCATTTCACCTGACACTGTCAAGTGGAAGCTGTTTCCGTTCACTTTGACGGGAGTAGCTAAAACATGGCATGCTCGAACTGTGGAAAGTGCCAGAGGAGACTGGGGAACTTTACGGACCAAGTTTATCTTAACGTATTTCCCTGTCCACCGAGTGGTACAACTACGAGTACAAGTGTTGACCTTTAGACAAAATGATAAGGAGACATTAGGGGAGGCTTGGGCCCGTTTTATTGATTTAATCAATTCAGGACCCGATTTAGCCATACCCGATCCAATGCTCCTTCAGCATTTTTATGTCAGTTTAGAGAAAGAGAGCGCCCTTCACCTTGATCATTCGTCAGGTGGAGCGTTTCTTCATCTTTCTCCACGAGGTGGAAAGGAGATTCTTGATAAAATTCTTGAGAATACTCCTTATACTGGAGTTTCTGATGAAATCCATGACGAAGAAGTCATAGAAACTCAAGTTTCGACCGTAGAACAACAAGAAGAGCCCGAGTCTAGTTCACTGGACTTAGCGGAGCCTATTCCGTCCACATCTGGGGAAGAAATTCTTCCGGAATTTTTGGGCGAGATAGAGGATGATGTGTTTGAGGATTACGGAAATGCTATGAACTACTCCGTTCAAGCTCTCCCATCCGACAAACCACTTCCTGAGTCTTCTGATGGAATCTATAGCCGAGAGCGTCTTTTGGAACTTTCAGCTGTTATGAGTCATGAATGGACAATGGAAGCCGAAGTAACAGAAAACATGCCTCGCATAGATAATGTACCAAGCATAATAAATTGTCGAAATAGGGGAGAAAGAGCCTTTGCCTTTTACGACCCTATCATGGGAATTAATGTCCTTGCTAGTAATTACATATCCAGAACATTCCCTGACCTTTAACGACAACCAACTAAATGGTGTTTAAGAGACCCAAATGGTGACATCTTGGAAAGTGAAGGAATCCTAAAGATGGTCCCCATCCAAGTAGATGGAGCGGACATGGTCTTAGATTTCTACATTTTTGATGTAGTCTTTTTTGACGTCTTCTTAGGACAACCTTGGTCCATACTTGCCTTGCAAGGACCATGTCAAGAGCACTTTAATGCTCAAATCGGTGGAAAAGAGTACTCAGTACCTTTCGTTCGTGCATTAAATTCTATTGCCGAACAACCACCAGAACCAGATCTTCTCGATCAAGCTAGAACCTCTACCCTTTATGAGTTGGCTCAGCCTCATTTTGAAAAAGATTCTGAGTTCTTTGTCGAAGAAGAAGCCGAGACAGATGAACCATTTCGCTTAGACAAATCGGAAAAGCCATCTCGACCTTCCATAGAGCTAAAACCTCTGCCTGAAGGCCTGAGATACATTTTTCTAAACAATGACCCTGAGACTCCCGTTATTAGCAGTAAGCTATCTGAAGAGGAAGTCCGTAGGTTGACCCTTGTCTTAGAAAAACACCGGTCTGTCTTTGACTATTCACTTCAAGATTTGAAGGGAATTAGTCCAAATCTCTGCACCCATCGTATCCCTCTCGATCCTGAGATACCCCCTTCAAGAGAGCCCCAAAGACGACTTAATAACGCTATGCGTGAAGTCGTGAAAAAGGAGGTTCTGAAACTCTTGCACGCGGGAATTATTTATCTAGTTTCTTATAGTGAATGGGTAAGTCTCGTGCAAGTAGTTCCAAAGAAAGGAGGAATGACAGTCGTTAAGAATGAGAAAAATGAGTCAATCCCTCAACGCACTATCACTGGATGGAGGATGTGTATAGACTATAGGAAGCTGAATAAAGCCACAAAGAAAGATCATTTCCCACTCCCTTTTATAGATGAGATGCTAGAGAGATTGGCAAACCATTCCTTCTTTTGCTTCCTGGATGGATATTCTGGTTACCACCAAATTCCAATCCATCCAGATGACCAAAGTAAGACCACTTTCACATGCTCGTATGGAACTTATGCCTATAGATGCATGTCCTTTGGACTTTGCAATGCGCCGGCATCTTTCCAACGGTGTATGATGTCCATCTTTTCCGACATGATTGAACAAATCATGGAGGTATTCATGGACGACTTTTCGGTTTATGGGAAAACCTTTGGCGATTGCCTAGCCAATTTAGACAAAGTCCTCCAACGCTGTGAAGAGAAGGACCTACTTAACTGGGAAAAGTGTCACTTCATGGTGCGGGAAGGAATTGTCCTAGGCCATCGAATTTCAGAACGTAGGATAGAAGTGGATAAAGCCAAAATCGATGTAATTGAACAATTGCCACCACCCACTAATGTGAAAGGAATCCGAAGCTTCTTGGGCCATGCCGGCTTTTATAGAAGGTTTATTAATGATTTCTCACAAATCGCTAGACCCTTAACAAGCCAGTTAGCAAAAGACGTCTCGTTCAAATTTGATGAGGATTGTCTACAAGCTTTCAATATTTTGAAAAAGGCTCTAACTTCTGCACCAATCATCCAACCCCCAGATTGGAATTTGCCGTTCGAAATCATGTGTGATGCTAGTGATTATGCTGTGGGAGCCGTCGTTGGTCAAACTAAAGATAAGAAGCATTATGCTATTTCTTATGCTAGTAAGACCCTGACTGGCCCCAGCTAAACTATGCAACCACAGAAAAGGAACTTTTGGCTGTAGTCTTTGCCACAGACAAGTTTAGATCTTACTTAATGGGAGCTATGGTGATCGTTTATACCGATCACTCTGCTCTAAAATATCTCTTCACTAAGAAAGATGCTAAGCCAAGGTTGATCCGCTGGATCCTTGTCCTTCAAGAATTTGACCTGGAAATAAGAGACAAGAAAGGAGTAGAGAATTCAGTTGCTGAACACTTGTCTAGACGACAAGTCAATAATTCAAACAATCTCCCAATAAATGACTTCCTTCGTGATGATACCCTTTTAAAAGTCACGTATACCAACCCTTGGTATGCAAACATCGTGAATTTTATAGTCACCGGCTATGTCCCGCCGAGGGAGAATAAAAAGAAACTACTATATCAAAGCAGAACGCACCTATGGGATGAACCATATCTCTATAAGGTCTGTGCAGATGGACTCTTGAGAAAATGTGTCCCCATGGAAGAAGCAATAAAAATCATAGATAGATGTCACTCCGCCGAATATGAAGAACACTATGGAGCTTTTCGGACACATGCTAAAATATGGCAAAGTGGTTTTTATTGGCCATCCATGTACGAGGACACAAAGAATTATGCGAGACGTTGTCCTCATTGCCAAAAGCATGGTAACATTAGTGCCCGAGATGCCATGCCTCTCGTGAACAATCTCCAAGTTGAGTTGTTCGATGTTTGGGGTATAGATATCATGGGCCCCTTTCCTAAATCCTATGACGCCGAGTACATTCTTGTGGCTGTGGATTTTGTCTCGAAATGGGTAGAAGCCATACCCTATCGACGGCAGATGCTAAACATTCGAAGAAAATGTTCAAAGAAAACATCTTTCCTCGTTTTGGAGTTCCTAGACTAGTCATTAGTGACGGAGGCCCTCATTTCATAGATAAGAGCTTCTGACATTTCTTAGCTAGTCAAGGAGTTCAACATAATGTAGCCACTGCATACCACCCCCAGACAAGTGGACAGGCCAAAACGTCCAATAAACAAATAAAGAATATCTTGCAAAAGACGGTAGAAGAAGTGGGAAAGGGATGGAAACATAAGTTACCCGAAGCTCTGTGGGCTTATCGGACCACCTATAAGACCCCAATTGGAATGTCCCCATACCAACTAGTTTATGGGAAAACTTCTCATCTTCCTGTTGAGCTTGAGTTCAAAGCTCATTGGGCCGTTAAGAAATGGAACATGGACCATGACCAAGCTGGCAAAAATAGGAATATGCAAATTTCTGAACTAGAAGAATGGCGAGAGAAAGCCTATCATAGTGTCAAGCTCTATAAAGAGAGGACTAAGAGATGGCACGATAAACGGATCAAAAAGAAAGAGTTCGAAGTAGGAGATAAAGTTTTACTCTTTAACTCCCGTGTTCGACTTTTCAAACATGGTAAACTCCGAAGCAAATGGGAAGGACCTTTCAAGGTTGCTGCAACCTCGTCCGATGGAGCCGTCACATTAGAAAGTGACGACGGGCAAATCTTCAAAGTCAATGGATAAAGATTAAAAATGTTCTATGACTTTGATAAAAATGAGCTAAATGAAATTGATATAATTGATTTTGAAGTAGCTCAAGCCCATGACCATTAATAGATGGACCCAGTTTATCCTTTGTCCATCTCATGCACCTAGTCCATCCAAAACCCCAAGAAAGGCCTCTTTAGGCCCAACCAAGCCATTTCGACCTTGGGACTTTGAATTTTAGGAGGCTTACCTTCTCCCGCTCGATGCCCGACGAAGGAGGAGTGGCGGCCACCACTCTCAACTGGCGGCCGCCACCAAATCCTAGCGCCTGCCATGCTAGGTAGCTGTTTAGAGGCCCCTCCACGTGGCAACCAATCCCGAGATCGGGAGAGTGAAAGAAGGAGAAGATGAGGGAGTGTTAGTTCATCTAAGGCCTATCCCTCCACTTCTTCCCCCTTCTTAAAAGAAGAACTCCTTCTTCTTCCTCCATCCACCCATGAAGTCTAGCCAAACCTCCTCCAAAACCATGTCGTTCCCACGGAAATCTGTCCTACAACCCTCAAGGATGACATAGAGGCGCTTGATGTGCCTCCTTTAACGATGGTACTGCCTGACGGAACCTATGTCGGGGGGACACCACCGGAGGGTGCGGGGAAGGCACCAGCCACCACTCTAGTGGCGGGCGCCACCCCTGCCGGGCGGCCGCCAGGGGTGAAGCGCCCCCTGGCCTCGCCTCTCCATCATCATCCTCCTCCGGTGACACCGTCTGGGAAGAAGTTGAGGACGCCCACTAGACCAACCACAGGGGAGATCACCCCGAGGAAGTCTCCGGCCGTCAAGACCAGGGGCAATGAGACGCCCACTCCATCAAGGGTGAAATCCCAGGTCAGTTTTGGCTCGGATAGCCGCACCCTTAGTTACAGCCCCAATCCTAAGAGGGCTAAACTGGAGGTGTATGGCGTGAGGATGCACGATGGGCATTATGAGAAGGTGCTGCGTGAGCGCGAGGCGAGCACTCATGACTCCAATGGGTCGCTCTCCGCGCCATCCGTGCACCGCCGTCTCAACCCATCACTGGCAGGAGTCCCCGGCGAGATGGAGCATAGCGGTGGTGAGGAGGGGTTAACCCTCGAAAAACTCGCCATCGAGGTGAAGAAGCTGCGCAAGGAGAAGAGCGCCTTGGAGGATCAGGTCACAGAGATAGCCCTGTGGTAGATGGATATGGAGGATCGGTTCACCATCCTCCGCAAGGGCTGCACCTCGAAGATCAAGCGTCTCTTCAAAGAAACGGGCTTCGAGGATCTCTATGAGACTCCTTCAGTAGATTAGATTAGGTTTAGGGTGTCTAAGTTTAATTTTTAGTTTACTTGATTTAAATTTTAGTTTGTTTAAATTTCAATTTAGAATATTTGTTTAGGAAATTCTTATAATGAATAAAAAAAAGACACCCTTATTTTTCCCTTCATCAAGATTGTTCATTTAAAAAAAGTGCCAAAACTTCTAGTGTGGGGCAAATCCCCTCTTTAAACACCACTGTAAAACGTGCTAAAATGTTCAAAGCAGTAACCTGTTCTTAGCAAGGTAGCTACCACGCTGTTTGCAAGCCGTTTGGGCCAAAGCCCATGGTGGCCGCCACCTATTACTGGCGGCCACCAGGCCACTCTGCACCGAAACACCCCCGGTGAACCCCTAAACCTGTGTTTTAAATTCTGTACAATTTGGATCACTGGATGTCTCGGTTTGAACTAAAAATGCAGCTAGGAAATAAAATACTGAAACAATTTCTTTTGAATTGAGTGTTTACATGACATGTTATTCTACATTTTATTCATGTGCAGTAGCCTACTCATTTTGATAGGGAAATCAACCTAGGTTGTTGCTTGATAAGATATAGAAGTAGTAATTGAAATTGCATTAGTACTCTGCTACAACCTTGGGAGTTTTTTATTTTGAAAACCAAAATTACCATGGTTCATGATCTTCCTTTCCTATCCACCTACCAAAGCCAAAATATTAGAGTATAGGAGAACGACCCATAAAGCCTTCTAAATCAATCTTTGAGCCTTCTCAAGAATAGTTGATCTAGGTAGAAGAGTTTAGTGATGCTCTAAAAGCCAAGGCAAACCATGCCTTTTTGAGACAACTCTCACACTAAGAGTATACTCATGTAGTTCTCCTCCAAAATTTTGTTCTAAAAGAATTGAATAAATTTTCTCATTCCTTCAAAGGACATGGCTATATAGTATCTAAAAAAAGGGGAGCAAATGCTCTAAAAAGGAAAAGTGTCCAAGTATTCAAAAAAAAGGAGCAAATGCTCTAAAAAGGACAAGTGTCCAAGTAAAAAAAGAGAGAGATGCATATAGCCATGATCCTTGGTAAGAGAAGAGATTCAAAAAGAACAAAGGAGTTGAGTTAGTCCACCTTATACCTTGGCTATTGCATGACTATACTCTCCCATGATCCTAAACTTGACTTAGCAATAAAAGAGAGATAGAAGTGCCTTACATTCTTTCCTTTCCCTATAAACTCCACATAAACCATAAGATAGACTCTGGAATTTCTTTTGCCATAAAGTAAGGATATACACCATGAGTGCCTTGAGATTTAAAGAGAGATTCAATGAACCATGATTTTCTTTTTTGAAAATATCCTGAAACCCCAAGGTATGTAAGAGAGGAAAGTGTGTTTCTCTTATTTGCAAGCTATTCTATCTTTCAACCGCCATAAGTATGATTTACTAGCCACTTGGAAAGGTTACTAATAGGAGTATAGGTAGTTGAACATCTTGTGTGAATACTTAGTTCAATAAATTGTTGCAATTCTTAAAGTCCATGCTTGCTCAGGACGAGCAAGAGGTTAGTGTGAGGGAGCTTGTTGATGGTGCTTAAAGCATCATTTCACGATCAACATTTCACCCAAAACCAAGGTAAAATAACATAAAAAGTAGAAGATTTGGTTTATAACTAACCTATTTCCACATGTGCATAGTTTCTTATCTCAATGCAGGAAATGATGGAATTTGGGCCAAACAAGTGTACCAGGAGCAAGGCCAAGCCACTCTGGCCCATTTGGGCCTGAGTAGGGTGGCGGACGCCACCTATTACTGGCGGCCGCCCATCTTGTCCAAAGTGGCCCAGGCCACGTCATTGATCCGTGGGAGTCACCTCAAGCTCAAATCTTGTCCATTGCACACTAAGAAGGTTTGATCCAAGGGCTAAGAGGAGTATCACCTAGATAGTGGGCTTTGGACACGTGGAAAACCCTGTCTAAAACCCTAACTGTCCCTCAAACTGACTCAGGGGAGCAAGTGAAGACCGTTGGATGAATGGTGGTTGCAATGGACGGCAGAGGGGTGGTGGGCGCCCGGGTTTAGTGGCGGGCGCCACCCCCTAAACCCTAACTGACCTCCCCTTCACTCTATAAGTACCCCCAAGCTTCCTAGCACTATAAATAGGCCCCGAGAGTTCTCATTCGGAGAGCCTCACATCAGTCTTCACCATTTGGTTAGATTAGCACACTTGCTATGCTAGAGAGATTAGAGAGAGTGTGAGTGCCTCACTAGAAGAGGAGCTGGAGTGGAGAAGTGTAGAAGTCTGGAGAGTTCCGGAGTTGTCGGAGACCTCTACTTCTCTCTGCTCTGCACTTCAACTTTGGTAACTTAGTATTTATTTTATCTTCAAGTATTTATTTTCAGTACTTGTGTACCCGTTTCATTGCTTGATATTAGTTTCAAGTGCTCTAGTTCTAGTACAGGGCTAGTAGTAGTAATATATAGATTAAGTGTGGTACTTAGGCTATATATTGCTAGTGAATATGGCTAGGCCCCCGGATAGTTGTGGTAGCAAGCATGTGGTGACAGCCCTGTGCGCCTTGAATTCCACCATGGTTGGTCTAGTTTAACAGTAGGGCTCGTTGTGCTAGTGTTCAACCTAAGTCGGTGGTAAAGGCTAGTACTATGAGGTACCTCGGAATACTATGAGGTGAAAAGCTACAACTGACAGCCTTGCGCTTGCGGTTTCTTCTGCGTGCCACCCGAGGTGTCAACATGAAGCGTGTTACAATCGAAGTTGCCATTGGGTGCGTCCGTTGCCAAAATTCAACTGTGAGTTTGTCGGTGCATCGGTGGAAAAAATGGCCATCCCGCACGAGTTTTGCGGCACCATTTTTCGGAAATGAAACTGCCAAAAACCCACCAAACTTGTGTTTTGGGACAAACTGAGATCATTGGGTGCGTCTGTTATAAAAAATTCGACTGCGAGTTTTTCGGTGCATCTGTAGAAAAAACAGCCATCCCGCGCGAGTTTTGCAGCACCGTTTCTTCTAAATTGAAAGTGCCAAAATCCCACCAAACTGTAGGTTTGGGTCAAACTGAGATGATTCGGTGTGTCCGTTGTGAAGCATTCAACTTCATGTTTTTGGTGCATCGGTGGAAAATGGCCATCCCGCGCGTGTTTTGGGGCACCGTTCCTTCTAAAATGAATGTGCCAAAACCCCACCAAACATTAGTTTTGGGTCAAACTGAGATGACTGGTTGCGTCCGTTGCAAAAAATCAACTGCGAGTTGTTCGGTTCATCAGTGGATAAAACGACCATCCCGCGCAAGTTTTGCGGCACCATTCCTTTAGAAATGAAAGTTCCAAAAACCCACCAAACATGAGTTTTGTGTCAAACTGAGATGATTCTGTGTGTCCGCTGTGAAAAAATCAACTGTGAGTTTTTGGGTGCATCGGTGGAAAAAACGACCATCCCGCGCGAGTTTTGCGGCACCATTCCTTCGAAAACGAAAGTGCAACAAACCCACCAAACATGTGTTTTGGGACAAACTGAGATCATTGGGTGCGTCCGTTGCAAAAAATTGAACTGCGAGTTTTTCGGTGCATCAGTGGATAAAACAGTCATCCCGCGTGAGTTTTGCGGCACCATTCCTTCAAAAATGAAAGTGTTGAAAACCCACCCAACATGAGTTTTGAGTCAAACTGAGATCATCGTGTGCGTCTGTTGCAAAAAATGCAACGACGAGTTTTTTGGTGCATCGGTTGAAAAAACGGCCATCTCACGCAATTTTTGCGGCACCGTTCCTTCGAAATTGAAAGTGCCAAAAACCCACCAAACTATAGTTTTGGTTCAAACTGAGATGATTGGGTGTGTCCGTTGCCAAAAATTCAACTGCGAGTTTTTCGGGGCATCGGTGGAAAAAATAGGCATCCCGCGCGAGTTTTCGGCACCGTTCCTTAGGAAATGAAAGTGCCAAAAACCCACAAAACTATAGTTTTGGGTCAAACTGAGATGCTTCGGTGTGTCCGTTGTGAAAAAATCAACTACGAGTTTTTCGGTGCATCGGTGGAAAAATGGCCAACCCGCGCGAGTTTTGGTCCACCGTTCATTCTGAAATGAAAGTGCCAAAACCCCACCAAACATGAGTTTTGGGTCAAACTGAGATGGTTGGGTGCGTCCGTTGAAAAAAGTTCAGCTCTGAGTTTTTCTATGCATCAATTGCAAAAACGGCCATCCCGCGCGAGTTTTGCGGCACCGTTCCTTAGGAAATGATACTGCCAAAAACCCATCAAACACAAGTTTTGGGTCAAACTGAGATCATTGGGTGCGTCCGTTGCCAAAAATTCAATTGTGAGTTTTTCGGTGCATCGGTGGAAAAAATGGCCATCCCGTGCGAGTTTTCGGCACCGTTCTTCGGAAATGAAAGTGCGAAAAACCCTCCAAACATATGTTTTGGGTCAAACTGAGATCGTTGGGTGCGGCCGTGGCCAAAATTCAACTGCGAGTTTGTCGGTGCCTCGGTGGAAAAAATGTCCAACCCGCGCGAGTTTTGCGGCACCGTGTTTCGAAAATGAAAGTGCCAAAAACCCACCAAACTTGTGTTTTGGGAGAAACTGAGCTCATTGGGTGCGTCAGTTGCAAAAAAATTCAATTGCGAGTTTTTCGGTGCATCGGCGAAAAAAACAACCATCCCACGCGAGTTTTGTGGCACCGTTCCTTCGAAAATGAAAGTGCCAAAAACACACCAAACTATAGGTTTGGGTCAAACTGAGATGATTTGGTGTGTCCGTTGTGAAAAAACCAACTGTGAATTTTTTGGTTCATCGGTTGAAAAAATCAACTGTGAGTTTCCACCGATGCACCGAAAAACTCGTAGTTGCATTTTTCACAATGGACACACCGAATCATCTCAGTTTGACCCCCAAACTACAGTTTGGTGTGTTTTTGGCACTTTCATTTTCGAAGGAACGGTGCCGCAAAACTCGCGCGGGAAGGTTGTTTTTTCCGCCGATGCACCGAAAAATTCGCAATTGAATTTTTTTGCAACGGACGCACCCAATGAGCTCTGTTTCTCCCAAAACACAAGTTTGGTGGGTTTTTGGCACTTTCATTTCCGAAAAACGGTGCCGCAAAACTCGCGGGGGATGGCCATTTTTTCCACTGATGCACCGAAAAACTCGTAGTTGAATTTTTGGCAACAGACGCACCCAATGATCTCAGTTTGACCCAAAACTCATGTTAGGTGGGCTTTTGACACTTCCATTTCTCGAGGAACGGTGCCGCAAAACTCGCATGGGATGACCGTTTTTTCCACTGATGCACTGAAAAACTCATAGTTGAATTTTTTGCAACTGACACACCCAATGATCTCAGTTTGACCACAAACTCATGTTTGGTGGGTTTTTGACACTTTCATTTCCGAAGGAACGGCCGCAAAACTCGCGTGGGATGACCGTTTTATGCACTGATGCACAGAAAAACTCGCAGTTGAATTTTTTGCTACGGACGCAACCAATCACCTCAGTTTGACCCAAAACTCATGTTTGGTGGGGTTTTAGCACTTTTATTTCAGAAGGAACAGTGCCCCAAAACTCGTGCGGGATGGTCATTTTTCCACCGATGCACCGAAAAACTCGAAGTTGAATTTTTCACAACGGACACACCGAATCATCTCAGTTTGAACCAAAACTACAGTTTGGTGGGTTTTTGGCACTTTCATTTTCGAAGGAACGGTGCCGCAAAAATTGCGTGGGATGGTCGTTTTTTCAACTTATGCACCCAAAAACTCACAGTTGAATTTTTCACAACGGACCCACCGAATCAACTCAGTTTGACCCAAAACTCATGTTTGGTGGGTTTTTGTTTCTTTCATTTCCAAAGTAACAGTGCCAAAAAAACTCACGCGAAATGGCCGTTTTATCAACTGATGTACCGAAAAACTCGTAGTTGTTTTTTTGCAATGGACGTGCCTAGTCGCCTCAGTTTGACCCAAAACTCATGTTTGGTGGGGTTTTGGCACTTTCATTTTCGGAGGAACGGTGCCCCAAATCTCGCGCGGGGTGGCCATTTTTTCCACTGATGTACCAAAAAAACTCGCAGTTGAATTTTTGGCAACGGATGCACCCACTGATCTCTATTTGACCCAAAACTCATGTTAGGTGGGTTTTTGGCACTTTCATTTCAGAAGGAACGATGACCCAAAACTCGCGCGGGATGGCCATTTTTCCACCGATGCAACGAAAAACTCGCAGTTGAATTTTTCACATTGGACACACCGAATCATCTCAGTTTGACCCCAAACTACAGTTTGTGGGTTTTTGGCACTTTCAGTTTCGAAGGAACGGTGCTGCAAAACTGTCATGGGATGGTTGTTTTTTCCACCGATGCACCGAAAAACTCGTAGATGAATTTTTTGCAACGGACACACCCAATGATCTCAGTTTGTCCCAAAACACATGTTTGGTGGGTTTTTGGCACTTTCATTTCCGAAGAACGGTGCCACAAAACTCACGACGGATGGCCATTTTTTCCATTGATGCACCGAAAAACTCGTAGTTGAATTTTTGGCAACAGACGCACCCAATGATCTCAGTTTGAACCAAAATTCATGTTAGGTGGGGTTTTGGCACTTTCATTTCCGAAGTACCGGTGCTGCAAAAATAGTGCGGGATGGCTGTTTTTTCCACTGATGCACCAAAAAACACCCAGTTCATTTTTTCACAACGGGCCCACCTGATCATCTCAGTTTGACACCAAACTCATTTTTGGTGGGTTTATGTTTATTTCATTTCCAAAGTAACGGTGCCGCAAAACTCGCGCGGAATGGCCGTTTTATCCACTGCTGCACCAAAAAAGTCGCAATTGAATTTTTTGCAACGGACGCACCCAATCATCTTAGTTTGACCCAAAACTCATGTTTGGTGGGGTTTTGGCACTTTCATTTCCGAAGGAACGGTGCCCCAAATCTCGCGCGGGGTTGGCATTTTTTCCACTGAAGCACAAAAAAAACTCGAAGTTGAATTTTTGGCAACGGACGCACCCAATGATGTCAGTTTCACCCAAAACTCATGTTAGGTGGGTTTTTGGCACTTTCATTTCAGAAGGAACGGTGACCCAAAACTCGCGCCGGATGGCCATTTTTCCACCGATGCACCGAAAAACTCGCAGTTGAATTTTTCACAATGGACACACCGAATCATCTCAGTTTGACCCCAAACTACAGTCTGGTGGGTTTTTGGCACTTTCAGTTTTGAAGGAACGGTGCTGCAAAACTGGCGTGGGATGGCTGTTTTTTCCACCGATGCACTGAAAAACTCGTAGATGAATTTTTTGCAACGGACACACCCAATGATCTCAGTTTGTCCCAAAACACATGTTTGGTGGGTTTTTGGCACTTTCATTTCTGAAGAACGGTGCCGCAAAATTCGCGACGGATGGACATATTTTCCACTGATACACCAAAAAACTCGTAGTTCAATATTTGGCAACAGACGCACCCAGTGATCTCAGTTTGAACCAAAATTCATGTTAGGTGGGGTTTTGGCACTTTCATTTTCCGAAGTACCGGTGCTGCAAAAATGGTGCGGGATGGCCGTTTTTTCCACTGATGCACCAAAAAACACCCAATTCATTTTTGCACAACGGGCCCACCTGATCATCTCAGTTTGACACAAAACTCATGTTTCGTGGGTTTATGTTTATTTCATTTCCAAACTAACGGTGCCGCAAAACTCGCGCGGAATGGCCGTTTTATCCACTGCTGCACCAAAAAAATCGCAATTGAATTTTTTGCAACGGACGCACCCAATCATCTTAGTTTGACCCAAAACTCTGGTTTGGTGGGGCTTTGGCACTTTCATTTCCGAAGGAACGGTGCGCCAAATCTCGCGCGGGGTTGGCATTTTTTCCACTGATGCACCAAAAAAACTCGCAGTTCAATTTTTGGCAACGGACGCACCCACTGATCTCAGTTTGACCCAAAACTCATGTTAGGTGGGTTTTTGGCACATTCATTTCAGAACGAACGGTGACCCAAAACTCGCGCCCGATGGCCATTTTTCCACCGATGCACCGAAAAACTCGCAGTTGAATTTTTCACAATGGACACACCGAATCATCTCAGTTTGACCCCAAACTACAGTTTGGTGGGTTTTTGGCACTTTCAGTTTCGAAGGAACGGTGCTGCAAAACTGGCGTGGGATGGCTGTTTTTTCCACCGATGCACTGAAAAACTCGTAGATGAATTTTTTTGCAACGGACACACCCAATGATCTCAGTTTGTCCCAAAACACATGTTTGGTGGGTTTTTGGCACATTCATTTCTGAAGAACGGTGCCGCAAAACTCGTGAGGGATGGCCATTTTTTCCACTGATGCTCCCAAAAACTCGTAGTTCAATTTTTGGCAACAGACGCACCCAGTGATCTCAGTTTGAACCAAAATTCATGTTAGGTGGATTTTTGGCGCTTTCATTTTCGAAGGAACGGTGCTGCAAAACTCACGCGGGATGGCTGTTTTTTCCACCGATGCACCGAATTTTTTTGCAATGAACGCGCCCTATGATCTGAGTTTGTCCCAAAACACATGTTTGGTGAGTTTTTGGCACTTTCATTTCTGAAGAACGGTGCCGCAAAACTCCCACTTGATGGCCATTTTTAACACTGATGCACCAAAAAACTCGCAGTTGAATTTTTTGCAACGGACGCACCCAATGATCTCAGTTTGACCCAAAACACCTGTTTGGTGGGTTTTTGGCACTTTCATTTCGGAAGGAACGGTGACACAAAACTCGCGCGATATGGCCTTTTTTTCCACTTATGCACAAAAAACTCGCCGTTGATTTTTTTGCAACAGAACCCAATGATCTCAGTTTGACCCAAAAGTCATGTTTGATGGGTTTTCGGTACTTTCATTTCTGAAGAAATGGTGACTCAAAACTTGCGCGGGATGGCTGTTTTATCCACAAATGAACCGAAAAACTTACGGTTGAATTTTTCAAAATGGACACACCCAATCATCTCAGTTTGACCCAAAACTCCTGTTTGGTGCGGGTTTGGCACATTCATTTCCGAAGGAACAGTTCCCCAAAACTCGCGCCGGATGGCTGTTTTTTCAACTAATGCACCGAAAAATTTGGAGTTAAATTTTTTACAACAGACACACCGAATCTTCTCAGTTTGACCCAAAACTCATGTTAGGTGGGCTTTTGGCACTTCCATTTCTCGAGGAACGGTGCCGCAAAACTCGCGTGGGATGGTCGTTTTTTCCGTTGATGCACCGAAAAACTCACAGTTGAATTTTTTTGCAACTAACACACCCAATGATCTCAGTTTGACCCAAAACTCATGCTTGGTGAGTTTTTGGCACTTTCATTTCCGAAGGAATGGCTGCAAAACTCGCACGTGGATGGCCATTTTTTCCACTGATGCACCAAAAAGCTCGCAATTGAATTTTTGGCAATGGACGCACCCAATGAACTTAGTTTGACCCAAAACTCATGTTTGGTGGGGTTTGTCGCACTTCCATTTCTGAAGGAATGGTGCCACAAAACTCGCGCGGGATGGCCGTTTTTTCCACCGATGCACCCAAAAACTCACAGTTGATTTTTTTCACAACAGACACACCGAATCATCTCAGTTTGACACAAAACTCATGTTTGGTGGGGTTTTGGCACTTTCATTTCCAAAGAAACAGTGCCACAAAACTCGCGCGGAATGGCCGTTTTATCCACTGATGCACTCAAAAACTCACAGTTGATTTTTTTGCAACGGACACACCCAATCATCTCTGTTTGACACAAAACTCATGTTTGGTGGGGTTTTGGCACTTTCATTTACGAAGGAACAGTGCCCCAAAACTCGCGCGAGATGGCCATTTTTTCCACTGATGCACCAAAAGCTCGTAGTTGTATTTTTGGCAACGGACGCACCCAATGATCTCAGTTTGACCCAAAACTCATGTTAGGTGGGTTTTTGGCACTTTCATTTCTGAAGGAATGGTGCCGCAAAACTCGCTCGGGATGGCTGTTTTATCCACTGATGCACAGAAAAACTCGTAGATGAAGTTTTTTGCAACGGACGCACCCAATGAACTCAGTTTGTCCCAAAACACATGTTTGGTGGGTTTTTGGCACTTTCATTTCCGAAGAACGGTGCCGCAAAACTCGCGACGGATGGCCATTTTTTCCACTGATGCACCGAAAAACTCGTAGTTGAATTTTTGGCAACGGACGCACCCAATGATCTTAGTTTGAACCAAAATTCATGTTAGGTGGGTTTTGGCACTTTCATTTCCGAAGTACCGGTGCTGCAAAAATCGTGCGGGATTGCCGTTTTTTCTACTGGTGCACCAAAAAACACCCAGTTCATTTTTTCACAACGGGCCCACCTGATCATCTCAGTTTGACACAAAACTCATGTTTGGTGGGTTTTTGTTAATTTCATTTCCAAAGTAACGGTGCCGCAAAACTCGGGCGGAATGACCCTTTTATCCACTGATGCACCGAATAACTCAGAGTTGATTTTTTTGCAACGGACGCACCCAATCATCTTAGTTTGACCCAAAACTCATGTTTGGTGGGGTTTTGGCACTTTCAATTTCGAAGGAACGGTGCCCCAAATCTCGCGCGAGGTTGGCATTTTTTCCACTGATGCACCAAAAAAACTCGCAGTTGAATTTTTGGCAACGGACGCACCCACTGATCTCAGTTTGACCCAAAACTCATGTTAGGTGGGTTTTTGGCACTTTCATTTCAGAAGGAACGGTGACCCAAAACTCGCGCCGGATGGCCATATTTCCACCGATGCACCAAAAAACTCGCAGTTGAATTTTTCATAATGGACACACCGAATCATCTCAGTTTGACCCCCAAACTACAGTTTGGTGGGTTTTTGGCACTTTTAGTTTCGAAGGAACGGTGCTGCAAAACTGGCGTGGGAGGGCTGTTTTTTCCACCGATGTACCGAAAAACTCGTAGATGAATTTTTTGCAACGGACACACCCAATGATCTCAGTTTGTCCCAAAACATATGTTTGGTGGGTTTTTGGCACATTCATTTCTGAAGAACGGTGCCGCAAAACTCGCGAGGGATGGCCATTTTTTCCACTGATGCACCGAAAAACTCGTAGTTGAATTTTTGGCAACAAACGCATCCAATGATCTCAGTTTGAACTAAAATTCATGTTAGGTGGATTTTTGGCACTTTCATTTTTGAAGGAACGGTGCCGCAAAACTCACGCGTGATGGGTGTTTTTTCCACCGATGCAACGGACGCAACCAATCATCTCTTTTTGACCCAAAACTCATGTTTGGTGGGGTTTTAGCACTTTCATTTTCGAAGGAACAGTGCCCCAAAACTCGCGCGGGATGGCTGTTTTTTCCACTAATGCACCGAAAAATTCGGAGTTAAATTTTTTACAATAGACACACCGAATCTTCTCAGTTTGACCCAAAACTCATGTTAGGTGGGGTTTTGGCACTTCCATTTCTTGAGGAACGGTGCCGCAAAACTCGCGTGGGATGGCCGTTTTTTCCACTGATGCACCGAAAAACTCACAGTTGAATTTTTTGCAACTGACACACCCAATGATCTCATTTTGACCAAAAACTCATGTTTGGTGGGTTTTTGGCACTTTCATTTCCGAACGAACGGCCGCAAAACTCGCACGGGGATGGCCATTTTTTCCACTGATGCACCAAAAAATTTGCAATTGAATTTTTGGCAACGGACGCACCCAATGAACTTAGTTTGACCCAAAACTCAAGTTTGGTGGGTTTGTCGCACTTCCAATTCTGAAGGAATTGTGCCACAAAACACGCGCGGGATGGCCGTTTTTTTCACTGATGCACCCAAAAACTCAGAGTTGATTTTGTCACAACAGACACACCGAATCATCTCAGTTTGACACAAAACTCATGTTTGGTGGGATTTTGGCATTTTCATTTCCAAAGTAATGGTGCCGCAAAACTCGCGCGGAATGGCCGTTTTATCCACTGATGCACCGAAAAACTCACAGTTGAATTTTTTGCAACGGACACACACAATCATCTCTGTTTGACCCAAAACTCATGTTTGGTGGGGTTTTGACACTTTCATTTTGCGAAGGAACAGTGCCCCAAAACTCATGCGGGATGGCCATTTTTTCCATTGATGCACCAAAAAACTCGTAGTTCCATTTTTGACAACGGACGCACCCAATGATCTCAGTTTGACCGAAACCTCATGATAGGTCGGTTTTTGGCACTTTCATTTCTGAAGGAATGGTGCTGCAAAAATCGTGCGGGATGGACGTTTTTTCCACTGGTGCACCAAAAAACACCCAGTTGGTTTTTTCACAACGGACCCACCAGATCATCTCAGTTTGACACAAAACTCATGTTTGGTGGGTTTTTGTTTGTTTCATTTCCAAAGTAACAGTGCCGCAAAACTCGCGCGGAATGGCCGTTTTATCCACTGCTGCACCAAAAACTCGCAATTGAATTTTTTGCAACGGACGCACCCAATCATCTTAGTTTGACCCAAAATTCATGTTTGGTGGGGTTTTGGCATTTTCATTTCCGAAGGAACGGTGCCCCAAATCTCGCGCGGGGTGGTCATTTTTTCCACTGATGCACAAAAAAAACTCGCAGTTGAAGTTTTGGCAACGGACGCACCCACTGATCTCAGTTTGACCCAAAACTCATGTTAGGTGGGTTTTTGGCACTTTCATTTCAGAAGGAACGGTGACCCAAAACTCGAGCGGAATGGCCATTTTTCCACTGATGCACCGAAAAACTCGCAGTTGAATTTTTCACAATGGACACACCGAATCATCTCAGTTTGACCCCAAACTACAGTTTGGTGGGTTTTTGGCACTTTAAGTTTCGAAGGAACGGTGCTGCAACACTGGCGTGGGATAGCTGTTTTTTCCACCGATGCACCGAAAAACTCGTAGATGAATTTTTTGCAACGGACACACCCAATGATCTCAGTTTGTCCCAAAACACATGTTTGGTGGGTTTTTGGCACATTCATTTCTGAAGAACGGTGCCGCAAAACTCGCGGGGGATGGCTATTTTATCAACTGATGTACCGAAAAACTCGTAGTTGAATTTTTGGCAACAGACGCACCCAATGATCTCAGTTTGAACCAAAATTCATGTTAGGTGGATTTTTGGCACTTTCATTTCTGAGGGAATGGTGGCGCAAAACTCGCGCGGGATGACCGTTTTATGCACTGATGCACAGAAAAACTCTCAGTTGAATTTTTTGCTACGGACGCAACCAATCATCTCAGTTTGACCCAAAACTCATGTTTGGTGGGGTTTTAGCACTTTCATTTCAGAAGAAACGGTGCCCCAAAACTCGTGCGGGATGGTCATTTTTCCACCGATGCACCGAAAAACTCGCAGATGAATTTTTCACAATGGGCGCACCGAATCATCTCAGTTTGAACCAAAACTACAGTTTGGTGGGTTTTTGGCACTTTCATTTTCGAAGGAACGGTGCCACAAAAATTGCGTGGGATGGCCGTTTTTTCCTCTTATGCACCCAAAAACTCACAGTTGAATTTTTCACAACGGACCCACTCAATCATCTCAGTTTGACACAAAACTCATGTTTGGTGGGTTTTTGTTTCTTTCATTTCCAAAGTAACAGTGCCAAAAAAAGTCGTGATGAATGGTTGTTTTATCAACTGATGTACCGAAAAACTCGCATTTGATTTTTTTGCAACGGACGCACCCAATCACCTCAGTTTGACCCAAAACTCATGTTTGGTGGGGTTTTGGCACTTTCATTTCCAAAGTACCGGTGCTGCAAAAATCGTGCGGGATGGCCGTTTTTTCCACTGGTGCACCAAAAAACACCCAGTTCATTTTTTCACAACGGGCCCACCTGATCATCTCAGTTTGACACAAAACTCATGTTTAGTGGGTTTTTGTTTGTTTCATTTCCAAAGTAACGGTGCCGCAAAACTCGCGCAAAATGGCCGTTTTATCCACTGCTGCACCAAAAAACTCGCAATTGAATTTTTTGCAACGGACGCACCCAATCATCTTAGTTTGACCCAAAACTCATGTTTGTTGGGGTTTTGGCACTTTCATTTCCGAAGGAACGGTGCCCCAAAACTCACGCGGGATGACCATTTTTTCCACTGATGGACCAAAAGCTCGTAGTTGAATTTTTGGCAACGGATGCACCCAATGATCTCAGTTTGACCCAAAACTCATGTTAGGTGGGTGTTTGGCACTTTCATTTCTGAAGGAATGTTGCTGCAAAACTCGCGCGGGATGGCTGTTTTATCCACTGATGCACACAAAAACTCGTAGTTGAATTTTTGCGACGGATGCAACCAATGATCTCAGTTTGACCCAAAACTCATGTTTGGTAGGGTTTTGGCACTTTCATTTAAGAAGGAACGGTGCCCCAAAACTCGCGCGGGATGGCCATTTTTTCACCGATGCACCGAAAAACTCGTAGATGAATTTGTCACAATGGACACACTGAATCATGTTAGTTTGACCCAAAACTACAGTTTGTTGGGTTTTTGGCACTTTCATTTTCGAAGGAACGGTGCCGCAAAACACGCGCCGGATGGCTGTTTTTTCCACCGATGCACCGAAAAACTCGCAGTTAAATTTTTTGCAACGAACGCACCCTATGATCTGAGTTTGTCCCAAAACACATGTTTGGTGGGTTTTTGGCACTTTCATTTCCGAAGAACGGTGCCGCAAAACTCCCACGGGATGGCCATTTTTAACACTGATGCACCGAAAAACTCGAAGTTGAATTTTTGGCAACGGACGCACCCAATGATCTCAGTTTGACCCAGAACTCATGTTTGGTGGGTTTTTGGCACTTTCATTTCCGAAGGAATGGTGACGCAAAACTCGCGCGGGATGGCCGTTTTTTCCACTTATGCACCAAAAAACTCGTTGTTGAAATTTTTGCAACAGACACAAAGAATCTACTCAGTTTGACCCAAAACTCATGTTAGGTGGGCTTTTGGCACTTCCATTTCTCGAGGAACGGTACCGCAAAACTCGCGTGGGATGGCCGTTTTTTCCGCTGATGCACCGAAAAACTCACAGTTCAATTTTTTGCAACTAACACACCCAATGATCTCAGTTGGACCAAAAACTCATGTTTGGTGGGTTTTTGGGACTCTCATTTCCGAAGGAACGGCCGCAAAACTCGCACGGGGATGGGCGTTTTTTCCACTGATGCACCAAAAAGGTCGCAATTGAATTTTTGTCAACAGACGCACCCAATGAACTCAGTTTGACCCAAAACTCATGTTTGGTGGGTTTGTCGCACTTTCATTTTCGAAGGAACGGTGCCGCAAAAATTGCGTGGGATGGCCGTTTTTTCCACTTATGCACCCAAAAACTCACAGTTGAATTTTTCACAACGGACCCACCGAATCATCTCAGTTTGACACAAAACTCATGTTTGGTGGCTTTTTGTTTCTTTCATTTCCAAAGTAACAGTGCCAAAAAAACTCGTAACGAATGGCTGTTTTATCAACTGATGTACCGAAAAACTCGCATTTGATTTTTTTGCAATGGACGCACCCAATCGCCTCAGTTTGACCCAAAACTCATGTTTGGTGGGGTTTTGGCGCTTTCATTTCCAAAGTACCGGTGCTGCAAAAATCGTGCGGGATGGCCATTTTTTCCACTGGTGCACCAAAAAACACCCAGTTCATTTTTTCACAACGGACCCACCTGATCATCTCAGTTTGACACAAAACTCATGTTTGGTGGGTTTTTGTTTGTTTCATTTCCAAAGTAACGGTGCCGCAAAACTCGCGCGGAATGGCCGTTTTATCCACTGCTGCACCAAAAAACTCGCAATTGAATTTTTTGCAACGGACGCACCCAATCATCTTAGTTTGACCCAAAACTCATGTTTGTTGGGGTTTTGGCAGTTTCATTTCCGAAGGAACGGTGCCCCAAAACTCACGCGGGATGGCCATTTTTTCCACTGATGGACCAAAAGCTCGTAGTTAAATTTTGGGCAACGGACGCACCCAATGATCTCAGTTTGACCCAAAACTCATATTAGGTGGGTTTTTGGCACTTTCATTTCTGAAGAAATGGTGCTGCAAAACTCGCGCGGGATGGTTGTTTTATCCACTGATGCATAGAAAAACTCGTAGTTGAATTTTTGCAACGGATGCAACCAATCATCTCAGTTTGACCCAAAACTCATGTTTGGTGGGGTTTTGGCACTTTCATTTAAGAAGGAACGGTGCCCCAAAACTCGCGCGGGATGACCATTTTTTCACCGATGCACCGAAAAACTCGTAGTTGAATTTGTCACAATGGACACACTGAATCATGTCAGTTTGACCCAAAACTACAGTTTGGTGGGTTTTTGGCACTTTCATTTTCGAAGGAACGGTGCCGCAAAACACGCGCGGGATGGTTGTTTTTTCCACCGATGCACCAAAAAACTCGCAGTTAAATTTTTTGCAACGAACGCACCCTATGATCTGAGTTTGTCCCAAAACACATGTTTGGTGGGTTTTTGGCACTTTCATTTCCAAAGAACGGTGCCGCAAAACTCCCACGGGATGGCCATTTTTAACACTGATGCACCAAAAAACTCGAAGTTGAATTTTTGGCAACGGACGCACCCAATGATCTCAGTTTGACCAAGAACTCATGTTTGGTGGGTTTTTTGCACTTTCATTTCCGAAGGAATGGTGACGCAAAACTCGCGCGGGATGGCCGTTTTTTCCACTTATGCACCAAAAAACTCGCTGTTGAATTTTTTGCAACAGACACACCGAATCTTCTCAGTTTGACCCAAAACTAATGTTAGGTGGGCTTTTGGCACTTCCCTTTCTAAAGGAACGGTACCGAATCATCTCAGTGTGAACCAAAACTACAGTTTGGTGGGTTTTTGGCACTTTCATTTTCGAAGGAACGGTGCCGCAAAAATTGCGTGGGATGGCCGTTTTTTCCACTTATGCACCCAAAAACTCACAGTTGAATTTTTCACAACGGACCCACCGAATCATCTCAGTTTGACACAAAACTCATGTTTGGTGGCTTTTTGTTTCTTTCATTTCCAAAGTAAGAGTGCCAAAAAACTCGTGACTAATGGCTGTTTTATCAACTGATGTACCGAAAAACTCGCATTTGATTTTTTTGCAACGGACGCACCCAATCGCCTCAGTTTGACCCAAAACTCATGTTTGGTGGGGTTTTGGCACTTTCATTTCCAAAGTACCGGTGCTGCAAAAATCGTGCGGGATGGCCATTTTTTCCACTGGTGCACCAAAAAACACCGAGTTCATTTTTTCACAACGGACCCACCTGATCATCTCAGTTTGACACAAACTCATGTTTGGCGGGTTTTTGTTTGTTTCATTTCCAAAGTAACGGTGCCGCAAAACTCGCGCGGAATGGCCGTTTTATCCACTGCTGCACCAAAAACTCGCAATTGAATTTTTTGCAACGGACGCACCCAATCATCTTAGTTTGACCCAAAACTCATGTTTGGTGGGGTTTTGGCATTTTCATTTCCGAAGGAACGGTGCCCCAAATCTCGCGCGGGGTGGTCATTTTTTCCACTGATGCACCAAAAAAACTCGCAGTTGAATTTTTGGCAACGGACGCACCCAATGATCTCAGTTTGACCCAAAACTCATGTTAGGTGGGTTTTGGCACTTTCATTTCAGAAGGAACGGTGACCCAAAACTCGAGCGGGATGGTCATTTTTCCACCGATGCACCGAAAAACTCGCAGTTGAAATTTTCACAATGGACACACCGAATCATCTCAGTTTGACCCCAAACTACAGTTTGGTGGGTTTTTGGCACTTTCAGTTTCGAAGGAACGGTGCTGCAAAATTGGCGTGGGATGGCTGTTTTTTCCACAGATGCACCGAATAACTCCTAGATGAATTTTTTGCAACGGACACACCCAATGATCTCAGTTTGTCCCAAAACACATGTTTGGTGGGTTTTTGGCACATTCATTTCGGAAGAACCGTGCCGCAAAACTCGCGAGGGATGACCATTTTTTCCACTGATGCACCGAAAAACTCATAGTTGAATTTTTGGCAACAGACGCACCCAATGATCTCAGTTTGAACCAAAATTCATGTTAGGTGGATTTTTGGCACCTTCATTTCTGAGGGAATGGTGGCGCAAAACTTGCGCGGGATGACCGTTTTATGCACTGATGCACAGAAAAACTCGCAGTTAAATTTTTTGCTACGGACGGAACCAATCATCTCAGTTTGACCCAAAACTCATGTTTGGTGGGGTTTTAGCACTTTCATTTCAGAAGGAATGGTGCCCCAAAACTCGTGCGGGATGGTCATTTTTCCACCGATGCACCAAAAAACTCGCAGTTGAATTTTTAACAATGGACATACCGAATCATCTCAGTTTGAACCAAAACTACAGTTTGGTGGGTTTTTGGCACATTCATTTTCGAAGGAACGGTGCCGCAAAAATTGCGTGGGATGGCCGTTTTTTCCACTTATGCACCCAAAAACTCACAGTTGAATTTTTCACAACGGACCCACCGAATCATCTCAGTTTGACACAAAACTCATGTTTGGTGGCTTTTTGTTTCTTTCATTTCCAAAGTAACAGTGCCAAAAAACTCGTGACGAATGGCTGTTTTATCAACTGATGTACCAAAAAACTCGCATTTGATTTTTTTGCAACGGACGCACCCAATCGCCTCAGTTTGACCCAAAACTCATGTTTGGTGGGGTTTTGGCACTTTCATTTCCAAAGTACCGGTGCTGCAAAAATCGTGCGGGATGGCCGTTTTTTCCACTCGTGCACCAAAAAACACCCAGTTCATTTTTTCACAACGGACCCACCTGATCATCTCAGTTTGACACAAACTCATGTTTGGTGGGTTTTTGTTTGTTTCATTTCCAAAGTAACGGTGCCGCAAAACTCGCGCGGAATGGCCGTTTTATCCACTGCTGCACCAAAAACTCGCAATTGAATTTTTTGCAACGGACGCACCCAATCATCTTAGTTTGACCCAAAACTCATGTTTGGTGGGGTTTTGGCATTTTCATTTCCGAAGGAACGCTGCCCCAAATCTCGCGCGGGGTGGTCATTTTTTCCACTGATGCACCAAAAAAACTCGCAGTTGAATTTTTGGCAACGGACGCACCCAATGATCTCAGTTTGACCCAAAACTCATGTTAGGTGGGTTTTGGCACTTTCATTTCAGAAGGAACGGTGACCCAAAACTCGAGCGGGATGGCCATTTTTCCACCGATGCACCGAAAAACTCGCAGTTGAAATTTTCACAATGGACACACCGAATCATCTCAGTTTGACCCCAAACTACAGTTTGGTGGGTTTTTGGCACTTTCAGTTTCGAAGGAACGGTGCTGCAAAATTGGCGTGGGATGGCTGTTTTTTCCACAGATGCACCGAAAAACTCGTAGATGAATTTTTTGCAACGGACACACCCAATGATCTCAGTTTGTCCCAAAACACATGTTTGGTGGGTTTTTGGCACATTCATTTCTGAAGAACGGTGCCGCAAAACTCGCGAGGGATGGCCATTTTTTCCACTGATGCACCGAAAAAGTCATAGATGAATTTTTGGCAACAGACGCACCCAATGATCTCAGTTTGAACCAAAATTCATGTTAGGTGGATTTTTGGCACCTTCATTTCTGAAGGAATGGTGGCGCAAAACTTGCGCGGGATGACCGTTTTATGCACTGATGCACAGAAAAACTCGTAGTTAATTTTTTTGCTACGGACGGAACCAATCATCTCAGTTTGACCCAAAACTCATGTTTGGTGGGGTTTTAACACTTTCATTTCAGAAAGAATGGTGCCCCAAAACTCGTGCGGGATGGTCATTTTTCCACCGATGCACCAAAAAACTCGCAGTTGAATTTTTAACAATGGACATACCGAATCATCTCAGTTTGAACCAAAACTACAGTTTGGTGGGTTTTTGGCACTTTCATTTTCGAAGGAACGGTGCCGCAAAAATTGCGTGGGATGGCCGTTTTTTCCACTTATGCACCCAAAAACTCACAGTTGAATTTTTCACAACGGACCCACCGAATCATCTCAGTTTGACACAAAACTCATGTTTGGTGGCTTTTTGTTTCTTTCATTTCCAAAGTAAGAGTGCCAAAAAACTCGTGACGAATGGCTGTTTTATCAACTGATGAACCGAAAAACTTGCATTTGATTTTTTTGCAACGGACGCACCCAATCGCCTCAGTTTGACCCAAAACTCATGTTTAGTGGGGTTTGGGCACTTTCATTTCCAAAGTACCGGTGCTGCAAAAATCGTGCGGGATGGCCGTTTTTTCCACTTGTGCACCAAAAAACACCCAGTTCATTTTTTCACAACGGACCCACTTGATCATCTCAGTTTGACACAAACTCATGTTTGGTGGGTTTTTGTTTGTTTCATTTCCAAAGTAACGGTGCCGCAAAACTCGCGCGGAATGGCCGTTTTATCCACTGCTGCACCAAAAACTCGCAATTGAATTTTTTGCAACGGACGCACCCAATCATCTTAGTTTGACCCAAAACTCATGTTTGGTGGGGTTTTGGCATTTTCATTTCCGAAGGAACGGTGCCCCAAATCTCGCGCGGGGTGGTCATTTTTTCCACTGATGCACCAAAAAAACTCGCAGTTGAATTTTTGGCAACGGACGCACCCAATGATCTCAGTTTGACCCAAAACTCATGTTAGGTGGGTTTTGGCACTTTTATTTCAGAAGGAACGGTGACCCAAAACTCGAGCGGGATGGTCATTTTTCCACCGATGCACCGAAAAACTCGCAGTTGAAATTTTCACAATGGACACACCGAATCATCTCAGTTTGACCCCAAACTACAGTTTGGTGGGTTTTTGGCACTTTCAGTTTCGAAGGAACGGTGCTGCAAAATTGGCGTGGGATGGCTGTTTTTTCCACAGATGCACCGAATAACTCGTAGATGAATTTTTTGCAACGGACACACCCAATGATCTCAGTTTGTCCCAAAACACATGTTTGGTGGGTTTTTGGCACATTCATTTCTGAAGAACGGTGCCGCAAAACTCGCGAGGGATGGCCAGTTTTTCCACTGATGCACCGAAAAACTCATAGTTGAATTTTTGGCAACAGACGCACCCAATGATCTCAGTTTGAACCAAAATTCATGTTAGGTGGATTTTTGGCACCTTCATTTCTGAGGGAATGGTGGCGCAAAACTTGCGCGGGATGACCGTTTTATGCACTGATGCACAGAAAAACTCGCAGTTAAATTTTTTGCTACGGACGGAACCAATCATCTCAGTTTGACCCAAAACTCATGTTTGGTGGGGTTTTAGCACTTTCATTTCAAAAGGAATGGTGCCCCAAAACTCGTGCGGGATGGTCATTTTTCCACCGATGCACCAAAAAACTCGCAGTTGAATTTTTAACAATGGACATACCGAATCATCTTAGTTTGAACCAAAACTACAGTTTGGTGGGTTTTTGGCACTTTCATTTTCGAAGGAACGGTGCCGCAAAAATTGCGTGGGATGGCCGTTTTTTCCACTTATGCACCCAAAAACTCACAGTTGAATTTTTCACAACGGACCCACCGAATCATCTCAGTTTGACACAAAACTCATGTTTGGTGGCTTTTTGTTTCTTTCATTTCCAAAGTAACAGTGCCAAAAAACTCGTGACGAATGGCTGTTTTATCAACTGATGTACCGAAAAACTCGCATTTGATTTTTTTGCAACGGACGCACCCAATCGCCTCAGTTTGACCCAAAACTCATGTTTGGTGGGGTTTTGGCACTTTCATTTCCAAAGTACCGGTGCTGCAAAAATCGTGCGGGATGGCCGTTTTTTCCACTCGTGCACCAAAAAACACCCAGTTCATTTTTTCACAACGGACCCACCTGATCATCTCAGTTTGACACAAACTCATGTTTGGTGGGTTTTTGTTTGTTTCATTTCCAAAGTAACGGTGCCGCAAAACTCGCGCGGAATGGCCGTTTTATCCACTGATGCACTGAAAAACTCACCGTGGAATTTTTTGCAACGGACGCACCCAATGATCTAAGTTTGACGAAAAACTCATGTTTGGTGGGTTTTTGGCACTTTCATTTCCGAAGGAACGACCGCAAAACTCGCACGGGGATGACCGTTTTTTCCACTGATGCAACAAAAAGGTCGCAATTGAATTTTTGTCAATGGACGCACCCAATGAACTTAGTTTGACCCAAAACTCATGTTTGGTGGGTTTGTCGCACTTCCATTTCTGAAGGAACGGTGCCACAAAACTCGCGCGGGATGGCCGTTTTTTCCACCGATGCACCCAAAAACTCATAGTTGATTTTTTTCACAACAGACACACCGAATCATCTCAGTTTGACACAAAACTCATGTTTGGTGGGGGTTTTGGCACTTTCATTTCCAAAGTAACAGTGCCACAAAACTCGCGCTTAATGGCCGTTTTATCCACTGATGCACCGAAAAACTCATAGTTGAATTTTTTGCAACGGACACACCCAATCATCTCTGTTTGACCCAAAACTCATGTTTGGTGGGGTTTTGGCACTTTCATTTCTGGAGGAACAGTGCCCCAAAACTCGCGTGAGATGGCCTTTTTTTCCACTGATGCACCAAAAGCTCATAGTTGTATTTTTGGCAACGGACGCACCCAATGATCTCAGTTTGACCCAAAACTCATGTTAGGTGGGTTTTTGGCACTTTCATTTATGAAGGAATGGTGCCGCAAAACTCGCGCGGGATGGCTGTTTTATCCACTGATGCACAGAAAAACTCGTAGATGAATTTTTTGCAATGGACGCACCCAATGATCTCAGTTTGTCCGAAAACACATGTTTGGTGGGTTTTTGGCACATTCATTTCAGAAGAATGGTGCCGCAAAACTCGCGACGGATAGCCATTTTTTCCACTGATGCACCGAAAAACTCGTAGTTTAATTTTTGGCAACGGACGCACCCACTGATCTCAGTTTGAACCAAAATTCATGTTAGGTGGGTTTTTCGCACTTTCATTTATGAAGGAATGGTGCTGCAAAACTCGCGCGGGATGACCGTTTTATGCAATGATGCACAGAAAAACTCACAGTTGAATTTTTTGCTACGGACGCAACCAATCATCTCAGTTTGACCCAAAACTCATGTTTGGTGGGGTTTTAGCACTTTCATTTCAGAAGGAACGATGCCCCAAAACTCGTGCGGGAAGGTCTTTTTTCCACCGATGCACTAAAAAACTCGTAGTTGAATTTTTCACAAAGGACACACCGAATCATCTCAGTTTGAACCAAAACTACAGTTTGGTGGGTTTTTGGCACTTTCATTTTCGAAGGAACGGTGCCGCAAAAATTGCGTGGGATGGCCGTTTTTTCCACTTATGCACCCAAAAACTCACAGTTGAATTTTTCACAACGGACCCACCGAATCATCTCAGTTTGACACAAAACTCATGTTTGGTGGGTTTTTGTTTCTTTCATTTCCAAAGTAACAGTGCCAAAAAACTCACGCGGAATGGCCGTTTTATCAACGGATGTACCGAAAAACTCGCAGTTGTTTTTTTTGCAACGGACGCGCCCAATCACCTCAGTTTGACCCAAAACTCATGTTTGGTGAGGTTTTGGCACTTTCATTTCCGAAGGAACGGTACCCCCAAATCTCGCGCGGGTGGCCATTTTTTCCACTGATCCACCAAAAAAACTCGCAGTTGAATTTTTGGCAATGGACGCACCCACTGATCTCAGTATGACCCAAAACTCATGTTAGGTGGGTTTTTGGCACATTCATTTCAGAAGGAACGGTGACCCAAAACTCGCGCGGGATGGCCATTTTTCCACCGATGCACCGAAAAACTCACAGTTGAATTTTTCACAATGGACACACTGAATCATCTCAGTTTGACCCCAAACTACAGTTTGGTGGGTTTTTGGCACTTTTAGTTTCGAAGGAACGGTGCTGCAAAACTGGCGTGGGATGGCTGTTTTTTCCACCGATGCACCGAAAAACTCGTAGATGATTTTTTTGCAACGGACACACCCAATGATCTCAGTTTGTCCCAAAACACATGTTTGGTGGGTTTTTGGCACATTCATTTCAGAAGAACGGTGCCGCAAAACTCGCGACAGATGGCCATTTTTTCCACTGATGCACCGAAAAACTCGTAGTTGAATTTTTGGCAACGGACACACCCAATGATTGCAGATACATGGGTGTATGCTGAGTCTCTGAGTGATGAGTGATTGTCAACTGGAATGATGCGCATGTTCTTTGGCTTGTGTTGTGCAGGTGTCGAGCACGGATACAGTGATCAGAGGCAAGGTGAAGGTCATGTAGAGACGTGCCGTGCCGATGGACCGAGAGTGGCGAAGGGCGGACGTGAGGCTTGGACTGAGGGACTGGTGGCCCGAGGATCAGCTATGGTGGCTGACAGCCTAGGACAGCGACGAGCAAAGACTTGCGGTCATGTGTTGCCTGAGTCGTGGACTTGGGGACATGTGTCGGTGGACGGGGTGCGCGGGCGGTGCATCCCTTCTACGGCGTCGGTTTGGTGGTAGAGCCAGAGAAAAACCATCGGGTGGACGGTTTCCAGGTTTGGGCCTCAAAACCTGGGTGCTGAGGGTTTACGAGTTTGGCCACAAAACTCGGGCTGAGGACGGTTTCTAGGTTTGGGCCTCAAAACTCAGGCGCTGGTGGGCTGGTTTCCAGGTTTGGGCCTCAAAACCGGGGGTTGGCTGGAAAGGCTGGTTTCCCGGTTTGGGCCACAAAACCGGGGGTGCAGAGCGAGGGCGGCACTTGGCGGCAATCGGGAGGTTGCTTCGAGGCAACGCTACGAGTTGTGCGGGTGTGGCCGTCGGATCCACCTACCATCGAGTTGGTCCAGAATAACCTTAGAGTTTAGCTGGTTCGCTCTGTAAGTAGTTAGGGGTAGAGTGGGAATTAGGAATAGTTAGAATTAGGATAAGTATGGGGAGACACCCACCTCCCCATCTATCTCAGTTCATTTGCTCTTTGCTTCTAGGGTTTCCTGCTCTCCCAATCCCCTGCTGTAGCTAGCTGAGATCCGCATAGAACCATACCTCTGTGTACTAGAGATTTTGAGGAAGTGAGGCCGTAACCTCACTGTTGTAGCGTGTGGTAGCCACACGGTTGCAGATCGATGTGTTGATTCGTGTTTTGTTCGTGTTCTTCGCGTTCTTCGTTTCTCCACAATTTTCCCGTCACTCGATCTCTCTCCCTACTGTGTCTTTGCGAAATCCGTTTGAATCAACTTGTTCGTTTTTGAAAGGAGATCATTTCCACCCAAGGAATTTATCTAACTCCTTACGAACAAGTAGATCGGGCTGATTTTGTTTTCGTGACGCTTTTCGGTTCATCCTTCTCCACTTTCGATTTCCCGGTGATTGAATCGATTTGAGCGGATGATTTCTTGGGGATAGTCTCCTAACTACCCCGTGATCATCTTCTCCAAGTTTGGGGACGTGGGATTTTGGTTTGAATCAATTTGGAGAAGATTTGGGTGAAGGGCGACTGAAATTGCCCTCACTGGGAGTCGGCGGACAGTCCGCCGTCCCAGTCGCAGACAGTCCGCGTGTCGGGGACGAGCCGGAGCAGTGGCACTGTTCCTCGGCTGTTTGGTTTTTGTTTGACTGGCGGACAGTCCACCGTTGAAGTTTGCGGACAGTCCGGGAGACGTCCAGCAAGACTTCAGCAGCACAGCTGTTTTGCGTATTCTGTCGGCGGACAATCCGCCAGTGAACCGCGGACAGTCCGGCCTTGGGCGGACAGTCCGGGACTCCAGGTCCGGACAGTTCGGGATTTGGCTGAAGCCTCCGGTTTTGTGCATTTGCTCTCCCGACTTCTTTGCTTGGTTTCTGGACCTCTCGTTTGGCCTCGTAGTTGACCAAGAAACCTGTCTAGGTATCTTTGCTACTTGTTAGCATCGGTATTTGGGGATTTCTCAACGTAGCCGTCTATCTACGTTCGAGACTTGGTTTTTAAGGGCCGAACTTGTGCCGGTTCTTTTGCCGTTCGTTTTGCTATCGCTTTGTGGTGCATCGCTGTGATCCTAGGGATCATCCACCCTCTTCCAAGGGTCGTGGGCATCACGTTCTCGGTCGTAGCTTTTGGGGGTTGATCTTGGGACAATCGGCCAAAGTTTCGAAAGAAATTTTTGAGCTCCCATTCACCCCCCCTCTGGTCGCCTTCTAGAGCATTCTCGGTCCTTCAATTGGTATCAGAGCAGGTTAAGGACCTTCCACCTTAGCCGGTTCCAGATCCACAGAAGGCGACATGGATCACGGCGTGGGCAAACCGCTGTTCTTTGATGGGACGAACTATGCGTATTGGAAGATACGCATGTCGGCCTATCTCCAGAGCATGGGCTCTTCTGTTTAGGAGATTTGCAACAAGGCCGATTACGTTGTTCTGGCTGCTCGTGTCTCTCAGCTTCAGATCGATGAGCACGAAGCCAATAGCTGGGCACGTAACGCCTTGTTCTCCTGTTTGAGCATGTCTGAGTTTGATCGCGTTTCTCACCTCCCCACGGCTCGTGAGATTTGGGCGACCCTCATGCACTTCCATGAGGGAACCACTCAAGTCAAATCCTGTCTCTACGAGTCGCACAAGCGGGAGTATGAGAACTTTCGACACATGCCTGGCGAGAGCATAGAAAGTTTATTCGCTCGCTTTCAGGTCATTGTCAACAAGATGAGAGCGAACAAGGAGCTGTTGCCTTTCAACGATCATGAGAGAGCTTTGAAGCTTTTGCATACTCTTGATCGGTCGGTGTGGGACTCAAAGGTCCAGGCGATCATCGAATCGTCCAACTATGAGACCCTCACTTGCGACGAGCTCTTTAGTAATCTCAAGTCTAGTGAGATTGACGCCATGTCGAGGGCTTCTTATGAAAATCCTTCTGGCCCGACTATGGCTTTGGTTTCTGGCTCTTCTGCTAACCCCTCTGGAGGATTTGCACTCTCTTCACTCTTTTCTGTCACAGAGGACCAGCTGGAGTCTTTGGGGGATGACGAGTTGGCTTTGCTCGCCAACCGGTTCTCACGGTTCCACAACAACCGCATGAACCGTCGCCGCGGAGGAGGACGCTCAGGATGCTACGAGTGCGGCGACCCCGACCACATCATCGCCAACTGTCCCAAGAAGAAGCACTCATCTGGGAAGGGCGATCATGGGCACAAGTACGACTCCGGCAAGCGCAAGGAGAAGTACGTCCCCGCAAGGCACAAGCGGAAGGGCGGCTTCAATAAGGAGTACATCAAGACCAAGTACTTGGAGAAGGCCCAGGCTGAGCAGCGTGCATTCTTCGCCATGCTCTGCGACGTCGATGACTCGGACGACGACTCCGCTACCTCAAGCGACGACGAGTCCGTGAAGAAGAAGAGGATCGAAGACATGCTCAACGGCCTCTGCTTCTTCGCCGACGACGACAGCTTCTGCACCATGGCCCTCGGCAAGGAGGTCGACGGCAAGCTGGTGGACACCCCTCGGAACGACGACGACGATGACACCTCTCAGGTAAAACGATTGGAGAACGTTTGGATGGTGGATTCCGGGTGTTCGAGGCACATGACCGGAAACGCCAAGTGGTTCTCCAGTCTTAGTCCGGTCGCCGGAAAGGAGTTTATCACCTTCGGCGACAATAGCAAAGGTAAGGTGTTGTCTCGTGGGTCGGTGCGAGTTAATGAGCACTTTTGTGTTGCGCGATGTTGCTCTTGTTTCTAACTTGCATTTTAACCTTCTTTCTGTTTCGCAACTCTTTGACGATGACTATGAGATTCGTTTTAAACCGAATCTCAGTCATATTTTGGATCCTCAGGGCAATCTTGTGTGTTTGATTTCGCCCTTTGGAAAAGTCTTTCGTGCGAATTTCTCGGAGTCTTTTGGCACTTCTCGTTGTCTTGTGGCTGGACCTTCCTCTTCTGATCTTTGGAAGTGGCATAGGAGACTAGGACATTTGAGCTTCGACTTGCTTGCAAGACTTAGCTCACTTGGCCTAATCCGAGGATTGCCCAAGTTGTCGTTGGAGAAGGATCTTGTTTGCCACTCTTGTAGACATGGCAAGATGGTTGCCGCTCCCCACCATCCAGTGACTCAGGTCATGACCAAGCGCCCTGGAGAGCTTTTGCATATGGACCTTGTTGGTCCGGCTCGGGTGAGCTCGGTTGGGGGGAAGTGGTATGTGCTTGTTTTTGTTGATGACTTTTCGAGATATTCGTGGGTCTTCTTTTTAGCTGAGAAGACCGAGACTTTCTCCTTTGCTCGCAATCTAATTTTGCGTCTTCAGAACGAGTTCCCTTTGAACTCGATGCGAGCTATTAGGAGTGATAATGGTTCCGAATTCAAGAATTCAGATTTTGAGAAGTTTTGTAACTCTTTGGGCTTGGAGCATCAGTTTTCTTCTCCCTACACACCGCCACAAAATGGTGTTGTAGAGAGGAAGAATCGGACCCTTGTAGAGATGGCCAGGACGATGCTCGATGAGCATAGGACTCCTAGGCGATATTGGGCCGAAGCTATGAGCACTGCATGCTATATTTCCAATCGCAATTTTCTTCGAGCTTTCTTGAAAAAGACCTCTTATGAGTTGCGTTTTAGAAAACTCCCCAAGGTGAGTTATTTTAGAGTTTTTGGTTGCCATTGTTTTATACTCAAAAAGGGCAACCTGGACAAGTTTGAGTCTCGTTCTTCTGACGGTGTGTTTTTGGGTTATGGCACTCACACTCGAGCTTATCGTGTACTTAACCTTAACACTAACCGAGTCATGGAGACATCCGATGTCACCTTCGATGAGACCATGGTTTGTCCTTCTTCTCGTTTTGAGCGTGCAGGTGATCACGAGGTCGGTGAGCCTCTTTTTGATGACGAGGACGAGGGTGCTGAAGGTATGGATGATCCAGCACCCCCTCCACCTGCTGTGCCGCAAGGAGCGGCTTCTACGATGACTCAAGGCCCCGACACGTCTTCTTCCTGGGGGCCGTGGGATCTGCCACCCCGAGCGGTACCTTTTGTACCCGGGGACGCACCAGCTGCTGTTGAGGGGGAGGCCACTTCGGCAAGGGAGGCGCCATGAGACATCCGGCGCCAACACCCCCCTCAGCAGATGATCGGCAACATTGACTAATGGGTCACTCGGTCCAGGTCTCAAATCTCTCACTTTGCTCATTCTGCTTTTGTTGCTGATTTTGAGCCCCGAGATGTTGGACACGCTTTGACAGATCCGGAATGGGTCAATGCCATGCATGAGGAGCTTGAGAACTTTGAGAGAAATCGGGTTTGGGTTCTAGTGTCTCCACCTTCTGAGTGTCATCCTATTGGGACAAAATGGGTTTTCAAAAACAAACAGGGAGAAGATGGCCATGTTGTGAGAAACAAGGCCAGACTCATAGCCCAGGGATATAGTCAGAAGGAGGGGATAGACTATGAGGAGACTTTTGCTCCTGTAGCACGTTTGGAGGCGATTAGGATACTCTTGGCTTTTGCTGCATCCAAAGGTTTCAAACTTTTTCAAATGGATGTCAAGAGTGCCTTCTTAAACGGCTACATAGAAGAGGAGGTGTATGTTAGACAACCCCCCGGTTTTGACAATCCCAAGTTTCCAAACCATGTTTTTAAACTTCACAAAGCTTTGTATGGTTTGAAACAAGCCCCTAGAGCCTGGTATGATAGGTTGAAAACCTTTTTGCTTGCTAAGGGTTTTAAAATGGGATGTGTAGATAAAACGCTCTTTCTCCTCAAGCAAGGCACTGATACTCTCTTGGTCCAGATTTACGTGGATGATATCATTTTCGGTGGTTCTTCTCACGCTTTGGTTGCGAAGTTTGCACATACTATGAGCAGGGAGTTCGAGATGAGTATGATGGGCGAGCTGACTTTCTTTCTCGGATTGCAAATTAAGCAATCCCGAGAAGGGACGTTTGTGCACCAGGGCAAGTATACCAAGGACTTGCTGAAGAGGTTTGATATGGGTGAGGCCAAGCCTCTTCCAACACCCATGTCGACCACGACGGCCCTAGATGCGGACAAGGATGGAGAAGCTGTGGACCAGAAGGAGTACCGATGCATGATCGGGTCGCTGCTCTACCTGACGGCGACACGCCCGGACATCCAGTTCGCGGTGTGTCTGTGCGCGCGCTTTCAGGCGTCGCCACGCACTTCTCACCGTCAGGCGGTGAAGCGCATTTTCAGGTACCTTCATTTCTCACCTGAGTTCGGGATTTGGTATTCAGCTTGCTCCACCCTCTCCCTTTGCGGTTATTCCAATGCCGATTTTGCTGGTTGCCGTGTCGAGCGCAAGTCCACTTCTGGGACTTGCCAGTTTATTGGTTTTTCTCTTATTTCGTGGTCCTCTCGCAAGCAGTCTAGTGTCGCCCAGTCTACCACGGAGGCTGAGTATGTTGCTGCGGCTAGCTGCTGTTCCCAGTTACTCTAGATGATGGCCACTTTGCGTGATTTTGGTCTGAGCTTTTCTCGTGTTCCTTTGCTTTGTGACAGCACGAGTGCGATTAGCGTTGCTAAGAACCCCGTGCTGCACTCGAAGACCAAACACATTGATGTGCGCTTTCATTTTCTGCGAGACGACTATGAGAAGGGTGATATCGACCTTCGCCGTGTCGATACCCATCATCAGTTGGCTGACATTTTTACCAAGCCTTTAGACGAATCAACCTTTAATCGGTTGAGGGGTGAGCTTGGTGTGTGTTTCCCCTTTTAGATGGGGGAAACATTTTGACTCTTGTATGATACACTGACTTTGTGTTTTTCAGTTGGTTTTGCTTCTTTTTGGTTTCTTCATGCATCTTTGCATTTCAGCATACGCTTTTACATTCTGAGCTTCATGAATATAGTCTGAAGAATGTAACTATGCTCTGTGTAGTCTTTGCTCCGTTGCTTTATGTAGATGCTGTAGCTTATGCTCTTTCTTAATACATACTGTGAGCTGAGCTATTTTTGAATGGTGAAATTTGATAATGAACTTAAAACTTGAAAATGTTCACCATTGAGATATGCAACTAGCATGTGTAGGATGTGTCGAAGTCACTTATGCTATTTATGTATGCTAGGTTGCTATGTCTCTAGTGTTGAGTCATTCACTTGCTTGGTATGTCATATTCTGTTTAAAATCTGAACCAAGTTAAGTGAATTGAAAAGATCGAGATGGGTTTGCTTGTTAGCACCTCATAGTTTCGAGACTGTTTCTCATTGCACCTTGAGTTAAACTTGAGCTGTGCAGTGTATGACCAAAACTGTTGCTTTAAGCTTCTGATTGCTTATGTATAGGCTTCACACAGTTGGAAAGTTAGGCAATAACAAGCATTCAACCTCTCGTAGTCACATGCTGATTTCTGAACTTGTGTAATTTCACCGCTGCAACTCCGATTAAAATTTGAAATCACAAGTATATGCTTCATTTTTTCAAGTGGTATCAGCATGATGATTGAACTGTGCTAGGGGTAGTTCACCTTGTATACATGTTTAGCACTTGTTTGACTTCCTGTCTATACATGTCTTGTGCTATTTTGATGGTGAATACCTTTTTGGCTGAAAACTGCTCTTTTTGCTCTCATTTCAGACTTAGTGATCAGTTTGAGCCTTTGCTAGCATTCTGTGCATTTTCTGAGTCATCGGATCAGAACTCTGTAGAGCCTCTTTGCACTCTTTTGAGTATACTCCTGAAGCTCCTAACTTGCATTTTGATTCATATGCATTTTGGAAGGGGAGAAATTCTCTTGTTGGCATTTTTTGATGGTGCATTTACTGAGGGGGAGCATTGTTTCTTGATAAGTGCGTTTTCAACTAAGGGGGAGAAATTGCAAATCATTACCCTCTGTTTGAACTAAGGGGGAGCCTTCCTGGTTGTTTGCACTATTCGAGGGGGAGTTTTGCTGCTTCCTGTTGGCCGTAAGATTTTGCTATCGAGCTTTCTTTGCTAGTTGTGTTGAGCCTCTGTGCCTCTGTCTTGAGGGACTAGCATTTGCTTCAATTTTTCGATCGGTTTCTGCTAGCGGTGTTGAGCCTGTTCTACCTCTTCTTGAGGGCTAGCTTTGCTTTGCTTGGTTGCATCGAGCCGTTGCCCATGTCTTTGGGAACCAAGTTGTTTCGCTCTTTCCACTTGACCTTCTTCGGCTTTGCTATGCTTTTGGGTCATTTGGTTGAGTTCTCTCTCTTTCTCCTTCTTCCTTCTTCTGCTTCCATTATGATTTGTGTTGGTAGTTGACAATGCACTCATCAAGGGGGAGATTGCGGATACATGGGTGTATGCCGAGTCACTGAGTGATGAGTGATTGTCAACTGGAATGATGCGCATGTTCTTTGGCTTGTGTTGTGCAGGTGTCGACCACGGATACAGTGATCAGAGGCAAGGTGAAGGTCAAGTAGAGACGTGCCGTGCCGATGGACCGAGAGTGGCGAAGGGCGGATGTGAGGCTTCGACTGAGGGACCGGTGGCCCGAGGATCAGCTGTGGTGGCTGACAGCCTGGGACAGTGACGAGCGAAGACTTGCGGTCATGTGTTGCCTGAGTCATGGACTTGAGGACACATGTCGGTGGACGGGGTGCACGGGCGGTGCATCCCTTCTACGGCGTCGGTTTGGTGGTAGAGCCAGAGAAAAACCATAGGGTGGACGGTTTCCAGGTTTGGGCCTCAAAACCTGGGTGCTGAGGGTTTTCGAGTTTGGCCACAAAACTCGGGCTGAGGACGGTTTCCAGGTTTGGGCCTCAAAACCTGGGTGCTGAGGGTTTGCTGAGTTTGGGCCACAAAACTCAGGCGCTGGTGGGCTCGTTTCCCGGTTTGGGCCTCAAAACCGGGGGTTGGCTGGAAAGGCTGGTTTCCCAGTTTCAGCCACAAAACCGGGGGTGCAGAGCGAGGGCGGCACGTGGTGGAAATCGGGAGGTTGCGTCGAGGCAACGCTACGAGTTGTGCGGGCGTGGCCGTCGGATCCACCTACCATCGAGTTGGTCCAGAATAACCTTAGGGTTTAGCTAGTTCGCTTTGTAAGTAGTTAGGGGTAGACTGGGAATTAGGAATAGTTAGAATTAGGATAAGTAGGGGGAGACAACCACCTCCCCATCTATCTCAGTTCATTTGCTCTTTGCTTCTAGGGTTTCCTTGTCTCCCAATCCCCCGCTGTAGCTAGCTGAGATCTGCAGAGAACCATACCTCTGTGTACTGGAGATTTTGAGGAAGTGAGGCCGTAACCTCACTGTTGTAGCGTGTGGTAGCCACACGGTTGCAGATTGATGTGTTGATTCGCGTTTTGTTCATGTTCTTCGAGTTCTTCGTTTCTCCACAATTTTCCCGTCACTCGATCTCTCTCCCTACTGCGTCTTTGCGAAATCCGTTTGAATCAACTTGTTCGTTTTTGAAAGGAGATCATTTCCACCGAAGGAATTTATCTAACTCCTTACGAACAAGTAGATCGGGTTGATTTTGTTTTCGTGGCGCTTTTCGGTTCATCCTCCTCCCCTTTTGATTTCCCGGTGTTTGAGTTGATTTGAGCGGATGATTTCTTGGGGATAGTCTCCTAACTACTCCGTGATCATCCTCTCCAAGTTTGGGAACGTGGGATTTTGGTTTGAATCAATTTGGAGAAGATTTGGGTGAAGGGCGACCAAAATCGCCCTCACTGGGAGTCGGCGGACAGTCCGCCGTCCCAGTCGCGGACAGTCCGCGCGTCGGGGACGAGCCGGAGCAGTGGCCCTGTTCCTCGGCTGTTTGGTTTTTGTTTGACCGGCGGACAGTCCGCCGTTGATGTTTGCGGATAGTCCGGGAGACGTCCAGCAAGACTTCAGCAGCACTGCTGTTTTGCGTATTCTGCCGGCGGACAGTCCGCCAGTGAACCGCGGGCAGTCCGGCCTTGGGCGGACAGTCCGGTACTCCAGGTCCGGACAGTCCGGGATTTGACTGAAGCCTCTGGTTTTGTGCATTTGCTCTCCCGGCTTCTTCGCTTGGTTTCTGGACCTCTCGTTTGGCCTCGTAGTTGACCAAGAAACCTCTCTAGGTATCTTTGCTACTTGTTAGCATCGGTATTTGGGGATTTCTCAACGTAGTCGTCCATCTACGTTCGAGACTTGGTTTTTGAGGGCCGAACTTGTGCCGGTTCTTTTGCCGTTCGTTTTGCTATCGCTTTGTGGTGCCTCGCTGTGATCCTAGGGATCATCCACCCTCTTCCAAGGGTCGTGGGCATCACGTTCTCGGTCGTAGCTTTTGGGGGTTGATCTTGGGACAATCGTCCAAAGTTTCGAAAGAAATTTTTGAGCTCCCATTCACCCCCCCCTCTGGTCGCCTTGCTAGTGCATTCTCGGTCCTTCAATGATCTCAGTTTGAACCAAAATTCATGTTAGGTGGGTTTTTGGCACTTTCATTTCTAAAGGAATGGTGCCGCAAAACTCGCGCGGGGTGACCGTTTTATCCACTGATGCACAGAAAAACTCGTACTTGAATTTTTTGCTACGGATGCAACCAATCATCTCAGTTTGACCCAAAACTCATGTTTGGTGGGGTTTTAGCACTTTCATTTCAGAAGGAACGGTGCCCCAAAACTCGTCCGGGATGGTCATTTTTCCACCGATGCACCGAAAAACTCGCAGTTGAATTTTTCACAACGGACACACAGAATCATCTCAGTTTGAACCAAAACTACAGTTTGGTGGGGTTTTGGCACTTTCATTTTTGAAGGAACGGTGCCACAAAAATTGCGTGGGATGGCCGTTTTTTCCACTTATGCACCCAAAAACTTACATTTGAATTTTTTGCAACGGACGCACCCAATCACTTCAGTTTGACCCAAAACTCATGTTTGGTGGGGTTTTGGCACTTTCATTTCCGAAGGAATGGTACCCCTAATCTCGCGCGGGGTGGCCATTTTTCCACTGATGCACCAAAAAAACTCGCAGTTGAATTTTTGGCAACGGACGCACCCACTGATCTCAGTTTGACCCAAAACTCATGTTAGGTGGGTTTTCGGCACATTCATTTCAGAAGGAACGGTGACCCAAAACTCGCGCGGGATGGCCATTTTTCCACCGATGCACCGAAAAACTCGCAGTTGAATTTTTCACTATGGACACACTGAATCATCTCAGTTTGACCCCAAACTACAGTTTGGTGGGTTTTTGGCACTTTCAGTTTCGAAGGAACGGTGCTGCAAAACTGGCGTGGGGTGGCTGTTTTTTCCACCGATGCACCGAAAAATTCGTAGATGAATTTTTTGCCACGGACACACTCAATGATCTCAGTTTGTCCCAAAACACATGTTTGGTGGGGTTTTGGCACATTCATTTCAGAAGAATGGTGCCGCAAAACTCGCGACGGATGGCCCTTTTTTCCACTGATGCACCGAAAAACTCGTAGTTGAATTTTTGGCAATGGACGCACCCAATGATCTCAGTTTGAACCAAAATTCATGTTAGGTGGGTTTTTGGCACTTTCATTTCTGAAGGAATGGTGCCGCAAAACTCGCGCAGGATGACCGTTTTATGCACTGATGCACGGAAAAACTCGCAGTTGAATTTTTTCCTACGGACGCAACCAATCATCTCAGTTTGACCCAAAACTCAAGTTTGGTGGGGTTTTAGCACTTTCATTTCAGAAGGAACGGTGCCCCAAAACTCGTTCGGGATGGTCATTTTTCCACCGATGCACCGAAAAACTCGAAGTTGAATTTTTCACAATGGACACACCGAATTATCTCAGTTTGAACCAAAACTAGAGTTTGGTGGGTTTTTGGCACTTTCATTTTCGAAGGAATGGTGCCGCAAAAATTGCGTGGGATGGCCGTTTTTTCCACTTATGCACCCAAAAACTCACAGTTGAATTTTTCACAACGGACCCACCGCATCATCTCAGTTTGACACAAAACTCATGTTTGGTGGGTTTTTGTTTCTTTCATTTCCAAAGTAACAGTGCCAAAAAACTCACGCGGAATGGCCGTTTTATCAACTGATGTACCAAAAAACTCGTAGTTGTTTTTTTTTTGCAACGGACGCGCCCAATCACCTCAGTTTGACCCAAAACTCATGTTTGGTGGGGTTTTGGCACATTCATTTCCGAAGGAATGGTACCCCAAATCTCGCGTGGGGTGGCCATTTTTTCCACTGATGCACCAAAAAAACTCGCAGTTGAATTTTTGGCAACGGACGCACCCACTGATCTCAGTTTGACCCAAAACTCATGTTAGGTGGGTTTTTGGCACTTTCATTTCAGAAGGAACGGTGACCCAAAACTCGCGCGGGATGGCCATTTTTCCACCGATGCACCGAAAAACTCGTAGTTGAATTCTTCACAATGGACACACTGAATCATCTCAGTTTGACCCCAAACTACAGTTTGTTGGGTTTTTGGCACTTTCAGTTTCAAAGGAACGATGCTGCAAAACTGGCGTGGGATGGCTGTTTTTCCACCGATGCACCGAAAAACTCGTAGATGAACTTTTTGCAACGGACACAACCAATGATCTCAATTTGTCCCAAAACACATGTTTGGTGGGTTTTTGGCACATCCATTTCAGTAGAACGGTGCCGCAAAACTCGCGACGGATGGCCAATTTTTCCACTGATGCACCGAAAAACTCATAGTTGAACTTTTGGCAATAGACGCACCCAATGATCTCAGTTTGAACCAAAATTCATGTTAGGTGGGTTTTTGGCACTTTCATTTCTGAAGGAATGGTGCCGCAAAACTCGCACGGGATAACCGTTTTATGCACTGATGCACAGAAAAACTCGCAGTTGAATTTTTTGCTACGGACGCAACCAATCATCTCAGTTTGACCCAAAACTCATGTTTGGTGGGGTTTTAGCACTTTCATTTCAGAAGGAACGGTGCCCCAAAACTCGTGCGGGATGGTCATTTTTCCACCGATGCACCGAAAAACTCATAGTTGAATTTTTCACAACGGACACACCGAATCATCTCAGTTTGACCCAAAACTACAGTTTGGTGGGTTTTTGGCACTTTTATTTTCGAAGGAACGGTGCCGCAAAAATTGCGTGGGGTGGCCTTTTTTCCACTGATGCACCCAAAAACTCAAAGTTGAATTTTTCACAGCGGACCCACCGAATCATCTCAGTTTGACACAAAACTCATGTTTGGTGGGTTTTTGTTTCTTTCATTTCCAAAGTAACAGTGCCAAAAAACTCGTGTCGAATGGCTGTTTTATCAACTGATGTACTGAAAAACTCGCATTTGAATTTTTTTGCAACGGACGCACCCAATCACCTCAGTTTGACCCAAAACTCATGTTTGGTGGGGTTTTGGCACTTTCATTTCCGAAGTACCGGTGCTGCAAAAATCGCGCGGGGTGGCCATTTTTTCCACTAGTGCTCCAAAAAACACCCAGTTTATTTTTTTCACAACGGACCCACCGTATCATCTCAGTTTGACACAAAACTCATGTTTGGTGGGTTTTTGTTTGTTTCATTTCCAAGTAACGGTGTCGCAAAACTCGCGCGGAATGGCCGTTTTATCCACTGCTGCACCAAAAAACTCGCAATTGAATTTTTTGCAACGGACGCACCCAATCATCTTAGTTTGATCTAAAACTCATGTTTGTTGGGGTTTTGGCACTTTCATTTCCGAAGGAACGGTGCCCCAAAACTCACGCGGGATGGCCATTTTTTCCACTGATGCACCAAAAGCTAGTAGTTGTATTTTTGGCAACGGACGCACCCAATGATCTCAGTTTGACCCAAAACTCATGTTAGGTGGGTTTTTGGGACTTTCATTTCTGAAGGAATGGTGCCGCAAAACTCACGCGGGATGGCTATTTTATCCACTGATGCACAGAAACACTCGTACTTGAATTTTTGCAACGAATGCAACCAATCATCTCAGTTTGACCCAGAACTCATGTTTTGTAGGGTTTTGGCACTTTCATTTAAGAAGGAACGGTGCCCACAAAACTCGCGCGGGATGTCCATTTTTTCACCGCACCGAAAAACTCGTAGTTGAATTTGTCACAATGGACACACTGAATCATCTAAGTTTGACCCAAAACTAAAGTTTGGTGGGTTTTTGGCACTTTCATTTTCGAAGGAACGGTGCCGCAAAACTCGCGCGGGATGGCTGTTTTTTCCACCGATGCACCAAAAAACTCGCACTTAAATTTTGTGCAACGGACGCAACCTATGAGCTAAGTTTGTCCCAAAACACATGTTTGGTGGGTTTTTGGCACTTTCATTTCCGAAGAACGGTGCCGCAAAACTCCCACGGGATGGCCATTTTTAACACTGATGCACCAAAAAACTCGCAGTACAATTTTTGGCAACGGACGCACCCAATGATCTCAGTTTTTCCCAAAACTCATGTTTGGTAGGTTTTTGGCACATTCATTTCCGAAGGAATGGTGACGCAAAACTCGAGTTGGAAGGCCGTTTTTTCCACTTATGCACCAAAAAACTCGCCATTGAATTTTTTGCAACAGACGCACCCAATGATCTCAGTTTGACCCAAAACTCATGTTTGGTGGGTTTTCGGTACTTTCATTTCTGAAGGAATGGTGCCGCAAAACTTGCGCGGGATGGCTGTTTTATCCACTAATGCACCGAAAAACTCACGGTTGAATTTTTCAAAATGGACACACCCAATCATCTCAGTTTGACCCAAATCTCCTGTTTGGTGCGGGTTTGGCACATTCATTTCCGAAGGAACAGTGCCCCAAAACTCGCGAGGGATGGCTGTTTTTTCTACTAATGCACCGAAAAAGTCAGAGTTAAATTTTTTAAAATAGACACACCGAATCTTCTCAGTTTGACCCAAAACTCATGTTAGGTGGGCTTTTGGCACTTCCATTTCTCGAGGAACGGTGCCGCAAAACTCGCGTGGGATGGCTGTTTTTTCCACCGATGCACCGAAAAATTTACAGTTAATTTTTGTGCAACGGACGCAACCTATGAGCTGAGTTTGTCCCAAAACACATGTTTGGTGGGTTTTTGGCACTTTCATTTCCGAAGAACGGTGCCGCAAAACTCCCACGGGATGGCCATTTTTAACACTGATGCACCAAAAAACTCGCAGTACAATTTTTGGCAACGGACGCACCCAATGATCTCAGTTTATCCCAAAACTCATGTTTGGTGGGTTTTTGGCACATTCATTTCCGAAGGAATGGTGACGCAAAACTCGCGCGGGATGGCCGTTTTTTCCACTTATGCACCAAAAAACTCGCCGTTGAATTTTTTGCAACAGACGCACCCAATGATCTCAGTTTGACCCAAAACTCATGTTTGGTGGGTTTTCGGTACTTTCATTTCTGAAGGAATGGTACCGCAAAACTTGCGCGGGATGGCTGTTTTATCCACTATTGCACCGAAAAACTCACGGTTGAATTTTTTCAAAATGGACACACCCAATCATCTCAGTTTGACCCAAATCTCCTGTTTCGTGCGGGTTTGGCACATTCATTTCCGAAGGAACAGTGCCCCAAAACTCGCGAGGGATGGCTGTTTTTTCCACTAATGCACCGAAAAATTCGGAGTTAAATTTTTTAAAATAGACACACCGAATCTTCTCAGTTTGACCCAAAACTCATGTTAGGTGGGCTTTTGGCACTTCCATTTCTCGAGGAACGGTGCCGCAAAACTCGCGTGGGATGGCCGTTTTTTCCACTGATGCACCGAAAAACTCATAGTTGATTTTTTTGCAACTGACACACCCAATGATCTCAGTTTGACGAAAAACTCATGTTTGGTGGGTTTTTGACACTTTCATTTCCGAAGGAACGGCCGCAAAACTCGCACGGTGATGGCCATTTTTTCCACTGATGCACCAAAAAACTTGCAATTGAATTTTTGGCAACGGACGCACCCAATGAACATAGTTTGACCCAAAACTCATGTTTGGTGGGTTTGTCGCACTTCCAATTGTGAAGGAATGGTGCCACAAAACACGCGCGGGATGGCCGTTTTTTCCACCGATGCACCCAAAAACTCAGAGTTGATTTTTTCACAACAGACACAACGAATCATCTCAGTTTGACACAAAACTCATGTTTGGTGGGGTTTTGGCATTTTCATTTCCATGGTAACGGTGCCGCAAAACTCGCGCGGAATGGCCATTTTATCCACTGATGCACCGAAAAACTCACAGTTGAATTTTTTGCAACGGACACACCCAATCATCTCTGTTTGACCCAAAACTTATGTCTGGTGGGGTTTTGGCACTTTCATTTTGCGAAGGAACAGTGCCCCAAAACTCGCGCGGGATGGCCATTTTTTCCATTTATGCACCAAAAAACTCGCAGTTGATTTTTTGGCAACGGACGCACCCAATGATCTCAGTTTGACCCAAAACTCATGTTAGGTCGGTTTTTGGCAGTTTCATTTCTGAAGGAATGGTGCCGCAAAACTCGCGCGGAATGGCCGTATTATACACTGATGCATAGAAAAAATCACAGTTGCATTTTTTACAACGGACGCACTCAATCATCTCAGTTTGACCCAAAACTCGTGTTTGGTGGGGTTTTGGCACTTTCATTACTGAAGGAACGGTGCCCCAAAACTCGCGCGGTACGACCATTTTTCCACAGATGCACCGAAAAACTCGCAGTTAAATTTTTCACAACGGACACACCGAATCATCTCAGTTTGACCCAAAACTACAGTTTGGTGGGTTTTTGACACTTTTATTTTCGAAGGAACGGTGCCGCAAAATTGCGTGGGATGGCCGTTTTTCCACTGATGCACCCAAAAACTCAAAGTTGAATTCTTCACAACGGACCCACCGAATCATCTCAGTTTGACACAAAACTCATGTTTGGTGGGTTTTTGTTTCTTTCATTTCCAAAGTAACAGTGCCAAAAAAACTCACGCGGAATGGCCGTTTTATCAACTGATGTACCGAAAAACTCGCAGTTGTTTTTTTTGCAACGGACGCGCCCAATCACCTCAGTTTGACCCAAAACTCAGGTTTGGTGTGGTTTTGGCACTTTCATTTCCGAAGGAACGGTGCCCCAAATCTCGCGCGGGGTGCCCATTTTTTCCACTGATGCACCAAAAAAACTCGCAGTTGAATTTTTGGCAACGGACGCACCCACTGATCTCAGTTTGACCTAAAACTCATGTTAGGTGGGTTTTTGGCACTTTCATTTCAGAAGGAACGGTGACCCAAAACTCGCGCGGGATGGCCATTTTTCCACCGATGCCCCGAAAAACTCACAGTTGAATTTTTCACAATGGGCACACCGAATCATCTCAGTTTGACCCCAAATTACAGTTTGGTGGGTTTTTGGCACTTCTAGTTTCGAAGGAACGGTGCTGCAAAACTGGCGTGGGATGGCTGTTTTTTCCATCGATGCACCGAAAAACTCGTAGATGAATTTTTTGCAGCGGACACACCCAATCATCTCTGTTTGACCCAAAACTCATGTTTGGTGGGGTTTTGGCACATTCATTTAAGAAGGAACGGTGCCCCAAAACTCGCGCGGGGTGACCATTTTTTCACCGATGCACCGAAAAACTCGTATTTGAATTTGTCACAATGGACACACGGAATCATCTCAGTTTGACCCAAAACTACAGTTTGGTGGGTTTTTGGCAGTTTCATTTTCGAATGAACGGTGCCGCAAAAATTGCGTGGGATGGCCGTTTTTTCCACTGATGCACCCAAAAACTCATAGTTGAATTTTTCACAACGGACCCACCGAATCATCTCAGTTTGACACAAAACTCATGTTTGGTGGGTTTTTGTTTCTTTCATTTCCTAAGTAACGGTGCCAAAAAAACTCGTGTCGAATGGTTGTTTTATCAACTGATGTACCGAAAAACTCGCATTTGAATTTTTTTTGCAACGGACACACCCAATCACCTCAGTTTGACCCAAAACTCGTGTTTGGTGGGGTTTTGGCACTTTCATTTCCGAAGTACCGGTGCTGCAAAAATCGCGCGGGATGGCCATTTTTTCCACTGGTGCACCAAAAAACACCCAGTTCATTTTTGCACAACGGACCCACCGTATCATCTCAGTTTGACACAAAACTCATGTTTGGTGGGTTTTTGTTTGTTTCATTTCCAAAGTAACGGTGCCGCGAAACTCGCGTGGAATGGCTGTTTTATCCACTGCTGCACCAAAAAACTCGCAATTGAATTTTTTGCAACGGACGCACCCAATCATCTTAGTTTGACCCAAAACTCATGTTTGTTGGGGTTTTGGCACTTTCATTTCTGAAGGAACGGTGCCCCAAAACTCGTGCGGGATGGCCATTTTTTCAACAGATGCACCAAAAGCTCGTAGTTGATTTTTTGGCAACGGACGCACCCAATGATCTCAGTTTGACCCAAAACTCATGTTTGGTGGGTTTTTGCCACTTTCATTTCTGAAGGAATGGTGCCGCAAAACTCGCGCGGGATGGCTGTTTTATCCACTGATGCACAGAAAAACTCGTAGTTGAATTTTTGCAACGGATGGAACCAATCATCTCAGTTTGACCCAAAACTCATGTTTGGTGGGGTTTGGGCACTTTCATTTAAGAAGGAACGGTGCCCCAAAACTCGCGCGGGATGGTCATTTTTTCACCGATGCACCGAAAAACTCGTAGTTGAATTTGTCACAATGGACACACTGAATCATCTCAGTTTGACCCAAAACTACAGTTTGGTGGGTTTTTTGCACTTTCATTTTCGAAGGAACAGTGCCGCAAAACTCGCACGGGATGGTTGTTTTTTCCACCGATGCACCGAAAAACTCATAGTTAAATTTTTTGCAACGGACGCACCCTATGATCTGAGTTTGTTCCAACACACATGTTTGGTGGGTTTTTGGCACTTTTATTTCCGAAGAACGGTGCCGCAAAACTCCCACGACATGGCCATTTTTAACACTGATGCACCAAAAAACTCGCAGTTGAATTTTTGGCAATGGACGCACCCAATGATCTCAGTTTGACCCAAAATTCATGTTTGGTGGGTTTTTGGCACTTTCATTTCGGTAGGAACGGTGACGCAAAACTCGCGCGGGATGGCCGTTTTTTCCACTGATGCACCAAAAAACTCGCCGTTGAATTTTTTGCAACAGAAGCACCCAATGATCTCAGTTTGACTCAAAACTCAAGTTTGGTGGGTTTTTGAAGGACCGAAATGGCGACCAGAGGGGGGTGAATGGGAGCCTCAAATTTCTTCTCAAGAAATCAATGGCCCTTGTCCCAGAGAGTCACCCCAAAAGCGAGACTAGACTCGGTAGTGTCCACGACCCTAGATGTAGGGTGGATGCTTTCCAGAAGCACAGCGGGACACTACACGAACTAAAAAGAGCCTCGGAGCAAATGCAAAACTGCAGTGACCAATCCTAGGAGAAAAATCAAAAGGAGTACCACACGGTGTCCAAAAATTGTGAAATTTGAACCACAGGTACTAGACACCCCCACCCCCAGGAAGGTCTCCCAAAAATTGCAGCTCAAAACTCCAAAGTTTAAATACCAGACATGTGCGGGCTTCACACCGGACATGTCTGGTATTTACTGCCCAGACCAGTTTAGGGAGAAAAATCCAAAACCCTATCAAACGGTGTCCAAAAATTATGAAATTTTAACCAGAGCTAGTAGACACCTAAGCAAAGATATCCACAGCTCAAAATTCCAAAGTTTGAATAACGGACACGTCCGGGTCTCATACCAGACACGTCTGGTATCCACGCTGCAGCTTGAGTGAATTTTGATTTCAAAGCCAAAACTCAACTAAATCAAATCCGAAAAATCTGAAATTTTGCAGAGGAGTTCACAACAAGGTTGATGAGCTATCTCTAAAAGATTATGGCTCAAACCTAACTATGGATTGCAGAATCGAAGAAAATCGAAGAAGAACGGCCAAGGGAGAAAGAACTCGATCCAAACACGAAAACCGACCGATCTGGTAGCTCGTGAGGTTAGGGATGGATTCCTTCAGTGAAAAGAGGCGCCTCACGATCTAGAACAAGTTGGTTCATGTGGAATCGAAAACCACCTCTCGGATAGGGAGAACGAGGCAAATCTCCGGTAGGGGAAAAACGGAAACGCGAAGAACACGAACACAAAACGCGATTCGATTCAATTTCAGCCGAAATTCCTCCACACGAGGAGACAACGAGAATACGGTCTCGTTTCCTCAAAAGATCCAAATACACAGAGGTACGATTCCCGTCTTTGCGGATCACAGGCAGCGAGGTATGATAGAGACCTAAGCGAGGGCTAGAGAGAGAGCTCAGGAAACAAATGCTGCAAGGATAGAGAGATAGGAGGGGCGCCTCTCTTATTTATAGCCTAAGTACTATAGTCCCCTTCTACCCCTAGATACAAGAGCGAAGCGGCCAACCCTAGGGGTATCCCGGTCCAACTCTACTGATTGCCGATCCGACGGCCACGCGCCTTCCTCACCCTTTGCTTCGCCTCGACGCAAGCCTCAGGATGCCGCCACGTGCCGCTCTGTCGACCGCCGCCCCTTCCTCGTGGATAGCTGCGCCGCCGCGCCAGCCTCTCCACGCCGCCACGCGTCGACCGTCCTTTTTGCAGACCTCCCCCCGGTTTTGAGGCCGAAACCGGGAAACCTGGCCTTCCCCCGGTTTTGAGGCCGAAACTTGGAAACCTGTCCTCCGGCTGAGTTTTGTGGCCCAAACTCAGAAACCCGCGCGCCCAGGTTTTGAGGACCAAACCTGGAAACCGTCCATGCCGAGTTTTGAGGCCCAAACTCGGAAACCCGCCACCCCGAGATTTGAGGCCCAAACTCAGAAACCGTCGAGGGTAGCTTTTTGAGGCTCAACTACCGAACCCGTGTCGTAGACGGGATGTGGTTCGCACACCCCGAGTTACAGCACCGATGCTGGAGCATGTCCAGCCTCCACGCCGGGCACGGTGCATTCGCCTTCCTTCTCGGCCACCCGCCAAGTGTCACGACGCCATCACCTTCCTCTCGACTCGGCCGATGCACCGCACATCCCCATGTGCTCTTGCTTGCCGATGCCACGTGTCAGCTACCACAGCTGGTCCTCAGGTCTCCCGGTCCATCAGTCCAAGCCTCACGTTCGCCCTTCACCACTCCCGGTCCGTCGGCTCGGCACGTCTCTACTTGACCTTCACCTCACCTTCGACCACTGTCTCCGAGCTCCACACCTGCACATCAACACAGCCAAGAGACATGTTGCCCGTTGACCGATCACTCATCACTCAGGAAGGGAACCACAAGGGCACATGTCAACCTTGTGTTCGCAATCTCCCCGTTGATGAGTGCATCGTCAACTCATAGTAACCGTAATCAAAAATAAAAAGAATGCAGAATTAAGTGGAAGTAGAAAACTCACTCGAGATGTCCAAAAGCCAAGATAAAGGCCAAAAACGAACAAATCGAGATAAGCAAAGCTTGGTCCCCAAAGACATGGGCAACGGTTCGACACAACCAAGCAACGGATCGGAGCAACGACTCATCAAAGAGCAAAACTCGATCACAACGGAGCAAAAATCTTGGTTCCCAAAGGCATGGGCAACGGCTCGACGCAACCAAGTCAAGATCAAGCTAGTCCTCAAGAAGAGGCAGAAAAGGCTCAACACCACTAGCTGAAAAGCTCGATACCAAATGAAGACTGCATAAAAGGCAACTACTGCTAGTCCCTCAAAATAGAGGCACAGAGGCTCAACACAACTAGCAGTAAGCTCGAGACCAATCAAGAAACACCAAATCACGGTGAAAACAGCTAGTCCCTCAAGACAGAGGCATAGAGGCTCGACACAACTAGCTGAAACGATCGATACCAATGAAAACCGACTCAGAGCAAGGCAGAAATTGCTCCCTCTCACTCAAAGAACTCCCCCTCAACAAGTGAAGCGTAAATTGCAAATTATCACCACATCAAGACACACTCCCCCTTGGAAAAATTCTCCCCCTTGGGGGCAATTTGCAAACAAAAGGGAAGGGAAAAGAGCTCAAATAAGTGAAACGGGGCTGGGTCATGCCTATCGAAGTCAAGCAAATGCACAAGAGTCAGAAAATACATGTTAGCAGCTTCAGATATATAATCGATAGAGTGAATAAATGCTCTAAAGAGTGTTGATCCGAGTATAAAGCAGCAAGCAAAAATGCTAGCAATGGCTCAAACTGATCACCGAATATGAAATATGAATGCATAAGCCAAGTGAGCTGTTTTAAGCCATTTTGAAAGGGTTTTCACCATCAAAATAGCACAGAACATGTATAGACAGGAAGTCAAACAAGTGCTAAACATGTATACAAGGTGAAGTACCCATAGCACAATTCAATCATCATGCTATAGAATGAAACATAGACTTGTGTTTTCAGATTTTATCGGAGAATATGCAGCGGTTATCACACAAGTTCAATTTTAGCATGTGATTGCGAGAGGTTGAAAGCTTGTCATTGCCTAACTTTTCAACCGAGCTAAGCCTATGCATATGCAATCAGAAGCTTGAAGCATCGGTTGCGGTCTTACACTACACGGCTCAAGTTTATCTCAAGGTGCTGTGAGAAACAGTCTCGATATCGTGATGTGCTGACAAAGCAATCCCATCTCGATCTTTTCAATTCACTAATACTTGGTTCATTTTAAGCAGAATATGAATAGTCCAAGCAAGTGAAAGACTCAGAACTAGAGACATAGCAACCTAGCATATATGTATAGCATAAGTAACCTCAACACATTCTACACATGCTAGTTGCCAATCTCAATGGTGAACATGTATCAAGTTTTAAGTTCATTTAGCATGTTCATCATTCTGAAAGATAGCTTAGCTCATAACATATATTAGTGATCAAAGAGAGCCTAAGCTACAGACATCATCATATGTCATTGAAGCATACACTAATCAGAGCATAAATTTATTCTAAGGAATATAGACATGAAGCTTGAAAATGCAAGATGTATACATGATGAAATGCATGCGGAAAACAGTATTGGAGTAAAACAACACAAACTCAAGAACAAGAGAGTAAGAAAAAGTCAGTCTATGGTACATCAAGCAAAATGTTTCCCCCATCTAAAAGGGGAAACACACACCAAGCTCACCTCTCAACCTAGCAAAAGTTGAGAGATCCAAAGGCTTGGTGAAGATATCCGCAACCTGGTTATGGGTGTCTACATGCCTAAGGTCAATGTCGCCTTTCTCGTAGTGATCACGAAGAAAGTGAAAGCGAACATCGATGTGTTTGGTCTTGGAGTGAAGAACGGGGTTCTTTGCTACACTAATGGCAGAAGTGCTGTTGCAAAGCAAAGGGACCCGACTGAAATCTAGACCATAATCACGCAATGTAGCAACCATCCATAAAAGCTGTGAAGCGCAAGAAGTAGCGGCATCATACTCGGCTTCCGTTGTAGACTGGGCTACGTTCGACTATTTGCAAGAAGACCATGAAACCAAAGAAGAGCCAAGAAACTGACAAGTCCCAGAAGTAGACTTGCGCTCAAGATGACAACCAGCAAAATCCGCATCGGAATAACCACAAAGCGAGAGGTTTGAAGAAAAAGAGTACCAAAGTCCGAACTCAGGAGTGTACCGGAGGTACCTCATGATGCGCTTGACCGCTTGCTTGTGGGAAGTCCGTGGGGACTCCTGAAAACGAACGCACAGATACACAGAAAACTGTATATCTGGCCTCGTCACCGTCAGGTACAAGAGCGAGCCGATTGTAACACCCCGATTTTTAAATAAATAAAATAAATTAGAATTTTATTAGGAAAATGGTAAAATCCTAGATGGAGGAAAAAATTTGAACCAGATGTTTGTTGCATTCATGCCGGTGCATAATTTTTATTGGGTGAAAAAGAATTTGTTAAACCCATAATAGGGCGAATCGAATTTATTCTATTTCAAAATTAAATAAAAAGTTTATGAAAATTTTTCAAAAGAAAACTCAAAATGTTATTTCCAAAACCTAGGGAAAACTATTCCAAAAGTTTGCAAACTATTTGATTTTGAAACGGATTTGAATTTGATTTCCAAAGGAATTTGCAAAAGAAATTTCAAAAGAAAAAAAAGGGCAAAGGACAACTCTCTTTCACTCCTTCCCATTTCGGCCCACTCCTCCCCTCTCCCCCTCCTGTTTTCCCACCTGGGCCGAGCCCATCCCCGCACCGGCTCATGCCTCCCATTCCCTCCCCCTCGCGGCCCACTGCGCTCGCCTTGGCCCAGTCCACCTCCGGCTCTCCCATTTCCCCCTCCCGCTCGGGCCTCATCTAGCTTTCCCCGCGGCCCAGCCGAACTCCCTCTCCCCCGGCCCGCCCGGCCTCTCCCCCCTCTCACGCGCGCTCGGCAAGCGCCACCGCGAGCGCTCTCTCACCGACCTCTCTCTCTCACTGCCAACCCGACCCCACCCATCAGCCGTCGTCTCCAACAGCTTCTCCCCGCCCTTCGCGCGACAGCGGCTTGCACTCACCCTTCGCCCCCCTAATCGATCTACAAAACCGAGCCAGCCGCCACCCCTCCTCCCTCCTCGCCCTACAAACATTATCCTGAGCACCGCCCGCGTCCCAATTCCTTCGGTTGCTCCACCCTGAGACCCTCCGTGGCACAGCACCACCACCGCAGCCATTGCCAAGCTTAGCCGAGCTCGCTCCCGCTAGGAGGCCGCCGCTGATCTCTCTCTCCGGCCACCAGCGTGCTCTACGTGACGCGACACGACCGGAGAACCCCTCCTCGTCGTGGATACATGCCGGGAACCCCTCTGCCTCGACACTAGTGGAGTCCGAGCCGCGAGACGCCGCCTCCGCCGTCGATTCATCGCCGCCGAGCCACCCCCATCATCGAGAACCCCACCATCGAGCCCGCGGTGAGCTCCTCGTTCCCTTCCACCCTTAATCTCAATCTCTAACGGTACCTAGGGCATCCCCGAGCCCACGCCGGCGAGCTCCATGTCCCTGCCATGGCGCACCACCGTGCACAGTGTCGGCCGGCCGCCGACGTCACCCCAAAACCCCCCTGCGTCGTTCACCTCAAAACCAACGGTGTAGATTAGAAGATGTATCGAAGGGGTATGCACCCAGTTCATAGCCTCGTGGACCCAGTCCCCCATGGCATCAACCACGCGCCCACAGTCCATCTGGCGAGCCGCTCCAATCGCCACGCGCCACGTAGTCACGCGTCAGCGCCACGCGGACGCCACGCCGGCCGGCCTTGCTACTTTTGCTAAAGAAGCCTTCCCTTTTCCTTGAATCAACCCGCCGTCCAGAAGCACTGTGCCTTGAGTCTATTGAAACTCGCAGATTAAGCCCCATGTGTTTCCCGAAATGAGGCGCGGTCCGACACTTTTCCCTTTTCTGTTTTATTTAATTTAATTACGAAAATGACTTCAACTGATTTACAGTTTTGCCATCAAACTTCAAAAGCCTATAACTTGCTCGTTTTAACTCCGTTTTGACCCGTTCAAGTCGCGTTAGATTCGTCTCGTCGAGCTCTACGCAGTAGATCCATTTATTTACTGTTGTCTTACTGTTTGATGTACTGTTATTTATTTTATTGTATTGTGCCATGTACGTTGATTGGGCCAGAGAGTGCGGAGTTCGAGGACGCTCCAGATTTTTCTTGTGATCCAGTTGATTCGACCCAGCCCGCAGGCAAGTGTTCTTGAACATCTTGCACCCTGTATTTATTTTATTTTGAGTTTAGAGTAGTTAGATCTTGTAGATGCATGCAGTGTCTAAATTTGAATCCCATGATATGGTTTACTAGATCTTGTACTATTATCCTTGTCGCCTGGTTTGAGATCATATGGGTAGAAGTCATGCTTAGCCTTGCTGTCTTGGGATGGGATGGTTAATATTAATTCCGATTAATGATCTATGGAACATGGACTGGTAATGTTGTAGTATGGTGAGTAGGTAAATCCGGCAGGATGGACCGTTGGTGGTGTGGTGCCATGTGACTTGGCATACGGTTGCCGTGTGACTCGGCGTTACGGTTTGCCATGGGACTTGGCGTTGGTTTGGGTTTGTGGTTTGTTATCCTGCCTGGATCCCTAGGACCCGGTTCTCAAAGCCTGTAACCCAGCAAAACAGCGCAAACCATGAGGCCTATATGGCTCTAGGACTGGCTAATTAATTAGAGAAGCCTTATGTCGTTATTAGTTACATATGGACATGGGACTGGGCTTCTTCTACGCAGGATACTGCTTGGTACGGGAGTGATTCCCAGGCTCGGGCGCCAGACCTGGAGTTATTACGGAAGGTAGCTCTACGTCATGACATATGGAACTAATACGCATAGGAGGACTCTTTGTAACGGCCTTGTAGTGAACCCTGCCGACTCACCTTGGAAGTGGGTTAAGAGACTAGCTACCTCGGGCACAAGGGCAACACGACTCATGGGTAAAGATGTGCAAACTCTGCAGAGTAAATAAACTGACATATCAGTCGTGCTCACGGTCACGAGCGGGCTTGGACTTCTTCGAGATTAGTTGGTTACTGGTTACTGGTTCGGGTCATCTGATGGACGTCAGGTGTGGTTTGCCTGATGGACTTCAGGTGTGGGTTTTGCTTGGTGTGACTCCAAGTGTGGTTACTCGGTGCGACTCCAAGTGCAGTTGCCTGGTGTGACTCCAAGTGTTGGTTGCTCGGTGTGACTCCGAGTGTGGTTTGCTCGGTGCGACTCCGAGTGTGGTTACTGTTACAGATGGAGACTGTGGTTATAACTTAGTAAATAGGTGCATAGGAAATAGGATTTAATAGGATGTGTTGCTTTAGGCGCTTGAGTCAAAGGGAGTCAGCCTACCTTTGTTAATAGCCTCATAAGCATATATTTCCTACACTTGCGGAGTACATTTCGATGTACTCACCCTTCCTCTTTGAACCCCCTGCTACCCCACCCAGACGTTGGAGTCTACGACGCAGAGCAGGAGTACCCAGAAGATGGCGGATACGACCCCGACAACTTGTACCCAGAAGACGGTGGATACGACCCAGACGACTTGTACTAGGATGGCGCAGCCCCCGGTTGACCTTCCTGTGGAGATAGCGTCCAGTTTCCGCGAAGTCTACATTAAAGTTAGACTGAGAGTCTGTACTTTTCTTTTGGACCCGAGGGTCATTTTTGTAATAATGTTCGATATATTAATAAAGCATTGTTTTGATATTTACTATGATGTGGATATATGTATGAAAATTGATCCTGGCATACATATATTGTGCTCCAATTTTGTTCTTAAAATTGGGGTGTCACACCGATCATGCTCCTGTACTCCTTCTGGTCAACTGGCTCTCCGTCATGGTCCGCGTCCATCGCAGCAGTCGTCGCCATGGGCGTCGTAAGAGGCTTGGTCTCACCCATGTCGAACTTCTTCAGGATGTCCTTCGTGTACTTGCCTTGATGCACGAACGTCCCGTCTCGGGTTTGCCTGATTTGCAACTCGAGGAAGAAGGTCAAGTCACCCATCATACTCATCTCAATCTCCCTGTTCATAGTATCTGCAAACTTGGCAACAAGTGCATGAGAAGAGCCACCAAAGATGATATCATCCACATAAATCTGAATCAAAAGGGTGCCATTGCCTTGCTTGAGGAGAAACAGAGTCTTATCTACCTGTCCCATTTTAAAACCCTTCGAGAGCAAAAAGGTTTTGAAACGCTCATACCATGCTCTCGGGGCTTGTTTCAAACCATACAAAGCTTTTGACAGTTTAAGGACATGGTTTGGAAACTTGGGATCCTAGAAACCAGGGGGTTGCCTAACATAAACCTCTTCCTCTATATACCCGTTCAAGAAAGCACTCTTGACATCCATCTGGTAAAGCTTAAAACCCTTCGAAGCAACAAAGGCTAGAAGAATCCTAATGGCTTCTAAATGGGCTACAGGGGCAAAGGTTTCCTCATAATCTATCCTCTCTTTTTGGCAAAAACCCTGGGCCACTAGCCTAGCCTTGTTCCTCACTACCATCCTATCCTCACCCTGTTTGTTTTTGAAAATCCATTTGGTACCTATAGGGTGGCATTCTGGTGGAGGTGGAACTAGGGTCCAAACTTGGTTTCGCTCAAAGTTTTCTAACTCCTCATGCATGGCATTAACCCAGTTAGGATTAGAAAGAGCGTGTCCAACATCTTCGGGCTCAAAAGAAGCAACAAATGCAGAATGAGCAAAGTGTGAGATCTCATACGCTTGCGACCGCGTGACTCGCTGGTCAATGCCGCCGATCATCTGCTGCGGGGGGTGTGCTTGCTGAACGCTTCGGGGTGCTTGCCTCGCCGAAGTAGCCTCCCCCTCGCCAGATGTTGTCGCTCCCTCAGGTGCAGCGAGTGCTCGCTGGAGAGGTGGCTCTAGAGGACCCCAGGAAGAAGAAGTCATGGGATCAGATCCTCGAGCTTAAGTAGTCGTCGCAGGGTCGACAGGGGCAGCCAGTGGAGTTGGCTCGGGATCACCCCAATCGGCATCTTCCTGCTCCCCCTCCACAAAGATCGTCTCTCCCAGCTCCTGTTCTCCTGCAACATCAAAAGCAGAAGAAACACAAGGCATAGTCTCATCGAATGTGACCTCGCAGGTCTCCACTATCCAGTTAGTCTCAAGGTTAAGAACCCGATAAGCACGTGAATGTGAAGCATAACAAAGAAACACGCCATCAGCAGAGCGAGATTAAAATTTTTCCAAATTACCTTGCTTCAGGATAAAACACTTGCACCCAAACACCCAAAAATGAGACACCTTGGGTACCTGTCCAAAACGCAACTCATAAGAAGTCTTCTTCATGAAAGCTCGAAGAAAGATGCGATTTGAAACATGGCAAGCAGTGTTGATCGCCTCGGCCCAAAAACACCTAGGAGTCCTATGCTCATTGAGCATCGTCCTAGCCATCTCAACAAGGGTCCGGTTCTTGCGTTCGACAACACCGTTCTGCTGGGGGAAATAAGGAGAAGAAAACTGATGCTCGATTCCATGAGAAGAACAGAAAGAGGCAAACTGCGAGTTATCAAACTCGGTACCATTATCGCTACGGATAGCTCTAATAGTATCAGGGGGAAACTCAGTTTTCAACCTCAAAATCAAATCACGAGCAAAAGAAAAAACTTCATCCTTACCCTCCATGAAGAACACCCAAGAATACCTCGAAAAATCATCAACGATCACTAAAACATACCACTTCCCTCCCGCTGAGCAAACCCGAGCTGGACCAATAGTGTCCATGTGTAAAATCTCGCCGGGTCACTTTGTCATCACCTGATTAACAGGTGGGTGAGAAGCAGCAACCATCTTCCTGTGACGACAAGGATGGCAAACAAGGTCCTTCTGAAACTTAAGCTTGGGCAATCCCTGGATTAAGCCAAGTGAGCTAAGCATTGCAAGCAAGTCGAAGCTCAAGTGACCAAGCCTCCTATGCCACTTCCACAAATCAGAAGAAGGACCAGCCATCAAACATCTAGCAGATCCGAAAGAGCGAGAAAAATCGGCTCTGAAAACACGACCAAAAGGAACGATCCAACAAACAAGATCTCCCCGAGGGTCTAAAACACGACTCAAACCCTTCTTAAAACGCACTTCAAAATCATTCTCAAGGAGTTGCGAAACAGAAAGCAAATTAAAATGAATGTTAGAAACCAAAGCAACATCTTTAAGAATGAAGTTCTCATTGAGCCGAATAGCTCCATGAGAAACAACCTTACCTCTACTATTATCCCCGAAAGTGATGTACTCCTTGTGCACCATGGGGTCTAGGCTGCAGAACCATTCTTTCTTTCCGGTCAAGTGGCGCGAACACCCGGAATCCATGAGCCACATGTTCTCCAACCGAAGTTCCTGCATCAATAGAAAGACAGGAAATGAGCATATGGCACAACACTGGGGTTAGTATACTGAGAAGGATACCAGCGCTGTGTCATAGGCCCAGAAAAAGTGTTAGTAGCAACACCAAACTGACCTCGTCCCATGGGTGGATAGCGATCACCACCAAACTGAAAGGGTGGTCCACTATGGAACGGAAAACCTCCAAACTCACCTACATGTCCCATTTGAGCAAAGCGATCACCACCACTCTGAAAAGGTGGTCCGCTATGGGACTGTGCAGCAAAACCTCTTACACCCGTCTCACGATCGTATTGAGGACGACCGGAACCGCGACGGGCACGACCACCAGTCCGTGGTCTAGCTGCCTGGGGCCTAGCCACCTGAGGGGGTGCACCTCCAGGTCTAGCGCCCTGCCTCTGAACTCCCCGGCCTTGCACACCATGGAGAAGGTGGTGCCTGGCCAGGTTCTTCAGCTCCAACTCTTTCCTAGCGTCTCTCTTCCCCCAAAAGCAAAACACAGCTAGGTGACCCTCACAGTGACAGTACTCACACTCGAACCTCACCACTCTCTTGGGTTGTTGGTTCTTATGGTTGCGAGGGTTGTGCACTCTAGCCGGCTGCTTGCCTCTCGGAAGGGGATCACTAGAGACGTCAGGAAGGGTGTCAAGTGTGTTCCTAAGATGGTTAGGTTTGGGAACCCACACTTTCTTGCAAGGTGGAGCCTTGGGAGGTTCATCAAGAATTCCATCCTTGGTGATAGGCTTGGGAGGCTCAAGTGGGGTGATCTTGGTGAGCTTAGGGACAGCGGATGACTTCTCACTCGGGTTCACTCCGCTAAACTCACCGATCTTGCCAATGATAATAGCGCCCTTCCCACCTGAAGCAAAGCCTACTCCTGAGCAATTAGTTCCCCTCTTGAACTGATTGATCATCATGCCCAACTGCGGCTCACTGCATGACACCCAACTCAGGATGGACCGAAGGTATGTGTTTTCCTCCTCGGTTTGCATCCTGTCATGCCAATAGTTGGCAATATCAAGCTCCATCCCCACGCAAAGCTCACATGGAGCGGACAAGGTGCTAACTGAGCTGGCCTTCAAGGCTTCAGCAAGCTTGGCACTAACTTCTGCCAACTCATTTCGCAAGCCTGGACAGGACTTGCACGCACCCAGCAAAGAAGACCTTGCCTTCACTTCCTCCAGCTCCTTCTTCAGGGAGGGACACTCTTTGCAAGCACCCACCAAGTCTAGCCTACTCTTCAGCTCATCATACACCTCAATCAAAGAGGCATACTTGGTTTGCAGGGTGGCAAAGTTTGTCATATGCATCGTGCAATCCTCACACTCCTCCTCATTGGTCACCTTCACCTCGGACCTAGCGAACTCAAGCTCCTTAAGCGCTCATTCATCTTAGCCTTAAACTCGTTGTGCTCTCGGATAGCTCGCTTGAGTTGCTTGTCCTGACCGAGAACTATGTCGACAAGAGAATCGCGCTCACCGGTAAGACGATCGACAAGAGAAGAGGTTGATACCTCAGAAGCGTCGTCATCGTCATCATTGTCATCGTCGTCAGTGGCGTCGGCGTCCTTTGCCTGGCACTTGTGGTCCTCTTCGTCCAAGGCCATGGTGCAGAAGCCCTTGGAGGAGTGGCCGAAGAAGCAGAGTCCATTGAAGCGTTCTTCAGTCTTGTGCTCGGACCCGTCGTCGCTGGAGTCACCGTCGGAGGTCTTCTCGCCGTCGCTGATGGTGGCGAGGAAGGCACGCCGACCGGCGTCGAAAGCCTTCTCCACGTCCTCTCGGCGGTAGCTGCCCTTCTTCTTCTTCCCGGCCTTGTTCTCCGGGTTGCCCTTGCGTCTGGAGTTGCGGTTCTTGCCAGGGAAGCTCTTGTCACGCTTGGGACAGCTCGCGACGAAGTGATCCAAATCTCCACATCCGTAGCAGCCCTCACGTGCGCCAACACGCCGTCGATTCAGGCGGTTGTTGTGAAACCGCGAGAACCGGGTGATCATGAGGGCGAGCTCGTCATCGTCCAACGCCTCCACCTGCTCCTCAGTCACTGAAAGCAAAGAAGACAAAGCAAAGAGAGGTGGTGAAGCGTTAGCAGAGAGAATCGATCCACCCTTGCCTGAGACCAAAGCCATGGAATGTGAAGATGAGTTCTTCAGCTTGGCCTGAGTCAAGTGATCGATCTCGGTGGACTTGATCTTGATGAACAGCTCGTCCACGGTGAGGGTGTCATAGGATGGAGACTCTATGATGGTCGACACCTTCACCTCCCATACCCTCTGATCCAGGGCGTATAGCAACTTGAGAGCCCTCTCATGATCGTCATAGGGTAGGTTAGCCCGATTGGCACGCATCTTATTCACAATCGTTAGGAAACGAGCGAACATGGCGTCAATCATTTCTCCCTCCAACTGAACAAAGTTCTCGTACTCTCGCTTGTAGGTCTCGAAGAGTCTGGTCTTGACCTAAGCGGTCCCCTCGTGATAGCTCTGAAGCTTCACCCAGATCTCTCGTGCTGTCTCAAGCTCAGAGACACGCTCGAACTCAGCAAGGGAGATGCTGGCCAAAAGAGCATTACGACCATTGGAGTTGGCCTCGTGCTGGTCAATCTGGATCTGACCCACACGAGCCACAAGGACTACGTACTCAGCATTCTCGCATATCTCCCAGACAGAAGATCCGATGCTGTTGAGATAAGCACGCATCCGAATCTTCCAATAGGGATAGTTCGTCCCATCGAAATAGGGAGCCTTGCCGTTCCCTCAATCCATGTCGCCCTTAGGATCCGAAACCGATTAAGGTAGTGTAGATCCCTTAACCGGCCCCGATACCAATTAAAGACCGAAATGGCGACCAGAGGGGGGGTGAATGGGAGCCTCAAATTTCTTCTCGAGAAATCAATGGCCCTTGTCCCAGAGAGTCACCCCAAAAGCGAGACAAGACTCGGTAGTGTCCACGACCCTAGATGTAGGGTTGATGCTTTCAAGAAGCACAGCGGGACACTACACGAATTCAAAAGAGCCTCGGAGCAAATGCAAAACTGCAGTGGCCAATTCTAGGAGAAAAACCAAAAGGAGTACCACACGGTGTCCAAAAATTGTGAAATTTGAACCACAGGTACTAGACACCCCAGGAAGGTCTCCCAAAAATTGCAGCTCAAAAATCCAAAGTTTAAATACCGGACATGTCCGGGCTTCACACCGGACATGTCTGGTATTTACTGCCTAGACCAGTTTAGTTAGAAAAATCAAAAACACTAACAAACAGTGTCCAAAAATTATGAAATTTGAATCAGGGCTAGTAGACACCTAAGGAAAGATCTCCACAAAAGATCAGCTCAAAATTCCAAAGTTTGGATACCAGACATGTCCGGGTTTCATACCAGACACGTCTGGTATCCACGCTGCAGCTTCAGTGAATTTTGATTTTGAAGCCAAAACTCAACCAAATCAACTCCGAAAAATCTGAAATTTTGCAGAGGAGTTCACAACAAGGTTGATGAGCTATCTCTAAAAGATTATGGCTCAAACCTAACTATGGATTGCAGAATCGAAGAAAATCAAAGAAGAACGGCCAAGGGAGAAATAACTCAATCCAAACACGAAAACCGACCGATCTGCTAGCTCGTGAGGTTAGGGATGGATTCATTCGGTGAGAAGAGGCGCCTCACGATCTAAAACAAGTTGGTTTAAGCAGAATCGAAAACCACCTCTCGGATAGGGAGAACGAGGCAAACCTCTGGGAGGGGAAAAACGGAAACGCGAATAACACGAACACAAAACGCGATTCGATTCAATTTCAGCCGAAATTCCTGCACACGAGGAGACAACGAGAATACGGTCTCATTTCCTCAAAAGATCCAAATACACAGAGGTATGATTCCCATCTCCGCGGATCACAGGCAGTGAGGTATGATAGAGTCCTAAGCGAGGGCTAGAGAGAGAGCTCAGGAAACAAATGCTGCAAGGATAGAGAGAGAGAGGAGGGGCGCCTCTCTTATTTATAGCCTAAGTACTATAGTCCCCTTCTACCCCTAGATACAAGAGCGAAGCGGCCAACCCTAGGGGTATCCCGGTCTAACTCTGCTGATTGCCGATCCGACGGCCACGCGCCTTCCTCACCCTTAGCTTCGCCTCGACGCAAGCCTCAGGATGCCGCCACGTGCCGCCCTGTCGACCGCCGCGCCTTCCTTGTGGATAGCTGCGCCACCGCACCAGCCTCTCCACGCCGCCACGCGTCGACCGTCCTTTTTGCGGACCTCCCCCGGTTTTGAGGCCGAAACTGGGAAACCTGGCCTTCCCCCGGTTTTGAGGCCGAAACCGGGAAACCTGTCCTCCGGCTGAGTTTTGTGGCCCAAACTCAGAAACCCGCGCGCCTAGGTTTTGAGGACCAAACCTGGAAACCGTCCATGCCGAGTTTTGAGGCCCAAACTCGGAAACCCGCCACCCCGAGTTTTGAGGCCCAAACTCGGAAACCGTCGAGGGTAGCTTTTTAAGGCTCAACTACCGAACCCGCGCCGTAGACGGGATGTGGTTCGCACACCCCGAGTTCCAGCACCGATGCCGGAGCATGTCTAGCGTCCACGCTGGGCACAGTGCATTCGCCTTCCTTCTCGGCCTCCCGCCAAGTGTCACGACGCCATCACCTTCCTCCTGACTCGGCCGATGCACCGGACATCCCCATGTGCTCTTGCTTGCTGATGCCACGTGTCAGCTACCACAGCTGGTCCTCAGGTCTCCCGGTCCATCAGTCCAAGCCTCACGTCCGCCCTTCACCGCTCCCGGTCCGTCGGCTCGGCACGTCTCTACTTGACCTTCACCTCACCTTTGACCACTGTCTCCGAGCTCCACACCTGCACATCAACACAGCCAAGAGACATGTTGCCCGTTGACTGATCACTCATCACTCAGGAAGGGAACCATAAGGGCACAAGTCAACCTTGTGTTCGCAGTTTTCGGTACTTTCATTTCTGAAGGAACGGTGCCGCAAAACTTGCGCGGGATGGCTGTTTTATCCACTAATGCACCGAAAAACTCACGGTTGAATTTTTGAAAATGGACACACCCAATCATCTCAGTTGGACCCAAAACTCGTGTTTGGTGCGGGTTTGGCACATTCATTTCTGAAGGAACGGTGCCCTAAATCTCACGCGGGATGGCTGTTTTTTCCACTAATGCACCAAAAAATTCGGAGTTAAATTTTTTACAACAGACACACCGAATCTTCTCAGTTTGACCCAAAACTCATGTTAGGTGGGCTTTTGTTTCTTACATTTCCAAAGTAATAGTGCCAAAAAACTCACGCGGAATGGCCGTTTTATCAACTGATGTATCGAAAAACTCGCAGTTGTTTTTTTTTGCAACGGACGCGCCCAATCACCTCAGTTTGACCCAAAACTCATGTTTGGTGGGGTTTTGGCACTTTCATTTCCGGAGGAACGGTGCCCCAAATCTCGCGCGGGGTGGCCATTTTTTCCACGGATGCACCAAAAAAACTCGCAGTTAAATTTTTGGCAACAGACGCACCCAATGATCTCAGTTTGACCCAAAACTTATGTTTGGTGGGTTTTTGGTACATTCATTTCTGAAGTATTGGTGCCCGCAAAACTTGCTCGGGATGGCTGTTTTATCCACTAATGCACCGAAAAACTCACGGTTCAATTTTTTAAAATGGACACACCCAATCATCTCAGTTTGACCAAAAACTCCAGTTTGGTGCGGGTTCGGCACATTCATTTCCGAAGGAACAGTGCCCCAAAACTCGCGCGGGATGGCAGTTTTTTCCACTAATGCACCGAAAAATTCGGAGTTAAATTTTTTACAACAGACACACCCAATCATCTGTGTTTGACCCAAAACTCATGTTTGGTGGGGTTTTGGCACTTTCATTTCCGAAGGAACAGTGCCCCAAAACTCGCGCGGGATGGCCATTTTTTCCATTGATGTACCAAAAAACTCGTAGTTGAATTTTTGGCAATGGACGCACCCAATGATCTCAGTTTGACCCAAAACTCATGTTAGGTCTGAAGGACTGAGAAAGCACTAGCAAGGCGACCAGAGGGGGGGTGAATAGGAGACAACAAAATTTCTCTCGAAACTTTGGCCAAATGACCCAAAATCAACCCCCGAAAGCTACGACCGAAACCGTGATGCCCACGACCCTTGGAAGAGGGTGGATGATCCCTAGAATCACAGCGAGGCACCACAAAGCGATTGCGAACCAAACGCCAAAAGAACCAACACAAGTTCAGCCCTCAAAAACCAAGTCTCGAACGTAGATAGATGGCTACGTCGAGAAACCGCCAAATACCTATGCTAACAAGTAGCAAAGATATCTAAATGTGTTCCTTGATCAACTCTAGGGCCAAACGGGAAGTCCGGAGACCAAGCGAACAAGCCGGGAGAGCAAACGCACAAAACCGGGGGCTTCAGGCAAATCCCGGACTGTCTGGCCCTAGGGTCCCGGACTGTCCGCCCCTACTGCGGACTGTCCGCGAGGGGATGGCGGACTGTCCGCCGGCCAAACACCAAAAACAGCAAAGCTGCTGAAGTCTCCCTGGACAGTCCCGGACTGTCCGCGGATGACAGCGGCGGACTGTCCACCGGTCACACCGAAACAACACAGCCGAGCCGCGCGACCACTGACTCGGTCGAGACCCGACGCGCGGACTGTCCGCGGATGAACATAGAGGGTGATTTTGGTCGCCCTCAACTCAAATCTTCTCCAAATCGATTCAAACCAAAATCCCACGTTCCCAAACATGGAGAGGATAATCACGGAGTAGTTAGGAGACTATCCCCAAGAAATCATTCGCTCAAATCAACTCAAACACTGGGAAATCAAAAGGGGAGGAGTATGAACCGAAAAAGCGCCACGAAAACGAAATCAACCCGATCTACTTGTTCATGAGGAGTTAGATGAATTCCTTTGGTCGAAACGACCTCCTCACTATAAAGAACAAGTTGATTCAAATGGATTTCGCAAAGACGCAATAGACAAACACATCGAACTGCAACCGTGTGGCTACCACACGCTACAACAGTGAGGTTACGGCCTCAATTCCTCAAAATCTCCAGTACACAGAGGTATGGTTCTCTGCGGATCTCAGCTAGCTACAGCAGGGGATTGGGAGAGCAGGAAACCCTAGAAGCAAAGAGCAAATGACTGAGATAGATGGGGAGGTGGGTGTCTCCACCTACTTATCCTAATTCTAACTATTCCTAATTCCCACTCTACCCCTAACTACTTACAGAGCGAACCAGCTAAACCCTAAGGTTATTCTGGACCAACTCGATGGTAGGTGGATCCGACAGCCACGCCTGCACAACTCGTAGCGTTGCCTCGACGCAACCTCCCGATTGCCGCCACGTGTCGCCACCGCTCTGCGTCCTTTTCACGGACTCCGCCCCCGATTTTGTGGCCGAAACTGGGAAACCAGGCCTTCACGTCCACCTGCGGTTTTGAGGCCCAAACCGGGAAACCAGCCTCGAAGTCCATCCCTTGGTTTTGAGGCCTAAACCAGGAAACCCGCCAGCGCCCAGGTTTTGAGGCCCAAACTTGGAAACCGTCCTCAGCCCGAGTTTTGTGGCCCAAACTCGAAAACCCGCAGCACGCCCAGGTTTTGTGGCCCAAACCTGGAAACCGTCCACCCGATGGTTTTTCTCTGGCTCTACCACCAAACCGAAGCTGTAGAGGGGATGCACCGCCCATGCACCCCGTCCACCGACACGTGTCCCCAGGTCCTCGACCCAAGCAACACCGTGCCCGCAAGTCTCCGCTCGTCGCTGTCCCAGGCTGTCAGCCACCACAGCTGATCCTCGGGCCACTGGTCCCTCAGTCCAAGCCTCATGTCCGCCCTTCGCCACTCTCGGCCCATCGGCACGGCACGTCTCTACTTGACCTTCACCTTGCCTCTGATCACTGTATCCGAGCTCGACACCTGCACAACACAAGCCAAAGAACATGCGCATTATCCCAATTGACAATCACTCATCACTCAGAGACTCGGCATACACCCATGTATCCGCAATCTCCCCCTTGATGAGTGCATTGTCAACTACACACACAAATCATAATAGAAATAGAAGGAGGAAGAAGGAGAAGAGAAAACTCAACCAAATGACCCAAAAGCATAGCAAAGTCGAAGAAGGTCAAGTGGAAAGAGCAAGACAACTTGGTCCCCAAAGACATGGGCAACGGCTCGACGCAACCAAGCAAAGCAAAGCTAGCACTCAATAAGAGGTAGAACAGGCTCAACACCGCTAGCAAAAATCAATTGAAAAATCAAAGCAAAAATGCTAGTCCCTCAAGATAGAGGCAAAGGCTCAACACAACTAGCAAAGCTCGACATCAACTGAAAAACTCGATACCAACTGAAGCCAACTGAAGCAAAGATGCGGCTGCTAGTTCCTTAAGATAGAGGTAAAGGCTCGACACAACTAGCAAAGCGCTCTGAACCAATTGGAAATTTCAAAAATTCAGCACGAGCAAAAACTCCCCCTTGCATGGTGCACACAACTGATTCCTCTCCCCTTAGTTGAACATGGGAGGCATGATTTGTCCAAATTTTCTCCCCCTTAGTTGAAAATGCACCATCAAGAACAAGGAACCGAAAGCAATTTTCTCCCCCTCAGAAAATGCACCATCAGAAGTGCCAACAAGAGAAGTTCTCCTCCTTCCAAAATGCATATGAGTCAAGATGCAAGTTAGTAGCTTCAGGAATATAGTCAAGAAAATGCAAAGATGCTCTAAACAGTATAGCTCCAATGACTCACTGGAAAGCATACAAGCTAGCAAAGGCTCAAACTGATCACCAAATATGAAATATGAACATATGAGCAGTTTTAAGCCAAAAAGGTATTCACCATCAAAATAGCACAAAACATGTATAGACAGGAAAACAGACAAGTGCTAATCATGTATATGTTGGTATAAATTAATGCACACTCTACTTTATCCGCAAGCTCACAGATAAGCTCTACCGATGTAGCACTTCATCGGAATAACCCAGTTTTAATATCGAACCCAAAGGAACGGATAGCAATGAGTCTCAAGTGTATAACCCCTGAGTAACTAACAAGGACGGAGAAGCTAAAAGTATAGAGGGGATCACTAAGGTTGTCTAAACCCAACTTAAGAGTGATATGTTTATTATTCTTAATGGGGAAGTTGCCATAAAAGGTCACAACAGAGTATGATTCTTTTATGCAAATGTATAATCCTACTGAGCCTACACACGGATAAGTGGACTATAGAAGAATCAACAAGGCTATAAGAGTCACCCTTGCGAACAACCACTACTACCGGCGTTATAGGAGGTAAATATGAGTTATCCAGCCTAAGCACCACGCTTATACTATCCAACTACTCTAACTCTAGAGCGACTAGAATTAAAGTACTCAAAAGAGAGTCATAAACCTTAAGAACAATAAGAACAATAGCTCAAACTTAAATATAGATGTTGATTACCGAAACAATCGATGAAGCAAGTCGATGAAGAATTTGAATCCACAGGTACAAGATGAAGAAGTTGATCCGACAGGCCGGAGCTTCCTCTTGATCTCTTCCTCTCTCTCTCTCTCTCTCTCTCTCTCTCTTCTAGTTCTAAATAAGACTAGGTTCTAATCCTACTAGAGGGGTATCTAGTCTTCTACTTGAAAGCTAACTCCTGAAGTCTCTTCTAGGGTTTCTAGTTGAAGCGTAGTCTTCTGAAGAGGGACCTTCTGTCTGACCTGGGGCCTGGGGGTCTGTTTATATAGCCCTGAGGGATCAACCGTGACTGTTAGATCAAACCGACTTCACGTAGGGCTGAGATTAATCCTCAAAGGCGGTGGAAGTAGCTTGCAGAAGACGGAAGCCAGAGGCGCCAGGCGGGAGACCGACCGGTGTGCCCAGGGGACCGGTCGGTCCCCCCTGGAAGTGAACCGGGGTGCCCCTCCTCGTGGTGTCTCTACGTGATCTCTGGAGTCTTCTGGAAGGTTCCTGACTTGGTGAATGCGTTATCTCCCGTCGGTTTCCTTCTAGGGGAAGGAATTGAGGGTTGTTTCCTGATTTGGTCCCTGCGGATTCACAATTCACCAAAACTCGTGGAATTCATTAGTTTTAATCCCTATACTAAGGTGGAGTTTACATATCCATCCATTTTCATGCTTAATTGACCTTTAATAATAAGAGTTAATTAGTGTCAACAAGCTCCCCCACACTTACACTTTTACTCGTCCTCGATAAAAGGTTGGATCATAAGATATCAAACATTAAGCTTTTCTGTGTTTGACCATAAAACCATGAGAAGTTGGGAAATAGAACAGTTGAAACAGATCACCCTTTTCTTTTACCATAAGACATTGGAGTTTTTGGAATTTTGAAACAAGTCATAGCTTTCCTTCTCCTTTTGTAGCACTTCAATTCCTTACCAAAGCATTTTTATTTATGTGAAGCAGTTTTATGTTACTAAGTTAAAGGAGAAAAATACTATACTCTTAGATCAAGACTTTTGATCTTTTTAAACTTTGTCACTCTTACTGGCATATTGTAATTAGAGGGATCATGGGCTATCTTCTTTTTCTCTTTATCATATTTTTATCATAGTACTTTCTTCTTTTTCTATATATATATATTTTTTCTGAGGTATGTCGGACACTTGTCCATTTTTCTTTCCTCATATTTCATACTTTTGCATAGCCCATGCCTCTAATACAATACTACTTCGGAAGAGTGAATCTTTCTTTTATTTGTAAGGATCTCGATCTTCAGAGCATAATAAATTTCTCAACAAAGAACTCAGTATTGAAGTAAACAATAATTGATTGATGTCTTTGGCAGGTAACTTATTTACTACAAAGGAGAAGTGTTGCTAATCTCTTTTTAACATTGCAAGTAAAATTCTCCAATGCTCATACTTTAAGAATTGAGTTCTCATTATTCTTCTATCATATTCCACAACAACTCTAGATAGTATGGGTTTCTTTAAATATCAGAACAGGTCTTTTCAGAAAGGATGTTTATGGGATTTTATACTATGAACATGTCGAATTAATCTTTCTTTAAAGTTCATGAATTGCAAGAATATGATTTTAATTTGAACAGAAGTTTAAACATCAGAAAATAGAATGTCGTGGTTGCGTACCGATCTGTGGACGAAGAAGGAGGCAAGGGGGGTCAACCCCTGACCGACCGGTGGGGTCCACCAACCGGTCGGTTGGGCTTAGGACCCAACCGCGGCCCACTTCGTGGTGCGTGATCTTGGTAACGTTGTCTTCTGTTCCATGCAGTTTTCGCGATCGTTCTTCGGTAATTCTGTCGTCGTCTTTTCCCCCACACTTATTCTCTGTTTTCTGCTAATCACAACATGTGGAGACGAGACATATATCCAAAATAACAATATAAAAGATAACTAAAACTTTATTGATATTTAAGGCACTTTTATTACACACTGAATTTAACTAAACAAAACTCATAACGAAACTAGACTTAAACACAAGACTCTGCACACATGAGTGCCTTATCAAAATATGGACGAACTATTCTTGCTTCTCTTCCTCGAGAAGATTTGTTATTGTAGAGGCTACACTGACGACCTTATCCTTCAAGCTAATGTGTTTAGTTACATATTTGTGCATCGTATCGGCCATCTTTTTCGTAGCCTTGGCTAGAGAGGCGTATCTCTGCTTGAGCTCTAAATTATCTCTCTCAAGATCTTCAATTCTATCCCCGAGACGATCTAACTGGGTAGTCCTCTTGCGTTTAGCCGCGACATTAGGAGTGGTGGGTGCCCTGGTTACTGGTGGAGTGACCTTGATCTGCTCAGGGTGACCACGAACTCCCTCAAAGCGCGGGCGCAGATTTTTAGATGTGTATCTTACGACAGTGGGTTCTCCAAGCTTGTTCGTCTTCAGCCCGACAAGTGTCTCGTTGGGCCTAGGAGGAAGGAGCGGTATCTCTTTGGTGACGGAGAAAGTCGGAAGTCTTCTCGCCGGCACCGCTTGGGCGTAGAAAGCTTGCTGACGATGAGACGAGGTTCCTTCAGGCGGGATCGTATCAACGGGTGTAGGCGAGTCAGCAAGAGCGATCTCCATGGATGATGTCACGGCGATGTCCTTGGATGCGTTGACGACAAGAGCCATCGAGTCATCAGCGGGTTCGTTGAGGTCGATCCTTGGATAGGAGGCCATTAGTGCTGGTGGGAGGAGAGCTCTGTTGCTGCTGGTTTTCTGGGAGAGGTTGCAATGAATCTAGAGGTAGGCCTGGGGCTGGTTTTATAGCTGAGGAAGGTTGAATGATAGGTACGATAGGTTCGTTACGAGGGTTATCGCTTCTACAGATCAGGTTACCAGAATGGGTACGAGAAAGAGTCGGGACATGTAACGAAAGAAGGAAGAGAGAGAGGGGCCTCCAGGGCAGACCAGTCGGTCTCCCGAGGAGACCGGTCGGTCCCTCCCTGTGGGGTGTCGCGGGTCCGTCGCTCGTGGTGTCTTCAAACTTGATCCTAAGCCCAGAAAATATATCCCCGACGCGTGAACTTATCGGAAAAAGGACGATGGTGTAAATCTATGGGATAATGAAGAATTGGATGACATCCAACTCTTCAGGACACTTTTCATGTTCTAGAAAAATCTTAAGACGTTGTCCGTTTACCTTGAATAACGTACCTTCGTCATTTTGAAGTGTAATGGCTCCATGTGATGAAGTGGCTACCACCGTGAAATGTCCTTCCCGTTTTCCATGTCCGAACAATTTTACCCTAGAATTAAAAAGTAATACCTTGTCTCCCGGAGTGAAGTTCTTCTTCTTGATTCTCTTGTCATGCCATCTCTTTGTTCTCTCTTTGTAGATCTTTGCGTTATGATATGCTTTTTGGCGCCATTCATCTAGTTCAGAGAGTTGCATTCTTCTCTTGACCCCGGCAGCTTCTAAGTCCATGTTCCATCTTTTAATTGCCTAGTGAGCTTTGAATTCTAACTCCACTGGTAAGTGACAAGTCTTTCCGTAGACGAGTTGATATGGAGACATTCCCAATGGTGTTTTGTAGGCAGTATGGTAATCCCACAGTGCTTCAGGTAGTCTATCTTTCCATTGTGTTCCCATCTCGTCAACTATTTTCTGCAGAATATTCTTGATTAGCTTGTTTGATGTTTTTGCTTGGCCACTTGTCTGAGGATGATAGGGAGTGGCAACATTGTGACAGATCCCATGATTTGTTAGATATTTATGAAAGCCTTTGTCAATGAAGTGGGTTCCTCCGTCACTAATTACCATCCTTGGCACTCCAAATCTTGGAAATATTATCTCCTCGAACATCCTCTGAGAGTTTCTTGCATTAGCAGACTTGCATGGCACTGCTTCGACCCATTTTGAGACGTAGTCGACAGCAACTAGGATATACTCATGATTCCTTGATTTAGGGAATGGTCCCATGTAATCAATTCCCCAGACGTCGAAGAGCTCAATCTGAAGGTTGTTAGTGAGTGGCATGGCATCTCTGGTGTTGATGCTGTCGTGCCTTTGACATGACCCACATCTCCGAATGAAATCTTTTGTGTCTTGGTACATAGTTGGCCAGGAAAATCCACTTTGCCAGATCTTCGCATGTGTTCGGAATGCCCCATAATGCCCTCCATATGGTGAAGAGTGACAGCGTTCAATGATCTTGATTCCTTCTTCAGCTGGCACACATCTTCTGAGTAATCCATCAGAGCAAACTCTGAATAGATTTGGATCATCCCATATGTGGATCCTGCTCTCGTAGATTAGCTTCTTCTTATTTGCTCCTGGCGGTACATACCCTGCAACTATAAAGTTGACAATATCTACATACCAGGGGTCAGATCTAGAGATTTGAAAAAGCATGTCATCCCTGAGTGAGTCATTTATAGGCAATTCCTGCGGATTTTCAAAATACATTCTAGACAAGTGATCAGCTACAGAGTTTTCTACTCCTTTCTTATCTTTTATTTCTAAGTCAAACTCTTGGAGTAGCAAAACCCATCTTATCAAGCGTGGCTTAGCATCTTTCTTAGTGAGCAGGTATTTAATTGCAGCATGATCAGTAAAAACAATCACCTTTGATCCCACTAAATAATATCTAAACTTGTCTATAGCAAAAACAATAGCCAGAAGTTATTTTTCAGTAGTAGCATAATTAAGTTGAGGTCCTGTTAAAGTTTTGCTGGCATAAGCGATTGCCTGATGCTTTTTATCTTTATATTGTCCTAGCACAGCTCCTACAGCAAAATCACTTGCATCACACATGATCTCAAAAGGTAGAGACCAATCAGGAGGTTGAATGATAGGTGCAGAAGTGAGCGCTTTCTTAAGAGTGTTTAAAGATTCTAAACATGCATCATCAAATTCAAAAGGAACATCTTTGGCAAAAACATTTGTAAGTGGTCTTACAATATATGAAAAATCTTTTATAAATCTACGGTAAAAACCAGCATGGCCAAGAAAACTTCGGATTCCTTTAACATTAATCGGTGGAGGCAAACGTTCAATTGCTTCAATTTTAGCTTTGTCTACCTCAATTCCACGTTCAGATACTAAATGACCTAGCACTATGCCTTCTTTAACCATGAAGTGACATTTTTCCCAATTAAGGACTAAGTGCTTTTCTTCACATCATTGCAAAACTTTGTCTAAATTTTCAAGACAATCATCAAAAGTTTTTCCATAAACAGAAAAGTCATCCATGAAAACTTCCATGATTTCTTCAATCATATCAGAAAATATAGACATCATACATCTTTGAAAAGAAGCAGGTGCATTACATAATCCAAAAGACATTCGACGATAAGCATAAGTTCTGTATGGACATGTAAAAGTGGTTTTGCTTTGATCATCTGGATGGATTGGGATTTGGTGATATCCAGAATACCCATCAAGAAAACAAAAGAAAGAGTGATTGGCTAACCGTTCTAACATTTCATCTATGAAAGGTAGCGTAAAGTGATCTTTCTTAGTTGCCTTGTTTAGTTTTCTGTAATCAATACACATTCTCCAACCAGTAACAGTTCTTTGTGGAATTAATTCATTCTTCTCATTCTTTACCACAGTCATGCCTCCCTTTTTAGGCACAACTTGGACAGGGCTTACCCACTCACTGTGTGGCACAGGATAAATGATCCCGGTGTGCAAGAGGTTCAAAACCTCTTTCTTTAGTACTTCTCTCATTGCATTGTTAAGCCTGCGTTGTGGCTCTCTAGATGCTGATATGTTAGAATCGGTAGGAATGCGATGGGTGCAGAAAGCGAGGTTGATTCCCTTTAAGTCATGGAGTGAATAGCCAAAAGCTGATTTATGCTTTTCTAAGACAGTGATCAACCTAGAAGTTTGTTCCTAAGTAAGATTATTATTTATGATTACTGGAGATTCAGGATCATTATTCAAGAAAGGATATCGAAGCCCAGAAGGTAAGGGTTTTAACTCTATGGGAGGTTTAAGAGGTTCTTCTAAGGAATCTAGAGGATCTGGATCAGGTGTGTTATCTTCTTCCTCAGTGAAGAACTGAGCATCTTCTTCATATTCGGATTCATTTATTATTTCAAAAGACGCTTCTTTAATTTCTTCCATAGGATCCGGCTCGGGACATGATTCATTCTCAGCATTTAGAGAATGAGTAATAGGTATGGTTCCTTTAAGATTTTTCCCAAGATGGAAGTTTAAGATCCCTAATTGTCCTTCATGAATGAGTTGCTTAAGTGGTTGGCCTATCAGCAGATTAAACTCTTTAATATCAAAAATATAAAAGCTTAAGTGAAGTGGAGTGTTATCTACTGTGACAGGCAGAACATACATGATTCCTGAGCTAGGAGTAACATGTCCTAAAGGGGTTTTCAATAATTTAGCTGTTCGGGTAAGTGGCATTTGTTTTAATAAATCTTGAGCAAAAGTTTTAGACATAATGTTGATTCCCACAACAGGATTATAGAGAGCTTTGAAGGTTTGTTGATGGATTTGACATTGAATGTGTGTAGAAGGTGAATTTAAACGAATTGTATCAGTAGAAAGCTCTAATTCTTCTAACCATTCGTGACTTATTATAGAGATTAGTTTCTTCGCAGTCTCTTTTAGGAAAACCTTATCAGTAAGTTCTTCTAAAGACGATATTTGATTTTGTGGTTTCCTAACTATGAGATATTTCGAGGTATTACCAAATTCGGTAAAGTACTCATCCTCAAAATCAATGGTGTCTCCTGAGATTGAGGTTTCCCTCTCACTAGGAATTAAAGCTGAGGTTTGTGTATGATTAAGAATAGATATAGGATCAGCTTCGAGATTTACTTCTAGTGGTTCTTGTGGTTTAGCTTCAGGAGTAGGAGTGATTTGAGATAAGTTTTGCAACATTTCCCTTGCCTTGGAGGCTGGGGTATGTAGGAATGATCCATTTGAAGCTAAGTTAAGGTAATTAGAAGTTTTTCTATTCAGACCATTATAAAAGTGTTGAAGCAAGACAGGGTCTGGAATAGATAAGGCTGGACTAGAGCGGACAAGATTATCGAATCTTTCCCAGGCTGCAATTAGAGACTCATTATCCTCTTGGATGAAATACAAAATCTCTAAGCGAAGACAAATAATTTTGGAGACAGGGAAGTATTCTAAGCAAAAGTTAGAGCAGAGTTCTTTCCAATCCCCATTTTTACTTGGTGTTGTTTGAAGGTACCATGTTTTGGCTCTTCGCTCTAAGGAGAATGGAAAAAGTTTCCATCTAAGGGTTTCGTCAGACATTCCTGCGATATGTAGGCACGCACAGGTTTGTTCAAACTCATTTAAATGAATATGTGGGTTTTCGTCTTCTAAGCCAGAAAAAATTTGATTCTTAACCATGTCTATCAAACATGGGCCTAGCTCGTAGTTGTCTGAAAGGATAGGCTTAGCAGATTTGGGCAACTCTAAGTCTACGACAGTGTGATAGGTATACTGGTTCAGTGGAATGGAATTCGTGGAGCTAGTGGTTGGCTCTGAGAAATCCATTGTGAAAAGAATAAAAAGATATAACAGCAAAGATAAAGTTTTAGAGTATAGTAAAAGATAAAAGTATAATACAAGGTTATACTTAAGACGTAAAAAGATCTACCGTTCCCCGGCAACGGCGCCAGAAATGCTTGTTGGTATAAATTAATGCACACTCTACTTTATTCGCAAGCGCACCGATAAGCTCTACCGATGTAGCACTTCACCGGAGTAGCCCAGTTTTAATATCGAACCCAAAGGAACGGATAGCGATGAGTCTCAAGTGTATAACCCCTGAGTAACTAACAAGGACGGAGAAGCTAAAAGTATAGAGGGGATCACTAAGGTTGTCTAAACCCAACTTAAGAGTGATATGTTTATTATTCTTAATGGGGAAGTTGCCATAAAAGGTCACTACAGAGTATGATTCTTTTACGCAAATGTATAATCCTACCGAGCCTACACACGGGTAAGTGGACTATAGAAGAATCAACAAGGCTATAAGAGTCACCCTTGCGAACAACCACTACTACTGGCGTTATAGGAGGTAAATATGAGTTATCCAGCATAAGCACCACGCTTATACTATCCAACTACTCTAACTCTAGAGCAACTAGAATTAAAGTACTCAAAAGAGAGTCATAAACCTTAAGAACAATAAGAACAATAGCTCAAACTTAAATATAGAGGTTGATTACCGAAACAATCGATGAAGCAAGTCGATGAAGAACTTGAATCCACAGGTACAAGATGAAGAAGTTGATCCGACAGGCCGGAGTTTCCTCTTGATCTCTTCCTCTCTCTCTCTCTCTTCTAGTTCTAAATAAGACTAGGTTCTAATCCTACTAGAGGGGTATCTAGTCTTCTACTTGAAAGCTAACTCCTGAAGTCTCTTCTAGGGTTTCTAGTTGAAGCGTAGTCTTCTAAAGAGGGACCTTCTGTCTGACCTGGGGCCTGGGGGTCTGTTTATATAGCCCTGAGGGATCAACTGCGACTGTTAGATCAAACCGACTTCACGTAGGGCTGAGATTGATCCTCAAAGGCGGTGGAAGTAGCTTGCAGAAGACGGAAGCCAGAGGCGCCAGGGGGAGACCGACCGATGGGCCCAGGGGACCGGTCAGTCCCACCTAGAAGTGAACCGGGGTGCCCCTCCTCGTGGTGTGTCTACGTGATCTCTGGAGTCTTCTGGAAGGTTCCTGACTTGGCGAATGCGTTATCTCCCGTCGGTTTCCTTCTAGGGGTAGGAATTGAGGGTTGTTTCCTGATTTGGTCCCTGCGGATTCACAATTCACCAAAACTCGTGTAATTCATTAGTTTTAATCCCTATACTAAGGTGGAGTTTATATATCCATCCATTTTCATGCTTAATTGACCTTTAATAATAAGAGTTAATTAGTGTCAATAGTATACAAGGTGAACTACCCCTAGCACAGTTCAATCATCATGTTATAGAATGAAGCATAAACTTGTGAATTCAATTTTAATCGGAGTTGCAGCGGTTAAGATTGCACAAGTTCAAATTTTCAGCATGTGATTGCGAGAGGTTGAAAGCTTGTCATTGCCTAACTTTTCAACTGTGCGAAGCCTATGCAGAAGCAATCAGAAGCTTAAGCAACAGTTTCGGTCATACACTACACAACTCAAGTTTAACTCAAAGTGCAATGAGAAACAGTCTTGAAACTGTGATGTGTTGACAAGCAATCCCACCTCGATCTTTTCAAATAACTTAAAACTTGGTTCAGATTTTATTGACAGAATATGAACAGACCAAGCAAGTGACAGACTCAGAACTAGAGACATAGCAACCTAGCATATATGAAAAGCACGAGTGAATTCATCACATCCTACACATGCTAGTTGCATATCTCAATGGTGAACATTTTCAAGTTTTATATTTGTTAAGCAGATTCACCATTCAAAAATAGCTCAGCTCACAACATGTATTAGTGATCAGAAAGAGCATAAGCTACTAGCATCAACAAATAGCATCGGAGCATACTAAACAGAGCATAATTACATTTTAGAGAGTATATACATGAAGCTCAGAATGTAAAAGCGTATGCTGAAATGCAAAAGAAAAACAAAGCAAATGAAAAAATAGTCAGACTATGATACAAGTTCCAAAACGTTTCCCCCACCTAAAAGGTGAAACACACACCAAGCTCACCCCTCAACCGATTAAAGGTTGATTCGTCCAAAGGCTTGGTGAAAATATCAGCCAACTGATGATGAGTATCGACATGGCAAAGGTCGATATCACCCTTCTCATAGTGGTGTCGCAAAAAGTGAAAGCGCACATCAATGTGTTTGGTCTTCGAGTGAATCACAGGGATCTTATCAACGCTAATCGCACTCGTGCTGTCACAAAGCAAAGGAACACGAGAAAAGCTCAGACCAAAATCACGCAAAGTGGCCATCATCCAAAGCAACTGGGAACAGCAGCTAGCCGCAGCAACATACTCAGCCTCCGTGGTAGACTGGGCGACACTAGACTGCTTGCGAGAAGACCACGATACAACAGAAGAACCAATAAATTGGCAAGTCCCAGAAGTGGACTTGCGCTCAATGCGACAACTAGCAAAATCGGCATCGGAATAACCGCAAAGGGAAAGGGTGGAGGAAGCTGAATACCAAATCCCGAACTCAGGTGTGAAACAAAGGTACCTGAAAATGCGCTTGACCGCCTGACGGTGAGAAGTGCGCGGCGACGCCTGAAAGCGCGCACACAGACACACCGCGAACTGGATGTCCGGGCATGTCGCCATCAGGTAGAGCAGCGACCCGATCATGCTTCGGTACTCCTTCTGGTCCACAGCTTCTCCATCCTTGTCCGCATCCAGGGCCGTCGTGGTCGACATGGGTGTTGGAAGAGGCTAGGCCTCACCCATATCGAACCTCTTCAGCAAGTCCTTGGTATACTTTCCCTGGTGCACAAACGTCCCTTCTCGGGATTGCTTAATTTGCAATCCGAGAAAGAAAGTCAGCTCGCCCATCATACTCATCTCAAACTCCCTGCTCATAGTATCTGCAAACTTGGCAACCAAAGCGTGAGAAGAACCACCGAAAATGATATCATCCACGTAAATCTGGACCAAGAGAGTGTCTTTGCCTTGCTTGAGGAGAAAGAGTGTTTTATCCACACATCCCATTTTAAAACCCTTAGCAAGCAAAAAGGTTTTCAACCTATCATACTAAGCTCTAGGGGCTTGTTTCAAACCATATAAAGCTTTGTGGAGTTTGAAAACATGGTTTGGAAACTTGGGATTTTCAAAACCGGGGGGTTGTTCAACATAAACCTCTTCTTCTATGCAGCCGTTTAAGAAGGCACTCTTGACATCCATTTAAAAAAGTTTGAAACCTTTGGATGTTGCAAAAGCCAAGAGTATCCTAATAGCCTCCTAACGAGCTACAGGAGCAAAAGTCTCCTCATAGTCTATCCCCTTCTTCTGACTATAACCCTTCGCTACAAGCCTGGCCTTGTTTCTAACAACGTGGCCATCCTCTCCTTGCTTGTTTTTGAAAACCCATTTTGTCCCAATAGGCTTACAGTCTAGAGGAGGTGGAACTAAAACCCAAACCCGATTTCGCTCAAAGTTCTCGAACTCCTCATGCATGGCATTGACCCAATCCGGATCCGTCAAAGCGTGTCCAACATCTCGGGGCTCAAAATCAGCAACAAAAACAGAATGAGCAAAGTGAGAGATTTGAGACCTGGACCGAGTGACACGTTCGTTGATACTGCCGATCATCTGCTGAGGGGGATGTTGGCACTAGATGTGTCGTGGCGCCTCCCGTGCAGAAGTGGCCTCCCCCTCAACAGCAGCTGGTGCCTCCCCGGGTACAAAAGGTACCGCTCGGGGTGGCGGATCCCACGGCCCCTAGGACAAAGACGTGTCGGGGTCGTGAGTTGTCGTAGAAGCCGCTCCTTGCGGCAAAACAGGTGGAGGGGGTGTTGGATCATCCATACCTTCAGCACCCTCGTCCTCGTCATCAAAAAGAAGCTCACCAACCTCATGATCACCTGCACGCTCAAAACGAGAAGAACGACAAACCATGGTCTCGTCAAAGGTGACATCGGATGTCTCCATGACTCGGTTAGTATCATGGTTAAGTACACGATAAGTTCTAGTGTGAGTGCCATAACCCAAAAATACACCGTCAGAAGAACGAGACTCAAATTTGTCCAAGTTGCCTTTCTTCAATAGAAAACAGTGGCAACCGAAGACTCTAAAATAACTCACCTTGGGCAGTCTCCCAAATCGCAACTCATAAGAAGTCTTTTTCAAGAAAGCTCGGAGAAAAATGCGATTGGAAATATAGCATGCAGTGCTCATAGCTTCGGCCCAATATCGCCTAGGAGTCCTATGCTCATCAAGCATCGTCCTGGCCATCTCTACAATGGTCCGATTCTTCCTCTCTACAACACCATTCTGTGGCGGTGTGTAGGGGGAAGAAAAATGATGCTCTAAACCCAAAGAGTTACAAAACTTCTCAAAATACGAATTCTTGAATTCGGAACCATTATCACTCCTAATAGCTCGCATCGAGTTCAAAGGGAACTTATTCTGAAGACGCAAAATCAGATTGCGAGCAAAGGAGAAAGTCTCGGTCTTCTCAGCTAAAAAGAAGACCCACGAATATCTCGAAAAGTCATCAACAACGACAAGCACATACCACTTCCCCCCAACCGAGCTCACCCGAGCCGGACCAACATGGTCCATGTGCAAAAGCTCTCCAGGGCGCTTGGTCATGGCCTGAGTCACTGGATGGTGGGGAACGGCAACCATCTTCCCATGTCTACAAGAGTGGCAAACAAGATCCTTCTCCAAATGCAACTTGGGCAATCCTCGGATTAGGCCAAGTGAACTAAGCCTTGTAAGCAAGTCGAAGCTCAAATGTCCAAGTCTCCTATGCCACTTCCAAAGATGAGAGGAGGAAGGTCCAGCCACCAGACAACGAGAAGTGCCAAAAGACTCTGAGAAATTCGCACGAAAGACTTTTCCAAAGGGCGAAATCATACAAACATGATTGCCCTGAGGATCCAAAATACGACTGAGATTCGGTTTAAAACGAATCTCATAGTCGTCATCAAAGAGTTGTGAAACAGAAAGAAGGTTAAAATGTAAGTGGGAAACAAGAGCAACATCGCGCAACACAAAGTGCTCATTAACTCGCACCGACCCACAAGACAACACTTTACCTTTGCTATTGTCGCCGAAGGTGATAAACTCCTTTCTGGCGACAGGGCTAAGACTAGAGAACCACTTGGCGCTTCTGGTCATGTGTCTCGAGCAACCGGAATCCACCAACCAAACATCCTCCGATCGTTTTACCTACATCAATAAAAACACATAGGGTGAGCATACGGTCCAACACTGGGGTTAGTGAAGTAGGAAGAATACCAGTGTTGGGCCGGCTGCTCAAAAGAACGGTTAGTCGAAAAACCATTCCTAGCACGCCTACGGGGGAAGCGATCACCACGTTGAGGAAAACGTGGTCCGCTAAGGGAAGAGCGTCCATCGCGATACTCAAAACGCGTTGGGGGAAAACGCTATACAACAAAGCCACCACCACGGGGTCCATAGCCTACAACTGCAGGCTCCCGCCGGGCACGACCTCTCCGCTGCCTAGGCCTGGGAACTTGAGGTTCTTGACCTCTGGGCCTAGCAGCACGCCTCTGGACGTTCGGCGCATGTACATCATGGAAAGGATGGTACATGTCCGCATTGTTCATCTCCCTAGCACGGCGCGCCTCTCTCTTGCGCCGAAAGCAAAACTCACTCAAGTGTCCATCTCGCCCACAGTGCTCACAGTGGTACCTCACCGCTCTCGAAGGGGGTTGTTGGTACTCACGGTAGTGGTTGTGGATCACTTTGCCCTTCTGTGGCATAAGCTCCTCCTGGATGGGTGGCATGGTGTCCAACTTGTTTTTCAGGTGGTTGGGCTTGGGATGCCATGTCTGCTTCTTTGGTGGAGCTCTCGGAGGTTCAACGAACACACCATCCTTGGTGTTGGGCTTGAGAGGCTCTTTGGGTGGAATCTTTGTAAGCTTGGGAGTAGTGGTGGAGTTGGGCTTCTCACATGGGTTCAGACCACTCGACTCTCCAATCTTGCCAAAAGATGACAAATCAACACCCTGAGCAAAGCCTACACCTGGACCTCCTGCAGCACGCTTGAATTGGGAGATCAGCATCCCAAGCTGCGGCTCACCACAAGACACCCATGACAAGATGGTCCGAAGGTATGTGTTTTCCTCCTCGGTTTGCATCTTGTCATGCTTCACATTGGCTATATCCATCTCTAGGCCCTCACACAAAACACACCTGGACACACAAGTGCTACCCGAGCTGGCCTTCTCAAGAGACACAATCTTGGCATTCTTCTCTGCCAACTCGGTTTGCAAGCCAGCACAAGACTTGCACGCACCCAACAGCGAGGATCTAGCCTTCAGCTCATCCACCTCTCCAACCAACACAACATACTTGCTTCTCAAAGTGAGAAGGTCAGTCATGTGTGTGGTGCACATCTCACACTCCTCCTCATCTGTAACAACTACGGTGGACTTGACAGATTCAAGTTCTTTCACCGTATCCTCCCACTTCTGACTGAACTCCTTGCACTCTCTAGTAGCACGCCTAAGCAACTTATCCTAACTAAGGAGCATGGCAGTAAGCTTCTCGACCTCAGCAGAAAGCTCATCGGGGGTCAGAGATACCTGGGAGGTGTTGTCGTCGTCGTCGTCGTTCCGAGGAGTGTCCTCCAGCTCACCATCAACCTCCTTGCCAAGGGCCATGGTGCAGAAGCCCTCGTCGTCGGCGAAGAAGCAGAGGCCGTTGAGCTTGTCCTCGATCCTCTTCTTCTTCTCGGACTCGTCGTCGCTTGAAGAAGCGGAGTCGTCGTCTGAGTCGTCGACGTCGCTGAGCGTGGCGAAGAAAGCACGCTGCTCAGCCTGGGCCTTCTCCAAGTACTTGGTCTTGATGTACTCCTTGTTGAAGCCGCCCTTCCGCTTGTGCCTCGCGGGGACGTACTTCTCCTTGCGCTTGCCAGAGTCGTACTTGTGCCCATGATCGCCCTTCCTAGAATGCTTGTTCTTCTTGGGACAGTTGGCGATGAAGTGGTCGGGGTCGCCTCACTCGAAACATCCCGAGCGTCCTCCTCCGCGGCGACGGTTCATGCGGTTGTTGTGGAACCGCGAGAACCGGTTGGCAAGCAAAGCCAACTCGTCGTCTCCCAAAGACTCCAACTGCTCCTCTGTGACAGAAAGAAGAGAGGACAAAGCGAAACCGCCAGAGGGGTTAGCAGAAGAGCCAGAAACCAAAGCCATCGACGGGCCAGTAGGATTTTCATAAGAAGCCCTCGCCATGGCATCGATGTCACTGGACTTGAGCTTACTAAAGAGCTCGTCGCACGTGAGGGTCTCATAGTTAGGCGATTCGATGATCGCCTGAACCTTGGAATCCCACACTGATCGATCAAGAGTATGGAGTAGCTTGAGAGCTCTCTCATGATCGTCGAAAGGCAACAGCTCCTTGTTAGCCCTCATCCTGTTGATAATCACCTGAAAGCGAGCGAATAAACTTTCTATGCTCTCGCCAGGCATATGTCGAAAGTTCTCATACTCTAGCTTGAACGACTCGTAGAGACGGGTTTTGACTTGAGAGGTTCCCTCATGAAAACGCATGAGGGTAGCCCAAATCTCCCGAGCCGTAGCGAGGTGAGAAAAGCGATCAAACTCACTCATGCTCAGGCATGAGAAAAGAGCATTACGGGCTCGGCTATTGGCATCGTGCTCATCGATCTGAAGCTGAGAGACACGAGCAGCCAAGACCACGTAATCGGCAGAGTTGCAAATATCCCAAATAGAGGCACCCAAACTCCGCAGATAGGCGACATGCGTATCTTCCAATACGCATAGTTCGTCCCATCGAAAAACGGCGGTTTGCCCACGCCGCGATCCATGTCGCCTTTTGTGGATAAGGAACCAGCTAAGGTGGAAGATCCTTAACCCGCTCCGATACCAATTGAAGGACCGAGAAAGCACTAGCAAGGCGACCAGAGGGGCGGTGAATGGGAGCCAACAAAATTTCTCTCGAAAGTTTGGCCAAATGTCCCAAAATCAACCCCTGAAAGCTACGACCAAAACCGTGATGCCCACAACCCTTGGAAGAGGGTGGATGAACCCTAGGATCATAGCGAGGCACCACAAAGCGATAGCGAACCAAACGCCAAAAGAACCGACACAAGTTCAGCCCTCAAAAACCAAGTCTCGAACGTAGATAGACGGCTACGTCGAGAAACCTCCAAATACCTATGCTAACAAGTAGCAAAGATATCTAAAGGTGTTCCTTGATCAACCCTAGGGCCAAACGGGAAGTCCGGAAACCAAGCGAACAAGCCGGGAGAGCAAACGCACAAAACTAGAGGCTTCAGGCAAATCCCGGACTGTCCGGCCCGAGGGTCCCGGACTGTCCGCCCCTACTGCGGACTGTCCGCGAGTGGATGGCGGACTATCCGCCGGCCAAACACCAAAAATAGCAAAGCTGCTGAAGTCTCCCTGGACAGTCCCGGACTGTCCGCGGATGACAGCGGCGGACTGTCCACCGGTCAAACCGAAACAACACAGCCGAGCCGCGCGACCACTGACTCGGTCGAGACCCGACGCGCGGACTGTCCGCGATCCCAGCGGCAGACTGTCCGCGGATGAACAGAGAGGGCGATTTTGGTCGCCCTCAACTCAAATCTTCTCCAAATCGATTCAAACCAAAATCCCACGTTCCCAAACTTGGAGAGGATGATCACGGAGTAGTTAGGACACTATCCCCAAGAAATCATCCGCTCAAATCAACTCAAACACCGGGAAATCGAAAGGGGAGGAGTATGAACCGAAAAAGCGCCACGAAAATGAAATCAACCCGATCTACTTGTTCATGAGAAGTTAGATGAATTCCTTTGGTCGAAATGACCTCCTCAATATAAAGAACAAGTTGATTCAAACGGATTTTGCAAAGACGCAATAGAGAGGGAGATCGAGTGACGGGAAAATCACGGAAAACGAAGAACGCGAAGAACACGAACCAAAACGTGAATCAACACATCGAACTGCAACCTTGTGGCTACCACACGCTACAACAGTGAGGTTACGGCCTCACTTCCTCAAAATCTCCAGTACACAGAGGTATGGTTCTCTGCGGAAACCCTAGAAGCAAAGAGCAAATGACTGAGATAGATGGGGAGGTGGGTGTCTCCTCCTACTTATCCTAATTCTAACTATTCCTAATTCCCACTCTACCCCTAACTACATACAGAGCGAACCAGCTAAACCCTAAGGTTATTCTAGACCAACTCGATGGTAGGTGGATCCGACGGCCACGCCCGCACAACTCGTAGCGTTGCCTCGATGCAACCTCCCGATTGCCGCCACGTGCTGCCACCGCTCTCCGTCCTTTTCATGGACTCCGCCCCCGGTTTTGTGGCCGAAACCGGGAAACCAGACCTTCACGTCCACCCCCGGTTTTGAGGCCCAAACCGGGAAACCAGCCTCGAAGTCCATCCCCTGGTTTTGAGGCCTAAACCAGGAAACCCGCCAGGGCCCAGGTTTTGAGGCCCAAACCTGGAAATCGTTCTCAGCCCGAGTTTTGTGGCCCAAACTCGGAAACCCGCAGCACGCCCAGGTTTTGTGGCCCAAACCTAGAAACCGTCCACCCGATGGTTTTTCTCTGGCTCTACCACCAAACCGAAGCAGTAGAGGGGATGCACCGCCCGTGCACCCCGTCCACCGACACGTGTCCCCAAGTCCTCGACCCAAGCAACACCGTGTCCGCAAGTCTCCCTCGTCGCTGTCCCAGGCTGTCAGCCACCACAGCTGATCCTCGGGCCGTCGGTCCCTCAGTCCAAGCCTCACGTCCGCCCTTCGCCACTCTCGGCCCATCGGCACGGCACGTCTCTACTTGACCGTCACCTTACCTTTGATCACTGTATCCGTGCTTGAGACCTGCACAACACAAGCCAAAGAACATGCGCATTATCCCAGTTGACAATCACTCATCACTCAGAGACTCTGCATACACCCATGTATCCGCAAGGTTGGTTTTTGGCGCTTTCATTTGTGAAGGAATGGTGCCGCAAAACTCGTGCGAGATGGTCGTTTTATACACTGATGCACCGAAAAACTCACAGTTGAATTTTTTGCAATGGACGCACTCAATCATCTCAATTTGACCCAAAACTCGTGTTTGGTGGGGTTTTGGCACTTTCATTTCTGAAGGAACGGTGCCCCAAAACTCGCGCGATGTGGCCATTTTTCCACCGATGCACCGAAAAACTCACAGTTGAATTTTTCACAACCGACACACCGAATCATCTCAGTTTGACCCAAAACTACAGTTTGGTGGGTTTTTGGCACTTTCATTTTCGAAGGAACAGTGCCGCAAAAATTGCGTGGGATGGCCATTTTTTCCACTGATGCACCCAAAAACTCAAAGTTAAATTTTTCACAACGAACCCACCGAATCATCTCAGTTTGACACAAAACTCATGTTTGGTGGGTTTTTGTTTCTTTCATTTCCAAAGTAACAGTGCCAAGAAACTCACGCAGAATGGCTGTTTTATCAACTGATGTACCGAAAAACTCGCAGTTGTTTTTTTGCAACGGACGCGCCCAATCACCTCAGTTTGACCCAAAACTCATGTTTGGTGGGGTTTTGGCACTTTCATTTCCGAATGAACGGTGCCCCAAATCTCGCGCGGGGTGGCCATTTTTTCCACTGATGCACCAAAAAAACTCGCAGTTGAATTTTTGGCAACGGACGCACCCACTGATCTCAGTTTGACCCAAAACTCATGTTAGGTGGCTTTTTGGCACTTTCATTTCAGAAGGAACGGTGTCCCCAAACTCGGTCGGGATGGCCATTTTTCCACCGATGCACCGAAAAACTCGCAGTTGAATTTTTCACAACAGACACATCGAATCATCTCAGTTTGACCCCAAACTACAGTTTGGTGGGTTTTCGACACTTTCAGTTTCGAGGGAACGGTGCCGCAAAACTTGCGTGGGATGGCTATTTTTTCTACCGATGCACCGAAAAACTCGCAGATGAATTTTTTGAAAAGACACCCCCAATGATCTCAGTTTGTCCCAAAACACATGTTTGGTGGGTTTTTGGCACATTCATTTCCGAAGAACGGTGCCGCAAAACTCGCGCAGGATGGCCATTGTTTCCACTGATGCACCGAAAAACTCGCAGTTGAATTTTTGGCAACGGACGCACCCAATGATCTTAGTTTGAACCAAAATTTATGTTAGGTGGCTTTTTGGCACTTTCATTTCTGAAGGAATGGTGCCGCAAAACTCGCGCGGGATGGCCGTTTTATGCACTGATGCACAGAAAAACTCACAGTTGATTTTTTTGCTACGGACGCAACCAATCATCTCAGTTTGACCCAAAACTCATGTTTGGTGGGGTTTTAGCACTTTCATTTCAGAAGGAACGGCGCCCCAAAACTCGTGCGGGATAGGCATTTTTTCCACCGATGCACCGAAAAACTCGCAGTTGAATTTTTCACAACGGACACACCGAATCATCTCAGTTTGAACCAAAACTATAGTTTGGTGGGTTTTTGGCACTTTCATTTTCGAACGAACGGTGCCGCAAAAATTGTGTGGGATGGCCGTTTTTTCAACTGATGCACCCAAAAACTCACAGTTGAATTTTTCACAACGGACCCACCGAATCATCTCAGTTTGACACAAAACTCATGTTTGGTGGGTTTTTGTTTCTTTCATTTCCAAAGTAACAGTGCTAAAAACTCGCGCGGAATGGCTGTTTTATCAACTGATGTACCAAAAAACTCATAGTTGAATTTTTTGTAACGGACGCACCCAATCACCTTAGTTTGACCCAAAACTCTTGTTTGGCGGGGTTTTGGCACTTTCATTTTTGAAGGAACGTTGCCCCAAATCTCGCGTGGGATGACCATTTTTTCCACTGATGCACCAAAAAACTCGCAGTTGAATTTTTGGCAATGGACGCACCCACTGATCTCAGTTTGACCCAAAACTCATGTTTGGTGGCGTTTTAGCACTTTCATTTCAGAAGGAACGGTGTCGCAAAACTCGCGCGGGATGACCATTTTTCCACCGATGCACCGAAAAACTCACAGTTGAATTTTTCACAACGGACACACCGAATCATCTCAGTTTGACCCAAAATTACAGTTTGGTGGGTTTTTGGCACTTTCATTTTCGAAGGAACGGTGCCGCAAAAATTGCGTGGGATGGCCGTTTTTTCCACTAATGCACCCAAAAACTCACAGTTGAATTTTTCACAATAGACCCACCGAATCATTTTAATTTGACACAAAACTCATGTTTGGTGGGTTTTTGTTTCTTTCATTTCCAAAGTAACAGTGCCAAAAAAACTCGCGCGGTATGGCTGTTATATCAACTGATGTACAGAAAAACTCGCAGTTGAATTTTTTGCAATGGACGCACCCAATCACCTCAGTTTGACCCAAAACTCATGTTTGGTGGGGTTTTGGCACTTTCATTTCCGAAGGAACGGTGCCCCAAATCTCGCGCTGGATAGCCGTTTTTTCCACTGATGCACCAAAAAACTGGCAGTTGAATTTTTTGCAACAGAAGCACCCACTGATCTCAGTTTGACACAAAACTCATGTTAGGTGGGTTTTTGGCACTTTCATTTCAGAAGGAACGGTGCCCCAAAACTCGCGCGGATGGCCATTTTTCCACCGATGCACCGAAAAACTCGCACTTGAATTTTTCACAATGGACACACCGAATCATCTCAGTTTGAACCAAAACTATAGTTTGGTGGGTTTTTGGCACTTTCATTTTCGAACGAACGGTGCCGCAAAAATTGTTTGGGATGGCCGTTTTTTCAACTGATGCACCCAGAAACTCACAGTTGAATTTTTCACAACGGACCTACCGAATCATCTCAGTTTGACACAAAACTCATGTTTGGTGGGTTTTTGTTTCTTTCATTTCCAAAGTAACAGTGCTAAAAACTCGCGCAGAATGGCTGTTTTATCAACTGATGTACCAAAAAACTCGTAGTTGAATTTTTTGTAACGGACGCACCCAATCACCTCAGTTTGACCCAAAACTCATGTTTGGTGGGGTTTTGGCACTTTTATTTTCGAAGGAACGTTGCCCCAAATCTCGCGTGGGATGACCATTTTTTCCACTGATGCACCAAAAAAACTTGCAGTTGAATTTTTGGCAATGGACGCACCCACTGATCTCAGTTTGACCCAAAACTCATGTTTGGTGGCGTTTTAGCACTTTCATTTCAGAAGGAACGGTGTCGCAAAACTCGCGCGGGATGGCCATTTTTCCACCGATGCACCGAAAAACTCGCAGTTGAATTTTTCACAACGGACACACCGAATCATCTCAGTTTGACCCAAAATTACAGTTTGGTGGGTTTTTGGCACTTTCATTTTCGAAGGAACGGTGCCGCAAAAATTGCGTGGGATGGCCGTTTTTTCCACTAATGCACCCAAAAACTCACAGTTGAATTTTTCACAACAGACCCACCAAATCATTTTAGTTTGACACAAAACTCATCTTTGGTGGGTTTTTGTTTCTTTCATTTCCAAAATAACAGTGCCAAAAAACTCGCGCGGTATGGCTGTTATATCAACTGATGTACCGAAAAACTCACAGTTGAATTTTTTTGCAATGGACGCACCCAATCACCTCAGTTTGACCCAAAACTCATATTTTGTGGGGTTTTGGCACTTTCATTTTCGAAGGAACGGTGCCCCAAATCTCGCGTTGGATGGACGTTTTTTCCACTGATGCACCAAAAAACTGGCAGTTGAATTTTTTGCAACAGAAGCACCCACTGATCTCAGTTTGACCCAAAACTCATGTTAGGTCGGTTTTTGGTACTTTCATTTCAGAAGGAACGGTGCCCCAAAACTCGCGCGGATGGCCATTTTTCCACCGATGCACCGAAAAACTCGCAGTTGAATTTTTCACAATGGACACACCGAATCATCTCAGTTTGACCCCAAACTATAGTTTGGTGGGTTTTTGGCACTTACAGTTTCGAAGTAACGGTGCCGCAAAACTGGCCTGGGTCGCTGTTTTTCCACCAATGCAAAGAAAAACTCGTAGATGATTTTTTTTGCAACAGACACACCCAATGATCTCAGTTTGTCCCAAAACAAATGTTTGGTGGGTTTTTTGCACATTCATTTCCGAAGAACGGTGCCGCAAAACTCGCGCGGGATGACCATTTTTTCCACTAATGCACCGAAAATCTTGTAGTTGAATTTTTGGCAACGGACACACCCAATGATCTCAGTTTGAACCAAAATTCATGCTAGGTGGGTTTTGGCACATTCATTTCTGAAGGAATGGTGCCGCAAAACTCGCGTGTGATGGCCGTTTTATGCACTGATGCATAGAAAAACTCGCAGTTCAATTTTTTGCAACGGACGCAACCAATCATCTCAGTTTGACCCAAAACTCATGTTTGGTGGGTGTCAGTGTTTGTTAACCGGCAACTCATCTTGAGGATTCCTAGACGATTTGTTCAGTGGGGATCGGCATTCGTAGAACCTGGCGAGTACATAGGGACAACAATTTATACTAGTTCAGGTCGCTTAATAGCGTAATACCTTACGTCCAGTGGTTGCGTGTGACTTGTGTTATGATTCAAGATTCAATGATGGAGGTGTATGCCCGCTTCCCCTTATATAATCGGGTGAAGCATAGCACGTACCGAGTCCAAGTCAGTTACAACAAAGGAGTCCTATTCTAATTACAAGACTTCCTTCAGAACTCGACTAAGTTACAATGAGAGTCCTAATCCATGTCCACTTCGTAGCATGTCTTTGGATCTTCTCGCGACGTCCAGGGCTGGTCCGAGTAATCATCTTCTGATGATGTCTCTGACATTCTGGTTCGTCAAGCCCCCGAGCTCATCAATATTTCTCTAAAACGTTATCTTTCGGTTTCCTTCGGGAATCTCCGAGTAATGTCCTGACAAATTTTGAAGTGCTCTGTAGAAGAAAGAACTCCATGGTGTGCACTTTTTTAGAAAAGTGCACCCATAGGGTGTTGCCTCCGAGCCTCTTGTTATTTTTTAATAACTTTGAGGATCTCTGAGCCATTATCCGAGTAATCCTTAGTTAAGAAAAAACATTTCCTTAATGATATATACCCTGCAGCCCCGAGCCTGAGTTTCGAGTACTTGATTAGTCTGTACTTGGGGTCTTCAATACATATCATCTAGGTAAATCTTAGTCTTTATATGAGGATAATACATGTCACTGATTTGGTATGTAACCCAACTGAGTAATAATTATTTGGCTTTAGGTGGGTAATGTTTTCATCAAACTTCCCTTTTCACCCCCCACTGAATAAAGATTACCATGAAGGACAACAATAATTGACCAGTGACTGTATCACCTGTCCTCATTGATGATTCCTTGTCGTCTTGTGCAACTGCAACACTTTTGTCCATTTCCTCTTGAAGCATGCACGTGAAATGGATAACTCACCAGTGATGCCAGGCTATAAATACCCTGCCTGGGGAGCAAGGATGCCACACCTTCCTGAGTATATGACCTCTTTTACTCCCATGAGTGTTATAATATCTATAGTAGAGATGTCCGAGCCCCCGGGTGTCTTTCTTATGTAGGATAGTCAAAGTGCCCAGAAGAAGTCTTCTGAAGGGATCATCCGTCAGGGTGGTTTCCATGTGGTCAGAAACAGAGGGATACAGAGTGGCTCCTAGAAGAAAACTCTTGTGACTCCCGCATCGTGGGCAACCTCGGGATCATAGGTTGTCAAAAGGCGCTAGGGTTTAGGTTGACTATCATGTTCCTTGTGTACTGGGGTAGAGCCTTAAACCCACCTTGGGATGCACTAAAAAGATAGTGTCTACCCAAGGTTCTGTGTCTGCTTTACTGCGACTCACTGAACCCAGGCCTTGATGCACTGCGCATCAAGACTCTGTACCTTGATTACACTAGAGTAGTGTTTTACATCCTGAATGAACTTGTATTGAATGCTGCTGTCCCTTCAGATCTAACCATATATCTCTGTTGTAATTCCGAGTAATAATTGTTGAGATCCGGGTGCTTGGAATAGTTTCCGAGTCATTTATCTTTGATTCCGAATACTAAATATCTCTTGTGAAAGAATGGCATTATCTGTTTGCAAGATGACCCATTTGTTAATACTGACACCATCCAGAACGTCCCCCAGCCGTTAGGGTTTTGGAGGGTTCCGTAACGCCGTTCACAAAAACCGAAGGGTTGCCACAAACAGATCTACAATAAGCCGTCATTTGGCTCACAAATTCTACACTCTTTCATCAAGTCCTAGCCTTCGGAGCAAAAATTTCTAGAGCCAATCCAATAGTTGATGCGTAGGAAAACCCTTGTCATCGACATGGGTCCAAAGAAGCAATCACTGCAAGAGAAGAAGAAGAGAACCACCGGCGGGAAACCGCGCCACCCGTGCCCTCCTACTGATGTTTTGGCTTGCAAAGCACCTGACACTAGAGAATCAGAGTTGGCATTCTTGGCGCAGTTAGGGTTGCTCCGATCGCAGCCGATAGACGGGTGGAGGGTGCCCACTGATCATCGCGCTCCAGCCCCCAACACGACGGAGATCGTGATGTTCAAGTCCTTCGTCGAGCGCAGGCTAGGTCTTCCAGCATCCGATTTTCTGAGAGGATTGCTGCATTATTATGGTTTGACCCTCAACCATCTTACTCCTAATGCTCTCTTCCACATTGCTATCTTTACCCACCTCTATGAGGCTTTCCTAGGGATATGTCCCTCCTTCACCCTTTTCCGCTACTTCTTCTGGGTAAGTGTCAACCTAGTGATTCTTGTGTAGAGGTAGTCGGAGGAGCTAGTATCCAGGTTAGGCTAGAGGTAGCTTCTCAATACATCTCTGTAGAGTTGTTGGAATCCGTTCGAGAATGGGCTAGTGGATGCTTTTATGTAGCCACCCCGCCACCGGCCCTTCGTCGTCATGATGGGTGGCCGCCCCAGAAGCCCCGAGAGTGGAAGGACAAGATTTCTTCCGAAGAGGTAGACGTCGTCCAACCATTGATTTATATGATAGCAGCTTTGAAGCTGAGTGGACTAACTGGGTATACCGTCGTCCAAGACTTCATCGCACGTCGAGTCCATCCGCTGCAACAACGAGCCAACTTTGGCTTCGAATATCTTGGCGTGAAGGACCCAAATCGGCATTCTACGGAGCAGTTGCCCAATCAGGAGATTCTGAGGAGCATGAACTGGCTATTGAAGAGTCGTGAGCATCTGGTTCCTATGATGACGACTTTCTCTGCCATCAACCCCCTCGAGAGGTAAGAAGTTGCAATATCTGTCTTTTGGATTCTTAATAGATATCACTCTGACTGAACATTATCTTCTTCTTCTTTTTGATAGGCTCAAGGGCGGAATAACAATGATTGTCCACCCCTGCTCCCGGTGACTGAAGAAGGCGGAGGCATCGGTCTTGAAGGTCCTATCCGCAGCGAGGATCTTCATAATGAGTCAAGCTCTCTTGGTGACCTTGACTGGTTAGACTCAGATTCAACTGACTCTGATGTCATACTCCTAGATCCTGAAGCCGAGAGTCGCCGGAAGCGGTCTCCGAGTCCATTCCAGAAAGCCGGAGATCCAGTCCCGAAGAAGGCTCGCACTGGTAATCGTCGTGCTTGTCAAAAAATTCTTTTATCAACAGAACTGGCTGAAAAGCACTGTAATCCGGGTGCTCCTGGTAAGGGAAACCCGAGTACTTTATAGATTGCTCGCTTTGGATGTAATGAGCCCTTCTCTTATATCTTTGATTGATACAGACATCGAGGCAGCTCAAGGTTCCTCTGCAGGTGAGGCAGCTAAGGAGAAGACTGATCTTCCTGAGCCGCAGCCCAAGAAGCTAAGTTTAAAACTTCCTTGTGCTTTGATGCTGATTAAGTAAGTTTTGCCTCTTTGAAAACTTAGTATTCTTCATGCTTGTCAAAAGCTCAGTGCTTATTTCTGTTATAGGAAGATCAAGACCAGCCAACCATTGGCAACTGATACGGCAAAGGCCCAGGAGACAGAGAAATCATTGCTACCAAAGGAGCCAGAGTCGAGCGCCCCTCTCATCAGCAGCCAGGTGAATACCGAGACGGCACCCTCCTATTCTGATGTCCTTGCCATGGAAGATCATCAAACGAGTGTTCCTCCATTGCCTCAGGTTAGTGTTCCGTATTCCATCTTTCGTTCTCCCACTCAATTGGAACTCGACCGGGTAATGAATGATTGGTTCTTCCAGACTCGTCAGCCTAATGAGCCAACTTTGGAGATGATCAAGGCTAGCATCAGTACTGGCAATGAAGCTGAAGCCTCAGTTTCTTTTCAGAACGATTCTGGTGAAGTCCCCGAGTCCTCTCGTCAAGGGTCAAAGCTTGAGGTAGTGGGGTATAACCCAGAACTTGTCCGTCTGAAGGACCTGAGTGCTCAAGTGATGGCGCCAGCTTTGGCGTTAAAAGAATTTGTTGAGGTAAAGTCTCATTTGTGCGGACTTTTTATGGTCTTGTTCTGGCTACTAACAACTTCTTGCGCAGGGTTTCGACGTGAAAGTCACTGAGCAGATTATATGAATCCAGCAAGAACTTTCCGTTGAGAACCAAGCTTTGAAGGAGTATATAGCCCAGGATCAGATTAGCCAAAAGGTGGCAACTCAAGTTTTGCATACCCGCATTATTGAGCTTCAGGGGAAACTGAAGACTGTTGTTGGTGAGCGGGATGCGGCGAACCAGCAGGATATCGAGCTCCTCTCCAAGCATGCTAGCAGTGAACAGAAGTTCAAGGAGGCTATTAAGTCATCCAAGAAGCAACTAACCGGTAAGTCAATCATGAATTTTAGTGTCCTTAGTTTTTTGAAGTCATAGTACTCATCCACTTTTGTGCTTTACTTTTCAGAGTCGCAAAGTCTTGCAGCGGGATGGTAGAATGCTTTCAACCATAAGGAGGCGGAGCTTGAGGAGGTATTTGCTAATGCATAGAGTACTCTCCAAGAAGCCAAATTGATCCATGAGGGTGCTGACCGAGACCTGCTGCAGGCTTTGAAATCAATCAAGGAGTCGCGAGTAGCTCTCGAGGTAGTTCAGGCGCAACTAAGGGAGTCACAGGAGTCTCTGAAGACTTCACAGGATTCCTTGAAGGCGCTAGAGCAAGCTGTAGGGCCGGTCCTTGACTTGGTGCCGCGTCCCGAAGGAATTGAAGAGTCCTTGATTGATCAAGCTAGAGCGGCGCCTGGTCGCCTCACTCAATACATCAAGGATATGGCTACTTCGGTGGTGTGCGGTCTTCTTGCAACTCTGCGTCTCCATCTGTCGTCTTTTGATCTTTCGTCTGTCATGAGCCTGCCCGACGGTAAGAGTGATGAAGACCATGCGGCGATGCAGGAGGAGGTCAACACTGTGGCGGAGGAGTACTCCCAGATTTTAGATCCTGTAGGGTAGTAGGCCGTTCTTAGTCTTGACCAAAATTTGCATCCCCTGAAAACAAATCATGAAGAAACAAAGTATAATTTACTTTTGAGTTTTTCGCTTGCTCTGAGCGTTTTTATTTTATCGACTCGTTATTGCAAGAAATTTCTTGTCAATGAGTCTGTGTTTGGTGGATGTATGACCAGACGTTTCATTGAACGGGTCTATCCGAGTGCTTTTTAGCACCCTGGGTTGGGTCATAAGACGTTATTTCTCTTGTCATCTTCAACGACTTGTTAGAGAACTTAGTCTGCCCGAGTACTACACTTAGTACCCTATTCCAAGGGATAAACTTGATCAAGCACCTCTTAAGGACCATTACAATGGTTCCTGCTGGGTGAATCGTATCCTCTTGATGGTCGCAGCTTGAGTGCGAATTAAGTTGGACCTCTGTCCGGTAACAGGGTGAGAACTACTCCCCTTGTTATACCTTATAGGAACCAGTATCTACCTTGTAGATAGTGTATTCTCTATAGGTTGACAGCCGAGTTTTTAAGCCGTACTATCATTTGAGTTGTATTGAGCTCGCAGCTCGTAACCCGGGTATGGTTGCCTCTGAACCAAGAAAGGAGTCTAACCGAGTATTATTATATATTAGTCGGTGGGATACAATAGCTAAAGATTATTGTATGTTTTAAAGATTTTACCCGACTAAATAGCCGTGATAAATGTAGAAGAAAAGAAGCCCATGGTGATCATGCTTCTGATGAAAACCAAGCTTTATTAATATATATGTAAATGGATACAAATTTGCCGTGAGTCGTAACTGTAGCATAATCTTTAGGTATGGAATCTCTTCAGATGCTCAATATTCCATGAATTTGGCAGCGGAGAGACATCCTCAGTGACTAGCTCGAATGACCCGGGTCTTGTTACTTTGGATGTTATGTAGGGTCCTTCCCATGGACTCATGAGCTTGTGGCGTCCTGTTGTATTCTGAATTTTCTTCAGGACCATATCGCCTACTTGGAAAGTGCGGTGATGGACGTTCTTGTCGTAGTAGCGCCTCATCCCTTGGAGTTATCTTGCTGACTGAAAGGGCGCAGTTAGTCGGGCTTCTTCAAGACTGTCGACTTTATAATCGCCTTGTATCATCCGCTTCTCCTCCATTATACTGTTCCATTCGTGGGGAATTCCAGATTAGGTCCGCTGGAAGGATTGCTTCAGTGCCATAGACCAGGAAGAAAGGAGTCTGTCATGTTGCTTTGCTTCGCTGTGTCCGTAGCCCCCAGACTACCTTAGGCAATGAAGGGAGTTATAAACGATGTCTTTGGTTGGTCTTCCTCCCACTACTAGGATCCGGGCCTTGCGTGACGCCAATATTTGGTTGCAATATGTCTATTTTAGTTGCAATATGGTTCAATTGCATCTAGTTATGGTGGTCGACGGATGGTTGCAGTTGGAACGGTGTAATAGCTTCTAACGTCCAATTACATGTGGTGTTGCATTTTAGTGTTGTTGCAATGCCAAAAAAAAGTAACGCAACCACGATATGGTTGCAGGAACGAATGTTGCAACGAGTCGAATGGTTGCGTGAGGAGATGTTGCAACGAAACACGTGGTTGTAATATATGATTATTGCCATGAACAACTTTGTCACAAAAAAAACTTTATTGCCACCCAAAACCTACGTGGGAATATGGCCATATTGCCATGTAGTCTGCTTCGCTGCAGCAGAGTCATGTTGCAACATAACACTTTTGGTGATTAGAGGCACAATTTCCATGTTCAATTGCTGGTGGCAACAAATGAGTTGAATTAATGCAACGAATTATTGTTTGAAGTAATAAGTTGGATTTGCAACAAAGGTTGATGGTAATAGATGGCAAATGCAATGAAGGATTGACGGTGGTACTAGATACAAAAGTCAACAAATAATTGTTGGTATTGATACATGGAAAGTGCAATGAGCCAGACGAGATATTGTTGGTTGTAGACACGTACTATAGCAACACAAAAAGTTCATGGTGATAACGTATATTGCAACCAGAAACAATAGTTGCTATTAGTTTATTGCAACGATGGATTTTATCTAGCACTTTTTAAATTTATTTTCATAGTTTGCATAGTTATTTTTGTTATAAAATAATTATGCCATTAGTGCACAGATTAAACATCACATATAAAAACTCAAACATTTATTAACTTGAGATATGTCTCAACCAATGTAATACACAATGCCAAGAGTAGTGCTAAAATCAACATGACCACAACAATAGAAAAGTACCATCTGTGACTAAAAGTTTCATATAGTAAAATACAACTAAATATGAGTTTGCTTGTTGATCTATTTATGCATGCTCCGTTGGCCATCAGCATCGGCAGTCAGCAATAAAGCTTTTTTGTAATTTGTCATTGTTGTATCTATCCATCATGAACATACAGGCATAAAGCTTGCTCTAATTACGTTGGTTGTCCTTCTTTCCTGCAATTCATGAATACATATAGAACTTAATAACTAGCAATCATTCAATCATGACCAATTGAGAGCAAACAATTCTAAAAAAGCACATGTGCAGTTCTGGACAGCAGCATAGTTGGCACATGTTTTAATCATAACTAGAGTTTTTGGCATCTAAAAACATGCTTTTGGACATTCCGAAAAGTTTATGAAATTATCTACAACTTTCTTATTATCACTCAAAGCTAATTAAACAGTTAACAATGTTCGAAATCATCAAGAAATAGATCTGCAAAAACATGGACAAAATTCTGACAAATATCCGCATAAACCAACCAGATACAAATTTGATCCCGAAAAAGGCACAAACTCCAGAAGATTCAAGATTTCTCCTTTACTGGTCCCCTACACACCTCGGCAATCTCATGCCTGATGCTGCAGATGTACATTATCATCAAATTGGGGAAAATCTATTTTGAGCCAACCAAACTGAATTGGAGTGACTGGGCTCCCAGGAAGTGAGCGTTGTAAAATCAGAGGGGTAAATGTAACTATCTTGCAAATATACAAACTATGGCTGGGGTTTCCAAGATGGAATTGAGAAATTCTAGTGCATCAATATAAAAAGTTCATGATATAATTATAAATTCTCTTTGCCTAATACTACTTACATATTCTTTCTTATCATTCTTGATAGCCATACATCTGACTATTTGAGCAATATTTATTCACTTGAGCATAATACAGGTCACACGTATCTTATGCTATCTGGTTTATAATTAGGGTTTAGGGCACTAACATGTTGATCGTTGTTGCTGTTTTGGAAGGGGTACCACAATCCACTCTACAGGAGAAAAACAATCGCTCAAAAGAATAGCGTCTTTCTAATCCCTGTAGCATAATAGAACTAATTAAATAAATATATTTAGTATTGAAATGATAGACAATGGTATTTTTCATTATTATTTATGAAAATTGTTGCTCCAATGGTTTATGTAGCCTACAAAGACAACTTCAAATGGCCATGTACTGTTTCAATACGATCTGGTCATCTACTCGATCATGTGCACATCGAAAGCAACATGGAGTCATCGATGAGTGGTTATAGTTTCCAAACAAAAACCATTTCAACACAAGCGCTTTTACATCTGCTTGAAATAGTTAATTTTGGTACTGATAACTCTACATCTATAGACTGAGTGGCCAACAGGGCACAAAACTTATGGATATGAACAACTCTAAATTACTGTTTGGCCTGAAAATGTCTAATTCAGAACCTAGAATGAAAAATTAGTATTGTCTTATATAACTTTATTTTTTCAGACAGATTGGCTAATTAATTATGCACTAACAAATTATTTGGAGTAAAAATCAAATGAGAGGAAAGCTATGGATTAATTAACAATTTATGCTTAATGATTAATTATCAAATTACTGTAGCCGCAACCTGGAAGTCAAAGAATCCCAAATATGCAGGACATTATTTTCAGCAGGTAGTAGTTGCCATGAGCGAATGGACAAAAGTTTTGAACTGTGATCATTTTGTAATTAATGTCATATGATATTAAACCCACAAGTAATATGATTCTCAACGTAGTTAGCTTGTAGTGTTCACCTTTTTAAAGGAACGACACATTGTAGAGAGGCTTTATTGTCCCTTCAGTTGTGCTTCAGTGGCAGCGAGGGGCATCAATGTTTTGTCATGGTAGCGGAGAAGCAGGATTTATGCTTCTGGCCGTGGCCCGTGGGCATGGCAATTGGCAAGTGGACGGAGTGGACAGATCAAGACACGACTTTAGATGGGGAACCTAGGAAACCAGTTCAATTTTGGGGGAAAATTAGAGAGGTAAAGCAAAATTAGTAAAGAAAGACAACAAATTGAAGTACGAAAGAGATTGGGTTTGACGCTGAGGAAGCAGACTGTTGTGGCCGCCCAAGATCAATTTTTGAGGGGAGCAAACGGGGAAGATAGGAACCGTGCATCTCATGCCGCCACCAGAATTCAGACATTGCCGATGGGGAAGGCGAGGCCGCCGAGGGATCTGCCATCACATTCGGTTGTTAGGATTCCCTTCCTCGGCGACTCCGCCAGCATGGGCCCTACATCGTGATGCACATCGCCCTCGCCGACGCGTAGGCCGTGGCACTGTACTGCGCGTCGTCGCTCCGGCCTGGAGTACACAGCGGCGGTGGGACGGGACGGGACGGAGATGGATTGGATCGGGATCAGAGAATCAAAGAGAAAGGCAGAGAAACATCCAACGTACCAGCGGAAATTGGGGAGCCGATCGCGTTTGTGCCTGCCTCAGCCTCACAGCCGCAGCCTAGACAGTCGGTCATCGGGCCTTGCCACCGCCGCCTCACAGCCGCCGACGACCGATCTCGCCTCGCCCGTCAGGTCTCGCCGCACCGCCTCTGAGCCACGGACGGGCAGGGTGCGTGACGGTGCCGGACAGCCTCGACACTCGGCCGTCGGGCCTTGCCACCGCCGCCTCAGAGCCGCGGACACGAACGACCGATCGCCTCGCCCGTTCCCGCACGGACCCCGGGCGTCTTTTTCTTTACCGCCATGGAGTCTTCCGCTGCGCCGCCATGGGGCCCGCGCGAATCGCCGCCGTGGAGCATGTGAGGACGAGAGCATGCGAGGAAAGCAGGAGGCAGTGGAGTTATTTAGTTCCCTAATTTTTGGATCCAAAACAAACCATCCATGTTTGGGCGGACAACTGAAAAAATCTTGAGAGAAACTGTACACGGGCAATTAGGTTTAATATACATGGCTCTGTGATTGACATGAGTTTTACTTGTAACTTTTTTTAAAAAAAAATTGATGCAATGGTATAACATACATACACGATTAATAAGATTTGTTGTCAAACATGTACGGTAATTAACAGGCATACGTGTAATATCTTAACTTTTTCTTGTAACCTTTTATTTTTCGTTGAAAAGGGAGATACGTACAAAATGTGACGACTTTGTATTTGTTTCTTTTCTTTATTGGCGACTATGATTTATGCTCTAACTATATATTATATGTCCACCAGGCACGAGGCACGATGGCCCGCCGCCCATGGCCCGGACTTTAGGCCTAGCCCGGCCCAAGCCCAGCCCGCCTCGACTGTTGGTGGGCTCGGGCTGGCCCGGCCCTAGGGCCATGCCTAGGCCTTGCCCTCGGCACGGCGGGTCAGCCCGGTCTGACCCAATATATATAAATATATATATACATATACATATATTCACAGTTATTTATATATGTAAACCGCCTTGTCCGGCCCGGCCTGACCGGGTCGTGGCTAGCTCGGGCACAGACCAGGTCGGGCGGCCCGGATGGCCAACTATAACTCTAACTATGATTGTAGATCTATGTCCAAAATAATCCCGGTGGATTTTCTTTTATTCTAAAATATTTGTAATTATTTCATTGTCTAAAAATTTTAAAAATCAATGGCTATGATTTCTCTGAGTTCTTGTCTCCTATGAACCGGGTTCCCACGACTCGTGGCGGCGGTTGTTCGAGTGTCCGAGATTGCGAGCATGAACGGGCTATGCCACCGGCAATCTGGTGTAGGAGACGGGGCGAGCTGGTGCTCATCTACGACAACGTGGTCAACGACAGCCTCTACATACGCTTATTGGACCCTGACACCAAGCCGATGCTAAGCTTAGAGTGGTGCGGCAAGATTTTTCTAAAGTTGTTGCTGGGTTGTTGTACCTATATGAGGGGCGAGGGCAGGTGGTGGTACTCCATGATGTGCTCCTCGATGAAGACATGAACGACAAGCTCAACGACTTCGGCCTCGTGAGGCTATACGACCACAGCAATAACATGCATCTGAAACACTTGCAACATATATCTGGAATAGATGAAATATTTTGATCAAACACTTGTAACATCTATCTGAAACACTTGCAACATATGCAGGCCTGTTGATTCTAGCCGCCGGTGTCCGAGCTGGTAGCGAGCGATGGCGTGCGAGCACCACGGCCACCAGCTCTGGGTTTGAATCAGCTGGAATGACGAGCACCGCGGCCCTCAGCACGGGGCTTGAATCAGCCGGGTACACCAGCACCGGCGGCACGCGCGCCACCGCCACCAGCGCAACCAGCACCGGCCTTGGCTCGGTCGAGTGGACGGCGCGCGCGACTGACAGGGGGAGCGCCACCATTTATATATATATTATTACAGAGAATGGTTGGAGGTGGGGGCGAGTTGTTGGGGTGTATGTATACATATATACACAGATATTTATATATTTAAACTCGTAGTGCCTTGTCCGGCCTTGCCTGACAGGGTTGTGGCTAGCCCGGGCCCGGACCGGGCCGGGCGGCCCGGATGACCAACTATAACTCTAACTATGATTGTAGTTTAGATTTGATTCTATGTCCAAAATATCTGGATGGACTTTCGTTTATTTTAAAATATTTGTAATTATTTAATTGTTTTAAAATTTTAAAAATTGATGGTCGTGATTTCTTTGAGTTCTTACCTCCTACGAGGTAATGGGTGTATCGTAGTAAGCCCTCTGATGAATACATAGTCTGATTCTAATAGGTATTGGATCACACTTTATCCAACTCGAAGATCATGAATATAGTATTGGGTCACACCTTCCCCTGACTACCCGAAGACGATGGATACAAGATTCGATTTCAATCGTGCCAACTCTGTATTGCGATGATTCAAATAAAATTTATTGGTCGTCGAGGTTCCCACGACTCGTGGCCGGGGTTGTTCGAGTGGCCGAGATTGCGAGCATGAATCGGTTATGCCACCGGCAATCTGGTGTAGCTTCTCGGCTAGGAGACGGGGCGAGCTGGTGCTCTTCTATGACTACGCAGTCAACGACAGCCTCTACAGGTCCTTATTCGATGCCGACACCAAGCCGGTGCTGAGCTTAGAATGGTGCGGCAGGATTGTTCTAAAGTTGTTGCTGGATTGCTATATTGCTGGCGAGCACCACGTTCACCAGCACTGGGCTTGAATGAGTCAGGCACACCAGCACTAGCAGCACGCGCGCCATGTAACACCTCTGGTGATTAATTTGTAATTAACCTGACATGTCATCATCTTAAGTCATAATCATTCTTGTCAAGCATTAATGTTTGTCTTATGATTGCTTGCCTTTACCTTTGCTAAAGGTATTATGTGTGTAGTGATTCCTTTTTTCTAAACCCTAAACGCCCAAATCCTCCTATAAGGGCAAAATGGTAATTTCACCTCTGTGCCTAGCTTTGTGTAATTCTTGTGCAGTTTAGTGTCTTGAAGCTTTGTTGTGTGTTCAAAAAACCAAAATCAAAAAACAGATTTCAAATCCCTTTTGGAAAACCCTGATTTCCAAACCCTGGTTTTTACCCCTCTTTTATTAATTTAAAAACGATTCAAAATTTGGAGTTGGTCCAAAAAGCAAAGTTGTAGATCTGATCAAGAGAAACAACTTTGGTATTTACAAATTTTCATGTTTCTGTACAAAGTTTGAAGTAATTTCAAATTCATTCAAACTCCAGTTTTTGTCCCCTTTTTAGTTTTCAAAATAATTTCAAAACTAATGAGTTTCAGAAAAAGTGTATAATAGCAAAGTTATAGGTTTTGACAAAAGGAACAACTTGCATGTTTACAGATTTCAACTTTTAGTATAAAATTAAAAAGTAATTTTGAATTTATTTAAATCCCAAAAGTGTCCCTTTTTCAAATTTCAAATGTGATTTAAAAACTATTTGGATTTTGAAAATGTTCATATTGACAAAGTTGTAGATCTCTTTTTTCTGCACAACTTTGGTGTTTTGAGTTTTTGCTGCTCAGTTTAAATTTTGGGAGTTATTTGCAAAATACAGAAATAAGTTCAAAGTCAAACCCTAGACCCTACTCATGTTCATCTTCAACCTAGAGCTAGGGGGGCCCGGCCATGGCCACCCCGCCGGAGCTGCGCGCGCCACGCGTTGGGCTGCCGCTCGCCTGCTCCCGACCTGCCGCCTGCGGCCGCGTGATCATTCCGCCCCCGCACGCGCAAAGCGCTGACCCTCGCCCGTCCCCCACAGTTCCCAGCAAGCCGCCGCCGCGTGGACAACGCCGGCGAGCTCACGCCCGGCCCCTGGGCGACTCTCCCATCCTGTTTCTTCAGGCAATCGAGTGCGCACGCTTCGCCCGTTCTTATCCACCTGCGCGCGACGCTTATCCGCCCCCGCGCACGGCTATAAAAGGAACCGCCGGCTGGCCGGAGTTCCTCATCCCCTCCGCCATCATCGCCAGCTCAGTCCAGAGCCTCCGTCACTCAACCACCTAGCTCAGAAGCTCCGCCTTGAGCTCACGAAGCTTCCCATCCCCTCGATTTTACCTCCGCCGCCTCCAATCGCCCGGCGTAACCCCATCTTCCCAAACTCCGGCGAAACACCGGTAAGCACGGGTTTGAGAAATATTTACTCCCCGGCCGTGATTTTCTTTCCCCGACCCCTGTTTCATCTTCCTTGCCTCCTTGCGCTCCTATCCGCACATCGGTAACCCTCTCTTGGTGGACAGAGCCGCCGGAACGCCGCTCGTCGCCGAGAAGTTCTGCCGAGGCGCCGCCACCGTCGAGTTTCCTCCTTCGACCCTTGTTCCACCTCGCCGACCCTCGCCCCCGACCCATGGTGAGTACTCGAAGCCCCCTGGTCTCTGCTTTCCCAGCACAAGCTCAAGCCAGGCCTCGAGCGAACACTCAATCACCGCTTCGCTTGAGCCAGGCCTCGAGCGAACGCACACTCACCGTCTCGCTCGAGCCAGGCCTCGAGCGGACACGCACTCACCGTTTCGCCCGAGCCTCGAGCCAGGTCTCGAGCCTCGAAGCAAACACCCGTTCACCGTTTCGCCCGAGCCTCCTAGCCAGGCCTCGGATGAAGCGATCGTTTTCCGTCTCGCCCGAGCCTCCTAGCCAGGCCTCGGACGAAGCGATCGTTTTCCATCTCGCCCGAGCCTCCTAGCCAGGCCTCGGACGAAGCGATCGTTTTCCGTCTCGCCCGAGCCTCCTAGCCAGGCCTCGGACGAAGCGATCGTTTTCCGTCTCGCCCGAGCCTCCTAGCCAGGCCTCGGACGAAGCGATCGTTTTCCGTTTCGCCCGAGCCCTGCGAAGAAAGAGCACAGTGCTCTTTTCTTTTTTCTGAAAAATGTGAATAGTGTTCTGTTTTCTCTTTTTTGTGAGAATTAATCTGTTGTTCCATAAATCTTGAGAAAAATATGGTATGCTCCTTGCACTGTGTAGAATTTTAGAAAAATAAGAAACTCTACCTTTCTGCAAAAATTAGAAAATGAAAAATCCTTCTTTTAATTAAGAAATGGATGGTTTTAGATTTTTAGAAAATCATGTGTAGTTCCAAAATTTATGAGATAAATTTTTATGTGCTAGTTATGTCATGCTTAGTCTCTGGTAGAATTTTGAGGCCTTTTGGAGCAACTGTATAAAATGACCTTTTTTTAAATAATTAGGAAAAATAGAAAAGCACTTAGGGTTCATGTTGTATGCCCTGTGATGTGACTTTGGGATTGTTTGCTGTTCATAGACCCCCACCCAACTGGTCTATGATATTTGTGAAGCCATGCAATGACTTGTGTTTAGGTCAGGTAAAAGATGTTTAATAAGTTCGATTAATCTTGCTTAAGGGTAGAGATAAGTAACTTTATGTCCATTCTAGAAATTACTTACACGATAGAAAGTTGTACTCTAGAATCAGTGGTTTTGTCATGTGCTGTATTGTTCATGTCAGCATCCTCATAAGCATACATCATTGCATCCGTATAGTGACCGAAGGAGAAGGCATCAAAGCCGAGTCAGCCGCTGACGAACCTACTCCCGAGGCGACCCCGAGTTCCGACACCTGCACTGCCGACCCCGAGCCTGTCCTCTTTGCTCTTCAAGGCAAGCCCCGGTGCATTTAACCCTTCCCTGTTTTCACAAAAGTTTACTTAAATGCTTTTGAGTTAAAACTACTGCATTAGGTTATAAGAGTTGTGTGATGACCTATTACCTGCATTGTCTACCTCCACCAGAATATCCACCTGCCCTGTTTAAAAACTATTTGCAAAATGCTTAGTGATGCTATACAATAGATTTGCAATAAAAATGCCAATTTCAAAAGTGTGATCACTCAAAGAATTTTTATGGGAATTTGGCTTTACTCCCCGACTGTTGGCTAGGTATCTGATCCGTACCTAGTCAACAGCGAGGAAAGGTTGTCCGAGCGTACGGTGCCGTCATGTTGTAGTCCGGGACTCAACAGTTGACACCGGCCGGGACAGGGTTGAAAAACCGACAGAACCTGTACTCTTGGGTTAGAGTCCCGAGGTGCTTGTTGCTGGCGGAAAAATTTAGGGACCATCCGTATGGGGGCCTGCTGGTCAAGACTTGCAACTATTCACATACTTCAGAAAGCTCTGGCTCCGAGGAATCCTTTATTGGACCGACAACCGCGCACTGGGAGTGGAGAGATGGCGGAAGTAGCATGTACCCACGTGGTCGTCGTACCTGGATAGGAGTGGTGTACTGTACTTCCGGGTGGCGTAGGACCGGGCCCAATCTTGGAGGAATCGTGGTAGACGAGTTGGCATATGCAAGCTTGGGTGCTACATATGCAGTGTGGATAGGGATCCTCAGCTGAGTATTATTTTTCCGGATTAACGTTGCTCCTCGGTTATGGAGACTTGGTCACTAACTGTCAACGGAGAGTGGTTCTCAACTAGGTATGTTTTGAAAAGTAAAATGAATCATGAACAATGAAGAATTGAGGAATACTTGAATCTTTCCAAAAATAGAACAAGGTTTGCAAAATGCTTTTCTGCAAAATACTTGATATTGCTTAAGCCTTACCTTGACTACCCTAAGCCTCTCATTCCTGAGTCTTCTCCCCTTTTCTTTAGTCGGGTAAGTCTTGTTGAGTACCCCAGTACTCAGGGTTTGTTACCCATGTTGCAGGTATGACTGAGTCCCCGATGTGTCTTGCACCCTGCTGCATGACCATCGTCCAGGAAGAGGCCGATGAGGCCGAAGAATAGTTGTGCACCCTCGGGCTGGGTGTTTGCAAGTATCTTTATTTCGTTGTACTCCGCTACGCTGCCTATTTCTATTTCCAATTTCTATTATCCGAACTTGGTTTGTAATAACTGCACCTTTAATCTGAATTGGAAACTCGGTTTGTAAAACTAATGTTATTTAAGTCTTCCGCTCTGTATTCCGATGTTATTTGTAAAAGTATCCAAGTATTGTAACCGAATGGTGAGATGATCCTGCGGACAATGGGCGCTGATGCAGCCCGGGTGACGAACAGTCTTAATCACACGGAACATCAGTTCGGCTGTCAGTGGATGACAGGGACCGGTGGGCCATGGGATTAGGGCTGTTACGTTACAGAGTGGTATCGGAGCATCTCACTATGACGTTGCAGTGTTTTTGCGAAAACTTCAAAAGATCTTTTGAGTCCAAACAAATTAAACTTGACTATTTTGGGTCCAAACTGCTCTTCTCATCTTGTCTTTATTTGGCAACGCTAGCTAGCGAGACAACATGTTTTAAGCCCTATGTACCTTATTTATTTAGTGCATTGCCTTGTTCCGTAGGAACGATCCATGCATCATGTCATATTCACTTAAGTTAATATAATAACTTCCTCTCTAAGTTCGTTGGGTTAGTATGCCTTTACCTTTTCTTGCTAGCCTTTTCACTCCTCATCCATCTTATCCTATCCAGACATGGCTCGCATCAAGCTGACTGCTCGCAAGTCGACTAGACCGAACGGTGTGCCACGCCACCAGCTGGCACCACGTGCTGGAGAAGAGACTGGCGAAGCCTCAAACGGTCGTCGCTTTCCCCGCCGCACCCGCAAGCACCTAAAGGAGGAGATCAAGAACCTGAAGGCTGAGCTGAAGAACTTGGAGCATGACTTCTACCACTCACGTCTGGAGTTCTATGAGGCACGAGCTTCCCTGGAGCAGGCCAACAGGAACGTGATTCGCGCCATCCAGCAGCGCGATGCCACTTGGGTTCGCGAGGACGTCACCAGAGCCGAGCTCCACAGACTGCGGCAGTACACAACTCAGATTGAACAGTTCAATGATATGCTTCATGAGGAGGTACACCAGCTGTACAACCAACTCCACCCCGTGGTTCCCCCGGTTGTCGAGGACCCTGAGGACGGAGTAGTGGAAGAGCCGGACGTAGAGCAAGAGTCAGGCATGAACGAGGAGATTGAACCTGCCGAAGACATCCACGCTGAAGACGAGGAGGTTGAGCCTGAGCTCATCCTCGAGGAAGAAGATGACGACGACGACATGATCATCATCGATGAGGACTAGACTCGCTGATAGAGGATGGAAATCCCGTGTGTCTGTACCATCTGCTTACCTAAACCCTTAGTCTAGGTTTGGGAGCGCTAGTCTGTCTTTTGCTAAGTTGGGTCTGTATCTTTCTTTTCGTACCTTTTCCCCTTATCTATCTGTTATTATCTGTCAAGTCATCTTTATCGGTCATCTACCTTTGTATCAGTGAAGCTTTTCAGTCAGTTGTTTTCAGAACCTTATCAATGGATGCTAAGTTCCAAGTTGCTTAACAGATGCCTGTGAACACTCGCACTGGAGCTGGAAGTTCTCGGGAGGGCGACCTTCCAAACCCTTCACATGTACCTGCTACGCTAGCAGATGCCATCGCAGCCTTGGCAGCCGCTGCTAACCTGATGGCTCAAAACTAGGGGCAACAGAACAATGGCCACCGTGGTCGCCATAACATCAACAACGAGACCACATATGTGGATTTCACCGAAACCCGTCCACCAGTCTTTACCAAGGCCGATGAACCCCTTGAAGCTGATGATTGGCTCCGCACCATGGAGCAGAAGTTTGGTCTTCTTCACTGCACCGACACCCAGAAGCCCCGGTTCGCTTCTCAGCAGCTTCGTGGTCCAGCAAGCGCTTGGTATGCCAACCTGTTGGCTGCCCAGCCAGAAGGTCATCAGTTGACCTGGGAAGAGTTCCGCACCGCTTTCCGTGCACATCATATCCCTTCCGGATTGATGAAGATGAAGCTTGATCAATTTCTGGCACTGCAGCAGAAAGACTCCACAGTGATGCAGTATGTGGGTCAGTTTAACCACCTTAGCCAGTATGCCTCGGAATACGTCAACACGGACGAAAAGAAGAGAGACTGTTTCCTTAGGGGACTGCACCCCAAGATTCGCAGAAGTATGTCCAATAACCTGACCGGCTCGTATCATGATGCCATTGACCGGGTTGTTGCTTTTGAGGAGAGCAATCGCCAGTACCAAGAGGAAAAGAAGAAGAAGAAAGCAGGATCCAACAGTTTCTCTGGCAGTCACAAGCGCCAGAGGGTCATTTATCACCCTAGCCACCACCAAAATCGCCCACCTTACCCCCACCAGCAAGTGGTCGTCCGTACTACGGCCACCACCCACAACGCCAACCAGCAAAGTGCCACGCAGCCGAACGCCCCAGGTGTTCGTATCACCACCCCACAAACCGCCTACAACCATCCCTGCAACAACTGCGGCCAAGTCGGTCACTGGTCTCGTGAGTGCCCAAAGCCCAAGAGATATGCTCAGAATGCTCAGAAGGGTCCTGGAGGATCTCAACAGCAGTAGCACCGTTTCCAGCAGCAGCATGTTCAGAAAGGCAAAGTTGTCAAGAAGCACGGGCAAGTCTACTACACCACTGTCGGCGACATCCCAGAAGGAGAGCCCGTCATGATCGGTAGGTTTCCCGTTGCCAATCATCCCGCAGTCGTGTTGTTTGATTCTGGTGCATCGCATTCCTTCATCAGTCGTACATTTGTCTCTAAGCATGGGATATCAATTGGGGAGTTGAAAGAAAGTTTCTGTATATTTTCGCCTGGAGGGCGTATAAGTACTAAGGAGGTGGTTCGCAATATACCGGTGATGTTGGGGGAACACATATTTCCTACCACCATGATAGTGCTATGTGATCAGGAGATAGATGTCATTCTAGTCATGAATTGGATGTGCCAGTATAAGGCTATGATTGACATCCTGAATAGGGTTGTGAGAGTGGACATTCCTAACAGTACCTCCAAACTCCTTCTCCAACTCCCAATGCCACCAAAACCAGCAGTCACACTTTTGAATACCACCTATGTTCTGGAAACCAGAGACATCCCCGTGGTCTGTGAATTCCCTGATGTTTTTCCAGAGGACTTACCTGGTCTGCCACCTGACCGTGATGTTGAGTTTGCCATAGAGCTAAAGCCTGGGACTGCTCCTATATCCCGCAGAGCTTATCGAATGCCTCCCAGAGAGTTGGCAGAGCTAAAAATCCAGTTACAAGACTTGCTGGATAAGGGCTTCATTCACCCAAGTTCGTCTCCTTGGGGCTGTCCTGCAATCTTTGTAAAGAAGAAAGACAAAAGTCTCAGGTTATGCGTTGATTATCGCCCACTCAATGAAATCACCATCAAAAATAAATATCCCTTGCCTCGTATTGACCTTCTTTTTGACCAACTAGCTGGAGCCAGAATATTCTCCAAAATTGACCTCAGATCTGGCTACCACCAAATAAAAATACGTTCCAAAGACATTCCTAAAACCGCTTTCACCACCAGATACGGCCTATATGAGTACTTGGTCATGTCCTTCAGTTTGACCAACGCCCCTGCCCACTTCATGTACCTCATGAACTCTGTATTCATGCCGGAGCTTGATAAATTTGTGGTCGTGTTCATTGACGACATCCTTGTCTACTCAAAGACCCCTGAAGAGCATGCCGAACACCTTCGTATCGTTCTAACCCGCCTCAGAGATCATCAGCTTTATGCCAAGTTCAGTAAATGTGAGTTCTGGTTAGATCAGATACAGTTCCTTGGTCATGTTCTATCCGCTGAAGGTGTGTCAGTTGATCCCGGTAAAGTGGCAGACATTCTGGATTGGAAGCCACCTACCACTGTTCACGAAGTCCGCAGCTTCATGGGAATGGCTGGATATTATCGCCGTTTCATCCCGGATTTCTCCAGAATCGCCAAGCCTATCACGGAGTTAGTAAAGAATTCTGTGAAGTTTGTCTGGTCACCAGCTTGTGAACAAGCCTTTCAGACATTAAAGAAACTGTTAACCACGTCATCAGTGCTAGCCCAGCCGAACATCGAAAAACCCTTTGATGTCTACTGTGATGCATCTGGTACTGGTTTGGGCTGTGTTTTGATGCAAGAAGGACGAGTGATCGCTTATGCCTCACGGCAGCTTAAGCGACATGAAGAGAATTATCCAACCCATGATCTTGAGTTAGCAGCAGTGGTGCATGCCCTAAAGTTCTAGCGTCATTATTTGTTGGGTAGTGCCTGCAATGTGTACACAGATCACCAAAGCCTGAAGTATATCTTCAGTCAAGAAGAACTGAATATGAGACAGAGAAGATGGCTTGAATTAATTAAGGACTATGATCTCGAAGTACATTACCATCCGGGTAAGGCGAATGTGGTCGCCGATGCGCTCAGTCGCAAGTCATATTGCAGCTGTCTGGTAATGGAACCCTATGATTCTTCCCTGTGTTATGAACTAGAGAAGCTGGGAATTGAAATGGTTCCACAAGGAACTCTGAATAATATCAGGATAGAAACCCCTATCAGGGAACAGATCATCACTGCACAGAAAGATAACCCTGGAATCAAGCACATCATCGAAAGGGTCCGAGCCGGAAAAGCGGATTGTTTCAGGATTGATGATGCAGGAGTGGTTTGGTTCAAGAACCGACTGGTAGTTCCCAAAGTGCCTGAGCTGAGACAGTTAATCCTTGATGAAGCACATTTGACTATATTCTCCATCCACCCCGGCAACAACAAGATGTACCAGGACTTGAGGCAGAGATTCTGGTGGACAAAGATGAAGATTGAGATCGCCCGATATGTCGCTCACTGTGATACTTGTCAGAAAGTCAAAGCTGTGCACATGAAGCTCGGAGGAGAATTGCAACCTTTACCTGTACCTGCTTCGAAATGGGACGATATCAGTATGGATTTTATTAATAGGCTACCCAAGACACAAAGAGGTTTTGATTTCATCTGGGTGATCGTGGATCGCCTCACTAAGCAAGCTCACTTCCTGCCAGTCAAAACCAGCTACACCGTCCCCACTTATGCCACTTTGTACAAGAAAAACATAGTAAAACTCCATGGCATACCCAAGACCATTGTCTCTGATCGTGGTACTCAGTTTGTCGCAAAGTTCTGGAAAGCGTTCCATACCTCACTTGGAACCAAGCTACTGCATAGCACAACATATCATCCACAAACGGATGGACAAACTGAGCGAGTCAACCAAGTGTTAGAGGATATGTTGAGAGCCTGCGTGCTCACCTTTGTAGATACTTGGGATAACTGTTTGCCCTTGGCAGAACTCTCGTATAATAACAGTTATCAAGAGAGCATCAAAATGGCACCCTTTGAAGCACTATATGGTCGCCGCTGTCGTACACCTCTCAGTTGGTCGGAACCTGGAGAAAGGGAATTCTTTGGGGTTGACCTAGTAAAAGATATGGAAGAAAAAGTCAAGCAAATACAAGGGAATATGAAGATTGCGCAGTCTCGACAGAAGAGCTATGCTGACAAGAGACGTCGACCTCTGAAGTTCCAGATCGGGGATTATGCGTACCTGAAGGTCTCACCCACCAAAGGAGTTACTCGTTTTGGAGTCAAGGGGAAGTTAGCACCACGCTATATTGGTCCCTTTGAAATTTTGGAACGCTGTGGCAAGGTAGCTTACAAACTAAGATTGCCCGATCATCTTTCCGCCGTCCATAATGTGTTTCACGTCTCCCAACTCAAGAAGTGTCTCCGAGTACCCGAACACGTGGTGGAAGTTGAAGGTGTTGAATTAGAACCCGATCTGTCATACTCTGAATATCCAGTTCGTGTGTTGGATTACAAGGACCGTGTTACCCGGAGGACTACCACAAGATGGTACAAGGTCCAGTGGAACCAACACTCTGAAGAAGAAGCCACTTGGGAATCCGAAGACTTCTTAGCGAAGAGCTATCCCGACTTGCTCGATACTCTGTAGATATAAGGTTTTACCCTTGTCCTTCTTAAGACGCAGAATCTCGAGGCGAGATTTCTTTTAGAGGGGAAGGCTGTAACACCTCTGGTGATTAATTTATAATTAACCTGACATGTCTTCATCTTAAGTCATAATCATTCTTGTCATGCATTAATGTTTGTCTTATGATTGCTTGCCTTTACCTTTGCTAAAGGTATTTTGTGTGTAGTGATTCCTTTTTTCTAAACCCTAAAAGCCCAAATCCTCCTATAAGGGCAAAATGGTAATTTCACCTCTGTGCCTAGCTTTGTGTAATTCTTGTGCAGTTTAGTGTCTTGAAGCTTTGTTGTGTGTTCAAAAAACCAAAATCAAAAAACAGATTTCAAATCCCTTTTGGAAAACCCTGATTTCCAAACCATGGTTTTTACCCCTCTTTTATTAATTTAAAAACGATTCAAAATTTGGAGTTGGTCCAAAAAGCAAAGTTGTAGATCTGATCAAGAGAAACAACTTTGGTATTTACAAATTTTCAAGTTTCTGTACAAAGTTTGAAGTAATTTCAAATTCATTCAAACTCCAGTTTTGTCCCCTTTTTAGTTTTCAAAATAATTTCAAAACTAATGAGTTTCAGAAAAAGTGTATAATAGCAAAGTTATAGGTTTTGACAAAAGGAACAACTTGCATGTTTACAGATTTCAACTTTCAGTATAAAATTAAAAAGTAATTTTGAATTTATTTAAATCCCAAAAGTGTCCCTTTTTCAAATTTCAAATGTGATTTAAAAACTATTTGGATTTTGAAAATGTTCATATTGACAAAGTTGTAGATCCCTTTTCTGCACAACTTTGGTGTTTTGAGTTTTTGCTGCTCAGTTCAAATTTTGGGAGTTATTTGCAAAATACAGAAATCAGTTCAAAGTCAAACCCAAGACCCTACTCCTGTTCATCTTCAACCAAGAGCTAGGGGGGCCCGGCCATGGCCACCCCGCCGGAGCTGCGCGCGCCACGCGTTGGGCTGCCGCTCGCCTGCTCCCGACCTGCCGCCTGCGGCCGCGTGATCATTCCGCCCCCGCACGCGCAAAGCGCTGACCCTCGCCCGTCCCCCACAGTTCCCAGCAAGCCGCCGCCGCGTGGACAACGCCGGCGAGCTCACGCCCGGCCCCTGGGCGACTCTCCCATCCTGTTTCTTCAGGCAATCGAGTGCGCACGCTTCACCCGTTCTTATCCACCTGCACGCGACGCTTATCCGCCCCCGCGCACGGCTATAAAAGGAACCGCCGGCTGGCCGGAGTTCCTCATCCCCTCCGCCATCATCGCCAGCTCAGTCCAGAGCCTCCGTCACACAACCACCTAGCTCAGAAGCTCCGCCTTGAGCTCGCGAAGCTTCCCATCCCCTCGATTTTACCTCCGCCGCCACCAATCGCCCGGCGTAACCCCATCTTCCCAAACTCCGGCGAAACACCGGTAAGCACGGGTTTGAGAAATATTTACTCCCCGGCCGTGATTTTCTTTCCCCGACCCCTGTTTCATCTTCCTTGCCTCCTTGCGCTCCTATCCGCACATCGGTAACCCTCTCTTGGTGGACAGAGCCGCCGGAACGCCGCTCGTCGCCGAGAAGTTCCGCCGAGGCGCCGCCACCGTCGAGTTTCCTCCTTCGACCCTTGTTCCACCTCGCCGACCCTCGCCCCCGACCCGTGGTGAGTACTCGAAGCCCCCCTGGTCTCTGCTTTCCCAGCACAAGCTCAAGCCAGGCCTCGAGCGAACACTCAATCACCGCTTCGCTCGAGCCAGGCCTCGAGCGAACGCACACTCACCGTCTCCCTCGACCCAGGCCTCGAGCGGACACGCACTCACCGTTTCGCCCGAGCCTCGAGCCAGGTCTCGAGCCTCGAAGCAAACACCCATTCACCGTTTCGCCCGAGCCTCCTAGCCAGGCCTCGGACGAAGCGATCGTTTTCCATCTCGCCCGAGCCTCCTAGCCAGGCCTCGGACGAAGCGATCGTTTTCCGTCTCGCCCGAGCCTCCTAGCCAGGCCTCGGACGAAGCGATCGTTTTCCGTCTCGCCCGAGCCTCCTAGCCAGGCCTCGGACGAAACGATCGTTTTCCGTTTCGCCCGAGCCCTGCGAAGAAGGAGCACAGTGCTCTTTTCTTTTTTCTGAAAAATGTGAATAGTGTTCTGTTTTCTCTTTTTTGTGAGAATTAATCTGTTGTTCCATAAATCTTGAGAAAAATATGGTATGCTCCTTGCACTGTGTAGAATTTAAAAAAAATAAGAAACTCTACCTTTCTGCAAAAATTAGAAAATGAAAAATCCTTCTTTTAATTAAGAAATGGATGGTTTTAGATTTTTAGAAAATCATGTGTAGTTCCAAAATTTATGAGATAAATTTTTATGTGCTAGTTATGTCATGCTTAGTCTCTGGTAGAATTTTGAGGCCTTTTGGAGCAACTGTATAAAATGACCTTTTTTTAAATAATTAGGAAAAATAGAAAATCACTTAGGGTTCATGTTGTATGCCCTGTGATGTGACTTTGGGATTGTTTGCTGTTCATAGACCCCCACCCAACTGGTCTATGATATTTGTGATGCCATGCAATGACTTGTGTTTAGGTCAGGTAAAAGATGTTTAATAAGTTCGATTAATCTTGCTTAAGGGTAGAGATAAGTAACTTTATCTCCATTCTAGAAATTACTTACACGATAGAAAGTTGTACTCTAGAATCAGTGGTTTTGTCATGTGCTGTATTGTTCATGTCAGCATCCTCATAAGCATACATCATTGCATCCGTATAGTGACCGAAGGAGAAGGCATCAAAGCCGAGTCAGCCGCTGACGAACCTACTCCCGAGGCGACCCCGAGTTCCGACACCTGCACTGCCGACCCCGAGCCTGTCCTCTTTGCTCTTCAAGGCAAGCCCCGGTGCATTTAACCCTTCCCTATTTTCACAAAAGTTTACTTAAATGCTTTTGAGTTAAAACTACTGCATTAGGTTATAAGAGTTGTGTGATGACCTATTACCTGCATTGTCTACCTCCACCAGAATATCCACCTGCCCTGTTTAAAAACTATTTGCAAAATGCTTAGTGATGCTATACAATAGATTTGCAATAAAAATGCCAATTTCAAAAGTGTGATCACTCAAAGAATTTTTATGGGAATTTGGCTTTACTCCCCGACTGTTGGCTAGGTATCTGATCCGTACCTAGTCAACAGCGAAGAAAGGTTGTCCGAGCGTACGGTGCCGTCATGTTGTAGTCCGGGACTCAACAGTTGACACCGGCCGGGACAGGGTTGAAAAACCGACAGAACCTGTACTCTTGAGTTAGAGTCCCGAGGTGCCTGTTGCTGGCGGAAAAATTTAGGGACCATCCGTATGGGGGCCTGCTGGTCAAGACTTGCAACTATTCACATACTTCGGAAAGCTCTGGCTCCGAGGAATCCTTTATTGGACCGACAACCGCGCACTGGGAGTGGAGAGATGGCGGAAGTAGCATGTACCCACGTGGTCGTCGTACCTGGATAGGAGTGGTGTACTGTACTTCCGGGTGGCGTAGGACCGGGCCCAATCTTGGAGGAATCGTGGTAGACGAGTTGGCATATGCAAGCTTGGGTGCTACATATGCAGTGTGGATAGGGATCCTCAGCTGAGTATCATTTATCCGGATTAACGTTGCTCCTCGGTTATGGAGACTTGGTCACTGACTGTCAACGGAGAGTGGTTCTCAACTAGGTATGTTTTGAAAAGTAAAATGAATCATGAACAATGAAGAATTGAGGAATACTTGAATCTTTCCAAAAATAGAACAAGGTTTGCGAAACACTTTTCTGCAAAATACTTGATATTGCTTAAGCCTTACCTTGACTACCCTAAGCCTCTCATTCCTGAGTCTTCTCCCCTTTTCTTTAGTCGGGTAAGTCTTGTTGAGTACCCCAGTACTCAGGGTTTGTTACCCATGTTGCAGGTATGACTGAGTCCCCGATGTGTCTTGCACCCTGCTGCATGACCATCGTCCAGGAAAAGGCCGATGAGGCCGAAGAATAGTTGTGCACCCTCGGGCTGGGTGTTTGCAAGTATCTTTATTTCGTTGTACTCCGCTACGCTGCCTATTTCTATTTCTAATTTCTATTTTCCGAACTTGGTTTGTAATAACTGCACCTTTAATCTTATTTGGAAACTCGGTTTGTAAAACTAATGTTATTTAAGTCTTCCGCTCTGTATTCCGATGTTATTTGTAAAAGTATCCAAGTATTGTAACCGAATGGTGAGATGATCCTGCGGACAATGGGCGCTGATGCAGCCCGGTGACGAACAGTCTTAATCACACGGAACATCAGTTCGGCTGTCAGTGGATGACAGGGACCGGTGGGCCATGGGATTAGGGCCGTTACGTTACACGCCACCGCCACCAGCGCAACCAGCACCGGTCTTGGCTTGGTCGAGCCGGCGGCATGCGCGACTGATAGAGGGAGCACCACCATTTATATATATTGTTATTACAGAGAATGGTTGGAGGTGGGGGCGAGTTGTTGGGCTGCATCGCAGGCTCGTGGACCACCATCGACACCTATAGATGTCCAACGGACCATGCCGGGCCGGCCCGGCCCGACGTCGCACCATGGCGGCCCAGTGGGGGTCGGGCCGCCACGGGCCGTGCCGCTACGGGCCACGGGCCAGGGGAGCGGCCCAAGGCACGGCCCGCGGGCCATTTTTCGGGGTGTGCCGGCCCATGGCCCGTCAGTTAAAAAAGCCCACAAAAATCTATATCATTTTACAAAAGTGTTGAAATAATTTATCATTTTTAACTGAGTGTTAATCAATTCAATAGTATAATACTCCCTCCGTCCATCAATCTACCGTTTAAGCCTTAGGCCCAGAGACCAACAAGAACACATGGCACGTTGTTTACAATAAATCGTTGTGATCCAATTAATGTGTATGCGTCCATGCAACCAAGGAGCGTCCACGGTGGCCCAGGTCCTCCGCGGAGACGAGGGCATGCAACCAAAGAGCAGACAACCATAAATTCGTACAATGCATCCGAGGAGTCGTGTGCATGTGAAACGCACGTATACCACCTCACACGATGAAGACTATTACAAAAAAAAATTGCTTACATGACGGAGACTAATAGACGGAGGGAGTACTAAACAACACGTCCGCGTGGACGGACGCCCTGTACCGAGTATTACCATATTTCTTTTGATATCTTCTTTTGTTCCAATCTTTCTCTTATTTTCCCGTTCATTCCATAGATGTCAAAATATCATAATATAATCAGCACATAAATAAATATTTATATATTGTAAAAAACGAATCGATCTAATTCTTTGGATGGAAAAAGAATTACTGGCGAGAGGGGGGCGCGGGATGCCGCACAGAGTGCCGGCAGCGGGTCGTAACTTGCAGGTAACGATGGCTGGGTCTGGGAACAACGAAAGGTTTTTCTATTGGTCGTTACACATCTACAAAGTAGACAAAAAGACTACTGAATCCAATTTTTGTTAAATAGAGTTTGGTTGAGATGCTTAGCACTTGTTGGAAGTGTGTAAAAGAGGTTTGGTGCTCAATTCATGGAAAGAATTTTTTTTCCTATTTGTTACATACTAGCACAATATGCCCGTGCGTTGCAACGGGAGAGAAAAACACAAATACAAAGACATAAATATATTATAATTTTATTTTTTACACTATTCATATGGTCTTAGCATAGTTTTGTGGCGTGGGTAGTCGGGTCCGCTTCTCGTCATAGATATTGAGCAGCCCATTATCTCGGAGTGTAGCTAGTAGACCAAGGTGAAGCACTGAGTAAGTTGATGATAGTAAAGGGCAAGAGAATGTTGATCTTCTCATTGATGTGAGTGTCTGACGTCAAGAAGCTTGCTGACCAAGCATCCTCACTATCGCCGTTGTAGCTGCCCCCAAGTGTTGCTGCCGGTGAGCTCACCGACAGCGCATCAATGATTTAACATATCCAAATAGGTGAAAGTAAATATGTCCGTGTGTTGCAACGGAATACATAACTTGTGCTGTTATATAGAGAATTTGTGATTTATATATAGATTTATTAAAAATTATGTCACTTTAATTTATCTTAGAATTATACAAGCAAGATACATGTTTTCTAATTTATAGAAACACATCTTGCTGTGTTATTTATTCCAATTCATTTTGGAATTAGACTTCAATAAACAGTTGAATAGGTTGGGGTGCATGGAAGAGTAATGTGTTCTAATTCGATCAGATTTTACACCATGTCAGCATAGACTTTTTTCATGTACGTAGATATTAAAAGATCAACATTCAGGTTACGTGCATTTGAATGGAGCTCATGGTAAATTTTGCCTTCCTCTCTTCTTTTTCTCTCTTCTTTTGTTTCCTTTCCTCTCTTATGATTGTCAAGGAGGAATTTTATTCTGGACACTGACGCAACTCATTGTAAGTAGCATTCAACGCCTAGACTCAGGAGTAGGAACGTGACATTATTACAGAATATATGTCAGATTATTCTAATATATGCAATACTGTATTTTCAGTCTTATTTATTCTTTTTTTATCTTGCCGGCTATAAGAGTGTTTTTATTCTAATATATGCAATACCACATTTTTGTAGTCTTTTTATTTATTTATTTTACCGTGCAAACCACAAGAGTGTTTTCAACTTTTCATGAACAAAGTTTGAAAGTGTTATTGATGTCAGAAAAAACTTTATCAAACATCACAAAAGATTGAACGTTGTGGTGGTAAGCCTGTAATACTTGGCCCCCTAAGACCAGGGTTCGAAGAATCCCTTCCTCATGTTTATAGTGGCATTATTATTTTGCTCAGGTGGTGGTTCGAGTGGGCCGCGGGTGGGCCAGACGTGGGTGGCTCGAGTGGGCTGTTTCTTCCGCTGCACGGTGGTGGACCGGGGAGGGTAATATTTTTTATTGTCCACTAGTAAGAATTTTTTTTTAGTTCAAATGCATGTAATATTTTTTCTAAAAATAACACAAGCTCACGTGGTGGTTCGAGTGGGCCGGACGTGGCTGGCTCGAGTGGGCTGTTTCTTCCGCTGCACACGTGGTGGACCGATGGCTTGAGGCGATCGGGGAGATCGGTGGGCAGGAGTTGCTGATCGGGCCGGGGCAGGTGATGCGGACCGGTGGGGAGAAATTTTGCCTCTTTATTATTATTAGGTAGGTATAGATATACGGCAGCACCATGGGTAATATTTTTTATTGTCCACTAGTAAGAAAAATTCTTTTTTTATTTTTAGTTCAAATGCATGTAATATTTTTTTCTAAAAATAACACAACATATAGCTAAACACATTAATTATAAATGCTGAGCATCTCCAAGAGTATCCTCAATTTTCTTCTCCAAAACACTATGTTTTCCAACTCCTAAAGAGATATTGGAAGAAAAAAACAAGCCCATCTCCAATAGTATCCAATATTACACTTCTCAAAAATTAAAATTTGATCCCGCTTGAGTTTTCTCGCTACGACAATTCTTTCGTTCTTTGACGCCGGCAACCAGCAGTCATGCGCGTGCACCTGCTAGGCCATCACCAACAGGCATGCAGGCACATGCTAGATGGCCACAAGGAATCAGCATAGTAGCCATACAAGCCCCTGTTGTTCCTCTCCATCAGCCATTACCTGTCGCCGGCCACTAAACCACCCATGGAGGCTGCCGACACCAAGGCCAAAGACTCCCTGGAGCCGGGGTCGTCCCCGTAGTGCAGCAGCAAGTCGGCGTGGCGCTGTTTCTCATATGAGGAGGTCCACCGCACCACAGATGGCTTCCACAAGCGCAACCTGGTGGGAAGGGTCCTTGGACGTGTACCACGGCGAGCTCCCGGACTGTCGCATCGTGGCCGTGAAGCACCTGCTGGGTGCGTCGGCGTGTGAGCGCCGAGAGCGGGACTTCCTGGTGGAGGAGAAGGCGGACGAACATAAATCCACGGCAAACCTCTTTCTGCGCGACACGAGTCCTCATAAAGTTACGCACGATGGAGGAGTTTTTAGCAAGTCCTAAAAGATTGGGAGGATGGATTAGAAGTTGTTGGAGATGAGTTTTTTCAATCTTGCTAATAAACACGGATTGAGAGTAGATTTAGGATACTCTTGGAGATGCTCTAATAAGTGCACATCTCATTTATCAATAAGTAAACCTTTTAAAGTTTGATGAAATATATAGAAAATAATATCAAAATTTGTATCTATAACTAAGTTTATTATTTATTATGCAAATAAATTCCAAATCTACTAGGATATATTATACATCATTGATATAGTTAAAATGTGATAGTTTACCTACTCCAACCAAACAAGTGGGTGGTGTCCACGTATGATGTTGGTTGCTATAAAACCTATCTGATGCAATGAAAAAATTCTTCGATGCAATATAGTCAGATCTTTTGCAACGCATAACAAGACTAAGACAACAAAGTTTCATGGTGGCCATATTAATGGGTAATTGCAACTAAAACTTTTTTGGATGCAATATAGCCAGAGCTATTGCAATGATAGGACAAGATTGAGGCAACCTAATTACATCGTGGCGATAAGCGCAAGTACTTACAACTAACTTTATACTAGTGGCAACAAGACCTAGCTATCACAACACTAAATCAATATTATCACAACTCAAAACAAGTTGTTGCATTAGGAAACCATACTCGCAACAACTTTTTTCTATCGTGGCATTAGCACCTATCTCTTGCAACAGAGTTGATGACTAAGACAACCCACAATTGTTGTGGCCATAAAGCCCACATATTGTAACACCCTGATTTAAATTTTCCCCAATTTGATTAAAGAAATTAGAAATTAAATAGGTTGGCCTGTTTATTAGAGGAGGAAAATAAAATTTATATATCATCTTCATGTTGCATTCATGCCATTGCATATTTTTATTGAGTGGAAAATAAATTTATTAAACCCGTATAGGGCGTATCGGATTTATTCTATTTAGAAAAGAAAAAAAAATATTTATGAAAGTCTTCCAAAATTTAAACTCCAAACTTTATTTTCAAAACCTAGTGAAAATATTTACAAAGTGTTTCAAAGTGCTTTTGATTTCAAAAGAAGTTTGATTTGAAAGGAATTTACAAAAGTTTGTAAAGTTTGAAGAGAAAAAAAAGAAAGGAAAAGGAAACAGGCCTCTTATTCCCATCTGTCTTTAGCCCAACCGGCTCTCTCTCTCCCCTTCGCGCGCGGCCCACCCCACTCGCGGCCTGCCCCCACCATCCGGCCCAGCTTCTCCTCCCTCCCTCCAGCCGCAGGCCACACCCCTTCTCTCCCCACTCGGCCCAGCCGAGCTCCCTCGCCCAAGCCCAGCGGCCACCCCGCTCCCCTCCTCCTCGGCCCAGCACCGGCTCGCGTCCTCCTCCCCGCGCGCGCGCAACTCCGCGCGGCCCAGGCGCCACCTCCCCCGCCCATTTCCTCTCTCAGCCGCTGACGCCTGGGACCCACTGGTCAGCTCCCTCCCTAACCTTCTTCTGCCCTTCACGCTACGAAGCCGCACACGGACTATCCTTTGGGATCGATCTGCACCAGCCGCCACCCCTCCTAACCCCTCTCCCTACAAGTACGTAGACACCCCGACCCCCGCCGCCTCCACGGAGCCCTCACCGAACCCTCGCGCTGCATCCAGAGACCCCGCTGCCGCTTCTGCCATTACGGAAGCTCTGCCGAGCTCCCTGCCGCACCGAGAAGGCCACCCCCGGCACCTCTCCGACCTCCGCTGAAGTCGACGGAGTCGCGCCGCATCCGTTGGACCCGTTTTCGGTGAACAACGACACCAGGGAGGCACAGTAGCGAGCTCGCCGGCGTAACCGAGCAATCTCCGCTGCGGTCTCCCTACCCCGGCCCCAACCGACGTCACCAACTCCACCTCCGACCTCGCGGTGAGCTCCGCATCTAAACCCTACCCTCACCGTTACCTCTACCGGCCTCTAGGGCACCTCCCGAGCGACCTCTGGTGGCTGCCCTTGGCGCACCGCCGAGGACAGCGCCACCCGGCCGCCGTCTCCGTGACTAGCACCCCTGCGCCATCCGATCTCACACAGGCGGCTCAGATTAGATGGAAACGCCGAACCGGTATGCGCCGGTTACGCAGAGGCATGGACGCAGTCCACAGGTGCCGCGTCAGCGGTCCACCAGCCGCGTGGCACACCGCACCACTCACACGCCGCCACATGTCACCACGTCGGATCCACGCCAGCAGCCGCGTCGCACCGAGTCACTTTTGCTAAAGAAACACTGAAGTCTTCCGAAACCAACCCGCAATCCAGAGTTCCTGTGCGCTGAGTCTAGGGAGATTTTCATCCTAGCCCTTGTCCTTCCTAGAAAATAAGGCGTGGTCCCCGCGCCATCTCACACGGGCTCGCCTGCGTGGCACGCCGGATCCAGTTTGGTTTCGCCACGTGGCGCCACGTAGCGCAACGCCATGTCCACGCGGACGGCTCTGGCTGTTTTGCACTTTGGCCCCTTCATTCTTCTCGAATCAATCCGCGCTCCATCCGCATAGTAATCTGAGTCAGCCGAACATTGGCATCCTAACCCCTGCATTCTCATCTAAATGAGGCCGGGTCCAAGCGCCTTTTTATTTCTGGTTTTATTTATTTAAAATACCAAAATGAGTTCAAATCATTTACAGTTTTGCCACTGAGATTCAAAAGCTCATAACTTGCTCATTTTAACTCCGATTCGACCCATTCAACTTGCGTTAGATTCATAATTTTGTTCTCTATGTAGTAGGTCTATTAGTTTACTATTTTGGTACTGTTTGTTGTACTGTTATTTTTTTTGTTCTATTGTGCCCTGTTTGATGGTTGATCCAGAGAGTGCGGAGTTCGAGGACGCTCCAGATTTTCCATGTGATCCAGTTGATTCGACCCAGCCCGCAGGCAAGTGTTCTTGAACATCTTGCACCTATGATTTATTTTACTTTTGGTATTAGAGTAGTTAGATCCTATAGATGCATGCTGTGTCTAAATTTGAATCCCATGTTATGGTTTACTAGAATTTGTATATATTATCCTTACCGCCTGTTTTGGGATGTCCGGGTAGATGTCGTTGCTTAGCCCTGCAGTCATGGATGGGATGAGAGTTAAATGTTAATAATCTTGATTAATGATCTATGAAACAATGTGGACATGGTAATTTTTGTAGTAACATGGTTATTAGGAAAATCCGGCAGGATGGACCCGTATTGGTGGTTTTGTGCCGTGGGATTCGGCAGCTGGTTTTGGTTTTTGGTTCTGGGTTTGTGCTAGATTTATCCTGCCTGGATCCCTAGGACCCGGTTCTTGGACAACTAACCCGGCAAAACAGGGCAACCATGAGATCTGGATGGGCTGGACCTGGCTAATTAATTAGTTTCCTCTAAGTTATGCTACACGGGGGTTGTATAGTGGCTCAAGAGGGGTCCCTTGGGGTTGTTGACTTATGGACAGGGGAGAAACCTTAGAGTACGTGTAACACAGGCTTGGAGGGCCTTTGTAAAGGCCTTGCAGTGCAACCCGCTATGCACCTTGGCAGTGTTTAGCGTGACGGGTAATGCACGACTCATGGGTAACGATGTGCAACCTCTGCAGAGTGTAAAACTGGTATATCAGCTGTGCTCACGGTCACGAGCGGGCTTGGACTTCTTCGAGATTAGTTGGTTACTGGTTACTGGTTCGGGTCATCTGATGGACTTCAGGTGCGGTTGCCTGATGGACTTCAGGTGTGGGTGCTTGGTGCGAATCCAAGTACGGTTGCTTGGTGTGACTCCAAGTGTTGGTTGCTCGGTGTGACTCCGAGTGTGGTCTTGCTCGGTGCGACTCCGAGTGTTGTTATTTTTCTACAGTGTCTGTGTCTATAACCTAGTAAATAGGTGCATAGGATTAATAGGATCAATAGGATGTGTCGCTTTAGGCGCGTGAGTCAAACTGTGTCAGCCTACCTTTGTTATAAGCCTCATAAGCATATATTTCCTACACTTGTGGAGTACATTTCGATGTACTCACCCTTCCTCTTTGTCCCCCTGCTGCCCCACCCAGACACTGGAGACTACGCCTACGAGGAGCCGGAGTACCCAGAGGATGGTGGCTACGACCCTGACGACCTGTACTAGGATGGCGCTACCCCCGATCGACTTTCCTGTGGAGATGGAGTCCAGATTTCCGCGTCTTCTTCAGAGTCTTCATAGGAGTCCGTTATCATGAGAGTCTGTACTTTTCCTTCAGACCCGAGGGTCATTTATGTAATAAAGTTCGATATTATTAATAAAGCATTGTTTTGATATTTACTATGATGTCGATATATGTATGAAAATTGATCCTGGCATACATATATTGTGCTCCAATTTTGTTCTTAAAATTGGGGTGTGACACATATCGCTACCAATTTTGATGTTAGTTGCCATAGAACTTTATATTGCAACCAAATGTATGGTGTTGCCACAACAAGTGGTGCTATAAGGGTCAAATCCTTGTAGTGTCCTTGAGAGCAATCTGATGGTACCCTGAGTAACAATCCAGAAAGAATAATAGAGCAGAACCTGCGGTGGCATCAACTATTTGATCTATCCTCGGTAACCTGAAGGGATCCTTTGGACAATGCTTATTGATGTCTGTGTAGTCGACACAGATGCGTCACTCTTCGGAGTTCTTCTTCTTTACTAGTACTAGGTTAGCTAACCACCCGGGGTGGAGAATTTTCTGATGAACCCAGCAGTGAGTAGTTTAGCTATTTCCTTTTTGATTGCCTCTTTCTTCTCTGGTGAGAATCATCGTAGTCTCTGCTTGAGGGGTCAGGAACCCTCTTTTAATTCTAACTTGTGCTCAGCGAAGTCCCTTGGAACACCTGGCATGTCAGCCGGCTTCCAAGCAAATATATCTTTGTTTGCTCTGAGGAACTTAGTGAGCGCGAGTTCCTATTCTTCGGATAGGTGAGCACTGATAACCGCCGTCTCTGAGGGATCACCGGTTTCCATGTTGATAGTTTTTGTAGAAACTTCTACTGAGGGTTGGATAGTACCCGCCTTCTTGGTTGGGATTTCTGAATCTCCAGGTTCGGCGTTATGTACCATTTGCGCGAGTTCCTGTACTTCCAGGGTGAGTTAAGCTTTTTTGGCTATTTGAACAGCTTCTGTGTCACAGTCGAAGAACTGCTTTAAGTCGCCTTTGAAAGTTAGAATTCCCTTAGGACACAACATCTTCAGCAGAAGGTATGGATGGTGTGGTACTGCCATAAACTTGGCGATTGCTGGCCGTCCAAATATGGCGTGGTATGATGACTCGAAGTCTGCTACCTCGAAACTAATGTATTCTGTTCGATAGTTGGTCTGAGTCCCAAAAGTGACGGGCAATATTATCCTCCCGAGTGGTATAACCGCTTTTTCGGGTACTATACCGTAAAAGGGGGCGTTTGATGGTGTAAGTTGAGTTGCTAGGTCTAAGTTCATCTTGCGTAGGGTACTTGCGAAGATGACGTTGAGTCCTGCTTCTCCATCAATGAGTACTCTTACCAATTTGAACCCGGCGACCATAGGATCCAGTACTAGCGGGTAATGACCTGCATTTGAGACGCTGGTCCATTGGTCTGCTCGAGAGAAATTGATCGGATGCTCAGACCAATCAAGGTATCTGGGGGTTGTGGGTTCGGTTGACATGATTTTCCGCAAGGAATGCTTCTAAAGGTGGTTGTTATCACTGGTGGTGACTCCCCCAAATATAACATTGATGGTACCTTTGGGGCGTTGGAAACCACCGGCGTCCTGCTGAGGGTCTTCGACTACTTTCTTCCCCTTGTCTTTTTTTATTTTTGTTGAAGTCGAAATTCAGACCTCGCTCTTTAAGTTGTCGACAATGCCTAGCCTCGTGTCCTCCTTTTGGATGGAAGGGACATGGGCCGTCTTGGAGGTCGTCGAAGCTTGAAGGTTTGTTCCCTTTCTTCTGAGGTTCCATGGCTGCAACAGTGTTGTCCTCGGTTCTTTTGCGGGTGTTTAGCTGAGCAGTCTGGATTCCTCTCTAGTTATTTCCTCGATCACCCTGTGTGTTCCTCTCGGGGAAGCGCTCCTCTCTTCGTTCTTCTGTTGCCATTATGGAGTTTACGACCCGATGGAACTCGTCGGTGGTGCTCGGGTCATGCTTGATGAAATCCTTGTAATTGTACCTTTCGCAAATTCCATTGCTGAAAAGGTCGATTACTTCTCTATCTATTATGTCTGAGACTGTGGAGTGGATCTCGGAGAAGCGTGTGTAGTATTCCCACATTGTCTCATTTTTTTGCTGCTTGCAGGTTCTAAGCTTAGTCCGAGGGTCTGATCTCTCTGGGACACCCGCAAAGTTATTAATGAAAATGCGGTGAAGTTGTTCCCAGGAGTCAATGGACTCGGGCTCAAGTCTGTCGAAGCATGCAAGAGGCATTGTCTCTAGAGCCATGGGGAGAAATAATGCTTTGACATCATTGCTTCCTCCTGCTAACTCGAGTGCTTGAGCATACAGCCTGAGCCACCGTTTAGGTTCTGTTTTTCCGTCATACTTGGAGTAGTTCTCGGGCTTGAACTTTCGTTGAAACGGGACTGCTAAGAGCCTCTAGGAAAAACAAGGGAAGCGATCAACTGCGTCGGATGCTAAGATGTCGATTCCTCGATATGATGATTCAGCTCCTCCTTCGGCTTGGTCAGGGACTCGGTTGCCTAGATGACTCCTGGCCGGGACTCGGTCAAGTCGCTCATGAACAGGTCGCTTCTGGCTTGGATGAGATGAGTCTTGATCATTGTTGGTAGTTCTTAGCTACACTAAAGATAGAGCTAGGCAACTATCCCCGGTAATGGCCCAGGAATGCTTGTTGGCACTTGCTAACGTTGTTACTAGGAGTAGACTATGGAGTCTATCCCCGGCAACGGCGTCAGAAATGCTTGAAGCAAGACCGGTCACTATAACTAAAGGAGTGGAGCTAAAGCAGCTATCTACTAATGCCAAGCGGGGTTGTCAATCCCGACACTAGTAGGAGCTAGCTAGAGAGATTGCAATCTACCAGGAGGAGATTCTGCAAGCGCACAGAACTATCATAGTAGCACTTCGCCTGGGAGTACCAGGTGTCGATTTATTTGATCCCAAGGGAAGGCTAGGGTGGTGTATGAGTTGAGTCAAGGACGAGATGAGAGTTGAAGAAAAGAGAAAAGGGAAAAGGGGAGAAGGGATCGAGGAGATGAAAGGCTAGAAAGAATATATGGGTGTATAGGTATGGATGAAATGGATGGCTAAGGTAAGGTGGTTGGATAGGTGGTTATGGGGTAACTAAGGGTAACTAAAGATAACTACTCCTAGATAACCACAGAGGAAGATAACTACAAAGCAAGATAGTTTACGAAGCAAGGCAGGCAAAAGTCAATAAAGTAACTAGGTTAAGTAAAGTTTTATTCCTATTTTGTCATGTATCGAGGCGTACTAGCCTTTACCACTTACTTAGGTTGAACGCTAGCACAACGAGCCTTACTGTTAAACTGGGGCAACTACGTGGTGGAATTTAAGGCGCACAGGGCTGTCACCACCTGCTTGCTACCACAGCTATCCGGGGGTCCAGCCGTATCTGAAGGTAAGTCTATAACTAAGCACCACGCTTAACTATATTCTAACTATCTCTACCCTAGCTTTGAATTGAGACACCCTTGCGAACGTCAGAGCAAACACTTGACTTAATAAGATAAACACTAAACTAACTAAGCAACCTATTGGCCAAGATCAAACACTAAGCTCACTAGAGATTAACTACTATGGCTAAGTGAATTGAACTGTAGGATAGCTAGGCACTCAAGCAATCAATCAAGTATACCACTCAATACTGATAAGTAGAATAAAGTAATACTTGAAATGATGAACTAGAATATAGTAAAGTGCTTGAGATACAAGAGCAAAACCTGAACTGGAGATGAAGGAAGACTCTTCCCAACTCCATAACCGATCACTCGCACGCCTCTACTCTTGAGCTAAGCCTTGAGCAGCGCTACCGCGAGGGCAAAGATGCCTTGCTCTACTAGCTACCTACTTGCCTAAGCTCTCTGAGCTCTCACTTGCTTGCTTCTACTTGCTTTTGTGTTGCTTTCTCTTGGATGGTACTGATGCCTCAGGGGGGTATTTATAGTCTTGAGGAGTGAGGGGGGTACTTATAGGGGGCAGCCAACCGACCTAGGGTTAGGTGAGGTGGCGGGCGCCACCCCCTACTGGCGGCCGCTAGTCTCCTGGCCGCTGGATGCTTCGTTGTTGATCCTACGGCCTCCAGGTCATTGTCCAAGGCGGTTTGGTGGTCGGTTGCATGTCCTAGCAACCGCCATTCAGCCTTGATCCATGCCACTTCATCCTGAGCCATCCGATGCCACTGACCTAGTGACCAAGGGCCAAGATTTGGCCTTGGGGAGGTCACACGGATCGGTGACGTGGCAGGGAGTGGAACTTGGGCCAACCCAAGTGGCGGGCGCCACTTAGAGGTGGCGGGCGCCACCTAGGGGTGGCGGGCGCCACCCCTCTTATGCCCATTTGGGGCCTGCTGAGTGGGCTTGGCCTCTAGTGGGTCCATATGTCCAAATTTGGTTCAAATCCTGCATTCAAATAAAATTCTATGGACATGTGGAATTTGGTTAGTTTGAAACCTATTTGACTACATTTCATGCTAACCTGTTGCTAGTCCTCGAGCAACAATGCGGTTTAAGCATTGAGCATGAAATGGATAGCAACTTAAGATGTCTGCAAGTGCATATTGTATAGTGAGAAATAACTTAGCATATATCATTAATCATAGCAATGTGGGGCTTATAGCTTTTCACTTCAAACATGCAAGAATGAAATAAAGTAGTAGATATGAAACCTTTATCTTGCTTAGGTTTGACTAGGATTCTGTCTGGAGATTTGTTTAAGGTTTTCAAAAGATTCACTCAGTCACTCAGTGGTGTTTAAATCCTCACTTAGGCCAAAATCTAGCCTCTCCTATTTCTAAAGAATGATATGTGGAGTTATAGGAAGGCTAAGATCCATGAGCAAATTGCCTGAAGTTTATTGGTAAGCTAGACACTCAGATCATAAGGAGCAACAAATCATAAAAATTGATCAAGATGTGCATGTGTGGTTATGTGGAAGTGTATAGAGAGATATTTCATAATCCTTCCTAGTTAATTTCTGGGGTCTATAGCTAATGATAATTCTCTCTCTCTTTTTTTGGATACATAGTGAGTAGACAAAAGATGTGTCGTCACATTTTCTTAGGACATAGTCCTCTCTTGAGCTACTTTGCTCACTTTTTTTTTCTTCAGGACATACTCCTTTCTTGAGCTACTTTGCTCATTTTTTCTCTCTCTCTTTTAGCTCTAGATTTCCCCAGACATCTATAGGAAAGGATTTTTGAAATGAAAAAGGGGAAGAGGGAGAAATGCTTATTCCCAGGGTAGGAATAAGCATAAGGCTAGCAATGGGATATTTGGTAGGGTATTGCATATCTCCGGTGTAGAGAATAAGCAATTTATTTGGTGGTTGCAAACTTCCAAAGTGGAAAGTAGGCAAATTATGGTGGGTGTGCATGAATCTTGATTCAAAAGATATGATAACCTTCTCTACTAAGATCTATGAGGTCTAACAAAGCTCAACACAAACAAAGCTCTTTGTAGTTTTGACTAATGACTAACAAATATTTGGCTCGTGGTGGGATGGAATAAAATCTAGGAGGAACTTTTAGCAAGCTTTTCATAATTTTTAAAAGAAATCCTCCAGCTTAAGTCCTAATTTCACCTTAGCAAGTTTAAAGAATTACTCCATTTCTTACTAACGTTATTCACTAAGCATGATTTCAGTTTAAGCATGTGCAACCCACAAAAGCTACAACTTAGATAAGACCAGTTATTCAAACCATAACAATAGCATTTGCATGACATATTTTAAATCTTATTCAGGTTTCAACTTGTTTAAGCAGATTTTATCAATTTTATTCATGGAATGGTTATTTAGGCAAGCATGTGACATTCAAAAGATATAGAATTTAAGAACTGAATGTAATGTGTAGGCTTGAGACATACCTTATCGGAGCGGGAGTCTCCCCCAAGCTGGCTTCTTGCTTGGTGAAGGGTCTTCTTCTTTCTCGGTCGGAGCTCTTGTTCTCATTTTATTAAAAGGGAAACTATCTAATGTTGTGAAAAGGGAAACTATACTATTATGATATTTTATTATTCCAACTAAGTTAACATATTCCTATGCATATAACTAATGATAACTGATTTTTTAGTTACATGCATGACATATGTTATTTATTCAAAAAGGGAAATTTGAAGGAAAAAATTTAAAGTAAAACCATACCTTAGGTCCATGGAGTTTCATCCTTATCGGGTGGATCTTCTTCCTTGGGCACTTCTTCTCTTAGTACTCCATATGGTTCTTCTTCTTTTGGCACCTCTCCCTTGTTATGTGAATTACACAACTCAGGAGGAGGTGGTTCTTTCTTTCTGCTCCACCTTGTTCTTGGGCGCCTCTTCTTGGTACGAACGGGCTTTGCATCCTGCATGTTAGCGACATATGCGGGACCTCGGGAGAAAGAGAATATTTCCTTCCTCCCTCCTAATGTCATTTGAATTTTACCACTTCCCACATATATGCAGGCATCAACAGTGTTCAAGAAGGGTCTACCTAAGATTAGAGGCACATCTTTCCTATTTCCCATATCTAGTATTATGAAATCAGTAGGAACATAGGAGCCTCTAATATGAACAGGTAAATCATTAACTATTCCTTCTACATAGCAAGTGGATTGATCAGCTAGCACAACATAGGCAGATGTGGATGACATGGGTGGAAAGAACAAGTTTTCATAGAAATCTTTAGATAAAATGTTCACACTCGATCCTAAATCACACATGGCATTTTTAAAGATTTCACCAAAGATTGAGCATCTAATTATGGGACTACCAGGATCTCCCTTTTTAACAGTCATGGTTTGATCTTCATAATAGTTAAAATGTTTTATTTCAACCATATTTGCAGTTTCCATGTCAGGTTTAGCAGGAATTTTGCCAGTTTCAAAAGATGGTATGATAGCAGCAAGTTGAGCTAATTGGGTTTCTAACATCCTATTAAAGCTAAGTTGATTTTTCAGAGCAGATGAGAAATCTTCCAATTTAGCATTTATATTCTCAAGGGCTTTATCATTCGACATTAATTTCTTATTCAAGAAATCAGTAGTTCTACCTTGTGAGTAAACTAAGTTTTTCAAGAATGAGAGACTATCAGAATTATGAAAATTAGAGCGGGGGAATGAATTGTTACCTTGAGAGTTTGCAGACGGATTCCATCCTTGATTCTGTTGACGGAAACCGTTACTGTTGTTGATGAAGTTCAAATCTTCATGTAGCTCGGGGCAGTGGCTCCCAGATTGTTCGGTTTCTCCACAGACTTCACAAGTCATGTAGGATTCCAGAGATTGGACACTCTCATGTTGGTTCATCTTCTCAAAGCTGTCCAACTTCTTTGCCAGCAGGTCCATCTTGGCAACGATCATGTCGGCCTCCTTAAGGAAATGCATACCTCGCTTACGGGGCTGTAGTCTTTCATCATTCCATCCTTGGTTTGACACCATCTTCTCTATGAGACCCTTAGCATCTGCAACATTCAGAGAAAAGAATGCACCGCCGGAGGCGACATCCAAATGGCTTCTAGAGAGTGGGGTTAGGCCATGGTAGAAGTTCTGGATCAATAGCCAGTCCTCCATACCGTGGTGCGGACAAGCAGCGACATACTCTTGCAACCTCTCCCAAGACTCGGGAATAGATTCCTCGGCTTGTTGCGTAAAGCTGGAGATTCTGTTGCGTAGAGCATTCGTCTTGCCCATCGGAAAGAATTTGGCAAGAAAAGCATTGGAACACTTGTCCCATGTGTCTACAGTGTTGCGATTGGTATAGAACCATTGCTTCGCTTTTCCTAGCAAAGAGAAAGGAAAGAGACGAAGACGGATGGCTTCTTGGGTTATCCCCTTAATGGTGAAGGTGCCGCAAATCTCCAAAAATTGTTTGAGGTGAGCATTGGCATCCTCATGAGCTTTGCCACAGAACGGGCTAGCTTGGACCATCGTGATCAGAGCCAGTTTCAACTCAAAATTGAGGTTGGCATCGATCGCGTCTGGTCCTATCGCTACATTAGCGGCAGAAGGAGCAGAAAACTCACGAATGGTCTTATTGGCCATCGTGAAGATAGAACGAGATAAGAAAGAAAGAAGTTGAAGAAGATGAAGGAAAAAGATAAGAAGAACTAAGGAAAGTAAGAATGGGGTAAGATGGGATTCGCTAAGCGGGAGCTTAAGCGAAGATAAATTCGACACGGACTCAACCGATACACCGATTGCCTTCCCCGGCAACGGCGCCAGAAATGCTTGTTGGTAGTTCTTAGCTACACTAAAGATAGAGCTAGGCAACTATCCCCGGTAACGTCCAAGGAATGCTTGTTGGCACTTGCTAACGTTGTTACTAGGAGTAGACTATGGAGTCTATCCCCGGCAACGGCGTCTGAAATGCTTGAAGCAAGACCGGTCACTATACCTAAAGGAGTGCAGCTAAAGCAGCTATCTACTATTGCCAAACGGGGTTGTCAATCCCGACACTAGTAGGAGCTAGCTAGAGAGATTGCAATCTACCAGGAGGAGATTCTGCAAGTGCACAGAACTATCGTAGTAGCACTTCGCCTGGGAGTACCAGGTGTCGATTTATTTGATCCCAAGGGAAGTCTAGGGTGGTGTATGAGTTGAGTCAAGGAGGGGATGAGAGTTGAAGAAAAGAGAAAAGGGAAAAGGGGAGAAGAGAGGAGATGAAAGGCTAGAAAGAATATATGGGTGTATAGGTAAGGATGAAATGGATGGCTAAGGTAAGGTGGATGGATAGGTGGTTATGGGGTAACTAAGGGTAACTAAAGATAACTAACTACTAACTAATAACTACTCCTAGATAACCATAGAGCAAGATAACTACGAAGCAAGATAGTTTACGAAGCAAGGCAGGCAAAAGTCAATAAAGTAACTAGGTTAAGTAAAGTTTTATTCCTATCTTGTCAAGTATCGAGGCGTACTAGCATTTACCACTTACTTAGGTTGAACGCTAGCACAACGAGCCTTACTGTTAAACTGGGCCAACTACGTGGTGGAATTCAAGGCGCATAGGGCTGTCACCACCTGCTTGCTACCACATCTATCCGGGGGTCCAGCCGTATCTGAAGGTAAGTCTATAACTAAGCACCACGCTTAACTATATTCTAACTATCTCTACCCTAGCTTTGAATAGAGACACCCTTGTGGACATCAGAGCAAACACTTGACTTAATAAGATAAACAATAAACTAACTAAGCAACCTATTGGCAAAGATCAAACACTAAGCTCACTAGAGATTAACTACTATGGCTAAGTGAATTGAACTGTAGGATAGCTAGGCACTCAAGCAATCAATCAAGTATACCACTCAATACTGATAAGTAGAATAAAGTAATTTTTGAAATGATGAACTAGAATATAGTAAAGTGCTTGAGATACAAGAGCAAAACCTGAACTGGAGATGAAGGAAGACTCTTCCCAGCTCCAGAACCGATCACTCGCACGCCTCTACTCTTGAGCTAAGCCTTGTGCAGCGCTACCGCGAGGGCAAAGATGCCTTGCTCTACTAGCTACCTACTTGCCTAAGCTCTCTGAGCTCTCACTTGCTTGCTTCTACTTGCTTTTGTGTTGCTTTCTCTGGGATGGTACTGATGCCTCAGGGGGGTATTTATAGTCTTGAGGAGTGAGGGGGGTACTTATAGGGGGCAGCCAACCGACCTAGGGTTAGGTGAGGTGGCGGGCGCCACCCCCTACTGCCGGCCGCTAGTCTCCTGGCCGCTGGATGCTTTGTTGTTGATCCTATGGCCTCCAGGTGGTTGTCCAAGGCGGTTTGGAGGTCGGTTGCATGTCCTAGCACCCGCCATTCAGCCTTGATCCACGCCACTTCATCCTGAGCCGTCTGATGCCACTGACCTAGTGACCAAGGGCCAAGATTTGGCCTTGGGGAGGTCACACGGATCGGTGACGTGGCAGGGAGTGGATCTTGGGCCTACCCAAGTGGCGGGCGCCACTTAGAGGTGGCGGGCGCCACCTAGGGGTGGCGGGCGCCACCCCCCTTAGGCCCAGTTGGGCCCTGCTGAGTGGGCTTGGCCTCTGGTGGGTCCATATGTCCAAATTTGTTTCAAATCCTGCATTCAAATAAAATTCTATGGACATGTGGAATTTGGTTAGTTTGAAACCTATTTGACTACATTTCATGCCTTTTTGGTGGATTTTAGGGTCAAATGTTGATTGTAAAACAGGTGTTTAAGGACCATCAACAATCATCAGCTAGGGACTCAAGGTTTCTACCTTTGAGTTGTAGCGCGGTAGTCTGAAGCATGATCAACCATCGTTCTTCATTAGGGGTTCGGTTGTCTTTGGCTCCCATCTCCGTAGCTAAAGCCATGATGTTTTGGTAGGGTGTCTGATATACCTTATGACCAGCGACCCACATGAATTCAGGTTCGAGGTAGCGTGAACAGTCAGCTAATCGTCGATTGTGATCATTCTGGGACTAGATCTCCTGATCACGCTGATTACGAGCTTGACATTCGGCTTCCTCTTCCAGACGCCTTTGACTATTATATTCTTCAAGTCGGGCTTGGTAGCGCTCCATAGCTTCCTTACGGTGAGTTGCTCGCCTTCTGCGAGCGTCTTTAGCTAGATTCTTCCTTAGTCTTTCTGCCTTTATAGTCTCGGTTTCACCGGATCCTTCTAGATCGTCATCAGATATCATACTCAAGGTTTCATCATCTCGGAAGACATCTGGAGGAGTCAGAGGTCGTAGAGATGACTGGTATCCTGCCATGAAGACTTCTTGAGTGTGGCCTTGATTTATTGATCCCTGTGTAACAGATTCCAAGGTAGAAGTGCTGGAGATTAGCTCTGTTGAGGTGCCATGCTCCTCAAAGAGGAGCTGATGTCCGTATTGATACGGGAGTTGTTGGTCGATTGTGCCAACCAACCTAGCCGGGGCTGGTTGTATTAGCCAATGGACGATGTTACCTTCCTCAGTTGAGCTGAAAATGAGTCCCTGCTGAGCTCCTGTCAGAGGGATCTGTTGAACCTTTTAGGAGTTTAATCCAATCAACTCTTGAAAGCTTTTGGCTGAGTTACACAGTCCAAAGGGGATACGGTGTCTGGAATCCGAGTCCTTTCCGAATTGAGAGTTCATATCCGGGTAGGAGTCGGATGACTCTGCCTGGTCCCCAGATTCTTGCGATTCTTGGATTGTGAGGTTTGCTAGGTCTTGGGCGAGATGATCTGTCTTTGGAGTAGCTTGCACTTCTGATTCAGTTTGGAGTTGTCGATGCAGCTTCCCTTGAACATCCACGATGCAAGTCCAGAAGCCAAAAACAAAAATTCATCCCGCCGAGAACATGTTGAAGTTGTTCGTCGAGCTCTTGACTGCGGAATCGTCGAGAGCCCCTACCTTGCGCGCCAGCTGTACGTGTTTGTTATCCGGCAACTCATCATGAGGATTCCCAGACAATTTGTTCGGTGGGGATCAACGTTCGTAGAACCCGACGAGTACACAGGGACAACGTGCGGATACATGGGTGTATGCCGACTCTCTGAGTGATGAGTGATTGTCAACTGGGATAATGTGCAGGTGTCGAGCACGGATATAGTGATCAGAGGCAAGGTGAAGGTCAAGTAGAGACGTGCCGTGCCGATGGACCGAGAGTGGCGAAGGGCGGATGTGAGGCTTGGACTGAGGGACCGGTGGCCTAAGGATCAGCTGTGGTGGCTGGCAGCCCGCGACAACAACGAGCAAAGACTTGCGGGCACGGTGTTGCTTGGGTCGAGGACCTGAGGACACGTGTCTGTGGACGGGGTGCACGGGCGGTGCATCCCCTCTACGGCTCGGTTTGGTGGTTGAGCCATGGAAAAACCACCGAGTGGACGGTTTCCAGGTTTGGGCCTCAAAACCTGGGCGCTGATGGTTTCCGAGTTTGGGCCAGAAAACTCGGGCTGAGGACAGTTTCTAGGTTTGGGCCTCAAAACCTGGGTGCTACGGGTTTCTGAGTTTGGGCCACAAAACTTAGGCGATGGACGGCTGGTTTCCCGGTTTGGGCCTCAAAACCAGGGATTGGTCATGAAGGCTGGTTTCCTGGTTTGGGCCTCAAAACCGGTGGCGATGTCCGGGAAAAGTACAAGCGGAGCGGTGGCGGCAATCGGTGAGGTTGCGTCGAGGCAACGCTACCAGGTGTGCGAGCGTGGCCGTCGGATCACCAGCATCTTCGAGTTGGTCTAGAATAACCCTAGGGTTTAGCTGGTTCGCTCTGTAATTAGAGAGGGGTAGAGTAGGAATTAGAATTAGGATAAGTAGAGGGAGACACCCTCCTCCCATTCTATCTCAGCCATTTGCTCTTTGCCTTCTAGGTTTTCCTGCTCTCCCAATCCCCTCCTGTAGCAACTGAGATCCGCAGAGAACCATACCTCTGTGTACTGGAGATTTTGAGGAAGTGAGGCCGTAATCTCACTGTTGTAGCGTGTGGTAGCCACACGGTTGCAGATCGATGTGTTGATTCGCGTTTTGATTCGTGTTCTTCGCGTTCTTCGTTTCTCTATGATTTTCCCGTCACTCGATCTCCCTCTCTACTGCGTCTTTGCGAAATCCGTTTGAATCATCTTGTTCTTTATAGTGAGGAGATCATTTCCACCGAAGGAATTCATCTAACTCCTCACGAACAAGTAGATCGGGTTGATTTCGTTTTCGTGGCACTTTTTCGTTCATATTCCTTCCCTTTTGATTTCCCGGTGTTTGAGTTGATTTGAGCGGATGATTTCTTGGGGATAGTCTCCTAACTACCTCATGATCATCTTCTCCAAGTTTGGGAACGTGGGATTGTGATTTGATTTGGATTTGAGAGGATTCGTGTGAAGGGCGATCAAAATCGCCCTCACTGGGTGGTCGCAGACAGTCCGCGGTTCCACCGGCGGACAATCCGCGCGTCGGGGGCAAGCCAGATCAGTGGCTGTGTCGTTCGAGTGTGTTGCTCAGTTTTGAACGGCGGACAGTCCGCAGTTCTAGGTCGCGGACAGTCCGGGCCTGAGCAGATCGAGTTCAGCAGCCTTGGTGTTTTGGAGTTTTTGCCGGCGGACAGTCCGCCCTTCTTCGCGGACAGTCCGGGAGTACCGCGGACAGTCTGGGACCGTACCCGCGGACAGTCCGGGAACTCACAGACTTGTGCTTTTGTGTGCAGTTGGTCTCCCGGCTTCCTCGATTGGTTTCCGGACTTCTCGTTTAGCCCTAGAGTTGACCAAGAAACCTCTCTACGCATCTTTGCTACTTGTTAGCACTGGTATTTGGGGATTTCTCGACGTAGCCTTCCATCTACGTTCGAGACTTTGTTTTTGGGGGTCGAACTTGTGCCGGTGCTTTTTGGTTCTTGGTTTGCTATTGCTTTGTGGTGCCTCGCTGTGATCCTAGGGATCATCCACCCTCTTCCAAAGGTCGTGGGCATCAAGGTTTCGATCGAAGCTTTTGGGGGTTGATTTGTGGGACAAAGGCCAAAGTTTCGAGACAAATTTTTGAGCTCCCATTCACCCCCCTCTGGTCACCTTGCTATTGCATTCTCGGTCCTTCACAGCGATTTATACTGGTTCAGGCCGCTCAATAGCGTAATACCTTACGTCCAGTGGTGGCGTGTGCCTTGTGTTATGATTCAAGATTCAATGATAGAGGTGTATGCCCGCTTCCCCTTATAAAATCGGGTGAAGCTTAGCATGTACCGAGTCCTAGTCGGTTACAACAAAGGAGTCATATTCTAATTACAAGACTTCCTTTCGAACTCGACTAAGTTACAATGAGAGTCCTAATCCATGTCCACTTCGTAGCATGTCTTCGGATCTTCTCGCGATGTCCAGGGCTGGTCCGAGTAATCATCTTCTGATGATGTCTCTAACATTCTGGTCCGTTAGTGGGCTTTTAGCACTTTCATTTCAGAAGGAACAGTGCCCCAAAACTCGCGCGGGATGGCCATTTTTCCACTGATGCACTGAAAAACTCGCAGTTGAATTTTTCACAATGGACACACCGAATCATCTCAGTTTGACCCAAAACTACAGTTTGGTGGGTTTTTGGCACTTTCATTTTCGAAGGAACGGTGCCGCAAGAATTGCGTGGGATGGCCGTCCCCTGATGCACCCAGAAACTCAGAGTTGATTTTTTCACAACGGACCCACCGAATCATCTCAATTTGACACAAAACTCATGTTTGGTGGGTTTTTGTTTCTTTCATTTCCAAAGTAACAGTGCTAAAAAACTTGCGCGGAATGGTTGTTTTCTCAACTGATGTACCGAAAAACTCGCAGTTCAATTTTTTGCAACGGACGCACCCAATCACCTTAGTTTGACCCAAATCTCATGTTTGGTGGAGTTTTGGCACTTTCATTTCCGAAGGAACGGTGCCCAAAATCTTGCGCGGGATGGCCATTTTTTGTACTGATGCACCAAAAAACTCGTAGTTGAATTTTTGGCAACGGACGCACCCACTGATCTCAGTTTGACGCAAAACTCATGTTTGGTGGGGTTTTAGCACTTTCATTTCAGAAGGAACGGTGCCCCAAAACTTGCGCGAGATGACCATTTTTCCACCGATGCACTGAAAAACTCACAGTTAAATTTTTGGTAACGGACGCACCCAATGATCTCAGTTCGACCCAAAACTCATGTTTAGTGGGTTTGTGGCACTTTCATTTCCGAAGGAATGGTGCCGCAAAACTCGCGCGAGATAGCAGTTTTTTCCACCGATGCACCCAAAAACTCACAGTTGAATTTTTCACAATAGACACACCGAATCATCTCAGTTTGACCCGAAACAACAGTTTGGGGGGTTTTTGGCACTTTCATTTCCGAAGTAACGGTGCCACAAAAATCGCGCGAGATGGCCGTTTTTCCACCGATGCACCAAAAAACTCTAAGTTGAATTTTTCACAATGGACACACCGAATCATCTAAGTTTGACCCCAAACTATAGTTTAGTGGGTTTCTGGCACTTTCATTTTTGAAGGAACGGTGCCGCAAAACTCACGCGGGATGGTTGTTTTTTGCACCGATGCATCGAAAAACTCGCAGTTTATTTTTTGGAAACGGACGCACCCAATGATCCTAATTTGTCCCAAAGCACATGTTTGGTGGGTTTTTGGCACTTTCATTTCCGAAGAACGGTGCCGCAAAACTTCGCTAGGATGGCCATTTTTTCCATTGATGCCGCAAAACTTTCATTTTCGAAGAACGGTGCCGAAAAACTCGCAGTTGAATTTTTGGCAATGGACGCACCCAATGATCTCAGTTTGAACCAAAACTCATGTTAGGTGTTTTTGGCACTTTCATTTCTGAAGGAATAGTGCCGCAAAACTCGCGCGGGATGGTCGTTTTAACCACTGATGAATAGAAAAATTCGCAGTTGAATTTTTTCCAACGGACACACCCAATCATCTCAGTTTGACCCAAAACTCATGTTTGGTGGGGTTTTGGCACATTCATTTCTGAAGGAACGGTGCCCCAAAACTCGCTCGGGATGGCCATTTTTCCACTGATGCACCGAAAAACTCGCAGTTGAATTTTTCACAACGGACACACCAAATCATCTCAGTTGGACCCAAAACTACAGTTTGGTGGGTTTTTGGCACATTCATTTTCGAAGGAACGGTGCCGCAAACCTCGCGCGGGATGGCTATTTTTTCCACCGATGCATCGAAAAACTCACAGTGGAATTTTTTTGCAACAGACGCACCTAATGATCTCTGTTTGTCCCAAAACACATGTTTGGTGGGTTTTTATCAGTTTCATTTCCGAAGAACAGTGCCGCAAAACTCACGCGGGATGACCATTTTTTTCACTAATGCATCGAAAAACTCGTAGTTGAATTTTTGGCAATAGATGCACCGAATCATCTTAGATTGACCCAAAACTCATGTTTGGTGGGTTTTTGGCAATTCTATTTCTTAAGAAACGGTGCTGCAAAACACATGTGGGATGGCCGTTTTTTCCATTGATTCACCGAAAAACTCGTAGTTCAATTTTTTGCAATTGACGCACCCAATGATCTCAGTGTGACTCAAAACTCATGTTTGGTGGGTTTTTGGCACATTCAGTTCCAAAGGAACGGTGCCGCAAAACTTGCACGGGACGTCCATTTTTTCCACTGATGCACCAAAAAACTCTTAATTGAATTTTTGGCAACGGATGCACCCAATGATCTCAGTTTGACCCAGAACTCATGTTTGGTGGGTTTTTGGCAGTTTCATCTCCTAAGGAACGGTGCCGCAAAACTCGCGCGGGATGACCATTTTTTCCACCGATGCACCGACAAACTCGCAGTTGATTTTTTTGTAACGGAGGCACCCAATGATCTTAGTTTGACCTAAAACACATGTTTGGTGGGCTTTTGGCACTTTCATTTCCGAAGAACGGTGCCGCAAAACTCGCGCAGGATGGCCGTTTTTTCCTCTGATGCACCAAAAAACTCGCAGTTGAATTTTGTGCAATAGACGCACTCAATGATCTCAGTTTGGCCCAAAACTCATGTTTGGTGGGTTTTTGGCACTTTCATTTTTGAAGGAACGGTGCTGCAAAACTCGCGTGGGATGGCCGTTTTTTCCACTGATACACAAAAAAACTCGCAGTTAAATTTTTTGCAACAGACGCACCCAATGATGTCAGTTTGACCCAAAACTCATGTTTGGTGGGTTTTTTACACTTTCATTTATGAAGGAATGGTGCTGCAAAACTTGCGCGAGATGGCCATTTTTCCACTAATGCACAGAAAAACTTGCAGTTGAATTTTTTGCAACGGACGCACCCAATGATCTCAGTTTGTCCCAAAACACGTGTTTGGTGGGTTTTTGTCACTTTCATTTCCGAGGAACGGTGCCGCAAAACTCGGGCGGGATGACCATTTTTTCCACTAATGCACATAAAAACTTGCAGTTAAATATTTGGCAATAGAAGCACCGAATCATCTCAGTTTGACCCAAAACTCGTGTTTGGTGGGTTTTTGGCACTTCTATTTCTCAAGGAACGAAGCAAAAAAAACTCGCGCGGGATGACCATTTTTCCACTAATGCACCGAAAACTCGCAGTTGAATGTTTGGCAATAAAGCACCGAATCATCTCAGTTTGACCCAAAACTCATGTTTGGTGGGTTTTTGGCACTTGCATTTCTCGAAGAACGGTGCCGCAAAACTCACGTGGGATGGCCATTTTTTCCACTGATGCACTGAAAAACTTGTAGTTGAATTATTTACAACTGACGCACCCAATGATCTCTGTTTGACCCACTGATGCACCGAAAAACTCAGAGTTGATTTTTTTGCAACGGACACACACAATCATCTGTGTTTGACCCAAAACTCATGTTTGGTGGGGTTTTGGCACTTTCATTTCTGAAGGAGCAGTGCCCCAAAACTCGCGCGGGATGGCCATTTTTTCCACTGATGCACCAAAAAACTCGCAATAGAATTTTTGGCAATGGACGCACCCAATGATTGACCCAAAACTCATGTTTGGTGGGGCTTTGACTGTTTCGTTTCCTAAGGAACCGTGCCGCAAAACTCGCGCGGGGTGGCTGTTTTTTCCACCGATGCACCGACAAACTCTCAGTTGAATTTTTTGCAACGGACGCACCCAATGATCTTAGTTGGACCCAAAACAGATGTTTGGTGGGTTTTTGGCGCTTTCATTTCTGAATAACGGTGCTGCAAAACTCACGCAGGATGGCCATTTTTTCCACTGATGCACCAAAAAACTCGCAGTTGAATTTTTGGCAATGGACGCACCCAATGATCTCAGTTTGACCCAAAACTCATGTTTGGTGGGTTCTTGGCACTTTCATTTCCGAAGTAATGGTGCCGCAAAACTCGCGTGGGATGGCCATTTTTCCACTAATGCACCAAAAAACTCACCGTTGATTTTTTTTGCAACAGGCGCACCCAATGATCTCAGTTTAACCCAAAACTCATGTTTGGTGGGTTTTTTACACTTTCATTTATGAAGGAATGGTGCCGCAAAACTCGCGCGAGATGGCCATTTTTCCACCAATGCACCGAAAAACTCGCAGTTGAATTTTTTGCAACGGATGCACCCAATGATCTCAGTTTGGTGGGTTTTTGTCACTTTCATTTCCGAAGAACAGTGCCGCAAAACTCGCGCGGGATGACCATTTTTTCCACTAATGCACCGAAAAACTCGCAGTTGAATTTTTGGCAATAGACGCACTGAATCATCTCAGTTTGACCCAAAACTCATGTTTGGTGGGTTTTTGGCACTTTTATTTCTGAAGGAACGGTGCCGCAAAACTCACGTGGGATGACCGTTTTTTCACTGATGCACCGAAAAATTGGTAGTTGCATTTTTTGCAACTGACACACGCAATGATCTCAGTTTGACCCAAAACTCATGTTTGGTAGGTTTTTGGCACATTCATTTTCGAAGGAACGGTGCCACAAAACTTGCACAGGGATGGCCATTTTTCCACTGATGCACCAAAAAACTCGGAATTGGTGGGTTTTTGGCAGTTTCATTTCCTAAGGAATGGTGCCGCAAAACTCACGCGGGATGACCAGTTTGATAGGAGTATGGGTGTCCGGATCTTTCGGTGGAGAGGCATAACTTTGACTTAGACTGGAACGACATTCATGACCCGACTACAACCATCCAAGGATGCTGCGCCTTAGCAATTGATACAACAATTCCAGCGGTTGCTCGTGATCTTTTTGGATATACGACCAACCAAACCACTAGGGTTATTCCTGCAAGCAATCGAAGAACAAGCACTCAATTGCCAATAAATGGATTAAGGTTCAAATCTGATACACATAAAGGTGGGGTTCCGAATCAAGTAGAACGGATGGTCTAGTCGACACACACGTCTACCAGGAAGTAGCAATGGCTAAACTTACATCAAAACAAAACCCAATCTGACCTTGGCGGCTCTAGAGGGACGTAAGTAGATGGGAGGACGACCAAAGGGGTGTTGGGGTCGTCCTCCAACCCAAGGACGCGTCCCTAATTGACCCAACTTGATACATGGGCCATTGGGCCAAAATAGGGTGACGTAGCACCGGTGGCAGAAAATCTGTCGGCATTAAACTGATGACTACGGATGCATCTGATAAGATATAAATGTAGCACCAGATCCATTGGAATGTAGACTTGATAAGCTTTCCAAAAAGTGCTAGAACGTCCCAATCGGAGTCCGTATGATGTCGTGGTGATCGTCGCAAGATGGGACTCTTCTGCAGTCCGAATTAAACCCCAAAACGTGTTGGACATAGACTCTTTGTTTGCTTGTACCAAAAGTGACATGGTGGCTTTATGGAGAACGTTAAGAACACTTGGAATTGGTCGCCAATCAACTTCATTCATCTCCCAAGCTTTCCTTATGCAATCAAAACTTCCCTTGATCCATGCAAGTAATTCTTTGGTTTTGAAGTGGACAAGATGGTTATATTTGAACCGGTGATGTCCTCATCATTCTCCCCATCTTGGCTGCAAGTCGTCCTCGACTTGCTCCAATGGCATACAAATGTGCTTACATTGATATCGGAATACCGAAGAACGACCATATTGCATGGCCACAACAAACAATACTCCCCTTCTTTAGGCTGGCCCTGTTGCATATGAGAAAAACTAGGGATACTTTGTAGGACATTATTAGTGTTAGTGCATCCCTTGATTTGATCATGGTATTGTAGCTCCAAAGTAGATTTCATATTCGAGCAAATATAAACTTTATGCACCAAATAATTTCTGTTGCTATCATATTTGCCAATTGCATAAAGTGAACAATGATTAAAGCTTGGCAAAACAGATTTTAGAGATATATCATTCTGCAAACTATTTAGGGCACATAGAAAATCAAATTTGATATAACCTAAATAATTTAAAGATGATATGATATTCAGCTCCTCTTTCTCACTAGCAATGCGACAAACTCTCCTTACTTCAGCATGCATGTCGTTAAGAATAGAATTATCATGTCCAAGAACTAGTCGTGTTGCAGATATAAGTGAAGCATGATCATACTCACATGGAGTGATTGCAGCATCATATGTGTTGCTTTGCTCGCTCTCCTCTAACATGGTGGGAGTTGCAGAATAAATCTTTTCCAACTTTTGCAGTGGGTGTAGTTGCTCAAATTGCTCAATGCATTCAATGGTATTGTTCTCATCCTCCTGCAAAATGTTATGGACAGCAAGAGGAAAAAGAGGGTGCTCTATCTCTAGTTGTGGTGATGAAGTTAGAGAAGAAGTATCACACAACTCGTCTTTGTCACAAGGTACAACAAGCAAATCATGTTGTGACAAAGGCATATCAACAGCAAGTTCCACTATATTTTGCTCTCTTTTAGCATTAAAAGTAGATAATTGTTGGCTATAAAGTGTCACACCATTCTTGCAAGTATTCAAAGATGAAAGAATCTGATTTTCAACTTTACAAGCAAGACAAAACAAACAAGATATATGATTATATGTTTCACTAATGAGCAATGATTCAATTTCAGAATTGATTCCTTTCATTAACTTAATCATTATATCTTCCATACATTCATCGAAGCCACCAAACATGATACAAATTTGAAAATCATGATAGCATTGTCTCACGGTCCTACTACCCTGTTTCAATTTCTCTAGTTTGGCAACCAAGTAATCAACATAATATGCAGGAATATATACACCACTAAAATGCATTTTGAAGTCTTTCCATGTTTGCGGAACAATGTCATGCCTACATAGTTATTTCCATTCATACAATGCATCCTTAGTTAAAGCATTAGAGGCAGTAAACACCATTTGTTTCTCTGACAAATCATACTCAGCAAATTCCTTATCTACCTTCAGCTCCCAATTAATGTATGCATGAGAGTCAAACTTACCAACAAATGAAGGCAAATGTTCAATGACATTTTGAATACGGCGGTGTAGTTTCATCGGCTCAAAAATCTCAGTATTGCCTACCATGATTAGTAGAGAACAAGAAACACAAAAATAATATGTGCCCTCCTATCAACAACTAGGATGTGTCTATTATGATTGTCTCACTCTCTACCTATTCAAACAAGTTCTTACCAAGCAAAACTTGAGGTGGCACCAACCAACAAGTCGGAAACCTTGGAAAATAGTATATCGATACTGCAGCAATAACACCTTTCAAGTTGTAGCTGGATATGTGGAGCTGTAGGAAGGCTGAAATTAATGTGCAAGGAAGTACTAGCACCACATTAGTCACAAAGCGAGTTGAGAAATCATTCAACGGTGGTACAGTGCTGGTCCTAGGCTAGACTGTGCTAGAAACGCGAGCCTAGACAAAAATGAAGTCACGGTACAGCAGGAAAAAAGGAACAAGAATAGCAAGCAATCACTCCTCTTTTTCTCTTCCTCATCTCTTTTTTTTCTTCTTGCCTCTTTCTCTTTCTCTTTCTTTTCTTTCTAATTTTTCTTCTTCTTTTCTTTTACTTTGCACAATTAGAATAAATCTGAATCTTGACAAATCAGATTTTGAAAGAAACGACTTAGAAAATATTTCTCTTTCTTTTTAGGGAGTAACAAGAATAGAGCTAGCAACTCAAATTTTTATATGTGCCCAAACAGATTTTTTTGATGCCAAATAAAATTTGGATAGATATGGTGCAGCGAACACGTATACGATAGTAATGATTGCAATGGAGATGTAAAAGGTGTAGTGGATATGTGTATGATATTGATTGGAGTATGGGTATGATGGTGGTGATGGTGGCAGCGGAGATGGATATGATTGATAGTGACCGAAACATGATAAGAACTTGAAACTCTAAAATCCTAATGTTAAAACTAGCAACTTGACTCAACCGATGTAAACCAAACTCAACAAGCCCTAACTATGAAGTACCAGCAAAGGCTCAAAAGATTTATAGGATTGTGAGAAAACTAATCTACTATTTTTTTGCTTTTTTGGACTATAGGAAAAATAAAACAGCGAAGGATTGGAAATCTCTCACCGATAAACCTCGCTTTGAATACCAATTGATAGGAGTATGGGTGTCCCGATCTTTCGGTGGAGAGGCATAACTTCGACTTAGACTGGAATGACGTTCACGACCCGACTACAACCATCCAAGGATGCTGTGCCTTAGCAATCGATACACCAATTCCAGCGCTTGCTCGCGATCTTGTGGATATACGACCAACCAAACCACTAGGGTTATTCCTGCGAGCAATCGAAGAACAAGTAGAACAAGCACTCAATTGCTAATAAAGGGATTAAGGTTCAAATCTGATACACATAAAGGTGGGGTTCTGAATCAAGTAGAACGGATGGTCTAGTCGACACACACGTCTACCAGGAAGTAGCAATGGCTAAACTTACATGAAAACAAAACCCAATCTGACCATGGCGGCTCTAGAGGGATGTAAGTAGATGGGAGGACGACCGAAGGGGTGTTGGGGTCGTCCTCCAACCGTAGGACGCGTCCCTAATGGACCAAACTTGATACATGGGCCATTGGGCCAAAATAGGGTGACGCCGCACCGGTGATAGAAAAGCGGTCGGCATTAAACTGATGACTACGGATGCATGTTATAAGATATAAATGTAACACCAGATCCATTGGAAAGTAGACTTAATAAGCTTTCCGAAAAGTGCTAGAACGTCCCAAGCGGAGTACGTATGAAGTCGTGGTGATCGTCGCAAAATGGGACTCTTCAGGAGTCCAAATTCAACCCCAAAACGTGTTGGACTTGGACTCTTTGTTTGCTTGTACCAAAAGTGACGTGGTGGCTTTGTGGAGAACGTTAAGAACATTTGGAATTGGTCCCCAATCAACTTCATTAATCTCCCTTGATCCATGCAAGTAATTCTTTGGTTTTGAAGTGGATAAGATGGTCATATTTGAACCGGTGATGTCCTCATCACGTTTTTTCCACCGATGCATCTACAAACTCGCAGTTGAATTTTTTGCAACAGACGCACCCAATGATCTCAGTTTGACCCAAAACACAGGTTTGGTGGATTTTTGGCACTTTCATTTCTGAAGAACGGCGCCGCAAAACTCGCGCGGGCTGGCCATTTTTTCCACTATTGCACCAAAAACTCGCAGTTGATTTTTTGGCAATGGACGCACCCAATGATCTCAGTTTGTCCCAAAACTCATGTTTGGTGGGTTTTTGGCACTTTCATTTCTGAAGGAATGGTGCCGCAAAACTCATGCAGGGTGACCATTTTTTCCACTAATGCACCAAAAAACTCGCAGTTGAATTTTTTGCAACAGACGCACCCAATGATCTCAGCTTGACCCAAAACTCTGTTTGGTGGGTTTTCGGCATTTTCATTTCTAAAGGAATGGTGCCGCAGAACTCGCGCGGGATGGCTATTTTATCCACTGATGCACCGAAAAACTCGCGGTTGAATTTTTCAAAACGGACACACCCAATCATCTCAGTTTGACCCAAAACTCATGTTTGGTGGGATTTTGGCACTTTCATTTCCGAACGAACAGTGTTGCAAAACTCGCGTGGGATGGCCGTTTTTTCCACTAATGCACCGAAAAACTCGCAGTTGAATTTTTCACAACAGACACACCGAATCATCTCAGTTTGACTCAAAACTCATGTTAGTTGGGTTTTTGGCACTTCCATTTCTGCAGGAACGGTGCCGCAAAACTCGCGTGGGATGACCGTTTTTCAACTCCTGCACCGAAAAACTCGTAGTTGAATTTTTCGCAACTGACGCACCCAATGATCTCAGTTTGACCCAAAACTCATGTTTGGTGGGTTTTTCGCACTTTCATTTCCGAAAGAACGATGCCGCAAAACTCGCACCGGGATGGCCATTTTTTCCTCTGATACACCAAAAAAATCGCAATTGAATTTTTGGCAATGGATGCACCCAATGAACTAAGTTTGACCCAAAACTCATGTTTGGCGGGTTTGTGGCACTTTGATTTCCGAAGGAATGGTGCCGCAAAACTCGCGTGGGACGGTCGTTTTTTTCACCGATACACCAAAAAACTCACAATTGAATTTTTCACAATGGACACACAGAATCATCTCTGTTTGACCCAAAACACATGTTTGGTGGATTTTTGGCACTTTCGTTTCCGAAAAACGGTGCCGCAAAACTCGCGCGGGCTGACCATTTTTTCCACTAATGCACCAAAAAACTCGCAGTTGATTTTTTGGCAATGGACGTACCCAATGATCTTAGTTTGACACAAAACTCATATTTGGTGGGTTTTTGGCACTTTTATTTCCGAAGGCATGGTGCCGCAAAACTCGCGCGAGATAACCGTTTTTTCCATTGATGCACCAAAAAACTTGCAGTTGAATTTTTTGCAACAGACGCACCCAATGATCTCAGTTTGACCCAAAACTCATGTTTGGTGGGTTTTCGACACTTTCATTTATGAAGGAACGGTGCCGCGGAACTCGCGCGGGATGGCTATTTTATCCACTGATGCACCGAAAAACTCGCGGTTGAATTTTTCAAAACTGACACACCCAATGATCTCAGTTTGACCCAAAACTCATGTTTGGTTGGGTTTTGGCACTTTCATTTCCGAAGGAACGGTGCTGCAAAACTCGCGCGGGATGACCGTTTTTTCCACTAATGCACCGAAAAACTCGCAGTTGAATTTTTCACAACAGACACACCGAATCATCTCAGTTTGACCCAAAACTCATGTTAGTTGGGTTTTTGGCACTTCCATTTCTCCACGAACGGTGCCGCAAAACTCGCGTGAGATGGTTGTTTTTTTCAACTCCTGCACCGAAAAACTCGTAGTTGAATTTTTTGCAACTAACACACCCAATGATCTCAGTTTGTCCCAAAACTCATGTATGGCGGGTTTTTGACACTTTCATTTTCGAAGGAACGGTGCCTCAAAACTCGCACGGGGATGGCCATTTTTTCCACTGATGCACCAAAAAAATTGCAATTGAATTTTTGGCAACGGACGCACCCAATGAACTAAGATTGACCCTAAACTCATGTTTGGTGGGTTTGTGGCACTTTCATTTCCGAAGGAATGGTGCCGCAAAACTCGCGTGGGATAGTCATTTTTTCCACCGATGCACCGAAAAACTCATAGTTGAATTTTTCACAACGGACAGACAGAATCATCTCAGTTTGACACAAAACTCATGTTTGATGGGTTTTTGGCAATTTCGTTTCCGAAGTAACGGTGCCACAAAAATCGTACGGGATGGCCGTTTTTTCCACCGAGGCACCCAAAAACTTATAGTTGAATTTTTCACAACGGACTCACCGAATTATCTCAGTTTGACACAAAACTCATATTTGGTGGGTTTTTGGCACTTTTATTTCCGAAGGCATGGTGCCGCAAAACTCGCGGGGGATAACCGTTTTTTCCACTGATGCACCAAAAAAATCGTAGTTGAATTTTTTGCAACAGATGAACCCAATGATCTCAGTTTGACCCAAAACTCAAGTTTGGTGGGTTTTCGGAACTTTCATTTCTGAAGGAATGGTGCCGCAGAACTCGCGCGGGATGGCTATTTTATCCACCGATGCACCGAAAAACTCGCGGTTGATTTTTTTCAAAACTGACACACCCAATCATCTCAGTTTGACCCAAAACTCATGTTTGGTGGGGTTTTGGCACTTTCATTTTCGAAGGAACAGTGCTGCAAAACTCGCGCGGGATGCCCGTTTTTTCCACTAATGCACCGAAAAACTTGCAGTTGAATTTTTCACAACAGACAGACACACCGAATCATCTCAGTTTGAGCCAAAACTCATGTTAGTTGGGTTTTTGGCACTTCTATTTCTCCAGGAACGGTGCCGCAAAACTCGCGTGGGATGGTTGTTTTTTTCAACTCCTGCACCGAAAAACACGTAGTTGAATTTTTTGTAACTGACACACCCAATGATCTCAGTTTGACCCAAAACTCATGTTTGGTGGGTTTTTGGCACTTTCATTAACGAAGGAACGGTGCCTCAAAATTCGCACGGGGATGGCCATTTTTTCCACTGATGCACCAAAAAATTGTATTTGAATTTTTGGCAACGGACGCACCCAATGAACTAAGTTTGACCCAAAACTCATGTTTGGTAAGTTTGTAGCACTTTCATTTCCGAAGGAATGGTGCCGCAAAACTCGCGTGGGATGGTCATTTTTCCACCGATGCACCAAAAACTCACAGTTGAATTTTTCACAATGGACAGACAGAATCATCTCAGTTTGACACAAAACTCATGTTTGGTGGGTTTTTGGCAATTTCGTTTCCGAAGAAACAGTGCCACAAAAATCGTACGGGATGACCGTTTTTTCCACCGATGCACCCAAAAACTTATAGTTGAATTTTTCACAAGGGACCCACCGAATTATCTCAGTTTGACACAAAACTCATGTTTGGTGGGTTTTTGTTTCTTTCATTTCCAAAGTAACAGTGCCAAAAAACTCGCGCGGAATGGCCGTTTTAGGCATTGATGCACCGAAAAACTCGTAGTTGAATTTTTTGCAACGGACGCACCAAATGATCTCAGTTTGTCCCAAAACACATGTTTGGCGGGTTTTTGGACCTTTCATTTCCGAAAAATGGTGCCGCAAAACATGCACGGGATGGCCATTTTTTCCACTGATGCACCGAAAATCTCAGAGTTGAATTTTTGGCAACGGACGCACCTAATGATCTCAGTTTGAACCAGAACTCATGTTAGGTGGGTTTTAGCACTTTCATTTCTGAAGGAATGGTGCCGCAAAACTCGCGCGCGATAGCCGTTTTATCCACTGATGCGCAGAAAAACTCGCAGTTGAATTTTTCCAACGGACGCACTCAATCATCTTAGTTTCACCCAAAACTCATGTTTGGTGGGGTTTTGACACTTTCATTTCAGAAGGAACGGTGCCCCAAAACTCGCGTGAGATGGCCATTTTTCCACCAATGCACCGAAAAATTCGCAGTTGAATTTTTTACAATGAACACACTGAATCATCTCAGTTTGACCCAAAACTACAGTTTGGTGGGTTTTTGGCACTTTCATTTTCGAAGGAACGGTACCGCAAAAATCGTGCGGGATGGCTATTTTTTCCATCGATGAACCGAAAAACTAGCAGTCGAATTCTTTACAACGGACTCAACCAATCATCTTATTTTGACCCAAAACACATGTTTTGTTGGTTTTTGGCACTTTCATTTTCGAAGAACGGTGCCGCAAAACTCATGCGGGATGGCTATTTTTCCAACTGATGCACCCAAAAACTTGTAGTTGAATTTTTTGCAACTGACACACCTAATGATCTCAGTTTGACCCAAAACTCATGTTTGGTGGGTTTTTGGCACTTTCATTTACGAAGGAATGGTGCCACAAAAATCGTGCGGGATGGCTATTTTTTCCATCGATGAACCGAAAAACTCGAAGTTGAATTCTTTGCAACGGACTCAACCAATCATCTCAGTTTGACCCAAAACACATGTTTGGTTGGTTTTTGGCACTTTCATTTTCGAAGAACGCTGCCGCAAAACTCACGCGGGATGGCTATTTTTCCAACTGATGCACCGAAAAACTCGTAGTTGAATTTTTTGCAACTGACACACCCAATGATCTCAGTTTGACCCAAAACTCATGTTTGGTGGGTTTTTGGCACTTTCATTTCTGAAGGAACGGTGCCTCAAAACTCGCACGACGATGGCCATTTTTTCCACTGATGCACCAAAAAAATTGCAATTGAATTTTTGGCAACAGACGCACCCAATGAACTAAGTTTGACCCAAAACTCATGTTTGGTGGGTTTGTGGCACTTTCATTTCCGAAGGAATGGTGCCGCAAAACTTGCGTGGGATGGTCGTTTTTTTGACCGATGCACCCAAAAACTCATAGTTGGATTTTTCACAACGGTCAGACAGAATCATCTCAGTTTGACACAAAACTCATGTTTGGTGGGTTTTTGGCAATTTCGTTTCCGAAGTAACGGTGCCGCAAAAATCGTGCGGGATGGCTGTTTTTTCCACCGATCCACCCAAAACCTCATAGTTGAATTTTTCACAACGGACCCACCGAATTTTCTCAGTTTGACACAAAACTCATGTTTGGTGGGTTTTTGTTTCTTTCATTTCCAAAGTAACAGTGCCAAAAAAAACTCATGCGGAATGGCCGTTTTAGGCATTGATGCACCGAAAAACTCGCAGTTGATTTTTTTGCAACGGACGCACCGAATGATCTCAGTTTGTCCCAAAACACATGTTTGGTGGGTTTTTGGCACTTTCATTTCCGAAAAACGGTGCCGCAAAACTTGCGCGGGATGGCCATTTTTTCCACTGATGCACCGAAAAACTCACAGTTGAATTTTTGGCAACGGACGCACCCAATGATCTCAGTTTCAACCAAAACTCATGTTAGGTGGGTTTTAGCACTTTCATTTCTGAAGGAATGGTGCCGCAAAACTCACGCGGGATAGCCGTTTTATCCACTGATGCACAGAAAAACTCGCAGTTGAATTTTTTCCAACAGACGGACTCAATCATCTTAGTTTGACCCAAAACTCATCTTTGGTGGGTTTTGGCACTTTCATTTCAGAAGGAATGGTGCCCCAAAACTCGCGTGGGATGGCCATTTTTCCACCAATGCACCGAAAAACTCACAGTTGAATTTTTTACAACGAACACACCAAATCATCTCAGTTTGACGCAAAACTACAGTTTGGTCGGTTTTTGGCACTTTTATTTTTGAAGGAACGGTGCCGCAAAACTCGTGTGGGATGGCTTTTTTTTCCATCGATGAACCGAAAAACTCGCAGTTGAATTCTTTGCAACGGACTCAACCAATCATCTCAGTTTGTCCCAAAACATATGTTTGTTTGGTTTTTGGCACTTTCATTTTCGAAGAACGTTGCCGCAAAACTCTCACGGGATGGCCATTTTTTCCACTGATGCGCCGAAAATCTCACAGTTGAATTTTTTGCAACGGACGCACCCAATGATCTCAGTTTGAACCAAAACTCATGTTTGGTGGGTTTTTGGTACTTTCATTTCTGAAGGAATGGTGCAGCGAAACTCGTGCAGGATGGCCGTTTTATCCACTGATGCACAGAAAAACTCGCCGTTGAACTTTATCCTACGGACGCAACCAATCATCTCAGTTTGACCCAAAACTCATGTTTGGTGGGGTTTTGGCACTTTCATTTTAGAAGCAACGGTGCCCCAAAACTCGTGCGTGATGGCCATTTTTCCACCGATGCACCAAAAACTTGCAGTTGAATTCTTCACAATGAACACACCGAATCATCTCAGTTTGAACCAAAACTACAGTTTTGTGGGTCTTTGGCACTTTCATTTTTGAAGGAACGGTACCGCAAAACTCGCGCGAGATGGTTGTTTTTTCCACTAATGCACCGAAAAACTCGCAGTTGAATTTTTTGCAACGTACGCACCCAATGATCTCAGTTTGTCCCAAAACACATGTTTGGTGGGTTTGTGGCAGTTTCATTTCCGAAGGATTGTTGCCGCAAAACTCGCGCAGTATGGTCGTTTTTTCCATCGATGCACCCAAAAACTCACAGTTGAATTTTTCACAACGGACACACTGAATCGGCTCAGTTTGACACAAAACTCATGTTTGGTGGGTTTTTGGCACTTTCATTTCCGAAGTAACGGTGCCACAAAAATCGCGCGGGATGACCGTTTTTCCACTGATGCACCCAGAAACTCACAGTTGAATTTTTCACAACGGACGCACCGAATCATCTCAGTTTGACACAAAACTCATGTTAGTTGGGTTTTTGGCACTTTCATTTCTCCAGGAACGGTGCCGCAAAACTCTCGTGGGATGGTTGTTTTTTTCAACTGATGCACCGAAAAACTCGTAGTTGAATTTTTTGCATTTAACACACCCAATGACCTCAGTTTGACCCAAAACTCATGTTTGGTGGGTTTTTGGCACTTTCATTTTCGAAGGAACGGTGCCTCAAAACTCGCACGGGGATGGCCATTTTTTCGACTGATGCACCAAAAAATTTGCAATTGAATTTTTGCAAACGGACGCACCCAATGAACTAAGTTTGACCCAAAACTCATGTTTGGTGGGTTTGTGGCACTTTCATTTCCGAAGGAATGGTGCCGCAAAACTCGCGTGGGAGGGTCGTTTTTTCCACTGATGCACCCAAAAACTCACAGTTGATTTTTTCACAACGGACACACTGAATCATCTCAGTTTGACAACAAACTCATTTTTGGTGGGTTTTTGACAATTTCGTTTCCGAAGTAACGGTGCCACCAAAATCGTGTAGGATGGCCGTTTTTTCCACCGATGCACCCAAAAACTCATAGTTGAATTTTTCACAACGGACCCACCGAATTATCTCAGTTTGACACAAAACTCATGTTTGGTGGGTTTTTGTTTCTTTCATTTCCAATGTAACAGTGCCAAAAAAACTCGCGCGGAATGGCCGTTTTAGGCATTGATGCACCGAAAAACTCGCAGTTGTATTTTTTGCAACGGACGCACTGAATGATCTCAGTTTGTCCTAAAACACATGTTTGGTGCGTTTTTGGCACTTCCATTTCCGAAAAACGGTGCCGCAAAACTTGCGCGGGATGGCCATTTTTTCCACTGATGCACCAAAAAACTCACTGTTGAATTTTTGGCAACGGACGCACCCAATGATCTCAGTTTGAACCAAAACTCATGTTAGGTGGGTTTTAGTACTTTCATTTATGATGGAATGGTGCCGCAAAACTCGCGCGGGATAGCCGTTTTATCCACTAATGCACAGAAAATCTCGCAGTTAAATTTTTCCGACGGACGCACTCAATCATCTCAGTTTGACCCAAAACTCATGTTTGGTGGGGTTTTGGCACTTTCATTTCAGAAGGAATGGTGCCCCAAAACTTGCGTGGGATGGACATTTTTCCACCAATGCACCGAAAAACTCTCAGTTGAATTTTTTACGACGAACACACCGAATCATCTTAGTTTGACCCAAAACTATAGTTTGGTGGATTTTTGACACTTTCGTTTTCGAAGGAACGGTGCCGCAAAACTCGTGCGGGATGACTATTTTTTCCAACTGATGCACTAAAAAACTCGTAGTTGAATTTTTTGCAACTGACACACCCAATGATCTCAGTTTTACCCAAAACACATGTTTTGTTGGTTTTTGGCACTTTCATTTTCGAAGAACGGTGCCGCAAAACTCATGCGGGATGGCTATTTTTCCAACTGATGCACCGAAAAACTCGTAGTTGAATTGTTTGCAACTGACACACCCAATGATCTCAGTTTGACCCAAAACTCATGTTTGGTGGGTTTTTGGCACTTTCATTTTCGAAGCAATGGTGCCGCAAAACTCGCGTGAGATGGTCGTTTTTTCGACCGATGCACCCAAAAACTCATAGTTGGATTTTTCACAACGGTCAGACAGAATCATCTCAGTTTGACACAAAACTCATGTTTGGTGGGTTTTTGGCAATTTCTTTTCCGAAGTATCGGTGCCACAAAAGTCGTGCGGGATGGCCGTTTTTTCCACCGATGCACCCAAAAACTCATAGTTGAATTTTTCACAATGGACCCACCGAATTATCTCAGTTTGACACAAAACTCATGTTTGGTGGGTTTTTGTTTCTTTCATTTCCAAAGTAACAGTGCCAAAAAAACTCGTGCGGAATGGCCGTTTTAGGCATTGATGCACCGAAAAACTCGAAGTTGATTTTTTTGCAACGGACGCACCGAATGATCTCAGTTTGTCCTGAAACACATGTTTGGTGGGTTTTTGGCACACTCATTTCTGAAAAACGGTGCCGCAAAACTTGCGCGGGATGGTCATTTTTTCCACTCATGCACCGAAAAACTCACAGTTGAATTGTTGGCAACGGACGCACCCAATGATCTCAGTTTCAACCAAAACTCATGTTAGGTGGGTTTTAGCACTTTCATTTCTGAAGGAATGGTGCCGAAAAACTCACGCGGGATAGCCGTTTTATCCACTGATGCACAGAAAACCTCGCAGTTGATTTTTTCCAACGGACGCACTCAATCATCTTAGTTTGACCCAAAACTCATCTTTGGTGGGGTTTTGGCACTTTCATTTCAGAAGGAAAGGTTCCCCAAAGCGTGGGATGGCCATTTTTCCACCAATGCACCGAAAAACTCGGAGTTGAATTTTTTACAACGAACACACCGAATCATCTCAGTTTGACCCAAAACTACAGTTTGGTCCGTTTTTGGCACATTTATTTTCGAAGGAACGATGCCGCAAAACTCGTGAGGGATGGCTATTTTTTCCATCGATGAACCGAAAAACTCGCAGTTGAATTCTTTGCAACGGACTCAACCAATCATCTCAGATTGTCCCAAAACACATGTTTGCTTGGTTTTTGGCACTTTCATTTTCGAAGAACGTTGCCGCAAAACTCTCACGGGATGGCCATTTTTTCCACTGATGCGCCGAAAATCTTATAGTTGAATTTTTTGCAACGGACGCACCCAATGATCTCAGTTTGAACCAAAACTCATGTTTGGTGGGTTTTTGGCACTTTCATTTCTGAAGGAATGGTGCAGCAAAACTCTCGCAGGATGGCCGTTTTATCCACTGATGCACAGAAAAACTCGCCGTTGAACTCTATCCAACGGACGCAACCAATCATCTCAGTTTGACCCAAAACTCATGTTTGGTCGGGTTTTGGCGCTTTCATTTTAGAAGCAGCGGTGCCCCAAAACTCGCGCGTGATGGCCATTTTTCCACCGATGCACTGAAAAACTTGCAGTTGAATTCTTCACAACGAACACACCGAATCATCTCAGTTTGAACCAAAACTACAGTTTTGTGGGTCTTTGACACTTTCATTTTAGAAGGAACGGTACCGCAAAACTCGTGCGAGATGGTAGTTTTTTCCACTGATGCACCGAAAAACACGCAGTTGAATTTTTTGCAACGTACGCACCCAATGATCTTAGTTTGTCCCAAAACACATGTTTGGTGGGTTTGTGGCACTTTCATTTCCGAAGGATTGGTGCCGCAAAACTCGAGCAGGATGGTCGTTTTTTCCATCGATGCACCCAAAAACTCACAGTTGAATTTTTCACAACTATCACACTGAATCATCTCAGTTTGACACAAAACTCATGTTTGGTGGGTTTTTGGCACTTTCATTTCCGAAGTAACGGTGCCACAAAAATCGTGCGGGATTGCCGTTTTTTCCACTGATGCACCCAAAAACTCACAGTTGAATTTTTCACAACGGACCCACCGAATCATCTCAGTTTGACACAAAACTCATGTTAGTTGTGTTTTTGGCACTTCCAATTCTCCAGGAACGGTGCCGCAAAACTCTCGTGGGATGGTTGTTTTTTTCAACTGATGCACCGAAAAACTCGTAGTTGAATTTTTTGCATCTGACACACCCAATGATCTCAGTTTGACCCAAAACTCATGTTTGGTGGGTTTTTGGCACTTTCATTTCCGAAGGAACGGTGCCTCAAAACTCGCACGGGGATGGCCATTTTTTCCACTGATGCACCAAAAAATTGCAATTGAATTTTTGGCGACGGACGCACCCAATGAACTAAGTTTGACCCAAAACTCATGTTTGGTGGTTTTGTGGCACTTTCATTTCCGAAGGAATGGTGCCGCAAAACTCACGTGGGATGGTTGTTTTTTCCACTAATGCACCCAAAAACTCACAGTTGAATTTTTCACAATGGTCAGACAGAATCATCTCAGTTTGACAAAAAACTCATGTTTGGTGGGTTTTTGGCAATTTCGTTTCCGAAGTAACGGTGCCACAAATCGTGCGGGATGGCCATTTTTTCCACCGATGCACCCAAAAACTCATAGTTGAATTTTTCACAACAGACCCACCGAATTATCTCAGTTTGACACAAAACTCATGTTTGGTGGGTTTTGGTTTCTTTCATTTCCAAAGTAACTGTGCCAAAAAAACACGCGCGGAATGGCCATTTTAGGCATTGATGCACCGAAAAACTCGCAGTTGTATTTTTTGCAACGGACGCACTGAATGATCTCAGTTTGTCCCAAAACACATGTTTGGTGGGTTTTTAGCACATTCATTTCCGAAAAACGGTGCCGCAAAACTTGCGCGGGATGGCCATTTTTTTCACTGATGCACCAAAAAACTCACAGTTGAATTTTTGGCAACGGACGCATCCAATGATCTCAGTTTGAACCAAAACTCATGTTAGGTGAGTTTTAGCACTTTCATTTCTGAAGGAATGGTGCCACAAAACTCGCGCGGGATAGCCGTTTTATCCACTGATGCACAGAAAAACTCGCAGTTGAATTTTTCCAACGGACGCACTCAATCATCTTAGTTTGACCCAAAACTCATGTTTGGTGGGGTTTTGGCACTTTCATTTCAGAAGGAATGGTGCCCCAAAATTCGCGTGGGATGGCCATTTTTCCACCAATGCACCGAAAAACTCGCAGTTAAATTTTTTACGACGAACACACCGAATCATCTTAGTTTGACCCAAAACTACAGTTTGGCGGATTTTTGACACTTTCGTTTTCGAAGGAACGGTGCCGCAAAACTCGTGCGGGATGACTATTTTTTCCAACTGATGCACCAAAAAACTCGTAGTTGAATTTGTTGCAACTGACACACCCAATGATCTCAGTTTTACCCAAAACACATGTTTTGTTGGTTTTTGGCACTTTCATTTTCGAAGAACGGTGCCGCAAAACTCATGCGGGATGGCTATTTTTCCAACTGATGCACCGAAAAACTCGTAGTTGAATTTTTTGCAGCTGACACACCCAATGATCTCAGTTTGACCCAAAACTCATGTTTGGTGGGTTTTTGGCACGTTCATTTTCGAAGGAACGGTGCCTCAAAACTCGCACGGGGATGGCCATTTTTTCCACTGATGCTCCAAAAAAATTGCAATTGAATTTTTGGCAACGGACGCACCCAACGAACTAAGTTTGACCCAAAACTCATGTTTGGTGGGTTTGTGGCACTTTCATTTCCGAAGCAATGGTGCCGCAAAACTCGCGTGGGATGGTCGTTTTTTCGACCGATGCACCCAAAAACTCATAGTTGGATTTTTCACAACGGCCAGACAGAATCATCTCAGTTTGACACAAAACTCATGTTTGGTGGGTTTTTGGCAATTTCTATTCCGAAGTAACGGTGCCACAAAAGTCGTGCGGGATGGCCGTTTTTTCCACCGATGCACCCAAAAACTCATAGTTGAATTTTTCACAATGGACCCACCGAATTATCTCAGTTTGACACAAAACTCATGTTTGGTGGGTTTTTGTTTCTTTCATTTCCAAAGTAAGAGTGCCAAAAAAACTCGTGCGGATTGGCCGTTTTAGGCATTGATGCACCGAAAAACTCGAAGTTGATTTTTTTGCAACGGACGCACCAAATGATCTCAGTTTGTCCCGAAACACATGTTTGGTGGGTTTTTGGAACTTTCATTTCCGAAAAACGGTGCCGCAAAACTTGCGCGCGATGGCCATTTTTTCCACTGATGCACCGAAAAACTCACAGTTGAATTTTTGGTAACGGACGCACCCAATGATCTCCGTTTCAACCAAAACTCATGTTAGGTGGGTTTTAACACTTTCATTTCTGAAGAAATGGTGCCACAAAACTCACGCGGGATAGCCGTTTTATCCACTGATGCACAGAAAAACTCGCAGTTGAATTTTTTCCAACGGACGCACTCAATCATCTTAGTTTGACCAAAAACTCATCTTTGGTGGGGTTTTGGCACTTTCATTTCAGAAGGAATGGTGCCCCAAAACTCGCGTGGGATGGCCATTTTTCCAGCAATGCACCGAAAAACTCGCAGTTGAATTTTTTACAACGAACACACCGAATCATCTCAGTTTGACCCAAAAGTCATGTTTGGTTGGTTTTTGGCACTTTTATTTCTGAAGGAACGGTGCCACAAAAATCGTGCGGGATGGCTATTTTTTCCATCGATGAACCGAAAAACTCGCAGTTGAATTCTTTGCAACGGACTCAACCAATCATCTCAGTTTGTCCCAAAACACATGTTTGGTTGGTTTTTGACACTTTCATTTTCGAAGAACGTTGCCGCAAAACTCTCACGGGATGGCCATTTTTTCCACTGATGCGCCGAAAATCTCACAGTTGAATTTTTTCTACGGACGCACCCAATGATCTCAGTTTGAACCAAAACTCATGTTTGGTGGGTTTTTGGCACTTTCATTTCTGAAGGAATGGTGCAGCAAAACTCGCGCAGGATGGCCGTTTTATCCACTGATGCACAGAAAAATTCGTCATTGAACTTTATCCAACGGACGCAACCAATCATCTCAGTTTGACCCAAAACTCATGTTTGGTGGGGTTTTGGCACTTTCATTTCTGAAGGAATGGTGCCACAAAACTCGCGCGGGATAGCCGTTTTATCCACTGATGTACAGAAAAACTCGCAGTTGAATTTTTCCAACGGACGCACTCAATCATCTTAGTTTGACCCAAAACTCATGTTTGGTGGGGTTTTGGCACTTTAATTTCCGAAGGAATGGTGCCCCAAAACTCGCGTGGGATGGCCATTTTTCCACCAATGCACCGAAAAACTCGTAGTTGAATTTCTTACGACGAACACACCGAATCATCTTAGTTTGACCCAAAACTACAGTTTGGTGGATTTTTGACACTTTCGTTTTTGAAGGAACGGTGCCGCAAAACTCGTGCGGGATGACTATTTTTTCCAACTGATGCACCAAAAAACTCGTAGTTGAATTTTTTGCAACTGACACACCCAATGATCTCAGTTTGACCCAAAACTCATGTTTGGTTGGTTTTTGGCACTTTCATTTCCGAAGGAACGATGCCTCAAAACTCGCACGGGGATGGCCATTTTTTCCACTGATGCACCGAAAAACTCGTAGTTGAATTTTTTGCAACTGACACACCCAATGATCTCAGTTTGACCGAAAACTCATGTTTGGTGGGTTTTTGGCACTTTCATTTCCGAAGGAACGGTGCCTCAAAACTCGCACGGGGATGGCCATTTTTCCACTGATGCACCAAAAAAATTGCAATTGAATTTTTGGCAACGGACGCACCCAATGAACTAAGTTTGACCCAAAACTCATGTTTGGTGGGTTTGTGGCACTTTCATTTCCGAAGCAATGGTGCCGCAAAACTCGCGTGGGATGGTCGTTTTTTCGACCGATGCACCCAAAAACACATAGTTGGATTTTTCACAATGGTCAGACAGAATCATCTCAGTTTGACACAAAACTCATATTTGGTGGGTTTTTGGCAATTTCGTTTCCGAAGTAACGGTGCCACAAAAATCGTGCGGGATGGCCGTTTTTCCCACTGATGCACCCAAAAACTCATAGTTGAATTTTTCACAACGGACCCACCGAATTATCTCAGTTTGACCCAAAACTCATGTTTGGTGGGATTTTGTTTCTTTCATTTCCAAAGTAACAGTGCCAAAAAAACTCGTGCGGAATGGCCGTTTTAGGCATTGATGCACCGAAAAACTCGTAGTTGATTTTTTTGCAACGGACGCACCGAATGATCTCAGATTGTCCCAAAACACATGTTTGGTGGGGTATTGGCACATTCATTTCCGAAAAACGGTGCCGCAAAACATGCGCGGGATTGCCATTTTTTCCACTGATGCACCAAAAAACTCACAGTTGAATTTTTGGCAACGGACGCACCCAATGATCTCAGTTTGAACCAAAACTCATGTTAGGTGGGTTTTAGCACCTTCAATTCTGAAGGAATGGTGCCACAAAACTCGCGCGGGACAGCCGTTTTATCCACTGATGCACAGAAAAACTCGCAGTTGAATTTTTCCAACGGACGCACTCAATCATCTTAGTTTGACCCAAAACTCATGTTTGGTGGGGTTTTGGCACTTTCATTTCAGAAGGAATGGTGCCCCAAAACTCGCGTGGGATGGCCATTTTTCCACCAATGCACCGAAAAACTCGCAGTTGAATTTTTTACAACGAACACACCGAATCATCTTAGTTTGACCCAAAACTACAGTTTGGTGGATTTATGACACTTTCGTTTTCGAAGGAACGGTGCCGCAAAACTCGTGCGGGATGACTATTTTTTCCAGCTGATGCACCAAAAAACTCGTAGTTGAATTTTTTGCAACTGACACACCGAATCATCTCAGTTTCACCCAAAACACATGTTTGGTTGGTTTTTGGCACTTTCATTTTCGAAGAACGGTGCTGCAAAACTCATGCGGGATGGCTATTTTTCCAACTGATGCACCGAAAAACTCGTAGTTGAATTTTTTGCAGCTGACACACCCAATGATCTCAGTTTGACCCAAAACTCATGTTTGGTGGGTTTTTGGCACGTTCATTTTCGAAGGAACGGTGCCTCAAAACTCGCACGGGGATGGCCATTTTTTCCACTGATGCTCCAAAAAAATTGCAATTGAATTTTTGGCAACGGACGCACCCAATGAACTAAGTTTGACCCAAAACTCATGTTTGGTGGGTTTGTGGCACTTTCATTTCCGAAGCAATGGTGCCGCAAAACTCGCGTGGGATGGTCATTTTTTCGACCGATGCACCCAAAAACTCATAGTTGGATTTTTCACAACGGCCAGACAGAATCATCTCAGTTTGACACAAAACTCATGTTTGGTGGGTTTTTGGCAATTTCTATTCCGAAGTAACGGTGCCACAAAAGTCGTGCGGGATGGCCGTTTTTTCCACCGATGCACCCAAAAACTCATAGTTGAATTTTTCACAATGGACCCACCGAATTATCTCAGTTTGACATAAAACTCATGTTTGGTGGGTTTTTGTTTCTTTCATTTCCAAAGTAAGAGTGCCAAAAAAACTCGTGCGGATTGGCCGTTTTAGGCATTGATGCACCGAAAAACTCGAAGTTGATTTTTTTGCAACGGACGCACCAAATGATCTCAGTTTGTCCCGAAACACATGTTTGGTGGGTTTTTGGAACTTTCATTTCCGAAAAACGGTGCCGCAAAACTTGCGCGGGATGGCCATTTTTTCCACTGATGCACCGAAAAACTCACAGTTGAATTTTTGGTAACGGACGCACCCAATGATCTCCGTTTCAACCAAAACTCATGTTAGGTGGGTTTTAACACTTTCGTTTCTGAAGGAATGGTGCCACAAAACTCACGCGGGATAGCCGTTTTATCCACTGATGCACAGAAAAACTCGCAGTTGAATTTTTTCCAACGGACGCACTCAATCATCTTAGTTTGACCAAAAACTCATCTTTGGTGGGGTTTTGGCACTTTCATTTCAGAAGGAATGGTGCCCCAAAACTCGCGTGGGATGGCCATTTTTCCAGCAATGCACCGAAAAACTCGCAGTTGAATTTTTTACAACGAACACACCGAATCATCTCCGTTTGACCCAAAACTCATGTTTGGTTGGTTTTTGGCACTTTTATTTCTGAAGGAACGGTGCCACAAAAATCGTGCGGGATGGCTATTTTTTCCATCGATGAACCGAAAAACTCGCAGTTGAATTCTTTGCAACGGACTCAACCAATCATCTCAGTTTGTCCCAAAACACATGTTTGGTTGGTTTTTGGCACTTTCATTTTCGAAGAACGTTGCCGCAAAACTCTCACGGGATGGCCATTTTTTCCACTGATGCGCCGAAAATCTCACAGTTGAATTTTTTCTACGGACGCACCCAATGATCTCAGTTTGAACCAAAACTCAAGTTTGGTGGGTTTTTGGCACTTTCATTTCTGAAGGAATGGTGCAGCAAAACTCGCGCAGGATGGCCGTTTTATCCACTGATGCACAGAAAAATTCGTCATTGAACTTTATCCAACGGACGCAACCAATCATCTCAGTTTGACCCAAAACTCATGTTTGGTGGGGTTTTGGCACTTTCATTTCTGAAGGAATGGTGCCACAAAACTCGCGCGGGATAGCCGTTTTATCCACTGATGTACAGAAAAACTCGCAGTTGAATTTTTCCAACGGACGCACTCAATCATCTTAGTTTGACCCAAAACTCATGTTTGGTGGGGTTTTGGCACTTTAATTTCACAAGGAATGGTGCCCCAAAACTCGCGTGGGATGGCCATTTTTCCACCAATGCACCGAAAAACTCATAGTTGAATTTCTTACGACGAACACACCGAATCATCTTAGTTTGACCCAAAACTACAGTTTGGTGGATTTTTGACACTTTCGTTTGTGAAGGAACGGTGCCGCAAAACTCGTGCGGGATGACTATTTTTTCCAACTGATGCACCAAAAAACTCGTAGTTGAATTTTTTGCAACTGACACACCCAATGATCTCAGTTTGACCCAAAACTCATGTTTGGTTGGTTTTTGGCACTTTCATTTCCGAAGGAACGATGCCTCAAAACTCGCACGGGGATGGCCATTTTTTCCACTGATGCACCGAAAAACTCGTTGTTGAATTTTTTGCAACTGACACACCCAATGATCTCAGTTTGACCGAAAACTCATGTTTGGTGGGTTTTTGGCACTTTCATTTCCGAAGGAACGGTGCCTCAAAACTCGCACGGGGATGGCCATTTTTCCACTGATGCACCAAAAAAATTGCAATTGAATTTTTGGCAACGGACGCACCCAATGAACTAAGTTTGACCCAAAACTCATGTTTGGTGGGTTTGTGGCACTTTCATTTCCGAAGCAATGGTGCCGCAAAACTCGCGTGGGATGGTCGTTTTTTCGACCGATGCACCCAAAAACTCATAGTTGGATTTTTCACAATGGTCAGACAGAATCATCTCAGTTTGACACAAAACTCATATTTGGTCGGTTTTTGGCAATTTCGTTTCCGAAGTAACGGTGCCACAAAAATCGTGCGGGATGGCCGTTTTTTCCACTGATGCACCCAAAAACTCATAGTTGAATTTTTCACAACGGACCCACCGAATTATCTCAGTTTGACCCAAAACTCATGTTTGGTGGGATTTTGTTTCTTTCATTTCCAAAGTAACAGTGCCAAAAAAACTCGTGCGGAATGGCCGTTTTAGGCATTGATGCACCGAAAAACTCGTCGTTGATTTTTTTGCAACGGACGCACCGAATGATCTCAGATTGTCCCAAAACACATGTTTGGTGGGGTATTGGCACATTCATTTCCGAAAAACGGTGCCGCAAAACATGCGCGGGATTGCCATTTTTTCCACTGATGCACCAAAAAACTCACAGTTGAATTTTTGGCAACGGACGCACCCAATGATCTCAGTTTGAACCAAAACTCATGTTAGGTGGGTTTTAGCACCTTCAATTCTGAAGGAATGGTGCCACAAAACTCGCGCGGGACAGCCGTTTTATCCACTGATGCACAGAAAAACTCGCAGTTGAATTTTTCCAACGGACGCACTCAATCATCTTAGTTTGACCCAAAACTCATGTTTGGTGGGGTTTTGGCACTTTCATTTCAGAAGGAATGGTGCCCCAAAACTCGCGTGGGATGGCCATTTTTCCACCAATGCACCGAAAAACTCGCAGTTGAATTTTTTACAACGAACACACCGAATCATCTTAGTTTGACCCAAAACTACAGTTTGGTGGATTTATGACACTTTCGTTTTCGAAGGAACGGTGCCGCAAAACTCGTGCGGGATGACTATTTTTTCCAGCTGATGCACCAAAAAACTCGTAGTTGAATTTTTTGCAACTGACACACCGAATCATCTCAGTTTCACCCAAAACACATGTTTGGTTGGTTTTTGGCACTTTCATTTTCAAAGAACGGTGCCGCAAAACTCATGCGGGATGGCTATTTTTCCAACTGATGCACCGAAAAACTCGTAGTTGAATTTTTTGCAACTGAGACACCCAATGATCTCAGTTTGACCCAAAACTCATGTTTGGTGGGTTTTTGGCACTTTCATTTCCGAAGGAACGATGCCTCAAAACTCGCACGGGGATGGCCATTTTTTCCACTGATGCACCGAAAAACCCGTAGTTGAATTTTTTGCAACTGACACACCCAATGATCTCAGTTTGACCCAAAACTCATGTTTGGTGGGTTTTTGGCACTTTCATTTCCGAAGGAACGGTGCCTCAAAACTCGCACGGGGATGGCCATTTTTTCCACTGATGCACCAAAAAAATTGCAATTGAATTTTTGGCAACGGACGCACCCAATGAACTAAGTTTGACCCAAAACTCATGTTCGGTGGGTTTGTGGCACTTTCATTTCCGAAGGAATGGTGCCGCAAAACTCCCGTGGGATGGTCATTTTTTCGACCGATGCACCCAAAAACTCATAGTTGGATTTTTCACAATGGTCAGACAGAATCATCTCAGTTTGACACAAAACTCATATTTGGTGGATTTTGGCAATTTCGTTTCCGAAGTAACGGTGCCACAAAAATCGTGCGGGATGGCCGTTTTTTCCACCGATGCACCCAAAAATCATTGTTGAATTTTTTGCAACTGACACACCGAATCATCTCAGTTTCACCCAAAACACATGTTTGGTTGGTTTTTGGCACTTTCATTTTCGAAGAACGGTGCCGCAAAACTCATGCGGGCTGGCTATTTTTCCAACTGATGCACCGAAAAACTGGTAGTTGAATTTTTTGCAACTGAGACACCCAATGATCTCAGTTTGACCCAAAACTCATGTTTGGTGGGTTTTTGGCACTTTCATTTCCGAAGGAACGATGCCTCAAAACTCGCACGGGGATGGCCATTTTTTCCACTGATGCACCGAAAAACCCGTAGTTGAATTTTTTGCAACTGACACACCCAATGATCTCAGTTTGACCAAAAACTCATGTTTGGTGGGTTTTTGGCACTTTCATTTCCGAAGGAACGGTGCCTCAAAACTCGCACGGGGATGGCCATTTTTTCCACTGATGCACCAAAAAAATTGCAATTGAATTTTTGGCAATGGACGCACCCAATGAACTAAGTTTGACCCAAAACTCATGTTTGGTGGGTTTGTGGCACTTTCATTTCCGAAGGAATGGTGCCGCAAAACTCCCGTGGGATGGTCATTTTTTCGACCGATGCACCCAAAAACTCATAGTTGGATTTTTCACAATGGTCAGACAGAATCATCTCAGTTTGACACAAAACTCATATTTGGTGGATTTTGGCAATTTCGTTTCCGAAGTAACGTTGCCACAAAAATCGTGCGGGATGGCCGTTTTTTCCACCGATGCACCCAAAAATCATAGTTGAATTTTTCACAACGGACCCACCGAATTATCTCAGTTTGACCCAAAACTCATGTTTGGTGGGATTTTGTTTCTTTCATTTCCAAAGTAACAGTGCCAAAAAAACTCGTGCGGAATGACCGTTTTAGGCATTGATGCACAGAAAAACTCACAGTTGATTTTTTTGCAACGGACGCACCGAATGATCTCAGATTGTCCCAAAACACATGTTTGGTGGGGTATTGGCACATTCATTTCCGAAAAACGGTGCCGCAAAACTTGCGCGGGATGGCCATTTTTTCCACTGATGCACCAAAAAACTCACAGTTGAATTTTTGGCAACGGACGCACCCAATGATCTCAGTTTGAAGCAAAACTCATGTTAGGTGGGTTTTAGCACCTTCATTTCTGAAGGAATGGTGCCACAAAACTCGCGCGGGAGAGCCGTTTTATCCACTGATGCACTGAAAAACTCGCAGTTGAATTTTTCCAACGGACGCACTCAATCATCTTAGTTTGACCCAAAACTCATGTTTGGTGGGGTTTTGGCACTTTCATTTCAGAAGGAATGGTGCCCCAAAACTCGCGTGGGATGGCCATTTTTCCACCAATGCACCGAAAAACTCGCAGTTGAATTTTTTACAACGAACACACCGAATCATCTTAGTTTGACCCAAAACTACAGTTTGGTGGATTTTTGACACTTTCGTTTTTGAAGGAACGGTGCCGCAAAACTCGTGCGGGATGACTATTTTTTCCAACAGATGCACCAAAAAACTCGTAGTTGAATTTTTTGCCACTGACACACCCAATGATCTCAGTTTGACCCAAAACACATGTTTGGTTGGTTTTTGGCACTTTCATTTTCGAAGAACGGTGCCGCAAAACTCATGCGGGATGGCTATTTTTCCAACTGATGCACCAAAAAACTCGTAGTTGAATTTTTTGCAACTGACACACCCAATGATCTCAGTTTGACCCAAAACTCATGTTTGGTGGGTTTTTGGCACTTTCATTTCCGAAGGAACGGTGCCACAAAAATCGTGCGGGATGGCTATTTTTTACATCGATGAACCGAAAAACTCGAAGTTGAATTCTTTGCAACGGACTGAACCAATCATCTCAGTTTGACCCAAAACACATGTTTGGTTGGTTTTTGGCACTTTCATTTTCGAAGAACGGTGCCGCAAAACTCACGCGGGATGGCTATTTTTCCAACTGATGCACCGAAAAACTCATAGTTGAATTTTTTGCAACTGACGCACCCAATGATCTCAGTTTGACCCAAAACTCATGTTTGGTGGGTTTTTGGCACTTTCATTTCCGAAGGAACGGTGCCTCAAAACTCGCACGGGGATGGCCATTTTTTCCACTGATGCACCGAAAAACCCGTAGTTGAATTTTTTGCAACTGACACACCCAATGATCTCAGTTTGACCGAAAACTCATGTTTGGTGGGTTTTTGGCACTTTCATTTCCGAAGGAACGGTGCCTCAAAACTCGCATGGGGATGGCCATTTTTTCCACTGATGCACCAAAAAAATTGCAATTGAATTTTTGGCAACGGACGCACCCAATGAACTAAGTTTGACCCAAAACTCATGTTTGGTGGGTTTGTGGCACTTTCATTTCCGAAGGAATGGTGCCGCCAAACTCGCGTGGGATGGTCGTTTTTTTGACCGATGCACCCAAAAACTCATAGTTGGATTTTTCACAATGGTTAGACAGAATCATCTCAGTTTGACACAAAACTCATATTTGGTGGGTTTTTGGCAATTTCGTTTCCGAAGTAACGGTGCTACAAAAATCGTGCGGGATGGCCGTTCTTTCCACTGATGCACCCAAAAACTAATAGTTGAATTTTTCACAACGGACCCACCGAATTATCTCAGTTTGACCCAAAACTCATGTTTGGTGGGATTTTGTTTCTTTCATTTCCAAAGTAACAGTGCCAAAAAAACTCGTGCGGAATGGCCGTTTTAGGCATTAATGCACCGAAAAACTCGCAGTTGATTTTTTTGCAACGGACGCACCAAATGATCTCAGTTTGTCCCAAAACACATGTTTGGTGGGGTATTGGCACATTCATTTCCGAAAAATGGTGCCACAAAACTTGCGCGGGATGGCCATTTTTCCACTGATGCACCAAAAAACTCACAGTTGAATTTTTGGCAACGGACGCACCCAATGATCTCAGTTTGAACCAAAACTCATGTTAGGATGGTTTTAGCACCTTCATTTCTGAAGGAATGGTGCCACAAAACACGCGCTGGATAGCCGTTTTATCCACTGATGCAAAGAAAAACTCACAGTTGAATTTTTCCAACGGACGCACTCAATCATCTTAGTTTGACCAAAAACTCATCTTTGGTGGGGTTTTGGCACTTTCATTTCAGAAGGAATGGTGCCCCAAACCTCGCGTGGGATGGCCATTTTTCCACCAATGCACCGAAAAACTCGCAGTTGAATTTTTTACAACGAACACACCGAATCATCTCAGTTTGACCCAAAACTATAGTTTGGTGGATTTTTGACACTTTCGTTTTCGAAGGAACGGTGCCGCAAAACTCGTGCGGGATGGCTATTTTTTCCAACTGATGCGCCGAAAAACTCGTAGTTGAATTTTTTGCAACTGACACACCCAATGATCTCAGTTTGGCCCAAAACTCATGTTTGGTCGGTTTTTGGCACTTTCATTTCCGAAGGAACGGTGCCTCAAAACTCGCACGGGGATGGCCATTTTTTCCACTGATGCACCGAAAAACTCATAGTTGAATTTTTTGCAACTGACACACCCATTGATCTCAGTTTCACCGAAAACTCATGTTTGGTGGGTTTTTGGCACTTTCATTTCCGAAGGAACGGTGCCTCAAAACTCGCACGGGGATGGCCATTTTTTCCACTGATGCACCAAAAAAATTGCAATTGAATTTTTGGCAACGGACGCACCCAATGAACTAAGTTTGACCCAAAACTCATGTTTGGTGGGTTTGTGGCACTTTCATTTCCGAAGGAATGGTATCGCAAAACTCGTGTGGGATGGTCGTTTTTTCGACCGATGCACCCAAAAACTCATAGTTGGATTTTTCACAACGGTCAGACAGAATCATCTCTGTTTGACACAAAACTCATGTTTGGTGGGTTTTTGGCAATTTCGTTTCCGAAGTAACAGTGCCACAAAAATCGTGCGGGATGGCCGTTTTTTCCACCGATGCACCCAAAAACTCATAGTTGATTTTTTCACAACGGACCCACCGAATTATCTCAGTTTGACACAAAACTCATGTTTGGTGGGTTTTTGTTTCTTTCATTTCCAAAGTAACTGTGCCAAAAAAACTCGCGCGGAATGGTCATTTTAGGCATTGATGCACCAAAAAACTCGCAGTTGAATTTTTTGCAACGGACGCACCGAGGGTGTGATTGGTTGCCTGCGTACCCTTCAGCCAGGCTCACGAGATACGGGTTGCTAATGTTTGGTTGCCTGTATGGTGTTCTGGGCCTGGCTCTGCTCATGCAAAAGGCTCTCCTCAGCCTGGCTCACCGGATACGTACGAATTGAGCGTTTCTCCAGAGCCAGGCTCACCAGATACAAGCGATTACTCAGTTAATGATATTGTTAGCGCATGATTAGCATGTATTAATTGATATTAATATATTTTCAAAAATATTAAGAAAGAATAATGTAAATTAAGAGCAATGAAAAATAGTTGCACATAATAAATTGTGTAATTATGTTTATTAACCTTAAACAATAATGGTTTATCTCATGCAATGTATTCTTGTGCAAGCAACCAAACACCATCTTAACTCAGCCAGGCTAGTTAGGTGCAAGCAACCAAACATGATATTGTTGCATGCTCTGAGCCTGGCTCTAGAGGGCCTGGCTCCTAGATACGAGCCATGCTAGACTGAAACGCAAACCAATCACGCCCCGAATGATCTCAGTTTGTCCCAAAACACATATTTGGTGGGTTTTTGGCACTTTCATTTCGGAAAAACGGTGCCGCAAAACTTGCGCGGGTTGACCATTTTTTCCACTGATGCACCAAAAAACTCAGAGTTGAATTTTTGGCAACGGACGCACCCAATGATCTCAGTTTGAACCAAAACTCATGTTAGGTGGGTTTTAGCACTTTCATTTCTGAAGGAATGGTGCCGCAAAACTCGCGTGGGATAGCCGTTTTATCCACTGATGCACATAAAAACTCGCAGTTGAATTTTTTCCAACGGACACACTCAATCATCTTAGTTTGACCCAAAACTCATCTTGGTTGTGGTTTTGGCACTTTCATTTCAGAAGGAATGGTGCCCCAAAACTCGCGTCGGATGGCCATTTTTCCACCAATGCACCGAAAAACTCACAGTTGAATTTCTTACAACGAACACACCGAATCATCTCAGTTTGACCCAAAACTACAGTTTGGTGGGTTTTTGGCACTTTCATTTTCGTAGGAACGGTGCCGCAAAACTCGTGCGGGATTGCTATTTTTTCCATCGATGAACCGAAAAACTCGCAGTTCAATTCTTTGCAACGGACTCAATCAATCTTCTCAGTTTGTCCCAAAACACATGTTTGGTTGGTTTTTGGCACTTTCATTTTCTAAGAACGGTGCCGCAAAACTCTCACGGGATGGCCATTTTTTCCACTGATGCGCCGAAAATCTCACAGTTGATTTTTTTGCAACGGACGCACCCAATGATCTCAGTTTGAACCAAAACTCATGTTTGGTGGGTTTTTGGCACTTTCATTTCTGAAGGAATGGTGCAGCAAAACTCGCGCAGGATGGCCGTTTTATCCACAAATGCACAGAAAAACTCACCGTTGAAATTTATCCAACGGACGCAACCAATCATCTCAGTTTGACCCAAAACTCATGTTTGGTGGGGCTTTGGCACATTCATTTCCGAAGCAACGGTGCCCCAAAACTCGCGCGTGATGGCCATTTTTCTACCGATGCACCGAAAAACTTGCAGTTGAATTCTTCACAACGAACACACCGAATCATCTCAGTTTGAACCAAAACTACAGTTTTGTGGGTCTTTGGCACTTTCATTTTCGAATGAACGGTGCCCAAAACTCACGCGGGATGGTTGTTTTTTCCACTGATGCAGCGAAAAACTCGCAGTTGAATTTTTTGCAACGGACGCACCCAATGATCTCAGTTTGTCCCAAAACACATGTTTGGTGGGTTTGTGGCACTTTTATTTCCGAAGGAATGGTGCCGCAAAACTCGCGCGGGATGGTTGTTTTTTCCACTGATGCACCCAAAAACTCACAGTTGAATTTTTCACAACGGACACACTGAATCATCTCAGTTTGACACAAAACTCATGTTTGGTGGGTTTTTGGCACTTTCATTTCCGAAGTAACGGTGCCACAAAAATCGCGCAGGATGGCCATTTTTTCCACTGATGCACCCAAAAACTCACAGTTGAATTTTTCACAACGGACCCACCGAATAATCTCAGTTTGACACAAAACTCATGTTTGGTGGGTTTTTGTTTCTTTCATTTCCAATGTAATAGTGTCAAAAAAACTCGCGCAGAATGGCCGTTTTATCCACTAATGCACCGAAAAACTCGCAGTACAATTTTTAGCAACGGACGCACCCAATCACCTCAATTTGACCCAAAACTCATGTTTGGTAGGGTTTTGGCACTTTCAATTCCGAAGGAATGGTGCCGCAAAACTCGCGCGGGGTGGCCATTTTATCCACTGATGCACCAAAAAAGTCACAGTTGAATTTTTGGCAACAGACGCACCCAATGATCTTAGTTTGACCCAACACTCATGTTAGGTGGGTTTTTGTCACTTTCATTTCTGAAGTAATGGTGCCACAAAACTCGCGCGGGATGCCAAGTTTATCCACTGATACAACGAAAAACTCGCACTTGAATTTTTTGCAACGGACGCAACCAATCATCTCTGTTTGAACCAAAACTTATGTTTGGTGGGGTTTTGGCACTTTCATTTCAGAAGCAACGGTGCCCCAAAACTCGCACAGGATGGCCATTTTTCCACCGATGCACCGAAAAACTCGCTGTTGAATTTTTCACAACGAACACACTGAATTATCTCAGTTTGAACCAAAACTACAGTTTGGTGGGTTTTTGGCACTTTCATTTTAGAAGGAACGGTCCCGCAAAACTCACGCGGGATGGTTGTTTTTTCTAACGATGCACCGAAACACTTGCAGTTGAATTTTTTGCAATGGACGCACCCAATGATCTCAGTTTGTCCCGAAACACATGTTTGGTGGGTTTGTGGCACTTTCATTTCCGAAGGAATGGTGCCGTAAAACTCGCGCGGGATAGTCGTTTTTTCCACCGATGCACCCAAAAACTCATAGTTGAATTTTTCACAACGGACACATCGAATCATCTCAGTTTGACCCAAAACTCATGTTTGGTGGGGTTTTGGCACTTTCAATTCCGAAGGAATGGTGCCGCAAAACTCGCGCAGGATGGCCATTTTTTCCACTGATGCACCAAAAAACTCGCATTTCAATTTTTGGCAACAGACGCACCCAATGATCTCAGTTTGACCCAACACTCATGTTAGGTGGGTTTTTCGCACTTTCATTTCTGAAGGAATGGTGCCACAAAACTCGCGCGGGATGCCAAGTTTATCCACTGATACACAGAAAAACTCGCACTTGAATTTTTTTCAACGGACGCAACCAATCATCTCTGTTTGAACCAAAACTTATGTTTGGTGAGGTTTTGACACTTTCATTTCAGAAGCAACGGTGCCCCAAAACTCGCGCAGTTTGGCCATTTTATCCACTCATGCACAGAAAAACTCGCAGTTGATTTTTTTCCAACGGACACAACCAATCATCTCAGTTTGACCCAAAACTCATGTTTGGTGGGGTTTTAGCACTTTCATTTCAGAAGCAACGGTGCCCCAAAACTCGCGCAGGATGGCCATTTTTCCACCGATGCACTGAAAAACTCGCAGTTGAATTTTTCACAACGAACACACTGAATTATCTCAGTTTGAACCAAAACTACAGTTTGGTGGGTTTTTGGCACTTTCATTTTTGAAGGAACGGTCCCGCAAAACTAACGCGGGATGGTTGTCTTTTCTAACGATGCACCGAAACACTTGCAGTTGAATTTTTTGCAATGGACGCACCCAATGATCTCAGTTTGTCCCAAAACACATGTTTGGTGGGTTTGTGGCACTTTCATTTCCGAAGGAATGGTGCCGCAAAACTCGCGCGGGATAGTCGTTTTTTCCACCGATGCACCCAAACACTCATAGTTGAATTTTTCACAACGGACACATCGAATCATCTCAGTTTGACCCAAAACTCATGTTTGGTGGGGTTTTGGCACTTTCGATTCCGAAGGAATGGTGCCGCAAAACTCGCGCAGGATGGCCATTTTTTCCACTGATGCACCAAAAAACTCGCAGTTCAATTTTTGGCAACAGACGCACCCAATGATCTCAGTTTGACCCAACACTCATGTTAGGTGGGTTTTGGCACTTTCATTTCTGAAGGAATGGTGCCACAAAACTCGCGCGGGATGCCAAGTTTATCCACTGATACACAGAAAAACTCGCACTTGAATTTTTTGCAACGGACGCAACCAATCATCTCTGTTTGAACCAAAACTTATGTTTGGTGGGGTTTTGGCACTTTCATTTCACAAGCAACGGTGCCCCAAAACTTGCGCACGATAGCCATTTCTCCACAGATGCACCGAAAAACATGCAGTTGAATTTCTCACAATGGACACACCGAATCCTCTCAGTTGGACTTAAACCTACAGTTTGGTGGGTTTTTGGCACTTTCATTTTTGAAGGAATAGTGCCACAAAACTCCCGTGGGATGGCTTTTTTTTCCATCGATGCACCGAAAAACTCGGAGTTGAATTTTTTGCAATGGACGCACCCAATGATCTCAGTTTGTCCCAAAACTCATGTTTGGTGGGTTTTTGGCACTTTTATTTCTGAAGGAATGGTGCCGTAAAACTCGCGCGAGATGGCCGTTTTATCCACTGATGCACAGAAAAACTCGCAACTGAACTTTTTCCAACGGACGCACCCAATCATCTCAGTTTGACCCAAAACTCATGTTTGGAGGGGTTTTGGCACTTTTAGTACAAAAGGAATGGTGCCCCAAAACTCGCGCGGGATGGCATTTTTCCACCGATGCACCGAAACACATGCCGTTGAATTTTTCACAACGGACACACCGAATCTTCTCAGTTTCCAAAACTATAGTTTTGTGGGTTTTTGGCACTTTCATTGATTGCTGTTTTTAACACCGATGCACCGAAAAACTCGAAATTGAATTTTTGGCAGCGGTCACACCCAATGAACCAACACTCATGTTAGGTGGGTGTTTCGCACATTCATTTCTGAACCAATAGTGCCACAAAACTCGCGCGGGATGGCCGTTTTATGCAGTAATGCACCGAAAAACTTGCAGTTGAATTTTTCACAACAGACACACCGAATCATCTCATTTTGATCCAAAACTCATTTTAGTTTGGTTTTTGGCACTTCCATTTCTCCAGGAACGGTACCGCAAAACTCGCGTGGGATGGCTATTTTTTTCAACTGATGCACCGAAAAACTCGTAGTTGAATTTTTTGCAACTCAAACACCCAATGATCTCAGTTTGACCCAAAACTCATGTTTGGTGGGTTTTTGGCACTTTCATTTCTGAAGGAATGGTGCCTCAAAACTCGCACGGGGATGGCCATTTTTTCCACTGATGCACCAAAAAAATCGCAATTGGATTTTTGGCAACGGACGCACCCAATGAACTCAGTTTGACCCAAAACTCAAGTTTGGTGGGTTTGTGGCACTTTCATTTCCGAGGGAATGGTGCCGCAAAACTCGTTTGGGATGGTCGTTTTTTCCATCGATGCACCCAAAAACTCAGAGTTGATTTTTTCACAGCGGATACACAGAATCATCTCAGTTTGACACAAAACTCATGTTTGGTGGGTTTTTGGCACTTTCGTTTCTGAAGTAACGGTGCCACAAAAATCATGCGGGGTTGTCGTTTTTTCCACTGATGCACCCAAAAACTCAGAGTTGAATTTTTCACAAAGGACCCACCGAATCATCTCAATTTGACACAAAACTCATGTTTGGTGGGTTTTTGTTTCTTTCATTTCCAATGTAACAGTGCCAAAAAAAACTCGCACGGAATGGCCGTTTTATGCATTGATGCACCGAAAAACTCGCAGTTGAATTTTTTGCAACGGACGCACCGAATGATCTCAGTTTGTCCCAAAACACATGTTTGGTGGGTTCTTGGCACTTTCATTTCTGAAAAACGTTGCCGCAAAACTCGTGCGGGATGGCCATTTTTTCCACTGATGCACCGAAAAACTCACAATTGAATTTTTGGCAACGGACGCACCCAATGATCTCAGTTTGAACCAAAACTCATGTTTGGTGAGTTTTTGGCACTTTCATTTTTGAAGGAATGGTGAGGCAAAACTCGCGCGGGATGGCCGTTTTATCCACTGATGCACAGAAAAACTCGTCGTTGAAATTTATCCAACGGACGCAACCAATCACCTCAGTTTGACCCAAAACTCTTGTTTGGTGGGGTTTTGGCACTTTCATTTCAGAAGCAACGGTGCCCCAAAACTCGCGCAGGATTGCCATTTTTTCAACGATGCACTGAAGAACTTGCAGTTGAATTCTTCACAACGAACATACCGAGTCATCTCAGTTTGAACCAAAACTACAGTTTGGTGGGTTTTTGGCACTTTCATTTCGAAGGAACGGTGCCGCAAAACTCGCGCGGGATGGTTGTTTTTTCCACTGATTCACCGAAAAACTCGCAGTTGAATTTTTTGCAACGGACGCACCCAATGATCTCAGTTTGCCCCAAAACACATGTTTGGTGGGTTTGTTGCACTTTCATTTTCGAAGGAATGGTGCCGCAAAACTCGCGCGGGATGGTCATTTTTTCCACCGATGCACCCAAAAACTCACAGTTGAATTTTTCACAACAAACACACATAATCATCTCAGTTTGACACAAAACTCAGGTTTGGTGGGTTTTTGGCACTTTCATTTCCGAAGTAACGGTGCCACTAAAATCGCGCGGGATGGCCGTTTTTCCACTGATGCACCCAAAAACTCAGTTGAATTTTTCACAACAGACCCACCGAATCATCTCAGTTTGACACAAAACTCATGTTTGGTGGGTTTTTGTTTCTTTCATTTCCAATGTAACAGTGACAAAAAAACTCACGCGGAATAGCCATTTTATCCACTGATGCACCGAAAAAATCGCAGTTGAATTTTTAGCAATGGACGCACCCAATCACCTCAGTTTGACCCAAAACTCATGTTTCGTGGGGTTTTAGCACTTCCATTTCTGAAGGAACGGTGCCGCAAAACACGCGCGGGATGGCCATTTTTTCCACTGATGCACCAAAAAACTCACAGTTGAATTTTTGGCAACGGATGCACCCAATGATCTCAGTTTGACCCAACACTCATGTTAGATGGGTTTTTGCACTTTCATTTCTGAAGGAATGGTGCCGCAAAACTCGTGCGGGATGGCCAGTTTATCCACTGATGCACAGAAAAACTCGCAGTTGATTTTTTGCAACGGACACAACCAATCATCTCAGTTTGACCCAAAACTCATGTTTGGTGGGTTTTTGGCACTTTCATTTCTAAAGGAATGGTGCCGCAAAACTCACGCGGGATGGCCGTTTTATCCACTCATGCACAGAAAAACTCGCATTTGAATGTTTTCCAACGGACGCAACCAATCATCTCTGTTTGACCCAAAACTCATGCTTGGTGGCGTTTTGGCACTTTCATTTCAGAAGCAACGGTGCCCCAAAACTCGCGCGGGATGGCCATTTTCCCACCGATGCACCGAAAAACTTGCAGTTGAATTTTTCACAACGAACACACCGAATCATCTCAGTTTGAACCAAAACTACAGTTTGGTGGGTTTTTGGCACTTTCATTTTCGAAGGAATGGTGCCGCAAAACTCGCGCATGATGGTTTTTTTTCCACCGATGCACCGAAAAACTCGCAGTTGAATTTTTTGCAACGGACGCACCCAATGATCTCAGTTTGTCCCAAAACACAACTTTGGTGGGTTTGTGGCACTTTCATTTCCGAAGGAATGGTGCCGCAAAACTCGCGCGGGATGGTCGTTTTTTCCACCGATGCACCGAAAAACTTGCAGTTGAATTTTTGGCAACGGACACACCCAATGATCTCAGTTTGAACCAACACTCATGTTAGGTCTGTTTTTGGTACATTCATTTCTGAAGGAATAGTGCCACAAAACTCGCGCGGGAATGGCCGTTTTATCCAGTGATGCACCGAAAAACTCGCAGTTGAATTTTTAGCAACAGACGCACCCAATCACCTCAGTTTGACCCAAAACTCATGTTTGGTGGGTTTTTGGCACTTTCATTGATGGCTGTTTTTTCCACCGATGCACCAACGAACTCGCAGTTGAATTTTTTGCTTCGGACGCAACCAATGATACCAGTTTGACCCAAAACACAAGTTTGGTGGGTTTTTGGCACTTTTATTTCCGAAGAACGGTGCCGAAAACTCCCGCAGGATTACCATTTTTTCCACTAATGCATCAAAAAACTCGCAGTTGAATTTTTGGCAACGGACGCACCCAATCATCTCAGTTTGACCCAATACTCATGTTTGGTGGGTTTTTGGCACTTTCATTTCCGAAGGAATGGTGCCAGAAAACTCGCGCGAGATGGCCGTTTTTTCCACTGATGCACCAAAAAACTCGTCGTTGAATTTTTTGCAACAGACGCACACAAAGATCTCAGTTTGACCCAAAACTCATGTTTGGTGGGTTTTCGGCACTTTCATTTTAGAAGGAATGGTGCCACAAAACTCGCGCGGGATGGTTGTTTTCTCCACTGATGCACCGAAATACTCGTAGTTGAATTTTTTTGCAATGGACGCACCCAATGATCTCAGTTTGTCCCAAAACACATGTTTGGTGGGTTGTGGCACTTTCATTTCTGAAGGAGTGGTGCCGCAAAACTCACGCGGGATGGCCATTTTTCCACCGATGCACCGAAAAACTTACAGTTGAATTTTTCACAATGGACACACCGAATCATCTCAGTTTGACCCAAAACTATAGTTTTGTGGGTTTTTGGCACATTCATTGATTGCTGTTTTTAACACCGATGCACCGAAAAACTCGAAATTGAATTTTTGGCAGCGGTCGCACCCAATGGTCTCAGTTTGACCCAAAACTGATGTTTGGTGGGTTTTTGGCAGTTTCATTTCCTAAGGAACGGTGCTGTAAAACTCGCGTGGGATGGCCGTTTTTTCCACTGATGCACCGACAATCTCCCAGTTGAATTTTTTGCAATGGACACACCCAATGATCTCCGTTTTACCCAAAACACATGTTTGGTGGGTTTTTGGCACTTTCATTTCTGAAGAACGGTGCCGAAAACTCGCTCGGGATGGCCATTTTTTCCACTGATGCACCAAAAAACTCGTAGTTGATTTTTTGGCAATGGACGCACCCAATGATCTCAGTTTGACCCAAAACTCATGTTAGGTGGTGTTTTGGCACTTTCATTTCTGAAGGAATGGTGCCACAAAACTCACGCGAGATGACCATTTTATCCACTGATGCACAGAAAAACTCGCAGTTGAATTTTTTGCAATGGACGCACCCAATGATCTCAGTTTGTCCCAAAACACATGTTTGGTGGGTTGTGGCACTTTCATTTTTGAAGGAATGGTGCCGCAAAACTCGCGTGGGATGACCATTTTTCCACCGATGCACCGAAAAACTTACAGTTGATTTTTTCACAACGGACACAACGAATCATCTCAGTTTGACCCAAAACAATAGTTTTGTGGGGTTTTGGCACTTTCATTGATTGTTGTTTTTAACTGCGGATACATGGGTGTATGCCAAGTCTCTGAGTGATGAGTGATTGTCAATTGGGATCATGCGCATGTTCTTTGGCTTGTGTTGTGCAGGGGTCAAGCACGGATACAGTGATCAAAGGCAAGGTGAAGGTCCAGTAGAGATGTGCCGTGCCGATGGACCGAGAGTGGCGAAGGGCGGACGTGAGGCATGGACTAAGGGACCGGTGGCCCGAGGATCAGCTGTGGTCGCGGGCAGCCTGGGACAGCGACGAGCGAAGACTTGCAGGCACGGTGTTGCCTGGGTCGAGGACCTGGGGACACGTGTCGGTGGACGGGGTTCATAGGCAGTGCATCCCCTCTACGACTTGGTTTGGTGGTTGACCCACAGAAAAACCACCGAGTGACGGTTTCCAGGTTTGGGCCTCAAAACCTGGGCGCTGATGGTTTCCGAGTTTGGGCCACAAAACTCGGGCTGAGGACGGTTTCCAGGTTTGGGCCACAAAACCTGGGCGCTGCGGGTTTCTGAGTTTGGGCCACAAAACTCAGGCGATAGACGGCTGGTTTCCCGGTTTGGGCCTCAAAACCGGGGGTTGGTCGTAAAGGCTGGTTTACCGGTTTGGGCCTCAAAACCGGGGGCGAAGTCCGGGAAAAGGACGAGCGGAGCGGTGGCCGCACGTGGCGGCAATCGGTGAGGTTGCGTCGAGGCAACGCTACTAGTTGTGCGAGCGTGGCCGTCGGATCACCAGCATCTTCGAGTTGGTCCAGAATAACCCTAGGGTTTAGCTGGTTCACTCTGTAATTAGTGAGGGGTAGAGTAGGAATTAGAATTAGGATAAGTAGGGGGAGACACCCTCCTCCCATTCTATTTTCAGTCATTTGCTCTTTGCCTTCTAGGTTTTCCTGCTCTCCCAATCCCCTGCTGTAGCAACTGAGATCCGCAGAGAACCATACCTCTGTGTACTAGAGATTTTGAGGAAGTGAGACCGTAATCTCACTGTTGTAGCGTGTGGTAGCCACATGGTTGCAAATTCGTGGTTGTGATTCGCGTTTTGTTCTTGTTCTTCGCGAGTTGCTTTTCTCCATGTTTTCCCGTCGATCGATCTCTCTACTCAGTGTATCTTTTGCAAATCTGTTTGAACTGAGTTGTTCTAGATCGTGAGGCACTTCTTTCCATCGAAGGAATTCTCCTCTAACCTCACGAGCTAGTAGATCGATCGATTTATGTCTCGGGTCTAGTTTTTCTCCCCTCCCCCAAATTTCTTCGATTCATCGATTTGGAGATAGGTTCGAGCCATGATCTCTTAGAGATAGCTCACTATCCTCCTTGTGACTCCTATCACCAAGTTTGATCCCTAGAGGATTCATTTTGAGTGAGATCGAGTAGAATCGGTGGACGAACTGCCAAGTTTCTGGGTGACCGGACGCAAGGTCGGGGTGACCGGACGCACAGTCGGGAGTCCGGTCGATGAAGGTTTGACTCGTGTGTTTTCAGTTGACTTGACCGGACGCTGGTTCTTGCAAGTGACCGGATGCACCCCTGGTACTGTTCACTAGTTTTAGTCTGTGTTTATCGGACGCTCGGGTAGTGACCGAACGCACAGTGACAGTGAGTCTGGTCCAATACAGAGAGCTCCCAAATCTATTTTGGGCTGACCGGACGCGTCCGGTGGTCAGTGACCGGACGCAGGCAGAGTCCGGTCAGTGCTGTTTTGCGCTGCTTCGTTTGCTTCGTTGACGGATTTGGTTTCCACCTTTTGTGTTGGGTTTCTTGGGTTGTATAGTGTCCCGCTGTGCTTCTCGGAGGCATCCACCCTACATCTAGGGTCGTGGACACTTGCAAGCTCTAGGTTTGCTCTTGGGGTTGATTCTTGGGACAGAGGCAGCAAGTTTCAGAAAGAGAAATTTGGAGCTCCCATTCACCCCCCTCTGGACGCTTTCTAGTAGCACTCTCGGTCCTTCAATTGGTATCGGAGCGGGCTAAGGATCTTCCACCTTAGCCGGTTCTAGATCCACCGAAGGTGACATGGATCGCGGCGTGGGCAAACCACCGTTTTTCGATGGGACGAACTATGCGTAATGGAAGATACGTATGTCGGCCTATCTGCAGAGTTTGGGTGCTTCCATCTGGGATATTTGCAACTCTGCCGATTACATGGTCTTGGCTGCTCGTGCTACTATGCATCAGATCGATGAGCACGATGCCAATAGCCGAGCCCGTAATGCTCTTTTCTCATGCCTGAGCACGAGTGAGATTGATCGCGTTTCTCACCTCGCTACGGCTCGGGAGATTTGGGCTACCCTCATGCGTTTCCATAAGGGAACCACTCAAGTCAAAACCCGTCTCTACGAGTCGTTCAAGCGAGAGTATGAGAACTTTCGACACATGCCTGGCGAGAGCATAGAAAGTTTATTCGCTCGCTTTCAGGTGATTGCCAACAGGATGAGGGCGAACAAGGAGTTGTTGCCTTTCGATGATCATGAGAGAGCTTTGAAGCTTTTGCACACTCTTGATCGATCGGTGTGGGACTCAAAGGTTCTTGCGATCATCGAATCACCTAACTATGAGACCCTCACATGCGACGAGCTGTTTAGTAAGCTCAAGTCCAGTGAGATCGATGCCATGGCGAGGGCTTCTTATGAAAATCCTTCTGGCCCGTCAATGGCTTTGCTTTCTGGCTCTTCTGCTAACTCCTCTGGAGGCTTTGCACTTTCCTCTCTTCTTTCTGTCATAGAGGAGCAGCTGGAGTTCATGGGGGATGACGAGCTTGCTTTGCTCGCCAACCGGTTCTCGCGGTTCCACAACAACCGCATGAACCGTCGCCGCGGAGGAGGACGCTTGAGATGTTTCGAGTGCGGCGACCCCAACCACTTCATCGCCAATTGCCCGAAGAAGAACAAGCAGACCTTCGGCAAGGCGGATCATGGGCACAAGTACGACTCCGGCAAGCGCAAGGAAAAGTACGTCCCCGCGAAGCACAAGCGGAAGGGCAGCTTCAACAAGAAGTACATCAAAGACCAAGTACTTGGAGAAGGCCCAGGCTGAGCAGCGTGCGTTCTTTGCCACGCTCAGCGACGTCGATGACTCGGATGACGACTTCACTTCCTCAAGCGACGACGAGTCCGAGAAGAAGAAGAGCATCGAGGACAAGCTGAACGGTCTCTGCTTCTTCGCCGACGACGAGGGCTTCTGCACCATGGCCCTCGTCAAGGAGGTCGACGGCGAGCTGGAGGAGACTCCTCGGAACGACAACGACGACGACACCTCCCAGGTATCTCTGACCCCCGACGAGCTTTCTGCTGAGGTCGAGAAACTTACTGCCGCTCTGCTTAGTCAAGATAAGCTGCTTAGGCGTGCTGCTAGAGAGCGCAAGGAGTTTAGGCAGAAGTGGGAGGATACGGTGAAGGAACTTGAGTTTGCCAAGTCCACCGTAGTTGTCTCTGAGGAGGGTGAGTGCGAGATGTGCACCACGCACATGACTGACCTTCTCACTTTGAGAGGTAAGTATGTGGCATTTGTTGGAGAGGTGGATGAGCTGAAGGCTAGATCCTCGCTGTTGGGTGCGTGCAAGTCTTGTGCTGGCTTGCAAACCGAGTTGGCAGAAAAGAATGCCAAGATTGTGTCTCGTGAGAAGGCCAGCTCGAGTAGCACTTGTGTGACTAGGTGCGCTCTTTGTTAGGGTTTGGAGATGGAGATCGCAAACGTGAAGCATGACAAGATGCAAAACGAGGAGGAAAACACATACCTTCGGACCATCTTGTCATGGGTGTCGAGTGGTGAGCCGTAGCTTGGGATGATGATCTCCCAGTTCAAGCGTGCTGTTGGAGGTCCAGGTGTAGGCTTTGCTCAGTGTGTTGAGTGCGCTTCATCTTTTGGGAAGATTGAAGAGTCGACTGGTCTGAACCCGTGTGAGAAGCCCAACTCCACCACTACTCCCAAGCTTACCAAGATTCCACCCAAAGAGCCTCTAAAGCCTAACACCAAGGATGGTGTATTTGTGGAACCTCCGAGAGCTCCACCCAAGAAACAATCATGGGCTCCAAAACCAAACCACCTCAAGAACAAGCTGGACACCATGCCACCCGTCCAAGAGGAGCTTATGCCACAGAAGGGCAAAGTGATCCACACCCACTACTGTGAGTACCAACAACCCCCTATGAGAGCGGTGAGGTACCATTGTGAGCACTATGGGAGAGATGGACACTTGAGTGAGTTTTGCTCTCGGTGAAAGAGAGAGATGCGTCGCGCAAAGGAGATGAACAACACGGACATGTACCATCCTTTCTATGATGTACATGTGCCGAATGTTCAGAGGCGTGCTGCTAGGCCTAGAGGTCCAAAACCTCAAGCTCCTAGGCCTAGGCCGCCAGGAGGTCATGCCCAGCGGGAGCCTGCAGTTGTAGGCTATGGACCCTGTGGCGGCGGCTTTGTAGTTGAGTGTTTCCCTCTACCGCGTTTTGAGTATCGCGATGGACACTCCTCCCTTAGCGGACCACATTTTCCTCTACGTGGTGATCGCTCTTCCCGTAGGCGTGCTAGGAATGGTTTTTCTGCTAACCGTTCTTTTGAGCAGCCAGCCCAACACTGATATTCTCCCTACTTCACTAACCCCAGTGTTGGACCGTATGCTCACCCTATGTCTTTTTATTGATGTAGGTAAAACGATTGGAGAACGTTTGGTTGGTGGATTCCGGTTGCTCGAGGCACATGACCGGAAACGCCAAGTGGTTCTCCAGTCTTAGTCCGGTCGCCGGAAAGGAGTTTATCACCTTCAGCAACAATAGCAAAGGTAAAGTGTTGTCTCGTGGATCGGTGCGAGTTAATGAGCGCTTTGTGTTGCGCGATGCTGCTCTTGTTTCTAACTTGCATTTTAACCTACTTTCTGTTTCGCAACTCTTTGATGATGACTATGAGATTCGTTTTAAACCGAATCTCAGTCGTATTTTGGATCCTCAGGGCAATCTTGTTTGTTTGATTTCGCCCTTTGGAAAACTCTTTTGTGCGAACTTCTCGGAGTCTTTTGGCACTTCTCGTTGTCTTGTGGCTGAACCTTCCTCCTCTGATCTTTGGAAGTGGCATAGGAGACTTGGACATTTGAGCTTCGACTTGCTTTCAAGGCTTAGTTCACTTGGCCTAATCCGAGGATTGCCCAAGTTATCCATGGAGAAGGATCTTTTTTGCCACTCTTGTAGACATGGGAAGATGGTTGCCGCTCCCCACCATCCAGTGACTCAGGTCATGACTAAGCGCCCTGGAGAGCTTTTGCACATGGACCTTGTTGGTTCGGCTCGGGTGAGCTCAGTTGGGGGGAAGTGGTATGTGCTTGTTGTTGTTGACGACTTTTCGAGATATTCATGGGTCTTCTTTTTAGCTGAGAAGACCGAGAATTTCTCTTTTGCTCGCAATCTGATTTTACGTCTTCAGAACGAGTTCCCTTTGAACTCGATGCGAGCTATTAGGAGTGATAATGGTTCCGAATTCAAAAATTCGGATTTTGAGAAGTTTTGTAACTCTTTGGGCTTAGAGCATCAGTTCTCTTCCCCCTACACACCCCCTCAGAATGGTGTTGTAGATTGAAAAAATCGGACCCTTGTAGAGATGGCCAGGACGATGCTCGATGAGCATAGGACTCCTAGGTGATATTGGGCCGAAGCTATGAGCACTGCATGCTACATTTCCAATCGCATTTTTCTCCGAGCATTCTTGAAAAAGACTTCTTATGAGTTGCGTTTTGGAAAACTGCCCAAGTGAGTTATTTTCGAGTTTTTGGTTGCCACTATTTCATACTTAAGAAAGGCAACCTGGACAAGTTTGAGTCTCGTTCTTCTGATGATGTGTTTTGGGTTATGGCACTCATTCTCGCGCATATCGTGTACATAACCTTGACACTAACCGAGTCATGGAGACATCAGATGTCACCTTCGACGAGACAATGGTTTGTCCTTCTTCTCGTTTTGAGCGTGCAGGTGATCATGAGGTTGGCGAACCTCATTTTGATGATGAGGAAGAGGGTGCTGAAGGGATGGATGACCCAGCACCTCCTCCACCTGCTGTGCCGCAAAGAGCGGCCTCTACTACTACTCACGGCCCTGATCCCTCTTCTTCGACTACTTGGGGGCCGTGGGATCCACCACCTCGAGCGGTACACTTTGTACCCGAGGAGGCACCAGCTGCTGTTGAGGGGGAGGCTACATCAGTTCGGGAGGCGCCACGACACATCCAGTGCCAAAACCCACCTCAACAGATGATCGGCAGCATTGGCGAACGCATCACTCGGTCAAGGTCACAACAAATCCCTCACTTTGCTCATTCTGCATTTGTTGTTGATTTTGAACCCCGAGATGTTGGACACGCTTTATCTGATCCGGATTGGGTCAATGCCATGCATGAGGAGTTAGAAAATTTTGAAAGAAATCGGGTTTGGGTTTTGGTTCCACCTCCTCCTGAGTGTCACCCTATTGGGACAAAATGGGTTTTCAAAAACAAACAAGGAGAGGATGGCCATGTTGTGAGAAACAAGGCCAGACTAGTAGCCCAGGGGTATAGTCAGAAGGAGGGGATAGACTATGAGGAGACTTTTGCTCCTGTAGCTCGTTTGGAGGCAATTAGGATACTCTTGGCTTTTGCTGCATCCAAAGGATTTAAACTTTTTCAAATGGATGTCAAGAGTGCCTTCTTAAATGGCTACATAGAAGAGGAATTGTATGTGAGACAATCCCCCGGTTTTGAAAATCCCAAGTTTCCAAACCATGTTTTTAAACTTCACAAAGCTTTATATGGTTTGAAACAAGCCCGTAGATCCTGGTATGATAGGTTGAAAACCTTTTTGCTTGCTAAGGGTTTTAAAATGGGTTGTGTGGATAAAACGCTTTTTCTCCTCAAGCAAGGCAACGAAACTCTCTTGGTCTAGATTTACGTGGATGATATCATTTTTGGTGGTTCTTCTCACGCTTTGGTTGCCAAGTTTGCAGACACTATGAGAAGGGAGTTTGAGATGAGCATGATGGGTGAGTTGACGTTTTTCCTCGGGTTGCAAATCAAGCAATCTCGAGAGGGAATGTTCGTGCACCAGGGCAAGTACACCAAGGACATCGTGAAGAAGTTCGACATGGGTGAGGCCAAGCCTCTTCCAACACCCATGCCTACCACGGTGGCCCTGGATGCGGATGTGGATGGAGAAGCAGTGGACCAGAAGGAGTACCGGAGTATGATCGGGTTGCTGCTGTACCTGACGGCGACACGCCCGGACATCCAGTTCGCGGTGTGTTTGTGCGCACGATTTCAGTCGTCGCCGCGCACGTCTCACTGTCAGGCGGTCAAGCGCATTATGAGGTACTTATGCTTCACTCCAGAGTTTGGGATTTGATATTCTGCTTCCTCCACACTCTCCCGATACGGATACTCTGATGCTGATTTTGCTGGTTGCCGTATTGATCGCAAGTCCACTTCTGGGACTTGTCAGTTTGTTGGTTCTTCTCTTGTATCATGGTCTTCTCGCAAGCAGTCTAGTGTCGCCCAGTCTACCATGGAGGCTGAGTATGTTGCTGCGGCTAGCTGCTGTTCCCAATTGCTTTGGATGATGGCCACTTTGCGTGATTTTGGTCTGAGCTTTTCTCGCGTTCCTTTGCTTTGTGACAACACGAGTGCTATTAGCGTTGATAAGAACCCCGTGCAGCACTCTAAGACCAAACACATTGATGTGCGCTTTCATTTTCTGCGAGACCACTATGAGAAGGGTGATATCGACCTTCGCCATGTCGATACTCATCATCAGTTGGCTGATATTTTCACCAAGCCTTTGGAAGAATCGACTTTTGCTAGGTTGAGAGGTGAGCTTGGTGTGTGTTTCCCCTTTTAGATGGGGAAAACACTTTGGTTCTTGTATCATAAACTGACCTTTTGTTTTTCAATTGGTTTCTTCTTGCATCTTTGCATTTCATCTTGCATATTTACATTCAGAGCTTCATGTATATAATCCTTAGAATGTGACTATGCTCTGTGTAGTGTATGCTCCGATGCTTTATGATGATGCTTGTAGCTTATGCTCTTTCTGATCACTAATACATGTTCTGAGCTGAGCTATTTTACGAATGGTGAACTTGCTTAATGAACCTAAAATCAGAAAATGTTCACCATTGAGATATGCAACTAGCATGTGTAGAATGTGTTGAAATCACTTGTGCCTTTTCATATATGCTAGGTTGCTATGTCTCTAGTTCAGAGTCATTCACTTGCTTGGTATGTTCATATTCTGAAATAAAATTTGAACCAAGTTATGTAAATTGGAAAGATCGAGATGGGTTTGCTTGTCAGCACATCACAGTTTCAAGACTGTTTCTCATTGCACTATGAGTTAAACTTGAGCTGTGTAGTGTATGACCGAAACTGTTGCTTTAAGCTTCTGATTGCTTCTGCATAGGCTTCGCACAGTTGAAAAGTTAGGCAATGACAAGCTTTCAACCTATCGCAATCACATGCTAAAATTTGAACTTGTGTAATCTAACCGCTGCAACTCCGATAAAATTTGGATACACAAGTCTATGTTTCATTCTATAGCATGATGGTTGAACTGTGCTAGGGGTAGTTCACCTTGTATACATGTTTAGCACTTGTTTGACTTCCTGTCTACATGTTTGGTGCTATTTTGACGGTGAATACCTCTTTGGCTAAAAACTGCTCACGTTGCTCACATGTTCATATTTCGTATTTGGTGATCAGTTTGAGGCCTTGCTAGCATTATGTGCATATTGTTGAGTCATCGGATCAGTATTTTGTCGAGCATCTTCATATTCTATCGACTCTATTCCTGAAGCTGCTAACTTGCATTTTGACTCATATGCATTTTGGAAGGGGGAGAAACGAGCTTGATGGTGTATTTTTTGCTTGATGGTGCATTTTCAACTAAGGGGGAGAAATTGCAAATCATATGTTCTTCGAGTGTTCAACTAAGGGGGAGAAAAACATTTTCAAAATCTTGTGCTTTCCGAGTTGAACTTAAGGGGAGATTTCTTGGTTGTGTGCACTTGTTGAGGGGGAGTTTTCGAGCTAGTAACAGTTGGTTGTGTTGAGCCTTTGCCTCTTTCTTGAGGGACTAGCACCTTTGCTTTTATGCTCTTCAGCAGATATCTAGCCTTCTTTAGTTGGTATCGAGCTTCCTCGCTAGCGGTGTTGAGCCCGTTCTGCCTCTTCTTGAGGGCTAGCTCTGTTTTGCTTGATTTTCAGTTGATTTTCCAATTGGTGTAGCTTTCCCGCTAGTGGTGTTGAGCCTGTTCTACTTCCTCTTGAGGGCTAGCTTTGCTTTGCTTGGTTGCATCGAGCCGTTGCCCATGTCTTTGGGAACAAAGTTGTTTTGCTCTTTCCACTTGACCTTCTTCAGCTTTGCTATGCTTTTGGGTCATTTGGTCGAGTTCTCTCTCTTTCTTTCTTCCTACCTCTATTCCATTATGATTTGTGTTGGTAGTTGACAATGCACTCATCAAGGGGGAGATAGTGGATACATGGGTGTATGCCGAGTCTCTGAGTGATGAGTGATTGTCAACTGGGATAATGCGCATGTTCTTTGGCTTGTGTTGTGCAGGTGTCGAGCACGGATACAGTGATCAAAGGCAAGGTGAAGGTCAAGTAGAGACGTGCCGTGCCGATGGACCAAGAGTGGCGAAGGGCGGACGTGAGGCATGGACTAAGGGACCGGTGGCCCGAGGATCCGCTGTGGTGGCTGGCAGCCTGGGACAGCGACGAGCGAAGACTTGCGGGCACGATGTTGCCTAGGTCGAGGACCTGGGGACACGTGTCAGTGGACGGGGTGCATAGGCAGTGCATCCCCTCTACGACTCGGTTTGGTGGTTGAGCCATAGAAAAACCACCGAGTGGATGGTTTCCAGGTTTGGGCCTCAAAACCTGGGCGCTGATGGTTTTCGAGTTTGGGCCACAATACTCGGGCTGAGGACGGTTTCTAGGTTTGGGCCTCAAAACCTGGGCGCTGCGGGTTTCTGAGTTTGGGCCACAAAACTCAGGTGATGGACAGCTGGTTTCCCGGTTTGGGCCTCAAAACCGGGGGTTGGTCGTAAAGGCTGGTTTCCGTGTTTGGGCCTCAAAACCGGGGGCGAAGTCCGGGAAAAGGACGAGTGGAGCGGTGGCGGCACGTGGCAGCAATCGGTGAGGTTGCGTCGAGGCAACGCTACCAGTTGTGCGGTCGTGGCCGTCGGATCACCAGCATCTTCGAGTTGGTTCAAAATAACCCTAGGGTATAGCTGGTTTGCTCTGTAATTAGTTAGGGGTAGAGTAGGAATTAGAATTAGGATATGTAGAGGGAGACACCCTCATCCCATTCTATCTCAGTCATTTGCTCTTTGCCATCTAGGTTTTCCTGCTCTCCGAATCCCCTGCTGTAGCAACTGAGATCCGCAGAGAACCATACCTCTGTGTACTGGAGATTTTGAGGAAGTGAGACCGTAATCTCACTGTTGTAGCATGTGGTAGCCACACGGTTGCAAATTCGTGGTTGTGATTCGCGTTTTGTTCGTGTTCTTCGCGGGTTGCTTTTCTCCACGTTTTTCCCGTCGATTGATATCTCTACTCAGTGTATCTTTTGCAAATCTGTTTGAACTGAGTTGTTCTAGATCGTGAGGCACTTCTTTCCACTGAAGGAATTCTCCTCTAACCTCACGAGCTAGTAGATCGATGGATTTACGTCTCGGGTCTAGTTTTTTCCCCTCCCCCGAATTTCTTCGATTCATCGATTTGGAGATAGGCTCGAGCCATGATCTCTTAGAGATAGCTCACTATCCTCCTTCTGACTCCTCTCACCAAGTTTGATCCCTAGAGGATTCGTTTTGGGTGAGATCGAGTAGAATCGGTGGACGAACTGCCAAGTTTCTGGGTGATCGGACGCTGGGCCGGGGTGACCGGACGCACATTCGGGAATCCGGTCGTTGAAGGTTTGACTCGCGTGTTTTCAGTTGACTTGACCGGACGCTGGTTCTTGCAAGTGACCGGATGCACCCCTGGTACTGTTCACCAGTTTTAGTCTGTGTTGATCGCACGCTCGCGTAGTGACCGGACGCACAGTGACAGTGAGTCCGGTCCAATACAGAGAGCTCCCAAATCCATTTTGGGCTGACCGGACGCGTCCGGTGGTCAGTGACCCGACGCAGGCAGAGTCCGGTCAGTGCTGTTTTGCGCTGCTTTGTTCGCGGATTGTTCGTTCGTTGACAGAATTGGTTTCCATCTTTTGTGTTGGGTTTCTTGGGTTGTATAGTGTCCCTCTGTGCTTCTCGGAGGCATCCACCCTACATCTAGGGTCGTGGACACTTGCAAGCTCTAGGTTTGTTCTTGGGGTTGATTCTTGGGACGTAGGCAGCAAGTTTTAGAAAGAGAAATTTGGAGCTCCCATTCACCCCCCTCTGGTCGCTTTCTGGTAGCACTCTCGGTCCTTCATTAACACCGATGCACTGAAAAACTCGTAATTGAATTTTTGGCAGTGGACGCACCCAATGTTCTCAGCTTGACCCAAAACTGATGTTTGATGGGTTTTTGGCAGTTTCATTTCCTAAGGAACGGTGCCGTAAAACTCGCGCGGGATGGCTGTTTTTTCCACTGATGCATCGACAAACTCGTAGTTGAATTTTTTGCAACGGACACACCCAATGATATCAGTTTGCCCCAAAACATATGTTTGGTGGGTTTTTGGCACTTTCATTTCCGAACAACGGTGCCGAAAACTCGCGCGGGATGGCCTTTTTTTCCACTAATGCACCAAAAAACTCGCAGTTGAATTTTTGGCAACGGACGCACCCAATGATCTCAGTTTGACCCAAAACTCATGTTGGGTGGTGTATTGGCACTTTCATTTCTGAAGGAATGGTGCCGCAAAACTCGCACGGGATGACCATTTTATCCACTGATGCACACAAAAACTCACAGTTGAATTTTTTGCAACGGACGCAACCAATCATCTACGATTGATCCAAAACACTTGTTTGGTGGGGTTTTTTCACTTTCATTTTAGAAGGAACAGTGCCACAAAACCCGCGCGGATGACCATTTTTCCACAGATGCACCGAAAAACTCACAGTTGAATTTTTCACAATGCACACACCGAATCATCTCAGTTTGACCCGAACCTATAGTTTGGTGGGTTTTTGGCACTTTCATTTTCGAAGGAACGGTGTCGCAAAACTCATGCGAGATGGCTGTTTTTTCCACAGATGCACCGAAAAACTCGCAGTTGAATTTTTTGCAACGGACGCACCCAATGATCTCAGTTTGTCCCAAAACACATGTTTGGTGGGTTTTTGGCACTTTCATTTCCGAAAAATGGTGCCGCAAAACTCGCGCGGGATGGCCATTTTTTCCACTAATGCACCGAAAAAATGGGAGTTGAATTTTTGGCAACGGACACACCCAATGATCTCAGTTTGAACCAACACTCATGTCAGGTGGGTTTTTGGTACTTTCATTTCTGAAGGAATAGTGCCACAAAACTCGCGCGGGATGGCCGTTTTATCCTCTGATTCACAGAAAATTTCACAGTTGAATTTTTTCCAACGGACACACCCAATCATCTCAGTTTGACCCAAAACTTATGTTTGGTCGGTTTTTGACACTTTCATTGATGGCTGTTTTTTCCACTGATGCACTGACAAACTCGCAGTTGAATTTTTTGCAACGGACGCACCCAAATGATCTCAGTTTGACCCAAAACTCATGTTTGGTGGGTTTTTGGCAGTTTCATTTCCTAAGGAACGGTGCCGCAAAACTCGCGCGGGATGGCCGTTTTTCCACCGATGCACCGACATACTCGCAGTTCAATTTTTTGCAAAGTGTTGACGCAAAAAGTGACACCTTGCGCCAGGACACACAGCAAGCCGAACGAGGCTAGCTTCAATCGGGTGCCCGGAGTGTGCTGAATCCGGAGACGTGCCAGTCGGTTTGACCTGAAAACCAACAAGGGATAAAACGTGAGAATACCTCTGGAACATGCTGGGTAAAACCAGACAGTTCCATATGTACGGCTTCGAAAGCCAATCTCGACGGCACACAGCTACAGAAGCTGTCTGTCAAAGCATGTTTACAGAGCTATTCGGCAAGTATGAGAACAGAGCATGTGAAGCATATTAACTGCCGAATGCAAAAGAAAGACATGCTTGAACGAATCAAAGATATTATAAACAGGTAACTTGCAAGAATAGATCTATCCAAATAATACATGCATAGGCCAATCCATCTAATCTGCCGCACGTTTAGTCTTCAAAAACCCGTCAAGCATAAACTTAAGCAAAGCTAATCCACCGCATGATACCACTTGCTATAGGTCTATACCACTTCTTATAATTAGATCAATCCACCGCATGATACAATATAATTATAACAAGCTAAAAGCATGCATATATTTGAATAGATCTATAAAAGCTCATTACTCATGTAAGCATAACCAAAATCGGCAAACTAGCCGAGTTGGGGTCCATGAGGAAGGAAACATACAAGCAAACATGATCAAACAGATCTAAAGCCTGTGTCTGCCGCACGACACCCAGTTCTATCAAAGCATAAACATGATCGACATGTACGAACCCACAACATGTAACAACCTAGATTGAAAAACTGGTCCGGCCATCATGATCTTATGATTAGCAAAGCACAAGTAAACTTGTGAAACAAGGCCGAATAGAAATCAATCTAGATTGGGCAAAAGAGCGTTACAGGAATTAAATAAATAAAACACATAACACATGATAACTTAATGAATCTACTAGATCTGCCAAATCTAATAGAGCCGATAACTATTTTTACTCATGTCTTAATCCGCCGCACGATACAAGGCACAAGCAAAAACTTCCTGTCATAAGCTTAAATCCGCCGCACGATACTAAGCTTAACATACGAGACTACTTGCATCATATCTAAATCCACCGCATGATACTAGACATGATAGCAAGGTTGCCGGTACTTACGGAGGTCGACGGATCGATGTTTTCTCTCGAAGAACTCAACGACATGACTTAGGGACTTGAAGATGGCACGGGGCCGGTTTGTATTGATGTGGTTGTGAACAATTTTACAATGGTCGAGGGCTTATACTTATACCCTGGACGAAATACGAGTCCTAGATGATTACGATATACAATGATAAAAAATGGAAAGATACGAAATCTATTCCTAATCTTCTCGGCATCTTTCATAGTCACATGCCTTCCCATGCAAGCCGGCTTCATCTGCAACTCCCATTTCCCGAATGAAACCACCTCTCTGTAAGATAACCGACCGCACAGATATTCATCGAAATCTTGAAGACCAAATAGCCATTTGATTGGTTGCCGAATCCTTTCTTCTCTGCTGGCTGGGCCCACCTGTCATATCTTCATGCGTGCAAAAATCTGGTGTTAACACATGCCCCCTAATTTTGGGATAAATATTTATTCCAAAATTCCTATTTATCGTGGAAACTCCGGAAGCGCCTGCCTTCATATGCTATAATTACTATACCTGCCGACTCATCTCCCAATGCACCCTCTTGGATTCCTTAAAACCCTCTTTCGCTCTGTTTCAACTTGTGCACTCTAAACTCCTCTGCCCAGACTCAAAAACCCTCTTTTCTCTTGCCTTATCTTACTCTGGAGGATGTCTTCTGCAGCGAGTCGTCATAGTTCCGAGCTTGGTGCTTCTAGCACCTCCAAAAGGAGGTTATTCCTTTCTTTCTTTCGTTTCAAAATGAAGCAGTTGCTCTTACCTCACCATTTTTATTAGAAGGGCCGGAGATGACCTCCCCGAGGTCCTGATTCAGAAGATTGCAGATCTTCAATTTGATTCGGAGAGGAAGGATCGCGAGATCAACCAAATCTCTCGAGAGCGCGATGTCGCCCGGGAACGGGCTACCGGTAAGCATTCCTTCATCATCTTCTTTTTCATTTTCCCTTTCTGCTCTTACCGACCCTTCCCCCTTTTCAGCTCTAGAGACCAAACTTCAATCTCTCGAAGCAGCTATTGCTAACCTCGCCGTCACGGCCAACGTACCGGGTACGACAGCTCTGAGGCGGGTAAACGAAGTCAATCAAGCCCTCCCTAAGATTTCTAGAGCTGGTATGGGATACGGCGCAACAGTCGCCTTCAATACGGTACGGATTCACTCAGGAGCCGATTACCTTAATTTTGACGTCTGCGAGCGAGGGCTAGAATACAGGGTGGCTCATTCTGTCGATGATATGAAAGAAGCTGGAATAGATCTGGCTGATTCCTTCGACTTTGATCTCCCAATTAGAAATAGGATAGAATGGACGAACTGATCTTCCACTGTAATTTATTTTGTAAATAAGAAGTTCCTCTGTTCGTCTTTTTGAAATCAATCTATGATTGATCCCTCGAGATCAATGTATGCTCTATTTTCCGCGCATCAATCATTAACTCTCATTTTATTCTAGCGGCGATGTTTACCACATCGGCTATCGCTGACAATCGCATTAGATACCTTTGTCTCACAGGCAATTGTTGCAATCGGTCATTTTGGATCCAAAGCATCCGATTTTATCTCTCTACTTTCCGATCCATGATGACACCAAGGTAGCATTTCTTAAGGGATTTTTCGATTCTCAGTTCTCTACCCTTAATGCCAATTGGTAACATGAGTTCCCAAATTACTAGTTAAAACTGAACAATTCTTAACCGAATCCCATCAGCCTTCTGATTCTGGAGTCACAACCTCTTCCAATCGTCAGAAATCCAGCTCGGCCCAATAACGGCCCATAAGACGTGGAAACCCCAATCCGACGCTTGGTCTTCCAGTGTGCAAGCCTTGGTCCTATAAATATGACCCTACACAAGCTGTTATCCTTATCTCCAGTCAAATAGTTTGACTCGCAAAAATTTCGTCTCTCGACTTCTAGCTCAAGCCAGAGGGAAAATTTCTTGCTTGCGTTTCTATCAATGACAGGCAAAGTTGACCACGGCAGGCATCCTGACGGAGATGAAGCAGGAGGAAGTCGAGCATCAACTCACTGGTGCCATAGGTAAAAGTCTAGTCTTCTGCCCCTTTGCGATAGTTCTTCTTGCTTGTCCTTCCCTGATCCGTCGTCCTTCTTAGGGTGGGGTCTTCATCCAGCCAAGCTCGAGCTCCCCTTCCAGAAATGGTAACCCCAATAACTTCTCAATCCTTTCCCTAAGCTATCAGATTTGAATTTGATGATTCAATTTAGCAGACCCATCCGGATGCTCTTCGATACCGTGAGGAAAAGGATAAGGCCTGGAAGGAACTGGAAAATGCATCCAAGAAGCAAAGTATCGAAGAATCTGAGTGGGCAGACCAACGGAAGCAACTCTGCAACATCATCACAGGTTAGCAGATCCTCGGTCCCCTTCTTCTAGTTGATTTCACCTTACTTGACGCATCCGTTCTTTTGTTAGCCCTTTCTGCAGAGAATGACCGTTTGAAAATAGCAGCGAACAAAATTGCCCTCAAAGTGAATGCTCACGGGGACTCAGCCAAAGCCCGTCTTGACGCCATGGATGCTCGCATAGATCAGGCCATCATCCAAAGTGTGCACGCCAGGGTTTCTCTCGGGCTATCAGCAATGAGTTCTTGGACCAACGAAGATTACTCCTTCCTACCAGTTGGCTTCGCAGGCGGGGATCCGGATGTATTTGAAGATCTCGAGATCTATGATAACCACGCCGCTGCCATTGCCGAGATTACTGACCCGCAATCCATTGTGAACAAATTATTTCAAGGGTAGATTGTATTAGGATAAATCTGTGAATGAAGCTTGTAACATATGAAACTTGTTTCCCTCTGAATAGTGTCTATCCGCATCTTCGACTATCTCAGTGATTTTTTCCGATTGCAGCATTTCTTCAGAGAAAAATGTTTCCGAACGCATGATGTCATCTTAGCCGATTAGATCTCGTTTTCGATGTGTCATGTCACTCGACATCTTATTTACTGCACTTCATCTTTCTCTCCTTCCAATAAACCTACCAACTCGAAAAACACTAGGGGCACCAGGGTTATAAAATTCTTGTACTAAAGGCGATATAAATAATATCGGCTATGACTTGAATCCTTGGAACATTTTTTCTGCTAAAGCCGATGCTTTACATCGGCTGTATATAAGTATTCCTCAAGTTACATGCGTTCGCCTCTTAACAAGAAGTGCCAAAGCTTGATCCACGAGTGACAAAATCTCTTTACAGCTGAATACCCTTCTCCGGGCTTAACAATTTTTTTTCGGCTAAAGCTAGCTACTATTTATCCTCTTAAATTTTAAAATAAGGGCCGATCCTATTGCAAGGCTATCGGCCGCCACGTACAACTCGAAACAATTACCAAGTTGCGGAAGTGCCGCCATATTTTCCAATACTTTCTGTTGTACGTCACCTTGCGTGAACTCTTGTTCTTCCATTAGCTTCGGCAACGGAGAAATAAGCAGAACCCTCAAAAGTTTGTTAACCTCAAGACATGCTCGAGACCCAGACTTGCATACATTGGTCCTACTTCGGCTTCGTTATCAACATTTTATTCCCCGTCAGCCGACACGAAACTTGGTCTCAATCTTACCCATTACCGTCAGTTGGACTATTTATTCAAAAATTGCTCTGAGAGCCGATTGTCTGAATCGGCTGTTGGTCCTTGCTGAAAACGTTAACAGGACCTGCTTCCCAAGCTCTTCCAGAGAAGCACTCAACGCCATCATATTCCTAGTAGATAGGCTTTGTATTAGCAATACTCACTGAATCATCAGCATGAACAATTTCGATGTCATTTCCGATCCACTGGATGAGGAACTGATGCATAGTGGACGACACACAGCAGTTTGCATGTATCCAATCTCTTCCTAATAGCAAGCTGTATGCCCCCTTGCCATCAATGATGAAAAAGGTAGTGATCAAGGTCTTAGTCCCGATCGTCAACTCAACATGGACCGCTCCCTGAGTATCAGAAGAATTGCCAGCAAAGTCTCTCAACACCATGTCGGTTTTCAGCAAGTCTTCACTCGCCATCCCAAGTTTTCTGAAGGTGGTATACGACATGATATTTACGAGAGCCCCTCCATCAACGAACATCTTAGTCAATGGCTTGCCATTAACATAGCCTCTCATATACAATGGCTTCAGGTGTCGATGCTTAGCTGGTTTATCGAATACCGCACTTTGAGCCAAGACAAGATGAGCCAATAACTCTTGGAATTCATCTTCATCAAAATCTGAATACGCTTCATCTTGGATGTCTTGTTTTTCGGGAGCTATAAATTCTGATGGAAGCAAGAAATCCATGCATGCGTCAGCCGAACGATCACCCCCATCCGGCTTCTCTTTGGGGCACAAAACTCGCTTTACTCTAGCGTTTGCTTGTTCTAGCTATCTATTTCTTAAGCGCTGCACCCTCCTTTTCTGGTTTTTCCTCTATCCTAGTGGACACCACTGTCCTCTCTGCCATACATACTCGCGGTACTCTTCTTCTTCAGTGCGAGCCCAACTTTGATCGGCAAATACTCTTCTCTATCGATCTTCAGAATTATTTATTTTTACGCGCTGATTGTCCTCAGGGACTCGCGCCCCAAGCCTCTCATGGACAGATCGGTGGTTGACTCGAGACTGCGTATACTCGGAGTACTGATTACTGCATTTAGCGCAGTTATTCTTAACTGGCAGCTTCAAGCCTTCGTTCCAACAATACTGAAAGAACGAGCATTCCCAATGAGACTGTTCCTGTTCCCTCGTATCTTCTCGTTCTTCCCGGCACATCTCATCTTCGTACCTTAGTTGTTTCTCCAGGAACTTCTGTTCTTCATAAAGTCTCTGCTTCTGGTACGTTCCTGCTCCCGACGCCATTTATTCAACAAGATGCGCGTCGTGACCCTGGGTTTGGAAGTTTCACCCGTCTCAGTTCGGCTATTTTGGAATTGAACCCTCTACCGAAGCTCTCTCTTCATAATCTGCCGATTAGGGTCAACGACACCAGCTTCCTTGCTCTATCAGAGGTTAAAACTTTCATTTTGCTCTTATCCCTAGGATCAGCTGCGTTGATCATGTTAACAGAGAAGGACACAATATTCTGTCCAAAAGGGCTACCATCAATCTTCATCTTTCCATCAAACCTCAGATGCCCGTCCTGGATAGCTTTCTGGATTCGCACTCTGAACACTCGACAATTGTTTATGGAGTGGGATCTAGTATTGTGAAAACCACAATACTTCTTGTCATTGACCCCTTCAGGATGCAGCATAGGATGAGCTTCCGGCAACTTGATGCGTCCTTCCTTCAACAACTATTCAAATAATTTATCTGACTTGGAAACATCGAAGTCATAAGTACCTTTCTGCTGCCTCAGCCATCGCTGGTTGACTTGAGTTGGTTCTTTATCCCAAACTATCTCGGCTGCAGCTATTTCATCTTCATCATCATACTCAGCCACTTCCTCTAGGAAAGCTTGATACATCTTGGCAGCCACATCACCCTTCTGGAACTGATTGTTCCTCTTGACCCCCTGGGCTTGATTACTCATCGTCGCCAGCCTTTGTGATAACTGCCCGAGGTCATCAAACTCCATGCTGAATAGCCTCTCTTTGATACTCGGCAACATGCCAGCTATGGGTATCTCCGGCAGTTGATCATCTGGCAAATTCAGAGAATAACAAAGATTCATGGTCTCCCAGAATCGGCGCAGATATTCTTGTGGCGTCTCGCCAGGTTTCATCCTTAGGCTCATGAGATCGACCAACTTTTTCTCGCTGGTACCCGTAAAGAAATACGAGTGGAATTTCTGATCCAGCTCCACCCATGTATTGATAGAATTTGCTGGCACTTTTATTTCCGAAGAACGGTGCCGAAAACTCTCGCGGGATGACCATTTTTTCACTAATGCATCAAAAAACTCGCAGTTGAATTTTTGGCAACGGACGCACCAAATCATCTCAGTTTGACCCAATACTCATGTTTGGTGGGTTTTTGGCACTTTCGTTTCGGAAGGAATGGTGCCGAAAAACTCACGCGGGATGGCCGTTTCTTCCAATGATGCACCAAAAAACTCGTCGTTGAATTTTTTTGCAACAGACGCACACAATAATCTCAGTTTGACCAAAAACTCATGTTTGGTGGGTTTTCGGCACTTTCATTTTTGAAGGAATGGTGCCGCAAAACTCGCGCGGGATGACTGTTTTATCCACTGATGCACCGAAAAACTTGCAGTTGAATTTTTTGCAACGGACGCACCCAATGATCTCAGTTTGTCCTAAAACACATGTTTGGTGGGTTTGTGCCACTTTCATTTCCGAAGGAATGGTGCCTCAAAACTCGCGCGAGATGGCCATTTTTCCACCGATGCACCGAAAAACTTGCAGTTGAAATTTTCACAACGGACACGCCGAATCATCTCAGTTTGACCCAAAACTATGGTTTTGTGGGTTTTTGGCACTTTCAATGATTGTTGTTTTTAACACTGATGCACCGAAAAACACGTAATTGAATTTCTGGCAGCGGACGCACCCAATGATCTAAGTTTGACCCAAAACTCATGTTTGGTGGGTTTTTGGCAGTTTCATTTCCTTACGAACGGTGCCATAAAACTCGCGCGGGATGACCGTTTTTTCCACCGATGCACCGACAAACTCGCAGTTGAATTTTTTGCAACGAACGCACCCAATGATCTCAGTTTGACCCAAAACACATGTTTGGTGGATTTTTGGCACTTTTGTTTTCGAAGGAACGGTGCCGCAAAACTCACGCGGGATGGCTGTTTTTTTCACCGATGCACCGAAAAACTTGCAGTTAAATTTTTTGCAACGGACGCACCCAATGATCTCAATTTGTCCCAAAACACATGTTTGGTGGGTTTTTGGCACTTCCATTTCCGAAAAATGGTGCCGCAAAACTCGCGCAGGATGGCCAATTTTTCCACTGATGCCCCGAAAAACTCGGAGTTGAATTTTTGGCGACGGACTCACCCAACGATCTCAGTTTGAACCAACACTCATGTTAGGTGGGTTTTTCGTACTTTCATTTCTGAAGGAATAGTGCCACAAAACTCGCGCGAGATGGCTGTTTTATCCACTGATGCACACAAAAATTCACAGTTGAATTTTTTCCAACGGACACACCCAATCATCTCAGTTTGACCCAAAACACATGTTTGGTGGGTTTTTGGCACTTTTATTTCCGAAGAACGGTGCCGAAAACTCCCGCGGGATGACCATTTTTTCCACTAATGCATCAAAAAACTCGCAGTTGAATTTTTGGCAACGGACGCACCCAATCATCTCAGTTTAACCCAATACTCATGTTTGGTGTGCTTGTGGCACTTTCATTTCTGAAGGAATGGTGCCACAAAACTCTCGCGGGATGGCCATTTTTCCACCGATGCACCGAAAAACTTACAGTTGATTTTTTCACAACGGACACACCGAATCATCTCAGTTTGACCCAAAACTATAGTTTGGTGGGTTTTTGGCACTTTCATTGATTGCTGTTTTTAACACCGATGCACCGAAAAACTCGTAATTGAATTTTTGGCAGCGGACGCACCCAATGATCTCAGTTTGCCCCAAAACTCATGTTTGGTGGGTTTTTGACAGTTTCATTTCCTAAGGAACGTTGCCGTAAAACTCACACGGGATGGCCGTTTTTCCACCGATGCACCGAAAAACTTGCAGTTGAATTTTTCACAACGGACACACCGAATCATCTCAGTTTGACCCAATACTATAGTTTGGAGGGTTTTTGGCACTTTCATTTATTGCTGTTTTTAACACCGATGCACCGAAAAACTCGTAATTGAATTTTTGGCAGCGAACGCACTCAATGATCTCAGTTTGACCGAAAACTCATGTTTGGTGGGTTTTTGGCAGTTTCATTTCCTAAGGAACGGTGCCGTAAAACTCGCGCAAGATGGCCGTTTTTTCCACCGATGCACCGACAAACTCGCAGTTGAATTTTTTACAACGAACGGACCCAATGATCTCTTTTTGACCCAAAACACATGTTTGGTGGGTTTTTGGCACATTCATTTCCGAAGAACGGACGCACCCAATGATCTCAGTTTGACCCAAAACTCATGTTAGGTCGGGATTTGGCACTTTCGTTTCTGAAGGAATGGTGCCGCAAAACTCGCGCGAGATGACCATTTTATCCACTGATGCACAGAAAAACTCGCAGTTGAATTTTTTTGCAACGAACACAACCAATCATCTCAGTTTGACCCAAAACACTTGTTTGGTGGGGTTTTGTCACTTTCATTTTAGAAGGAACAGTGCCCCAAAACCCGCGCGGGATCACCATTTTTCCACCGATGCACCGAAAAACCCGTAGTTGAATTTTTCACAACGGACACATCGAATCATCTCAGTTTGACCTAAACCTACAGTTTGGTGGGTTTTTGGCACTTTCATTTTCGAAGGAACGGTGCCGCAAAACTCATGCGGGATGGTTGTTTTTGCCACCGATGCACCGAAAACCTTGCAGTTGAATTTTTTGCAACGGACGCACCCAATGATCTCAATTTGTCACAAAACACATGTTCGGTGGGTTTTTGGCACTTTCATTTACGAAAAATGGAGCCGCAAAACTCGCACGGGATGGCCATTTTTTCCACTGATGCAACCAAAAACTTGTAGTTGAAATTTTGGAAACGGACGCACCCAATGATCTCAATTTGAGCCAACACTCATGTTACGTGGGTTTTTCGTACTCTCATTTCTGAAGGAATAGTGCCGCAAAACTCGCGCGGGACGACCGTTTTGTCCATTGATGCACAGAAAAATTCACAGTTGAATTTTTTCCAACGGACAGACCCAATCATCTTAGTTTGACCCAAAACTCATGTTTGGCGGGTTTTTAGCACTTTCATTGATGGCTGTTTTTTCCACCAATGCACCGACAAACTCGCACTTGAATTTTTTGCAACAGACGCACCCAATGATCTCAGTTTGACCCAAAACTCATGTTTGGTGGGTTTTTGGCAGTTTCATTTCCTAACAAACGGTGCCGCAAAACTCGTGCGGGATGACCATTTTTCCACCGATGCACCGACATACTCGCAGTTGAATTTTTTGCAACGGACGCACCCAATGCTCTCAGTTTGACCCAAAACACATGTTTGGTGGGTTTTTGGGACTTTTATTTCCGAAGAACGGTGATGAAAACTCCCGCAGGATGACCATTTTTTCCACTAATGCATCAAAAAACTCGCAGTTGAATTTTTGGCAACGGACGCACCCAATGATCTCAGTTTGACCCAAAACTCATGTTTGGTGGGTTTTTGGCAGTTTCATTTCCTAGGGAACGGTGCCACAAAACTCGTGCGGGATGGCCGTTTTTCCACCGATGCACCGACATACTCGCAGTTGAATTTTTTGCAAAGGACGCACCCAATGATATCAGTTTGACCCAAAACACATATTTGGTGGGTTTTTGGCACTTTTATTTCCGAAGAACGGTGTCGAAAACTCCCGCGGGATGACCATTTTTTCCACTAATGCATCAAAAAACTCGCAGTAGAATTTTTGGCAACGGATGCACCCAATCATCTCAGTTTGACCCAATACTCATGTTTGGTGGGTTTTTGCCACTTTCATTTCCGAAGGAATGGTGCCGGAAAACTCGCGCGAGATGGCCCTTATTTCCACTGATGCACCAAAAAACTCGTCGTTGAATTTTTTGCAATAGACGCACACAACAATCTCAGTTTGACCCAAAACTCATGTTTGGTGGGTTTTCGGCACTTTCATTTTTGAAGCAATGGTGCCGCAAAACTCGCGCGGGATGGCTGTTTTATCCACTGATGCACCGAAAAACTCGCAGTTGAATTTTTTGCCACGGACGCACCCAATAATCTCAGTTTGACCCAAAACACATGTTTGGTGGGTTTTTGGCACTTTCATTTCCGAAGAACGGTGCCGAAATCTCGCGCGGGACGACCTTTTTTTCCACTGATGCACCAAAAAACTTGTAGTTGAATTTTTGGCAACGGACGCACCCAATGATCTTAGTTTGACCCAAAACTCATGTTAGGTGGGGTTTTGGCACTCTCATTTTTGAAGGAATGGTGTCGCAAAAGTCGCGCGGGATGGTTGTTCTATCCACTGATGCACCGAAAAACTCGTGGTTGAATTTTTGCAACGGACGCACCCAATGATCTTAGTTTGTCCCAAAACACATGTTTGGTGGGTTCGTGGCACTTTCATTTCCAAAGGAATGGTGCCGCAAAACTCGTGCAGGATGGCCATTTTGCCACCGATGCAACGAAAAACTTGTAGTTGAATTTTTCACAACGGACACACCGAATCATCTCAGTTTGACCCAAAACTATAGTTTGGTTGGTTTTTGGCACATTCATTGATTGCTGTTTTGAACACCGATGCACCGAAAAACTCATAATTGAATTTTTGGCAGCGGACGCACCCAATGATCTCAGTTTGACCCAAAACTCATGTTTGGTTGGTTTTTGGCAGTTTCATTTCCTAAGGAACGGTGCCGTAAACCTCGCGCGGGATGGTCGTTTTTTCCACCGATGCACCGACAAACTCGCAGTTGAATTTTTTGCAACGGACGCACCTAATGATCTCAGTTTGACCCAAAACACATGTTTGGTGGGTTTTTGGCACTTTCATTTTCAAAGGAACGGTGCCGCAAAACTCATGCGGGATGGCTGTTTTTTCCACCGATGCACCGAAAAACTTGCAGTTGAATTTTTAGCAATGGACGCACCCAATGATCTCAGCTTGTCCCAAAACACATGTTTGGTGGGTTTTTGGCACTTTCATTTCTGAAAAATGGTGCCGCAAAACTTGCGCAGGATGGCCATTTTTTCCACTGATGCACCAAAAAACTCGCAGTTGAATTTTTGGCAACGGACGCACCCAATGATCTCAGTTTGACCCAAAACTCAAGTTAGGTGGGGTTTTGGCACTTTCATTTCTGAAGGAATGGTGCCGCAAAACTCGCGCAGGATGACCATTTTATCCACTGATGCACAGAAAAACTCGCAGTTGAATTTTTTTGCAACAGAGGCAACCAATCATCTCAGTTTGACCCAAAACACTTGTTTGGCGGGGTTTTGTCACTTTCATTTTAGAAGGAACAGTGCCCCAAAACCCGCGCGGGATGACCATTTTTCCACCGATGCACCGAAAAACCCGTAGTTGAATTTTTCACAACGGACACATCGAATCATCTCAGTTGGACCTAAACCTACAGTTTGGTGGGTTTTTGGCACTTTCATTTTCGAAGGAACGGTGCCGCAAAACTCACACGGGATGGCTGTTTTTGCCACCGATGCACCGAAAACCTTGCAGTTGAATTTTTTGCAACGGACGCACCCAATGATCTCAATTTGTCCCAAAACACATGTTCGGTGGGTTTTTGGCACTTTCATTTACGAAAAATGGAGCCGCAAAACTCGCACGGGATGGCCATTTTTTCCACTGATGCAACCAAAAACTTGTAGTTGAATTTTTGGAAACGGACGCACCCAATGATCTCAGTTTGAGCCAACACTCATGTTACGTGGGTTTTTGGTACTCTCATTTCTGAAGGAATAGTGCCGCAAAACTCGCGCGGGACGACCGTTTTATCCATTGATGCATAGAAAAATTCACAGTTGAATTTTTTCCAACGGACAGACCCAATCATCTTAGTTTGACACAAAAACTCATGTTTGGTGGGTTTTTAGCACTTTCATTGATGGCTGTTTTTTCCACCAATGCACCGACAAACTCGCAGTTGAATTTTTTGCAATAGACGCACCCAATGATCTCAGTTTGACCTAAAACTCATGTTTGGTGGGTTTTTGGCAGTTTCATTTCCTAACGAACGGTGCCGCAAAACTCGTGCGGGATGACCATTTTTCCACCGATGCACCGACATACTCGCAGTTGAATTTTTTGCAACGGACACACCCAACGATCTCAGTTTGACCCAAAACACATGTTTGGTGGGTTTTTGGCACTTTTATTTCCGAAGAACGGTGATGAAAACTCCCGCAGGATGACCATTTTTTCCACTAATGCATCAAAAAACTCGCAGTTGAATTTTTGGCAACGGACGCACCCAATGATCTCAGTTTGACCCAAAACTCATGTTTGGTGGGTTTTTGGCAGTTTCATTTCCTAGGGAACGGTGCTACAAAACTTGTGCGGGATGGCCGTTTTTCCACCGATGCACCGACATACTCGCAGTTGAATTTTTTGCAAAGGACGCACCCAATTATATCAGGTTGACCCAAAACACATGTTTGGTGGGTTTTTGGCACTTTTATTTCCGAAGAACGGTGCCGAAAACTCCCGTGGGATGACCATTTTTTCCACTAATGCATCAAAAAACTCGCAGTAGAATTTTTGGCAACGGATGCACCCAATCATCTCAGTTTGACCCAATACTCATGTTTGGTGGGTTTTTGGCACTTTCATTTCCGAAGGAATGGTGCCGGAAAACTCGCGCGAGATGGCCCTTATTTCCACTGATGCACCAAAAAACTCGTCGTTGAATTTTTTGCAATAGACGCACACAATAATCTCAGTTTGACCCAAACTCATGTTTGGTGGGTTTTTGGCACTTTCATTTTTGAAGCAATGGTGCCGCAAAACTCGCGCGGGATGGCTGTTTTATCCACTGATGCACCGAAAAACTCGCAGTTGAATTTTTTGCCACGGACGCACCCAATAATCTCAGTTTGACCCAAAACACATGTTTGGTGGGTTTTTGGCACTTTCATTTCCGAAGAACGGTGCCGAAATCTCGCGCGGGACGGCCTTTTTTTCCACTGATGCACCAAAAAACTTGCAGTTGAATTTTTGGCAACGGACGCACCCAATGATCTCAGTTTGACCCAAAACTCATGTTAGGTGGGGTTTTGGCACTTTCATTTTTGAAGGAATGGTGCCGCAAAAGTCGCGCGGGATGGTTGTTCTATCCACTGATGCACCGAAAAACTCGTGGTTGAATTTTTGCAACGGACGCACCCAATGATCTTAGTTTGTCCCAAAACACATGTTTGGTGGGTTTTTGGCACTTTCATTTCCGAAAAATGGTGCCGCAAAACTCGCGCTGGATGGCCAATTTTTCCAATGATGCACCAAAAAACTCGGAGTTCAATTTTTGGGATCTCAGTTTGAACCAACACTCATCTTAGGTGGGTTTTTGGTACTTTCATTTCTGAAGGAATAGTGCCACAAAACTCATGCGGGATGGATATTTTTCCAACTGATGCACCGAAAAACTCGTAATTGAATTTTTTGCAATTGACACACCCAATGATCTCAGTTTGACCCAAAACTCATGTTTGGTTGGTTTTTGGCACTTTCATTTCCGAAAGAACGGTGCCTCAAAACTCGCACGGGGATGGCCATTTTTTCCACAGATGCACCAAAAAAATTGCAATTGACTTTTTGTCAACGGACGCACCCAATGAACTAAGTTTGACCCAAAACTCATGTTTGGTGGGTTTGTGGCACTTTCATTTCCGAAGGAATGGTGCCGCAAAACTCGTGCGGGATGGCCATTTTGCCACCGATGCAACGAAAAACATGCAGTTGAATTTTTCATAACGGACACACCGAATCATCTCAGTTTGACCCAAAACTATAGTTTGGTTAGTTTTTGGCACATTCATTGATTGCTGTTTTTAACACCGATGCACCGAAAAACTCGTAATTGAATTTTTGGCAGCGGACGCACCCAATGATCTCAGTTTGACCCAAAACTCATGTTTGGTTGGTTTTTGGTAGTTTCATTTCCTAAGGAACGGTGCCGTAAACCTCACGCGGGATGGCCGTTTTTTCCACCGATGCACCGACAAACTCGCAGTTGAATTTTTTGCAACGGACGCACCTAATGATCTCAGTTTGACCCAAAACACATGTTTGGTGGGTTTTTGGCACTTTCGTTTTGAAAGGAACGGTGCCGCAAAACTCATGCGGGATGGCTGTTTTTTCCACCGATGCACCGAAAAACTTGCAGTTGAATTTTTTGCAACGGACGCACCCAATGATCTCAGTTTGTCCCAAAACACATGTTTGGTGGGTTTTTGGCACTTTCATTTCTGAAAAATGGTGCCACAAAACTTGCGCAGGATGGCCATTTTTTCCACTGATGCACCAAAAAACTCGCAGTTGAATTTTTGGCAACGGACGCACCCAATGATCTCAGTTTGACCCAAAACTCAAGTTAGGTGGGGTTTTGGCACTTTCATTTGTGAAGGAATGGTGCCGCAAAACACGCGCGGGATGACGATTTTATACACTGATGCACAGAAAAACACGCAGTTCAATTTTTTGCAACGGACGCAACCAATCATATCAGTTTGACCCAAAACACTTGTTTGGTGGGGTTTTGTCACTTTCATTTTAGAAGGAACAGTGCCACAAAACCCGCGTGGGATGACCATTTTTCCACCGATGCACCGAAAAACTCGCAGTTGAATTTTTCACAACGGACACACTGAATCCTCTCAGTTTGACCCAAACCTATAGTTTGGTGGGTTTTTGGCACTTTCATTTTCGAAGGAACTGTGCCGCAACACTCACGCGGGATGGCTGTTTTTTCTTCCGTTGCACCAAAAAACTCGCAGATGATTTTTTTGCAATAGACGCACCCAATGATCTCAGTTTGTCCCAAAACACATGTTTGGTGGGTTTTTGGCACTTTCATTTCCGAAAAATGGTGCCGCAAAACTCGCGCGGGATGGCCAATTTTTCCACTGATGCACCAAAAAACTCGGAGTTCAATTTTTGGGATCTCAGTTTGAACCAACACTGATCTTAGGTGGGTTTTTGGTACTTTCATTTCTGAAGGAATAGTGCCACAAAACTCACGCGGGATGACCGTTTTATCCACTGATGCACAGAAAAATTCACAGTTGAATTTTTTCCAACGGACACACCCAATCATCTCAGTTTGACCCAAAACTCATGTTTGGTGGGTTTTTGGCACTTTCATTGATGGTTGTTTTTTTCAACCGATGCACCGACAAACTCGCAGTTGAATTTTTTGCAACGGACGCACCCAATGATCTCAGTTTGACCCAAAACTCATGTTTGGTGGGTTTTTGGCAGTTTCATTTCCTAGGGAACGGTGCCGCAAAACTCGCGCGGGATGACCGTTTTTCCACCGATGCACCGACATACTCGCAGTTGAATTTTTTGCAACGGACGCACCCAATGATCTCAGTTTGACCCAAAACACATGTTTGGTGGGCTTTTGGCACTTTTATTTCCGAAGAACGGTGCCGAAAACTCCCGCAGGATGACAAGTTTTTCCACTAATGCATCAAAAAACTCACAGTTGAATTTTTAGCAATGGACGCACCCAGTCATCTCAGTTTGACCCAATACTCATGTTTGGTGGGTTTTTCGCACTTTCATTTCTGAAGGAATGGTGCCGTAAAACATGCGCAGGATGGCCGTTTTTTCCACTGATGCACCAAAAAACTCGTCGTTCAATTTTTTGCAAGAGACGCACACAATGATCTCAGTTTGACCATGTTTGGTGGGTTTTTGGCACTTTCATTTTTGAAGGAATGGTGCCGCAAAACTCGCGTGGGATGGCTGTTTTATCCACTGATGTACCGAAAAACTCGCAGTTGAATTTTTTGCAACGGATGCACCCAAGGATCTCAGTTTGTCCCAAAACACATGTTTGGTGGGTTTGTGGCACTTTCATTTCTGAAGGAATGGTGCCGCAAAATTCGCGCGGGATGGCCATTTTTCCACCGCTGCACCGAAAAACTTGCAGTTGAATTTTTCACAACGGACACACCGAATCATCTCAGTTTGACCCAAAACTATAGTTTGGTGGGTTTTTGGCACATTGATTGATTGCTGTTTTTAACACTGATGCACCGAAAAACTTGTAATTGAATTTTTGGCAACGGACGCACCCAATGATCTCAGTTTGACCCAAAACTCATGTTTGGTGGGTTTTTGGCAGTTTCATTTCCTAAGGAACGGTGCCGTAAAACTTGCGTGGGATGACCGTTTTTTCCACCGATGCACCGACAAACTCGTAGTTGAATTTTTTTGGAACGGACGCACCCAATGATCTCAGTTTGACCCAAACAAATGTTTGGTGGGTTTTTGGCTCTTTCATTTCCGAAGAACGGTGCCGTAAAACTCGCACGGGATGGCTGTTTTTTCCACCGATGCACCGAAAAACTCGCAGTTGAATTTTTTCCAATGGACACACCCATTGATCTCAGTTTGTCCCAAAACACATGTTTGGTGGGTTTTTGGCACATTCATTTCTGAAAAATGATGCCGCAAAACTCGAGCGGGATTGCCATTTTTTCCACTGATGCACCAAAAAACTCGCAGTTGAATTTTTGGCAACGGACGCACCCAGTGATCTCTGTTTGACCCAAAACTCATGTTAGGTGGGGTTTTGCCACTTTCATTTCAGAAGGAATGGTGCCGCAAAACTCGCGCGGGATGACAATTTTATACACTGATGCACAGAAAAACTCGCAGTTGATTTTTTTGCAACGGACGCAACCAATCATATCAGTTTGACCCAAAACACTTGTTTGGTGGGGTTTTGTCACTTTCATTTTAGAAGGAACAGTGCCCCAAAACACGCGAGGGATGAACATTTTTCTACCGATGCACCGAAAAACTCGCAGTTGAATTTTTCACAATGGACACACTGAATCCTCTCAGTTTGATCCAAACCTATAGTTTGGTGGGTTTTTGGCAGTTTCATTTTCGAAGGAACGGTGCCGCAAAACTCACGCGGGATGGCTGTTTTTTCCACCGATGAACTAAAAAACTCGCAGTTGAATTTTTTGCAACGGACGCACCCAATGATCTCAGTTTGTCCCAAAACACATGTTTGGTGGGTTTTTGGCACTTTCATTTCCGAAAAATGGTGCCGCAAAACTCACGCGGGATGGCCAATTTTTCCACACATGCACCGAAAAACTCGGAGTTGAATTTTTGGGATCTCAGTTTGAACCAACACTCATCTTAGGTGGGTTTTTGGTACTTCCATTTCTGAAGGAATAGTGCCACAAAACTCGCGCGGGATGGCCGTTTTATCCACTGACGCACAGAAAAATTCACAGTTGAATTTTTTCCAACGGACACACCCAATCATCTCAGTTTGACCCAAAACTCATGTTTGGTGGGTTTTGGCACTTTCATTGATGGTTGTTTTTTCCACCGATGCACCGACAAACTCACAGTTGAATTTTTTGCAACGGACACACCCAATGATCTCAGTTTGACCCAAAACTCATGTTTGGTGGGTTTTTGGGAGTTTCATTTCATAGGGAACGGTGCCGCAAAACTCGCGCAGGATGGCCGTTTTTCCACCGATGCACCGACATACTCACAGTTGAATTTTTTGCAACGGACGCACCCAATGATCTCAGTTTGACCCAAAACACATGTTTGGTGGGCTTTTGACACTTTTATTTCGGAAGAACAGTGCCGAAAACTCCCGCGGGATGACAATTTTTTTCACTAATGCATCAAAAAACTCGTAGTTGAATTATTGGCAACGGATGCACCCAATCATCTCAGTTTGACCCAATACTCATGTTTGGTGGGTTTTTGGCACTTTCATTTCCGAATGAATGGTGCTGGAAAACTTGCGCGGGATGGCCGTTTTTTCCACTGATGCACCAAAAAAGTCGTCGTTGAATTTTTTGCTACAGACGCACAGAATGATCTCAGTTTGACCCAAAACGCATGTTTGGTGGGTTTTCGGCACTTTCATTTTTGAGGGAATTGTGCCGCAAAACTCGCGCGGGATGGCTGTTTTATCCACTAATGCACCGAAAAACTCGCAGTTGAATTTTTTGCAACGGATGCACCCAGGGATCTCTGTTTGTCCCAAAACACATGTTTGGTGGGTTTGTGGCACTTTCATTTCCGAAGGAATGTTGCCGCAAAACTCGCGCGGGACGGTCATTTTTCCACCGCTGCACCGAAAAACTTGCAGTTGAATTTTTCACAACGGACACACCGAATCATCTCAGTTTGACCCAAAACTATAGTCTAGTGGGTTTTTGGCACATTCATTGATTGCAGTTTTTAACACTGATGCACCGAAAAACTCGTAATTGAATTTTTGGCAACGGACGCCCCCGATGATCTCAGTTTGGTGGGTTTTTTGCAGTTTCATTTCCTAAGGAACGGTGCCGTAAAACTCGCGCGGGATGGCCGTTTTTTCCACCGATGCACCGAAAAACTCGCAGTTGAATTTTTTGCAACGGACGCACCCAATGATCTCAGTTTGACCCAAAACACATGTTTGGTGGGTTTTTGGCACTTTCATTTCCGAAGAACGGTGCCGAAAACTCGCGCGGGATGGCCATTTTTTCCACTGATGCACCAAAAAACTCAGAGTTGAATTTTTGGCAACGGACGCACCCAATGATCTCAGTTTGACCCAAAATTCATGTTAGGTGGGGTTTTGCCACATTCATTTCTGAAGGAATGGTGCCGCAACTCGCGCGGTATGACCATTTTATACACTGATGCACAGAAAAACCCCCAGTTGAATTTTTTGCAAAGGACGCAACCAATCATCTCAGTTTGACCCAAAACACTTATTTGGTGGTGTTTTCTCACTTTCATTTTAGAAGGAACAGCGCCCCAAAACCGGCGCGGGATGACCATTTTTCCACCGATGCACCGAAAAACTCACAGTTGAATTTTTCACAACGGACACACTGAATCCTCTCAGTTTGACCGAAACCTATAGTTTAGTGGGTTTTTGGCACTTTCATTTTCGAAGGAACGGTGCCGCAAAACTCACGCGGGATGGCTGTTTTTTCCACCAATGCACCAAAAACTCGCAGTTGAATTTTTTGCAACGGACGCACCCAATGATCTCAGTTTGACCCAAAACACATGTTTGGTGGGTTTTTGGCACTTTCATTTCCGAAAAATGTTGCCGCAAAACTCGCGCGGCATGGCCAATTTTTCCACTGATGCACCGAAAAAACTCGGAGTTGAATTTTTGGGATCTCAGTTTGAACCAACACCCATCTTAGGTGGGTTTTTGGTACTTTCATTTCTGAAGGAATAGTGCCACAAAACTCGCGCTGGATGGCCGTTTTATCCATTAATGCACAGAAAAATTCACAGTTGAATTTTTTCCAACGGACACACCCAATCATCTCAGTTTGACCCAAAACTCTTGTTTGGTGGGTTTTTGGCACTTTCATTGATGGTTGTTTTTTCCACCGATGCACCGACAAACTCGCAGTTGAATTTTTTGCAAAGGACGCACCCAATGATCTCAGTTTGACCCAAAACTCATGTTTGATGGGTTTTTGGCAGTTTCATTTCCTAGGGAACGGTGCCACAAAACTCGCGCGGGATGGCCATTTTTCCACCGATGCACCGACATACTCGCAATTAAATTTTTTGCAACGGACGCACCCAATGATCTCAGTTTGACTCAAAACACATGTTTGGTGGGCTTTTGTCACTTTTATTTCCGAAGAACGGTGCTGAAAACTCCCGCGGGATGACAATTTTTTCCACTAATGCATCAAAAAACTCGCAGTTGAATTTTTGGCAACAGACGCACACAATGGTCTCAGTTTGACCCAAAACTCAAGTTTGGTGGGTTTTCGGCACTTTCATTTTTGAAGGAATGGTGCCGCAAAACACGCGTGGGATGGCTGTTTTTTCCACAGATGCACTGAAAAACTCGCAGTTGAATTATTTGCAATGGACGCAACCAATCATCTCAGTTTGACGCAAAACACTTGTTTGGTGGGGTTTTCTCACTTTCATTTTAGAAGGAATAGTGCCCCAAAACCCGCGCGGGGTGACCATTTTTCCACCGATGCGCCGAAAAACTCGCAGTTGAATTTTTCACAACGGACACACCGAATCCTCTCAGTTTGACCCAAATCTATAGTTTGGTGGGTTTTTGGCACTTTCATTTTCGAAGGAACGGTGCCGCAAAACTCACGCGGGATGACTGTTTTTTCCACCGATGCACCGAAAAACTCGCAGTTGAATTTTTTGCAACGGACGCACCCAATGATCTCAGTTTGTCCCAACACACATGTTTGGTGGGTTTTTGGCACTTTCATTTCCGAAAAATGGTGCCGCAAAACTCGCGCGGGATGGCCAATTTTTCCACTGATGCCCCGAAAAACTCGGAGTTGAATTTTTGGCAACGAACGCACCCAATGATCTGAGTTTGAACCAACACTCATGTTAGGTGGGTTTTTGGTGCTTTGATTTCTGAAGGAATAGTGCCACAAAACTCGCGCGGGATGGCTATTTTATCCACTGATGCACAGAAAAATTCACAGTTGAATTTTTTCCAACGGACACACCCAATCATCTCAGTTTGACCCAAAACACATGTTTGGTGGGTTTTTGGCACTTTTATTTCCGAAGAACGGTGCCGAAAACTCCCGCGGGATGACCATTTTTTCCACTAATGCATCAAAAAACTCGCAGTTGAATTTTTGGCAACGGACGCACCCAATCATCTCATATTGGCCCAATACTCATGTTTGGTTGGTTTTTGGCACTTTCATTTCCGAAGGAATGGTGCCGGAAAACTCGCGCGGGATGGCCGTTTTTTCCACTGATGCACCAAAAAACTCGTCGTTGAATTTTTTGCAACAGACGCAGACAATGATCTCAGTTTGACCCAAAACTCATGTTTGGTGGGGTTTTGGCACTTTCATTGATGGCTGTTTTTTTCACTGATGCACCGAAAAACTCGCAGTTGAATTTTTTGCAACGGATGCACCCAAGGATCTCAGTTTGTCCCAAAACACATGTTTGGTGGGTTTGTGGCACTTTCATTTCCGAAGGAATGGTGCCGCAAAACTCGCGCGGGATGGCCATTTTTCCACCGCTGCACCGAAAAACTTGCAGTTGAATTTTTCACAACGGACACACCGAATCATCTCAGTTTGACCCAAAACTATAGTTTCGTGGGTTTTTGGCACATTGATTGATTGCTGTTTTTAACACTGATGCACCGAAAAACTCGTAATTGAATTTTTGGCAACGGACGCACCCAATGATCTCAGTTTGACCCAAAACTCATGTTTGGTGGGTTTTTGGCAGTTTCATTTCCTAAGGAACGGTGCCATAAAACTCGCGCGGGATGGCCGTTTTTTCCACCGATGCATCGACAAACTCGCAGTTGAATTTTTTTCAACGGACGCACCCAATGATCTCAGTTTGACCCAAAACACATGTTTGGTGGGTTTTTGGCTCTTTCATTTCCGAAGAACGGTGCCGAAAACTCGTGTGGGATGGCCATTTTTTCGCTGATGCACCAAAAAACTCGCAGTTGAATTTTTGGCAACGGACGCACCCAATGATCTCAGTTTGACCCAAAACTCATGTTAGGTGGGGTTTTGGCACTTTCATTTCTGAAGGAATGGTGCCGCAACTCGCGCGGGATGACCATTTTATACACTTATGCACAGAAAAAGTCGCAGTTGAATTTTTTGCAATGGACGCAACCAATCATCTCAGTTTGACGCAAAACACTTGTTTGGTGGGGTTTTCTCACTTTCATTTTAGAAGGAATAGTGCCCCAAAACCCGCGCGGGATGACCATTTTTCCACCGATGCACCGAAAAACTCGCAGTTGAATTTTTCACAACGGACACACCGAATCCTCTCAGTTTAACCCAAATCTATAGTTTGGTGGGTTTTTGGCACTTTCATTTTCGAAGGAACGGTGCCGCAAAACTCACGTGGGATGGCTATTTTTTCCACCGATGCAACGAAAAACTCGCAGTTGAATTTTTTGCAACGGACGCACCCAATGATCTCAGTTTGTCCCAACACACATGTTTGGTGGGTTTTTTGCACTTTCATTTCCGAAAAATGGTGCCACAAAACTCGCGCGGGATGGCCAATTTTTCCACTGATGCCCCGAAAAACTCGGAGTTGAATTTTTGGCAACGAACGCACCCAATGATCTGAGTTTGAACCAACACTCATGTTAGGTGGGTTTTTGGTGCTTTCATTTCTGAAGGAATAGTGCCACAAAACTCGCGCGGGATGGCTGTTTTATCCACTGATGCACAGAAAAATTCACAGTTGAATTTTTTCCAACGGACACACCCAATCATCTCAGTTTGACCCAAAACACATGTTTGGTGGGTTTTTGGCACTTTTATTTCCGAAGAACGGTGCCGAAAACTCCCGCGGGATGACCATTTTTTCCACTAATGCATCAAAAAACTCGCAGTTGAATTTTTGGCTACGGACGCACCCAATCATCTCAGTTTGACCCAATACTCATGTTTGGTTGGTTTTTGGCACTTTCATTTCCGAAGGAATGGTGCCGGAAAACTCGCGCGGGATGGCCGTTTTTTCCACTGATGCACCAAAAAACTCGTCGTTGAATTTTTTGCAACAGACGCAGACAATGATCTCAGTTTGACCCAAAACTCATGTTTGGTGGGTTTTGGCACTTTCATTGATGGCTGTTTTTTCACTGATGCACCGAAAAACTCGCAGTTGAATTTTTTGCAACGGATGCACCCAAGGATATCAGTTTGACCCAAAACACATGTTTGGTGGGTTTGTGGCACTTTCATTTCCGAAGGAATGGTGCCGCAAAACTCGCGCGGGATGGCCATTTTTCCACCGCTGCACCGAAAAACTTGCAGTTGAATTTTTCACAACGGACACACCGAATCATCTCAGTTTGACCCAAAACTATAGTTTGGTGGGTTTTTGGCACATTGATTAATTGCTGTTTTTAACACTGATGCACCGAAAAACTCGTAATTGAATTTTTGGCAACGGACGCACCCAATGATCTCAGTTTGACCCAAAACTCATGTTTGGTGGATTTTTGGCAGTTTCATTTCCTAAGGAACGGTGCCGTAAAACTCGCGCGGGATGGCCGTTTTTTCCACCGATGCACCGACAAACTCGCAGTTGAATTTTTTTCAACGGACGCACCCAATGATCTCAGTTTGACCCAAAACACATGTTTGGTGGGTTTTTGGCTCTTTCATTTCCGAAGAACGGTGCCGAAAACTCGCGCGGGATGGCCATTTTTTCACTGATGCACCAAAAAACTCGCAGTTGAATTTTTGGGAACGGACGCACCCAATGATCTCAGTTTGACCCAAAACTCATGTTAGGTGGGGTTTTGGCACTTTCATTTCTGAAGGAATGGTGCCGCAACTCGCGCGGGATGACCATTTTATACACTGATGCACAGAAAAACTCGCAGTTGAATTATTTGCAATGGACGCAACCAATCATCTCAGTTTGACGCAAAACACTTGTTTGGTGGGGTTTTCTCACTTTCATTTTAGAAGGAATAGTGCCCCAAAACCCGCGCGGGGTGACCATTTTTCCACCGATGCACCGAAAAACTCGCAGTTGAATTTTTCACAACGGACACACCGAATCCTCTCAGTTTGACCCAAATCTATAGTTTGGTGGGTGTTTGGCACTTTCATTTTCGAAGGAACGGTGCCGCAAAACTCACGCGGGATGACTGTTTTTTCCACCGATGCACCGAAAAACTCGTAGTTGAATTTTTTGCAACGGACGCACCCAATGATCTCAGTTTGTCCCAACACACATGTTTGGTGGGTTTTTGGCACTTTCATTTCCGAAAAATGGTGCCGCAAAACTCGCGCGGGATGGCCAATTTTTCCACTGATGCCCCGAAAAACTCGGAGTTGAATTTTTGGCATCGAACGCACCCAATGATCTGAGTTTGAACCAACACTTATGTTAGGTGGGTTTTTGGTGCTTTCATTTCTGAAGGAATAGTGCCACAAAACTCGCGCGGGATGGCTGTTTTATCCACTGATGCACAGAAAAATTCACAGTTGAATTTTTTCCAACGGACACACCCAATCATCTCAGTTTGACCCAAAACACATGTTTGGTGGGTTTTTGGCACTTTTATTTCCGAAGAACGGTGCCGAAAACTCCCGCGGGATGACCATTTTTTCCACTAATGCATCAAAAAACTCGCAGTTGAATTTTTGGCAACGGACGCACCCAATCATCTCATATTGGCCCAATACTCATGTTTGGTTGGTTTTTGGCACTTTCATTTCCGAAGGAATGGTGCCGGAAAACTCGCGCGGGATGGCCGTTTTTTCCACTGATGCACCAAAAAACTCGTCGTTGAATTTTTTGCAACAGACGCAGACAATGATCTCAGTTTGACCCAAAACTCATGTTTGGTGGGGTTTTGGCACTTTCATTGATGGCTGTTTTTTTCACTGATGCACCGAAAAACTCGCAGTTGAATTTTTTGCAATGGATGCACCCAAGGATCTCAGTTTGTCCCAAAACACATGTTTGGTGGGTTTGTGGCACTTTCATTTCCGAAGGAATGGTGCCGCAAAACTCGCGCGGGATGGCCATTTTTCCACCGCTGCACCGAAAAACTTGCAGTTGAATTTTTCACAACGGACACACCGAATCATCTCAGTTTGACCCAAAACTATAGTTTCGTGGGTTTTTGTCACATTGATTGATTGCTGTTTTTAACACTGATGCACCGAAAAACTCGTAATTGAATTTTTGGCAACGGACGCACCCAATGATCTCAGTTTGACCCAAAACTCATGTTTGGTGGGTTTTTGGCAGTTTCATTTCCTAAGGAACGGTGCCGTAAAACTCGCGCGGGATGGCCGTTTTTGTCCACCGATGCATCGACAAACTCGCAGTTGAATTTTTTTCAACGGACGCACCCAATGATCTCAGTTTGACGCAAAACACATGTTTGGTGGGTTTTTGGCTCTTTCATTTCCGAAGAACGGTGCCGAAAACTCGTGTGGGATGGCCATTTTTTCGCTGATGCACCAAAAAACTCGCAGTTGAATTTTTGGCAACGGACGCACCCAATGATCTCAGTTTGACCCAAAACTCATGTTAGGTGGGGTTTTGGCACTTTCATTTCTGAAGGAATGGTGCCGCAACTCGCGCGGGATGACCATTTTATACACTGATGCACAGAAAAACTCGCAGTTGAATTATTTGCAATGGACGCAACCAATCATCTCAGTTTGACGCAAAACACTTGTTTGGTGGGGTTTTCTCACTTTCATTTTAGAAGGAATAGTGCCCCAAAACCCGCGCGGGGTGACCATTTTTCCACCGATGCACCGAAAAACTCGCAGTTGAATTTTTCACAACGGACACACCGAATCCTCTCAGTTTGACCCAAATCTATAGTTTGGTGGGTTTTTGGCACTTTCATTTTCGAAGGAACGGTGCCGCAAAACTCACGCGGGATGACTGTTTTTTCCACCGATGCACCGAAAAACTCGCAGTTGAATTTTTTGCAACGGACGCACCCAATGATCTCAGTTTGTCCCAACACACATGTTTGGTGGGTTTTTGGCACTTTCATTTCCGAAAAATGGTGCCGCAAAACTCGCGCGGGATGGCCAATTTTTCCACTGATGCCCCGAAAAACTCGGAGTTGAATTTTTGGCAACGAACGCACCCAATGATCTGAGTTTGAACCAACACTCATGTTAGGTGGGTTTTTGGTGCTTTGATTTCTGAAGGAATAGTGCCACAAAACTCGCGCGGGATGGCTATTTTATCCACTGATGCACAGAAAAATTCACAGTTGAATTTTTTCCAACGGACACACCCAATCATCTCAGTTTGACCCAAAACACATGTTTGGTGGGTTTTTGGCACTTTTATTTCCGAAGAACGGTGCCGAAAACTCCCGCGGGATGACCATTTTTTCCACTAATGCATCAAAAAACTCGCAGTTGAATTTTTGGCAACGGACGCACCCAATCATCTCATATTGGCCCAATACTCATGTTTGGTTGGTTTTTGGCACTTTCATTTCCGAAGGAATGGTGCCGGAAAACTCGCGCGGGATGGCCGTTTTTTCCACTGATGCACCAAAAAACTCGTCGTTGAATTTTTTGCAACAGACGCAGACAATGATCTCAGTTTGACCCAAAACTCATGTTTGGTGGGGTTTTGGCACTTTCATTGATGGCTGTTTTTTCACTGATGCACCGAAAAACTCGCAGTTGAATTTTTTGCAACGGATGCACCCAAGGATCTCAGTTTGTCCCAAAACACATGTTTGGTGGGTTTGTGGCACTTTCATTTCCGAAGGAATGGTGCCGCAAAACTCGCGCGGGATGGCCATTTTTCCACCGCTGCACCGAAAAACTTGCAGTTGAATTTTTCACAACGGACACACCGAATCATCTCAGTTTGACCCAAAACTATAGTTTCGTGGGTTTTTGGCACATTGATTGATTGCTGTTTTTAACACTGATGCACCGAAAAACTCGTAATTGAATTTTTGGCAACGGACGCACCCAATGATCTCAGTTTGACCCAAAACTCATGTTTGGTGGGTTTTTGGCAGTTTCATTTCATAAGGAACGGTGCCGTAAAACTCGCGCGGGATGGCCGTTTTTGTCCACCGATGCATCGACAAACTCGCAGTTGAATTTTTTTCAACGGACGCACCCAATGATCTCAGTTTGACCCAAAACACATGTTTGGTGGGTTTTTGGCTCTTTCATTTCCGAAGAACGGTGCCGAAAACTCGTGTGGGATGGCCATTTTTTCGCTGATGCACCAAAAAACTCGCAGTTGAATTTTTGGCAACGGACGCACCCAATGATCTCAGTTTGACCCAAAACTCATGTTAGGTGGGGTTTTGGCACTTTCATTTCTGAAGGAATGGTGCCGCAACTCGCGCGGGATGACCATTTTATACACTGATGCACTGAAAAACTCGTAGTTGAATTATTTGCAATGGACGCAACCAATCATCTCAGTTTGACGCAAAACACTTGTTTGGTGGGGTTTTCTCACTTTCATTTTAGAAGGAATAGTGCCCCAAAACCCGCGCGGGGTGACCATTTTTCCACCGATGCACCGAAAAACTCGGAGTTGAATTTTTCACAATGGACACACCGAATCCTCTCAGTTTGACCCAAATCTATAGTTTGGTGGGTTTTTGGCACTTTCATTTTCGAAGGAACGGTGCCGCAAAACTCACGCGGGATGACTGTTTTTTCCACCGATGCACCGAAAAACTCGCAGTTGAATTTTTTGCAACGGACGCACCCAATGATCTCAGTTTGTCCCAACACACATGTTTGGTGGGTTTTTGGCACTTTCATTTCCGAAAAATGGTGCCGCAAAACTCGCGCGGGATGGCCAATTTTTCCACTGATGCCCCGAAAAACTCGGAGTTGAATTTTTGGCAACGAACGCACCCAATGATCTGAGTTTGAACCAACACTTATGTTAGGTGGGTTTTTGGTGCTTTCATTTCTGAAGGAATAGTGCCACAAAACTCGCGCGGGATGGCTGTTTTATCCACTGATGCACAGAAAAATTCACAGTTGAATTTTTTCCAACGGACACACCCAATCATCTCAGTTTGACCCAAAACACATGTTTGGTGGGTTTTTGGCACTTTTATTTCCGAAGAACGGTGCCGAAAACTCCCGCGGGATGACCATTTTTTCCACTAATGCATCAAAAAACTCGCAGTTGAATTTTTGGCAACGGATGCACCCAATCATCTCATATTGGCCCAATACTCATGTTTGGTTGGTTTTTGGCACTTTCATTTCCGAAGGAATGGTGCCGGAAAACTCGCGCGGGATGGCCGTTTTTTCCACTGATGCACCAAAAAACTCGTCGTTGAATTTTTTGCAACAGACGCAGACAATGATCTCAGTTTGACCCAAAACTCATGTTTGGTGGGGTTTTGGCACTTTCATTGATGGCTGTTTTTTTCACTGATGCACCGAAAAACTCACAGTTGAATTTTTTGCAATGGATGCACCCAAGGATCTCAGTTTGTCCCAAAACACATGTTTGGTGGGTTTGTGGCACTTTCATTTCCGAAGGAATGGTGCCGCAAAACTCGCGCGGGATGGCCATTTTTCCACCGCTGCACCAAAAAACTTGCAGTTGAATTTTTCACAACGGACACACCGAATCATCTCAGTTTGACCCAAAACTATAGTTTGGTGGGTTTTTGGCACATTGATTAATTGCTGTTTTTAACACTGATGCACCGAAAAACTCGTAATTGAATTTTTGGCAACGGACGCACCCAATGATCTCAGTTTGACCCAAAACTCATGTTTGGTGGATTTTTGGCAGTTTCATTTCCTAAGGAACGGTGCCGTAAAACTCGCGCGGGATGGCCGTTTTTTCCACCGATGCACCGACAAACTCGCAGTTGAATTTTTTTCAACGGACGCACCCAATGATCTCAGTTTGACCCAAAACACATGTTTGGTGGGTTTTTGGCTCTTTCATTTCCGAAGAACGGTGCCGAAAACTCGCGCGGGATGGCCATTTTTTCACTGATGCACCAAAAAACTCGCAGTTGAATTTTTGGGAACGGACGCACCCAATGATCTCAGTTTGACCCAAAACTCATGTTAGGTGGGGTTTTGGCACTTTCATTTCTGAAGGAATGGTGCCGCAACTCGCGCGGGATGGCCATTTTATACACTGATGCACATAAAAACTCGCAGCTGAATTTTTTGCAATGGACGCAACAAATCATCTCAGTTTGACGCAAAACACTTGTTTGGTGGGGTTTTCTCACTTTCATTTTAGAAGGAATACTGCCCCAAAACCCGCGCGGGATGACCATTTTTCCACCGATGCACCGAAAAACTCGCAGTTGAATTTTTCACAACGGACACACCGAATCCTCTCAGTTTGACCCAAACCTATAGTTTGGTGGGTTTTTGGCACTTTCATTTTCGAAGGAACGGTGCTGAAAACTCCCGCGGGATGACCATTTTTTCCACTAATGCATCAAAAAACTCGCAGTTGAATTTTTGGCAACGGACGCACCCAATCATCTCTGTTTGACCCAATACTCATGTCTGGTTGGTTTTTGGCACTTTCATTTCCGAAGGAATGGTGCCGGAAAATTCGCGCGGGACGTCCGTTTTTTCACTGATGCACCAAAAAACTCGTCGTTGAATTTTTTGCAACAGACGCAGACAATGATCTCAGTTTGACCCAAAACTCATGTTTGGTGGGTTTTTGGCACATTCATTGATGGCTGTTTTTTCCACCGATGCACCGACAAACTCGCAGTTGAATTTTTTGCAACGGACGCACACAATGATCTCAGTTTGTCCCAAAACACATGTTTGGTGGGTTTGTGGCACTTTCATTTCCGATGGAATGGTGCCGCAAAACTCGCGCGGGATGACCATTTTTCCACCGCTGCACCGTAAAACTTGCAGTTGATTTTTTCACCACGGTCACACCGAATCATCTCAGTTTTTCCCAAAACTATAGTTTGGTGGGTTTTTGGCACATTCATTGATTGCTGTTTTTAACACCGATGCACCGAAAAACTCGTAATTGAATTTTTGGCAACGGACGCACCCAATGATCTCAGTTTGACCCAAAACTCATGTTTGGTGGGTTTTTGGCAGTTTCATTTCCTAAGGAACGGTGCCGTAAAACTCGCGTGGGATGGCCGTTTTTTCCACCGATGCACCGACAAACTTGTAGTTGATTTTTTTTGCAACGGACACACCCAATGATCTCAGTTTGACCCAAAACACATGTTTGGTGGGTTTTTGGCACTTTCATTTCCGAAGAACGGTGGCGAAAACTCGTGCAGAAGGGCCATTTTTTCCACTGATGCACTAAAAAACTCACAGTTGAATTTTTGGCAACGGACGCACCCAATGATCTCAGTTTGACCCAAAACTCATGTTAGGTGGGGTTTTGGCACATTCATTTCTGAAGGAATGGTGCCGCAACTCGCGCGGGATGACCATTTTATACACTGATGCACAGAAAAACTCGCAGTTGAATTTTTTGCAATGGACGCAACCAATCATCTCAGTTTGACCCAAAACACTTATTTGGTGGTGTTTTCTCTCTTTCATTTTAGAAGGAACAGTGCCCCAAAACCGGCGCGGGATGACCATTTTTCAACCGATGCATCGAAAAACTCGCAGTTGAATTTTTCACAACGGGCACACCGAATCCTCTCAGTTTGACCCAAATCTATAGTTTGGTGGGTTTTTCTCACTTTCATTTTCGAAGGAACGGTGCCGCAAAACTCACGCGGGATGGTTGTTTTTTCCATCGATGCACCGAACAACTCGCAGTTGAATTTTTTGCAACGGACGCACCCAATGATCTCAGTTTGTCCCAAAACACATGTTTGGAGGGTTTTTGGCACTTTCATTTCAGAAAAATGGTGCCGCAAAACTCGCGCGGGATGGCCAATTTTTCCACTGATGCACCGAAAAACTCGGAGTTGAATTTTTGGCAACGGACACACCCAATGATCTGAGTTTGAACCAACACTCATGTTAGGCATTTCTGAAGGAATAGTGCCACAAAACTCGCGCGGGATGGCTGTTTTATCCACTAATGCACAGAAAAATTCACAGTTGAATTTTTTTCCAACGGACGCACCTAATGATCTCAGTTTGACCCAAAACTCATGTTTGGTGGGTTTTTGGCAGTTTCATTTCCTAAGGAACGGTGCCGTAAAACTCGCGTGGGATGGCCGTTTTTTCCACCGATGCACCGACAAACTCGCAGTTGATTTTTTTGCAACGGACACACCCAATGATCTCAGTTTGACCCAAAACACATGTTTGGTGGGTTTTTGGCAACTTCATTTCCGAAGAACGATGCCGAAAACTCGTGCGGGATGGCCATTTTTTTCACTGATGCACCAAAAAACTCACAGTTGAATTTTTGGCAACGGACACACCCAATGATCTCAGTTTGACCCAAAACTCATGTTAGGTGGGGTTTTGGCACATTCATTTCTGAAGGAATGGTGCCGCAACTCGCGCGGGATGACCATTTTATACACTGATGCACAGAAAAACTCGCAGTTGAATTTTTTGCAATGGACGCAACCAATCATCTCAGTTTGACCCAAAACACTTATTTGGTGGTGTTTTCTCACTTTCATTTTCGAAGGAACAGTGCCCCAAAACCGGCGCGGGATGACCATTTTTCCACCGATGCACCGAAAAACTCGCAGTTAAATTTTTCACAACGGACACACCGAATCCTCTCAGTTTGACCCAAATCTATAGTTTGGTGGGTTTTTCCAACTTTCATTTTCGAAGGAACGGTGCCGCAAGACTCAGGCGGGATGGCTGTTTTTTCCATCGATGCACCGAAAAACTCGCAGTTGAATTTTTTGCAACGGACGCACCCAATGATCTCAGTTTGACCCAAAACACATGTTTGGTGGGTTTTTGGCACTTTCATTTCAGAAAAATGGTGCGGCAAAACTCGCGCGGGATGGCCAATTTTTCCACTGATGCACCGAAAAACTCGGAGTTGAATTTTTGGCAACGGACGCACCCAATGATCTAAGTTTGAACCAACACTCATGTTAGGCATTTCTGAGGGAATAGTGCCACAAAACTCGCGCGGGATGGCTGTTTTATCCACTGATGCACAGAAAAATTCACAGTTGAATTTTTTCCAACGGACACACCCAATCATCTCAGTTTGACCCAAAACACATGTTTGGTGGGTTTTTGGCACTTTTATTTCCGAAGAACGGTGCCGAAAACTAACGCGAGATGACCATTTTTTCCACTAATGCAACAAAAAACTCGCAGTTGAATTTTTGGCAACGGACGCACCCAATCATCTCAGTTTGACCGAATACTCATGTTTGGTGGGTTTTTGACACTTTCATTGATGGCTGTTTTTCCACCGATGCACCGACAAACTCGTAGTTGATTTTTTTGCAACGGACGCACCCAATGATCTCAGTTTGACCCAAAACTCATGTTTGGTAGGTTTTTGGCAGTTTCATTTCCTAAGGAACGGTGCCGCAAAACTCGCGCGGGATGACCGTTTTTCCACCGATGCACCGACATACTCGCAGTTGAATTTTTTGCAACGAACGCACCCAATGATCTCAGTTTGACCCAAAACACATGTTTGGTGGGTTTTTGACACTTTTATTTTACGAAGAACGGTGCCGAAAACTCGCGCGGGATGACCTTTTTTTCCAATAATGCATCAAAAAACTCACAGTTAAATTTTTGGCAACGGACGCACCCAATCATCTCTGTTTGACCCAATACTCATGTTTGGTGGGTTTTTGGCACTTTCATTTCCGAAGGAATGGTGCCAGAAAACTCGCGCGGGATGGCCATTTTTTCCACTAATGCGCCAAAAAACTCGTTGTTGATTTTTTTGTAACAGACGCACCCAATGATCTCAGTTTGTCCCAAAACACATGTTTGGTGGGTTTTTGGCAATTTCATTCCCTAAGGAACGGTGCCGTGAAACTCGCGTGGGATGACCGTTTTTTCCAACGATGCACCGACAAACTCGCAGTTGAATTTTTTGCAACGGACGCACCCAATGATCTCAGTTTGACCCAAAACACATGTTTGGTGGGTTTTTGGCACTTTCATTTCCGAAGAACGGTGCCGAAAAGTCACGCGGGATGGCCATTTTTTCCACTGATACACAAAAAACTCGCAGTTGAATTTTTGGCAACGGACGCACCCAATGATCTCAGTTTGACTCAAAACTCATGTAGGTGGGATTTTGGCACTTTCATTTCTGAGGGAATGGTGCCGCAAAACTTGCGCGGGATGACTATTTTATACACTGATGCATAGTAAAACTCGCAGTTGAATTTTTTGCAATGGACGCAACCAATCATCTCAGTTTGACCCAAAACACTTGTTTGGTGGGGTTTTGTCACTTTCATTTTAGAAGGAACAGTGCCCCAAAACTCGCACGGGATGACCATTTCTCCACCGATGCACCGAAAAACTCGCAGTTGAATTTTTCACGATGGACACACCGAATCCTCTCAGTTTGACCCAAACCTATAGTTCGGTGGGTTTTTGGCACTTTCATTTTTGAAGGAACGGTGCCACAAAACTCACGCGGGATGGCTGTTTTTTCCACCGATGCACCGAAAAACTCGCAGTTGAATTTTTTGCAATGGACGCACCCAATGATCTTAGTTTGTCCCAAAACACATGTTTGGTGGGTTTTTGACACATTCATTTCCGAAAAATGGTGCCGCAAAACTCGCGCGGGATGGCCAATTTTTCCACTGATGCACCGAAAAACTCGGAGTTGAATTTTTGGCAACGGACGCACCCAATGATCTGAGTTTGAGCCAACACTCATGTTAGGTGGGTTTTTGGTACTTTCATTTCTGAAGGAATAGTGCCACAAAACTCGCGCGGGATGGCTGTTTTATGCACTGATGCACAGAAAATTCATAGTTGAATTTTTTCCAACGGACACACCCAATCGTGTCAGTTTGACCCAAAACACATGTTTGGTGGGTTTTTGGAACTTTTATTTCCGAAGAACGGTGCCGAAAACTCCCGCGGGATGACCATTTTTTCCACTAATGCATCAAAAAACTCGCAGTTGAATTTTTGGCAATGGACACACCCAATCTTCTCAGTTTGACTCAATACTCATGTTTGGTGGGTTTTTGGCACTTTCATTTCCGAAGGAATGGTGCCGGAAAACTCGCGCGGGATGGCCGTTTTTTCCACTGATGCACCAAAAAACTCGTCGTTGAATTTTTTGCAACAGACACAGACAATGATCTCAGTTTGACCCAAAACTCATGTTTGGTGGGTTTTTGGCACATTCATTGATGGCTGTTTTTTCCACCGATGCACCGATAAACTCGCAGTTGAATTTTTTGCAACAGACGCACCCAATGATCTCAGTTTGACCCAAAACTCATGTTTGGTGGGTTTTTGGCAGTTTCATTTCCTAAGGAACGGTGCCGCAAAACTCGTGCGGGATGGCCGTTTTTCCACCGATGCACCGACATACTCGCAGTTGAATTTTTTGCAACGGACGCACCCCATAATCTTAATTTGACCCAAAACACATGTTTGGTGGGTTTTTGGCACTTTTATTTTACGAAGAACGGTGCCGAAAACTCTCGCGGGATGACCATTTTTTCCACTAATGCATCAAAAAACTCGCAGTTGAATTTTTGGCAATGGACGCACCCAATATTCTCAGTTTGACTCAATACTCATGTTTGGTGGGTTTTTGGCACTTTCATTTCAGAAGAAATGGTGCTGGAAAACTCGCGCGGGATAGCCGTTTTTTCCACTGATGCACCAAAAAACTCGTCGTTGAATTTTTTGCAACAGACGCAGACAATGATCTCAGTTTGACCCAAAACTCATGTTTGGTGGGTTTTTGGGACATTCATTGATGGCTGCTTTTTCCACCGATGCACCGACAAACTCGCAGTTGAATTTTTTGCAACGGACGCACCCAATGATCTCAGTTTGACCCAAAACTCAAGTTTGGTGGGTTTTTGGCAGTTTCATTTCCTAAGGAACGGTGCCGCAAAACTCGTGCGGGATGGCCGTTTTTCCACCGATGCACCGACATACTCGCAGTTGAATTTTTTGCAACGGACGCACCCAATAATCTCAATTTGACCCAAAACTCATGTTTGGTGGGTTTTTGGCACTTTTATTTTACGAAGAACGGTGCCGAAAACTCCCGCGGGATAACCATTTTTTCCACTAATGCATCAAAAAACTCATAGTTGAATTTTTGGCAACGGACGCTCCCAATCATCTCAGTTTGACCCAATACTCATGTTTGGTGGGTTTTTGACACTTTCATTTCCGAAGGAATGGTGGCGGAAAACTCGCGCGGGATGGCCGTTTTTTCCACTGATGCACCAAAAAACTCGTTGTTGAATTTTTTGCAACAGACGCACCCAATGATCTAAGTTTGTCCCAAAACACATGTTTGGTGGGTTTGTGGCACTTTCATTTCCGAAGGAATGGTGCCGCAAAACTCGCGTGGGATGGCCATTTTTCCACCGCTGCACCGAAAAACTTGCAGTTGATTTTTTCACAACGGTCACACCGAATCATCTCAGTTTGACCCAAAACTATAGTTTGGTGGGTTTTTGGCACATTCATTGATTGCTGTTTTTAACACCGATGCACCGAAAAACTCGTAATTGAATTTTTGGCAACAGACGCACCCAATGATCTCAGTTTGACCCAAAACTCATGTTTGGTGGGTTTTTGGCAGTTTCATTTCCTAAGGAACGGTGCCGTAAAACTCGCGTGGGATGGCCGTTTTTTCCACCGATGCACCGACAAACTCGCAGTTGATTTTTTTGCAACGGACACATCCAATGATCTCAGTTTGACCCAAAACACATGTTTTGTGGGTTTTTGGCACTTTCATTTCCGAAGAACGGTGCCGAAAACTCGCGCGGGATGGCCATTTTTTCCACTGATGCACCAAAAAACTCAGAGTTGAATTTTTGGCAACGGACGCACCCAATGATATCAGTTTGACCCAAAACTCATGTTAGGTGGGGTTTTGGCACATTCATTTCTGAAGGAATGGTGCCGCAAATCGTGCGGGATGACCATTTTATACACTGATGCACAGAAAAACTCGCAGTTGAATTTTTTGCAATGGACGCAACCAATCATCTCAGTTTGACCCAAAACACTTGTTTGGTGGTGTTTTCTCACTTTCGTTTTAGAAGGAACAGTGCCCCAAAACCGGCGCGGGATGACCATTTTTCCACCGATGCACCGAAAAACTCGCAGTTGAATTTTTCACAACGGACACACCGAATTCTCTCAGTTTGACCCAAATCTATAGTTTGGTGGGTTTTTCGCACTTTCATTTTCGAAGGAACGGTGCCGCAAAACTCGCGCGGCATGGCCGTTTTTCCACCGATGCACCGACATACCTGCAGTTGAATTTTTTGCAACGGACGCACCCAATGATCTCAGTTTGACCCAAAACACATGTTTGGTGGGCTTTTGGCAGTTTCATTTCCTAAGGAACGGTGCCAGAAAACTCGCGCGGGATGGCCGTTTTTCCACGGATGCACCGACATACCCGCAGTTGAATTTTTTGCAACGGACACACCCAATGATCTCAGTTTGACCCAAAACACATGTTTGGTGGGTTTTTGGCATTTTTATTTCCAAAGAACGGTGCCGAAAACTCGCGTGGGATGGCCATTTTTTCCACTGATGCACCAAAAAACTCGCAGTTGTATTTTTGGCAACGGACGCACCCAATCATCTCAATTTGACCCAAAACTCATGTTAGGTGGGGTTTTGGCACTTTCATTTATGAAGGAATGGTGCCGCAAAACTCGCGCGGGATGACCATTTTATCCACTAATGCACAGAAAAATTCAAAGTTGTTTTTTTCCAACGGACACACCCAACCATCTCAGTTTGACCCAAAACTCATGTTTGGTGGGTTTTTGGCACTTTCATTGATGGCTGTTTTTTCCACCGATGCACTGACAAACTCGCAGTTGGATTTTTTGCACCGGACGCACTCAATGATCTTAGTTTGACCCAAAACTCATGTTTGGTGGGTTTTTGGTAGTTTCATTTCCTAAGGAACGGTGCCTCAAAACTCGCACGTGATGGCCGTTTTTCCACCGATGCACCGACATACTCGCAGTTGATTTTTTTTTGCAATGGACGCACCCAATGATCTCAGTTTGACCCAAAACACATGTTTGGTGGGTTTTTGGCATTTTTATTTCCATAGAACGGTGCCAAAAACTCACGCGGGATGATCATTTTTTCCACTAAGGCATCAAAAAACTCGCAGTTGAATTTTTGGCAACGGAGGCACCCAATCATCTCAGATTGACCCAATAGTCATGATTGGTGGGTTTTTGGAACTTTCATTTTCGAAGGAACAATGCCGCAAAACTCACGCGGGATGGCTGTTTTTTCCACCGATGCAACGAAAAACTCGCAGTTGAATTTTTTGCAACGGACACACCCAATGATATCAGTTTGTCCCAAAACACATGTTTGGTGGGTTTTTGGCACTTTCATTTCCGAAAAATGATGCCGCAAAACTCGCGCGGGATGGCCATCTTTTCCACTGATGCACCAAAAAACTCAGAGTTGAATTTTTGGCAACGGACGCACCCAATGATCTCAGTTTGAACCAACACTCATGTTAGGTGGGTTTTTGGTACTTTCATTTCTGAAGGAATAGTGCCGCAAAACTCGCGCGGGATGGGCGTTTTATCCAATGATGCACAGAAAAATTCACAGTTGTTTTTTTCCAACGGACACACCCAATCATCTAAGTTTGACCCAAAACTCATGTTTGGTGGGTTCTTGGCACTTTTATTGATGGCTGTTTTTTCCACCGATGCAGCGACAAACTCGTAGTTGAATTTTTTTCAACGGACGCTCCCAATGATCTCAGTTTGACCCAAAACTCATGTTTGGTGGGCTTTTTGCAGTTTCATTTCGTAAGGAACGGTGCCGCAAAACTCGCGCGGGACGGCCCTTTTTCTACCGATGCACCGACATACCCGCAGTTGAATTTTTTGCAACGGACGCAACCAATGATCTCAGTTTGACCCAAAACACATGTTTGGTGGGTTTTTGGCATTTTTATTTCCAAAGAACGGTGCCGAAAACTCGCGTGGGATGGCCATTTTTTCCACTGATGCACCAAAAAACTCGCAGTTCTATTTTTGGCAACGGACGCACCCAATCATCTCAGTTTGACCCAAAACTCATGTTAGGTGGGGTTTTGGCACTTTCATTTATGAAGGAATGGTGCCGCAAAACTCGCGCGGGATGACCATTTTATCCACTGATGCACAGAAAAATTCAAAGTTGTTTTTTTTCCAACGGACACACCCAACCATCTCAGTTTGACCCAAAACTCATGTTTGGTGGGTTTTTGGCACTTTCATTGATGGCTGTTTTTTTCCACCGATGCACTGACAAACTCGCAGTTCGATTTTTTTGCAACGGACGCACTCAATGATCTTAGTTTGACCCAAAACTCATGTTTGGTGGGTTTTTGAAAGTTTCATTTCCTAAGGAACGGTGCCGCAAAACTCGCACGGGATGGCCGTTTTTCCACCGATGCACCAACATACTCGCAGTTGATTTTTTTTTGCAGCGGACGCACCCAATGATCTCAGTTTGACCCAAAACACATGTTTGGTGGGTTTTTGGCATTTTTATTTCCATAGAACGGTGCCGAAAACTCCTGCGGGATGATCATTTTTTCCACTAAGGCATCAAAAAACTCGCAGTTGAATTTTTGGCAACGGAGGCACCCAATCATCTCAGTTCAACCCAATAGTCATGATTGGTGGGTTTTTGGAACTTTCATTTTCGAAGGAACAGTGCCGCAAAACTCAAGCGGGATGGCTATTTTTTCCACCGATGCACCGAAAAACTCGCAGTTGAATTTTTTGCAACGGACACACCCAATGATATCAGTTTGTCCCAAAACACATGTTAGGTGGGTATTTGGCACTTTCATTTCCGAAAAATGATGCCGCAAAACTCGCGCGGGATGACCATCTTTTCCACTGATGCACCAAAAAACTCGGAGTTGAATTTTTGGCAACGGACGCACCCAATGATCTCAGGTTGAACCAACACTCATGTTAGTTGCGGGTTTGGCACTTTCATTTCTAAAGAAATGGTGCCGCAAAACTCGCGCGGGATGCCCATTTTATCCACTGATGCACAGAAAAATTCACAGTTGTTTTTTTCCAAACGGACACACCCAACCATCTCAGTTTGACCCAAAACTCATGTTTGGTGGGTTTTTGGCACTTTCATTGATGGCTGTTTTTTCCACCGATGCACTGACAAACTCGCAGTTGGATTTTTTGCAACGGACGCACTCAATGATCTTAGTTTGACCCAAAACTCATGATTGGTGGGTTTTTGGCAGTTTCATTTCCTAAGGAACGGAGCTGCAAAACTCGCACGGGTTGGCCATTTTTCCACCGATGCACCGACATACTCGCAGTTGATTTTTTTTTTGCAACGGACGCACCCAATGATCTCAGTTTGACCCAAAACACATGTTTGGTGGGGTTTTGACATTTTTATTTCCAAAGAACGGTGCCGAAAACTCCCGCGGGATGACCATTTTTTCCACTAATGCATAAAAAACTCGCAGTTGAATTTTTGGCAACGGAGGCACCCAATCATCTCAGTTTGACCCAATACTCATGATTGGTGGGTTTTTGGCACTTTCATTTTTGATGGAACAGGGCCGCAAAACTCACGCGGGATGGCTGTTTTTTCCACCGACGCACCGAAAAACTCGCTGTTGAATTTTTTGCAACGGACGCACCCAATGATATCACTTTGTCCTAAAACACATGTTTGGTGGGTTTTTGGCACTTTCATTTCCGAAAAATGGTGCCGCAAAACTCGCGCGGGATGGCCACCTTTTCTACTGATGCACCAAAAAACTCGGGGTTGAATTTTTGGCAACGGACGAACCCAATGATCTCAATTAGAATCAACACTCATGTTAGGTGAGTTTTTGGTACTTTCATTTCTGAAGGAATTGTGCCGCAAAACTCACGCGGGATGGGCGTTTTATCCACTGATGCACAGAAAAATTCACAGTTGATTTTATTTCCAACGGACCCACCCAATCATCTCAGTTTGACCCAAAACTCATGTTTGGTGGGTTTTTGGCACTTTCATTGATGGCAGTTTTTTCCACCGATGCACCAACAAACTCGTAGTTGAATTTTTTGCAACGGACGCACCCAATGATCTCAGTTTGACCCAAAACTCATGTTTGGTGTGTTTTTGGAATTTTTATTTCCAAAGAACGGTTCCGAAAACTCCCGCGGGATAACCTTTTTTTCCACTAATGCATCAAAAAACTCACATTTGAATTTTTGGCAACGGACGCACCCAATCATCTCAGTTTGACCCAATACTCATGTTTGGTGGGTTTTTGGCACTTTCATTTCTGAAGGAATGGTGCCGGAAAACTCACGCGGGATGGCCATTTTTTCCACTGATGCACTAAAAAACTCATCGTTGAATTTTTTGCAATAGACGGACACAATGATCTCAGTTTGACCCAAAACTCATGTTTGGTGGGTTTTCGGCACTTTCATTTTTGAGGGAATTGTGCCGCAAAACTCGCGCGGGATGGCTGTTTTATCCACTGATGCACCGAAAAACTCGCAGTTGAATTTTTTGCAACGGACGCACCCAATGATCTCAGTTTGACCAAAACTGATGTTTGGTGGGTTTTTGGCAATTTCATTTCCTAAGGAACGGTGCCGCAAAACTCGCGCGGGATGGCCGTTTTTTTCGCCGATGCACCGACAAACTCGTAGTTGAATTTTTTGCAACGGACGCACCCAATGATCTTAGTTTGACGCAAAACACATGTTTGGTGGGTTTTTGGCACCTTTATTTCCGAAGAACGGTGCCGAAAACTTGCGCGGGATGGCCATTTTTTCCACTGATGCACCAAAAAACTCGCAGTTGAATTTTTTGGCAACGGACGCACCCAATGATCTCAGTTTGACCCAAAACTCATGTTAGGTGGGGTTTTGGCAATTTAATTTCTGAAGGAATGGTGCCGCAAAAATCGCGCGGAATGACCATTTTATCCACTGATGCATAGAAAAACGTGGAGTTGAATTTTTTTGCAACCAACGCAACCAATCATCTTTGTTTGACCCAAAACACTTGTTTGGTGGGGTTTTGTCACTTTCATTTCAGAAGGAACAGTGCCCCAAAACTCGCGCGGGATGACCATTTTTCCACAGATGCACCGAAAAACTCGCAGTTGAATTTTTCACAACGGACACACCGAATCATCTTAGTTTGAACCAAACCTATAGTTTGGTGGGTTTTTGACACTTTTATTTTCGAAGGAACAGTGCCGCAAAACTCACGCGGGATGGCTGTTTTTTCCACCAATGCACCGAAAAACTCGCAGTTGAATTTTTTGCAACGGACGCACCCAATGATCTCAGTTTGTCCCAAAACACATGTTTGGTTGGTTTTTGGCACTTTCATTTCTGAAAAATGGTGCCGCAAAACTCGCGCGGGATGGCTATTTTTTCCACTGATGCACCGAAAAACTTGGAGTTGAATTTTGGCAACGGACGCACTCAATGATCTCAGTTTGAACCAACACTCATGTTAGGTGGGCTTTTCCTACTTTCATTTCTGAAGGAACAGTGCCCCAAAACTCGCGTGGGATGACCATTTTTCCACAGATGCACCGAAAAACTCGCAGTTGAATTTTTCACAATGGACACACCGAATCATCTCAGTTTGACCCAAACCTATAGTTTGGTGGGTTTTTGGCACTTTTATTTTCGATGGAACGGTGCCGCAAAACTCACGCGGGATGGCTGTTTTTTCCACCAATGCACCGAAAAACTTGCAGTTGAATTTTTTGCAACGGACGCACCCAATGATCTCAGTTTGTCCCAAAACACATGTTTGGTGGGTTTTTGGCACTTTCATTTCTGAAAAATGGTGCCGCAAAACTCGCGCGGGATGGCCATTTTTTCCACTGATCCAGCGAAAAACTCGGAGTTGAATTTTTGGCAACGGACGCACTCAATGATCTCAGTTTGAACCAACACTCATGTTAGGTGGGCTTTTCGTACTTTCATTTCTGAAGGAATAGTGCCGCAAAACTCGCGCGGGATGGTCGTTTTATCCACTGATGCACAGAAAAATTCGAAGTTGAAATTTTTCCTACGGACACACTCAATAATCTCAGTTTGACCCAAAACTCATGTTTGGTGGGTTTTTGGCACTTTCATTGATGGCTGTTTTTTCCACCGATGCACCGACAAACTCGCAGTTGAGTTTTTTGCAACGGACGGACCCAATGATCTCAGTTTGACCCAAAACTCATGTTTGGTGGGTTTTTGGCAGTTTCATTTCTTAAGGAACGGTGCCGCAAAACTCGCGCGGGATGGCCGTTTTTCCACCGATGCACCGACATACTCGCAGTTGATTTTTTTTGCAACGGACACACCCAATGATCTCAGTTTCACCCAAAACACATGTTCGGTGGGTTTTTGGCACTTTTATTTTAAGAAGAACGGTGCCGAAAACTACCGCGGGATGACCATTTTTTCCACTAATGCATCAAAAACTCACAGTTGAATTTTTGGCAACGGACGCACCCAATCATCTCAGTTTGACCCAATACTCATGTTTGTTGGGTTTTTGGCACTTTCATTTCCGAAGGAATGGTGCCGGAAAACTCGCGCGGGATGACCGTTTTTTCCACTGATGCACCAAAAAACTCATTGTTGAATTTTTTGCAATACACGCAAACAATGATCTTAGTTTGATCCAAAACTCATGTTTGGTCGGTTTTTGGCACTTTCATTTTTGAAGGAATGGTGCCGCAAAACTCGCGCTTGATGGCTGTTTTATCCACTGATGCCCCGAAAAACTCGCAGTTGATTTTTTTGCAACGGACGCACCCAATCATCTCAGTTTGTCCCAAAACAAATGTTTAGTGGGTTTATGGCACTTTCATTTCTGAAGGAATGGTGCCGTAAAACTCGCGCGGGATGGCCATTTTTCCACCGATGCGCCGAAAAACTTGCAGTAGAATTTTTCACAACGGACACACCGAATCATCTCAGTTTGACACAAAACTATGGTTTGGTGGGTTGTTGGCACTTTCATTGATTGCTATTTTTAACACCGATGCACTGAAAAACTCGTTATTGAATTTTTGGCAGTGGACGCACCCAATGATCTCAGTTTGACCCAAAACTGATGTTTGATGGGTTTTTGGCAATTTCATTTCCTAAGGAACGGTGCCGCAAAACTTGCGCGGGATGGCCGTTTTTCCGCCGATGCACCGACAAACTCGTAGTTGAATTTTTTGCAACGGACGCACCCAATGATCTTAGTTTGACCCAAAACACATGTTTGGTGGGTTTTTGGCACCTTCATTTCCGAAGAACGGTGCCAAAAACTCGCGCGGGATGGCCATTTTTTCCACTGATGCACCAAAAAACTCGCAGTTGAATTTTTTGGCAACGGACGCACCCAATGATCTCAGTTTGACCCAAAACTCATGTTGGGTGGGGTTTTGGCACTTTCATTTTTGAAGGAATGGTGCCGCAAAACTCGTGCGGAATGACCATTTTATCCACTGATGCATAGAAAAACGTGGAGTTGAATTTTTTTGCAACCGACGCAACCAATCATCTGAGTTTGACCCAAAACACTTGTTTGGTGGGGTTTTGTCACTTTCATTTCAGAAGGAACAGTGCCCCAAAGCTCGCGCGGGATGAACATTTTTTCACAGATGCACCGAAAAACTCGCAGTTGAAATTTTCACAACGGACACACCGAATCATCTCAGTTTGACCCAAACCTATAGTTTGGTGGATTTTTGGCACTTTTATTTTCGAAGGAACGGTGCCGCAAAACTCACGCGGGATGGCTGTTTTTTCCACCAATGCACCGAAAAACTCGCAGTTGAATTTTTTGCAACGGACGCACCCAATGATCTCAGTTTGTCTTAAAACACATCTTTGGTGGGTTTCTGGCACTTTCATTTCTGAAAAATGGTGCCGCAAAACTCGCGCGGGATGGCCATTTTTTCCACTGATCCAGCGAAAAACTCGGAGTTGAATTTTTGGCAACGGACGCACTCAATGATCTCAGTTTGAACCAACACTCATGTTAGGTGGGCTTTTCGTACTTTCATTTCTGAAGGAATAGTGCCGCAAAACTCGCGCGGGATGGTCGTTTTATCCACTGATGCACAGAAAAATTCGAAGTTGAAATTTTTCCTACGGACACACTCAATAATCTCAGTTTGACCCAAACTCATGTTTGGTGGGTTTTTGGCACTTTCATTGATGGCTGTTTTTTCCACCGATGCACCGACAAACTCGCAGTTGAGTTTTTTGCAACGGACGGACCCAATGATCTCAGTTTGACCCAAAACTCATGTTTGGTGGGTTTTTGGCAGTTTCATTTCTTAAGGAACGGTGCCGCAAAACTCGCGCGGGATGGCCGTTTTTCCACCGATGCACCGACATACTCGCAGTTGATTTTTTTTGCAACGGACACACCCAATGATCTCAGTTTCACCCAAAACACATGTTCGGTGGGTTTTTGGCACTTTTATTTTAAGAAGAACGGTGCCGAAAACTACCGCGGGATGACCATTTTTTCCACTAATGCATCAAAAAACTCACAGTTGAATTTTTGGCAACGGACGCACCCAATCATCTCAGTTTGACCCAATACTCATGTTTGTTGGGTTTTTGGCACTTTCATTTCCGAAGGAATGGTGCCGGAAAACTCGCGCGGGATGACCGTTTTTTCTACTGATGCACCAAAAAACTCATTGTTGAATTTTTTGCAATACACGCAAACAATGATCTTAGTTTGATCCAAAACTCATGTTTGGTGGGTTTTTGGCACTTTCATTTTTGAAGGAATGGTGCCGCAAAACTCGCGCTTGATGGCTGTTTTATCCACTGATGCCCCGAAAAACTCGCAGTTGATTTTTTTGCAACGGACGCACCCAATCATCTCAGTTTGTCCCAAAACAAATGTTTAGTGGGTTTATGGCACTTTCATTTCTGAAGGAATGGTGCCGTAAAACTCACGCGGGATGGCCATTTTTCCACCGATGCGCCGAAAAACTTGCAGTAGAATTTTTCACAACGGACACACCGAATCATCTCAGTTTGACACAAAACTATGGTTTGGTGGGTTGTTGGCACTTTCATTGATTGCTATTTTTAACACCGATGCACTGAAAAACTCGTTATTGAATTTTTGGCAGTGGACGCACCCAATGATCTCAGTTTGACCCAAAACTGATGTTTGATGGGTTTTTGGCAATTTCATTTCCTAAGGAACGGTGCCGCAAAACTCGCGCGGGATGGCCGTTTTTCCGCCGATGCACCGACAAACTCGTAGTTGAATTTTTTGCAACGGACGCACCCAATGATCTTAGTTTGACCCAAAACACATGTTTGGTGGGTTTTTGGCACCTTCATTTCCGAAGAACGGTGCCAAAAACTCGCGCGGGATGGGCATTTTTTCCACTGATGCACCAAAAAACTCGCAGTTGAATTTTTTGGCAACGGACGCACCCAATGATCTCAGTTTGACCCAAAACTCATGTTAGGTGGGGTTTTGGCACTTTCATTTCTGAAGGAATGGTGCCGCAAAACTCGTGCGGAATGACCATTTTATCCACTGATGCATAGAAAAACGTGGAGTTGAATTTTTTTGCAACCGACGCAACCAATCATCTGAGTTTGACCCAAAACACTTGTTTGGTGGGGTTTTGTCACTTTCATTTCAGAAGGAACAGTGCCCCAAAGCTCGCGCGGGATGAACATTTTTTCACAGATGCACCGAAAAACTCGCAGTTGAAATTTTCACAACGGACACACCGAATCATCTCAGTTTGACCCAAACCTATAGTTTGGTGGATTTTTGGCACTTTTATTTTCGAAGGAACGGTGCCGCAAAACTCACGTGGGATGGCTGTTTTTTCCACCAATGCACCGAAAAACTCGCAGTTGAATTTTTTGCAACGGACGCACCCAATGATCTCAGTTTGTCCCAAAACACATCTTTGGTGGGTTTCTGGCACTTTCATTTCTGAAAAATGGTGCCGAAAACTCGCGCGGGATGTCCATTTTTTTCCACTCATGCACCGAAAAACTCTGAGTTGAATTTTTGGCAACGGACGCACTCAATGATCTCAGTTTGTACCAACACTCATGTTAGGTGGGCATTTCGTACTTTCATTTCTGAAGGAATAGTGCCGCAAAACTCGCGCGGGATGGTCATTTTATCCACTGATGCACAGAAAAATTCGCAGTTGAAATTTTTCCTACGGACACACTCAATAATCTCAGTTTGACCCAAAACTCTTGTTTGGTTGGTTTTTGGCACTTTCATTGATGGCTGTTTTTTCCACCGATGCACCGACAAACTCGCAGTTGAGTTTTTTGCAACGGACGCCCCCAATGATCTCAGTTTGACCCAAAACTCATGTTAGGTTGGGTTTTGGCACTTTAATTTCTGAAGGAATGGTGCCGCAAAACTCGCGCGGAATGACCATTTTATCCACTGATGCATAGAAAAACGTGGAGTTGATTTTTTTTGCAACCGATGCAACCAATCATCTCAATTTGACCCAAAACACTTATTTGGTGGGGTTTTGTCACTTTCATTTCAGAAGGAACAGTGCCCAAAAACTCGCGCGGGATGACCATTTTTCCACAGATGCACCCAAAAACTCGCAGTTGAATTTTTCACAACGGACACTCCGAATTATCTCAGTTTGACCCAATCCTATAGTTTGGTGGTTTTTTGGCACTTTTATTTTCGAAGGAACGGTGCCGCAAAACTCACGCGGGATGGCTGTTTTTTCCACCAATGCACCGAAAAACTCGCAGTTGAATTTTTTGCAACGGACGCACCGAATGATCTCAGTTTGTCCCAAAACACATGTTTGGTGGGTTTTTGGCACTTTCATTTCTGAAAACTGGTGCCGCAAATCTCGCGCGGGATGGCAATTTTTCAACTGATACACCGAAAAACTCAGAGTTGAATTTTTGGCAATGGACGCACTCAATGATCTCAGTTTGAACCAACACTCATGTTAGGTGGGCTATTCGTACTTTCATTTCTGAAGGAATAGTGCCGCAAAACTCGCGCGGGATGGTCGTTTTATCCACTGATGCACAGAAAAATTCGCAGTTGAAATTTTTCCTACGGACACACTCAATAATCTCAGTTTGACCCAAAACTCATGTTTGGTGGGTTTTTGGCACTTTCATTGATGGCTGTTTTTTCCACCGTTGCACCGACAAACTCGCAGTTGAGTTTTTTGCAACGGACGCACCCAATGATCTCAGTTTGAGACAAAACTCATGTTTGGTGGGTTTTTGACAGTTTCATTTCCTAAGGAACGGTGTCGCAAAACTCGCGCGGGATGGCCGTTTTTCCACCGATGCACCGACATACTTGCAGTTGAGTTTTTACCAATGGACACACAAAATGATCTCAGTTTGACCCAAAACACATGTTTGGTGGGTTTTTGGCACTTTTATTTTTAGAAGAACGGTGCCGAAAACTCACGCGGGATGACCATTTTTTCCACTAATGCATCAATAAACTCACAGTTGAATTTTTGGCAACGGACGCACCCAATCATCTCAGTTTGACCCAATACTCATGTTTGGTGGGTTTTTGGCACTTTCATTTCCGAAGGAATGGTGCCGGAAAACTCGCGCGGGATGGCCGTTTTTTCCACTGATGCACCAAAAAACTTGTTATTGAATTTTTTGCAATAAAAGCACACAATGAACTTAGTTTGATCCAAAACTCATGTTTGGTGGGTTTTTGGCACTTTCATTTTTGAAGGAATGGTGCCGCAAAACTCACGCGGGATGGCTGTTTTATCCACTGATGCCCCGAAAAACTCGCAGTTGAATTTTTTGCAACGGACGCACCCAATCATCTCAGTTTGTCCCAAAACAAATGTTTGGTGGGTTTATGGCACTTTCATTTCCGAAGGAATGGTGCCGTAAAACTCGCGCGGGATGGCTATTTTTCCACCGATGCACCGAAAAACTTGCAGTTGAATTTTTCACAACGGACACACCGAATCATCTCAGTTTGACCCAAAACTGTAGTTTGGCGGGTTTTTGGCACTTTTATTTTCGAAGGAACGGTGCCGCAAAACTCACGCGGGATGGCTGTTTTTTCCACCAATGCACCGAAAAACTCGCAGTAGAATTTTTTGCAACGGACGCACCCAATGATCTCAGTTTGTCCCAAAACACATGTTTGGTGGGTTTTTGGCACTTTCATGTCTGAAAAATGGTGCCGCAAAACTCGCGCGGGATGGCCATTTTTTCCACAGATACACCGAAAAACTCGGAGTTGAATTTTTGGCAATGGACGCACTCAATGATCTCAGTTTGAACCAACACTCATGTTAGGTGGGCTATTCGTACTTTCATTTCTGATGGAATAGTGCCGCAAAACTCACGCGGGATGGTCATTTTATCCACTGATGCACAGAAAAATTCGCAGTTGAAATTTTTCCTACGGACACACTCAATAATCTCAGTTTGACCCAAAACTCATGTTTGGTGGGTTTTTGGCACTTTCATTGATGGCTGTTTTTTCCACCGTTGCACCGACAAACTCGCAGTTGAGTTTTTTGCAACGGACGCACCCAATGATCTCAGTTTGAGACAAAACTCATGTTTGGTGGGTTTTTGGCACTTTCATTTCCTAAGGAACGGTGCCGCAAAACTCGTGCGGGATGGCCGTTTTTCCACCGATGCACTGACATACTCGCAGTTGAGTTTTTTGCAACGGACACACACAATGATTTCAGTTTGACCAAAAACACATGTTTGGTGGGTTTTTGGCACTTTTATTTTAAGAAGAACGGTGCCGAAAACTCACGCGGGATGACCATTTTTCCACTAATGCATCAAAAAACTCACAGTTGAATTTTTGGCAACGGACGCACCCAATCATCTCAGTTTGACCCAATACTCATGTTTGGTGGGTTTTTGGCACTTTCATTTCCGATGGAATGGTGCTGGAAAACTCGCGCGGGATGGCCGTTTTTTCCACTGATGCACCAAAAAACTTGTTGTTGAATTTTTTGCAATAGACGCACACAATGAACTTAGTTTGATCCAAAACTCATGTTTGGTGGGTTTTTGGCACTTTCATTTTTGAAGGAATGGTGCCGCAAAACTCGCGCGGGATGGCTGTTTTATCTACTGATGCCCCGAAAAACTCGCAGTAGAATTTTTTGCAACGGACGCACCCAATGATCTCAGTTTGAGACAAAACTCATGTTTGGTGGGTTTTTGGCAGTTTCATTTCCTAAGGAACGGTGTCGCAAAACTCGCGCGGGATGGCCATTTTTCCACCGATGCACCGACATACTCGCAGTTGAGTTTTTTGCAACGGACACACACAATGATCTCAGTTTGACCCAAAACACATGATTGGTGGGTTGTTAGCACTTTCATTGATTGCTATTTTTAACACCGATGCACTAAAAAACTCGCAATTGAATTTTTGGCAGCGGACGCACCCAATGATCTCAGTTTGACCCAAAACTCATGTTTGATGGGTTTTGGCAATTTCATTTCCTAAGGAACGGTGCCGCAAAACTCGCGCGGGATGGCAGTTTTTTCCGCTGATGCACTGACAAAATTGTAGTTGAATTTTTTGCAACGGACGCACCCAATGATCTTAGTTTGACCCAAAACACATGTTTGGTGGGTTTTTGGCACCTTCATTTCCAAAGAACGGTGCCGAAAACTCGCGCGGGATGGCCATTTTTTCCACTGATGCACCAAAAAACTCGCAGTTGAATTTTTTGGCAACGGACGCACCCAATGATCTCAGTTTGACCCAAAACTCATGTTAGGTGTGGTTTTGGCACTTTCATTTCTGAAGGAATGGTGACGCAAAACTCGCGCGGAATGGCCATTTTATCCACTGATGCATAGAAAAACGTGGAGTTGAATTTTTTTGCAACCGACGCAACCAATCATCTCAGTTTGACCCAAAACACATGTTTGGTGGGGTTTTGTCACTTTCATTTTAGAAGGAACAGTGCCCCAAAACTCGCGCGGGATGACCATTTTTCCACAGATGCACGGAAAAACTCGCAGTTGAATTTTTCACAACGGACACACCGAATCATCTCAGTTTGACCCAAACCTATAGTTTGGTGGGTTTTTGGCACTTTTATTTTCGAAGGAACGGTGCCGCAAAACTCACGCGGGATGGCTGTTTTTTCCACCGATGTACCGACAAACTCGCAGTTGGATTGTTTGCAATGGACGCACCCAATGATGTTAGTTTGACCCAAAACTCATGTTTGGTGGGTTTTTGGCAGTTTCATTTCCTAAGAAACGGTGCCGCAAAACTCGCGCGGGATGACCGTTTTTCCACCGATGCACCGACATACTCGCAGTTGATTTTTTTGCAACGGACGCACCCAATGATCTCAGTTTCGCCCAAAACACATGTTTGGTGGGTTTTTGGCACTTTCATTTGCAAAGAACGGTGCCCAAAACTCGCGCGGGATGGCCATTTATTCCTCTGATGCACCAAAAAACTTGCAGTTGTATTTTTGGCAACGGACGAACCCAATGATCTCAGTTTGACCCAAAACTCATGTTAGGTGGGGTTTTGGCACTTTTATTTCTGAAGGAATGGTGCCGCAAAACTCGCGCGGGATGACCATTTTATCCACTGATGCACAGAAGAACTCGTAGTTGAATTTTTTGCAATGGACGCAACCAATCATCTCAGTTTGACCCAAAACACTTGTTTGGTGGGGTTTTGTCACATTAATTTTAGAAGGAACAGTCCCCCAAACCCCGCGCGCGATGACCATTTTTTCACCGATGCACCGAAAAACTCGCAGTTGAATTTTTCACAACAGACACACCGAATCATCTCAGTTTGACGCAAACCTATAGTTTGGTGGGTTTTTGGCACTTTTATTTTCGAAGGAACGGTGCCGCAAAACTCACGCGGGATGGTTGTTTTTTCCACCAATGCACCGAAGAACTCGCAGTTGAATTTTTTGCAACGGACGCACCCAATGATCTCAGTTTGTCCCAAAACACATGTTTGGTGGGTTTTTGGCACTTCCATTTCTGAAAAATGGTGCCGCAAAACTCGCGCGGGATGGCCATTTTTTCCACTGATGCACCGAAAAACTCGGAGTTGAATTTTTGGCAACGGACGCACTCAATGATCTCAGTTTGAACCAACACTCATGTTAGGTGGGCTTTTCGTACTTTCATTTCTGAAGGAATAGTGTCGCAAAACTCACGCGGGATGGTCATTTTATCCACTGATGCACAGAAAAATTCGCAGTTGAAATTTTTCCTACGGACACACTCAATAATCTCAGTTTGACCCAAAACTCATGTTTGGTGGGTTTTTGGCACTTTCATTGATGGCTGTTTTTTCCACCGATGCACCGACAAACTCGCAGTTGATTTTTTTGCAACGGACGCGCCCAATGTTCTCAGTTTGACCCAAAACTCATGTTTGGTGGATTTTTGGCAGTTTCATTTCCTAAGGAACGGTGCCGCAAAACTCGCGCGGGATGGCCGTTTTTCCACCGATGCACCGACATACTCGCAGTTGATTTTTTTGCAACGGATGCACCCAATGATCTCAGTTTGACCCAAAACTCATGTTTGGTGGGGTTTTGGCACTTTTATTTTAAGAAGAACGGTGCCGAAAACTCCCGCGGGATGACCATTTTTTCCACTAATGCATCAAAAAACTCACAGTTGAATTTTTTGCAACGGACGCACCCAATCATCTTAGTTTGACCCAATACTCATGTTTGGTGTGTTTTTGGCACTTTCATTTCCGAAGGAATGGTGCCGGAAAACTCACGCGGGATGGCCGTTTTTTCCACTTATGCACTAAAAAACTCATCGTTGAATTTTTTGCAATAGACGCACACAATGATCTTAGTTTGATCCAAAACTCATGTTTGGTGGGTTTTTGGCACTTTCATTTTGGAAGGAATGGTGCCGCAAAACTCGCGCGGGATGGCTGTTTTATCCACTGATGCCCCGAAAAACTCGCAGTTGAATTTTTTGCAACGGACGCACCCAATCATCTCAGTTTGTCCCAAAACAAATGTTTGGTGGGTTTATGGCACTTTCATTTCCGAAGGAACGGTGCCGTAAAACTCGCGCGGGATGGCCATTTTTCCACCGATGCGCACAAAAACTTGCAGTTGAATTTTTCACAACGGACACACCGAATCATCTCAGTTTGACCCAAAACTATAGTTTGGTGGGTTGTTGGCACTTTCATTGATTGCTATTTTTAACACCGATGCACTGAAAAACTCGCAATTGAATTTTTGGCAGCGGACGCACCCAATGATCTCAGTTTGACCCAAAACTCATGTTTGATGGGTTTTTGGCAATTTCATTTCCTAAGGAACGGTGCCGCAAAACTCGCGCGGGATGGCCGTTTTTTCCGCCGATGCACTGACAAAATCGTAGTTGAATTTTTTTGCAACGGACGCACCCAATGACCTTAGTTTGACCCAAAACACATGTTTGGTGTGTTTTTGGCACCTTCATTTCCGAAGAACGGTGCCGAAAACTCGCGCGGGATGGCCATTTTTTCCACAGATGCACCAAAAAACTCGCAGTTGAATTTTTTGGCAACGGACGCACCCAATGATCTCAGTTTGACCCAAAACTCATGTTAGGTGGGGTTTTGGCACTTTCATTTCTGAAGGAATAGTGCCGCAAAACTCGCGCAGAATGACCATTTTATCCACTGATGCATAGAAAAACTTGGAGTTGAATTTTATTGCAACCGACGCAATCAATCATCTCAGTTTGACCCAAAACACTTGTTTGGTGGGGTTTTGTCACTTTCATTTCAGAAGGAACAGTGCCCCAAAACTCGCGCGGGATGACCATTTTTCCACAGATGCATCGAAAAACTTGCAGTTGAATTTTTCACAACGGACACACCGAATCATCTCAGTTTGACCCAAACCTATAGTTTGGTTGGTTTTTGGCACTTTTATTTTCGAAGGAACGGTGCCGCAAAACTCACGCGGGATGGCTGTTTTTTCCACCGATGTACCGACAAACTCGCAGTTGGATTGTTTGCAACGGACGCACCCAATGATGTTAGTTTGACCCAAAACTCATGTTTGGTGGGTTTTTGGCAGTTTCATTTCCAAAGAAACGGTGCCGCAAAACTCGCGCGGGATGACCGTTTTTCCACCAATGCACCGACATACTCGCAGTTGATTTTTTTGCAACGGACGCACCCAATGATCTCAGTTTGGCCCAAAACACATGTTTGGTGTGTTTTTGGCACATTCATTTCCGAAGAACGGTGCCGAAAACTCGCGCGGGATGGCCATTTTTTCCACTGATGCACCAAAAAACTCGCAGTTGTATTTTTGGCAACGGACGCACCCAATGATCTCAGTTTGACCCAAAACTCATGTTAGGTGGTGTTTTGGCACTTTCATTTCTGAAGGAATGGTGCCGCAAAACTCGCGCGGGATGACCATTTTATCCACTGATGCACAGAAGAACTCATAGTTGAATTTTTTGCAATGGACGCAACCAATCATCTCAGTTTGACCCAAAACACTTGTTTGGTGGGGTTTTGTCACATTAATTTTAGAAGGAACAGTCCCCCAAACCCCGCGCGCGATGACCATTTTTTCACCGACGCACCGAAAAACTCGCAGTTGAATTTTTCACAACAGGCACACCAAATCATCTCAGTTTGACCCAAACCTATAGTTTGGTGGGTTTTTGGCACTTTTATTTTCGAAGGAACGGTGCCGCAAAACTAACACGGGATGGCTGTTTTTTGCACCAATGCACCGAAAAACTCGCAGTTGAATTTTTTGCAATGGACGCACGCAATGATCTCAGTTTGTCCCAAAACACATGTTTGGTGGGTTTTTGGCACTTTCATTTCTGAAAAATGGTGCCGCAAAACTCGCGCGGGATGCCCATTTTTTCCACTGATGCACCGAAAAACTCGGAGTTGAATTTTTGGCAACGGACGCACTCAATGATCTCAGTTTCAACCAACACTCATGTTAGGTGGGCTTTTCGTACTTTCATTTCTGAAGGAATAGTGCCGCAAAACTCGCGCGGGATGGTCGTTTTTTCCGCTGATGCACCGACAAAATCGTAGTTAAATTTTTTGCAACGGACGCACCCAATGATCTTTGTTTGACCCAAAACACATGTTTGGTGGGTTTTTGGCACCTTCATTTCCGAAGAACGGTGCCGAAAACTCGCGCGGGATGGCCATTTTTTCCACTGATGTACCAAAAAACTCGGAGTTGAATTTTTGGCAACGGACGCACTCAATGATCTCAGTTTGAACCAACACTCATGTTAGGTGGGCTTTTCGTACTTTCATTTCTGAATGAATAGTGCCGCAAAACTCGCGCGGGATGGTCATTTTATCCACTGATGCACAGAAAAATTCACAGTTGAAATTTTTCCTACGGACACACTCAATAATCTCAGCTTGACCCAAAACTCTTGTTTGGTGGGTTTTTGGCACTTTCATTGATGGTTGTTTTTTCCACCGATGCACCGACAAACTCACAGTTGAGTTTTTTTGCAACGGATGCACCCAATGATCTCAGTATGACCCAAAACTCATGTTTGGTGGGTTTTTGACAGTTTCATTTCGTAAGGAACGGTGCCGCAAAACTCGCGCGGGATGGCAGTTTTTCCACCGATGCACCGACATACTCGCAGTTGATTTTTTTTGCAACGGATGCACCCAATGATCTCAGTTTGACCCAAAACACATGTTTGGTGGATTTTTGGCACTTTTATTTTAAGAAGAACGGTGCCGAAAACTCCCGCGGGATGACCATTTTTTCCACTAATGCATCCAAAAACTCATAGTTGAATTTTTGGCAATGGACGCACCCAATCATCTCAGTTTGACCCGAAACTCATCTTAGGTGGGGTTTTGGCTCTTTCATTTCTGAAGGAATGGTGCCGCAAAACTCGCGCGGAATGACCATTTTATCCACTGATGCACAGAAAAACTTGCAGTTGAATTTTTTGCAATGGACGCAACCAATCATCTCAGTTTGACCCAAAACACTTGTTTGGTGGGGTTTTGTCACTTTAATTTTAGAAGGAACAGTCCACCAAACCCCGCGCGCGATGACCATTTTTTCACCGATGCACCGAAAAACTCGCAGTTGAATTTTTCACAACGGACACACCGAATCATCTCAGTTTGACCCAAACCTATAGTTTGGTGGGTTTTCTGCACTTTTATTTTCGAAGGAACGGTGCCGCAAAACTCACGCGAGATGGCTGTTTTTTCCACTAATGCACCGAAAAACTCGCAGTTGAATTTTTTGCAACGGACCCACCCAATGATCTCAGTTTGTCCCAAAACACATGTTTGGTGGGTTTTTGGCACTTTCATTTCTGAAAAATGGTGCCGCAAAACTCGCGCGGGATGGCCATTTTTTCCACTAATGCACCGAAAAACTCAAAGTTGAATTTTTGGCAACGGACGCACTCAATGATCTGAGTTTGAACCAACACTCATGTTAGGTGGGCTTTTCGTACTTTCATTTCTGAAGGAATAGTGCCGCAAAACTCGCGCGGGATGGTCGCTTTATCCACTGATGCATAGAAAAATTCGCAGTTGAAATTTTTCCTACGGACACACTCAATAATCTCAGTTTGACCCAAAACTCATGTTTGGTGGGTTTTTGGCACTTTCATTGATGGCTGTTTTTTCCACCGATGTACCGACAAACTCGAAGTTGGATTGTTTGCAACGGACGCACCCAATGATCTCAGTTTGTCCCAAAACACATGTTTGGTGGGTTTTTGGCACTTTCATTTCTGAAAAATGGTGCCGCAAAACTCGCGCGGGATGACCGTTTTTCCACCGATGCACCGACATACTCGCAGTAGATTTTTTTGCAACGGATGCACCCGATGATCTCAGTTTGACCCAAAACACATGTTTGGTGGATTTTTGGCACATTTATTTCCGAATAACGGTGCCGAAAACTACCGCGGGATGACCATTTTTTCCACTAATGCATCAAAAAACTCGCAGTTGCATTTTTGGCAACGGACGCACTCAATCATCTCAGTTTGCACAATACTCATGTTTGCTGGGTTCGTGGCACTTTCATTTCCGAAGGAACGGTGCCGAAAAACTCGCGCGGGATGGCCGTTTTTCCACAGATGCACCGACATACCCGCAGTTGAATTTTTTGCAACGGATGCACCCAATGATCTCAGTTTGACCCAAAACTCATGTTAGGTGGGTTTTTCGTACTTTCATTTCTGAAGGAATAGTGCCGCAAAACTCGCGCGGGATGACCGTTTTATCCACTGATGCACAGAAAAATTCGCAGTTGATTTTTTTCCAACAGACACTCAATCATCTCAGTTTGACCCAAAACACATGTTTTGTGGGTTTTTGGCACTTTCATTGATGGCTGTTTTTTCCACCGATGCACCAACAAACTCGCAGTTGGATTTTTTGCAACGGACGCACCCAATGATCTTAGTTTGACCCAAAACTCATGTTTGGTGGGTTTTTGGCAGTTTCATTTCCTAAGAAACGGTGCCGCAAAACTCGCGCGGGGTGACCTTTTTTCCACTGATGCACCGACATACTCACAGTTGATTTTTTTGCAACGGATGCACCCGATGATCTCAATTTGACCCAAAACACATGTTTGGTGGGTTTTTGGCACTTTTATTTTCGAAGAACGGTGCCGAAATCTATCGCGGGATGACCATTTTTTCCACTAATGCATCAAAAAACTCGCAGTTGAATTTTTGGCAACGGACGCACTCAATCATCTCAGTTTGACCCAATACTCATGCTTGGTGGGTTTTTGGCACTTTCATTTCCGAAGGAATGGGGCCGGAAAACTCGCGCGGGATGGCCGTTTTTTCCGCTGATGGACCAAAAAACTCGTCGTTGAATTTTTTGCAACAGACGCACACAATGATCTCAGTTTGACCCAAAACACATGTTTGGTGGGTTTGTGGCACTTTCGTTTTCGAAGGAATAGTGCCGCAAAACACGCGCGGGATGGTCATTTTTTCCACCGATGCACCCAAAAACTCATAGTTGAATTTTTCACAACGGACACAGAGAATCATCTCAGTTTGACACAAAACTCATATTTGGTGGGTTTTTGGCACTTTCATTTCTGAAGTAACGGTGCCATAAAAATCGCGTGGGATGGCCGATTTTTCCACTGATGCACCCAAAAACTGACTGTTGAATTTTTCACAACGGACCCACCGAATCATCTCAGATTGACATAAAACTCATGTTTGGTGGGTTTTTGTTTCTTTCATTTCCAAAGTAACAGTTCCAAAAAACTCGCGCAGAATGGCCGTTTTATCCAGTGATGCACAGAAAAATTCGTAGTTGAATTTTTTCCAACGGACATACTCAATCATCTCAGTTTGACCCAAAACTCATGTTTGGTGGGTTTTTGGCACTTTCATTGATGGCTGTTTTTTCCACCGATGCACCGACAGACTCGCAGTTGAATATTTTGCAACGGACGCACCCAATGATCTCAGTTTGACCCAAAACTCATGTTAGGTGGGGTTTGGGCACTTTCATTTCTGAAGGAATGGTGCCGCAAAACTCACACGGAATGACCATTTTATCCACTGACGGACAGAAAAACTCGCAGTTGAATTTTTTGCAACGGACGCACCCTATGATCTCAGTTTGTCCCAGAACACATGTTTGGTGGGTTTTTGGCACTTTCATTTCTGAAAAATGGTGCCGCAAAACACGCGCGGGATGGCCATTTTTTCCACTGATGCATCGAAAAACTCGTAGTTGAATTTTTGGCAACGGACGCACCCAATGATCTCAGTTTCGACCAACACTCATGTTAGGTGGGCTTTTCGTACTTTCATTTCTGAAGGAATAGTGCCGCAAAACTCACGCGGGATGGCCGTTTTATCCACTGATGCACAGAAAAATTCGCAGTTGAATTTTTTCCAATAGACACACTCAATCATCTCATTTTGACCCAAAACTCATGTTTGGTGGGTTTTTGGCACTTTCATTGATGGCTGTTTTTTCCACCGATGCACCGACAAACTCGCAGTTGGATTTTTTGCAACGGACGCGCCCAATGATCTTAGTTTGACCCAAAACTCATGTTTGGTGGGTTTTTGCCAGTTTTATTTCCTAAGGAATGGTGCCGCAAAACTCGCGCGGGATGGCTGTTTTTCCACCGATGCACCGACATACTCGCAGTTGATTTTTTTGCAACGGATGCACCCAATGATCTCATTTTGACCCAAAACACATGTTTGGTGGGTTTTTGGCACTTTTATTTCCGAAGAACGGTGCCGAAAACTATCGCGGGATGACCATTTTTCCACTAATGCATCAAAAAACTCGCAGTTGAATTTTTGGCAACGAACGCACTCAATCATCTCAGTTTGACGCAATACTCTTGTTTGGTGGGTTTTTGGCACTTTCATTTCCAAAGAACGGTGCCGAAAACTTGCGCGGGATGGCCATTTTTTCCACCAATGCACCGAAAAACTCGCAGTTGAATTTTTTGCAACGGACGCACCCAATGATCTCAGTTTGTCCCAAAACACATGTTTGCTGGGTTCGTGGCACTTTCATTTCCGAAGGAACAGTGCCGCAAAACTCGCGCGGGATGGCCGTTTTTCCACAGATGCACCGACATACCCGTAGTTGAATTTTTTGCAACGGATGGACCCAATGATCTCAGTTTGACCCAAAACTCATGTTAGGTGGGTTTTTCGTACTTTCATTTCTGAAGGAATAGTGCCACAAAACTCGCGCGGGATGACCGTTTTATCCACTGATGCACAGAAAAATTTGCAGTTGATTTTTTTCTAACAGACACTCAATCATCTCAGTTTGACCCAAAACACATGTTTGGTGGGTTTTTGGCACTTTCATTGATGGCTGTTTTTTCCACCGTTGCACCAATAAACTCGCAGTTGGATTTTTTGCAACGGACGCACCCAATGATCTTAGTTTGACCCAAAACTCATGTTTGGTGTGTTTTTGGCAGTTTCATTTCCTAAGAAACGGTACCGAAAAACTCGCGCGGGGTGACCTTTTTTCTACTGATGCACCGACATACTCGCACTTGATTTTTTTGCAACGGATGCACCCGATGATCTCAATTTGACCCAAAACACATGTTTGGTGGGTTTTTGGCACTTTTATTTCCGAAGAACGGTGCCGAAATCTATCGCGGGATGACCATTTTTTCCACTATTGCATCAAAAAACTCGTAGTTGAATTTTGGCAACGGACGCACCCAATCATCTCAGTTTGACCCAATACTCTTGTTTGGTGGGTTTTTGGCACATTCATTTCCGAAGGAATGGGGCCGGAAAACTCGCGCGGGATGGCCGTTTTTTCCACTGATGGACCAAAAAACTCGTCGTTGAATTATTTGCAACAGACGCACACAATGATCTCAGTTTGACCCAAAACACATGTTTGGTGGGTTTGTGGCACTTTCGTTTTCGAAGGAATAGTGCCGCAAAACTCGCGCGGGATGGTCATTTTTTCCACCGATGCACCCAAAAACTCATAGTTGAATTTTTCACAACGGACACAGAGAATCATCTCAGTTTGACACAAAACTCATGTTTGGTGGGTTTTTGGCACTTTCATTTCTGAAGTAACGGTGCCATAAAAATCGCGTGGGATGGCCGATTTTTCCACTGATGCACCCAAAAACTGACTGTTGAATTTTTCACAACGGACCCACCGAATCATCTCAGTTTGACATAAAACTCATGTTTGGTGGGTTTTTGTTTCTTTCATTTCCAAAGTAACACTTCCAAAAAACTCGCGCAGAATGGCCGTTTTATCCAGTGATGCAGAGAAAAATTCATAGTTGAATTTTTTCCAACGGACATACTCAATCATCTCAGTTTGACCCAAAACTCATGTTTGGTGGGTTTTTGGCACTTTCATTGATGGCTGTTTTTTCCACCGATGCACCGACAGACTCGCAGTTGAATATTTTGCAACGGACGCACCCAATGATCTCAGTTTGACCCAAAACTCATGTTAGGTGGGGTTTGGGCACTTTCATTTCTGAAGGAATGGTGCCGCAAAACTCACACGGAATGACCATTTTATCCACTGATGGACAGAAAAACTCGCAGTTGAATTTTTTGCAACGGACGCACCCTATGATTTCAGTTTGTCCCAGAACACATGTTTGGTGGGTTTTTGGCACTTTCATTTCTGAAAAATGGTGCCGCAAAACACGCGCGGGATGGCCATTTTTTCCACTGATGCATCGAAAAACTCGTAGTTGAATTTTTGGCAACGGACGCACCCAATGATCTCAGTTTCGACCAACACTCATGTTAGGTGGGCTTTTCGTACTTTCATTTCTGAAGGAATAGTGCCGCAAAACTCACGCGGGATGGCCGTTTTATCCACTGATGCACAGAAAAATTCGTAGTTGAATTTTTTCCAATAGACACACTCAATCATCTCATTTTGACCCAAAACTCATGTTTGGTGGGTTTTTGGCACTTTCATTGATGGCTGTTTTTTCCACCGATGCACCGACAAACTCGCAGTTGGATTTTTTGCAACGGACGCGCCCAATGATCTTAGTTTGACCCAAAACTCATGTTTGGTCGGTTTTTGGCAGTTTTATTTCCTAAGGAATGGTGCCGCAAAACTCGCGCGGGATGACTGTTTTTCCACCGATGCACCGACATACTCGCAGTTGATTTTTTTGCAACGGATGCACCCAATGATCTCATTTTGACCCAAAACACATGTTTGGTGGGTTTTTGACACTTTTATTTCCGAAGAACAGTGCCGAAAACTATCGCGGGATGACCATTTTTTCCACTAATGCATCAAAAAACTCGCAGTTGAATTTTTGGCAACGAACGCACTCAATCATCTCAGTGTGACGCAATACTCTTGTTTGGTGGGTTTTTGGCACTTTCATTTCCAAAGAACGGTGCCGAAAACTTGCGCGGGATGGCCATTTTTTCCACCAATGCACCGAAAAACTCGCAGTTGAATTTTTTGCAACGGACGCACCCAATGATCTCAGTTTGTCCCAAAACACATGTTTGCTGGGTTCGTGGCACTTTCATTTCCGAAGGAACAGTGCATCAAAACTCGCGCGGGATGGCCGTTTTTCCACAGATGCACCGACATACCCGTAGTTGAATTTTTTGCAACGGATGGACCCAATGATCTCAGTTTGACCCAAAACTCATGTTAGGTGGGTTTTTCGTACTTTCATTTCTGAAGGAATAGTGCCACAAAACTCGCACGGGATGACCGTTTTATCCACTAATGCACAGAAAAATTTGCAGTTGATTTTTTTCTAACAGACACTCAATCATCTCAGTTTGACCCAAAACACATGTTTGGTGGGTTTTTGGCACTTTCATTGATGGCTGTTTTTTCCACCGTTGCACCAATAAACTCGCAGTTGGATTTTTTGCAACGGACGCACCCAATGATCTTAGTTTGACCCAAAACTCATGTTTGGTGTGTTTTTGGCAGTTTCATTTCCTAAGAAACGGTACCGCAAAACTCGCGCGGGGTGACCTTTTTTCCACTGATGCACCGACATACTCACAGTTGATTTTTTTGCAACGGATGCACCCGATGATCTCAATTTGACCCAAAACACATGTTTGGTGGGTTTTTGGCACTTTTATTTCCGAAGAACGGTGCCGAAATCTATCGCGGGATGACCATTTTTTCCACTATTGCATCAAAAAACTCGTAGTTGAATTTTGGCAACGGACGCACCCAATCATCTCAGTTTGACCCAATACTCTTGTTTGGTGGGTTTTGGCACTTTCATTTCCGAAGGAATGGGGCCGGAAAACTCGCGCGGGATGGCAGTTTTTTCCACTGATGGACCAAAAAACTCGTCGTTGAATTATTTGCAACAGACGCACACAATGATCTCAGTTTGACCCAAAACACATGTTTGGTGGGTTTGTGGCACTTTCGTTTTCGAAGGAATAGTGCCGCAAAACTCGCGCGGGATGGTCATTTTTTCCACCGATGCACCCAAAAACTCATAGTTGAATTTTTCACAACGGACACAGAGAATCATCTCAGTTTGACACAAAACTCATATTTGGTGGGTTTTTGGCACTTTCATTTCTGAAGTAACGGTGCCATAAAAATCGCGTGGGATGGCCGATTTTTCCACTGATGCACCCAAAAACTGACTGTTGAATTTTTCACAACGGACCCACCGAATCATCTCAGTTTGACATAAAACTCATGTTTGGTGGGTTTTTGTTTCTTTCATTTCCAAAGTAACACTTCCAAAAAACTCGCGCAGAATGGCCGTTTTATCCAGTGATGCACAGAAAAATTCATAGTTGAATTTTTTCCAACAGACATACTCAATCATCTCAGTTTGACCCAAAACTCATGTTTGGTGGGTTTTTGGCACTTTCATTGATGGCTGTTTTTTCCACCGATGCACCGACAGACTCGCAGTTGAATATTTTGCAACGGACGCACCCAATGATCTCAGTTTGACCCAAAACTCATGTTAGGTGGGGTTTGGGCACTTTCATTTCTGAAGGAATGGTGCCGCAAAACTCACACGGAATGACCATTTTATCCACTGATGGACAGAAAAACTCGCAGTTGAATTTTTTGCAACGGACGCACCCTATGATCTCAGTTTGTCCCAGAACACATGTTTGGTGGGTTTTCTGCACTTTCATTTCTGAAAAATGGTGCCGCGAAACACGCGCGGGATGGCCATTTTTTCCACTGATGCATCGAAAAACTCGTAGTTGAATTTTTGGCAACGGACGCACCGAATGATCTCAGTTTCGACCAACACTCATGTTAGGTGGGCTTTTCGTACTTTCATTTCTGAAGGAATAGTGCCGCAAAACTCACGCGGGATGGCCGTTTTATCCACTGATGCACAAAAAAATTCGCAGTTGAATTTTTTCCAATAGACACACTCAATCATCTCATTTTGACCCAAAACTCATGTTTGGTGGGTTTTTGGCACTTTCATTGATGGCTGTTTTTTCCACCGATGCACCGACAAACTCGCAGTTGGATTTTTTGCAACGGACACGCCCAATGATCTTAGTTTGACCCAAAACTCATGTTTGGTGGGTTTTTGGCAGTTTTATTTCCTAAAGAATGGTGCCGCAAAACTCGCGCGGGATGGTTGTTTTTCCACCGATGCACCGACATACTCGCAGTTGATTTTTTTGCAATGGATGCACCCAATGATCTCATTTTGACCCAAAACACATGTTTGGTGGGTTTTTGGCACTTTTATTTCCGAAGAACGGTGCCGAAAACTACCGCGGGATGACCATTTTTTCCACTAATGCATCAAAAAACTCGCAGTTGAATTTTTGGCAATGAACGCACTCAATCATCTCAGTTTGACGCAATACTCTTGTTTGGTGGGTTTTTGGCACTTTCATTTCCGAAGAACGGTGCCGAAAACTTGTGCGGGATGGCCATTTTTTCCACTAATGCACCGAAAAACTCGCAGTTGAATTTTTTGCAACGGACGCACCCAATGATCTCAGTTTGTCCCAAAACACATGTTTGCTGGGTTCGTGGCACTTTCATTTCCGAAGGAACGGTGCCGCAAAACTCGCGCGGGATGGCCGTTTTTCCACAGATGCACCGACATACCCGCAGTTGAATTTTTTGTAACGGATGCACCCAATGATCTCAGTTTGACCCAAAACTCATGTTAGGTGGGTTTTTCGTACTTTCATTTCTGAAGGAATAGTGCCGCAAAACTCGCGCGGGATGACCGTTTTATCCACTGATGCACAGAAAAATTCGCAGTTGATTTTTTTCCAACAGACACTCAATCATCTCAGTTTGACCCAAAACACATGTTTGGTGGGTTTTTGGCACTTTCATTGATGGCTGTTTTTTCCACCGATGCACCAACAAACTCGCAGTTGGATTTTTTGCAACGGACGCACCCAATGATCTTAGTTTGACCCAAAACACATGTTTGGTGGGTTTTTGGCAGTTTCATTTCGTAAGAAACGGTGGCGCAAAACTCGCGCGGGGTGACCTTTTTTCCACTGATGCACCGACATACTCACAGTTGATTTTTTTGCAACGGATGCACCAGATGATCTCAATTTGACCCAAAACACATGTTTGGTGGGTTTTTGGCACTTTTATTTCCGAAGAACGGTGCCGAAATCTACCGCGGGATGACCATTTTTTCCACTAATGCATCAAAAAACTCGCAGTTGAATTTTTGGCAATGGGCGCACTCAATCATCTCAGTTTGACCCAATACTCATGTTTGGTGGGTTTTTGGCACTTTCATTGATGGCTGTTTTTTCCACCGATGCACCGATAGACTCGCAGTTGAATATTTTGCAACGGACGCACCCAATGATCTCAGTTTGACCCAAAACTCAAGTTAGGTGGGGTTTGGGCACTTTCATTTCTGAAGGAATGGTGCCGCAAAACTCGCACGGAATGACCATTTTATCCACTGATGGACAGAAAAACTCGCAGTTGAATTTTTTGCAACGGACGCACCCTATGATCTCAGTTTGTCCCAGAACACATGTTTGGTGGGTTTTTGGCACTTTCATTTCTGAAAAATGGTGCCGCAAAACACGCGCGGGATGGCCATTTTTTCCACTGATGCATCGAAAAACTCGTAGTTGAATTTTTGGCAACGGACGCACCCAATGATCTCAGTTTCGACCAACCCTCATGTTAGGTGGGCTTTTCGTACTTTCATTTCTGAAGGAATAGTGCCGCAAAACTCACGCGGGATGGCCGTTTTATCCACTGATGCACAGAAAAAATCGCAGTTGAATTTTTTCCAATAGACACACTCAATCATCTCATTTTGACCCAAAACTCATGTTTGGTGGGTTTTTGGCACTTTCATTGATGGCTGTTTTTTCCACCGATGCACCGACAAACTCGCAGTTGGATTTTTTGCAACGGACGCGCCCAATGATCTTAGTTTGACCCAAAACTCATGTTTGGTGGGTTTTTGGCAGTTTTATTTCCTAAGGAATGGTGCCGCAAAACTCGCGCGGGATGGTTGTTTTTCCACCGATACACCGACATACTCGTAGTTGATTTTTTTGGAACGGATGCACCCAATGATCTCATTTTGACCCAAAACACATGTTTGGTGGGTTTTTGGCACTTTTATTTCCGAAGAACGGTGCCGAAAACTACCGCGGGATGACTATTTTTTCCACTAATGCATCAAAAAACTCGCAGTTGAATTTTTGGCAACGAACGCACTCAATCATCTCAGTTTGACGCAAAACTCTTGTTTGGTGGGTTTTTGGCACTTTCATTTCCGAAGAACGGTGCCGAAAACTTGCGCGGGATGGCCATTTTTTCCACTAATGCACCGAAAAACTAGCAATTGAATTTTTTGCAACGGACGCACCCAATGATCTCAGTTTGTCCCAAAACACATGTTTGCTGGGTTCGTGGCACTTTCATTTCCGAAGGAACGGTGCTGCAAAACTCGCGCGGGATGGCCGTTTTTCCACAGATGCACCGACATACCCGCAGTTGAATTTTTTGCAACGGATGCACCCAATGATCTCAGTTTGACCCAAAACTCATGTTAGGTGGGTTTTTCGTACTTTCATTTCTGAAGGAATATTGCCGCAAAACTCGCGCGGGATGACCGTTTTATCCACTGATGCACAGAAAAATTCGCAGTTGATTTTTTTCCAACAGACACTCAATCATCTCAGTTTGACCCAAAACACATGTTTGGTGGGTTTTTGGCACTTTCATTGATGGCTGTTTTTTTCCACCGATGCACCAACAAACTCGCAGTTGGATTTTTTGCAACGGACGCACCCAATGATCTTAGTTTGACCCAAAACTCATGTTTGGTGGGTTTTTGGCAGTTTCATTTCGTAAGAAACGGTGCCGCAAAACTCGCGCGGGGTGACCTTTTTTCCACCGATGCACCGACATACTCACAGTTGATTTTTTGGCAACGGATGCACCCGATGATCTCAATTTGACCCAAAACACATGTTTGGTGGGTTTTTGGCACTTTTATTTCCGAAGAACGGTGCCGAAATCTACCGCGGGATGACCATTTTTTCCACTAATGCATCAAAAAACTCGCAGTTGAAGTTTTGGCAATGGACGCACTCAATCATCTCAGTTTGACCCAATACTCATGTTTGGTGGGTTTTTGGCACTTTCATTTCCGAAGGAATGGGGACGGAAAACTCGCGCGGGATGGCCGTTTTTTCCACTGATGGACCAAAAAACTTGTCGTTGAATTTTTTGCAACAGACGCACACAATGATCTCAGTTTGACCCAAAACACATGTTTGGTGGGTTTGTGGCACTTTCGTTTTCGAAGGAATAGTGCCGCAAAACTCGCGCAGGATGGTCATTTTTTCCACCGATGCACCCAAAAACTCATAGTTGAATTTTTCACAACGGACACAGAGAATCATCTCAGTTTGACACAAAACTCATATTTGGTGGGTTTTTGGCACTTTCATTTCTGAAGTAACGGTGCCATAAAAATCGCGTGGGATGGCCGATTTTTCCACTGATGCACCCAAAACCTGACTGTTGAATTTTTCACAACGGACCCACCGAATCATCTCAGTCTGACATAAAACTCATGTTTGGTGGGTTTTTGTTTCTTTCATTTCCAAAGTAACAGTACCAAAATACTCGCGCAGAATGGCCGTTTTATCCACTGATGCACAAAAAAATTCGTAGTTGAATTTTTTCCAACGGACATACTCAATCATCTCAGTTTGACCCAAAACTCATGTTTGGTGGGTTTTTGGCACTTTCATTGATGGCTGTTTTTTCCACCGATGCACCGACAGACTCGCAGTTGAATATTTTGCAACGGACGCACCCAATGATCTCAGTTTGACCCAAAACTCATGTTAGGTGGGGTTTGGGCACTTTCATTTCTGAAGGAATGGTGCCGCAAAACTCGCACGGAATGACCATTTTATCCACTGATGGACAGAAAAACTCGCAGTTGAATTTTTTGCAACGCACGCACCCTATGATCTCAGTTTGTCCCAGAACACATGTTTGGTGGGTTTTTGGCACTTTCATTTCTAAAAATGGTGCCGCAAAACACGCGCGGGATGGCCATTTTTTCCACTGATGCATCGAAAAACTCGTAGTTGAATTTTTGGCAACGGACGCACCCAATGATCTCAGTTTCGACCAACACTCATGTTAGGTGGGCTTTTCGTACTTTCATTTCTGAAGGAATAGTGCCGCAAAACTCACGCGAGATGGCCGTTTTATCCACTGATGCACAGAAAAATTCGCAGTTGAATTTTTTCCAATAGACACACTCAATCATCTCATTTTGACCCAAAACTCATGTTTGGTGGGTTTTTGGCACTTTCATTGATGGCTGTTTTTTCCACCGATGCACCGACAAACTCGCAGTTGGATTTTTTGCAACGGACGCGCCCAATGATCTTAGTTTGACCCAAAACTCATGTTTGGTGGGTTTTTGGCAGTTTTATTTCCTAAGGAATGGTGCCGCAAAACTCGCGCGGGATGGCTGTTTTTCCACCGATGCACCGACATACTCGTAGTTGATTTTTTTGGAACGGATGCACCCAATGATCTCATTTTGACCCAAAACACATGTTTGGTGGGTTTTTGGCACTTTTATTTCCGAAGAACGGTGCCGAAAACTTCCGCGGGATGACCATTTTTTCCACTAATGCATCAAAAAACTCGCAGTCGAATTTTTGGCAACGAACGCACTCAATCATCTCAATTTGACGCAATACTCTTGTTTGGTGGGTTTTTGGCACTTTCATTTCCGAAGAACGGTGCCGAAAACTTGCGCGGGATGGCCATTTTTTCCACTAACGCACCGAAAAACTCGCAGTTGAATTTTTTGCAACGGACGCACCCAATGATCTCTGTTTGTCCCAAAACACATGTTTGCTGGGTTCGTGGCACTTTCATTTCCGAAGGAACGGTGCCGCAAAACTCGCGCGGGATGGCCGTTTTTCCACAGATGCACCGACATACCCGCAGTTGAATTTTTTGCAACGGATGCACCCAATGATCTCAGTTTGACCCAAAACTCATGTTAGGTGGGTTTTTCGTACTTTCATTTCTGAAGGAATATTGCCGCAAAACTCGCGCGGGATGACCGTTTTATCCACTGATGCACAGAAAAATTCGCAGTTGATTTTTTTCCAACAGACACTCAATCATCTCAGTTTGACCCAAAACACATGTTTGGTGGGTTTTTGGCACTTTCATTGATGGCTGTTTTTTCCACCGATGCACCAACAAACTCGCAGTTGGATTTTTTGCAACGGACGCACCCAATGATCTTAGTTTGACCCAAAACTCATGTTTGGTGGGTTTTTGGCAGTTTCATTTCCTAAGAAACGGTGCCGCAAAACTCACGCGGGGTGACCTTTTTTCCACTGATGCACCGACATACTCACAGTTGATTTTTTTGCAACGGATGCACCCGATGATCTCAATTTGACCCAAAACACATGTTTGGTGGGTTTTTGGCACTTTTATTTCCGAAGAACGGTGCCGAAATCTACCGCGGGATGACCATTTTTTCCACTAATGCATCAAAAAACTCGCAGTTGAATTTTTGGCAATGGACGCACTCAATCATCTCAGTTTGACCCAATACTCATGTTTGGTGGGTTTTCGGCACTTTCATTTCCGAAGGAATGGGGACGGAAAACTCGCGCGGGATGGCCGTTTTTTCCACTGATGGACCAAAAAACTTGTCGTTGAGTTTTTTGCAACAGACGCACACAATGATCTCAGTTTGACCCAAAACACATGTTTGGTGGGTTTGTGGCACTTTCGTTTTCGAAGGAATAGTGCCGCAAAACTCACGCGGGATGGTCATTTTTTCCACCGATGCACCCAAAAACTCATAGTTGAATTTTTCACAACGGACACTGAGAATCATCTCAGTTTGACACAAAACTCATATTTGGTGGGTTTTTGGCACTTTCATTTCTGAAGTAACGGTGCCATAAAAATTGCGTGGGATGACCGATTTTTCCACTGATGCACCCAAAAACTGACTGTTGAATTTTTCACAACGGACCCACCGAATCATCTCAGTTTGACATAAAACTCATGTTTGGTGGGTTTTTGTTTCTTTCATTTCCAAAGTAACAGTTCTAAAAAACTCGTGCATAATGGCCGTTTGATCCACTGATGCACAGAAAAATTCGTAGTTGAATTTTTTCAAACGGACATACTCAATCATCTCAGTTTGACCCAAAACTCATGTTTGGTGGGTTTTTGGCACTTTCATTGATGGCTGTTTTTTCCACCGATGCACCGACAGACTCGCAGTTGAATATTTTGCAACGGACGCACCCAATGATCTCAGTTTGACCCAAAACTCATGTTAGGTGGGGTTTGGGCACTTTCATTTCTGAAGGAATGGTGCCGCAAAACTCACACGGAATGACCATTTTATCCACTGATGGACAGAAAAACTCGCAGTTGAATTTTTTGCAACGGACGCACCCTATGATCTCAGTTTGTCCCAGAACACATGTTTGGTGGGTTTTTGGCACTTTCATTTCTGAAAAATGGTGCCGCAAAACACGCGCGGGATGGCCATTTTTTCCACTGATGCATCGAAAAACTCGTAGTTGAATTTTTGGCAACGGACGCACCCAATGATCTCAGTTTCGACCAACACTCATGTTAGGTGGGCTTTTCGTGCTTTCATTTCTGAAGGAATAGTGGCGCAAAACTCACGCGGGATGGCCGTTTTATCCACTGATGCACAAAAAAATTCGCAGTTGAATTTTTTCCAATAGACACACTCAATCATCTCATTTTGACCCAAAACTCATGTTTGGTGGGTTTTTGGCACTTTCATTGATGGCTGTTTTTTCCACCGATGCACCGACAAACTCGCAGTTGGATTTTTTGCAACGGACGCGCCCAATGATCTTAGTTTGACCCAAAACTCATGTTTGGTGGGTTTTTGGCAGTTTTATTTCCTATGGAATGGTGCCGCAAAACTCGCGCGGGGTGGCTGTTTTTCCACCGATGCACCGACATACCCGCAGTTGATTTTTTTGCAACGGATGCACCCAATGATCTCATTTTGACCCAAAACACATGTTTGGTGGGTTTTTGGCACTTTTATTTCCGAAGAACGGTGCCGAAAACTACCGCGGGATGACCCTTTTTTCCACTAATGCATCAAAAAACTCGCAGTTGAATTTTTGGCAACGAACGCACTCAATCAACCCAGTTTGACGCAATACTCTTGTTTGGTGGGTTTTTGGCACTTTCATTTCCGAAGAACGGTGCCGAAAACTTGCGCGGGATGGCCATTTTTTCCACTAATGCAACGAAAAACTCGCAGTTGAATTTTTTGCAACGGACGCACCCAATGATCTCAGTTTGTCCCAAAACACATGTTTGCTGGGTTCGTGGCACTTTCATTTCCGAAGGAACGGTGCCGCAAAACTCGCGCGGGATGGCCTTTTTTCCACAGATGCACCGACATACCCGCAGTTGAATTTTTTGCAACGGATGCTCCCAATGATCTCAGTTTGACCCAAAACTCATGTTAGGTGGGTTTTTCGTACTTTCATTTCTGAAGGAATATTGCCGCAAAACTCGCGCGGGATGACCGTTTTATCCACTGATGCACAGAAAAATTCGCAGTTGATTTTTTTCCAACAGACCCTCAATCATCTCAGTTTGACCCAAAACACATGTTTGGTGGGTTTTTGGCACTTTCATTGATGGCTGTTTTTTCCACCGATGCACCAACAAACTCGCAGTTGAATTTTTTACAACGGACGCACCCAATGATCTCAGTTTGTCCCAAAACACATGTTTGCTGGGTTCGTGGCACTTTCATTTCCGAAGGAACGGTGCCGCAAAACTCGCGCGGGATGGCCGTTTTTCCACAGATGCACCGACATACCCGCAGTTGAATTTTTTGCAACGGATGCACCCAATGATCTCATTTTGACCCAAAACACATGTTTGGTGGGTTTTTGGCACTTTTATTTCCGAAGAACGGTGCCGAAAACTACCGCGGGATGACCATTTTTTCCGCTAATGCATCAAAAAACTCGCAGTTGAATTTTTGGCAATGAACGCACTCAATCATCTCAGTTTGACGCAATACTCTTGTTTGGTGGGTTTTTGGCACTTTCATTTCCGAAGAACGGTGCCGAAAACATGCGCGGGATGGCCATTTTTTCAACTAATGCACGGAAAAGCTCGCAGTTGAATTTTTTGCAACGAACGCACCCAATGATCTCAGTTTGTCCCAAAACACATGTTTGCTGGGTTCGTGGCACTTTCATTTCTGAAGGAACGGTGCCGCAAAACTCGCGCGGGATGGCCGTTTTTCCACCGATCCACCGACTTACTCGCAGTTGAATTTTTATCAACGGATGCACCCAATGATGTCAATTTGACCCAAAACTCATGTTAGGTGGGTTTTTCGTACTTTCATTTCTGAAGGAATAGTGCCGCAAAACTCGCGCGGAATGACCGTTTTATCCACTGATGCACAGAAAAATTCGCACTAGAATTTTTTCCAACAGACACACCCAATCATCTCAGTTTGACCCAAAACTCATTTTTGGTGGGTTTTTGGCACTATCATTGTTGGCTGTTTTTTCCACCGATGCACCGACAAACTCGCAGTTGAATTTTTTGCAATGGACGTACCCAATTCTCTCAGTTTGACCCAAAACTCATGTTTGGTGGGTATTTGGCAGTTTTATTTCCTAAGAAACGGTGCCGCAAAACTCGCTCGGGATGGCCATTTTTCCACCGATGCACCGACAATCTCGCAGTTGATTTTTTTGCAACGGATGCACCCAATGATCTCAGTTTGACCCAAAACACATGTTTGGTGGGTTTTTGGCACTTTTATTTCCGAAGAACGGTGCCAAAAACTCCCACGCGATGACCATTTTTACCACTAATGCATCAAAAAACTCGCAGTTGAATTTTTGGCAACGGACGCACCCAATCATCTCAGTTTGACCCAATACTCATGTTTCGTGGGTTTTTGACACTTTCATTTCCGAAGGAATTGTGCAGGAAAACTCGCGCAGGATGGCCGTTTTTTCCACTGATGCACCAAAAAACTCGTTGTCAATTTTTTTGCAACAGACGCACAAAATGATCTAAGTTTGACCCAAAAGTCATGTTTGGTGGGTTTTCGCCACTTTCATTTTTGAAGGAATGGTGCCGCAAAACTCACGCGGGATGGCTGTTTTATCCACAGATGAACCAAAAAACTCGCAGTTGAATTTTTTTGCAACGGACGCACACAATGATCTCAGTTTGTCCCAAAACACATGTTTGGTGGGTTTGTGGCACTTTCATTTCCGAAGCAATGGTGCCGCAAAACTCGGGCGGGATGGCCATTTATCCACCGATGCACCGAAAAACTTGCAGTTGAATTTTTCACAACGGACACACCGAATCATCTTAGTTTGACCCAAAACTATAGTTTGGTGGGTTGTTGGCACTTTCATTGATTGCTATTTTTAACACCGATGCACCGAAAAACTCGCAATTGAATTTTTGGCAGCGAACGCACCCAATGATTTCAGTTTGACCCAAAACTCATGTTTGGTGGGTTTTTGGTAGTTTCATTTCGTAAGGAACGGTGCCGCAAAACTCGCGCGGGATGGCCATTTTTTCCATCGATGCACCGACAAACTCGCAGTTGAATTTTTTGCAACGGACGCACCCAATGATCTTAGATTGACCCAAAACACATGTTTGGTGGTTTTTTGGCACTTTCATTTTCGAGGAACGGTGTCGAAAACTCGCGCGAGATGGCCATTTTTTCCACTGATGCACCAAAAAATTCGCAGTTGAATTTTTGGCAATGGACGCACCTAATGATCTCAGTTTGACCCAAAACTCATGTTAGGTGGGGTTTTGGCACATTCATTTCTGAAGGAATGGTGCCGCAAAACTCGCGCGGAATGACCATTTTATCCACTGATGCACAGAAAAATTTGCAGTTGATTTTTTTTGCAACGGACGCAACCAATCATCTCAGTTTGACCCAAAACACTTGTTAGGTTGGGTTTTGTCACTTTCATTTCAGAAGGAACAGTGCCCCAAAACTCGCGCGGGATGACCATTTTTCCACGGATGCACCGAAAAACTCGCAGTTGATTTTTTCACAACGGAAACACCGAATCATCTCAGTTTGACCCAAACCTATAGATTGGTGGGTTTTTGGCACTTTCATTTTCGAAGGAATGGTGCCGCAAAACTCACGTGGGATGCCTTTTTTTCCACCGATGCACCAAAAAACTCACAGTTAAATTTTTTGCAACGGACGCACCCAATGATCTCAGTTTGTCCCAAAACACATGTTTGGTTTTGTTTTTGGCACTTCCATTTCTGAAAAATGGCGCCGCAAAACTCGCGTGGGATGGCCATTTTTTCCACTGATGCATCGAAAAACTTGTAGTTGAATTTTTGGCAACGGACGCACCCAATGATCTCAGTTTGATCCAACACTCATGTTAGGTAGGTTTTTGGTACTTTCATTTCTAAAGGAATAGTGCCGCAAAACTCGCGCGGGATGGCCGTTTTATCCACTGATGCACAGAAAAATTTGCAGGTGGTTTTTTTCCAACGGACACACCCAATCATCTCAGTTTGACCCAAAACTCATGTTTGGTGGGTTTTTGGCACATTCATTGATGGCTGTTTTTTCCACCGATGCACCGACAAACTCGCAGTTGAATTTTTGGCAACGGACGCACCCAATGATCTCAGTTTGTCCCAAAACACATGTTTGGTGGGTTTTTGGCACTTTTATTTCCGAAGAACGGTGCCGAAAACTCCCGTGGATGACCATTTTTTCCACTAATGCATCAAAAAACTCGCAGTTGAATTTTTGGCAACGGACGCACCCAATCATCTCTGTTTGACCCAACACTCATGTTTGGTGGGTTTTTGGCACATTCATTTCCGAAGGAATGGTGCTGGAAAACTCGCGCATGATGGCCGTTTTTTCCACTGATGCACCAAAAAACTCGTTGTCAAATTTTTTAAAACAGACGCACAAAATGATCTAAGTTTGACCCAAAAATCATGTTTGGTGGGTTTTCGGCACTTTCATTTTTGAAGAAATGGTGCCGCAAAACTCACGCGGGATGGCTGTTTTATCCACTGATGCACCGAAAAACTCGCAGTTGAATTTTTGGCAACGAACGCACCCAATGATCTCAGTTTGTCCCAAGACACATGTTTGGTGGGTTTGTGGCACTTTCATTTACGAAGCAATGGTGCCGCAAAACTCGGGCGGGATGGCCATTTTTCCACCGATGCACCGAAAAACTTGCAGTTGAATTTTTCACAACGCACACACCGAATCATCTCAGTTTGACCCAAAACTATAGTTTGGTGGGTTGTTGGCACTTTCATTGATTGCTATTTTTAACACCGATGCACCGAAAAACTTGCAATTGAATTTTTGGCAGTGGACGCACCCAATGATCTCAGTTTGTCCCAAAACACATGTTTGGGGGGTTTGTGGCACTTTCATTTCCGAAGCATTGGTGCTGCAAAACTCGGGCGGGATGGCCATTTTTCCACCGATGCACCGAAAAACTTGCTGTTGAATTTTTCACAACGCACACACCGAATCATCTCAGTTTGACTCAAAACTATAGTTTGGTGGGTTGTTGGCACTTTCATTGACTGCTATTTTTAACACCGATGCGCCGAAAAACTCGCAATTGAATTTTTGGCAGCGGACGCACCCAATGATCTCAGTTTGACCCAAAACTCATGTTTGGTGGGTTTTTGGCAGTTTCATTTCGTAAGGAACGGTGCTGCAAAACTCGCGCGGGATGGCCGTTTTTTCCATCGATGCACCGACAAACTCGCAGTTTAATTTTTTGCAATGGACGCACCCAATGATCTTAGATTGACCCAAAACACATGTTTGGTGGGTTTTTGGCACTTTCATTTTCGAAGAACGGTGCCGAAAACTCGCGCGGGATGGCCATTTTTTTCCACTGATGCACCAAAAAACTCGCAGTTGAATTTTTGGCAACGGACGCACCTAATGATCTCAGTTTGACCCAAAACTCATGTAAGGTGGGGTTTTGGCACTTTCATTTCTGAAGGAATGGTGCCGCAAAACTCGCGCGGAATGACAATTTTATCCACTGTTGCACAGAAAAATTTGCAGTTGATTTTTTTTGCAACGGACGCAACCAATCATCTCAGTTTGACCCAAAACACTTGTTTGGTAGGGTTTTGTCACTTTCATTTCAGAAGGAACAGTGCCCCAAAACTCGCGCGGGATGACCATTTTTCCACCGATGCACCGAAAAACTCGCAGTTGATTTTTTCACAACGGAAACACCGAATCATCTCAGTTTGACCCAAACCTATAGATTGGTATGTTTTTGGCACTTTCATTTTCGAAGGAATGGTGCCGCAAAACTCACGCGGGATGCCTTTTTTTCCACCGATGCACCGAAAAACTCACACTTAAATTTTTTGCAACGGACGCACCCAATGATCTCAGTTTGTCCCAAAACACATGTTTGGTGTGTTTTTGGCACTTCCATTTCTGAAAAATGGTGCCGCAAAACTCGCGTGGGATGGCCATTTTTTCCACTGATGCATCGAAAAACTTGTAGTTGATTTTTTGGCAACGGACGCACCCAATGATCTCAGTTTGATCCAACACTCATGTTAGGTGGGTTTTTGGTACTTTCATTTCTGAAGGAATAGTGCCGCAAAACTCGCGTGGGATGGCCGTTTTATCCACTGATGCACAGAAAAATTCGCAGGTGGTTTTTTTCCAACGGACACACCCAATCATCTCAGTTTGACCCAAAACTCATGTTTGGTGGGTTTTTGGCCCTTTCATTGATGGTTGTTTTTTCCACCGATGCACCGACAAACTCGTAGTTGAATTTTTGGCAACGGACGCACCCAATGATCTCAGTTTGACCCAAAACACATGTTTGGTGGGTTTTTGGCACTTTTATTTCCGAAGAACGGTGCCAAAAACTCCCGTGGATGACCATTTTTTCCACTAATGCATCAAAAAAGCTCGCAGTTGTATTTTTGGCAACGGATGCACCCAATCATCTCAGTTTGACCCAACACTCATGTTTGGTGGGTTTTTGGCACTTTCATTTCCGAAGGAATGGTGCAGGAAAACTCGCGCATGATGGTCGTTTTTTTCCACTGATGCACCAAAAAACTCATTGTCAAATTTTTTGCAACAGATGCACAAAATGATCTAAGTTTGACCCAAAACTCATGTTTGGTGGGTTTTTGGCACTTTCATTTTTGAAGGAATGGTGCCGCAAAACTCACGCGGGATGGCTGTTTTATCCACTGATGCACCGAAAAACTCGCAGTTGAATTTTTGGCAACGAACGCACCCAATGATCTCAGTTTGTCCCAAGACACATGTTTGGTGGGTTTGTGGCACTTTCATTTACGAAGCAATGGTGCCGCAAAACTCGGGCGGGATGGCCATTTTTCCACCGATGCACCGAAAAACTTGCAGTTGAATTTTTCACAACGCACACACCGAATCATCTCAGTTTGACCCAAAACTATAGTTTGGTGGGTTGTTGGCACTTTCATTGATTGCTATTTTTAACACCGATGCACCGAAAAACTCGCAATTGAATTTTTGGCAGTGGACGCACCCAATGATCTCAGTTTGTCCCAAAACACATGTTTGGGGGGTTTGTGGCACTTTCATTTCCGAAGCAATGGTGCTGCAAAACTCGGGCGGGATGGCCATTTTTCCACCGATGCACCGAAAAACATGCAGTTGAATTTTTCACAACGCACACACCGAATCATCTCAGTTTGACTCAAAACTATAGTTTGGTGGGTTGTTGGCACTTTCATTGACTGCTATTTTTAACACCGATGCGCCGAAAAACTCGCAATTGAATTTTTGGCAGCGGACGCACCCAATGATCTCAGTTTGACCCAAAACTCATGTTTGGTGGGTTTTTGGCAGTTTCATTTCGTAAGGAACGGTGCTGCAAAACTCGCGCGGGATGGCCGTTTTTTCCATCGATGCACCGACAAACTCACAGTTTAATTTTTTGCAATGGACGCAACCAATGATCTTAGATTGACCCAAAACACATGTTTGGTGGGTTTTTGGCACTTTCATTTTCGAAGAACGGTGCCGAAAACTCGCGCGGGATGGCCATTTTTTTCCACTGATGCACCAAAAAACTCGCAGTTGAATTTTTGGCAACGGACGCACCTAATGATCTCAGTTTGACCCAAAACTCATGTAAGGTGGGGTTTTGGCACTTTCATTTCGGAAGGAATGGTGCCGCAAAACTCGCGCGGAATGACAATTTTATCCACTGTTGCACAGAAAAATTTGCAGTTGATTTTTTTTGCAACGGACGCAACCAATCATCTCAGTTTGACCCAAAACACTTGTTTGGTAGGGTTTTGTCACTTTCATTTCAGAAGGAACAATGCCCCAAAACTCGCGCGGGATGACCATTTTTCCACCGATGCACCGAAAAACTCGCAGTTGATTTTTTCACAACGGAAACACCGAATCATCTCAGTTTGACCCAAACCTATAGATTGGTATGTTTTTGGCACTTTCATTTTCGAAGGAATGGTGCCGCAAAACTCACGCGGGATGCCTTTTTTTCCACCGATGCACCGAAAAACTCACACTTAAATTTTTTGCAACGGACGCACCCAATGATCTCAGTTTGTCCCAAAACACATGTTTGGTGTGTTTTTGGCACTTCCATTTCTGAAAAATGGTGCCGCAAAACTCGCGTGGGATGGCCATTTTTTCCACTGATGCATCGAAAAACTTGTAGTTGATTTTTTGGCAACGGACGCACCCAATGATCTCAGTTTGATCCAACACTCATGTTAGGTGGGTTTTTGGTACTTTCATTTCTGAAGGAATAGTGCCGCAAAACTCGCGTGGGATGGCCGTTTTATCCACTGATGCACAGAAAAATTCGCAGGTGGTTTTTTTCCAACGGACACACCCAATCATCTCAGTTTGACCCAAAACTCATGTTTGGTGGGTTTTTGGCCCTTTCATTGATGGTTGTTTTTTCCACCGATGCACCGACAAACTCGTAGTTGAATTTTTGGCAACGGACGCACCCAATGATCTCAGTTTGACCCAAAACACATGTTTGGTGGGTTTTTGGCACTTTTATTTCCGAAGAACGGTGCCAAAAACTCCCGTGGATGACCATTTTTTCCACTAATGCATCAAAAAAGCTCGCAGTTGTATTTTTGGCAACGGATGCACCCAATCATCTCAGTTTGACCCAACACTCATGTTTGGTGGGTTTTTGGCACTTTCATTTCCGAAGGAATGGTGCAGGAAAACTCGCGCATGATGGTCGTTTTTTTCCACTGATGCACCAAAAAACTCATTGTCAAATTTTTTGCAACAGATGCACAAAATGATCTAAGTTTGACCCAAAACTCATGTTTGGTGGGTTTTTGGCACTTTCATTTTTGAAGGAATGGTGCCGCAAAACTCACGCGGGATGGCTGTTTTATCCACTGATGCACCGAAAAACTCGCAGTTGAATTTTTGGCAACGAACGCACCCAATGATCTCAGTTTGTCCCAAGACACATGTTTGGTGGGTTTGTGGCACTTTCATTTACGAAGCAATGGTGCCGCAAAACTCGGGCGGGATGGCCATTTTTCCACCGATGCACCGAAAAACTTGCAGTTGAATTTTTCACAACGCACACACCGAATCATCTCAGTTTGACCCAAAACTATAGTTTGGTGGGTTGTTGGCACTTTCATTGATTGCTATTTTTAACACCGATGCACCGAAAAACTCGCAATTGAATTTTTGGCAGTGGACGCACCCAATGATCTCAGTTTGTCCCAAAACACATGTTTGGGGGGTTTGTGGCACTTTCATTTCCGAAGCAATGGTGCTGCAAAACTCGGGCGGGATGGCCATTTTTCCACCGATGCACCGAAAAACATGCAGTTGAATTTTTCACAACGCACACACCGAATCATCTCAGTTTGACTCAAAACTATAGTTTGGTGGGTTGTTGGCACTTTCATTGACTGCTATTTTTAACACCGATGCGCCGAAAAACTCGCAATTGAATTTTTGGCAGCGGACGCACCCAATGATCTCAGTTTGACCCAAAACTCATGTTTGGTGGGTTTTTGGCAGTTTCATTTCGTAAGGAACGGTGCTGCAAAACTCGCGCGGGATGGCCGTTTTTTCCATCGATGCACCGACAAACTCACAGTTTAATTTTTTGCAATGGACGCAACCAATGATCTTAGATTGACCCAAAACACATGTTTGGTGGGTTTTTGGCACTTTCATTTTCGAAGAACGGTGCCGAAAACTCGCGCGGGATGGCCATTTTTTTCCACTGATGCACCAAAAAACTCGCAGTTGAATTTTTGGCAACGGACGCACCTAATGATCTCAGTTTGACCCAAAACTCATGTAAGGTGGGGTTTTGGCACTTTCATTTCGGAAGGAATGGTGCCGCAAAACTCGCGCGGAATGACAATTTTATCCACTGATGCACAGAATCATCTCAGTTTGACCCAACACTCATGTTTGGTGGGTTTTTGGCACTTTCATTTCCGAAGGAATGGTGCAGGAAAACTCGCGCATGATGGTCGTTTTTTCCACTGATGCACCAAAAAACTCATTGTCAAATTTTTTGCAACAGATGCACAAAATGATCTAAGTTTGACCCAAAACTCATGTTTGGTGGGTTTTTGGCACTTTCATTTTTGAAGGAATGGTGCCGCAAAACTCACGCGGGATGGCTGTTTTATCCACTGATGCACCGAAAAACTCGCAGTTGAATTTTTGGCAACGAACGCACCCAATGATCTCAGTTTGTCCCAAAACACATGTTTGGTGGGTTTGTGGCACTTTCATTTCCGAAGCAATGGTGCCGCAAAACTCGGGTGGGATGGCCATTTTTCCACCGATGCACCGAAAAACTTGCAGTTGAATTTTTCACAACGCACACACCAAATCTTCTCAGTTTGACCCAAAACTATAGTTTGGTGGGTTGTTGGCACTTTCATTGATTGCTATTTTTAACACCGATGCACCGAAAAACTCGCAATTGAATTTTTGGCAGCCGACGAACCCAATGATTTCAGTTTGACCCAAAACTCATGTTTGGTGGGTTTTTGGTAGTTTCATTTCGCAAGGAACGGTGCCGCAAAACTCGCGCGGGATGGCCGTTTTTTCCATCGATGCACCGACAAACTCGCAGTTGAATTTTTTGCAACGGACGCACCCAATGATCTTAGATTGACCCAAAACACATGTTTGGTGGTTTTTTGGCACTTTCATTTTCGAAGAACGGTGTCGAAAACTCGCGCGAGATGGCCATTTTTTCCACTGATGCACCACAAAACTAGCATTTGAATTTTTGGCAACGGACGCACCTAATGATCTCAGTTTGACCCAAAACTCATGTTAGGTGGGGTTTTGGCACTTTCATTTCTGAAGGAATGGTGCCGCAAAACTCGCGCGGAATGACCATTTTATCTACTGATGCACAAGGAAATTTACATTTGATTTTTTTTGCAACAGACGCAACCAATCATCTCAGTTTGACCCAAAACACTTGTTTGGTAGGGTTTTGTCACTTTCATTTCAGAAGGAACAGTGCCCCAAAACTCGCGCGGGATGACCATTTTTCCACCGATGCACCGAAAAACTCACAGTTGATTTTTTCACAACGGAAACACCGAATCATCTCAGTTTGACCCAAACCTATAGATTGGTAGGTTTTTGGCACTTTCATTTTCGAAGGAATGGTGCCGCAAAACTCACGCGGGATGCCTTTTTTTTCCACCGATGCACCGAAAAACTCACACTTAAATTTTTGGCAACGGACGCACCTAATGATCTCAGTTTGACCCAAAACTCATGTAAGGTGGGGTTTTGGCACTTTCATTTCGGAAGGAATGGTGCCGCAAAACTCGCGCGGAATGACAATTTTATCCACTGATGCACAGAATCATCTCAGTTTGACCCAACACTCATGTTTGGTGGGTTTTTGGCACTTTCATTTCCGAAGGAATGGTGCAGGAAAACTCGCGCATGATGGTCATTTTTTCCACTGATGCACCAAAAAACTCATTGTCAAATTTTTTGCAACAGATGCACAAAATGATCTAAGTTTGACCCAAAACTCATGTTTGGTGGGTTTTTGGCACTTTCATTTTTGAAGGAATGGTGCCGCAAAACTCACGCGGGATGACTGTTTTATCCACTGATGCACCCAAAAACTCGCAGTTGAATTTTTGGCAACGAACGCACCCAATGATCTCAGTTTGTCCCAAAACACATGTTTGGTGGGTTTGTGGCACTTTCATTTCCGAAGCAATGGTGCCGCAAAACTCGGGTGGGATGGCCATTTTTCCACCGATGCACCGAAAAACTTGCAGTTGAATTTTTCACAACGCACACACCGAATCTTCTCAGTTTGACCCAAAACTATAGTTTGGTGGGTTGTTGGCACTTTCATTGATTGCTATTTTTAACACCGATGCACCGAAAAACTCGCAATTGAATTTTTGGCAGCCGACGAACCCAATGATTTCAGTTTGACCAAAAACTCATGTTTGGTGGGTTTTTGGTAGTTTCATTTCGCAAGGAACGGTGCCGCAAAACTCGCGCGGGATGGCCGTTTTTTCCATCGATGCACCGACAAACTCGCAGTTGAATTTTTTGCAACGGACGCACCCAATGATCTTAGATTGACCCAAAACACATGTTTGGTGGTTTTTTGGCATTTTCATTTTCGAAGAACGGTGTCGAAAACTCGCGCGAGATGGCCATTTTTTCCACTGATGCACCAAAAAACTCGCATTTGAATTTTTGGCAACGGACGCACCTAATGATCTCAGTTTGACCCAAAACTCATGTTAGGTGGGGTTTTGGCACTTTCATTTCTGAAGGAATGGTGCCGCAAAACTCGCGCGGAATGACCATTTTATCTACTGATGCACAGGAAAATTTACATTTGATTTTTTTTTGCAACAGACGCAACCAATCATCTCAGTTTGACCCCAAACACTTGTTTGGTAGGGTTTTGTCACTTTCATTTCAGAAGGAACAGTGCCCCAAAACTCGCGCGGGATGACCATTTTTCCACCGATGCACCGAAAAACTCACAGTTGATTTTTTCACAACGGAAACACCGAATCATCTCAGTTTGACCCAAACCTATAGATTGGTAGGTTTTTGGCACTTTCATTTTCGAAGGAATGGTGCCGCAAAACTCACGCGGGATGCCTTTTTTTTCCACCGATGCACCGAAAAACTCACACTTAAATTTTTTGCAACGGACGCACCCAATGATCTCAGTTTGTCCCAAAACACATGTTTGGTGTGTTTTTGGCACTTCCATTTCTGAAAAATGGTGCCGCAAAACTCGCGTGGGATGGCCATTTTTTCCACTGATGCATCGAAAAACTTGTAGTTGATTTTTTGGCAACGGACGCACCCAATGATCTCAGTTTGATCCAACACTCATGTTAGGTGGGTTTTTGGTACTTTCATTTCTGAAGGAATAGTGCCGCAAAACTCGCGTGGGATGGCCGTTTTATCCATTGATGCACAGAAAAATTCGCAGGTGGTTTTTTTTCCAACGGACACACCCAATCATCTCAGTTTGACCCAAAACTCATGTTTGGTGGGTTTTTGGCCCTTTCATTGATGGTTGTTTTTTCCACCGATGCACCGACAAACTCGTAGTTGAATTTTTGGCAACGGACGCACCCAATGATCTCAGTTTGACCCAAAACACATGTTTGGTGGGTTTTTGGCACTTTTATTTCCGAAGAACGGTGCCAAAAACTCCCGTGGATGACCATTTTTTCCACTAATGCATCAAAAAAGCTCGCAGTTGTATTTTTGGCAACGGACGCACCCAAAACCGCAAAACACATGTTTGGTTTGTTTTTGGCACTTCCATTTCTGAAAAATGGTGCCACAAAACTCGAGTGGGATGGCCATTTTTTCCACTGATGCATCGAAAAACTTGTAGTTGATTTTTTGGCAACGGACGCACCCAATGATCTAAGTTTGATCCAACACTCATGTTAGGTGGGTTTTTGGTAGTTTCATTTCTGAAGGAATAGTGCCACAAAACTCGCGTGGGATGGCCGTTTTGTCACTTTCATTTCAGAAGGAACAGTGCCCCAAAACTCGCGCGGGATGACCATTTTTCCACCGATGCACCGAAAAACTCGCAGTTGATTTTTTCACAACGGAAACACCGAATCATCTCAGTTTGACCCAAACCTATAGATTGGTAGGTTTTTGGCACTTTCATTTTCGAAGGAATGGTGCCGCAAAACTCACGCGGGATGCCTTTTTTTTCCACCGATGCACCGAAAAACTCACACTTAAATTTTTGGCAACGGACGCACCTAATGATCTCAGTTTGACCCAAAACTCATGTAAGGTGGGGTTTTGGCACTTTCATTTCGGAAGGAATGGTGCCGCAAAACTCGCGCGGAATGACAATTTTATCCACTGATGCACAGAATCATCTCAGTTTGACCCAACACTCATGTTTGGTGGGTTTTTGGCACTTTCATTTCCGAAGGAATGGTGCAGGAAAACTCGCGCATGATGGTCGTTTTTTCCACTGATGCACCAAAAAACTCATTGTCAAATTTTTTGCAACAGATGCACAAAATGATCTAAGTTTGACCCAAAACTCATGTTTGGTGGGTTTTTGGCACTTTCATTTTTGAAGGAATGGTGCCGCAAAACTCACGCGGGATGACTGTTTTATCCACTGATGCACCCAAAAACTCGCAGTTGAATTTTTGGCAACGAACGCACCCAATGATCTCAGTTTGTCCCAAGACACATGTTTGGTGGGTTTGTGGCACTTTCATTTCCGAAGCAATGGTGCCGCAAAACTCGGGTGGGATGGCCATTTTTCCACCGATGCACCGAAAAACTTGCAGTTGAATTTTTCACAACGCACACACCGAATCTTCTCAGTTTGACCCAAAACTATAGTTTGGTGGGTTGTTGGCACTTTCATTGATTGCTATTTTTAACACCGATGCACCGAAAAACTCGCAATTGAATTTTTGGCAGCCGACGAACCCAATGATTTCAGTTTGACCCAAAACTCATGTTTGGTGGGTTTTTGGTAGTTTCATTTCGCAAGGAACGGTGCCGCAAAACTCGCGCGGGATGGCCGTTTTTTCCATCGATGCACCGACAAACTCGCAGTTGAATTTTTTGCAACGGACGCACCCAATGATCTTAGATTGACCCAAAACACATGTTTGGTGGTTTTTTGGCACTTTCATTTTCGAAGAACGGTGTCGAAAACTCGCGCGAGATGGCCATTTTTTCCACTGATGCACCAAAAAACTCGCATTTGAATTTTTGGCAACGGACGCACCTAATGATCTCAGTTTGACCCAAAACTCATGTTAGGTGGGGTTTTGGCACTTTCATTTCTGAAGGAATGGTGCCGCAAAACTCGCGCGGAATGACCATTTTATCTACTGATGCACAAGGAAATTTACATTTGATTTTTTTTTGCAACAGACGCAACCAATCATCTCAGTTTGACCCAAAACACTTGTTTGGTAGGGTTTTGTCACTTTCATTTCAGAAGGAACAGTGCCCCAAAACTCGCGCGGGATGACCATTTTTCCACCGATGCAGCGAAAAACTCGCAGTTGATTTTTTCACAACGGAAACACCGAATCATCTCAGTTTGACCCAAACCTATAGATTGGTAGGTTTTTGGCACTTTCATTTTCGAAGGAATGGTTCCGCAAAACTCACGTGGGATGCCTTTTTTTCCACCGATGCACCAAAAAACTCAAAGTTAAATTTTTTGCAACAGATGCACCCAATGATCTCAGTTTGTCCCAAAACACATGTTTGGTTTGTTTTTGGCACTTCCATTTCTGAAAAATGGTGCCGCAAAACTCGCGTGGGATGGCCATTTTTTCCACTGATGCATCGAAAAACTTGTAGTTGATTTTTTGGCAACGGACGGACCCAATGATCGAAGTTTGATCCAACACTCATGTTAGGTGGGTTTTTGGTAGTTTCGTTTCTGAAGGAATAGTGCCGCAAAACTCGCGTGGGATGGCCGTTTTATCCACTGATGCACGGAAAAATTCGCTGGTGGTTTTTTTCCAACGGACACACCCAATCATCTCAGTTTGACCCAAAACTCATGTTTGGTGGGTTTTTGGCCCTTTCATTGATGGCTGTTTTTTCCACCGATGCATCGACAAACTCGCTGTTGAATTTTTGGCAACGGACGCACCCAATGATCTCAGTTTGACCCAAAACACATGTTTGGTGGGTTTTTGGCACTTTTATTTCCGAAGAACGGTGCCGAAAACTCCCGTGGATGACCATTTTTTCCACTAATGCATCAAAAAAGCCCGCAGTTGTATTTTTGGCAACGGACGCAACCAATCATCTCAGTTTGACCCAACACTCATGTTTGGTGGGTTTTTGGCACTTTCATTTCCGAAGGAATGGTGCAGGAAAACTCGCGCATGATGGTCGTTTTTTCCACTGATGCACCAAAAAACTCATTGTCAAATTTTTTGCAACAGATGCACAAAATGATCTAAGTTTGACCCAAAACTCATGTTTGGTGGGTTTTTGGCACTTTCATTTTTGAAGGAATGGTGCCGCAAAACTCACGCGGGATGGCTGTTTTATCCACTGATGCACCGAAAAACTCGCAGTAGAATTTTTGGCAACGAACGCACCCAATGATCTCAGTTTGTCCCAAGACACATGTTTGGTGGGTTTGTGGCACTTTCATTTCCGAAGCAATGGTGCCGCAAAACTCGGGTGGGATGGCCATTTTTCCACCGATGCACCGAAAAACTTGCAGTTGAATTTTTCACAACGCACACACCGAATCTTCTCAGTTTGACCCAAAACTATAGTTTGGTGGGTTGTTGGCACTTTCATTGATTGCTATTTTTAACACCGATGCACCGAAAAACTCGCAATTGAATTTTTGGCAGCCGACGAACCCAATGATTTCAGTTTGACCCAAAACTCATGTTTGGTGGGTTTTTGGTAGTTTCATTTCGCAAGGAACGGTGCCGCAAAACTCTTGCGGGATGGCCGTTTTTTCCATCGATGCACCGACAAACTCGCAGTTGAATTTTTTGCAACGGACGCACCCAATGATCTTAGATTGACCCAAAACACATGTTTGGTGGTTTTTTGGCACTTTCATTTTCGAAGAACGGTGTCGAAAACTCACGCGAGATGGCCATTTTTTCCACTGATGCACCAAAAACTCGCATTTGAATTTTTGGCAACGGACGCACCTAATGATCTCAGTTTGACCCAAAACTCATGTTAGGTGGGGTTTTGGCACTTTCATTTCTGAAGGAATGGTGCCGCAAAACTCGCGCGGAATGACCATTTTATCTACTGATGCACAGGAAAATTTACATTTGATTTTTTTTGCAACAGACGCAACCAATCATCTCAGTTTGACCCAAAACACTTGTTTGGTTGGGTTTTGTCACCTTCATTTCAGAAGGAACAGTGCCCCAAAACTCGCGCGGGATGACCATTTTTCCACCGATGCAACGAAAAACTCGCAGTTGATTTTTTCACAACGGAAACACCGAATCATCTCAGTTTGACCCAAACCTATAGATTGGTGGGTTTTTGGCACTTTCATTTTTAAAGGAATGGTGCCGCAAAACTCACGTGGGATGCCTTTTTTTCCACCGATGCACCAAAAAACTCAAAGTTAATTTTTTTGCAACGGACGCACCCAATGATCTCAGTTTGTCCCAAAACACATGTTTGGTTTGTTTTTGGCACTTCCATTTCTGAAAAATGGTGCCACAAAACTCGAGTGGGATGGCCATTTTTTCCACTGATGCATCGAAAAACTTGTAGTTGATTTTTTGGCAACGGACGCACCCAATGATCTAAGTTTGATCCAACACTCATGTTAGGTGGGTTTTTGGTAGTTTCATTTCTGAAGGAATAGTGCCACAAAACTCGCGTGGGATGGCCGTTTTATCCACTGATGCACGGAAAAATTCGCTGGTGGTTTTTTTCCAACGGACACACCCAATCATCTCAGTTTAACCCAAAACTCATGTTTGGTGGGTTTTTGGCCCTTTCATTGATGGCTGTTTTTTCCACCGATGCATCAACAAACTCGCAGTTGAATTTTTGGCAACGGACGCACCCAATGATCTCAGTTTGACCCAAAACACATGTTTGGTGGGTTTTTGGCACTTTTATTTCCGAAGAACGGTGCCGAAAACTCCCGTGGATGACCATTTTTTCCACTAATGCATCAAAAAACTCGCAGTTGAATTTTTGGCAACGGACGCACCCAATCATCTCAGTTTGACCCAACACTCATGTTTGGTGGGTTTTTGGCACTTTCATTTCCGAAGGAATGGTGTAGGAAAACTCGCACATGATGGCCGTTTTTTCCACTGATGCACCAAAAAACTCGTTGTCAAATTTTTTGCAATAGACGCACAAAATGATCTAAGTTTGACCCAAAACTCATGTTTGGTGGGTTTTCGGCACATTCATTTTTGAAGGAATGGTGCCGCAAAACTCACGCGGGATAGCTGTGTTTATCCACTGATGCACCAAAAAACTCGCAGTTGAATTTTTGGCAGCGAACGCACCCAATGATCTCAGTTTGTCCCAAAACACATGTTTGGTGGGTTTGTGGCACTTTCATTTCCGAAGCAATGGTGCCGCAAAACTCGGGCGGGATGACCATTTTTCCACCGATGCACCGAAAAACTTGCAGTTGCATTTTTCACAACGCACACACCGAATCTTCTCAGTTTGACCCAAAACTATAGTTTGGTGGGTTGTTGGCACTTTCATTGATTGCTATTTTTAACACCGATGCACCGAAAAACTCGCAATCTAATTTTTGGCAGCCGACGAACCCACTAATTTCAGTTTGACCCAAAACTCATGTTTGGTGGGTTTTTGGTAGTTTCATTTCGTAAGGAACAGTGCCGCAAAACTCGCGCGGGATGGCCGTTTTTTCCATCGATGCACCGACAAACTCGCAGTTGAATTTTTTGCAACGGACGCACCCAATGATCTTAGATTGACCCAAAACACATGTTTGGTGGTTTTTTGGCAATTTCATTTTCGAAGAACGGTGTCGAAAACTCGCGCGAGATGGCCATTTTTTCCACTGATGCACCAAAAAACTCGCATTTGAATTTTTGGCAACGGACACACCTAATGATCTTAGTTTGACCCAAAACTCATGTTAGGTGGGGTTTTGGCACTTTCATTTCTGAAGGAATGGTGCCGCAAAACTCGCGCGGAATGACCATTTTATCTACTGATGCACAGGAAAATTTACATTTGATTTTTTTTTGCAACGGACGCAACCAATCATCTCAGTTTGACCCAAAACACTTGTTTGGTTGGGTTTTGTCACTTTCATTTCAGAAGGAACAGTGCCCCAAAACTCGCGCGGGATGACCATTTTTCCACCGATGCAACGAAAAACTCGCAGTTGATTTTTTCACAACGGAAACACCGAATCATCTCAGTTTGACCCAAACCTATAGATTGGTGGGTTTTTGGCACTTTCATTTTTAAAGGAATGGTGCCGCAAAACTCACGTGGGATGCCTTTTTTTCCACCGATGCACCAAAAAACTCAAAGTTAATTTTTTTGCAACGGACGCACCCAATGATCTCAGTTTGTCCCAAAACACATGTTTGGTTTGTTTTTGGCACTTCCATTTCTGAAAAATGGTGCCACAAAACTCGAGTGGGATGGCCATTTTTTCCACTGATGCATCGAAAAACTTGTAGTTGATTTTTTGGCAACGGACGCACCCAATGATCTAAGTTTGATCCAACACTCATGTTAGGTGGGGTTTTTGGTAGTTTCATTTCTGAAGGAATAGTGCCACAAAACTCGCGTGGGATGGCCGTTTTATCCACTGATGCACGGAAAAATTCGCTGGTGGTTTTTTTCCAACGGACACACCCAATCATCTCAGTTTAACCCAAAACTCATGTTTGGTGGGTTTTTGGCCCTTTCATTGATGGCTGTTTTTTCCACCGATGCATCAACAAACTCGCAGTTGAATTTTTGGCAACGGACGCACCCAATGATCTCAGTTTGACCCAAAACACATGTTTGGTGGGTTTTTGGCACTTTTATTTCCGAAGAACGGTGCCGAAAACTCCCGTGGATGACCATTTTTTCCACTAATGCATCAAAAAACTCGCAGTTGAATTTTTGGCAACGGACGCACCCAATCATCTCAGTTTGACCCAACACTCATGTTTGGTGGGTTTTTGGCACTTTCATTTCCGAAGGAATGGTGTAGGAAAACTCGCACATGATGGCCGTTTTTTCCACTGATGCACCAAAAAACTCGTTGTCAAATTTTTTGCAATAGACGCACAAAATGATCTAAGTTTGACCCAAAACTCATGTTTGGTGGGTTTTCGGCACATTCATTTTTGAAGGAATGGTGCCGCAAAACTCACGCGGGATAGCTGTGTTTATCCACTGATGCACCAAAAAACTCGCAGTTGAATTTTTGGCAGCGAACGCACCCAATGATCTCAGTTTGTCCCAAAAACACATGTTTGGTGGGTTTGTGGCACTTTCATTTCCGAAGCAATGGTGCCGCAAAACTCGGGCGGGATGACCATTTTTCCACCGATGCACCGAAAAACTTGCAGTTGCATTTTTCACAACGCACACACCGAATCTTCTCAGTTTGACCCAAAACTATAGTTTGGTGGGTTGTTGGCACTTTCATTGATTGCTATTTTTAACACCGATGCACCGAAAAACTCGCAATCTAATTTTTGGCAGCCGACGAACCCACTAATTTCAGTTTGACCCAAAACTCATGTTTGGTGGGTTTTTGGTAGTTTCATTTCGTAAGGAACAGTGCCGCAAAACTCGCGCGGGATGGCCGTTTTTTCCATCGATGCACCGACAAACTCGCAGTTGAATTTTTTGCAACGGACGCACCCAATGATCTTAGATTGACCCAAAACACATGTTTGGTGGTTTTTTGGCAATTTCATTTTCGAAGAACGGTGTCGAAAACTCGCGCGAGATGGCCATTTTTTCCACTGATGCACCAAAAAACTCGCATTTGAATTTTTGGCAACGGACGCACCTAATGATCTTAGTTTGACCCAAAACTCATGTTAGGTGGGATTTTGGCACTTTCATTTCTGAAGGAATGGTGCCGCAAAACTCGCGCGGAATGACCATTTTATCCACTGATGCACAGAAAAATTTGTAGTTGATTTTTTTGCAACGGACGCAACCAATCATCTCAGTTTGACCCAAAACACTTGTTTGGTTGGGTTTTGTCACTTTCATTTCAGAAGGAACAGTGCCCCAAAACTCGCACGGGATGACCATTTTTCCACCGATGCAACGAAAAACTCGCAGTTGATTTTTTCACAACGGAAACACCGAATCATCTCAGTTTGACCCAAACCTATAGATTGGTGGGTTTTTGGCACTTTCATTTTCGAAGGAATGGTGCCGCAAAACTCACGTGGGATGCCTTTTTTTTCCACCGATGCACCAAAAAACTCACGGTTAAATTTTTTGCAATGGACGCACCCAATGATCTCAGTTTGTCCCAAAACACATGTTTGGTGTGTTTTTGGCACTTCCATTTCTGAAAAATGGTGCCGCAAAACTCGCGTGGGATGGCCATTTTTTCCACTGATGCATCAAAAAACTTGTAGTTGAATTTTTGGCAACGCACGCACCCAATGATCTCAGTTTGATCCAACACTCATGTTAGGTGGGTTTTTGGTACTTTCATTTCTGAAGGAATAGTGCCACAAAACTCGCGCGGGATGGCCGTTTTATCCACTGATGCACAGAAAAATTCGCAGGTGGTTTTTTTCCAACGGACACACCCAATCATCTCAGTTTGACCCAAAACTCATGTTGGGTGGGTTTTTGGCACTTTCATTGATGGCTGTTTTTTCCACCGATGCACCGACAAACTCACAGTTGAATTTTTTGGCAACGGACGCACCCAATGATCTCAGTTTGACCCAAAACACATGTTTGGTGGGTTTTTGGCACTTTTATTTCCGAAGAACGGTGCCGAAAACTCCCGTGGATGACCATTTTTTCCACTAATGCATCAAAAAACTCGCAGTTGAATTTTTGGCAACGGGCGCACCCAATCATCTCAGTTTGACCCAACACTCATGTTTGGTGTGTTTTTGGCACTTTCATTTCTGAAGGAATGGTGCAGGAAAACTCGCGCATGATGGCCGTTTTTTCCACTGATGCACCAAAAAACTCGTTGTCAAATTTTTTGCAACAGACGCACAAAATGATCTAAGTTTGACCCAAAACTCATGTTTGGTGGGTTTTCGGCACTTTCATTTTTGTAGGAATGGTGCCGTAAAACTCACGCGGGATGGCTGTTTTATCCACTGATGCACCGAAAAACTCGCAGTTGAATTTTTGGCAACGAATGCACCCAATGATCTCAGTTTGTCCCAAAACACATGTTTGGTGGGTTTGTGGCACTTTCATTTACGAAGCAATGGTGCCGCAAAACTCGGGCGGGATGGCCTTTTTTCCAATGATGCACAGAAAAACTTGCAGTTGAATTTTTCACAACGCACACACTGAATCATCTCAGTTTGACCCAAAACTATAGTTTGGTGGGTTGTTGGCACTTTCATTGATCGCTATTTTTAACACCGATGCACCGAAAAACTCGCAATTGAATTTTTGGCAGCGGACGCACCCAATGATCTCAGTTTGACCCAAAACTCATGTTTGGTGGGTTTTTGGCAGTTTCATTTCGTAAGGAACGGTGCCGCAAAACTCGCACGGGATGGCCTATTTTTGCCATCGATGCACCGACAAACTCGCAGTTGAATTTTTTGCAACGGACGCACCCAGTGATCTTAGATTGACCCAAAACACATGTTTGGTGGTTTTTTGGCACTTTCATTTTCGAAGAACGAATAGCTTGCAAGCAAGAGAAACACACTTTCCTTTTTTTTACATACCTTGGGGTTTCAGGATATTTTCAAAAAGAAAATCATGGTTCATTGAATCTCTCTTTAAATCTCAAGGCACTCATGGTGTATATCCTCACTTTATGGCAAAAGAAAATGCCAAAGTATATCTTATGGTTTATGTGGAGTTTATAGGGAAAGGAAGGAATGTAAGGCACTTCTATCTCTCTTTTATTGCTAAGTCAAGTTTAGGATCATGGGAGAGTATTGTCATGCACTAGCCAAGGTATAGGGTGGACTAACTCAACTCCTTTGTTCTTTTTGAAACTCTTCTCTTACCAAGGATCATGGCTATATGCATCTCTTTTTTTTAATACTTGGACACTTGTCCTTTTGAGAGCATTTGCTCTTTTTTTGGAATACTTGGACACTTGTCCTTTTGAGAGCATTTGCTCTTTCTTTTAGATACTATATAGCCATGTCCTTTGAAGGAATGAGGAAATTTATCTTATTCTTTTAGAACAAAATTTTTGGAGGAGAACTACATGAGTATACTCTCAGTGTGAGAGTTGTCTCAAAAAGGCATGGTTTGCCTTGGCTTTTAGAGCATGACTAAACTCTTCTACCTAGATCAACTATTCTTGACAAAGCTCAAAGATTGATTTAGAAGGCTTTATGGGTTGTTTTCCTATACTCTAATATTTTGGCTTTGGTAGGTGGATAGGAAAGAAAGATCATGAACCATGATAATTTTGGTTTTCAAAATAAAAACTCCCAAGGTTGTAGCAGAGTACTAATGCAATTTCAATTACTACTTCTATATCTTATCAAACAACAACCTAGGTTGACTTCCCTATCAAAATGAGTAGGCTACTACACATGAATAAAAGGTAGAACAACATGTCGTGTAAACACTCAATTCAAAAGAAATTGTTTCAGCATTTTTTTTATTTCCTAGCAGCATTTTTAGTTCAAACCGAGACATCCAGTGATCCAAATTGTACAGAATTTAAAACATAGGTTTAGGGGTTCACCGGGGGTGTTTTGGTGCAGAGTGGCCTGGTGGCCGCAAATAATAAGTGGCGGCCGCCATGGGCTTTGGCCCATGCGGCTTGGAAACAGCGTGGAAGCTATCTTGCTAAGAACAGGTTACTGTTTTGAACATTCTAGAATGTTTTACAGAGGTGTTTAAAGAGGGGATTTCCCCCTACACTAGGAGTTTTGGTACTTTTTATTTGAATAAACTTGATGAAGGAAAAATAAGGGTGTCTTTTTATTCATTATAGAAACTTCTTAACAAATATTGAAATTTAAACAAACTAAAATTTAAATCAAGCAAAATTAAACTTAAACTAAATCAATCTAGCTAGACACGCTAAATCTAATCTAATCTAGTGAAGGAGTCTCGTAGAGATCCTCGAAGCCCGTCTATTTGAAGAGACGCTTGATCTTCGAGGTGTAGCCCTTGCGGAGGATGGTGAACCGATCCTCCATATCCATTCGCCAGAGGGCTATCTCTGTGACTTGATCCTCCAAGGCGCTCTTCTCCTTGCGCAGCTTCTTCACTTCGGCGGCGAGTTTTTCGAGGGTTAACCCCTCCTCACCACCACTGTGCTCCATCTCGCCGGGGACTCCTGCCGGCGATGGGTTGAGACGGCGGTGCACAGATGGCTCGGAGAGCGACCCATTGGAGTCATGAGTGCTCGCCTCACGCTCACGCAACCTCTTCTCATAATGCCCATCGGGCATCCTCATGCCATACACCTCTAGTTTAGCCCTCTTAGGATTGGGGCTGTAACTACGGGTGTGGCTATCCGAGCCAAAGCTGACCCAGGATTTCACCCTTGACGGAGTGGGCGTCTCATCGGCCCTGGTTTTGACGGCCGGAGACTTCCTCGGGGTGATCTCCCCCGTGGTCGGCCTAGTGGGCGTCCTCAACTTTTTCCCGGGTGGCGTCACCGGAGGAGGATGAAGACGGAGCGGAGGCGAGGCCAGGGGGCACTTCACCCCTAGCGGCCGCCAAGCAGGGGTGGCGCCCGCCACTGGAGTGGTAGGTGGTGCCTTCCCTGCACCCTCCGGTGGTGTCCCCTCGACATAAGTTCCATCAGGCAGCACCAACGCTAAAGGGGGTACATCAAGCACCTCCATGTCGTCATCGATCAGAGACCGGATGATGGCTTTGGTGGAGGACGAGATGGATCCTTGAGGGTTATAGGACATAGATTTACGTGGGGACGACATGGTTTTGGAGGAGGCTTGGCTAGACTTCATGGGTGGATGGAAGAAGAACGAGTTCTTCTTGTAAGAAGGGGAAGAAGTGGAGGGATAGGCCTTAGATGAACTAACACGTCCTCATCTCTTCCTTCTTTCATTCTCCTGAGCTCAGGATTAGTTGCCACGTGGAGGGGGGCCTCTAAACTGCCGCCTAGTGTGGCGGGCGCCAGGGTTTGGTGGCGGCCGCCACTTCTCCTTCGCCGGGCATCGAGCAGGAGAAGGTAAGTGTAACACCCCGGTGTTAAGCAATCCCTAAATGCATAATTTGGCATGGCATGAGCATAGCATCTCATCGTTTCATGTGCATAGGTTTGTTGAAGTGCTTAAGTCCTTGTTTGGTCTCTAGTGTAACCTTGTTTACTTTCTGTTTCTGACCAAGTGCCTTATAACAAAGTTGTAGATCTTGATGAAGGGAACAACCTTGCTTTACAACACTTTCTCAGAAAAAGCTGTTAAATTATGATTTCTTGCATTAGAAAAATGGTTTAGCACTAGAATTCTTTTAAACAACAGAATTTGGACTTGAGCCTTAAAGATGATTTGTTCCTTACAAAATTCTAAGGCAACTTTGCTTTTAGGACCTTCTCCTGTTTTGGCTTAGTTTAGGAGTTATAGAGCGTCAAAGTTTTTAACCAAACTTCATTAGTTTAACCCCAGTGGACCCCGCCTGTCAGTCTCTCCTTCTTCTCCTTCGCGGACGCCGCTCCCTCCGCGCCGGCAGAATCCGCCCGCAGGCGCGAGACCGCTTCGCCGGCCGGCCAAACCACCGACTTCGCCGCCCGTGGTTTGCGCCCGAACTCGCCACGTCGCTCCATGCACCGCGTCCTCGCTCGCCGCGTGTCGCGCGACGCCTGACGCTGCCGCGTCCGGTCGGGAGTTCCCCCGACGGGAACCGGCCAGGTGCAATGCACCTAGCACTTCGTTCCTTTTGCCTTCGCTCCGCCCCGTGCTTGCAACTAGAGGAGAATTCCATTGCTCGCTCTCTCCCTCGCTCCACTCCACTCCATCTTCACCAGAGCTCCACGCCGCCGCCGCCCGCCGAACCTCGGCGAGCGATTACTCGCTCCACCGCTCACCGTCGTTCGATTCCTCCCGCCAGTTCCTCCGCCTTGACCTCCTCTTTCTCCGGTAAGGGTTGGTTTCCCCTCTCTCCCTCTCTAGCCGCCGGAACAGCGGATGCCATCCGCAAGCTCCCGCCATGGCCGCCACCGTGACCTTCATGTGGACCGGTCATCTCCGGCCAAGCTATCCCAAGCCGAGCCATGTTCTAGTCTGCTCTACCTCCGTAGTAGCTTAGAGTTAGTTGGAGCCCTCTCTTTCACCGTGTTTCAGCCGGAACCGAGCCGTGTCATCGCCGTGTCCGCCATGGACCGCCGCCGTGCATAGCTCCGAGCAATGCCAGGGATGCCGAAGCCCGAGAGTTGCTCCAATAGGTCGCTTAGGTCTTGCTTGGGCTAGTGCTAACCTCGCCGAGTCGCAAGCCGTTGGGAAGAGTTCCGCCGCCGAGTCGCAGAGCCGCCGCTCCGCCATGGCCGCCGTCGAGCTTGCTCCGGTATCCCTCTGGCTTAGCAAGTCGGTTAGTCGTGTTCGCCTCGCAAACCTGCACCCAGGGATGGTCTCAGTGTCACCGGAAGCGTCGCCGTCGACGAGCTAGGGCCGGTCAACGACTACGGCGCAAAACTCCACCGTTGACCGCCGAGCCTGGCCTCGCGCGGTAACGTGCCGAGCTTGGCCTCGGAAGCTTGGTCGCCCTGACCAGCGGGCCCCGACTGGCAGTAAGAAAGAGAGAAACGGAAGAGCTTGGGTGCCGTAGGCCTCGGCAAGCCGGATGCGCCGAGCCTTCGCCTCGAGCCTCGACCGAGTCGGTTGAGTTAGTCTCGGTTGAGTCAGTAAGTCTCGGTTGAGTCAGTAAGTCTCGGTTGAGTCAGTCAGTCTCGGTTGAGTCAGTAGCCTCGGCTGAATAGGTTAGCCTCGGCTGTCAGTGTGCCTTGACCGAATCGGTAAAATGTGTCTGAGCCTCGGCCGAATCGGTCGAGTGCGTCTAACCTCGGCTGAGTTGAGCCGGGTGTGCCGAAGCCTTCGCCTCGAGCCTCGGCTGAGTTGAGCCGGGTGTGCCGAAGCCTTCGCCTCGAGCCTCGGCCGAGTCGCGCCGGGTGTGCCGAGCGTCTGTCTTGTGCCTCGGCCGAATCAAGAAGGGAGTCCGTACGTTAGGATTGAGTTTTCTTTTAAAATGTGTTTTGCAGAATTCATGTAAGGCTTCAAAATTCATACAAGGCTCATTTTAAGTCCAACTCCTGTGAAACAAATTTTGTTAGGTCAAGCATGTTTAGATCTATCAGTGAAAAACTGTTGAATGCATTCTTGGTGATATTTTTATAGGGTAGATTTATTTACATTAGGAAAGTGCTGATAACTTGGAAAATGCATAACTAATTATATATCAGTCAGAAAAATGTGATTCCAGTTTTGTTAGGTTTGTATGAAGGTGTAGTTTCAGAGAAAAATATAATATGAGGTTGTTCTGTGAATTAATTTGACAGTAGCTTTTAAAATGATTAAATGTCGTTTCCTTGTTTATTTCGTAGTAATTAAAATATGAGGAATATGAACCTGAGAATTTAAGCACATTGCTCTTGTACTAGGAAGCTCAGTAGAAAAATAAGAAATCTGTTGTTTGACACTTTGTGCGAGGGTGTGTAGTTCAAAGCACCTTTCCATGATAGAATTTATCTTTTTCATAGAGAATGAAGTTTAAGTCCAAATGAGATGAAATTTGGACAGGGAGCTAGATTAGGTGTTGTTAACTCCCAGTAATTTCTGTAGATTTTTCTGAAGCTACCTAGGTTAGGTTGCTGTTTAAAGCATGTGTAAATAGATTTATTTCAGCAAGTATTTAGAGGGTAATAAACTCATTAAGTAAACTTTGAGGTGGTGACAACATAGCTTAATCAATTGTCTATGTTAGGTTAAATAGTGGGATGATGTTGACTACCTTGTTGAAGAGAATGCAGTAGATGACATGTGCTTATCTCCTGATTGCTGTCGATCATGTGCATCACATATGCATTCTATGTGCATTCATCCTATTCATGCGCACTATGCATCATACAGGATCAGCGGAGGAGATCCAGACCCAGTCGATACTGGAAGAGCCCAGTCCGGAGGAGAACTTGACAGAAGAAGCCGGAGGGACCGACGCCGACGAGTTGCCCGAGTGCCGCGATCACCGTCCGTCGGACTTTGAGAAAGGCAAGCCCCGGAGCATTCTAACTCCTACGGTTTGCAAATGTTTTCTAGTTAACCTGATGATGAATGATGCATTAGGTTATAGGAGTTGATTGCTACCGTTGATGCACTATTACTTATCCTTGTCCACCTGCAATATATCTTGATATCCCTGTTTAGGTCTAGGCTCGTTATATGCTTAGCCCTGCTTAGATCGGTAAAAGTCGGGTGATTCCCTGTCTCCCGCAATAGGTGGATACTGATCATGTTTAGCCTGTGCTATCATGAGATAACCATGTGATAATTAATCTGAGACGAGGCGGGATGTAAGAGCAGCAGGACATGGGTTCTGTGTGCTAGTAGTGCGTGTCGTCCTGTCGTCGATGACCCGTCGGAATGCCTTCATGTCAAATGAAGCGCATCGACAGTAACGGGTACTCCCGTGAATAGTAAGTTTTCGAGAAGCCGAGTAGGTATTGAGAGTGATGGATGTTGACCTACACACCCAGGGCCTCAGGTACCGTGGGCCCTGATCGACCGGCATGGTCGAGGGCAGGCAGGGCTGATCGACCTGGCATGACCGTGGGCAGTTATAGATTGAGCGACCTGGCACTGAGATAACCCCCGGTGTAGAAGGGCCCATGGCCGTCCCGCGCTTTGTGTTCTCGAATCTCCTGACTGGCAGCTTACGAGCTTACGCTGCCGTAGCTGCGACGTCGGCGAGTGTGAGACATTTTATCCCCAGCTGGTAGGAATATGATTATAATCGCCATCGCTCCTGGACAGTGAGCAGTTGACTTTAGATCATCTCCGTAGAACTTATGGAACTAAAATGGTTATGGAATCTGAAAGGCTATTGATGAAATAGTCACTCTTGATTGATTAATTAGCAAGTGCTTGTTTAGTACAGGTGCAAATCTAGTAAGGTAGAGTTAATGACTAAAAGCATTGCCAACATTGAAACTGAGTTTTATTACTAAAGCTTTCATGCAAAAGAGTATGTACAGCCAACCCCACCCATATAGCCTACATAATCCTTGGAGTCTCATTATTTTTGGTTTATGACGGGTAAGTCTAGCTGAGTACCTTCTCGTACTCAGGGTTTTATTCCCTTGTTGTTGCAGATGGCCAGTGCTTTTATGGTTACTGCGAGAACTGCTTGTACCCGGTAACGGGTGATGACTAGACCAAGGGCATGGTCAACACTTATCTCATCTGTTGCTTTTGTGGACCCAGTCAACTGATGGCACCGTATTTATGAACAATCCAAACTTATGTTTTAAAGACTATGTTGCTTCCGCTACTACTATCAAACTATGGTTTGTAATATTATTTCGTACTCCGATGTAATTTAAACTGTGTGCAACTGTGTGTAACCCGTGAGCATGTTCGTGGAACAAGTACGATCTTGGCTGGATGTCGTTGAATGATTTGAAATCCTTCGAGATTTCCGGACTACCGGGTTTGTACGAGCTTAAGTACTCGATGATTTCTGCGAGAGCGGAGGTTTTCAGTGCTTAATCTGGTGCAAATTGGTCGGTTCTGTTACAGCTGGCATCGGAGCAAGTTCTGCGTTACTGTTCATGGGTGTATTTAAAAACAATATTTTATAAAGGATAAAGCTATATTTGCCAACTTATAGTTATATTAGGATTTGGAAAATCTTAAGGATTAAAGCTAAGGTGTGCCAGTGACCAAGTCCTTATGCCCAATAGGAATTTAGGTGGCTATTTAAGTACTAACTTGGGGGTTGTGCATCATATTTAAATTCTGTTATTTCTGTCGTCCATACGGCAAGGTGAAATTGTATGGGTGCTATTCCTCGGAATAGTAATGTATGGATCAATTGCCTCTACGCCAAGGTAATAAGTGAGTTGTGAGAGCATGATTGGACAACCGCCAATCTAGGGGAGTGCGTGAATGATGCTGACATGTATACCTGTTGCACACAAGTATATGTGAAAGTATTAATTGTGGGAGTAATACTTCTCTGATGGGTGCATATACTGCTTACGTGTATACTGGGTGTGCACCTAAGCCAGTATTAGATTTAATTTTCAGCAATGCATGATATTCATATTGTGGGCAGGGCTGAAATGAACTTTCTGCAGGTACGCTAACTTGCGAACGTGTAGTACGCTAGTTAACGCTATGAGTGAACGTTGTATGCCACCGTCTAGCCGTTAGATTGTTAGGCAGTGAGGACGTATGTTACGCTCATGCATCATGATCATATAATCTTGCATTAATTTACTTCCTTCCTTATGTTATCCGTCCCGATCTTAAATAAAAGTTGTTCTCAACTAATTAAAAACTATGTGGATACACTTCTTTCAGATGGCCCGCACTAAGCGTACCGCCCGCAAGTCGACTGGAGGCAGGAGGCCCAATTACATGCTGGGTCCTTGGACCGAGGAGGGATCCGAGGATTTTCTGGAGGAGTTCGGCATGCCTACTCTTTTGTGGAGGGTGCTGCACTTAGTCGGATACCAGGAGGGCCAGGAGCCGCAGTATGAGTGGCATCGAGTTCAGTTTTCAGAGGATCGCTACATGTACACAGTTGAGGTGGACGTGCCCAGCCGTGATCCGCAGGATCATGTGTGGTGCCGCAGAGTGTTTGCTCTTCAGGGCAGGACTCCTTGGGATGGAGCCACACCAAGTGCGTACACTGTTCTTCGGGATATCATGGAGGGGATCATCCAGAGGTAGTTGCCCAGGCCACAGCCGGTGTCTTCCCTACAGCAGATCCGTACCAGTCCGTGTGGCGTCAGCCGGGTGTACGGTGTTGGAGGCTAGTTCTTCAGAGCGGAGCACTGCGCAGGGCCAGCTGGGAGTGCGATGGCTGCACTCATGGCTACCTACGGGGTGTCTGTCACGTAGCTACGACCACCTGGACAACATCCTCAGTGAGGAGATAGCTGCACATCACCAGGGTCAGGAGGCGCATGCTACAGAGGCCGACCTTCTTACCACTCAGCTAGCTCACTTGACCGTTGAGAGAGACCAGGCTCGTCAGAGGGAGCAGGAGATGGCCACAGCAGCTTAGTGCAGGGCCAGTATGACGACCTTCTTATCCACCATCATGGCCGAGACTGAGGAGTCGCTATGTAATGTTTGTCTCGAGGGTATGCGCGCGACTGAGCAGAACAGGCTTCTCAGGCTACAGGTGGGAGATTTGGAGCTGCAACTTCATCATCTCCAGGACTACAATGATCGCCTACATGAGGAGATTCATCGCCGTGAGAATGAGAGGAACCCTATCTTTCCTCAGAGGAGGATTCCTCATGCTTCGTCCAGTGGTTCTTCGAACATCTCGAGTGATGATGATGACAACGACGATAATGACGATGGTGCCAATAGGGAGTAGACTAGTTAGTGTTAGCGCGTAGTGGTCTTATCTCATATCGTAGCGCTTGATCTTTTGGGTAACATGTGGATGTAAGAATGTGTGTTGGACCTATGTGCGTATGGCGCAAAACCTTTAAAAGTCCCATATGTATGGGCACCTACGGATGTTATGTTGACTTTTGTATGTTATGTGATGAGCACTTTTTATCATGTGATGATGCGTTGTGGATCAAAATTTATTATGCCTCTGTAATTGTTTGGCGAATTCGTTTTCCGAATAATTTCTGTTGGCATGGTTTATTGTTCTCCGCAATTTGGCAACGTCGTTTAATGATTATTGCTATCGCTACATGCAGATGACGATGACTCGCAGTGAGCGGGTGGTAGTGGTGGTAATGATGGTAGCAGGGAGAACCGCAATCCACCACCTCCTTCACCACCCACGGCCGAGCAACTCTTCGCTCAGTTCTTGGGAAGCCAAAGCAACATCGAGGCGCTTCTGCGAGAGAATTTAGCGCATAACAATCAACGCCCTGAGCCGAATCAGTACAGCTCGTTCAAGGATTTTCTGGACACAAGGCCGCCAATTTTCAAGGAAGCCACGGAACCTCTAGAAGCAGAAGAATGGCTGCATACAATCGAGCAGAAGTTTCGACTGCTCAGGCTTACAGAAGAATTAAAGGCAGAGTATGCTGCACATCAGCTACTGGGGCCAGCCGGAATTTGGTGGGGACATCACCGTACCACTTATCCAGCTCGTACACCTGTCACTTGGAGAATGTTCGCGGAAGCTGTTCGCGGGCACTATATTCCGCCAGGCTTGACTCAGATGAAGATGGCTGAATTCATGAGCTTAACCAAGGAACTCGATCAGTGACTGAGTATCATCACTTGTTCAACTCTTTATCTCGCTATGCACCAGATTTTGTTGATACCGATGCTAAGAAGATAGCTAGCTTTAAGAGAGGACTGAATACTAAGATGGGAAAATCAGTGGGTACTTCATCCCGCACAGTTTTTAATGACTTCATCAGTGACTGCCTGATCCAGGAGAATCACAACAACAAGCATGCTGCAAGCAAGGCTAGGAAGAGGACCCTGGAACCTGGATCATCTCAGTTTAGAGGACCACCAGCCCAGCGTTCTCAATACCGACCACCAGCACCTGGGGCTCGTTTCAGGCCGCCTCAGAAGAAAGGACAGCAGCAAGCTCAGCGTGGTCAACGACCATACAAGGTGGCAGCAAGTCAGGCTCGAGCAGGACAAGGCAGCTCAATTGGGACCAAGCCCATAGTTCGGGGACCGTGCTTCAATTGTAACCAAGAGGGGCACTTTGCAAGGTATTGCCCACAACCCAAGAAGCAACAGGCTAATTACCCCGCGCGTCTGCATAACATGACTGCTGAAGAAGCTCGTGCAGGAGAACCCGTGACTGCCGGTATGTGTCTCGTGAACCATCATCCTGCAGTTGTTTTATTTGATACTGGATCATCGCATTCTTTCATGAGCAAGGCATTTGCACTAAAGCATAATCAAGAAATCTCTGAAATGGATTATGGGTTTCGCGTGAGCTCCGTAGGGAGTAGCGTGTTATCTAGACAGATGGTGTGTAATGTGACCATCGATATTGGAGGGCATAAATTTGGAGCCAACTTAGTGGTTTTGCCGGGACTAAGTATGGATGTAGTCTTAGGCATGAGTTGGATGACCATGTGGAGTGCGGTGTTAGACACTGCAAACAGGACTCTTACCTTATCTGATAGTCGGACAGGTAACAAGCTTCGCGTATCTCTTCCTCGAGGTGCCGATCTTGTTGACTTATCTTGTACTTTTGCTATAGAAGACCTCTCCAAAATTCCAGTTGTTAGGGATTTTCCGGACGTTTTTCCAGATGAGTTACCAGGGTTACCACCGAAGAGAGCAGTGGAGTTTGTGATAGAGTTGTTACCAGGAACCGCACCAATCTCTAGGAGACCGTATCGAAAGCCGCCCAATGAGCTGGCAGAACTCAAGACCCAGATCAAGGAACTCTTGGACAAGGGATTCATTCAACCCAGTGTATCAGAATGGGGTTGCCCAGCTTTGTTTGTCAAAAAGAAGGATAAGTCCTTGCGCATGTGTGTGGATTATCGTCCACTCAATGCCGTGACTGTTAAGAATAAGTATCCATTACCTAGGATAGACATCCTTTTTGATCAGTTATCAAGGGCCAAGGTGTTTTCTAAGATTGATCTAAGGTCAGGGTATCATCAGATTCGAATCAGACCACAGGATATTCCAAAGACCGCTTTCTCAACCAGATACGGGTTATACGAGTATCTTGTTATGTCCTTTGGATTAACCAATGCTCCAGCATATTTTATGAGTTTGATGAACTCCGTGTTCATGCCAGAATTAGACAAGTTTGTGGTAGTGTTCATTGACGATATTCTGGTTTACTCGGAAAATGCAGAAGATCATGCAGAACATTTGAGGGTTGTCTTATCTAGACTCAGGGAACACAAGCTCTATGCTAAATTCAGCAAGTGCGAGTTTTGGATGAAGAAAGTACAATTTCTTGGTCATATTCTGTCAGAAGAAGGAATCTCAGTAGACCCTAGTAAAGTACAAGAAGTCATGGACTGGAAAGCTCCTACTTCAGTTGGTGAAATCGGAGTTTTCTCGGTTAGCGCGATATTATCGTCGATTTATTCCCGATTTCTCCAAAATTGCAAAGCCAATGACAAGTTTGTTGCAAAAGAATCAGAAATTTGAATGGACGGAGAAGTGCGAAACTGCTTTTCGTACCTTGCGGAAGCTGTTGACCACTGCTCCTGTTTTAGCTCAACCGGATGTTGAGAAACCCTTTGATGTCTTTTGTGATGCGTCAAAGGTAGGCCTAGGTTGTGTTCTCATGCAAGAAGGCAGAGTGATTGCTTATGCTTCGCGGCAATTGCGAAAGCATGAAGTGAATTACCCGACCCATGATCTGGAATTAGCTGCCGTGGTACATGCTTTGAAGATTTGGAGACACTATCTGCTTGGGAATGTCTGCAATATGTACACCGACCACAAGAGTCTTAAATATATTTTCACGCAAGCAGAATTGAATATGAGGGAAAGAAGATGGCTGGAATTGATTAAGGATTATAATCTTCAAATTCACTATCATCCAGGCAAGGCGAATGTTGTGGCCGATGCTCTGAGCCGGAAATCACACTATAATGCTATGAAGCTTCTACCAGAGGATGAGTTCAGCTTAACACATGCTGCAGTGCTACATGATTTAAAGTTGCGCAATGTGTTAGTAGACCAAATTATAGAGGACCAGAAAACCGATAAGGGGATCTATCATATTAAGGAAGGCTCAAGGATGAAAAAGAGGCCGATAAGCATTTTCGAGTTGACGAAAATGGAGTTCTATGGTTTAACCAGCGATTAGTGGTGCCTAAGGATAGAGAACTCAGGAATCGGATCATGGATGAAGCACATTTGTCCAAATTATCTATTCATCCTGGAAGTACAAAATGTACCAAGATTTGCGTCCGAGATTTTGGTGGACCAAAATGAAGAAAGAAATTGCTGCTTGTGTGGCCAGATGCGATACGTGTTGTCGAGTAAAAGCTATTCATTTGAAACCAGCTGGAATGCTTCAGCCATTAGCTATACCTGAATGGAAGTGGGAAGAAGTGAGTATGGACTTTATCGTTGGTTTACCCACGACTCCGAAGGGTAATGATTCAATTTGGGTAATTGTGGATCGTCTCACAAAGACCGCACATTTCATTCCAGTCAAGACCAACTATAAGGCCCCAGATTATGCAGAGATCTACATAAGTCAGATTGTGCGACTGCACGGTGTACCAAGGGTTATAATCTCTGATCGCGGACCGCAGTTTACTGCACCATTTTGGGAAAAGTTGCAGAAGGAGTTAGGCACGGATTTAGTCCGAAGCTCAGCCTATCATCCGCAAACATCAGGGCAGACAGAGAGAGTGAATCAAGTTTTAGAAGATATGTTAAGAGCCTGTGTTTATCAGCAAAAGGTTCTTGGGAGAAATGGTTACCATTGGCAGAGTTTGCTTATAACAACAGTTATCAAGAAAGTATACAGATGGCTCCTTTTGAAGCTCTGTATGGTAGAAGATGCAGGACACCGATAAACTGGGTAGAACCAGGGGAACGTCGGTACTATGGTATTGACTTTGTGAAAGAAGCAGAAGAACAAGTTAGAACGATTCAGCAACATATCGCGTCTGCACAATCTCGCCAGAAAAGCTATGCTGACAAACGAAGGAAACCGCTTGAGTTCAATGTTGGTGACTATGTCTATTTGAAGGTTTCACCAATGAAGGGTGTAAAACGTTTTGGAGTCAAAAGGAAGTTAGCACCAAGGTTCGTGGGACCTTATCGAATTGTGCAAAAGAAGGGAGAAGTGGCTTATCAACTGCAATTACCAGAGCATTTGAAGGCTATTTTTCCAGTGTTCCATGTCTCTCAACTGAAGAAATGTCTTCGAGTACCAGAAGAAGAGGTACAACCAGCTCGTATCAAATTGCAATCTGATCTCACTTACTCAATTACACCATGTCGAGTGCTCGATGAAAAAGAAAGAGCGACCCGCGGAAGAATCGTGAAGCAATATAAGGTATCTTGGAGTGAGCAAGATGACGGGATGCTACCTGGGAGACGGATGACTATCTAAAGGAAGTATACCCACACTTTTATAAGAAATGGTTCGTAACCCAAATCTCGGGACGAGATTTCTTTTAAGGAGGGGAGGGCTGTAACACCCCGGTGTTAAGCAATCCCTAAATGCATAATTTGGCATGGCATGAGCATAGCATCTCATCATTTCATGTGCATAGGTTTGTTGAAGTGCTTAAGTCCTTGTTTGGTCTCTAGTGTAACCTTGTTTGCTTTCTGTTTCTGACCAAGTGCCTTATAACAAAGTTGTAGATCTTGATGAAGGGAACAACCTTGCTTTACAGCACTTTCTCAGAAAAAGCTGTTAAATTATGATTTCTTGCATTAGAAAAATAGTTTAGCACTAGAATTCTTTTAAACAACAGAATTTGGACTTGAGCCTTAAAGATGATTTGTTCCTTACAAAATTCTAAGCAACTTTGCTTTTAGGACCTTCTCCTGTTTTGGCTTAGTTTAGGAGTTATAGAGCGTCAAAGTTTTTAACCAAACTTCATTAGTTTAACCCCAGTGGACCCCGCCTGTCAGTCTCTCCTTCTTCTCCTTCGCGGATGCCGCTCCCTCCGCGCCGGCAGAATCCGCCCGCAGCCGCGAGACCGCTTCGCCGGCTGGCCAAACCACCGACTTCGCCGCCCGTGGTTTGCGCCGAACTCGCCACGTCGCTCCATGCACCGCGTCCTCGCTCGCCGCGTGTCGCGCGACGCCTGACGCCGCCGCGTCCGGTCGGGAGTTCCCCAACGGGAACCGGCCAGGTGCAATGCACCTAGCACTTCGTTCCTTTTGCCTTCGCTCCGCCCCGTGCTTGCAACCAGAGGAGCATTCCATTGCTCGCTCTCTCCCTCGCTCCACTCCACTCCATCTTCACCAGAGCTCCGCGCCGCCGCCGCCGCCGAACCTCGGCGAGCGATTACTCGCTCCACCGCTCACCGCCGTTCGATTCCTCCCGCCAGTTCCTCCGCCTTGACCTCCTCTTTCTCGGTAAGGGTTGGTTTCCCCTCTCTCCCTCTCTAGCCGCCGGAACAGCGGATGCCATCCGCAAGCTCCCGCCATGGCCGCCACCGTGACCTTCATGTGGACCGGTCATCTCCGGCCAAGCTATCCCAAGCGGAGCCATGTTCTAGTCTGCTCTACCTCCGTAGTAGCTTAGAGTTAGTTGGAGCCCTCTCTTTCGCCGTGTTTCAGCCGGAACCGAGCCGTGTCGTCGCCGTGTCCGCCATGGACCGCCGCCGTGCATAGCTCCGAGCAATGCCGGGGATGCTGAAGCCCGAGAGTTGCTCCAATAGGTCGCTTAGGTCTTGCTTGGGCTAGTGCTAACCTCGCCGAGTCGCAAGCCGCCGGGAAGAGTTCCGCCGCCGAGTCGCAGAGCCGCCGCTCCGCCATGGCCGCCGTCGAGCTTGCTCCGGTATCCCTCTGGCTTAGCAAGTCGGTTAGTCGTGTTCGCCTCGCAAACCCGCACCCAGGGATGGTCTCAGTGTCACCGGAAGCGTCGCCGTCGACGAGCTAGGGCCGGTCAACGACTACGGCGCAAAACTCTGCCGTTGACCGCCGAGCCTGGCCTCGCGCGGTAACGTGCCGAGCTTGGCCTCGGAAGCTTGGTCGCCCTGACCAGCGGGCCCCGACTGGCAGTAAGAAAGAGGGAAAGGGAAGAGCTTGGGTGCCGTAGGCCTCGGCAAGCCGGATGCGCCGAGCCTTCGCCTCGAGCCTCGACCGAGTCGGTTGAGTTAGTCTCGGTTGAGTCAGTAAGTCTCGGTTGAGTCAGTAAGTCTCAGTTGAGTCAGTAAGTCTCGGTTGAGTCAATAGCCTCGGCTGAATAGGTTAGCCTCGGCTGTCAGTGTGCCTCGGCCGAATCGGTAAAATGTGTCTGAGCCTCGGCCGAATCGGTCGAGTGCGTCTAACCTCGGCTGAGTTGAGCGGGTGTGCCGAAGCCTTCGCCTCGAGCTCGGCTGAGTTGAGCCGGGTGTGCCGAAGCTTCGCCTCGAGCCTCGGCCGAGTCGCGCCGGGTGTGCCGAGTGTCTGTCTTGTGCCTCGGCCGAATCAAGAAGGGAGTCCGTACGTTAGGATTGAGTTTTCTTTTAAAATGTGTTTTGCAGAATTCATGTAAGGCTTCAAAAATTCATACAAGGCTCATTTTAAGTCCAACTCCTGTGAAACAAATTTTGTTAGGTCAAGCATGTTTAGATCTATCAGTGAAAACTGTTGAATGCATTCTTGGTGATATTTTTATGGGTAGATTTATTTACATTAGGAAAGTGCTGATAACTTGGAAAATGCATAACTAATTATATATCAGTCAGAAAAATGTGATTCCAGTTTGTTAGGTTTGTATGAAGGTGTAGTTTCAGAGAAAAATATAATATGAGGTTGTTTTGTGAATTAATTTGACAGTAGCTTTTAAATGGTTAAATGTCGTTTCCTTGTTTATTTCGTAGTAATTAAAATATGAGGAATATGAACTTGAGAATTTAAGCACATTGCTCTTGTACTAGGAAGCTCAGTAAAAAATAAGAAATCTGTTGTTTGACACTTTGTGCGAGGGTGTGTAGTTGAAAGCACCTTTCCATGATAGAATTTGTCTTTTTCATAGAGAATGGAGTTTAAGTCCAAATGAGATGAAATTTGGACAGGGAGCTAGATTAGGTGTTGTTAACTCCCAGTAATTTCTGTAGATTTTTCTGAAGCTGCCTAGGTTAGGTTGCTGTTTAAAGCATGTGTAAATAGATTTATTTCAGCAAGTATTTAGAGGGTAATAAACTCATTAAGTAAACTTTGAGGTGGTGACAACATAGCTTAATCAATTGTCTATGTTAGGTTAAATAGTGGGATGATGTTGACTACCTTGTTGAAGAGAATGCAGTAGATGACATGTGCTTATCTCCTGATTGCTGTCGATCATGTGCATCACATATGCATTCTATGTGCATTCATCCTATTCATGCGCACTATGCATCATACAGGATCAGCGGAGGAGATCCAGACCCAGTCGATACTGGAAGAGCCCAGTCCGGAGGAGGACTTGACAGAAGAAGCCGGAGGGACCGACGCCGACGAGTTGCCCGAGTGCCGCGATCACCGTCCGTCGGACTTTGAGAAAGGCAAGCCCCAGAGCATTCTAACTCCTACGGTTTGCAAATGTTTTCTAGTTAACCTGATGATGAATGATGCATTAGGTTATAGGAGTTGATTGCTACCGTTGATGCACTATTACTTATCCTTGTCCACCTGCAATATATCTTGATATCCCTGTTTAGGTCTAGGCTCGTTATATGCTTAGCCCTGCTTAGATCGGTAAAAGTCGCGTGATTCCTGTCTCGCGCAATAGGTGGATACTGATCATGTTTAGCCTGTGCTATCATGAGATAACCATGTGATAATTAATCTGAGACGGAGGCGGGATGTAAGAGCAGCAGGACATGGGTTCTGTGTGCTAGTAGGCTCCCGTCTGTGTCGCATAGGACCCGTTCGGGAATGTCCCTTCAGTCAAATTGAACGCGTCGATCACTTAACGGAGTTGGTCTGAGTACCTCCCGTGAAGCCGAGTAAGGTTATTCGAGCCGGAGATGGAGATGTTGACGCCTAACACCCAGGGCCTCAGTTGTACCGTGGACAACTATTCTGATCGACCTGGCATGGTTCGAGGGCAGGCAGGGCCTGATCGACCTGGCATGACCGTGGGCAGTTATAGATTGAGCGACCTGGCACTGAGATAACCCCCGGTGTAGAAGGGCCCATGGCCGTCCCGCGCTTTGTGTTCTCGAATCTCCTGACTGGCAGCTTACGACTGCCGTAGCCGGACGTGCCGGGCGAGTGTGAGACATTTTATCCCCAGCTGGGTAGGAATCGATTATAATCGCCATCGCTCCTGGACAGTGAGCAGTTGACTTTAGATCATCTCCCGTAGAACTTATGGAACTAAAATGGTTATGGAATCTGAAAGGCTATTGATGAAATAGTCACTCTTGATTGATTAATTAGCAAGTGCTTGTTTAGTACAGGTGCAAATCTAGTAAGGTAGAGTTAATGACTAAAAGCAATTGCCAACATTTGAAACTAAGTTTTATTACTAAAGCTTTCATGCAAAAGAGTATGTACAGCCAACCCCACCCATATAGCCTACATAATCCTTGGAGTCTCATTATTTTTGGTTTATGACGGGTAAGTCTAGCTGAGTACCTTCTCGTACTCAGGGTTTATTCCTTGTTGTTGCAGATGGCCAGTGCTTTTATGGTTACTGCGAGAACTGCTTGTACCCGGTAACGGGTGATGACTAGACCAAGGGCATGGTCAACACTTATCTCATCTGTTGCTTTTGTGGACCCAGTCAACTGATGGCACCGTATTTATGAACAATCCAAACTTATGTTTTAAAGACTATGTTGCTTCCGCTACTACTATCAAACTATGTTTTGTAATATTATTTCGTACTCCGATGTAATTTGAACTGTGTGCAACTGTGTTGTAACCCGTGAGCATGTTCGTGGAACAAGTACGATCTTGGCTGGATGTCGTTGAATGATTTGAAATCCTTCGAGATTTCCGGACTACCGGGTTTGTACGAGCTTAAGTACTCGATGATTTCTGCCAGAGCGGAGGTTTTCAGTGCTTAATCTGGTGCAAATTGGTCGGTTCTGTTATAGTAAGCCTCCTAAAATTCAAAGTTCTGAGATCGAAATGGCTTGGTTGGGCCTAAAGAGGCTTTTTCTCGGGGTTTTGGATGGACTAGGTGCATGAAATGGACAAGGGATGAACTGGGTCCATCCATTAATTGTCATGGGCTTGAGCTACTTCAAAGTTAATTATATCAATTTTGTTTAGCTCATTTTTATCAAAGTCATAAAATATTTTAATCTTTGTCCACTGACTTTGAAGATTTGCCCATCGTCACTTTCTATGTGACGGCTCCATGGGAAGAGGTTGCAACAACCTTGAAAGGTCCTTCCCATTTGCTTCGGAGTTTACCATGTCCAAAAAGTCGAACACGGGAGTTAAAGAGTAAAACTTTATCTCCTACTTCAAACTCTTTCTTTTTGATCTGTTTATCATGCCATCTCTTAGTCTTTCTCTTTATAGAGCTTGGCACTATGATAGGCTTTCTCTCGCCATTCTTCTAGTTCGGAAATTTGCATCTTCCTATTTTGGCCAGCTTGGTCAAGGTTCATGTTCCATTTCTCAATGGCCCAATGAGCTTTGAACTCAAGCTCAACAGGAAGATGACAAGTTTTCCATAAACTAGTTGGTATGGGGACATTCCAATCGGGGTCTTATAGGCGGTCCGATCGGCCCACAGAGCTTCGGGTAACTTCTGTTTCCATCCCTTTCCCATTTCTTCTACCGTCTTTTGCAAGATATTCTTTATTTGTTTATTGGATGTTTCAGCCTGTCCACTGTTTGGGGGTGGTATGCAGTGGCTACATTATGTTGGATTCCTTGACTAGCTAAGAAATGTCGGAAGCTCTTATCTATGAAATGAGGGCCTCCATCACTAATGACTAGTCTAGGAACTCCAAAACGAGGAAAGATGTTTTCTTTGAACATTTTCTTAGAATGTTTAGCATCTGCCCCTCGACAGGGTATGGCTTCTACCCATTTCGAGACATAATCCAACGCCACAAGAATGTACTCGGCGTCATAGGATTTAGGAAAGGGGCCCATGAAATCTATACCCCAAACATCGAACAACTCAACTTGGAGATTGTTCACGAGTGGCATAGCATCTCGGGCATTAATGTTACCATGCTTTTGGCAATGAGGACAACGTCTCACATAATTCTTTGTGTCCTCGTACATGGATGGCCAATAAAAACCACTTTGCCATATTTTAGCATGTGTCCGAAAAGCTCCATAGTGTCCTCCATATTCGGCGGAGTGACATCTATCTATGATTTTTGTTGCTTCTTCTATGGGGACACATTTTCTCAAGAGTCCATCTGCACAGACCTTATAGACATATGGTTCATCCCACAGGTGCGTTCTGCTTTGATATAGCAGTTTTTTTATTCTCCCCTGGTGAAACATAGCCGGTGACTATAAAATTCACGATGTTTGCATACCAAGGGTTGGTATACGTGACTTTTAGAAGGGTATCATCGCGAAGGAAGTCATTTATTGGGAGATTGTCCGAATTATTGACTTGTAGTCTAGACAAGTGATCAGCTACTGAATTCTCTACTCCTTTCTTGTCTCTTATTTCCAAGTCAAATTCTTGAAGGAGTAGGATCCAGCGGATCAACCTTGGCTTAGCATCTTTCTTAGTGAAGAGATATTTAGAGCAGAGTGATAGGCATAAACAATCACCTTAGCTCCCACTAAGTAAGATCTAAACTTGTCTATGGCAAAGACTACGGCCAAAAGTTCCTTTTCTGTGGTTGCATAGTTTAGAGCCTTTTTCAAAATATTGAAAGCTTGTAGACAATCCTCGTCAAATTTGAACAGGACGTCTTTTGCTAACAGGCTCGTTAAGGGTCTAGCGACCTGTGAGAAATCCTTAATAAACCTTCTATAAAAGCCGGCATGGCCCAAGAAGCTTCGGATTTCTCTCACATTAGTGGGTGGTGGCAATTGTTCAATTATATTGATTTTGGCTTTATCCACTTCTATCCCACGTTCTGAAATTCGATGGCCTAGGACAATTCCTTCCCGCACCATGAAGTGACACTTTTCCCAGTTAAGAACTAGGTCCTTCTGTTCACAGCGTTGGAGAACTTTGTCTAAATTGGCTAGGCAATCGTCAAAGGTTTTCCATAGACCGAAAAGTCGTCCATGAATACCTCCATGATTTGTTCAATCATATCAGAAAAGATGGACATCATACACCGTTGGAAAGATGTCGGCGCATTGCAAAGTCCAAAGGACATGCGTCTATAGGCATAAGTTCCATACGGGCATGTGAAAGTGGTCTTACTTTGGTCATCTGGATGGATTGGGATTGGTGATAACCAGAATATCCATCCAGGAAGCAAAAGAAGGAATGGTTTGCCAATCTCTCTAGCATCTCATCTATAAAATGAAGTGGGAAATGATCTTTCTTTGTGGCTTTATTCAGCTTCCTATAGTCTATACACATCCTCCATCCTATGACAGTGCGTTGAGGGATTAACTCATTTTTCTCATTCTTAACGACTGTCATGCCTCCTTTTTTTGGAACTGCTTGCACCGGACTTACCCATTCACTATAAGGAACTGGATAAATAATTCCCGCGTGCAAGAGTTTCAGAACCTCCTTTTTCACGACTTCACGCATAGCGTTATTAAGTCATCTTTGTGGCTCTCTTGAAGAGGGTATCTCAGGATCGAGAGGGATACGATGGGTGCAGAGATTTGGACTAATTCCCTTCAAATCTTGAAGTGAATAGCCAAAGACAGATTGGTGTTTTTCTAAGACAAGGGTCACCTACGGACTTCCTCTTCAGATAGCTTACTGCTAATGATTACGGGAGTCTCGGGGTCTTTGTTTAGAAAGATGTATCTCAGGCCTTCAGGCAGAGGTTTGAGCTCTATGGAAGGTCGAGATGGCTTTTCCGATTCGTTTAAGCGAAACGGTTCATCGGTTTCGGCTTCTTCTTCGACAAAGAACTCAGAATCTTCTTCAAAATTAGGCTGAGCCAACTCATAAAGAGTAGAGGTTCTAGCTTGATCGAGAAGATCTGGTTCTGGTGGTTGTTCGGCAATAGAATTTAATGCACGAACGAAAGGTACTAAGTACTCTTTTCCACTGATTTGAGCATTAAAGTGCTCTTGACATGGTCCTTGCAAGGCAAGTATGGACCACAGTTGTCCTAAGAAGACGTCAAAAAGGACTACATCGAAAATGTAGAAATCTAAGACCATGTCCGCTCCATGTACTTGGATGGGGACCATCTTTAGGATTCCTTCACTTTCTAAGGTGTCACTATTTGGGTCTCTTAAACACCGTTTAGTTGGTTGTCGTTGAAGGTCGGGAAATGTTCTGGATACGTAATTACTAGCAAGAACATTAATTCCCGCGACAGGGTCGTAAAAGGCAAAGGCCCTTTCTCCCCTAATTCGACAATCTATTATGCTTGGTACTTTATCTATGCGAGGGATGTTTTTTGATACTTTGGCTTCCATTGTCCATTCATGACTCATGACAGCTGAAAGTTCCAAAAGACGCTCTCGGCTATAGATTCCATCAGAGGACTCAGGAAGTGGTTTGTCGGATGGGAGAGCTTGAATGGAGTAGTTCATAGCATTTCCGTAATCCTCAAACACATCATCCTCTATCTCGCCCAAAATTCGGAAGAATTTCTCTCCCAGATGTGGACGGAATAGGTTCCGCTAAGTCCAGCAAGCTAGACTCGGGCTCTTCTTGTTGTTCTACGGTCAAAACATGGGTTTCTACGACTTCTTCCTTTGGGATTTCATCGAAAACTCCAGTATAAGGAATATTCTTGAGAATTCTATCAAGAACCTCCTTTCCACCTTGTGGAGAAAGATGAAGAAACGCTCCACCTGATGAATGATCAAGGTGAAGAGTGCTCTCTTTCTCTAAACCGACATAAAAATGCTGAAGGAGCACTGGATCGGGTATGGCTAAATCGGGTCCTGAATTGATTAAACCAATAAAACGGTCTCAAGCCTCCCCTAATGTCTCCTTATCATTTTGTCTAAAGGTAAACACTTCTACTCGTAGTCGTACCACTCGGTGGATAGGGAAATACGTCAAGATAAACTTGGTCCGTAAAGTTCCCCAGTCTCCTCTGGCACTTCGCACAGTTCGAGCATGCCATGTTTTAGTTGCTCCCGTCAAGTGAACGGAACAGCTTCCACTTGACAGTGTCGGGTGAAATGCCCAAAATGTTCAAGCATGCACAGACTTGCTCAAACTCACATAGATGTGTGTAGGCATTTTCTGATCTCGTAAACATGCTCTCCTGAACTTTGTTAATAAAGTCACGGCGCAATTCGTAACTATCGGCATATATAGGTTGTGATGATAAATGTGGCTCTAATCGCGAACTCTTAGGAGCTGCGAATTATGAGATAGATTGGTTCTCCATGCGGAGAGGGTAAAGATGATCCTAACTCTAGTCTCAAAAATCAGCTACCGTTCCCCGGCAACGGCGCCAGAAAAGCTTGTTGACACCTCGGGTGGCACGCAGAAGAAACCGCAAGCGCACAGCTGTCAGTTGTAGCTTTTCACCTCAGAGTATTCTGGGGTATCGAATCCATGAGGAACGCGAAGTGATTTTGAGAAAACTAGGGGGGTAAGGATATCTAGGATAGATGAAGGGAATGGGCACTATCTACTGGGGTAGATCCTAGTTCTATTAGACTTCTAGTGATTTAAGTTCTTTACTAGTGTACTGTGGGCGTACTAGCCTTTACCACTGACTTAGGTTGAACGCTAGCACAACGAGCCCTACAGTTAAACTAGACCAACTACATGGTGGAATTCAAGGCGCACAGGGCTGTCACCACCTGCTTGCTACCACAGCTATCCGGGGGCCTAGCCGTATTCACTAGCAATATATAGCCTAAGCACCACACTTAATTTATATACTAGTACTACTTGCCCTGTACTATAACTAGAGCACTTGAAACTAATATCAAGCAATGAAACAAACACACAAGTACTGAAAAAAAATTGAAGATAAAATAGATACTAAGTTACCAAAGTTGAAGCGCAGAGCAGAGAGAAGCAGAGGTCTCCGACAACTCCGAAACTCTCTAGACTTCTACTCTTCTCCTCTCCAGCTCCTCTTCTAGTGATGCACTCACACTCTCTCTAATCTCTCTAGCATAGCAAGTGTGCTAATCTAACCAAATGGTGAGCAATGGTGTGAGGCTCTCCGAATGAGAACTCAAGGGGCCTATTTATAGTGCTAGGAAGCTAGGGGGGTACTTATAGAGTGAAGGGGAGGTCGGTTAGGGTTTAGGGGGTGACGCCCGCCACCAAACCCTGGCGCCCGCCACCTCTCTGCCGTCCATTGCAACCGCCATTCATCCAACGGTCTTCATTTGCTCTCCTAAGTCGGTGTGAGGGTCGGTTAAGGTTTAGACACGTGCCCAAAGCCCACTATCCAGGTGATATTCTTCTTAGTCCTTGGATCAAACCGTCTTAGTGTGCAATGGCCAGGATTTGAGCTTGAGGTGACTGCCACGAATCGATGATGTGGCTTGGGCCACTTTTGGCATGAGTGACCTGGCGGCCGCTAGTAATAGGTGGCGGCCGCCACCTTGCTCAGGCCCAAATGGGCCAGAGTGGCTTGGCCTTGCTCCTGGTACTCTTATTTGGCCCAAATTCCATCATTTCCTGCATTAAGAAAAGAATCTATGCACATGTGGAAATAGGTTAGTTATAAACCAAATCTTCTACCTTTTATGTTGTTTTGCCTTGGTTTTGGGTGAAATGTTGATGGTGAAATGATGCTTTAAGCACCATCAACAACTATGAGGAGACTTTTGCTCCTGTAGCTCGTTTGGAGGCAATTAGGATACTCTTGGCTTTTGCTGCATCCAAAGGGTTTAAACTTTTTTCAAATGGATGTCAAGAGTGCCTTCTTAAAGGCTACATAGAAGAGGAGGTATATGTGAGACAACCCCCGGTTTTGAAAATCCCAAGTTTCCAAACCAAGTTTTTAAACTTCACAAAGCTTTATATGTTTGAAACAAGCCCCTAGAGCCTGGTATGATAGGTTGAAAACCTTTTTGCTTGCTAAGGGTTTAAAATGGGATGTGTGGATAAAACGCTTTTTCTCCTCAAGCAAGGAAATGATACTCTCTTGGTCCAGATTTACGTGGATGATATCATTTTCGGTGGTTCCTCTCACGCTTTGGTTGCCAAGTTTGCAGACACTATGAGCAGGGAGTTTGAGATGAGCATGATGGGCGAGTTGACGTTTTTCCTTGGGTTGCAAATCAAGCAATCCCGAGAGGGGACGTTCGTGCACCAGGGCAAGTACACCAAGGACATCCTGGAGAAGTTCGACATGGGTGAGGCCAAGCCTCTTCCAACACCCATGCCGACCATGGCAGCCCTGGATGCGGATGTGGATGGAGAAGCCATGGACGAGAAGGAGTACCGGAGTATGATCGGATCGCTGCTGTACCTGACGGCGACACGCCCGAACATCCAGTTCGCGGTGTGTCTGTCCGCGCGATTTCAGTCGTCGCCGCGGACTTCTCACCGTCAAGCGGTCAAGCGCATTATTAGGTACTTATGCTTCACTCCAGAGTTTGGGATTTGGTATTCTGCTTCCTCCACCCTCTCCCTTTGCGGTTATTCTGATGCCGATTTTGCTGGTTGCCGTATTGATCGCAAGTCCACTTCTAGGACTTGTCAGTTTATTGGTTCTTATGTTGTATCGTGGTCTTCTCGCAAGCAATCTAGTGTCGCCCAGTTGAAGGACCGGATTAGCGACCAGAGGGGGGGTGAATGGGAGTCTCAAATTTAACTCGTGAATAGTATGGACCCTGTCCCAGAAAGTCACCCCAAAAACGAAGACTCAAAACGACCGAAGAGTCTGCGACCTACGAGTAGTAGGATGGACCCTAGGAGATGTCCTAGTGGTACAGCGGAACCCCCGGAGAAACTCCAAAATCAACTGCCAAAGCCACGTAGCAAAACTGCACAAACAGCATATTCGCGGACTGTCCAGGGTCAGAGTCCCGGACTGTCCGCCGTTGAGTCCCGGACTGTCCGCGACTGGGAGCCGGACTGTCCGCCGGCAAAAACGCAGAAACCAAACAGTGCTGCAAGTCTGCTGGACAGGTCCCGGACTGTCCGCGGGTTTGTACCGCGAACTGTCCTCCGTTCACTCGACGGTGAACAGTTAGGGGTCTGCACCTGACTGAACCTGCCAAATCCCAATCCCCGGACTATCTGCCACTAGGGGCGCGGACTGTCCGTGGATGAACAGAAAGCACAAGTCTCCTCGGGATAAAAAGGCAAATCGATCGGAACTTCACCAAATCAAAAGGGGCTTCGTTCAAACTTCTCCAAGATGATCCTCTATGTATTGGGGTGCTAATCCTAAGAAATCATCGCACCAAACCAATTCAATCAAGAGAGATTCGTGGATCACCGTAAAAAGGGAAGAACAAAGAACGAACGCGAAATCAACCCGATCTATGGATTCGTGAGGTTTGGAGAGAATTCCTTCGGTTGAAAGAAGGGCTCACGACCAAGAACAAATTGATTCAAGTGGAATCGAAAATCATCACACGGAGAGGAAGAACAAGGCAAATCTCCGGGAGATGAAAAACCAAAACGTGAAGAACACAGAACACAATTTGATTTCAGCCGAAATTCCTCCACACGAGGAGACAACGAGAATACGGTCTCGTTTCCTCAAAAGATCCAAATACACAGAGGTATGATTCCCGTCTCTGCGGATCGCTTGCAGCGAGGTATGATTAGAACCTAAGCAGGGAGGCTAGAGAGAGAGAGTGCTCAGGAACAAATGACTGCAAGGATAAGGAGAGAGGAGGGGTGCCTCTCTTATTTATAGCCTACAACAATAATCCCCTTTCTACCCCAAGATACAAGAGCGAAGCGGCCAACCCTAGGGGTATCCCGGTCCAACTCTGCTGATGGTTGATCTGACGGCCCCGCGCCCATCTCATCCTTAGCTTTGCCTCGACGCAAGCCTCAGGATTCCACCACGTGTCGCCCTGTCGACCGCCGCGCCTACCTCGCGGATAACTGCTCCGCCGCGCCAGCCTCTCCACGCCGCCACGTGTCGACCGTCCTTTTTGCCGACCTCCCCCCGGTTTTGAGGCCGAAACCGGGAAACCTGGGCTTCCCCCTGGTTTTAAGGCTGAAATCGGGAAACCTATCCTCAGACTGAGTTTTGTGGTGCAAACTCAGAAACCCGCGCGCCCAGGTTTTGAGGCCCAAACCTGGAAACCGTCCACGTCGAGTTTTGAGGCCCAAACTCAGAAATCGGCCACCCCGAGTTTTGAGGCCCAAACTCGGAAACCGTCGAGGGTAGCTTTTAGAGGCTCAGCTACCGATCCTGCGTCGTAGACGGGATGTGGTTCGCACAACCCGAGTCCCAGCACCAATGCCGGAGCATGTCCAGCCTCCACGCCGGGCACAGTGCATTCGCCTTCCTTCTCGGCCTCCTGCCAAGTGTCACGACGCCATCACCTTCCTCCCGACTTGGCCGATGCACCGCACATCCCCATGTGCTCTTGCTTGTCAACGCCACGTGCCAGCTACCACAGCTGGTCCTCAGGTCTCCTGGTCCGTCGGTCCAAGCTCCACGTCCGCCCTTCACCGCTCATGGTCCGTCGGCACGGCACGTCCCTACTTGACCTTCACCTTACCTTCGACCACTGCCCGAGCTCTGCACCTGCACATCAACACAGCCAAGAGACATGTTGCCCGTTGATCTATCACTCATCACTCAGGAAGGGAACCACAAGGGCACATATCAACCTTGTGTTCTCAATCTCCCCCTTGATGAGTGCATCGTCAACTCATAGTAACCGTAACCAGAATAGAAAGAAAACAGAATTAGATAGAAGGAGAAGAGCTCACTCGAGATATCCAAAAGCCAGAGAAAAGGCCGAAGAAGCACAAATCGAAATGAGCGAAGCTTGGTCCCCAAAGACATGGGCAACGGTTCGACACAACCAAGCAGGAAATCGGAGCAACAACTCATCAAGGAGCAAAACTCGATCAAAAATAGAGCAGAAGACTTGGTTCCCAAAGACATGGGCAACGGCTCGACGCAACCATGTCAGAAACAAAGCTAGTCCTCAAGAAGAGGCAGAAAGGGCTCAACACCACTAGCTGAAAACTCGAAGCTGCACGAATACTGCATAACAAGCAGGTACTGCTAGTCCCTCAAGATAGAGGCACAGAGGCTCAACACAACCAGCAGTAAGCACGATACCAATCAAAAACTATCAAAATATGATGAAAAGCAGCTAGTCCCTCAAGACAGAGGCACAGAGGCTTGACACAACTAGCTGAAACGATCGATATCAAATAAAAGCCGACTCAGAGCAACATAGGCAAGAAGACTCCCCCTCAACAAGAGAAGCATAAATTGCAAATTATCACCACAAAGACACTCTCCCCCTTGGGGCAATTTGCAATCAATAAGAGTGGAAGAAGAGCTCATAAGAGAAAACAGAGCTAGGTCATGCCTATCAGAGTCAAACACATGCAAATGAGTGAAAAATGCATGTTAGCAGCTTCAGGTATATACTCGAGAGAGTGAATAAATGCTCTAAATAGTGCTGATCCGACTACGAAGCACATGTAAAGTGCTAGCAAAGGCTCAAACTGATCACCGAATACAGAATATGAATGCAGAAGCTTAGTGAGCAGGTTTAAGCCATTCAGAAACGGGTTTCACCATCAAAAAAAACACTGAACATGTATAGATAGGAAGTCAAACAAGTGCTAAACATGTAAACAAGGTGAACTACACCTAGCAAAGTTCAATCATCATGCTATAGAGTGAAACATGGACTTGTGTTTTCAGATTTTATCGGAGAAATTGCAGCGGTTATTAACACAAGTTCAAATTTAGCATGTGATTGCGAGAGGTTGAAAGCTTGTCATTGCGTAACTTTTCAACCGTGCTATGCCTATGCATATGCAATTAGAAGCTTAAAGCATCGATTTCGGTCTTACACTACACGGCTCAAGTTTAACTCAAAGTGCTATGAGAAACAGTCTCGATACCGTGATGTGCCGACAAAGCAATCCCATCTCGATCTTTTCAATTCACTAACACTTGGTTCATTTTAAGCAAGATATGAATAGTCCAAGCAAGTGAACGACTCAGAACTAGAGACATAGCAACCTAGCATACATGAAATAGCTCAAGTGACCTCAACATATCCTACACATGCTAGTTGCCAATCTCAATGGTGAACATGTATCAAATTTTAAGTACATTAGACATGTTCTTCATTCGAAAAATTAGCTTAGCTCACAAATTGTAGCAGTGATCAAAGAGAGCCTAAGCTACAAGCATCATCATATACCATCGAAGCATACACTAATCAGAGCATAAATTCATTCTAAGGAATATAGACATGAAGCTTGGAAATGAAAGATGTATGCATGATGAACTCAGAATCGGAGCCAAAATAAAAGCAGAAAGACTCAAGACCCAAAAACAAAAAGGATCAGGAAGGCAGTTTATTTTACAATAAGCAAAATGTTTCCCCCATCTAAAAGGGGAAACACAAACCAAGCTCACCTCTCAACCTAGCAAAAGTTGAGAGATCCAAAGGCTTGGTGAAAATATCCGCAACCTGGTTATGGGTGTCTACATGCCTAAGATCAATGTCGCCTTTCTCATAATGATCACGAAGAAAGTGAAAGCGAACATTGATTTGTTTGGTCTTGGAGTGAAGAACAGGCTTCTTTGCTACACTAATGGCAGAAGTGTTGTTGCAAAGCAAAGGGACCCGACTGAAATCCAGACCAAAATCACGCACAGTAGCAACCATACATAAAAGCTGCGAAGCACAAGAAGCAGTGGCAACATACTCGGCTTCTGTAGTATACTGGGCTACGTTCGACTATTTGCGAGAAGACCACAAAACCAGTGAAGAGCCAAGAAATTGACAAGTCCCAGAAGTAGACTTGCGCTCAAGCCGACAGCCGGCAAAATCCGCATCGGAGTAACCACAAAGCGAAAGAGACGAAGAAGAAGAGTACCAAAGTCCGAACTCAGGAGTGTATCGGAGGTACCTCATGATGCGCTTGACTGCTTGCTTGTGGGAAGTCCGAGGGGACGCCTGAAAACGAGCGCACAGACACACAGAAAACTGTATGTCCGGCCTCGTTGCCGTCAGGTACAGGAGCGAGCCGATCATGCTCCTGTACTCCTTCTAGTCAACAGCCTCTCCGTCCTGGTCCGCGTCCATCGCAGCAGTCGTCGCCATGGGCGTCGTAAGAGGCTTGGCCTCGCCCATGTCGAACTTCGTCAGGATGTCCTTCGTGTACTTGCCTTGATGCACGAACGTCCTGTCTCGGGTTTGCTTGATTTGCAACCCGAGGAAGAAGGTCAACTCACCCATCATACTCATCTCAAACTCCCTGCTCATAGTATCTGCAAACTTGGCAACAAGTGCGTGAGAGGAGCCACCAAAGATGGTATCATCCACGTAAATTTGAACTAACATGATGTCATTGCCTTGCTTGAGGAGAAACAAAGTTCTATCAACCCATCCCATTTTAAAACCCTTGGAGAGTAAAAAGGTTTTCAAACGATCATACCACGCTCTCGGGGCTTGTTTCAAACCATACAAAGCTTTTGAGAGTTTATAGACATGGTTTGGAAACTTGGGATCCTCGAAACAAGGGGGTTGCCTAACATAAACCTCTTCCTCTATATACCCATTCAAGAAAGCACTCTTGACATCCATTTGTTAAAGCTTAAAACCCTTCGAAGCCGCAAAGGCTAGTAGAATTCTAATGGCTTCTAAACGGGCTATAGGGGCAAAGGTTTCCTCATAGTCTATCCCCTCTTTTTGGCAAAAACCCTGGGCTACTAGCCTAGCCTTGTTCCTCACTACCATCCCATCCTCACCCTCTTTGTTTTTGAAAACCCATTTGGTACCTATAGGGTGGCATTCTGGTGGAGGTGGAACTAGGGTCTAAACTTGGTTTTGCTCAAAGTTTTCTAACTCCTCATGCATGGCATTAACCCAGTTAGAATCAGAAAGTGCGTGTCCAGCATCTTTGGGCTCAAAAGAAGCAACGAATGTAGAATGAGCAAAATGAGAGATTCCATACGCTCGCGACCGCGTGACTCGCTGGTCGATGCCGCCCATCATCTGCTGCGGGGGGTGAACTTGCTGAACGCTTCGGGGCGCTTGCCTCGCCCAAGTCGCCTCCCCCTCGCCAGATGCTGTCGCTCCTTCAGGTGCAGGAGGTGTTCGCTGGAGAGGTGGCTCTAGAGGACCCCAAGAAGAAGATGTCGTGGGATCGGGTCCTCGAGCTGAAGTAGACGTCGCAGGGTCGATGGGGACAGCCAGTGGAGTTGGCTCGGGATCACCCCAATCGGCATTATCCTGCTCCTCCTCCACAAAGATGGTCTCTCCCAGCTCCTGTTCTCCTGCAATATCAAAAGCAGAAGAAACACAAGGCATAGTCTTGTCGAAAGTGACCTCGCAGGTCTCCACTATCCGGTTAGTTTCAAGGTTAAGAACTTGATAAGCGCGCGAATGTGAAGCATAACCAAGAAACACGCCATCAGCAGAGCGAGATTCAAATTTGTCCAAATTGCCTTACTTCAGGATAAAGCACTTACACCCAAACACCCAAAAATGAGACACCTTGGGTACGCGTCCAAAACACAATTCATAAGAAGTTTTCTTCATGAAGGCTCGAAGAAAGATGTGATTTGAAACATGGCAAGCGGTGTTGATCGCCTCGGCCCAAAAACGCCTAGGAGTCCTATGCTCATCGAGCATCGTCCTGGCCATCTCAACAAGTTCCGGTTCTCGCGCTCAACAACACCATTCTGTTGGGGGACATAAGGAGAAGAGAACTGATGCTCGATTCCATTAGAAGAACAGAAAGAAGCAAACTGAGAGTTATCAAACTCAGTACCAATATCGCTACAAATAGCTCTAATGGTATCAGGAGGAAACTCAGTTTTCAACATCAAAATCAGATCACGAGCAAAAAGAAACACTTCATCCTTACCCTCCATGAAGAACACCCAAGAATACCTCGAAAAATCATCAACGATCACTAGAACGTACCACTTCCCTCCCGCTGAGCAAACCCGAGCTGGACCAACTATGTCCATATGTAAAAGCTCGCCGGGTCACTTTGTCATCACCTGATTAACAGGTGGGTGAGAAGCAGTAACCATCTTCCCGTGACGACAAGGATGGCAAACAAGGTCCTTCTAAAACTTAAGCTTGGGCAATCCTTGGATTAGGCCAAGTGAGCTAAGTCTTGCAAGCAAGTCAAAACTCAAGTGACCGAGCCTCCTATGCCACTTCCACAAATCAGAAGAAGGACCAGCCATCAAACATCTAGCAGAGCCGAACGAACGAGAAAAATCGGCTCTGAAAACACGGCCAAAAGGGACGATCCAACAAACAAGATCTCCCCGAGGGTCTAAAACACGACTCAAACCCTTCTTAAAGCGCACTTCACAATCATCCTCAAGAAGTTGCGAAACAGAAAGCAAATTGTAATGCAAGCTTGAAACCAAAGCAACATCCTTAAGAACAAAGTTCTCATTGAGCCGGATAGCTCCTTGAGAAACAACCTTACCTCTACTATTATCCCCAAAAGTGATGTACTCCTTGTGCATCACGGGGCTAAGGCTGGAGAACCATTCATTCTTTCTGGTCATGTGGCGCGAACACCCGGAATCCATGAGCCACATGTTCTCCAACCGAAGTTCCTGCATCAATAGAAAGGCAGGAAGTGAGCGTATGGCACAACACTGGGGTTAGTATACTGAGAAGGATACCAGTGCTGTGTCATAGGCCCAGAAAAAGTGTTAGGAGCAACGCCAAACTGTCCTCGTCCCATGGGTGGATAGCGATCACCACCAAACTGGAAAGATGGCCCGCTATGGAACGGAAAACCTCCAAACTCACCACTATGTCCCATCTGATCAAAGCGATCACCACCATACTGAAAAGGTGGTCCGCTCTGGGACTGAACAGCAAAACCTCTTACACTCGGCTCATGGTCGTAATGAGGACGACTAGAACCGCGACGGGCACGACCACCACCCTGTGGTCTCGCTGCCTGGGGCCTAGCACCCTGAGGGTGTGCTCCTCCAGGTCTAGCGCCCTGCCTCTGAACTCCCCGACCCTGCACACCATGGAGAGGGTGGTGCCCGGCCTGGTTGTTTAGCTCCAACTCCTTCCTAGCGTCTCTCTTCCTCCGAAAGCAAAACTCAGCTAGGTGACCCTCACGGTGACAGTACTCGCACTCAAACCTCACCACTCTCTTGGGTTGTTGGTTCCTAGCGTTGCGAGGGTTACTCACTCTGGCTGGCTGCTTGCCTCTCGGAAGGGGATCACTAGAGATGTCAGGAAGGGTGTCAAGTGTGTTCCTAAGATGGTTAGGTTTTGGAATCCACACTTGCTTGCGAGGTGGAGCCTTGGGAGGTTCATCAAGGATGCCATCCTTGGTGATAGGATTGGGAGGCTCAGGTGGGGTGTTCTTGGTGAGCTTAGGGATAGCGGATGGCTTCTCACTTGGGTTCACTCCGCTAAACTCACCGATCTTGCCAAAGGTACTAGCGCCCTTCCCACCTGAAGCAAAGCCTACTCCCGAGCAATCAGTTCCCCTCTTGAACTGACTGATCATCATGCCCAACTGCGGCTCACTGCATGACAGCCAACACAGGATGGACCGAAGGTATGTGTTTTCCTCCTCGGTTTGCATCCTATCATGCCGACAGTTAGCAATCTCAAGCTCCATCCCCACGCATCGCTCACATGGAGCGGACAAAGTGCTAACTGAGCTGGCCTTCAAGGCTTCAGCAAACTTGGCATTAACATCTGCCAACTCAGTTCGCAAGCTAGGACAAAGCTTTCACGCACCAAGCAGAAAGGACCTTGCCTTCACTTCCTCCAGCTCCTTCAGGGAGGGACACTCTTTGCAATGACCTACCAAGTCTAGCCTACTCTTCAGCTCATCATACACCTCAATCAAGGAGGCATACTTCGTTTGCATGGTGGCAAAGTTTGTCATATGCATCGTGCACTCCTCACACTCCTCCACATCGGTCACCTTCACCTCAGACCTAGCTAACTCAAGCTCCTTAAGCGCCTCATTCATCTTAGCCTTAAACTCATTGCACTCTCGGATAGCTCGCTTGAGTTGCTTGTCCTGAGCGAGAACTATGTCGACAAGAGAATCGCGCTCACTGGTAAGGCGATCGACAAGAGAAGAGGTTGATACCTCGGAAGCATCATCGTCGTCGTCGTCGTCGGTGTCGGCGTCCTTTGCCTGGCATTTGGCGTCCTCTTCATCCAAGGCCATGGTGCAGAGACCCTTGGAGGAGTGGCCGAAGAAGCAGAGTCCGTTGAAGCGTTCTTCAGTCTTGTGCTCGGACCCATCGTCGCTGGAGTCGCCGTCGGAGGTCTTCTCGCCGTCACTGATGGTGGCGAGGAAGGCACGTCGACCGGCATCGAAAGCCTTCTCCATGTCCTCTCGGCGATAGCTGCCCTTCTTCTTCCCGGCCTTGTTCTCCGGCTTGCCCTTGCGCCTGGAGTTGCGGTTCTTGCCGGGGAAGTTCTTGTCGTTCTTGGGGCAGTTCGCCATGAAGTGGTCTAGGTCACCACACTTGTAGCAGCCCTCGCGTGCGTCCCCATGCCGGCGATTCAGGCGGTTGTTGTGAAACCGTGAGAACTGGGTGATGACGAGGGTGAGCTCGTCGTCTCCAACCGCCTCCAACTGCTCCTCCGTGACTGTAAGCAAAGATGACAAACAAAATAGAGGAGGTGAAGCGTCAGCAGAGAAGGTCGATCCACCTGTGCCTGAGACCAAAGCCATGGTATGTGAAGATGGGTTCTTCAGCTTGGCCTGAGTCAGGTGATCGATCTCGGTGGACTTGAGCTTGCTGAACAGCTCGTCCACGGTGAGGGTGTCGTAAGATGTAGACTCTATGATGGTCGACACTTTCACCTCCCATACCCTCCAATCCAGGCGTATAGCAACTTGAGAGCCCTCTCATGATCGTCATAGGGTAGGTTAGCCTGATTGCCACGCATCTTGTTCACAATCGTTTGGAAACGAGCGAACGTGGCGTCAATCGTCTCTCCCTCCAACTAAACAAAGTTCTCGTACTCACCCTTGTACGTCTCAAAGAGTCTGGTCTTGACCTGAGCGGTCCCCTCGTGATTGCTCTGAAGCTTCACCCAGATCTCTCGTGCCGTCTCAAGCTCAAAGACACGCTCAAACTCAGGAAGGGAGATGCTGGCCAAAAGAGCATTACAAGCCTTGGAGTTGACCTCGTGCTGGTCAATCTGAATCTGACCCACACGAGCCACAAGGACTACGTACTCATCATTCTCACATATATTCCATACAGAAGATCTGATGCTATTGAGATAAGCACACATCCGAATCTTCCAATAGGGATAGTTCATTCCATCGAACCACGGAGCCTTGCCGTTCCCTCGTTCCATGTCGCCCTTAGGATCCAAAACCGATTAAGGTAGAAAAGATCCCTTAACCGGCTCTGATACCAATTGAAGGACCGGATTAGTGACCAGAGGGGGGGGGGGTGAATGGGAGCCTCAAATTCAACTCGTGAATAGTATGGCCCCTGTCCTAGAAAGTGACCCCAAAAACGAAGACTCAAAATGACTGGAGAGTTCACGACCTACGAGTAGGTGGATACCCTAGGAGATGTCCTAGTGGTACAGCGGAACCTCCGGAGAAACTCCAAAACCAACTGCCAAAGTCACGGAGCAAAACTGCACAAACAGCAGATTCACGGACTGTCCGGGGTCAGAGTCCCGGACTGTCCGCGACTGGGAGCCGGACTGTCCGCCGGCAAAAACGCAGAAACCAAACAGTGCTGCAAGTCTGCTGGACAGGTCCTGGACTGTCCGCGGGTTTGTACCGCGGACTGTCCGTCGTTCACTCGACGGTGAACAGTCAGGGGTCTGCACCTGACTGAACCAGCCAAATCTCGATCCCCGGACTGTCCGCCGCTGGCGGCGCGGACTGTCCGCGGATGAACAGAAAGCACAAGTCTGCTCGGGATAAAAAGGCAAATCGATTGGAACTTCACCAAATCAAAAGGGGCTTCGTTCAAACTTCTCCAAGATGATCCTCTATGTATTGGGGTGCTAATCCTAAGAAATCATCGCACCAAACCAAGTCAATCAAGAGAGATTCGTGGATCACCGTAAAAGGGGAAGAACGAAGAACGAACGTGAAATCAACCCGATCTATGGATTCGTGAGGTTTGGAGAGAATTCTTTCGGTTGGAAGAAGGGGCTCACGACCAAGAACAAATTGATTCAAGTGGAATCGAAAATCATCTCATGGAGAGGAAGAACAAGGCAAATCTCCGGGAGAAGAAAAACGAAAACGTGAAGAACACAGAACAAGATTTGATTTCAGCCGAAATTCCTCCACACGAGGAGACAACGAGAATACGGTCTCGTTTCCTCAAAAGATCCAAATACACAGAGGTATGATTCCCGTCTCTGCGGATCGCTTGCAGCGAGGTTTGATTAGAACCTAAGCAGGGAGGCTAGAGAGAGAGTGTTCAGGAACAAATGACTGCAAGGATAAGGAAAGAGGAGGGGTGCCTCTCTTATTTATAGCCTAAAACAATAATCCCCTTTCTACCCCTAGATACAAGAGCGAAGCGGCCAACCCTAGGGGTATCCCGATCCAACTCTGCTGATGGTTGATCGGACGGCCCCGCGCCCATCTCATCCTTAGCTTCGCCTCGACGCAAGCCTCAGGATGCCACCACGTGGCGCCCTGTCGACCGCCGCGCCTACCTCGCGGATAGCTGCGCCGCCGTGCCAGCCTCTCCACACCGCCACGCGTCGACCATCCTTTTTGCGGACCTCCCCCCGGTTTTGAGGCCAAAACCGGGAAACTAGGGCTTCCCCCCGGTTTTAAGGCTGAAACCGGGAAACCTGTCCTCAGACTGTGTTTTCTGGCCCAAACTCAGAAACCCGCGCGCCCAGGTTTTGAGGCCCAAACCTGGAAACCGTCCACACCGAGTTTTGAGGCCCAAACTTGGAAACCGGCCACCCTAAGTTTTGAGGCACAAACTCGGAAACTGTCGAGGGTAGCTTTTAGAGGCTCAGCTACCGAACCCGCGCCGTAGACGGGATGTGGTTCGCACACCCCGAGTCCCAGCACAGATGCCGGAGCATGTCCAGCCTCCACGCCGGGCACAGTGCATTCGTCTTCCTTCTCGGCCTCCCGCCAAGTGTCACGACGCCATCACCTTCCTCTCGACTTGGCCGATGCACCGCACATCCCCATGTGCTCTTGCTTGTCAACGCCACGTGCCAGCTACCACAGCTGGTCCTCAGGTCTCCCGGTCCGTCGGTCCAAGCTCCATGTCCGCCCTTCACCGCTCACGGTCCGTCGGCACGGCACGTCCCTACTTGACCTTCACCTTACCTTCGACCACTGCCCGAGCTCTGCACCTGCACATCAACACAACCAAGAGACATGTTGCCCGTTGATCGATCACTCATCACTCAGGAAGGGAACCACAAGGGCACACATCAACCTTGTGTTCTCACCAGTCTACCACAGAGGCTGAGTATGTTGCTGCGGCTAGCTGTTGTTCCTAGTTGCTTTGGATGATGGCCACTTTGCGTGACTTTGGTATTAGCTTTTCTCGCATTCCCTTGCTTGTGACAGCACGAGTGCTATTAGCATTGCTAAGAACCCCGCGCTGCACTCTAAGACCAAACACATTGATGTGCGCTTTCATTTTCTGCGAGACCACTATGAGAAGGGTGATATCGACCTTCGCCATGTCGATACTCATCATCAGTTGGCTGATATTTTCACCAAGCCTTTGGACCAATCAACTTTTGCTAGGTTGAGAGATGAGCTTGGTGTGTGTTTCCCCTTTTAGATGGGGGAAACATTTTGACTCTTGTATCACAAACTGACTTTCTGTTTTTCAATTGGTTTCTTCATGCATCTTTGCATTTCATCTTGCATATTTACATTCAGAGCTTCATGTATATAATCCTTAGAATGTGACTATGCTCTGCTTAGTATTTGCTCCGATGCTTTATGATGATGCTTGTAGCTTATGCTCTTTCTGATAACTGATACATGTTGTGAGCTGAGCTATTTTTGAATTGTGAAGCTGCTTAATGAACATAAAACTTGAAACTGTTCACCATTGAGATATGCAACTAGCATGTGTAGGATGTGTAGAATTCACTCGTGCTTTTCATATATGCTAGGTTGCTATGTCTCTAGTTCTGAGTCATTCACTTTCTTGGTATGTTCCTATTCTTAAATAAACTTTGAACCAAGTTAAGTGATTTGGAAAGATCGAGACGGGACTGCTTGTCAGCACATCACAGTTTCGAGACTGTTTCTCATTGCACTTTGAGTTAAACTTGAGCTGTGTAGTGTATGACCGAAACTGTTGCTTTAAGCTTCTGATTGCTTCTGCATAGGCTTCGCATAGTTGAAAAGTTAGGCAATGACAAGCTTTCAACCTCTCGCAATCACATGCTAAAATTTGAACTTGTGTAATCTAACCGTTGCAACTCGGATAAAATTTGGATACACAAGTCTATGTTTCATTCTATAGCATGATGGTGGATCTGTGCAAGGGGTAGTTCACATTGTATACATGTTTAGCACTTGTTTTACTTCCTGTCTATACATGTTTGGTGCTATTTTGACGGTGAATACCTCTTTGGCTAAAAACTGCTCACGTTGCTCACATGTTCATATTTCGTATTTGGTGATCAGTTTGAGCCTTTGCTAGCGTTATGTGCATATTGTTGAGTCATCAGATCAGTATTTTGTCGAGCATCTTCATATTCTATCGACTCAATTCCTGAAGCTGCTAACTTGCAGTTTGACTCATATGCATTTTGGAAGGGGGAGAAACGAGCTTGATGGTGTATTTTTTGCTTGATGGTGCATTTTCAACTAAGGGGGAGAAATTGCAAATCATATGTTCTCCGAGTGTTCAATTAAGGGGGAGAAAAACATTTTCAAAGTCTTGTGCTTTCCGAGTTGAACTTAAGGGGAGATTTCTTGGTTGTGTGCACTTCTTGTGGGGGAGTTTTTGAGCTGGTAACAGTTGGTTGTGTTGAGCCTTTGCCTCTTTCTTGAGGGACTAGCACCTGTGCTGTTATGCTCTTCAGTAGGTATCAAGCTTTCTTCGTTTGGTATCGAGCCTCCTCGCTAGCAGTGTTGAGCCCGTTCTGCCTCTTCTTGAGGGCTAGCTCTGTTTTGCTTGATTTTCAGTTGATTTTCCAATTGGTATCGAGCTTTCCCACTAGCGGTGTTGAGTCTGTTCTACCTCTTCTTGAGGGCTAGCTTTGGTTTGCTTGGTTGCGTCGAGCCGTTGCCCATGTCCTTGGGAACCAAGTTGTCTTGCTTTTTCCACTTGACCTTCTTCGGCTTTGCTATGCTTTTGGGTCATTTGGTCGAGTTCTCTCTCCTTCCCTCCTTCCTCTGTTCCATTATGATTTGTGTTGGTAGTTGACAATGCACTCATTAAGAGGAGATTGCGGATACATGGGTGTATGCCGAGTCTCTGAGTGATGAGTGATTGTCAACTGGGATAATGCGCATGTTCTTTGGCTTGTGTTGTGCAGGTATCGAGCACGGATACAGTGATCAAAGGCAAGGTGAAGGTCAAGTAGAGACGTGTCGTGCCGATGGACCGAGAGTGGTGAAGGGCGGACGTGAGGCTTGGACTGAGGGACCGGTGGCCCGAGGATCAGCTATGGTGGCTGACAGCCTGGGACAGCGATGAGCGAAGACTTGCGGGCACGGTGTTGCTTGGGTCGAGGACCTGGGGACACGTGTCGGTGGACGAGGTGCACGGGCGATGCATCCCCTCTACGGCTCGGTTTGGTGGTTCAGCCATAGAAAAACCACCGAGTGGTCGGTTTCTAGGTTTGGGCCTCAAAACCTGGGTGCAGAAGGTTTTCGAGTTTGGGCCACAAAACTCGGGCTGAGGACGGTTTCCAGGTTTGGGCCTCAAAACCTGGGCGCTGCGGGTTTCTGAGTTTGGGCCACAAAACTCAGGCTCTGGACGGCCGGTTTCCCGGTTTGGGCCTCAAAACCGAGGGTTGGTCGTGAAGGCTGGTTTCCCGGTTTGGGCCTCAAAACCAGGGGCGAAGTCTGGGAAAAGGACGAGTGGAGCGGTGGCGGCACGTGGCGGCAATCGGTGAGGTTGCGTCGAGGCAACGCTACCAGCTGTGCGGGCGTGGCCGTCGGATCACCAGCATCTTCGAGTTGGTCCAGAATAACCCTAGGGTTTAGCTGGTTCGCTCTGTAATTAGAGAGGGGTAGAGTAGGAATTAGAATTAGGATAAGTAGAGGGAGACACCCTCCTCCCATCCCCTCTTAGTCATTTGCTCTTTGCCTTCAAGGTTTTCAGGCTCTCGCAATCCCCTGCTGTAGCAACTGAGATCCGCAGAGAACCATACCTCTGTGTACTGGAGATTTTGAGGAAGTGAGACCGTAATCTCACTGTTGTAGCATGCGGTAGCCACACGGTTGCAGATCGATGACTTGATTTGCATTTTCGTTCGTGTTCTTTGCGTTCTTCTTTTCTCCGTGATTTTTGCGTCACTCGATCTCCCTCTCTACTGCGTCTTTGCGAAATCCATTTGAATCAACTTGTTCGTTTTAGTGAGGAGATCATTTCCACCTAAGGAATTCATCTAACTCCTCACGAACAAGTAGATCAGGTTGATTTCGTTTTCGTAGCGCTTTTTCTTCCTTCCCCCGAAATTCTTCGATTCATCGATTTGGAGATAGGTTCGAGCCATGATCTCTTAGAGATAGCTCACTATCCTCCTTGTGACTCATCTCTCCAAGTTTGAACCCTAGAGGTTTCGTTTTGGGAGAGTTTGAATCGATTCGGTGGATGAACAGTGGGATATCACGTTGACCGGACGCCCGAGTCGGGGTGACCGGACGCTAGGTCAAGAGTCCGGTCAATGAACATTCTTCTCGGTCTTTTCTCCAATCTCACCGGACGCTTGTTCCCTTGAGTGATCAGACTCGCCTCTGGTACTGTTCCCTGTTTTTGTCCGAACTGACCGAACGCTCTCGTAACGACCGGACGCACTGCTCCCCAGAGTCTGGTCCAACACAGTAAGGTTCCTGAAGCAATTTTGGGTGACCGGACGTGTCCGGTCCCGACTGACCGGACGCTGGCCAGAGTCCGGTCAAGTGCAGTTTGCACGTTCTCGTCTGTGGTTCGCTTGTTCGTTGTCGGTTTTGATTTCCGGCTTTTGCGTTGGGTTTCTAGAGTTGTGTAGTGTCCCGCTGTGCTTCTTGGAAGCATCCACCCTACATCTAGGGTCGTGGACACTTGCAAGCTCTAAGTTTGCTCCTGGGGTTGATTCTCTAGGACAGAGGCAACAAGTTACCGAAAGGAAAATTTGAAGCTCCCATTCACCCCCCCCCCTCTGGTCGCTTTCTGGTTGCACTTTCCGTCCTTCAAACTATTCTGAGCAACCTAGCATGATCCGTGGACAGGCGGGGCCTGATTGACCTAGCCTGACCATGGGCAGTTATAGGTTGAGCGACCTGGCACTGAGATCACCCCTGGTGTAGAAGGTACCCTGGCCGTCCCGCGAATCGTGTTCTCGAATTTCCTGAGTGGCAGCTTACGACTGTCATAGCCAGACGTGTCAGGCAAGTGTGCGACATTTTATCCCCAGCTGGGTAGGAATCGATTATAATCGCCATCGCTCCTGGACAATGAGCAATTGACTGGCAAGTGTTACCGTAGAACTTATGGAACTAAAGATGGTTATGATATTGTATCTGAAATGCTATTGATGAAATAGTCACTCTTGCTTGATTAAGTAGTCAAGTGCTTGCTATAGATCAGGTGCAAATCTAGTTAATCAGGATTAATTATAAAAAGTGACTGCCAACATCATAAGAATGTGTTTTACTCACAAAAGAGCTTTTATGACGGGTAAGTCTAGCTAAGTACCCCAGATGTTTGGTGTCTCATTATAAGAATCTTGGTATGTTTAGCCAACCCCAGATATAGCCCACGTGATCCTTGGTGTCTCATTATTTCTGGTTTATGACGGGTAAGTCTAGCTAAGTACCTTCTTGTACTCAGGGTTTATTCCCTTGTTGTTTGTTGACACTTCTTAATGCAACCACTAGAACTAGACTATGGAGCCTAATCCCCGGCAGCGGCACCAGAGATGCTTGTTGACACCAGAAGTGGCAAACAGATATACCGCAAGCGCACGGTAGTCAATTATAGCCTTTCACCGGGAGTATTCCAGGTATCGTATTTCCACAGGGAACGTGAAGTGGATTAACTAGAAGTAGGGTCGTCAAAGGATGATCAAAGGGTATATGATAACTGGGATAGAGAGGTCTTCCTAATATCAATATCTGGTACTGGTTTTCTAAGAGTAGTAAGGTTTACCACCTCATTCCTTACTGGGGGCGAAGGACGAAACAGTAGTTGATTAAAAGGTTCTCCACCTAACAACTACTGAGGCGGCAATGCTGCTACCCAACTATTATTTTCAACTTAACTACAACACTTGAGAGGAACTCCAAGCACTGGCTGTGTCTGTCACCCTACCACCAGGCGTCTACACAAGTGCGACAAGAAGTCCACACTGGCAAGATATAGCCTAGACACCACGTCTACACTAATCTTACTACTCTAAAGCTAAGCTTAATAGGCCTAGAGCACTTCAACAAAGTAAAGCAATGTGCCAAGTAAAAGAACTGTAAACTTAAATTACCAGACCAGAATATTAAATACTAGAAGGACTCAGATGTAACACTTACAAGAGGAATCGCATCCGCTGACGCGCACCTTGGAGAAGATTCCCGACAGGCCGGGACTCCTCTGTGGAACTCCTCACTCCCTTCCCTCTCTTCTAACACTAAAGCTACTAAGGAGGCTTTCTCTCCTTAGATGCATACAAATGAAGATCTCTAGGGGGGTATTTATAGCTTGGAGGTGGAGTAGCGGCTACTCCGGTGCCACGTCAGCGATCCGCGTGCTCTCCTTCCTTGGCCATTGGATCAAACCGCCATAGTAACCGTCATGGATGGATGGCCTTGATTTCATCACGTGTGAAACATGTGCAAACAACCGACATTGGATGGGGTTCACCCTGGGGTCGGCCGACCCCAGCCAATGACAGGTGGGCCCACCACTTTGCTTCTAGAAGGTGCTGATGTCACCAGGCTGAACAGTGTAGCCAAGGCCTACCAAGGGGGGGTCGGCCGACCCCCCTATGACAGGGCTGGCCCACCATCTTCTCTCCCTTGGTGACCCTACATGTCATGGAGCAAGTCTTGTGGTGATGGTTGCATTTGGTTTCGGTGTGGACCCATGAATCCATGTGCTTCTCATCTGGCACCATTGAGTAAAAGCACATGTTTGATCCAAGGGTTGATATTGGCCTGAGCATGCTTCTCCTGGATCGTGCCATGTCACCCTGGCCGAGGTGGCCACCAAGGTGGGGTCGGTCGACCCCCTTGGTGGGCCCACCTGGCCTCATTTTGTTCATTTTGCCATCTCCTACAAGTTCACAAGCTAAGAGTACAAGTGGAACTTATTAGTGATAAATATTCTCATGATATGCTATACTTCCTTGAAACCGAGGCCTGTTGACGGTATTTTGATAAGGTAAAACATGCTATAACTTCCGTCAACAAGATCCCCCACACTTGAATCTTTGCTCGTCCTCGAGTAAAGGTTAGAGAAAGAGAACAAGTGATTATTACATACTTAAAATGATAATGATCATAAAGCATCATTCCTAACATAGTTTATACAAATGGGTTATGTGGTATTGTCTATCATATATCCTTTAGATGTTGAGAAAAGGAACAAATCTCAAAGCAAAGTCATCTCCCTGAATTCTTGTTCTTGGTACTTAGAGTTTTTTAGGATAGTTTGAAAGGAAAACACATAGTTCATGCTTACTCCTCATATAGTACTCTCAATACGCTCTTATAGGTGTTTGGTTCCTCACCAAGGCATAGCATGTGATTGCCTTATTTTTGTTTTATCCTAATCTATCAGGCTTATGTGGAGCTTGGTAGGGATAAACAAAGTAGCATACTTGTTTTGCATATATTGTAAAGTCAAAACAAGGATCCAAGGAGAAGAATGTCATAATCCTTGATCAAGATGTGCATGTATGTGGAAAGTATGTGGACTAGAATGCTCCTTTAATATAATCTCTCTCTCTACTTTATTTTACCTTGAGACATGGCTAGCATTTTTCAACAATGGACCTTCGTGTGTCCATATTTTTTTAGTGGACCTTCATGTGTCCACAATTTTTTTTTTATACTGGACCTTCATGTGTCCACATTTTTTTTGTTTTTCTTTGCTTAGCCTTAATGTCTCTTTTTTACTAACCAGAGTTAGAGAGAGAGAGATATTGTAGAACTTTAATGTACGGAGCATCTATAGAATGCAAATGAATGGCATGTGCAGGCATACTTCCAGTGTAGAAGTTGCATATGTAGATGGTGTGTACGTGATCTTGATCTTGGGATTATGACAAAATTCTCGACTAGGGTCAACAAGGTTTGACCAAACTCAAGACAAAAACAAGTAGCATGTGTGTAAAAGGTTTTGCTCATGTATGCATATATATGGTTTTGGTAGGTATTTCTCACTATAGAGGAGTAAATGATACTATGGTTTTGAGATATTTTCAAAAACAAATCTCTAAGCACCTTAAACAAAAACAGGTTTGAGTCTTAAGCCAAGATTTATCTCACTTTTAACAATAACTTAGTCAATACGGTTTCCTAATTTAGTTTACCCATGAGTATAAACATATGTAAGAACATGGTTTTATGTCATTAACATTCTTAGCATATCATAACTCAAGTCACTTTGTAGCTTTTTATTTTATTTTGTTCAGAATATGGAATGATTGTGAAACTGCTTGAATCGAGAGGAGAAAAGGGGAAACGAACCAGACAGCAGTGTTGAGCTTACTGTGCAGAGGTGAGCTAGTGGGCCTAGGTCACCATGATGGGGTTGGCCGACCCCACCAAATGGTGGTTTTAGTTGCTATTTGCCTTTTCCTCCATTCAGTTTTACATCTGCAAAAACACTTTTCAAAAATTCAAGAAAATAGGGGTCGCCCGACCCCTTGCTTACCTCTGTTTTGTGTAATGCAGCGTGTCAGCCTGTGCTCAGTAGTTCAGTGTGGTTCAGTGATGAAATCTGGGGGTCGTCCGACCCCCCCCCCCCCCCACACTTGAATTTTTCCATAAATGAACTCTGAACATGACGCAAAGGTAAAATGCAAAGTGCTCTACTGGTGGCAAACACACCAGTAGAGACGAGATATATTTTATTTATTCTCTAAGAAGGGAAATACATTAGAAATTTAAAAGGGAAATTCAAAAGAAATAAATCTAAGATGAAACTTGGAAATTCAAAATAAACCTAACATGGAACTTTATTCTAACCTAAGCTAAACTCTCTATGGGGATGGGGGGTCTAGGAGGTCATCCCGCCCCATAGCCCTAGCGAAGCATTTGAGCTTCGCAGAGGTGCTAATCCTAAGATGGCGAAAGTCATCTTCTAAGTCTTTATTCGCCATCTTCAACTCTGACACCGTCTCCTCCAACACCCTGTTCTTTGCTTGCAAGGTGGAGGTGACGTGCATCAGCCTCTCCAGATCTGTCTTCTCGTCTCCCTCCTCGAATTGTCCTGGCGGCCCTGTGATCGACGGAGGGTCCATCCTACGCCGAATAGAAGCCTGAGACTCCAGGGACTCCCGCAGCTCGCCCTTCTCTTCCGGGTTGAGAGAAGGGACGACCACCTTCCCTCGGCCATGCCCACCGGCCATGATCCGATGGGTCTTCCAGAACGTGGGTGTCGACGAGGAGTACGACGAAGTGTACTCCGTACTCCCCGTTGTCGTGGTGATCGCGCACGGGTTCTCCTCCGGCGGGGCCTTCCCCTTCAGTGCAAGTTGCCCTGTGGTCGGCCTAGTCGGCGTGATGGAGCGGCCGGGGGATTTCCTGATCCCCCTTCTCGGAGTCAGCGAGCGGGACGATGCCGCTGCGTGAGGCAATGGACGGGGGGTGGACGGCCGACCCCTAGTGGGATCGGACGACCCCGCCACCGGCCCGGCCAGCCCCCCTGGTGGAGGTACCATGGCCAGTGGCACCGCATCGATCACATTGATCGCGAGGGCCTGCTCTAGATCTTCGGTCAGAGCCCGTCGTGGCGTGGGTGTTGCAGGGCGCGTAGTCTTGCTAGTGGGTGCCATGGCTAGTGTTTTAGGTCGAGGTGGAGAGTGCAGGGAAGACTAGGAGGCTCTGGCTTTGCGTGGAATTGCGAGTAGGAGGAAGAAGGAGATGGGTGCAAGGTTAAATAGCGGCTGCAGATGACTACGATGCCGATTTTCACGGGATCGCCGCTGAAAACTCGTGACTTCACAGAGCCCGTCGCGCCGTCGTTCCAATCCCGTAAGGTAGGGATCGGCCGACCTCATCGGTTTCAAATCTGGAGTTTATCTCTAGGGGTTGTTATCCCCTCGCCGCGATGAACTCATCTGTGAGTCGAACCTCCCCGAGGCAGGGTCGCCCGACGCCCTTGGAGGGTGTCCGGCGCGGTCACGTCTCCCGCTCGAGCCCCGCTACGCGATTGTGCAAACCTTGTTGCACGTGGGCCCCATATAGGGATCGCCCGACCCCCTAACTGGGGTCTGTGGGCCCCACCTCAAAGCCTAAGGTAAGTCTAGCCTATCCCTTCTCGAACAATGAAGTGGCATTTTTCCCAGTTCAAGATCAAGTGCTTTTCTTGACAGCGTTGTAAGACACGGTCCAGATTCTCTAAGCAGTGACCAAAGGTTTTTCCATAAACTGAAAAGTCGTCCATGAAAACTTCCTTGATTTCTTCTATCATATCCGAGAAGATGGACATCATGCACCTCTGAAATGAAGCAGGGGCATTGCACCGGCCAAATGACATGCCCCTGTATGCATATGTCTCGTAGGGGCATGTGAACGTGGTCTTACTTTGGTCATCGGGATGGATCGGAATTTGATGGTACCCCGAATACCCATCAAGGAAACAAAAGAAGGAATGTTTGGCTAGCCATTCCAACATCTCATCGATGAATGGCAACGGAAAGTGGTATTTCTTTGTGGCCTTGTTAAGTTTTCGGTAGTCTGTGCATATGCTCCATCCCGTGACGGTTTGTTGTGGAATCAATTCGTTGTTTTGATTTTTAACGACCGTCATTCCTCCTTTCTTAGGAACTACTTGGACGGGGCTGACCCACTCGCTGTTTGGAACAGGGTAGATTATGCCCGCGTGCAAGAGCTTCAAGACCTCCTTCTTTACTACTTCTCTCATCGCATTGTTGAGCCTCCTTTGTGGCTCTCTGGAAGGTGTAGCATCGGGTTCGATCGGAATGCGATGTGTGCAAAGAGCGGGGCTAATTCCCTTGAGATCTTGCAACGAATATCCTAAGATGGATCGGTGTTTTTATAGGACGGTGATGAGTTTAGAAACTTCTTCCGTTGTAAGTCGATCACTAATGATCACAGGAGTCTCTCTATCACCATTAAGGAAGGCATACTTAAGCCCAGAAGGAAGTGGCTTAAGCTCTATAGAGGCTTTTGGTGGAGGTTCAGACTCATCCAAGTCTAACGGTTCATCTAAATCAGTGTCTTCTTCTTGGATAAAGTCGTGGGCGTCTTCTTCTAGATCGGGTTGAGAAGTTTCTAGTGAAGATACCGACATCACCTCCTCTATTGGATCAAGCTCGGGTTTTGGTTCGGCTATCGAGTTAACGGAGCCGGCAAAAGGAACTGAAAGATCTAGATCCTTCCCAAGGTGACCCTTAAGGCTCCCTTCACGAAATCCCTTAATGAATCTCATGAGTGGGTGCCCAATTAACAAGTCAACTTCATCTACGTCAAAGACATAGAAGTTTGCAAGGAAGCTAACCTTGTTAATTGTGATAGAAATATTCTGTGCAATCCCGCAACTCTCGACCAATTTTCCAGAAGGAAGCTTAAGTAATTTATTGGTCAGGATTAGTGGTTCCTCACCTAGGAGTGTTAACATCAATGATTTAGACATTAAATTTACTCCTACAGCGGGATCATAGAGGGAATCTACAGCCATCTTGTTTATGGCACACGGTATGGATGTGAAACAGGACAGAAGCTTAACGACATCTAATGATGCTTCAGCCTCCCTGAACCATTCGTTGCTCATAAAAGACATGAGCTCTTGGGCAGTCGCCTTAAGGTAACTTGCCTCAAACTGGGTTGGCATGTGGTTATTAGGAGCTCTACGGGCTGTGGATCTCTTCTGCACAGGTTGTTTCGAGACATTGCCATAATCGGCGAAAAGATCTGTCTCGATATTTAGAGGATAATCCAAAGGATGAATTACTTCTTCCTTTGGAGGAGTTGGTGGTTGTGGTTCAGGTTTGACAGCTTGGGGTATAGGTAAAGGAGTTTCGGTTGTCGTGGGTTCGTCCCTAGGAGTTTGATCTTCCTCTAGAGTTTCACCATGGTCATCGATGTAGGGGGTGTTCTTGAGAATGGTCGCAAGGACTTCCTTACCTTCACTAATGGGTAAATGGAGGAAAGCTCCTTTAGAGGCTAAATCAAGGAATTGTGCGGAGTTTTGGCTAAGACCGAGATAGAAATGTTGCATAAGGGTTGGCTCGGTTATAGCTAAATCTGGGCCAGAGGATGCTAAGTCTGTAAGTCGTGCCTAGGCCGCAGCTAGAGATTCCTTCTCGTCTTGTTTGAAGTTTAGCACATCTCTATGAAGACGAGCTACGCGGGATATGGGAAAGTACGTTAAGCAGAACATGGCTTGTAGTTTCTCCCATTCTCCGTTCACACTACCAACGTAGCGAGTATACCAGCGTCTAGCTTTTCCCGTTAACGAGAACGGAAATAGCTTCCACTTAAGAGTGACTCGCCTCATCCCTTGGATGTGAATACACTAAAAAGTTGTTCGAAATCACGTAGGTGGGTATAAGGATTCTCATCTACATCTCCTGAAAAGGGGTTCTCCTAAACCATCGCTATAGGGCTGGGGCGAAGCTCATAGCGAACTGCCAAAATGGCATGAGATGAACTAGGCGGCTCCAACTCAGCGCCCGATGGAGCAGCGTAGTCAAAAAGGGTTGTTTGATCCATATTGATTTATGAATTAAAAGTTCTAATCAAACTACGATAACTTTAATGACTTTATTCTAGCTAACACAGCTACCGTTCCCTGGCAACGGCGCCAGAAAAGCTTGTTGACACTTCTTAATGCAACCACTAGAACTAGACTATGGAGCCTAATCCCCGGCAGCGGCACCAGAGATGCTTGTTGACACTAGAAGTGGCAAACGGATATACCGCAAGCGCACGGTAGTCAATTGTAGCCTTTCACCGGGAGTATTCCAGGTAACATATTTCCACAGGGAACGTGAAGTGGATTAACTAGAAGTAGGGTCGTCAAAGGATGATCAAAGGGTATATGATAACTGGGATAGAGAGGTCTTCCTAATATCAATATCTGGTACTGGTTTTCTCAGAGTACTAAGGTTTACCACCTCATTCCTTACTAGGGGTGAAGGACGAAACAGTAGTTGATTAAAAGGTTCTCCACCTAACAACTACTGAGGAGGCAATGCTGCTACCCAACTATTATTTTCAACTGAACTACAACACTTGAGAGGAACTCCAAGCACTGGCTGTGTCTGTCACCCTACCACCAGGCGCCTACACAAGTGCGACAAGAAGTCCACACTGGCAAGATATAGCCTAGACACCACGTCTACACTAATCTTACTACTCTAAAGCTAAGCTTAATAGGCCTAGAGCACTTCAACAAAGTAAAGCAATGTGCCAAGTAAAAGAACTGTAAACTTAAATTACCAGACCAGAATATTAAATACTAGAAGGACTCAGATGTAACACTTACAAGAAGAATCGCATCTGCTGAGGCGCACCTTGGAGAAGATTCCCGACAGGCCGGGACTCCTCCGTGGAACTCCTCACTCCCTTCCCTCTCTTCTAACACTAAAGCTACTAAGTAGGCTTTCTCTCCTTGGATGCATACAAATGAAGAGCTCTAGGGGGGTATTTATAGCTTGGAGGTGGAGTAGCGGCTACTCCGGTGCCACGTCAGCGATCCGCGTGCTCTCCTTCCTTGGCCATTGGATCAAACCGCTATAGTAACCGTCATGGATGGATGGCCTTGATTTCTTCACGTGTGAAACATGTGCAAACAACCGACATTGGATGGGGTTCACCCTGGGGTCGGCCGACCCCAGCCAATGACAGGTGGGCCCACCACTTTGCTTCTAGAAGGTGCTGATGTCACCAGGCTGAACAGTGTAGCCAAGGCCCACCAAGGGGGGGTCGACCGACCCCCCTATGATAGGGCTGGCCCACCATCTTCTCTCCCTTGGTGACCCTACATGTCATGGAGCAAGTCTTGTGGTGATGGTTGCATTTGGTTTCGGTGTGGACCCATGAATCCATGTGCTTCTCATCTGGCACCATTGAGTAAAAGCACATGTTTGATCCAAGGGTTGATATTGGCCTGAGCATGCTTCTCCTGGATCGTGCCATGTCACCCTGGCCGAGGTGGCCACCAAGGTGGGGTCGATCGCCCCCCTTGGTGGGCCCACCTGGCCTCATTTTGTTCATTTTGCCATCTCCTACAAGTTCACAAGCTAAGAGTACAAGTGGAACTTATTAGTGATAAATATTCTCATGATATGCTATACTTCCTTGAAACTGAGGCCTGTTGACGGTATTTTGATAAGGTAAAACATGTATAACTTCCGTCAACATTGTTGTAGATGGACAGTGCTTCTATGCCTACTGTGAGAACTGCCTGTACCCTGTCTCGGGTGATGACTCACGGGCATGGTCACCTCTTATCTTCCCCTGATGCTTTTGTGGATGTGATCAGGTTGATGGCACCGTATTGTGAACAAACTGAACTTATGTTTCAAAACTATACTACAAGAAATGTGTGGTTTTTTGACATTCCATTATGTCATAATATATGGAATTTATGTCACAATTTGAGATTTATGACATGAAGATGACAAAAATCCAAACGTCAAAAAACCACCGTCACAAATGTATTATGTGACATATGTAGATTTCATGTCATAAGTATATGACACCGGTTTCTAGTGTTATAGAGATTTATGACATAGGTTTGTTGTTTCAAATCTTTGCACCATGCCATGTAAGCAGCTGACGTGGCAACGCAGAAAAATGTCATAAAATTGAAATACGGCCTGTTAAGGCCCATATGAGAGGCCTATTAAAGCCCATATAAGAATAGGCTTGTAATGGACTACTGATTTATTTGGGCTGGTTTTTCAACGTGACCCATTTTATTTTTAATTCATTCACGCCCATATTTCTTTTTATCCCAAACTAGCCTAGTTTTTCTCAAATCAACTAGTCCATTTGTTATCAACTCAGCCCAGGCCCAACTATAATTTTTTCGAGCCATTTTGAGCCCAGCTCAACTTTACCATCACACGGAAGCCTAATAAATATATCAAAATTGTTCACATACATAATTTATATGTCCTGTCATATTTCACATGGAAATTTACATATATTAAAACGGTACAAGTATAAACATCCATGCATGAGTTGTTTCCTAGTGCCTTTTCGAACATATATGTAAAAATGTGCATCAGCAAAAGCTGCTCCACCTAGGACTCTAGCAACCAAGGCAGAAGTGCTTGTTCCAGTTCTACAATTATTATCCAGGTTCTAAATTGGTTTCATCCTGCAAACATGTGATATGTATTAGTCTATCATACAAAAGCGTCTGACACAAGTAAAGAAAATTTAGAGGTCAACGCACTGGTGATGTTAGTCTGAGAGTTGCCATGGTGCAATAATTTGATATTCCTGAACAAAAGTTTAATTGCAAGATGGTATAACTTTCTACAGGGTTACTGAAATACTAGAACATGACAATTAACTAAAGAGTGACGACATTTATTTTACTTTTTTTTGCCCAAGCTACCAGCTAAAAACAAAGTAATTTAAAAGGTTACCCACCCACATTTCATAAGAGCAAACTTGCATCCACGCAAAATAATATGCAATCTGAATTTATCTCATCGAGCTTGTTTATCTTTATTTCAGTCGTTACTAGTTATTTAGTTCATCAGCTGATCCAGTCCAGCCCAATTCCAATACCATAATTATAAATTTTATATACTAATAGTAACATTTGCACATCTAAGTACACCAGCACACATCATTAAACTGTATCCATTTGCATAAATTTTCTATCTTTTATCTTTTGCAATCTGCAGGCGTTATTGACTCGAATACATACCTTTTGATTGGATTCAGCACATTTTGTCTTTTGTGTTTTGCAATCTGCAGATGCATTGCAGTGTGTCCATTTGCATAAATGTTTATGCCATAACCCTCACTTCCCTTCTTGCTTGCTCCAAGCCTGCAACCTACAAATGAACTTGGTAGCAAAACATGAGCACGAGTGTAATAAATGGTTGTTGCATTACTATCATTTAGCTATTATGCTTTTTCAGCAGCTAAAGAATACATATAACCACTGTTCTTTTCAGGTTCTTCAGCATCTAACACAACAGCTCATGCTTATTGCTCTAGAATGTGAGAGAAAAGAATAGAGAATTGTGTTGCAAAGTGCAATATAACTAGCAGACAAGTAGCACTAAATTTGAAAGAAAAGACAAATGTACTAACAAGCAAATGGTCACATTCACCAACAAAAGTAATATCGAATCTTGTCTGTTCTTTCCAACTTTTCAAGTTCTTCAGCATCTAACACAGCAGCTCATGCTTATTGCTCTAGAATCTAAGAAAAAAGAATAGAGAATTGTGTTGCAAAGTGTAATATAACTAGTAGACTAGTAGCACTAAATTTGAAAGAAAAGGCAAATGTACTAACAAGCAAATGGTCACATTGACAAACAAAAGTAATATCCAATCGTGTCCATCAGTACAACATATGTCCTGCCTATATGAGCATATATATCCATTATTTAAGGTGAAAGGACCGAACGGACCTAAGATGCCGCCTAGAGGGGGGTGAATAGGCGTTTCTGAAAATTAACACCTTAAATGCGGAAGCGATTAGTATATGAGCTTCCAATTTCTTGAAAGCTCTCAATCGGAGTAAATCAACCCCTCAAGAGACAAGCACACAGTATATGAAAGATATACAATGAATATAGAGTCAATTCCCTGCACCACAAATAATTAGAACAATATAGAATAAATCATGTGCGGGAAGGTAATACCGGACACGTCCGGTAGGGATACCAGACACGTCCGGTAGACCCTGAGTCGCTGAGCCTTTAGCCAATACCGGACACGACCTATATTTGCGATTTTGGCACAGAGCTCCAAATTGACTCCGGTTTCTTCTCAACTTTGTCACACCCTGCAGAGATACAATCTATGTATATGCTCAACACACCGAACCTGCAGAGATAGCTCGAGCCACACAAATATCGAAAGCGGTAAAAGAGAGAAGACACGATATTTGTTTTACCGAAGATCGGCACCCCCTCGGGTCCTACTCTCCGTTGAGCCGGCTGCGAGCTACAACAAAGGTGGGCTCTAGAGGACACCACCGATCACTCTAGTCGCGGTCTATTTCACCCGCAATGCTCCTTCCACTAGATGATCTCTTTTGAGGAGAGATCGAACCTTCAGAAACTTTCTGAGGCACTCCACAAAGCTCTTTGGGTGCTCAACAGCGACGCCTTGCCATCTAGGACCGTAGAGTCTAAGAGTAACGAATGCACACACAAGATCGATGATTTGCACAAGTGCTCAAGTGGTGGCTTGCTCTCTAATTTTGAATCTCTCTCAACCCACAAAAGGATTTGGCAATTAGAGGTCAATCACTCACTAAGAGTGGATTGGAAAGTGTTTTGGAAGCTCTAGAATGGGGTGGGAAGTCAGTAGAATCAGCAGCCTCCAAATGGGGAGGCTTGGGGGTATTTATAGCCCCACCCATGAAAGTAGCCGTTTTCTAGCCATTGGTCTCAAAACGTGAAGGTCGGAACTTCCAGTCTAGATCTCAGAACTTCTGACGTTCAGTAGAAACACTGTTCATAGAGGTATAATGGCTACTTTTCAGTCAGTGTCGGAACTCGGGTCGGAACTTCCGGCATGTCGGAACTTCCGAGAGATAACCGGAACTTCCGACGAGCTTGCGGCAGGGAGGTTGAGCAGGTCGAGATCCCACTGTCGGAACTCGCGTCGGAACTTCCGATGCTGATAGTGTCGGAACTCGAGTCAGAACTTCCAACGCTGGGAGTGTTGGAACTCGGGTCGAAACTTCCAACGCTAGGAGGACAGACTTGCAAAAAATCCCAGTGTCGGAATTTCTGACTTTATGGTCGGAACTTCCGACGCTGGAAGTTGACAGCAACCTCTCCATGTGTTCGTAAAGTGATTTTGTGTCTCGCTTTTGATTTTATTTTTACACTTGAGCACTTATGAAGAATCATCTACTCTATGTTGCATCCCTCTTAATAGTACGACGTTCCTATTTACTCAAGACAAATTGAAAAACAAGTTTTAAACCTCTTGAGTTGATTTCCATCGAACCGACGCCGCTTCTCTTCATCTCCTTTATTTAAAGGAATGCTTGTCATGATTAAAAGTAGATATCCCTCGAGCATAGCCATCTTGAGCGTGTGACTTGACTCCATACAAGTGATATGAAGAAATCCCAAATGTGTCAAGTCACTTCAATCAATATTGTTGCTAGGAATGTTGATTCTCCACTCAATGTAATCTTCAAGCTTGATTGATCCTTCGACTAAATGCAAGTACTTTCTTCTTCACCCTAGCTAGGTTCTTCGGTCGCCAAGCCATCACTTGTCCTTCACCCTTGCTTTGTACCTCGAAGACTCTTTCCTTGCTATCTTCATCATCTTCAAACCATTCAATCACACTTTGCTTTGAATCCTTTGTTAGCACACATATGAACCATGATTATCCCACAGTAGAGTAGCCTTTTCATCAATATCATTTTCATTGTTGTCTTGTGTGCTTGTGACATGAATATCATACAACAATCCATCATTTTGGCTTTTCATTTCATTTCAAACATATTGTGAGATAAGCTTATTCCTGTGTCACACTTAGCAAACACATTTGACCTTTAATCAATGTTGTCATTAAGTCATCCAAAACATACTTAAATGCAACATGCACTTTCAATCTCCCCCTTTTTGGTGATTGATGACAACCTTGATTAAAGCTTACAAAAGGATAAAACATTTAAGCTTATTGGGTTCAATGATTTATGGAGAGCTCCCCCTTGATATGTGCAATATGAATGGAATTCATAGTGACCTAAAAAAGTCAATTTGCACATACCAAGTGGAGTTGGAAACTCCCCCTAAATCATTGCATTCGATGAGTGCAAGAGTAAATAAATCAAATGTAAAGCATATGACATGGTATATCACACAATAATCAAAATAAAAGTAATAGACCATTCATAAGGCTATACTACTCAATTAAGCATGAAGTATATGAAATTAAATGCATAAGTAAAAACGCACACAAAGCACTCATCACAATAGTTTGCCAAATCCATAAGCCACTGAGATAGATATGGAAATAAAAATCATGTCTCACAGAGTCTCATCTCTCACATGATATAACTCGAAACATCAAATTGATACTAGTACATAACTGATCTGACACATGTGATACAAGAACTTGTCTGATACATGTCTGATACATAAAAGATGATACACCAATGAAGCTCAACACAACTCAAACATAGTTGCACTACATATCTCCAGATACAAGAATAGAACATATGAAATATCTCTAAAGCTTTAATCATCACAATCTCTGCCCCTTTCTCATCCATCACCACAAAAGATCTCACATGAAGAACCATAGCACAAAGGGGTTGCAAGCTATAACTGTCTCTCGAGCTCTCTCGTCGCGGCCGTCACTGTCACCCTCGTCGTCTGACCGAGGAGCACCTAAGGGACGGGAACCACCCTGACCAGGGTCACCCAGACTGCTCTGAAACTGGGGGATCCTAACTGTAGGAACCCTGCTGGTGCCCGTACCCAAAGATGTCCTCCCACTAGAACGCAGCTGACTCCTCTGCTGCACTAGGACGAGCTGCACCCTGACTGGACTGTCCACCAAGAAGCAGTCTCTTTTGTGAAGAACTGTGGGGTGCCTGTTGTTGTGCCTCCTGTCGCGGCTCCTGCTGCTGCTCCTACTGCTGTGAGTAACGACCGAAGTGCTCCTGGTACTCCCTCTGGTACCTAGCCTGCTGCTCCTCAAATGACTCAGGCTCCTCGTCAATGTCCTCAGACGGAGGAGACCTAGGTGGCTGAAACTGAAAGTGTTGATGCAGGATCTTCATCGTCCTGGAGTCCACTCTCTTGGCCCTCCTCTTGTGACGCTGGTTCCTCTTGACTACATTGATGTCCTTGCACATACCGAAGATAGCATTGAAAAACTTCTTGATTGGAGAGGGAAAGCTGCCACGACATGAAGCTAAACGTGAAGGGGCACGTGGCGGAGGTGGAGCTGGTCCTCCTGCACCTACTGCAGGTGCGTCCTCTGCTGCTGCTCCTCCTCCTGGACCTGGTGGCGGGGTGTGTGTCTCTATCAAGTCCATAGCAAGCCTCAACACCCTGTGACGATAGTCATAGTCAAATGTGTATCCTGTCACCTGCTCAATCATATGCATGATGTACGGAGCAAAGCCACATCCCTTGAGGGGCCTCTCACAAACACTCCTATTCTCACTCCATATAAAATCAAAGACACTGAAGGGCCTAGCCCCTGGAGCCATACTCTAGAGAAGGTTCTTCGAATAATCTGCAATTGTCCCCTTGTCTCCACCCTTGCAGTCAATAGTCCTCCTGAAAATCCTCTCAAGATATATGTAGGTAGGATGAAGACCTAGAACCTTCCCAACCACTCTTGGACCACCTGCTAGATACATAAATCCCATCTGCTCTGGTGGTAGTGCAAGCTCTGAGTGAATCTTGTCCTTCTGGAGGTCCTCCTCTGTGAATCCAAGGTAAGCAGCAAAGGCCTCGTACTCCACACTGTACCAGGCTCCCTCAAGCATCCAATGCATGTGGCTCGAGTCTTCCTCAACGAACAGAGTGGCGTAAAACTGAGCAATAGCCTCTGAGTTCCAGTCATGCTGAAACTCCATAATCTGATACGCACCCACTCGCTGACAGATGGCAATACCATGATCTAGGACCCACTCAGATCTTGCAATCACTGGGTTCCTGGAGAGAATCACACTGGTATAGAAATCTGCGTGAAACTGTGTGTGAAACCTGTAGTCATACTGAATCTTGGGCAAACATCTGGGATCGATCCTCCTTTGATCTCTAGCAAGTCTGGTATTCCCCTTTCCCTTGTAGTTAACTCTAGCAATGTACTGAGCGACATGAGGGGCATGAATCTCTAGCATCCTATAGTTCATATGCTGACCATCCTGGAAACCCTACTGATAGAGAGGATCAGCTGGCTCTTCCTCTTCCTCCTCATCATCATCTTTCTCTTCTTCTTCCTCCACAATCTCCACCTCCTCATCTCTGTCAGTGCTCTTCCTGTTCCTGAACCCAGACTCCCACGGATCACTGTCAGGAGAAGAGTCAGAGCCTCCCTGAGCTGCTGCCCTAACTAGCTTGCGTCCAGCTGAGCTGGTCCTTGTATCCTGTCTGGCCTTCTTGTGCCTCTCATGGCGAGGGTCATGCCTACTGTTGACACTCAAAAGTGTCATAGGTAAATATTGAGATTAGAAGCTATATTCGGCTCATAATATTCTGAGATTGAATTAATCTTTAAATTGAGGGTCGAATGTTTTAAGTAAGATGAACCTGATCATTTGAGGTATTCCGACCAGTTGTGCTATTTCCGACCAGGTAATGCTGGTCGGATGTTTTGAGATAGTGATGAGCGCCGAATCGGATGCCAATTCAAAGATCCTTCTTTCTAAGCATAATCTGTTGATTGGTATAATCGGTTTAGGCTGATATTTATAAAGCCCATTTAGTCGGTTTAGTCTATTCAAAGATCAGCGAGATCGGGTTTATCTTGTCTAGTCCGGATTGGACTCTTGGATTCCATATTTTGATGGAGTTTGAATAGGAAACTTGGAGATCGTATCTGGAGATGTTTCCTATTGGGATAAGACCAGCCCCCTCTATATATATGAGAGGATCATGGCCGATTGAGGCATCCAACCCTAATTGATCAAAATCAATCTACTATTCCTTTTACCCCTTCTCCTCTCTCTATTTTGCTGTTCGGCGTGTCTCCCGGCGAGGCTCGACGATGCTCTAGGCGGCCTTGCTGGTCCTAGGGCAACCTCTACGTGCTTATCCCCGACGGGTCTTCCCGCGAGGAGTTCTCGAGTTATCAACTCAGGGGTCTAAAACCCTAAATCGACTTAAAACCGATCTCTGGATCGGTTTTCGTCGGCTTAGTGAAGGACCAAAAATGCTAAAGCAAGGCGACTAGAGGGGCGGTCAATGGGAGCCTAAAAAATTCTTTCAAAATTCTGGCGTCTGTCCCAATAAAATCAACCCCAAAAGCTTCGGACTCAAACGCGATGCCCACGACCCTCGGTAAGAAGGTGGATGATCCCTAGGATCACAGCGAGGCACCACACAAGAGAGCAAACCAAAACTCCCAAAACTCCGAGTCAAGTTCTTACCTAAAAGACCCACTCCCAAACGTAGATTGAGGGCTACGTCAAGATTCCTCCAAATACCTATGATAACACGTAGCAAAGATAGTTAGAGAGGTTCCTAGGTGAACTCTAGGAGCAAACGAGAAGTCCGGAAACGAAGCGAAAAAGCCGGGAGAGCAAAAGCACTAAAACTCAACCTACAGCCGAATCCCGAACTGTCCGGACTTTAGGTCCCGGACTGTCCACGCCAGGGGCGGACTGTCTGCGAGACCCTGGCGGACTGTCTGTCAGCTAAAAGGCAAAAACAGCAAAGCTGCTCATCCTCCCGTGCGTGACTCGCAGACTGTTCGTGCCTTATACGGCGGACTGTCCGCCGGTCAAAATAACCGTGAGCAGTGTGCGCTGCGCTGTTCTGGTTTGGTCAAGCCCGATGGCCGGACAGTCCGCCAACAAGGGGCAAATAGTCTGCCACTATCCAGAATGCCCAAAAATAGCACGGTTCAAAATCAAAATCGATTTGATCTTCACCATATTGAATGGGGCTGTAACTAAACTTCTCCCAAGTGTTCTTCTATGTGTTGGGAAGCTAATCCTAGGATATCATCGCTCCAAACGAACTAAATCATGAGAAATCCGAAGAACACTAGAAAAGGGGGAAGAACGAAGAACGAGCACGATTTCGGCCCGATCTATGAGCTCGTGAGGTTAGAGAGGAAATCCTTCGGTGGAAAGAAGGAGCTCATGACATAGAACAATCTGATTCAAACAAAATCGCAAATCGTCGCTCGGAGATGGAGAACGAGGCAAATCTCCGAGACGGGAAAAACCGAAACGCGAAGAACAAAAATGCGAATTCGATCCAAAATTGCAGCCAACAAAAGGATGACGAAATTGATCCTTGGATTCAGCGGAATGGATGTTTGATTAAGCTCTCGGTGCCGGGCTACAAGCCACTCCTAGCAACACAAAGCTTGGATGGCGAAAAGCTCAAGAACAAGAGCCAACTCTCCTCTAACCCTAGCCTTCTCTCACAAACACAAAATGAGAGAGACACCGTCCAAGGATGGTTGTCCAACATAGCCCCTCCATCTATATATAGGCACACGTCCGAATGACACAAATGCCCTAACATGAAGTACTAACCCGAATACCCCTAGGGGTAAAACCGTCCAGACTTGACAGTTTCCATCCGACGGCCACGCGCCTTCTCATCCTTTGCTTCGCCTCGACGCAAGCTCCTGGATGCCGCCACGTGCCGGCACCGTCGACTACCGTGGCTTCTCGTGGATAGCTTCGCCGCCGCGCCAGCCTCTCCACGCCGCCACGCGTCGACCGTTCCGCATAGGAACCTCCGCCCGGTTTTGAGGCCCAAACCACGCAAACCGTCCACCCCAAGTTTTGAGGCCCCAACTCGGAAACCTGCAAGCCCAGGTTTTGAGGCCCAAACCTGGAAACCATTCATCCTGAGTTTTGAGGCCCAAACTCAGAAACCGTCGAGGGTAGCTTTTTGAGGCTCAGCTACCGAACCTGCACCGTAGACAAGATGTGGTTCGCACACCCCGACCACTGGCACTGATGCCGATGCATGTCCAGCCTCCACGCTGGGCACAACGCCTTCGCCTTCCTTCTTGACTCGGCCGACGGCACTTGCGCCGCACGCAAGCCCGTGTCCGACCTCCCGCCAAGTGCCACGACGCCATCGTCATCCTCCCGACTCGGCCGTTGCATCGCACATCCCCATGGCACTCGCTCGCAGATGCCACGTGCCAGCTACCACAGCTGGTCCTCCGGCCCTCTGGTCCGTCAGTCCAAGCCTCACGTCCACCCTTCACCGCTCTGGGTACATCGGCATGACACGTCCGCCGCACGACACGCCCATCCTTCATTGCTCCCGGTCCGTCGGCACGACACGTCTCTACTTGACCTTCACCTCGCCATAGACCACTGTATCTGAGCTCAACACCTGCACATGAACACATCCAAGAGACACATGTTTGCACACGCACACCAACACGGGAACACCACAGCTCAATGCCACCGGTTAGTCATAAACATTAAGCGTATAACGAGATAATGACTCAACCGGGAAAGCCTCAAACCTTCCTCATCAATGTCAATCATTCATCATATATGTTCACAATCTCCCCCTTGATGAATGCATTGACTAAAAATGAAACAACAAAGGAAGGGTTTGAAGGCCACTTGATATGAGGAAGGGTCATGAAAACTCCAAATAAAAGCTCTTGGTCCTGAAAGAAACGAGAAAAACGGGCAAAGCTTCCACACAACCGAAGAGTCAAGAGAAACAAGAGTTTTTCATGAATCCCAAAAGGCACTCGAAACCAATCTCAAATAAATTGTCAAACAATCATCACAAAACAAACCAAGGTACTTATCCACTTGGGTTTTGAAATTCCTCCCCCTTGATGATTGAATTGACAAAAACTAGGCACAAGAGATGGTTTGAGATACGAAAACTAAAAACTTGGTCCCCAAAGACATGGGCAACGGCTCAACGCAACCAAGCAAAATCTGAGCAAAACTCCACAAAAGAGTGAAAACTCAGACAAGGAGCGAAAGACTCGGTTCCCAAAGACATGGGCAACGGCTCGACGCAACCAAGTCAAAAATGAGCTAGTCCTCAAGAAGAGGCAGAAAAGGCTCAACACCACTAGCTCAAGGCTCGATACAAATTGAGGTTGAAACAACGCTTTAGATTGCAAAACTGCTAGTCTCTCAAGATAGAGGCACAGAGGCTCAACACAACTAGCAGAAAACTCGATACTAATCACATGCAGCAAAAAATTGGTGAAAACCGCTAGTTCCTCAAGACAGAGGCAAAATGGCTCGACACAACTAGCTGAAGGCTCCATACTAATCAAAAATACCAAGCAAAAACTGCTAGTCCCTCAAGAGAGAGGCAAAACAGCTCAACATGACTAGCAGGCTCGATACCGGCTGAGAAAAACACAAAGAGAAGCTCAAAACTAAATGGAGCACAAACACTCGGAGCACGCGGAGAAGTTGCAAAACAAAACAACTCCACCTAAAAGCAAGCCTATACACAAATGCTATGCATCAAAGCTCATTATGAAGGATACCAATTGAAGCACATAAAAGAGCTAAACTCCCCCTAGCTCAAAGCTCTTGAGAACATATATGATGAATGATTGACTTTGATGAGGAAGGTTTGCGGCTTTTCCCGGTTGAGTCATTATTCGCTATGCGCTAAATTTTTATGACTAACCGGTGGTGTTGAGTTGTGTGTGTTTACCGGGTTGGTGTGCGTGTGCAACATGTGTCTCTTGGCTGTGTTGATGTGCATGTGTTGAGCTCAGATACAGTGGTCGATGGCAAGGTGAAGGTCAAGTAGAGACGTGCCGTGCCGACAGACCGAGAGCGGTGAAGGATGGGCGTGCTGTGCGGCGGACGTGCCATGCCGATGTACCCAGAGCGGTGAAGGGCGGATGTGAGGCTTGGACCAACGAACCGAGAGGCCAGAGGACCAGCTATGGTAGCTGGCGCGTGGCATCTACGAGCGAGAGCACATGGGGATGTGCGATGCATCGGCCGAGTTGGGAGGAAGACGATGGCGTCGTGGCACTTGGCGGGAGTTCGGACACGGGCTTGCATGCGGCACAAGTGTCGTCGGCCGAGTCAAGAAGGAAGGCGAAGGCGTTGTGCCCGGCGTGGAGGCTGGACATGCATCGGCATCAGTGCTGGTGGTCGGGGTGTGCGAACCACATCCCGTCTACGGCGTGGGTTCAGTAGTTGAGCCTCAAAAAGCTACCATCGACGGTTTCTGAGTTTGGGCCTCAAAACTCGGGTGGTCGGTTTCCGAGTTTGGACCTCAAAACTCACGATGGACGGTTTCCAGGTTTGGGCCTCAAAACCTGGGCTCGCGGGTTTCCGAGTTTTGGGCCTCAAAACTCGGAGTGGACGGTTTCCAGGTTTGGGCCTCAAAACCTGGGCTGGCAGGTTTCCCGGTTTGGGCCTCAAAACCGGGGGAAGGTCCAAAAGGACGGTCGATGCGTGGCGGCATGGAGAGGCTGGCGCGGCGGCGAAGCTATCCACGAGGAAGGCGCGGTGGTCGACAGTGACGGCACGTGGCGGCATCCTGAAGCTTGCGTCGAGGTGAAGCGAAGGATGAGAAGGCACGTGGCCGTCGGATGAAAACTGCTAGGGTTGGACAGTTTTACCCCTGGGGGTATTTCGGTTGAGTGCTTCATGTGAGGGCGTTTTGGTCTTCGGACGTGCGCCTATATATATAGATGAAGGGGCTGTGTTGGACAGCCATCCTTGGAGGTGTCACTCTCATTTTGTTTAGGTGAGAGGAGGCTAGGGTTAGAGGAGAGACCGGCTCTTGTTCTGGAGCTTTTCACCATCCAAGCTTTGTGTTGCCAGGAGTGGCTTGTAGCCCGACACCAAGTGCTTAATCAATCATCCATTTCGCTGAATCCAAGGATCAAATTTGTACTTTAATTTGTCTTGCGATTTTGTTCTTCGCATTGTACGTTTTCCCCTCCTTTGCTCTTCACGAGATTTCTTGTTTCGAGGGAAGATTTGCAAATCCGTTTGAACCATCTTGTGTAGCTTCATGAGAGTCTTCTTTCTACCGAAGGAATTTCTCTAATACCTCACGAACTCACAGATCGGGCAGATTTAGTTTTGTGGTCGAGTTCTTGCCCCTTCTTCCCCGTTTTCTTCGATTCACCAATTTGGAGTTAGCTCGAGCCATGATCTCTTAGGAGTAGCTCACTAACATCCTTGTGACTTCCCTCACTGAGTTTGTGCCTTAGTGGTTTTGATTTGAGGGAGATCGGGTTGATTCGGTGGATAAACAGTTCTGCTCGGGGTGACCGGACGCGCGCCTCGTATCGACCGGACGCTACTCCGTGCATCCGATCGTTGAAGGCCGGGGATTTTGCTCTGGGCGATTTTGACCGGACTCACCTAGGGTAGAGTGACCGGACTCGCTCATGTTACTGTTCACCATGTTCTCGCTACTGACCGGACGCACTGTGCATGTGACCGGACTCTCCCTGGTGCAGCTTCCGATCGTAAACAGAGAAGTTCTAGAACTGCTTTCAGCTGACCGGACGCGTCCGGTCCCTGTTGATCGGACGTTGGTCAGAGTCCGGTCAGTGCAGACAGCGCGTGTTTTCGTCCGTACCTTTTGCGTTCGAGCTCTGATTTGAGATCCGCTTTTTGCGTTGGATTCCCGACTCTGTGCTCTACAGAAATCGGGCTTCGCGCTTTGCGAAAAAGCCTAAATCCCCCTCGCGTTGCTCAGGGGAGGTTGAGGTTACCCAAAGTCCATTTTGTCACTAGTTGACTTGCGTGGATTTGGGCGAGGGAGCTTTTGTGGTGTCCCGCTGTGTTCCTAGGGAACATCCACCCATTCTCTTGGGTCGTGGACATCACGCATTTCGGCTTTGCTCTTAGGGTTGATTTTGTTGGGACTGAGGCCGTAATTTCAAAAGAAATTTTTAGGCTCCCATTCACCCCCCCCCTCTGGTCGCCTTGCTTTAGCATTTTCGGTCCTTCAATTGGTATCGGAGCCAGTTAAGGATCTCTCTACCTTAACCGGTTCCGGATCAGTGAAGGCGACCTTTTGAGTGCGGTTGTGTTTACGACTGTGCTTGTCGAGGTGTTGAGCTTGTGTTTTGGCTAACACTAACGGTGCTTTTGGAAATGGCACCAAGTTCTTCTTCCATTGTGTCTTTGTCCTTAGGTTTGAGTCTTGGACATGCGATCGAGGACGGCATTTTGGCAAGAAGAAGGAGTACGGCTCTTGAGGTGGAACGCGAGGTGGATGCTTTGCTGGGCTTCCTAGGAGATGATGAGCATTCAACGGAGGATCGTATACGCGAACTTGGCAAGGCCAAGAAAGGTATTCTCGCTACTTGTCTTGGGATTTTATCCCGACAATTTGAAGCGTGTTGTGATGATAATATGAGATACGATGAGCTTTGTGATACCTTGCGTAGAAAGATTGAGAAATTGAATTGCTCCATCACTAGGTTAAAATGTGCCCTTTTTCATTGGATGTCTAGTGCATCTTTACCATGCACCTCTTGTAGTGACATGGTTAGGAAGAATGATGAGCTATGTTTTTCTCTTGCTAGCTTAAAATCTGAGAATGATATGTTGAAATCAAATGCTTCCATACCATGTCTTGTTTGCTTTGACTTGCGCAAGGACCTTATTTATACTAAATCTGAAATAGCCTTGCTTAGGTCAAAAGCTTCTTTACCATGTGTTTCTTGTGAGTCTTTACTTGCTGAAATTGATAAACTAAAATTGACTCACACCACATGTGTAGATGAACTTGAGCATGCTAGGGCTGAAATTGACGAGATAAATGCTAGGCCTTGTAGCTCATGCTCTTTGAATAAAAATGATTGCCTTACTTCTTGTGCTAATCATGATTCTTTGCTTGATGTGAATGGTGATGTTTCTTCCACCGATTGCATTTGCACATCTTGCATTGATTTAGAAAAGGAAGTTTTGGCTTTGAAGGTTTTGCGCGATGATATGAGCGCCAAGTTGGTTGAGCACAATGATATGAGTGCCAACCTTGAAAAAGAAATTGAACTCTTGCGTACCACATATGCTGAGTGCATTAGGGAGGAGATGGAAAATTTGAAAAACACTCCTTGTGGTACTTGTGATCGCCTCATGTTTGAAAATGAGGTTTTAGCTAAAAGATGCAAGAGTCTTTGTGCTAAGTCTTTTGAGTCACGCATTTCTTGCAACTCCGATGTTGATGCTTCTAAAATTGCTTCTTTGCAACCGGAGTTGAGTTCTTGTGCTGCGCGTGAGTCTTTTGACGATAGCACTTATACCAAGGTTTCGAATAGCTCTTTCATAGCTACTCCTAACCTTGTTGGTTCTTCGAGTGATGTCCAAGGGACTTCTCTTGACAAAGGTCCTTCTCACATTTTTGGGACTCGTGCTCCCAATCCGGTTTTCCATTGCACCTTTTGCAAGAAGGATGGACACTCATTCGATTTTTGTTTCCGCCGTGTTAAACACGAGCGACGTATTCGAGCTAAGGCTTTTAGGAAGCCACGTAGCTTTTCCCATGGCACGTGTGCTCCTAGTGATGGCACCAAGTTGAACGTTGATGCTTCTTGTTCTAAGTCCCAAGGGACTTCTCACTTGTCGGAGAATGTTGTGCTTTCCGATAGGCCTTTGTACCATTGCTCTTTTTTTGAGAATGATGGGCATCAAGAAAGTTTTTGCTATCGGCGTGCCAAACGTTTGCGCCAAGCTCGCTCTTCTAGGAACTTGGTGGTTCATAGCCCTTCTCATGGCATGAACGCTTGGGCTCCTAGTAAGAAGCCCCTCTTTGTTGATAGGTTTTATGACTCCTTTTCTAGTGGGATAGGTCATGATCGTGGACATGCCTCTAGTGCTTCTTTTCTTGGTCCACGTCATGCTTCTCATGGTGCTTCTATTGGTTCTTCTACAAAAACCTTGGAAGATGTTTGCCTCTTTTCCCATGGTACGACTCGTTCTTCTCCTCGAGTTGTTCTTTTGAGGAATGCTTCCAAGGGTGTTTCAAAATTGCAATTGAACCAACATTTGCATCACGCTAACCCACATGATAAGTTGAGTGCTCCTTTGAGAGTTGTGACCAAGTCTTGGGTTCCCAAGTATATGCTTGGTATCCCTTCGGGATCCAAGACTCGGGTTACTTTGTCCTCTTATGTGTAGATATGAGGACGCGGGCTGGAGAACATGCGCCTGATGGAGCTTGATCTTTTAGATATGATCAAGAGTTGATGGTTCTCTACACCCCGCTTAGATTTGCCTCCAAAGAGGTTTTTGCCACTCGGTGAGCTTTCCTATACACTCATACCCTGTACATCCATGATTTATGTCTTGTGGTATGAGATGGTTCTTCATGCGCTCACTTGTATTGTTCTTGCATGTACATTTTCTTGTATATCATGTCATGCTAGCCTTGTGTACAACTTTGGTGGCTATTCCACTTTTCATGCTAGTTTGTGATCCTCATGAACATTATGCCATGCTTTACCATTCTTCACCATGAGCTTTACTTGTAGAGGTATGATGTTCGTTAGGTATCATTTTTCAAGTACTAGTCTTTCCTCACTTTTATCAGGTTACATGCTTCTGGATATATTGCTATCATTATCTTGCATTGTAGCATGTGTTGAGGTTTAGGCTGTGTTTGGGTTGATCATGTCTTTAGACTGCATTTTGCTATACAGTGCTTTATCCTGTTGCATGGTAGTCTTAACTAGTTTGAGTTCAGTTCTCCTTGCGGTATCATTCATAGGTAGATCTCTTTTTGTTGAGAGTTCACCTTATGCTTATTAAGTGACTAACCGTTTTCGTGGAGACCTTGAGGTCACACTGGACGAGACAATGTCGTGTGTTTTCTTCTGTTTTTGAGTGTGCAGAAGAACAGGAGCCTGGTGAGAGCATTTCGGCTTACGGACCCGATCCCACTTCTTCCATGACTTGGGGTTCCGTTCGAGCAGCTCACCAGCGAGCACTAGCTGCACCTGTCGGAGCGACAGCATCAGGCGAGGAGGAGACGACGTCGGCAAGGTAGGCGCCTCGGAGTTCAGCAGATTCAGGCATCCCCTCGGGTATCACACTAGCAGGCGGTCATGCGCTTCATGAGGTATCTCCGACACACTTCTGAGTTCGGGTTTTGGTACTCTTCTTCCTTGACCACTTTTTGCTGTGTGGTCTTTTCAATGTGGATTTTGCTGGCTGTCGCTTGAGCGTTTCTTGGCTCTTCGCTTGTGAGTTTGGTGTGTGTTTCCCTTTTAAATGGGGAAGCATTTTGCTCGTTGTATCATAGTTGGACTTCTCTGATACCCTTTTGTTTTGGGTTTTCCTTTTTGGGCTAGTTTTGCTTTGTCTTTGATAGACTAGTTTTAGCATGCATTTCATCATGTATTTTAGTGCATTTTAGAGCTTCATGTTTAGAGCAATGAGAATGAGGTTATGCTCTTTTTGGTATGCCCTGTTTATTCATGATGATTCTTGTAGCTTATGCTCTTTTTGATCACTTGATAGATGTTATGAGCTAAGCTATTTTTGCAAATGGTGAACTTGATTAATCAACTATGAAACCATTAATTTGTTCATCATTGAGAGTGGCAACTAGCATGGGTAGGATGTGTTGAGATCACTTGTACTATCTTTTGTATGCTAGGTTGCTATGTCTCTTGCACTGAGTCATTCACTTGCTTGGATTGTTCATATTTACCTTGTGCTTAAAATTTGATCCAAGTCTAAGTGAAATGAAAAGATCGAGATGAAATTGCATGTGTCAGCACCTCACGGTATCGAGACTGTTTCTCATTGCACATTTGAGTTAACCTTGAGCCGTGTAGTGTAAGACCAAAACCGGTGCTTTAAGCTTTCGATTGCTTTTCTTGCATAGGCTTAGCCCGGTTGAAAAGATAGGCAATGGCCATGTTTTCAACCTCTCGCAATGACATGCTTTTAATTTGAACTTGTGTTAATACCGCTGCAAATCTCTGATAAAATATGAAAAATAAAACAAGTTTTATGCTTCATTCTATGGCATGATGATTGAACTTTGCTAGGGGTAGTTCACCTTTTATACTTGAGTTAGCACTTGCTCGATTTCCTGTCTATTCATGCTAAGTGCTATTTTAGTGGTGGACTCCTTTTTCAAATGGCTTAAAACTGCTCATATGCTTAATTGTTCATATTTTGAATTCATTTGATCAGTTTGAGCCTTTGCTAGCATTTGTATTTATTGCTACACTTTCAGGGCATCACCCTTGTGAGCATCTTTTCATTCTGATTGCTATACACTTGAAGCTGTTGCATTGTACATTTCATGCATTTTTAGCTTAGTGTACATACCCCCAGCTCTGATACACTTTGTGGTCACTTTCAGTGCTTTTCATTGCCCCCATATGCTTTTGGTCGATGACTTGTCTTGTGTTTTGTGTCAACTTTGTGAAAAATATCAAAATCCCTCAGCATGTTCCCTTTTGTCAAGGGGGAGAAGCAGTTTGCAAGGGGGAGTTTGTGTGTTGGCACAAAGGGGAGAGTCATGTATTTTGGGGAGAGCTTTGAGCTAGGGAGAGTTTAGCTCTTTTATGTCTTTCTTCAATTGGTATAGCTCTTTTATGTGTTTCAATTGGTATCCTTCATAGTGAGCGTTGGTGCATAGCCCTTGTGTGTAGGCTTGCTTTCAGGGGGAGTCACTTTTATGTTGTTGCTTCTCCGCGTGCTCCGAATGTTTGTGCTCCATTTAGTTTTGAGCTTCTCTTTGTGTTTTTCTCAGTCGATATCGAGCCTGCTAGTCGTTTTGCCTCTGTCTTGAGGGACTAACAGTTTTTGCTTGGTATTTTTGATTTGTATGGAGCCTTCAGCTAGTTGTGTCGAGCCACTTTTGCCTCTATCTTGAGGAACTAGCTGTCCTCACCAATTTTTGGCTATTTGTGATTGATATCGAGTCTGCTAGTTGTGTTGAGCCTCTGTGCCTCTATCTTGAGGGACTAGCAGTTTTGCATTCTAATGCGTTGTTTCAGCCTCAATTGGTATCGAGCCTTGAGCTAGTGGTGATGAGCCTTTTCTGCCTCTTCTTGAGGGCTAGCTCATTTTTGACTTGGTTGCGTCGAGTCGTTGCCCATGTCTTTGGGAACCAAGTCTTTTGCTCTGGGTGATCGAGTTTTGCTCTTTGTTGAGTTGTTGCTTCGATCCTTTGCTTGGTTGCGTTGAGCCGTTGCCCATGTCTTTGGGGACCAAGTTTTCAGTTTTGGTATCTCAAACCATCTCTTGTGCCAACTTTTTGTCAATTCAATCATCAAGGCGGAGAAATTTCGAAACCCAAGAAGTAACCTTAAATTTCAAAACCCAAGTGTATAAGTACCTTGGTTTCTTTTGTGATCCAAGTGGATAAGTACCTTGGTTTCTTTTGTGATGATTGTTTGACAATTTTATTTGAGATTGGTTTCTGAATGCCTTTTGGGATTCATGAACTCTTATCTTCTCATGTCTCTTCGGTTGTGTGGAGGCTTTGCCCGCTATTCCTATTACTTTCGGGACCGAGAGCTTTTATTTGTAGTTTTCATGATCCTACCTCATCTCAACTGGCCTTGTGTTTGTTTTTTATTGGCTTTTGGGTACTTGAATGAGGTTTGCCTTCAAACCCTTCCTTTTTGGTTTTATTGTTAGTCAATGCATTCATCAAGGGGGAGATTGAGAACATATATGATGAATGATTGACTTTGATGAGGAAGGTTTGAGGCTTTTCCCGGTTGAGTCATTATTCGCTATGCGCTTAATGTTTATGACTAACCGGTGGTGTTGAGTTATGTGTGTTTGCCGGGTTGGTGTGCGTGTGCAACATGTGTCTCTTGGCTGTGTTGATGTGCAGGTGTTGAGCTCGGATACAGTGGTCGATGGTGAGGTGAAGGTCAAGTAGAGACGTGCCGTGCCGACAGACCGGGAGCGGTGAAGGATGGGCGTGCCGTGCGGCGGAAGTGGTCGATGGTGAGGTGAAGGTCAAGTAGAGACGTGCCGTGCCGACAGACCGGGAGCGGTGAAGGATGGGCGTGCCGTGCGGCGGACGTGCCATGCCGATGTACCCAGAGCGGTAAAGGGCGGACGTGAGGCTTGGACCGACGGACCGAGAGGCCAGAGGACCAGCTGTGGTAGCTGGCGCGTGGCATCTGCGAGCGAGAGCACATGGGATGTGCGATGCATCGGTCGAGTCGGGAGGAAGACGATGGCGTCGTGGCATTTGGCGGGAGGTCGGACACGGGCTTGCGTGCGGCGCAAGTGTCGTCGACCGAGTCAAGAAGGAAGGCGAAGGCGTTGTGCCCGGCGTGGAGGCGGGACATGCATCGGCATCGGTGCTGGTGGTCGGGGTGTGCGAACCACATCCCGTCTACGACGCGGGTTCAGTAGTTGAGCCTCAAAAAGCTACCATTGACGGTTTCCGAGTTTGGGCCTCAAAACTCGGGTGGCCGGTTTCTAAGTTTGGGCCTCAAAATTCGGGATGGACGGTTTCCAGGTTTGGGCCTCAAAACCTGGGCTCGCGGGTTTCCGAGTTTTGGGCCTCAAAACTCGGAGTGAACGGTTTCCAGGTTTGGGCCTCAAAACCTAGGCTGGCAGGTTTCCCGGTTTGGGCCTCAAAACCGGGGGAAGGTCCAAAAGAACGGTCGACGCGTGGCGGCGTGAAGAGGCTGGCGCGGCAGCGAAGCTATCCACGAGGAAGGCGCGGTGGTCGACAGTGACGGCACGTGGCGGCATCCTGAAGCTTGCGTCGAGGTGAAGCGAAGGATGAGAAGGCGCGTGGCCGTCGGATGAAAACTGCTAGGGTTGGACAGTTTTACCCCTGGGGGGTATTTGGGTTGAGTGCTTCATGTGAGGGCGTTTTGGTCTTCGGACGTGCGCCTATATATATAGATGAAGGGGCTGTGTTGGACAGCCATCCTTGGAGGTGTCACTCTCATTTTGTTTAGGTGAGAGGAGGCTAGGGTTAGAGGAGAGACCGGCTCTTGTTCTTGAGCTTTTCGCCATCCAAGCTTTGTGTGGCTAGGAGTGGCTTGTAGCCCGACACCAAGTGCTTAATCAATCATCCATTTCGCTGAATCCAAGGATCAAATTCGTACTTTAATTTGTCTTGCGATTTTGTTCTTCGCGTTGCACGTTTTCCTCTCCTTTGCTCTTCACGAGATTTCTTGTTTCGAGGGAAAATTCGCAAATCCGTTTGAACCATCTTGTGTAGCTTCATGAGAATCTTCTTTCTACCGAAGGAATTTCTCTAATACCTCACGAACTCACAGATCGGGCGGATTTAGTTTTGTGGTCGAGTTCTTGCCCCTTCTTCCCCGTTTTCTTTGATTCACCAATTTGGAGTTAGGCTCGAGCCATGATCTCTTAGGAGTAGCTCACTAACATCCTTGTGACTTCCCTCACCGAGTTTGTGCCTTAGTGGTTTTGATTTGAGGGAGATCGGGTTGATTCGGTGGATAAACAGTTCTGCTCGGGGTGACCGGACGTGCGCCTCGTATCGACCGGACGCTACTCCGTGCGTCCGATCGTTGAAGGCCGGGGATTTTGCTCTGGGCGATTTTGACCGGACTCACCTAGGGTAGAGTGACCGGACTCACTCATGTTACTGTTCACTGTGTTCTCGCTACTGACCGGATGCACTGTGCATGTGACCGGACTCTCGCTGGTGCACCGTCCGATCGTAAACAGAGAAGTTCCAGAACTGCTTTTCGCTGACGGACGCGTCCGGTCCCTGTTGATCGGACGCTAGTCAGAGTCCCGTCAGTGCAGACAACGCTCGTTTTCGTTCGTACCTTTTGCGTTCGAGCTCCGATTTGAGATCCGCTTTTTGCATTGGATTCCCGACTCTGTGCTCTACAGAAATCGGGCTTCCCGCTTTGCGAAAAAGCCTGAATCCCCCTCGCGTTGCTCAGGGGAGGTTGAGGTTACCCAAAGTCCATTTTGTCACTAGTTGACTTGCGTGGATTTGGGCGAGGGAGCTTTTGTGGTGTCCCGCTGTGTTCCTAGGGAACATCCACCCATTCTCTTGGGTCGTGGACATCACACGTTTCGGCTTTGCTCTTAGGGTTGATTTTGTTGGGACTGAGGCCATAATTTCAAAAGAAATTTTTAGGCTCCCATTCACCCCCCCCTCTGGTCGCCTTGCTTTAGCATTTTCGGTCCTTCAGCTCTCCCCAAAATGCATGACTCTCCCCTTTGTGCCAACACACAAACTCTCCCTTGCAAATAGCTTCTCCCCCTTGACAAAAGGGAACATGCTGAGGGGTTTTGACATTTCTCCACATGGTTGACACAAACACAAGACAAGTCATCAACCAAAAGCATATGGGGGTAGTGTAAAGCATTGAAAATGACCACAAAGAGTATCGGAGCTGGGGTTATGTACACTAAGCTAAAAATGCATGATATGTACAATGCAACAGCTTCACATGTATAGCAATCAGAATGAAAAGATGCTCAAAAAGGTGTTGCCTTGAAAATGTAGCAACCAATAAAAATGCTAGCAAAGGCTCAAACTGATCAAATGAATACGAAATATGAACAATTGAGCATATGAGCAGTTTTAAGCCATTTGAAAAGGAGTTCACCACTAAAATAGAACTTAGCATGAATAGACAGGAAATCAACCAAGTGCTAACTCAAGTATAAAAGGTGAACTACCCCTAGCAAAGTTCAATCATCATGCCATAGAATGAAGCATAAACATGTGTTATTTTCAAATTTTATCAGAGATTGCAGCGGTATTAAGATAGGTTCAAATTAAAGCATGTGATTGCGAGAGGTTGAAAGCATGGTCATTGCCTAACTTTTCAACCGGGCCAAGCCTATGCAACAAAAGCAATCAGAAGCTTAAAGCACCGGTTTCGGTCTTACACTACACGGCTCAAGTTTAACTCAATAGTGCAATGAGAAACAGTCTCGATACCGTGAGGTGCTGACACACGCAATCCCATCTCGATCTTTTCATTTCACTAGACTTGGATCAAATTTTAAGCACAAGGTAAATATGAAGAATCCAAGCAAGTGAATGACTCAGTGCAAGAGACATAGCAACCTAGCATACAAAAGATAGCACAAGTGATCTCAACACATCCTACCCATGCTAGTTGCCAATCTCAATGGTGAACAAATTTAAAGGTTTCATAATTGATTAATCAAGTTCACCATTTGCAAAAATAGCTTAGCTCATAACATGTATCAAGTGATCAGAAAGAGCCTAAGCTACAAGCATCATCCTGAATCAATGGGGCATACCAAAAAGAGCATAATCTCATTTTCATTACTATATACATGAAGCTCTAAAATGCAAGAAATACATGATCAAATGCATGCAAAAGCTAGTCTATCAAAGACAAAGCAAAACTAGCTTAAAAAGGAAAACCCAAAACAAAAGGATATCAGAGAAGTCAACCTATGATACAACGAGCAAAATGCTTCCCGAACTAAAAGGGAAACACGCCAACCTCATAAATGAAGAGCCAAGAAACGCTCATGCGACAGCCAACAAAATCCACATCGAAAAGACCACACAGCAAAAAGAGGTCAAGGAAGAAGAGTACCAAAAACCAAACTCAGAAGTGTGTCGGAGGTACCTCATGAAGTGCATGACTGCCTATTGGTGTGATATCCGAGGGGACGCCTGAATCTGCTGAGCTCCGGGGCACCTGCCTCGCCGAAGTCATCTCCCCCTCGCCTGATGCTGTCTCTCCCACAGGTGCAGCTAGTGCGCGCTGGAGAGCTGCTCGAATGGAACCCCAAGTGGTGGAAGAAGTGGGATCGGGTCCGTGAGCCAAAATGCTCTCCCATGCTCCTGTTCTCCTGCACACTCAAAAGCAGAAGAAAACACAAGGCATTGTCTCATCCAGTGTGACCTCAAGGTCTCCACAAAGCGGTTAGTCACATAAAAGCATAAGGTAAGCTCTCAACAAAAAGAGGTCTACCTATGAATGATACCGCAAAGGAGATCTGAACTCAAACTCGTCAAGACTACCATGCAACAGGATAAAGCACTATGGAGCAAAATGCAACCTAGAGACATGATCAACCCAAACATAGCCTAAACCTCAACACATGCTACAATGCAAGATAATGATAGCAATAGATCCAAAAAGCATGTAACATGATAAAATTGTGGAAAGGCTAGTGCTCAAACTAATCATATCAACAGGATACATGTAGCTAACCAAAACTAGCACCTGAAAAATGATACCTAATGAACATCATACCTCTACAAGTAAAGCTCATGGAGAAGTATGATAAAGCATGGAATAATGTTCAATAGGATCACAAACTAGCATGAAAAGTGGAATAGCCACCAAAACTGTACACAAAACTAGCATGACATGATATACAAGATAGCACATGCTAGACTAAAACAAAACATGATACACAGGAAAATGTACATGCAAGAACTATACAAGTGAGCATATGAAAGTCCATCTCATACCACAAGACATAAATCATGGATGTACACGGAATGAGTGTATGTGAAAGCTCACCAACCTGCAAAAGCCTCTTTGGAGGCAATTCTAAGCGGGGTGTAGAGAACCATCAAATCTTGGTCACATCTAATAGACCAAGTCCCATCAGGCGCATGTTCTCCACCCCGCGTCCTCATATCTACACACAAGAGGACAAAGCACCCCAAGTCTTGGATCCCGAAGGGTTAGCAAGCATATACTTGGGAACCCAAGACATGGTCACAACTCTCAAAGGAGCACTCAACTTATCATGTGGGTTAGCATGATGCATATGATGGTTCAAATTTGGTTTTGAAACATACTTGGAAGCATTCCTCAAAAGGACAACTCGAGGAGAAGGACGAGTTGTACCACGGGAAAAGAGGCAAACATCTTCCAAGGTTTTTGTAGAAGAACCAATAGAAGCACCATGAAAAGCATGACGTGGACCTAGAGAAGAAGCACTAGAGGCATGTCCAAGATCATGACCTAACCCACTAGAAAAGGAGTGATAAAACCCATCAACAAAGAGAGGCTTCTTACTAGGAGCACAAGCGTTCATGCCATGAGAAGGGCTATGAACCACCAACTTCCTAGAAGAGCGAGCTTGGCGCAAGCGTTTGGCACGCTGATAGAAAAAGCTTTCTTGATGCCCATCTTTGTCACAAAAAGAGCAATGGTACAAAGGCCGATTGGAAGCCATACCATTCTCCAACACGTGAGAAGTCCTTTGGTACTTAGAACAAGAAGTATCAACATTCAACTTGGTGCCAACACTAGGAGCACACGTGCCATGGGAAAGGCTACGCGGCTTCCTAAAAGCCTTAGCTCGAACACGTTGCTCGTGTTTGACACGGCGGAAACAAAACTCGAATGAGTGTCCATCTTTCTTGCAAAAGGTGCAATGGAATATCGGATTGGGAGCACGATTTCCAAAAATGTGAGAAGCACCCTTGTCATGAGAAGTCCCTTGGACATCACTCGAAGAAACCACAAGGTTAGGTGTAGCTATGAAAGAGCTATCCGAGACCTTAACACTAATGCTACAGTCAAAAGACTCACGCACAGCACAAGAACTCAACTCCGTTTGCAAAGATGCAAACTTAGAAATATCAACATCGGAGTTGGAAGAAATGCGTGACTCAAACGACTTAGTACAAAGGCTCTTGCATCTTTTGGCCAAAACCTCATTTTCAAACATGAGGCGGTCACAAGTACCACAAGGAATGTTTTTCAGATTTTCCATCTCCTTTTCAATGAATTCGGCATATGTGGTACGCAAGAGCTCAATCTCTTTTTCAAGGTTGACACTCATATCATTGTGCTCAACCAACTTGGCGCTCATATCATCGCGCGCTTGTTTCAAAGCCAAAACTTCTTATTCTAATTCAGTGCAAGATGTGGAAATGAAATCGATGGAAGAAACATCACCATTCACATCAAGCAAAGAATCATGAATAGCACTAGAAGCATGGCAAGCATTTTTATTTAAAGAGCACAAGCTACAAGGCCTAGAATTTATCTCATCAATTTTAGCCCTAGAATGCTCGAGTTCATCTACACATGACCTGTGAATCAAACTTAATTCTCTAAGTCTAGCAACAAAAGATTCACAAGAATCACATGGTGACAAAGCATTTGACTTTAGCAAGGCTATTTTAGTTTTAGCACAATCAAGGTCCTTGCACAAGTCAATGCAAACTAGACATGGTTCAGAAGCATTGGATTTCAACAATTCAATCTTAGATTTTAAGCTAGCAAGAGAAAAGCATAGCTCATCATTCTTCCTAACCATGTCAACACAAGCTAACCATGTCAACACAAGAGGTGCAAGGCAAAGAGGCACTAGACTTCAACCTAGCAATGGAGCATTTTAATTTTTCAACCATTCTATGCAAGGTATCACAAAGCTCATCATTCCTAGAGCAAGCCTCATATAGGTTGTGCAAGGTCACAAGACCACAAGCAAGTGTACCCCTCTTGTCCCTGCCAAGTTGCTCGTCATGTCGTAGAAGGTTCAACAGATCATTCACCTCGTGATCCCTCTCATCAACTGCACTCCTCCTTCTTCCCAAGATGTCGTCCTTGGAAACAATCAAACCTAAAGACAGAGACATTCTAGAAGAAGAACTTGGTGCCACTTCTAAAAGCACCGTTAGTGTTAGCGAAAACACAAGCTCAACACCTTGACAAATAAAGTCGGAAACACAACCGCTCTCAAAAGGTCGCCTTCGTGGATCCGGAACCGGTTAAGGTAGAGAGATCCTTAACTGGCTTTGATACCAATTGAAGGACCGAAAATGCTAAAGCAAGGCGACCAGAGGGGGATTGAATGGGATCCTAAAAAATTCTTTCAAAATTCCGGCCTCTGTCCCAATAAAATCAACCCCAAAAGCTTCAGACTCAGACGCGATGCCCACGACCCTCGGAAAGAAGGTGGATGATCCCAAGGATCACAGCGAGACACCACACAAGAGAGCAAACCAAAACTCCCAAAACTCCGAGTCAAGTTCTTACCTAAAAGACCCACTCCCAAACGTAGATTGAGGGCTACGTCGAGATTCCTCCAAATACCTATGCTAACACGTTGCAAAGATAGTTAGAGAGGTTCCTAGGTGAACTTTAGGAGCAAACGAGAAGTCCGGAAACGAAGCGGAAAAGTCGAGACAGCAAAAGCACTAAAACTCAACCTACAACTGATTCTCGGACTGTCCAGACTTCAGGTCCTGGACTGTCTGCCCCAGGGGCGGACTGTCCGCGAAACCCTGGCGGACTGTCCGCCGGCTAAAAGGCAAAAACAGCAAAGCTGCTCATCCTCCCCTGCACGACTCGCGGACTGTCCGTGCCTTATACGGCGGACTGTCCGCCGGTCAAAATGACCGTGAGCAGTGCGTGCTGCGCTGTTCTGGTCTGGCCGAGCCCGATGGCCGGACAGTCCACCTACAAGGGGCGGACAGTCCGCCACTATCTAGAATGCCCAAAAATAGCACGGTTCAAAATCAAAATCGATTGGATCTTCACCAAATCGAATGGGGCTGCAACTAAACTTCTCCCAAGTGTTCTTCTATGTGTTGGGAAGCTAATCCTTGGATGTCATCGCTCCAAACCATCTAAATCATGAGAAATCCGAAGAACACTATAAAAGGGTGAAGAACGAAGAACGAACACGATTTTGACCCGATCTATGAGCTCGTGAGGTTAGAGAGGAAATCCTTCGGTGGAAAGAAGGAGCTCATGACATAGAAGAATCTGATTCAAACAAAATCGCAAATCGTCGCTCGGAGAGGGAGAACGAGGCAAATCTCCGAGAGGGGAAAAAACGAAACGCGAAGAACAAAAACGCGAATTCGATCCAAAATTGCAGCCAACAAAAGGACGACGAAATTGATCCTTGGATTCAGCGGAATGGATGTTTGATTAAGCTCTCGGTGCCGGGCTACAAGCCACTCCTAGCAACACAAAGCTTGGATGGCGAAAAGCTCAAGAACAAGAGCCAACTCTCCTCTAACCCTAGCCTTCTCTCAAAAACACAAAATGAGAGAGACACCGTCCAAGGATGGTTGTCCAACACAGCCTCTTCATCTATATATAGGCACACGTCCGAATGACACAAACGCCCTAACATGAAGTACTAACCCAAATACCCCCTAGGGTTAAAACCATCCAGACTTGATAGTTTCCATCCGACGGCCACGCGCCTTCTCATCCTTCGCTTCGCCTCGACGCAAGCTCTAGGATGCCGCCACGTGCCACCACCGTCGACCACCGCGCCTTCTCGTGGATAGCTTCGCAGCCGCGCCACCCTCTCCACGCCGCCACGCGTCGACCGTTTTGCATAGGAACCTCCGCCCAGTTTTGAGGGCCAAACCGGTAAACCCGCCAGCCTAGATTTTGAGTCCCAAACCTGGCAAACCGTCCAGCCCAAGTTTTGAGGCCCAAACTCGGAAACCCGCGAGCTCAGGTTTTGAGGCCCAAACCTGGAAACCATCCATCCCGAGTTTTGAGGCCCAAACTCGGAAACCGTCGAGGGTAGCATTTTGAGGCTCAGCCACCGAACCCGCACCGTAGACGAGATGCGGTTCGCACACCCTGACCACTGGCACCGATGCCGATGCATGTCCAGCCTCCACGCCGGGCACAACGCCTTCGTCTTCCTTCTTGACTCGGCCGACGGCAATTGCACCGCACGCAAGCCCGTGTCCGACCTCCTGCCAAGTGCCACGACACCATCGTCTTCCTCCTGACTCAGCCGATGCATCGCACATCCCCATGTGCTCTCGCTCGCAGATGCCACGTGCCAGCTACCACAGCTGGTCCTCCGGCCCCCTGGTCCGTCAGTCCAAGCCTCACGTCCGCCCTTCACCGCTCTAGGTACATCGGCATGGCACGTCCGCCGCACGTCACGCCCATCCTTCACCGCTCTCGGTCTGTCGGGATGCCACGTCTCTACTTGACCTTCACCTCACCATAGACCAATGTATCTGAGCTCAACACCTGCACATCAACACAGCCAAGAGACACATGTTTGCACACGCACACCAACACGGGAACACCACAACTCAACGCCACCGGTTAGTCATAAACATTAAGCGCATAACGAGATAATGACTCAACCGGGAAAAGCCTCAAACCTTCCTCATCAATGTCAATCATTCATCATATATGTTCACACTTAGCCAGGGTCCCTGCTGTCTCAGGTTGATCTGCAACCTCTTCGGGCGTTCTAGCCCTGCTGGTGTGTGATTCGGATCAATTTCGACGTCAACACACTTTTTGGCGACTCTACTGGGGAAGATTGAAATTTCATCTACTACCAACATGGGCGCCAAAGATGGTGCTACTGATAAGGATAACATCGTCCATCCTACGGGGATTGACGAGCTCCCCGACGAGTTAAAGCAACAAGTGCAGGCCAACCTCGACGCCGTCTTGAAGGCTTTCCTAGAAAGTTGCTCGAAGGATAGGCGCGACAGGGTCACTCAAGACAAGGAGCCGGATTCAGCGAGATCGTCCCTTCCACGTCAACTACAACCGCTGAAGACACTACTAACAAGGTAAACGCTAAGGTACCTTAAGATTCTTACCCTACCCATGCTAATTATTCTGCAATGTTGGTTGATACTTCAAAAACTCTTACCAATACTATTCAGCATTCGTTTAAATTACTTATTGATCGCATGGATAAATTAGAAGGTAAAACTATCGAACCCGAACTTTCAATCAGGCAACCACAGTTTGGAATGCCTTTTAATTCTTTTAGAGGACAGACTTCACATATCAATTTTGGGCAATCAAGGTCTATGGAGACCAGGCACGGTGACGTCGGCACCTCGGCGAATGTCAATAACGCCCATCATAACTCTAGTCGGACTGACCGACCAGGGAACAACAACAAACAGAACTTCAGGAGGACAGGGAACAGTGTTGCCCAATCCACCGAAGTCCCCAAGCCACAATCCCATGCATAGTGGCACTCCTAATCTTGCTGACACCGATTTTGGACGAGCCATAAATCGGTTCAAGAAAGAGATAACTAGGTCTCTCGAGACCAGTTTGGGGGTCCAGTTTAAGCCTACCAGGACCACTTATTCTAAACCGTACCCTTCGTGTTTTGATTTTATGAAAGCACCTGACGGTTAGAGGGTACTGGATTTTTATAAGTTTAGTGGCGACGGTAGTAAAACAACTATGGAGCATATCAGCATGTTCCTCGCACAAATGGGCGAAGCTAGTACTTTATATTATATGAATGTATGACATTTTCCTTTGTCTCTTACTGGTACGGCTTTCGCTTGGTTTACGTCACTACCAGAATGCACCATAGGTTCTTGGACCGAGTTAGAAGAAAAAATTAATAATCTCATTCATGACGGGGTTCAAGAAACTAGGTTATCACACCTCACGTCGATTCGACAAGGACGTAGCGAGCCTGTGGTCGACTTCTTTAAGCGTTTCAAAGAGATTAAGAACCGATGCTTCCATTTGATGATCTCCGACAGAGATCTAAAGGATCTATGTCTCGCTGGTCTGCGTCGGGAGATCAAAGATAAGCTCGAGCATCATGATTTCTTTAATGTAAATCAGCTTTTGCAGAAGGCCGTTTCAATAGAATCACGCCTTAAAGAACCTTATGATCCTCCTAAGACTCATCGGTCGGGCGTACATTTTGGTGAGATGAATTTTGATAGTTCCGACGATGAGTCTAAAGATTGTTACGCTGCTGAGCTTTTATGGCCAGCACAGAATAAACTAGTCACTTGTCCTTCCCTCAAACCGATTCAAAAGAATCGGGGTGAGGAAGTAAAGTTTACTTTCGATTTCTCCAAATGTGATCGAATATTTGATGAATTGCTTAAGTTTGGTTATCTTAAAATTAATTATACTTTGCCATCACCCGATGAATTGAAAAGAAGGGCTTATTGCAAATATAATAATTCTTTTTCTCATGCTACTAACGATTGAAATGTTTTTCGTCGACAGGTCCAATCGGCCCTCAATGAAGGACGATTGAGTCTTACTGATATGCAGATCAGCACCACCCCTTTCCTAGTTCACATGGTGGAAGCAGGGAACCCTACTGTTCTAATTCGTCCAGAGCAAGCCGATACGACCAGAGGTAAGAATGTTGTTATCGGCGAACAACGGGTCGTGCCGAATACTGAGAGCGATTCGGAGCTCAAGGTGGTGCTCGAGAAGGGTGATGATGGCAAAAATAAACTCACAATTACTGGAGGGTCAGTACGACACTTGCATAAACAAAGATATTTTGAGACCAAGGCGGCACAACAGAGACCGACCAGGTCGGACTCTCGAGCCGACCAGTCTGGTTCATCTTCAAAGCAGCTAATGCAATTGGGTCAGAAGGCCGACCAAGTCAAGCTGGTTTCTCCTAACCCCAGTGGAACCAATAAATCGACTGATGCAGTCGGTTTAGCTGATTCTAAAGACTATATCCCCTCCGGAGTACATGTCCTACGCACATTCGTCCCACAGAAGCCCGAATTTGGCATTTGGAAGATTAATGTGGAAAAGAGTAGGTGGAAAGTTGCTAGAGAGCCATGTACCTTTCATAAGCTCATAGCTAAGTACAAACATCAAAAGGCCGATTTCCAGAATCGGCCATTAAAAAAAAGAATGTCTACTCCTCTGAAGCGTGAGGATGAGAAGCCCAAGCAAATGATGGTGTCTCAGGCAGTATCTCCAGCACCGAAGGCCAACCCTTATTGGCATCAGTGGGCCCTTCCTATTTCGCCATTGCCACAGTGGGGTTCTCAAGGAGTGTGGGTACCTTACCCCATGCCAGCACATATGTAGTACCAACCAGGATGGGGAATGCCTGCCAAACAGCGTACAAGGATCTCAGTGTTCGATCGTTTGAGTGATCGACCAAGTTCTAGTAACACAAATCAGAATTGGCTGATCACGTCATGGACCATGACCTCTCAGGAAACGGGGAAAGCACAAGTGCGACAAATCTATGTAGCTAAGAAGGTGCAAAGTGTCCCCATTGTTTCTCTGATCAGGCCTGATCCTGTGCCCACAATTACGGTCGGCTCAATGGAGGTTCCCATCATTAGTGAAACCGAGCTGATGGTGATTGAGGAATCCACCCCAACAAAGGTTCAAGACGTTCAAGATACTTCAGCTGGGGTGGAGGCAGAAAAGCCTGTTGAGCGGGATACCAAATACATGCAGCCCAGATGGTGTCCTCCTGGTTTGAGTAAAACTCAACGAAGGAAGCTGTAGAGAGCTCGCTGCAACAAACTGAGGCAGTGAAGGGTCAAGATGGCGGACTAGAGGGGGGGTGAATAGTCCTTTTAAAATTAATCGCAATGGCTAACCAAAACAAATGTGGAATTAAAACTATCGGTCTAGCCAAGGCTACACCCCTCTACCTATACTCTATGACACCTTACAAAAGATCCTAGACAATGCAAATAAGGTGTTGGGCAAGCTAGAGCTTACCTAACCAATTCTAGAAGCAAGGTCACACAAGCCTATGCAAGTAGTACTTCAAGCATGGGGGAGCTCCTATGCAATCTAGGAAGCAAAGCACAAAGCCTAAGCTCACTAGCAATGCTCAATAACAAGGCTACACAAGCCAAATTAGAGAGCTCAACTTAGCTACACAAACTAAGCAACTAAACACTAGCACAAGAGATAGTATTGCAATACAAGCTAGTGCAAACACCAGGCAGTCGGTACTACCGGGCTATAGGCCGGTACTACCGGGCTATAGGCCGGTACTGCGGATACATGGGTGTATGCCGAGTCTCTGAGTGATGAGTGATTATCAACTGGGATGATGCGCATGTTCTTTGGCTTGTGTTGTGCAGGTGTCGAGCACAGAAACAGTGATCAGAGGCAAGGTGAAGGTCAAGTAGAAACGTGTCGTGCCGATGGACCGAGAGTGGTGAAGGGCGGACGTGAGGCTTGGACTGAGGGACCGGTGGCCCGAGGATCAGCTGTGGTGGCTGGCAGCCTGGGACAGCGACGAGCGAAGACTTGTGGTCATGTGTTGCCTAAGTCGTGGACTTGGGGACACGTGTCGGTGGACGGGGTGCACGGGCGGTGCATCCCTTCTACGACGTCGGTTTGGTGGTAGAGCCAGAGAAAAACCATCGGGTGGACAGTTTCCAGGTTTGGGCCTTAAAACCTGGGCGCGGATGGTTTCCGAGTTTGGCCACAAAACTCGGCCTGAGGACGGTTTCCAGGTTTGGGCCTCAAAACCTGGGCGCTGCGGGTTTGCTGTGTTTGGGCCTCAAAACTCAGATGCTAGTGGGCTGGTTTCCCTGTTTGGGCCTCAAAACCGGGGGTTGGCTGTGAAGGCTGGTTTCCCGATTTCGGCCTCAAAACCGGGGGTGCGACATCCAGGAAAAGGACGCGGAGCGGTGGCGGCCCGTGGCGGCAATCGGGAGGTTGCGTCGAGGCAACGCTACGAGTTGTGCAGGCGTGGCCGTCGGATCTACCTACCACCGAGTTGGTCCAGAATAACCTTAGGGTTTAGCTGGTTCACTCTGTAAGTAGAGAGGGGTAGAATAGGAATAGAGTAGGAATTAGGAATAGGTTAATGAGGTGGAGACACCCACATTCCCATTCATGTTAGTCATTTGCTCTTTGCTTCTAGGGTTTCCTGCTCTCCCTCTCCCCTGCTGTAGCGAACCTGAGATCCACAGAGAAGAGAACAATACCTCTGTGTTCATGAGATTTTGAGGAAGTGAGGCCTTAACCTCACTGTTGTAGCGTGTGGTAGCCACATGGTTGCAATCTCGTGGTTGTGATTCGCGTTTCGTTCGTGTTCTTCGCAGAATCCTTTTCGCCATGTTTCTCCCGTCGCTTGATCTCTTTGCTCGGTTCATCTTTTGCAAATCCGTTTGAACCAAGTTGTTTTAGATCGTGAGACACTTCTTTCCTCCGAAGGAATTCACCTCTAACCTCACGGTCTAGGAGATCGATCGATTTTGGTTTTGGGTCAAGCTTTTCTCCCTTCCCCCGAATTTCTTCGATTCATCGATTTGGAGATAGGTTCGAGCCATGATCTCTTAGAGATAGCTCACTATCCTCCTTGTGACTCTACTCACCAAGTTTGATCCATAGAGGATTCGTTTTGGGTGAGATTGAGTGGAATCGGTTAACGAACTTTGAGTTTTTGGGGTGACCGGACGCTGGGTCGGGCTGACCGGACGCACAGGACCTGAGTCCGGTCGATGAATGTGTTCGTTGTGTTTTTGCTGTGACTTGACCGGACGCGCAGGTGGTCTCTGACCGGACGCTCTCCTCATACTGTTCATCGGCTTTTGGGTTTGTGACCGGACGCACTGTAACTGACCGGGCGCTCTTCTTCACTGAGTCCGGTCAGGAACAGAGAGATCCAAAACCGTGTTCTGCCAGACCGGACGCGTCCGATGCCTCCTGACCGGACGCACCCAGAGTCCGGTCAGAGCTGTTTCGCGCAGTTTCATCCGCGGATTGCTCGTTCCTTGTCGGTTTTCGATTCCGACTTTTGCGTTGGGTTTCTTGAGTTGCCTAGTGTCTCGCTGTGATTCTTGGAAGCATCCACCCTACATCTAGGGTCATGGACACTAGCAAGCTCTAGGGTTTACTCTTGGGGATTGATTTTGGGACAGTGGCAACGAGTTTCCGGAAGGAAAATTTGGAGCTCCCATTCACCCCCCCTCTGGTCGCTTTCTGATTGCATTCTCGGTCCTTCAATTGGTATCGGAGCGGATTAAGGATCTTCCACCTTAGCCGGTTCCAGATCCACAGAAGGCGACATGGATCGCGGCGTGGGCAAACCGCCGTTTTTCGATGGGACGAACTTTGCGTATTGGAAAATAGCATGTCGGCCTATCTGCAGAGTTTGGGCGCTTCCATCTGGGATATTTGCAACTCTGCCGATTATGTTGTCTTGGCTGCTCGTGTGACTCAGCATCAGATCGATGAGCACGATGCCAATAGCTGAGCACATAATGCTCTTTTCTCATTTTTGAGCATGAGTGAGTTTGATCGTGTTTCTCACCTCGCTACGGCTCGGGAGATTTGGGCCACCCTCATGCGTTTCCATGAGGGAACCTCTCAAGTCAAAACCCGACTCTACGAGTCGTTCAAGCGAGAGTATGAGAACTTCTGACATATGCCTGGCGAGAGCATAGAGAGTTTATTCGCTCGCTTTCAGGTGATTGTCAACAGGATGAGGGCTAACAAGGAGCTGTTGCCTTTCGATGATCATGAGAGGGCTCTCAAGCTTTTACATACCCTTGATCGGTCGGTGTGGGATTCCAAAGTTCAGGCGATCATCGAATCACCTAACTATGAGACCCTCACGTGCGACGAGCTCTTCAGTAAGCTCAAGTCCAGTGAGATTGATGCCATGGCGAGGGCTTCTTATGAAAATCCTTCTGGCCTGTCGATGGCTTTGCTTTCTGGCTCTTCTTCTAACCCCTCTGGAGGCTTTGCTTTGCATTCTCTTCTTTCTGTCACAGAGGAGCAGTTGGAGCCTCTGGGAGACAACGAGTTGGCTTTGCTTGCCAACCGGTTCTCGCGGTTTCACAACAACCGCATGAACCGTCGCCGCGGAGGAGGACGCTCGGGATGCTACGAGTGCGGCGACCCCGACCACTTCATCGCCAACTGTCCCAAGAAGAACAAGCATTCTGGGAAGGGTGATCATGGGCACAAGTACGACTCCGGCAAGCGCAAGGAGAAGTACGTCCCTGCGAGGCACAAGCGGAAGGGCGGCTTCAACAAGGAGTACATCAAGACCAAATACTTGGAAAAGGCCCAAGCTGAGCAGCGTGCGTTCTTTGCCACGCTCAGCGACGTCGACGACTCGGACAACGACTCCGCTTCCTCAAGCGACGACGAGTCCGAGAAGAATAAGAGGATCGAGGACAAGCTCAACGGCCTCTGCTTCTTCACCGACGACGACGGCTTCTGCACCATGGCCCTTGGTGATGAGGTCAGAGGCGACACTCCTCGGAACAACGACGACGACACCTCCCAGGTATCTCTGACCCACAACGAGCTTTCCGCTGAGGTCGAGTGTAACAGAACCGACCAATTTATAAGAGCACAAGTGCGAAAACCTCCGCCGAAGCAGCTGAATTAGCACACTTGAGCCCATATAAACCCGGTAGTCCGGAAATCTCGAAGGATTTCAAACATTTCAACACTCAGCCAAGATCGCATGGTCAAGCAAATACAAATCATGTCCACGGAGCTTGCAGCGGAAATAATATTACAATAGAGTTCACAAATAATAATACAAGTTGAGTTCCATTTCATTTAGAAGAAACAACATAGCTTTGAAATGAATATCATAACATAGGTTGAAATACTTTGCTAGCTTGAGTGACATCCTCCAACAACAGCATAAGAGAAGAAGTATGGAACTGCCGAGCCCATCGGCACTGGCCATCACCTTTCGACAGGCCTAACCTTCACCTGCAACAAGGTGGGATAAACCCTGAGTACTCGAATGTACTCAGCTAGACTTACTCGCCAAAAACCAGAAATAAACGACACCAAGGAGTATGCAAGGCTATATCTGGGGTTGGCCATACTTACCTTTTTGCATAAAAGCATTTTCATTATTAAATAATCCTCATTAGAGTATTGGCAGTCAATTTTATGTAATTTACCTGATTAACTAGATTTGCACCTGATCTAGAGCAATCACTTGGCTAATTAATCAAGCAAGAGTGACTATTTCATCAATAGCCTTTCACATTCAGTATCATAACCATATTTAGTTCCATAAGTTACTACGGTAACACATGCCCAGTCAAGTTACTCACTAACCAGGAGCGATGGCGATTATAATCGATTCCTACCAGCTGGGGATAAAAATGTCGCACACTCGCCCGACACACCCTGCCAGGTGGCCGTTGGCGACCACTTCAGGAGGTTCGAGAACCCAAATCGCGGGACGGCCATGGACCCTTCTACACCGGGGGTTATCTCAATGCCAGGTCGCTCAAGCTATTAACTGCCCACGGACATGCCAGGTCGATCAGGCCCTGCCTGCCCTCGGACCATGCCAGGTCGATCAGAATAGTTGCCCACGGTACATGTAAGGCCCTGGGTGTTAGGCGTCAACGTCTCCATCACCGGCTCGAAACACCTTAGTCGGCTTCACGGGAGGTACCCGCACCTGCTCCGTTAAGTGATTGACGCGTTCAAAATGACTGAGGTGTGCCTTCGTCGGGTCCTAATCGACGCAGACGGGAGACTACTAGCACACAGAACCCATGTCCTGCTGCTCCTACATCCCGCCCGGTCTCAGATTAATTATCACATGGTTATTTCCATGATAGCACCAGGCTAGTCATGATCAGTATCCACCTATATGCGGGCGACAGGAAATCACCCGACTTTTACCGGTCTAAGCAGGCTAAGCATAAACGAGCCTAGACTTATCAGGGATAACAAGGTAATATTTGCAGGTGGACAAGGATAATTAATTAATGCAGCAACGGTATCACACAACTCCTATAACCTAATGCAACAATCATATAAGGTTAACTTGTAAACGGTAATTTGCAAACCGTAGGAGAAAATGCTCCGGGGCTTGCCTGGGAAACAACACTTAAGCTAGTGTTAGATGGCACCGCTTCGGGATCATTGCTGCTCCAGGAACTTGCGGGGTTCGCCACACCTTCTTCGGGATGGCCACCCAACACCATCTTCGGGTTGAGCCTCACCGTCACCTCTTTCACGATGCATCTATCGTATCTAGATGGGATGCATACTGCAAGCGTATGAATGCAGGGTAAACACTCACGATGCAACATAAGACATATAAGACAACTATGATAAGGTCTATCGACATACTACCTAAGTTAATTAACTTACGCTAGTGCAAGACACTAACAACCATAGCCTAAGTAAGCCGACCAACAAACAACCAGCAGGTTACACACATTTAAGGGTTATTTAGCTTACTAATTAACTCATTAAAGTTAGACCTAACAAGCAATCAAGTTGCACACACAAGTCACACTTCAAACTCTGGACAGCAGGACAGTGGTTCACTAATTTAAACATAACTCGAGCTACAGACATCCAAATAAGGTAAACTAAGACTTTCTGGAAAGCTAAAACGATTACCTACAACTTTGCTATTCAACACAAGAGCTAATTCAGAGGTTATCTAACTCAAAAACAGATAACAATGCAGCTCTGTCCAGCTGTTGGACAGCAGGACAGACAGAGCTTCAGAGAAGCATAACTCAAGATACAAACATCACATGAGTATGCAATTAGACATTCAAGAAATCTTACAAGATTATCTAAATCTTTCTTATTTTTATCTCAAGGTGAATCAATCATTAACAAGGTCAAACAATATGATTAGTGCAGCACTGTCCACACTTGGGTAGAACTAGCCACACATCACAACAGTAACTTAAGACAATCATAACTAAAGATCTATAATACCTGGAAACTTGCCCCTAGACTTTTTAGAAAGGTTATTAAGTTTTCTACAAATCATCTTAAGATGATTCACAAGTTAATAACGTCCAATTAACATAAATAGGCATCTCTGTCCAGACTTGGACAGATTTTGCCATCTGCACTAAAACAGTCATAACTCAAGTTATATAACTCCAATGGACATGAACTAAGATAATGTAGAAAGCTTATGAAAAGCACTACAACTCATTTATAAGCACCTAAGCATGAATCACAAGTTAACTAGGTGAAACAATCCAAACATTCAGATCTGGACAGAATGTTGGCAAAACATACCAGCAATCTTGCAACAGCCATATCTCTTAAATTATTAAGCCTATGGCCATGCAATTTGGTGACAAGCTATATTAAGATGTTATCTACAACTTTTGTATAGACCACATCTACAGAAAACAAAATTTACATTACAAATTAATCACCACAACAAGAACTACATATGCAGCCACATTTCAGCAAAACTGGACATACACACAGCAGTTAAGTAATTAAATCACAGCTAGAGCTACACAACTCTAACTGACACACAACAAGACATTCTGGAAAGCTTATGAAATCTCCTACAAATTATATTTAAACACCTTAGCATGATTTGTAAGTTAACATGGTCAAACTAATACATTCCTCAAATCTGGTCCAGAGATTCCAGAGAGCACCTATTTCTGAACTGAACTTTGAACAGCCATAACTCATAATCCATTTGACCAAAAATCATGAAACTTTAACACAAGCGAGATATGTATGTTATCTACGACTTTGTTATAGACAAGTTTCACAGAAAACATCATTTACAAGGGACAACTACTTAAGCCCCATAAACTGTCCAAAACATCCCGAAATGAAACATAGAGAGAAGATAAATCTAAAACTCTATGCTTTGCATGACCACTGACCATAATAAAATTATCTAAGCTACAGCAATACCCTAGAAAGTCAGAGGAACCATCAATTCTATTTTTACATGCAAACATTTATCAAAAATCAATTTAATTCATTTAATGAGCTGAAAGCAAGATAAATGCATAACTACTTCATACATGCACCAATAAATCTGAAATTTTTATCACAGCACACACATGACCAGAGGAGTCTAGCATAAAAATTTCACAGCATTTCAAGCAACATAACAGCAGATATCATTTTCTCCCTATTTAAGCCTATTTAACCTAAATAAATCATCACAGCAGCAACTTCCACTAACACACATCACATTATGCATTCACTGGACAGAGATTTTCACAAGTATTCCAAAAAGTCCACACATGCAATTTTTGGACAAACATACAATTTACTATGCAATTTACAACATTCACTCAGATTTACCAATTAACCAAAAACGAAAAACAGAAACTGTTTTTCATTTCAGCCCTCCAGATCTGCACAAAACATTAGGGGATCTATTAGTAAACACCTTGAGTCATGTAACTTTACATAAAAACACCTACAAAGAGTTTCAGCTTCGCTAGGAGGTCCTTTCACCATTGTTTCACGGGCAAACGACGGGAACGACGAGGGAGGTCGGTGCCGGGAGGGGGAAACTGGCTTGCTGGCCTAGGGTTTGCGGGCGCTGCTTGGGGCTGGTTGCCGGGCGCCGCTGGCTGCGGCTCCTGCGTCTGCTTGCTGCTGCTTCTGCCGGCGACCAGGGAGGCACGCAGAGAGGCGCGGCCCTCTGGCTCGCGGTCGCGGCCTCTGAAACGCGTGACTTGCGGTCACGGCGCAGGACGCGAAAGAGAAGCAAGGAGGGGAGCCAAGCAGGAGCGCCGGGGAGGACTGCTGCCTTGCTGGATGCCGGCCATGGAGAGGGAGAGAAGCTGCGGTGGTTCCTGCCATGGGCGACGAGAGGGAGAGCGAGACCAGAGGAAGGGGAAGACTCGCTCTCCTTTTTTTTTGCGCGAGTGGGGAAGGGGAACGAGGCCGGAGGGCCGTCCCCTTTTATTCAGGCAAGAGCTCGGCATTTTTGTTTTAGAATTTCTTTCCTATTTTGGCAAGTTTCCGGAAACTTTCGGTCAAGGTCCAAATTTAGGAACACTGCTCAAACGAACTCCGATTTCGTCGAAACCAATTTTGTTGTCGTCGTCTCGCCGAGTACTTCGACTTTCGTTAAAGGCACTTCGTCAAATTCCCAACGGTTTGGCCGGTAACGATCGTCGACGGCAGCTTCGCGGTGACCGAAATTCCGATTCACAGTACAGACTTAACCAATTTCCGGAACCTGAAAACTGCGCTGTACTTCATCTTGCGAGCTCATTTTCACCATTTTCGGCACCGATCTAGGTCTCGGCCATAAAACAAAATTTGTTCCTCTCGAACTGTACTACATCTTTCGTTTAAGGCGCACTGACATGCGAACATCCAAAAATACCGTTCAACGCCTGTCAAAGCAGTCGCCCGGTAGGGTCCGGATTAGGGTCTCTTGCCGGTCGAAACATTTTCTGGCCATCTGCTCAACTCGGAACTTTCATAACTTTTGATCGTGAGTCCATAAATAGTTAATTGGGCACAACTGCAACACTTGGTTGAACCCGAATGATTTTCTTCAGTTAATGAGTCAGTACTAGCAAAGTTGCGACTCGTCATTTCATGTGAGTTTTTGATTCCAAACTTTACGAAACTTTTTCGTCGGTTACCATAGACAGGAACTGAGGTGGGTCACATGAAAAATCTAGGTTTAGCATCTATCCTGAATATTCATAATTTGACAATCATTGTTATCTGGCTCCATTAATTATTTCCCGAATAATTCAAACGGAGGTTCTGCCTCTGAGATTGATCCTGGCACTTCTGTCATCACTGACTAACCTTGAATTTAGTTCTTCATCGTTGTTTGATATACCAAGTCCGTGCTCAACTAACGGCCTAACTGACGGCGAACACCTGGGGTGTTACAGCCCTTCCCCCCTTAAAAGAATCTCGTCCCGAGATTCCGGACGAAAGACTTTTCAAGGTAAGATAAGCATAGCACCCATCCTTAATCATAGGCTATTAACAGCTCAAAGTACTGACTTCTCGACAGAACAGAAACTATTATAAACAGAACAACTTTCCGATCTTTCATGTCATTTTCTAATTACTAGCTCTTGTCAGAAGAAATGTTCTTCACTAATTCCCATTGAACACTGAGGTACACTCACAATATCACTGTCAGGTTGAACGGGAACCAAAACTGCATTATTACCTTGGGAGGAATCCAAAATATTATTACTTCAAATTTTTCGGACCTTCGTCCGATTGAGACTATAGCAAATATACATCCTCGAGACAGGGAGGAACTAACCGACTGCAACCACTGTTTATACTACTTGGGTCAGAGAGTGACCTTCTTAAATTCACTCAGCACTGCAGGAACACAATCTGATATCTGCCGGTTGACACTCAACTGCCATCAATCTGCACTTCCAAGGGTTGATTTTTGATAGGACACCGTGACTGCTCAAGAATAAGAGACTGATTCTGAATGTCCATTCTAGATTGATCCAATATAACCTGGAATAACCCTTTCATAGTAGCCGAACGTATCACCAAGAAGTCCTTACTCCCATTATATATAATAATCCTGACTTGAGTTACTGGGCTGGTGTACCGTTTTGTATTACCATTGAAAAATTTTCCCAGATAGAGTTGGCTGGAACATGGCAGGGACTTGGATGTACGAGTGCCGCAAACAATATCAGTGGGTGTACAGACTTCTGGCATAACATTGTTCTGTGAGACATAGCCTTCATAGCTACCAAAGAGTCATTTCTGAACTGGGGATTAGCTTTTCACTGGCAGAAACTAATCAGTTGTCTCTCAACACTAAAAAGCTTCAAGATTTCAGCTTTTTACTGCAAGCACTGTCAGATATCAATGCACATGATCACCACCAAAGTCAGTAGAGAATCAGACATATCTAGAAAGGTTGGGTTGACTACAAGATCACCATGCAGATAAATGTATCAAGTTCAGGCAACAAACTTCTGGACCTCAGGGATCTGGTCCAACTAACACACCGTTTCTGTTATTCATCCTTCAGCTGATACTTGCCCACTTTTAAGAATTTAGTACCACTTTGCTTCACTATGACCATATACGATGCTCACTCTTTGTTGTTGATCAAACAAAGTCCTTTGTCTACCATCTCTTACAGTCTGCTACTGCTTTCATCTTTGACCGATTCTTAAAAAGGACATCCTTCTTGCCATTTTCAGAAAGAAACACTGCCTCATCCGAGCCGACATAAGGATTTTTTTTCTGAAGGAATATGGGAGATAATCAAGGAGGAAGCTTCATGAAAGATAACACATTGGTGTAGTTCTATAATAGATCTTGATTAGAACCCACGGTACCAGCGCGTGCCGAGCAGCACAACCATGTGTCTGCAGCCACAGGAGGCTCTCGGTTTCGTCACGGCAGTATTAGTTCTTAACCAAGACACTATTACTGAATCCACAACCAGTGAGGAATCCCACATGATGTAGATAAATCTTGCATGGATAGGCATCACGTGCAAGGCATGAGCTAGCAAAGCAAGGATGATCACAAGGTTCGAAAATCAACAAGGAGGTGATTTCAAGAACGGAACATGACACAAGACAAAAAGAATTCATCTGGTGCACATCAAGGTCATGACAAGACGAAAGATTTCATGAGCTTGATTTGGCCAAGCAGCAACAAAAGCGCAACCGAGGGGATACATGCGTTTGGACATGGTCTCCGCAACTGGGCAAGGCAAACTATGGTCAAGGGCTGAGGTTAACCAAAACTAAACTTGGCTGGTCAAAGCAACAAGGGCATTCACAACAAAGGGTACCAAACATCTATGGTTTAGGCAACACTCTAAGGCCAAACTTGGATCTACAGGTTGGTTAGAGGCATGGCTACACAACAAGCATAGATATACCATGATTTGGAACTAGGATTTTTGGAAGGTTAGCCAGGGCCAACTGGTCCAACAAAAAGGCATGGACAGGCATAGGTACAGGTTTTTGGCACAAGCATTCTAAACCATCAAAACTAGACACACAAACATAGGATTTTAAGCAACAAAGGTTCAACTAAAGGCATCTCGGAAGGTCAAGAGGGCATGGGAAACAAGGGCTCAACAAACCACTCATGTACTCACCGAGGACAAAGGTTGGTTAACCAAGACATCCCTTAGATAACAGCACATCTACACACAGCCTTAACAAGCATTTGAATCACACAACAATCAGTTGAAACAACCAACACTAATTACCAAGTTCAAACCCGACAAGCATCTATCTATGGCGCTCAAGCAAACATAGACATGCAGAACATGGTGAACAGGTTTTGTCATTATTTTATTTCCTGTTTACTAGATTTGGAGCACAACTTTGTATCTAGAAGCAAACATACCAAGCAAACTAGGGCATACTTGTTTGTTAACTATAACAGTTTGCAACTTAAGTTAACTCACTTATCTAGCATATGAAGCTATCAATCAAGTAACAAGCTCATGCATAGTCTATATTCTAAGAAGGAATAAACAGACACTAGGTAGCAACAACTAACAAGCAGCATGCAACAACTTGATTTGAGGGTACAATCAAGCATCACCAACAGTTTAAAACATTCTAATCATGTTAGAAAAGCTAAATTGCAGCCACTTAAATTAGTTGCAAGCATTTAATTCTAACAATCATATAAGCTAAAATATAAATTTAAGCTAGATTAAAGAGCAATTACAAGACATGGTGCACATAAAAACATAATTCTAGGCATAACCATATATGAAAAACAGTTTGTATACATCTTAAACATGTTAGACAGTTCATGATTAACCCAAATTAAATTTCTTACATGCACTTATTAATTTACCTACTTTAGCAAGGTGAGACATAGAGCTGTTTCGATCTATTCCCAGAGAATTCTAGGAAGATTATGGCAGCTCACTCATATAGTTAGTAGGCTATTACTAGCATTTCAACATATTTGAGCAAGTAAAACAGCCTACACAATTCTAGCAAGTAAACATGCTTAAAACAACTTAAACAGATTGAAACTATTTAATGTTGTCCAACAAGAAGTTTTACATTTTTCTTGCAGCAACATGATACTAGTATGGTATAAAAATTAGTTTCACAAACCTTTAATCCCTATAACACTAGTTCTCATGATTGCAAGAAAATGAGCATGAAACATGACTACATGATAATAGCATGAAAAAGCAACTAAACAATAGGTCTTAGTACCTTTCCTTGTTAAAGCATGTTAAAGCTAACAAAACTGGAATTACATGTTTAAGAAGCACTTAGCATACCCCAAACAAAAATGCATACAAAACAGACTAAAGCAACAAGTTTTATTGTTTCTTTAGGTGGACCATTTCAAACAAAACTAATTCAATTGGCTTCACCCAAAAGAGAGTTTCTTAGCTCAAAACATTGAACCTACAAGCTCAGCACTGTTTTGCCACACAAGCAGGATAACATTGCACAAGCCATTTAGTTACTATAAGACATTTCAACATAGGGGAAAACCTTTAATCATTAGAAGCTTATTATCTAACTACTCTTCTAACATACAAGAAGTAGAGCAAGACACCACACCATCATGATGAGCAAGACCACACACAATCATGATGAGCTAGCAGGGTTATCTAAACAACATCATACTGGTATTTATTTCTAGTCTAAACAAGCAATCACTTATTTAGCTAACATGAAAGCACCCATATGAAACATTGCACACCCTACCAACCATCAAGAACAAGACCATATTACATCTAATTCAGGGCAACATACCTCATCAAACAGAAAATTCATTTCTAACTTTTACAAGTAAGCTAGCACACCATATTGAAGCACTAGTTCACAACAGCTTAACCATTACAGGAACAAGGGTGGGGAAGCATTTTGATACGTAAACAACCATCAAGTTTCATGGTTACATTAGTCACACTTGACAACAAGTTGCTTATTATTAGAACAAAGGTAAGAGAAGCATGTTCATGAGCAATGCACAACAAGATGAATGCTCGTCCTATACGTCCTCACAAATTGCCAACCTGAGGTAGCAAGCACGTTCTAGGTCGGTGGCATAACACGCACTCTCGATATAACTAGTCGTCAACTATGCTTACGCATTCGAGGTTAGCGTACCTGCAGAAAATCTCATTTCAGCCTAGCCCACAGTATGAATATCATGCATTGCTGAAAGTAAATCTAATACTAACTTAGGCGCACACCCAGTATACACGTAAGTAGTATATGCACCCATCATAAAAGTATTACTCCCACAATTAAACACCTTCACCCGCATTCGTGTGCTTACGAGTACAGGTTCCAGTACCAAACTAGCTCTTCCCTAGACCAACGGTTGTTTGGTCATGCTCTCACAACTCACACTTACCTTAGCGTAGAGGCAATTGATCCATACATTACTATTCCGAAGAATAGCACCCATACAATTTCACCCTTGCCGTATGGACGACAGAAAACAACATAAATTAAACATGATGCACGACCCCCAAGTTAGTACTTAAATAGCCACCTAGAAGTCCTAGTTGGGGCATAACTGGAGGTTGTCGCTAGCACATAGTTTACAAATTAGGTTTGATAAACTTGCCTACTAGCTAAAGCTTTTTAGATAAAATAGGCTTTTTAAAACAAAACTTTGTTTTAAAACCATGCACATGACAGTATTATGCTTAACCTGGCTCCGATACCAGCTGTAACAGAACCGACCAATTTATAAGAGCACAAGTGCGAAAACCTCCGCCGAAGCAGCTGAATTAGCACACTTGAGCCCATATAAACCCGGTAGTCGGAAATCTCGAAGGATTTCAAACATTTCAACACTCAGCCAAGATCGCATGGTCAAGCAAATACAAATCATGTCCACGGAGCTTGCAGCGGAAATAATATTACAATAGAGTTCACAAATAATAATACAAGTTGAGTTCCATTTCATTTAGAAGAAACAACATAGCTTTGAAATGAATATCATAACATAGGTTGAAATACTTTGCTAGCTTGAGTGACATCCTCCAACAACAGCATAAGAGAAGAAGTATGGAACTGCCGAGCCCATCGGCACTGGCCATCACCTTTCGACAGGCCTAACCTTCACCTGCAACAAGGTGGGATAAACCCTGAGTACTCGAATGTACTCAGCTAGACTTACTCGCCAAAAACCAGAAATAAACGACACCAAGGAGTATGCAAGGCTATATCTGGGGTTGGCCATACTTACCTTTTTGCATAAAAGCATTTTCATTATTAATAATCCTCATTAGAGTATTGGCAGTCAATTTTATGTAATTTACCTGATTAACTAGATTTGCACCTGATCTAGAGCAATCACTTGGCTAATTAATCAAGCAAGAGTGACTATTTCATCAATAGCCTTTCACATTCAGTATCATAACCATATTTAGTTCCATAAGTTACTACGGTAACACATGCCCAGTCAAGTTACTCACTAACCAGGAGCGATGGCGATTATAATCGATTCCTACCAGCTGGGGATAAAAATGTCGCACACTCGCCCGACACACCCTGCCAGGTGGCCGTTGGCGACCACTTCAGGAGGTTCGAGAACCCAAATCGCGGGACGGCCATGGACCCTTCTACACCGGGGGTTATCTCAATGCCAGGTCGCTCAAGCTATTAACTGTCCACGGTCATGCCAGGTCGATCAGGCCCTGCCTGCCCTCGGACCATGCCAGGTCGATCAGAATAGTTGCCCACGGTACATGTAAGGCCCTAGGTGTTAGGCGTCAACGTCTCCATCACCGGCTCGAAACACCTTACTCGGCTTCACGGGTGGTACCCGCACCTGCTCCGTTAAGTGATTGACGCGTTCAAAATGACTGAGGTGTGCCTTCGTCGGGTCCTAATCGACACAGACGGGAGACTAATAGCACACAGAACCCATGTCCTGCTGCTCCTACATCCCGCCCGGTCTCAGATTAATTATCACATGGTTATTTCCATGATAGCACCACGCTAGTCATGATCAGTATCCACCTATATGCGGGCGACAGGAAATCACCCGACTTTTACCGGTCTAAGCAGGCTAAGCATAAACGAGCCTAGACTTATCAGGGATAACAAGGTAATATTTGCAGGTGGACAAGGATAATTAATTAATGCAGCAACGGTATCACACAACTCCTGTAACCTAATGCAACAATCATATCAGGTTAACTTGTAAACGGTAATTTGCTAACCGTAGGAGAAAATGCTCCGGGGCTTGCCTGGGAAACAACACTTAAGCTAGTGTTAGATGGCACCGCTTCGGGATCATCGCTGCTCCAGGAACTTGCGGGGTTCGCCACACCTTCTTCGGGATGGCCACCCAACACCATCTTCGGGTTTGAGCCTCACCATCACCTCTTTCACGATGCATCTATCGTACCTAGATGGGATGCATACTGCAAGCGTATGAATGCAGGGTAAACACTCACGATGCAACATAAGATATAAGACAACTATGATAAGGTCTATCGACATACTACCTAAGTTAATTAACTTACGCTAGTGCAAGACACTAACAACCATAGCCTAAGTAAGCCGACCAACAAACAACCAGCAGGTTACACACATTTAAGGGTTATTTAGCTTACTAATTAACTCATTAAAGTTAGACCTAACAAGCAATCAAGTTGCACACACAAGTCACACTTCAAACTCTGGACAGCAGGACAGTGGTTCACTAATTTAAACATAACTTGAGCTACATACATCCAAATAAGGTAAACTAAGACTTTCTGGAAAGCTAAAACGATTACCTACAACTTTGCTATTCAACACAAGAGCTAATTCAGAGGTTATCTAACTCAAAAACAGATAACAATGCAGCTCTGTCCAGCTGTTGGACAGCAGGACAGACAGAGCTTCAGAGAAGCATAACTCAAGATACAAACATCACATGAGCATGTAATTAGACATTCAAGAAAGCTTACAAGATTATCTAAATCTTTCTTATTTTATCTCAAGGTGAATCAATCATTAACAAGGTCAAACAATATGATTAGTGCAGCACTGTCCACACTTGGGTAGAACTAGCCACACATCACAACAGTAACTTAAGACAATCATAACTAAAGATCTATAATACCTGGAAACTTGCCCCTAGACTTTTTAGAAAGGTTATTAAGTTTTCTACAAATCATCTTAAGATGATTCACAAGTTAATAACGTCCAATTAACATAAATAGGCATCTCTGTCCAGACTTGGACAGATTTTGCTATCTGCACTAAAACAGTCATAACTCAAGTTATATAACTCCAATGGACATGAACTAAGATAATGTAGAAAGCTTATGAAAAGCACTACAACTCATTTATAAGCACCTAAGCATGAATCACAAGTTAACTAGGTGAAACAATCCAAACATTCAGATCTGGACAGAATGTTGGCAAAACATGACAGCAATCTTGCAACAGCCATATCTCTTAAATTATTAAGCCTATGGCCATGCAATTTGGTGACAAGCTATATTAAGATGTTATCTACAACTTTTGTATAGACCACATCTACAGAAAACAAACATTTACATTACAAATTTATCACCACACAAGAACTACATATGCAGCCACATTTCAGCAAAACTGGACATACACACAGCAGTTAAGTAATTAAATCACAGCTAGAGCTACACAACTCTAACTGACACACAACAAGACATTCTGGAAAGCTTATGAAATCTCCTACAAATTATATTTAAACACCTTAGCATGATTTGTATGTTAACATGGTCAAACTAATACATTCCTCAAATCTGGTCCAGAGATTCCAGAGAGCACCTATTTCTGAACTGAACTTTGAACAGCCATAACTCATAATCCATTTGACCAAAAATCATGAAACTTTAACACAAGCGAGATATGTATGTTATCTACGACTTTGTTATAGACAAGTTTCACAGAAAAACATAATTTACAAGGGACAACTACTTAAGCCCCATAAACTGTCCAAAACATCCCGAAATGAAACATAGAGAGAAGATAAATCTAAAACTCTATGCTTTGCATGACCACTGACCATAATAAAATTATCTAAGCTACAGCAATACCCTAGAAAGTCAGAGGAACCATCAATTCTATTTTTACATGGAAACATTTATCAAAAATCAATAATTCATTTAATGAGCTGAAAGCAAGATAAATGCATAACTACTTCATACATGCACCAATAAATCTGAAATTTTTGTCACAGCACACACATGACCAGAGGAGTCTAGCATAAAAATTTCACAGCATTTCAAGCAACATAACAGCAGATATCATTTTCTCCCTATTTAAGCCTATTTAACCTAAATAAATCATCACAGCAGCAACTTCCACTAACACACATCAACATTATGCATTCACTGGACAGAGATTTTCACAAGGATTCCAAAAAGTCCACACATGCAATTTTTGGACAAACATACAATTTACTATGCAATTTACAACATTCACTCAGATTTACCAATTAACCAAAAACGAAAAACAGAAACTGTTTTTCATTTCAGCCCTCCAGATCTGCACAAAACATTAGGGGATCTATTAGTAAACACCTTGAGTCATGTAACTTTACATAAAAAACCTACAAAGAGTTTCAGCTTCGCTAGGAGGTCCTTTCACCATTGTTTCACGGGCAAACCACGGGAACGACGAGGGAGGTCGGTGCCGGGAGGGGGGGAAACTGGCTTGCTGGCCTAGGGTTTGCGGGCGCTGCTTGGGGCTGGTTGCCGGGCGGCGCTGGCTGCGGCTCCTGCGTCTGCTTGCTGCTGCTTTTGCCGGCGACCAGGGAGGCACGCAGAGAGGCGCGGCCCTCTGGCTCGCGGTCGCGGCCTCTGAAACGCGTGACTTGCGGTCACGGCGCAGGACGCGAAAGAGGAGCAAGGAGGGGAGCCAAGCAGGAGCGCCGGGGGAGGACTGCTGCCTTGCTGGATGCCGGCCATGGAGAGGGAGAGATGCTGCGGTGGTTCCTGCCATGGGCGACGAGAGGGAGAGCGAGAGGGGAGAGAGAGACCAGAGGAAGGGGAAGACTCGCTCTCCTTTTTTTTTTGCGTGAGTGGGGAAGGGGAACGAGGCCGGAGGGCCGTCCCCTTTATTCAGGCAAGAGCTCGGCATTTTTGTTTTAGAATTTCTTTCCTATTTTGGCAAGTTTCCGGAAACTTTCGGTCAAGGTCCAAATTTAGGAACACTGCTCAAACGAACTCCGATTTCGATGAAACCAATTTTGTTGTCGTCGTCTCGCCGAGTACTCCGACTTTCGTTAAAGGCACTTGGTCAAATTCCCAACGGTTTGGCGGGTAACGATCGTCGACGGCAGCTTCGCGGTGACCGAAATTCCGATTCACAGTTTAGACTTAACCAATTTCCGGAACCTGAAAACTGCGTTGTACTTCATCTTGCGAGCTCGTTTTCACCATTTTTGGCACCGATCTAGGTCTCGGCGATAAAACAAAATTTGTTCCTCTCGAACTGTACTACAACTTCCGTTTAAGGCGCACTGACATGCGAACATCCGAAAATACCGTTCAACGCCGGTCAAGCAGTCGCCCGGTAGGGTCCGGATTAGGGTCTCTTGCCGGTCGAAACATTTTCTGGCCATCGCTCAACTCGGAACTTTCATAACTTTTGATCGTGAGTCATAAATAGTTAATTGGGCACAACTGCAACACTTGGTTGAACCCGAAATGATTTCTTCAGTTAAGAGTCAGTACTAGCAAAGTTGCGGACTCGTCATTTCATGTGAGTTTGATTCCAAACTTACGAAACTTTTTCGTCGGTTACATAGACAGGAAACTGAGGTGGTCACATGAAAAATCTAGGTAGCATCTGTCCTGAAATCCTAATTTGACAATCAGGTTATCTGGCTCCATTAATTATTTCCGAATAATTCAAACGGAGGTTCTGCTCTAAGATTGATCCTGGCACTTTGTCATCACTGAATAAACTTGAATTTAGTCTTCAATCGTTGTTTGATATACCAAGGCCGTGCTCCAACTAACGCCTCCTAACTGACGGTGAACACCTGGGGGGTGTACATCGAGAAATACTGCCGCGCTTTTAGTCAGATAAGGCTGCTTAGGCTGCCGCTAGATGCGGATACATGGGTGTATGCCGAGTCTCTGTGTGATGAGTGATTGTCAACGGAGATGATGCGCATGTTCTTTGGCTTGTGTTGTGCAGGTGTCGAGCACGGAGACAGTGATCGATGGCGGGTGAAGGTCAAGTTGCGACGTGCCGTGCCGACGGACCGGGCGCGATGAAGGATGGGCGTGCCGTGCGGCGGACGTGCCATGCCGATGTATCGGACGGTGAAGGGCGGACGTGGACTTGGACTGATGGACTGGAGGCCGGAGGATCAGCTGTGGTGGCTGGCAGCCTGCGACAGCGACAAGCGGAGAAGTGCGATCATGTCGGTGGAAGGGGTGCACAGGCGGTGCATCCCCTCTACGACGCCGGTTTGTTGGTAGAGCCCGGGAAAAACAACGGTGGACGGTTTCCAGGTTTGGGCCTCAAAACCTGGGTGCTGGGTTTCCAGGTTGAGCCACAAAACCTGGGCGTGACGGTTTCCAGGTTGAGCCTCAAAACCTGGGCGTGGGCCGGTTTCCGAGTTTGGGCCTCAAAACTCGGGCGCGGACGGGTTTCGAGTTTTGGCCCAAAACTCGGGCTGGAGGCTGGTTTCCCGGTTTGGGCCACAAAACGGGGGTGCAGAGTGGTGGCGGCACGTGGCGGCGATCTGAAGGTTGCGTGGAGGCGACGCGGAAGACCGTGCGGGCGTGGCCGTCGGATCTACCTACCACCAGCGGGTGGACTAGAATAGCCTTAGGGTTAGGCTGGTCCGCTCTGTAATTAGAGTAGAGAGGGGGTAGAGTAGGAAATAGACTTAGGCTAGGTTAGTATAAGTAGTCCAGGGGAGACACCCTCCTCCCTATCTCAATCTCAGTTAGAGCTTTCATTTCCTAGGGTTTCCACTCTCCCACACCCCTGCTTTAGCTAGTTGAGATCCGCAGAGAGACTCCACTCTGTGTACTGTTGATTCGAGGAAGTGAGGCCGTATCCTCACCTTGGATCCCATCTCTTGGTGTCAATTCGCGTTTTGATTTCATGTTCATCATGTTCTTCGCGGATTGCTTTGTGCCTTGAGTTTTCCCGTCGCTTGATCTTTGTGCTCGGTTCATCTTTTACGATTCCGTTTGAACTGAGTTGCTCTAGATCGTGAGGCACTTCTTTCCACCGAAAGAAATCATCTCTAACCTCACGGTCTAGGAGATCGATCAAGTTTTAGTTTCGGGTCTCTTTTTCTTCTTTCCCCCGAATTCCTTCGATTCACCGATTTGGAGTTAGGTTCGAGCCATGATCTCTTAGAGATAGCTCACTAACCTCCTTGTGACTCCTCAGATCGAATCCCAAGCCTAGAGCACTTGATTCGGAGGAGATCGGGTTGAATCGCCGGAGTTTTCAGTGCAGTGCGGGGTGACCGGACGCTCTGTCGGTCTGACCGGACGCACGCTTTCAGAGTCCGGTCGGGCACGGCGCCAAGCTTTTCTGCGTACTGACCGGACGCTCTCGACCGGACGCTCTGTTTGCATTTCGACCGGACGCTACGCTTGCACTGTTCCTGGCTTTGTCGGTTTCGACCGGACGCACTGTACACGACCGGACGCTCCGTACTCGTGAGTCCGGTCGCGAACAGTAAGGTTCCAGAGCCGATTTTGGACGACCGGACGCGTCCGGTCCTGCTGACCGGACGCTGGCCAGAGTCCGGTCGTAGCTGTTTCGCGCCGATTCGTTCGCGGTTCGTTCGTTCGTCAACGGATTCGAGTTCCGTCTTTGGGTTGGCTTTCTAGGGTTGTCTAGTGTCCCGCTGTGCTTCTAGGAAGCATCCACCCTACATCTAGGGTCGTGGACATTGTCAAGCTCTAGGGTTTGCTTTGGGGTTGAGTTTGGGACAGTGGCATCTAGTTTCCGAAAGGAAATTTTGAAGCTCCCATTCACCCCCCCTCTGGTCGCTTTCGGGTAGCTTCTCGGTCCTTCAATTGGTATCGGAGCAGGTTAAGGATCTTCCACCTTAGCCGGTTCCAGATCCACCGAAGGCGACATGGATCGCGGCGTGGGCAAACCGCCGTTTTTCGATGGGACGAACTATGCGTATTGGAAGATACGTATGTCGGCCTATTTGCAGAGCTGGGCGCTTCGATCTGGGATATTTGCAACTCCCCTGATTACGTGGTCTTGGCTGCTCGTGTGACTCAACAGCAGATCGATGAGCACGATGCCAATAGCCGAGCCCGTAATGCTCTTTTCTCTTGTTTGAGCATGGGTGAGTTTGATCGCGTTTCTCACCTCGCTACGGCTCGGGAGATCTGGGACACTCTCATGCGTTTTCATGAGGGCACCTCTCAAGTCAAAACCCGACTCTACGAGTCGTTCAAGCGAGAGTATGAGAACTTTAGACATCAACCTGGCGAGAGCATAGAAAGTTTATTCGCTCGCTTTCAGGTGATTGTCAACAGGATGAGGGCTAACAGAGAGCAGTTGCCATTTGACGATCATGAGCGTGCTTTGAAGCTTTTGCACACTCTTGACCGTTCGGTGTGGGACTCCAAGGTTCAGGCAATCATCGAATCGCCGAACTATGAGACCTCACCTGCGACGAGCTCTTCAGTAAGCTCAAGTCCAGTGAGATTGATGCTATGGCGAGGGCTTCTTTTGAAAATCCTTCTCGCCCGTCCATGGCTTTGGTTTCCGGCTCTTCCTCTAACCCCTCAGCTGGCTTTGCGCTTTCTTCTCTCTTTTCTGTGACAGAGGACCAGCTGGAGTCTTGGGAGACGACGAGTTGGCTTTGCTTGCCAACCGGTTCTCGCGGTTCCACAACAACCGCATGAACCGTCGTCGAGGAGGAGGACGCACGGGATGCTACGAGTGCGGCGACCCCGACCACTTCATCGCCGACTGCCCCAAGAAGAACAAGCACTTGGGCAAGGGCGAACATGGGCGCAAGCGCGACTCCAAGTACAAGGAGAAGCACGTTCCCCCAAGGCACAAGAAACGGGGCGGCTTCGACAAAGAGTACATCAAGAAGAAGTACTTGGAGAAGCAGCAAGCTGAGCAGCGCGCGTTCTTCGCCACGCTCAGCGACGTCGACGGCTCGGATGACGACTCCGCCAGCTCGAGCGATGACGAGTCCGAGAAGAAGAAGAGGATCGAGGACAAGCTGAACGGCCTCTGCTTCTTCGCCGACGACGACGGCTCTGCACCATGGCGCTCGGAGATGAGGTCGACGGCGAGCCGGAGCGTACCCCTCGGAACGACGACGACGACGACACCTCCCAGGTATCTCTCACCTACGACGAGCTTTCCTCCGAGGTTGAGAAGTTGACTGCTGCCCTCCTTAGCCAAGATAAGTTGCTTAGGCGTGCCGCTAGAGAGCGCAAGGAGTTTAGGCAGAAGTGGGAGGACACGGTGAAGGAGCTTGAGTTCGCTCGGTCCACCGTGGTGTGTCGGAGGAGCGGAGTGCGAGTCGTGCACCGCGCACATGACTGACCTTCTCACTCTGAGAGGTAAGTATGCTGCGTTGGTGGAGAGGTGGATGAGCTCCGTGCTAGGCCGCAGCTGTGTGGGTGCGTGCAAGACTTGTCCTGTCTTGCAATCTGAGTTGGCAGAGAAAAATGCCAAGCTTGAGTCTTTAGAGAAGGCCAGCTCAGATAGCACTTGTGTCTCGAGGTGTGCTTTGTGTGAGGGCCTGGAGATGGAGATTGCCAATGTGAAGCATGGCAAGATGCAAACCGAGGAAGAAAACACATACCTTCGGTCCATCTTGTCATGGGTCTCCAGTAGTGAGCCGCAGCTCGGGATGATGATCTCCCAATTCAAGCGAGCTGTTGGTGCCCCTGGTGTAGGTTTTGCTCAGAGTGTTGATCTCTCAGCTTTGGGAAGATTGGAGAGTCTAGTGGTCTGAACCCCTGTGAGAAGCCCAACTCCACCACTACTCCCAAACTTGCCAAGCTTCCACTCAAAGAGCCTGCCAAGCCTGTCACCAAGGATGGAGTTGTAGTTGAAACCCCCAAGGCTCCACCCAAGAATCCACAATGGCAACCCAAGCCAAATCACCTAAAGAACAAGCTTGACACATGCCACCCATCCGAGAGGCAGTTGCCACAGAAGGGCAAGGGCAAGTGAACCACCCACATCCCTGCCAACCAACACACCCCCTTTGCGCGCGGTGAGTTTTCAGTGTGACTTTTGTGGAGAGATGTCACTTGAGCGAGTTCTGCTTTAGGCGCAAGAGAGAGGCGCGCAGGGCTCGGGAGATGGAGAACCCGGACATGTACCATCCAGCTCATGTGGACATGTACCGAAGGCCCAGGGGAGATCTGCTAGGTCCTTCACCAGCCTAGGCTGGAGAGAGCTCCGAGGAGAGACGCTAGAGCAGTTGACCCCAGGCTCCTAGGCGTAACCTCGTAGAGAGCGTACCCGACGGGGTCCTGCTTTTGCAGGTAATGGACCCCGTGGCGGAGGTTTAGTTGAGCGCTTTCCCCCACCGCAGTTTAAGTATCGCGGTGAGCGCTTCTTCCCCAGCGGACCACGTTTTCCTCAGCGTGGTGATCGCTTCCCTCGTAGACGTGCTAGGAATGGTTTTTTCTGCTAACCGTTCTTTTGAGCAGCCGGCCCAACACTGGTATTACCCTTATTTCACTAACCCCAGTGTTGGACCGTATGCTCACCCTATGTCTTTCTATTGATGTAGGTAAACGGTTGGAGGACGTTTGGTTGGTGGATTCCGGTTGTTCGAGGCACATGACCGGAAACACCAAGTGGTTCTCCAGCCTTAGCCCGGTCGCCGGAAAGGAGTACATAACCTTCGGCGACAATAGTAAAGGTAAGGTATTGTCTCGTGGACGGTGCGGGTTAATGAGCACTTTGTGTTGCGCGATGTTGCTCTTGTTTCTAACCTGCATTTTAACCTTCTTTCTGTTTCGCAACTTTTTGATGATGACTATGAGATTCGTTTTAAACCGAACCTTAGTCGCATCTTAGATCCTCAGGGCGATCTTGTATGTCTGATTTCGCCCTTTGGGAAAGTCTTTTGTGCGAATTTCTCGGAATCGTTTGGTTCTTCTCGCTGTCTTTTGGCTAGTCCTTCTTCCTCCGATCTTTGGAAGTGGCATAGGAGGCTCGGTCATTTAAGCTTCGACTTGCTTGCAAGACTTAGCTCACTTGGCCTAATCCGAGGATTGCCCAAGCTTTCGATGGAGAAGGATCTAGTTTGCCATTCTTGCAGACATGGGAAGATGGTTGCTGCTCCCCACCATCCGGTGACTAAGGTCATGACCTCGCACCCCGGAGAGCTTTTACACATGGACCTTGTTGGTCCGGCTCGGGTGAGCTCGGTGGTGGCAAGTGGTATGTTTTGGTTGTTGTTGACGACTTTTCGAGATATTCGTGGGTCTTCTTTTTAGCTGAGAAGACCGAGACTTTCTCCTTCGCTCGCAATCTGATTTTGCGTCTTCAGAACGAGTTCCCTTTGAACTCGATGCGAGCGATTAGAAGTGATAATGGTTCCGAGTTTAAGAATTCGGATTTTGAGGTGTTTTGTAACCGCCTTGGTTTGGAGCATCAGTTTTCTTCCCCTACACACCGCCCCAAAATGGTGTTGTAGAGAGGAAGAATCGGACCCTTGTTGAGATGGCCAGGACGATGCTTGATGAGCATAGGACTCCTAGGCGCTTTTGGGCCGAAGCTATGAACACTGCATGCTACATTTCGAATCGCATTTTTCTGAGAGCGTTTTTGAAGAAGACCTCTTATGAGTTGCGTTTTGGTCGCCAGCCCAAGGTGAGTTATTTTAGAGTCTTTGGTTGCCACTGTTTTATATTGAAGAAAGGCAACCTGGACAAGTTTGAGTCTCGTTCTTCTGACGGTGTGTTTTTGGGTTATGGCACTCACACTCGAGCCTATCGTGTACTTAACCTTGACACTAACCGAGTCATGGAGACATCAGATGTCACCTTCGACGAGACTCTTGTTTGTCCCTCTTCTCGTTTTGAGCGTGCAGGTGATCATGAGGTTGGAGAGCCTCTTTTTGATGATGAGGACGAGGGTGCTGAAGGTATAGATGATCCAGCACCCCCTCCACCTGCCGTGCCGCAAAGGGCGGCCTCGACGACGACTCACGGCCCCGACACTTCTTCTTCCTGGGGGCCGTGGGATTCTCCACCTCGCGCGGTACCTTTTGTACCCGGGGTGGAACCAGCTGCTGTTGAGGGGAGGTCACTTCTTCCCGGGAGGCGCCACGACATATCCAGCGCCAGCACCCCCTGAACAGATGATCGGCGACATCGACGAGCGAGTTACTCGCTCCAGGTCACAGCACATCTCGCACTTTGCTCATTCTGCTTTTGTTGCGTCTTTTGAACCCGAGATGTTGGACACGCATTGACGGATCCGGACTGGGTCATGCCATGCATGAGGAGCTAGAACTTTGAGCGAAATCGGGTTTGGGTTCTAGTGCCACCACCTCCTGACTGTAAACCTATTGGGACAAAATGGGTTTTTAAAAACAAGCAAGGAGAGGAGGGCCACATTGTGAGAACAAGGCCCGGCTTGTAGCGAAGGGTTATAGTCAGAAGGAGGGGATAGATTATGAGGAGACCTTCGCTCCTGTAGCTCGTTTGGAGGCTATTAGGATACTCTTGGCTTATGCTGCATCCATGGGTTTCAAACTTTTTCAAATGGATGTCAAGAGTGCCTTCTTAAACGGCTACATTGAGGAGGAGTCTATGTCCAGCAACCCCCCGGTTTTGAAAATCCCAAGTTTCCAAACCATGTTTTAAACTCCACAAAGCTTTATGGTTTGAAACAAGCCCCTAGAGCCTGGTATGAGAGATTAAAAACCTTTTTGCTAGCTAAGGGTTTTAAAATGGGATGTGTTGATAAAACGCTCTTTCTCCTCAAGCAAGGCAAAGATACTCTCTTGGTCCAAATTTACGTGGATGATATCATTTTCGGTGGTTCTTCTCACGCTTTGGTTGCCAAGTTTGCAGATACTATGAGCAGGGAGTTCGAGATGAGCATGATGGGCGAGCTGACTTTCTTTCTCGGGTTGCAAATTAAGCAATCCCGAGAGGGGACGTTTGTGCACCAGGGCAAGTACACGAGGGACTTGCTGAAGCGGTTTGACATGGGTGAGGCCAAGCCTCTTCCGACGCCCATGTCGACGACGACTGCCCTGGATGCCGACACGGATGGAGAAGCAGTAGACCAGAAGGAGTACCGCAGCATGATTGGATCGCTGCTCTACCTGACGGCGACACGGCCGGACATTCAGTTCGCCGTGTGCTTGTGCGCGCGCTTTCAGGCTTCGCCACGCACTTCTCACCGTCAGGCGGTGAAGCGCATATTCAGGTACCTTCGTTTCACGCCTGAGTTCGGGATTTGGTATTCTGCTTCCTCCACTCTCTCGCTTTGCGGTTATTCCGATGCCGATTTTGCTGGTTGTCGCATTGAGCGCAAGTCCACTTCTGGGACTTGCCAGTTTATTGGGTCTTCTCTTGTGTCGTGGTCTTCTCGCAAGCAGTCTAGTGTCGCCAGTCTACTACGGAGGCTGAGTATGTTGCTGCGGCTAGCTGCTGTTCCCAGTTACTCTGGATGATGGCCACTTTGCGTGACTTTGGTTTGAGCTTTACTCGAGTTCCTTTGCTTTGTGACAGCACGAGTGCCATTAGCGTTGCTAAGAACCCCGTGCTTCACTCGAAAACCAAACACATTGATGTGCGCTTTCATTTCTTGAGAGACCACCAGGAGAAGGGTGATATCGACCTTCGCCATGTCGACACTCATCACCAATTGGCTGATATTTTCACCAAGCCTTTAGACGAATCAACCTTTAATAGGTTGAGGGGTGAGCTTGGTGTGTGTTTCCCCTTTTAGATGGGGGAAGCATTTTGAGATGTACAGACTGACTCTTTTTTTTTGAGGCTCTTTTCTTTTGAGTTTCTTGAGTCTTTCCATTGGTATCTTCCTTCTTTCAGTTTTGTGTCGGACATACGCATTTACGTTCTGAGCTTTATGTCTATATTCACTAGAATGTAATTATGCTCTTGTTAGTATTGCTCCGATACTTATGATGATGCTTGTAGCTTATGCTCTTCTGATCACTGTTACATGTTATGAGCGAGCTATTTTTGGAATGGTGAATTATGCCTAATGTACATAAATCTGAAAATGTTCACCATTGGGATATGCAACTAGCATGTGTAGGGTGTGTTGAGTCCATTCCTGCTTTTCATATATGCCAGGTTGCTATGTCTCTAGTTCTGAGTCATTCACTTGCTTGGTTGTTCATAACTTGCTTAAAATCTGAACCAAGTATTGTTGAATTGAAAAGATCGAGATGGGATTGCTTGTCAACACCTCATGGTATTGAGATTGTTTCTCATTGCACCTTGAGTTAAACTTGAGCCATGTAGTGTATGACCGAAACCGTTGCTTTAAGCTTCTGATTGCTTCGGCATAGGCTTCGCACGGTTGAAAAGTTAGGCAATGACAAGCTTTCAACCTCTCGCAATCACATGCCAAAAATGAACTTGTGAATTCTTTTACCGCTGCAACTCCGATATGAATTTGAAATCACAAGTATATGCTTCATTCCTATGCATGATGATTGAACTTTGCTAGGGGTAGTTCACCTTGTATATATGCTTAGCACTTGTTTGGATTCCTTCTATACATGTCTAGTGCTATTTTGATGGTGACTATCTTTTTGGCTTAAAACTGCTCACATGCTCATATGCTTCATATTTCGTATAAGTGATCAGTTTGAGCCTTTGCTATTTGAGTGCTTAATTGAGACGTTGGAGCTATACTGATTAGAGCATCTTTGCACTCTTTTGACTATATACTTGAAGCTCCTAACTTGCATTTTGACTCCATATGCATTGTGGACGGAGATCTTGTGTTCAGGGGGAGTTTATGTGAAGAGAGTTGCTTCTCCGATACCTTTGGCCTTGATAAGTGCATTTTCAACTAGGGGGAGAAATTTACGCAAATCATATGCCCTAAAATCTTTTGTCCTAGTTGCTTGCATTTGTCGAGGGGGAGTTTGCTAGTTGTGTTGAGCCGTTGCCTCTGTCTTGAGGGACTAGCAAACGTTCCTAGCTTTTCATGAGCTTTCATAAGCTTTTTCATTTGGCTTTCAATTGGTATCGTCTGGTGTGCTTTCCCATTTGTTTTGGGTTGATTTCCAATTGTTCGGAGTGATTTTCTTGCTAGTTGTGTTGAGCCTCTGTGCCTCTATCTTGAGGGACTAGCATTTTGCTTCTGTTGTCCTCCGATCTTCAATTGGTATCTGCTAGCGGTGTTGAGCCTGTTCTACCTCTTCTTGAGGGCTAGCTTTGCTTTGCTTGGTTGCGTCGAGCCGTTGCCCATGTCTTTGGGGACCAAGTTTTTCGCTTCATCCACTTGACCTTCTTTGGCTTTTGTTAGGCTTTTGGGTCATTTGGTTGGGTTTTCTCCTCCCACTCCTTCCTACCTCCTTCTTCTTATTCATGATTTGTTGTGGAGTTGACAATGCACTCATCAAGGGGAGATTGCGGATACATGGGTGTATGCCGAGTCTCTGTGTGATGAGTGATTGTCAACGGAGATGATGCGCATGTTCTTTGGCTTGTGTTGTGCAGGTGTCGAGCTCGGAGACAGTGATCGATGGCGGGTGAAGGTCAAGTTGCGACGTGCCGTGCCGACGGACCGGGCGCGATGAAGGATGGGCGTGCCGTGCGGCGGACGTGCCATGCCGATGTATCGGACGGTGAAGGGCGGACGTGGACTTGGACTGATGGACTGGAGGCCGGAGGATCAGCTGTGGTGGCTGGCAGCCTGCGACAGCGACAAGCGGAGAAGTGCGATCATGTCGGTGGAAGGGGTGCACAGGCGGTGCATCCCCTCTACGACGCCGGTTTGTTGGTAGAGCCCGGGAAAAACCAACGGTGGACGGTTTCCAGGTTTGGGCCTCAAAACCTGGGTGCTGGGTTTCCAGGTTGAGCCACAAACCTGGGCGTGACGGTTTCCAGGTTGAGCCTCAAAACCTGGGCGTGGGCCGGTTTCCGAGTTTGGGCCTCAAAACTCGGGCGCGGACGGTTTCCGAGTTTGGCCACAAAACTCGGGCTGGAGGCTGGTTTCCCGGTTTGGGCCACAAAACCGGGGGTGCAGAGTGGTGGCGGCACGTGGCGGCAATCTGAAGGTTGCGTGGAGGCGACGCGGAAGACCGTGCGGGCGTGGCCGTCGGATCTACCTACCACCAGCGGGTGGACTAGAATAGCCTTAGGGTTAGGCTGGTCCGCTCTGTAATTAGAGTAGAGAGGGGTAGAGTAGGAAATAGACTTAGGCTAGGTTAGTATAAGTAGTCCAGGGGAGACACCCTCCTCCCTATCTCAATCTCAGTTAGAGCTTTCATTTCCTAGGGTTTCCACTCTCCACACCCCTGCTTTAGCTAGTTGAGATCCGCAGAGAGACTCCACTCTGTGTACTGTTGATTCGAGGAAGTGAGGCCGTATCCTCACCTTGGATCCCATCTCTTGGTGTCAATTCGCGTTTTGATTTCATGTTCATCATGTTCTTCGCGGATTGCTTTGTGCCTTGAGTTTTCCCGTCGCTTGATCTTTGTGCTCGGTTCATCTTTTACGATTCCGTTTGAACTGAGTTGCTCTAGATCGTGAGGCACTTCTTTCCACCGAAAGAAATCATCTCAAACCTCACGGTCTAGGAGATCGATCAAGTTTTAGTTTCGGGTCTCTTTTTCTTCTTTCCCCCGAATTCCTTCGATTCACCGATTTGGAGTTAGGTTCGAGCCATGATCTCTTAGAGATAGCTCACTAACCTCCTTGTGACTCCTCAGATCGAATCCCAAGCCTAGAGCACTTGATTCGGAGGAGATCGGGTGAATCGCCGGAGTTTCAGTGCAGTCGCGGGGTGACCGGACGCTCTGTCGGTCTGACCGGACGCACGCTTTCAGAGTCCGGTCGTTGAGCACGGCGCCAAGCTTTTCTGCGTACTGACCGGACGCTCTCGACCGGACGCTCTGTTTGCATTTCGACCGGACGCTACGCTTGCACTGTTCCTGGCTTTGTCGGTTTCGACCGGACGCACTGTACACGACCGGACGCTCCGTACTCGTGAGTCCGGTCGCGAACAGTAGGTTCCAGAGCCGATTGACGACCGGACGCGTCCGGTCTCTGCTGACCGGACGCTGGCCAGAGTCCGGTCGTAGCTGTTTCGCGCCGATTCGTTCGCGGTTCGTTCGTTCGTACGGATTCGAGTTCCGTCTTTTGGGTTGGCTTTCTAGGGTTGTCTAGTGTCCCGCTGTGCTTCTAGGAAGCATCCACCCTACATCTAGGGTCGTGGACACTTGTCGCTCTAGGGTTTGCTTTGGGGTTGAGTTTGGGACAGTGGCATCTAGTTTCCGCAAGGAAATTTTAAAGCTCCCATTCACCCCCCCTCTGGTCGCTTTCGGGTAGCTTCTCGGTCCTTCACTAGAGAGCGCAAGGAGTTTAGGCAGAAGTGGAGCTACGGTGAAGAACTTGATTCTGTCAAGTCCACCGTGGTTTGTTACCGATGAGGAGGAGTGTGAGATGTGCACCACACACTGACTGACTTCTCACTTTGAGGAGCAAGTATGTTGTTTGGTAGGAGAGGTGGATGAGCTCCGGGCTAGACCCATGCTGTTGGGTGCGTGCAAGACTTGTCCTGTCTTGCAATCCGAGTTGGCAGAGAAGAATGCCAAGATTGTGTCTCTTGAGGAGTCCAGCTCGGGTAGCACTTGTGTGACTAGGTGCGCTTTGTGTGAGGGTTTGAGATGGAGATTGCAAACGTGAAGCATGACAAGAGCAAACCGAGGAGGAAAACACATACCTTCGGACCATCTGTCATGGGGTCTTGTGGTGAGCCACAGCTCGGGATGATGATCTCCCAATTCAAGCAAGCTGCTGGAGGTCCTGGTGTAGGTTTGCTCCGGGTGTTGATCTTTCTGCTTTTGGGAAGATTGGAGAGTCGAGTGGCTTGAACACGAGTGAGAAGCCCAACTCCACCACTACTCCCAAACTTACCAAGCTCCACCCAAAGAGCCTCTCAAACCTAACACCAAGGATGGAGTGCTTGAAGAACCTCCGAGAGCTCCACCCAAGAACCAAGTGTGGCATCCCAAACCCAACAAATCACTTGAAGAACAGCTTGATACGATGCCACATATCCAGGAGAGTGTTTGCCACAGAAGGCAAAGTGATCCAACCCACAACCATGTTACCAACAACCCCCTTGAGAGCGGGTGAGGTACCATTGTGAGCATTGTGGGAGAGATGGACACTTGAGCGAGTTCTGCTTTCGGCTCAAGAGAGAGGCGCGCCGTGCTAGGGAGATGAACAACCCGGACATGTACCATCCTTTCCATGATCTACATGTGCCGAATGTTCAGAGGAGAGCTCCAAGGAGACCTGCTAGGCCCAGAGGTCTAGAACCTCAAGTTCCCAGGCCTAGGCAGAGGAGAGCTCCGAGGAGAGATGCTAGGCCTAGAGGTGCAGTGCCTCTAGTTCCTAGGCCTAGGCCTCGTAGAGAGCGTGCCCGGCGGGAGCCTGCATTTGTGGGCTATGGACCCCGTGGCGGTGGCGTTGTAGTTGAGCGTTTTCCCCCACCGTGTTTTAAGTATCGCGGTGAGCGCTCCTTCCCCAGCGGACCACGTCTGTCTAAACGTGGTGATCGCTTCCTTCGTAGGTGTGCTAGGAATGGTTTTTACACTGACCATTCTTTTGAGCAGCCGGCCCAACACTGGTATTCTTCCCACTTCACTAACCCCAGTGTTGGACCGTATGCTCACCCTATGTCTTTTTATTGATGTAGGTAAAATGATTGGAGAACATTTGGTTTGGTGGATTCCGGGTGTTCGAGGCACATGACTGGAAACGCCAAGTGGTTCCCAGTCTTAGTCCGGTCGCTGGAAAGGAGTATATCACTTTCGGCGACAACAGCAAGGTAAGGTGCTGTCTCGTGGGTCTGTGCGAGTTAATGAGAACTTTGTGTTGCGCGATGTTGCTCTTGTTTCTAACTTGCATTTTAACCTTCTTTCTGTTTCGCAACTCTTTGCTGACGACTATGAGATTCGTTTTAAACCAAATCTCAGTCGTATTTTAGACCCTCAGGGCAATCTTGTTTGTGTGATTTCGCCCTTTGGGAAAGTCTTTCGTGCGGATTTCTCGGAGTCTTTTGGCATTTCTCGTTGTCTTGTGGCTGGACCTTCCTCTTCTGATGTTTGGAAGTGGCATAGGAGACTTGGACATTTGAGCTTCGACTTGCTTGCAAGGCTTAGTTCACTTGGCCTAATCCGAGGATTGCCCAAGTTATCTATGGAGAAGGATCTTGTTGGCCACTCTTGTAGACATCGGAAGATGGTTGCCGCTCCCCACCATCCAGTAACTCAGGTCATGACTAAGTGCCATGGAGAGCTTTTGCACATGGACCTTGTTGGTCCGGCTCGGGTGAGCTCGGTTAGGGGGAAGTGGTATGTGCTTGTTGTTGTTGATGACTTTTCGAGATATTTGTGGGTCTTCTTTTTAGCTGAGAAGACCGAGACTTTCTCCTTTGCTCGCAATCTGATTTTGCGTCTTCAGAACGAGTTCCCGTTGAACTCGATGCGAGCTATTAGGAGTGATAATGGTTTCGAATTCAAGAATTCGGATTTTGAGAAGTTTTGTAACTCTTTGGGTTTAGAGCATAAGTTTTCTCCCCCCTACACACCTCCTCAGAATGGTGTTGTAGAGAGAAAGAATCGGACCCTTGTAGAGATGGCCAGGACGATGCTCGATGAGCATAGGACTCCTAGGCGATATTGGGCCAAGCTATGAGCACTGCATGCTACATTTCCAATCGCATTTTTCTCCGAGCTTTCTTGAAAAAGACGTCTTATTTTCGTTTTGGAAAACTGCCCAAGTGAGTTATTTTCGAGTTTTTGGTTGCCAAATTGTTTTATACTCAAAAAGGGCACTTGGACAAGTTTGAGTCGTTCTTTACGTGTGTTTTGGGTTATGGCACTCACACTCGAGCTATCGTGTACAACCTTGACACTAACCGAGTATGCAGACATCCGATGTCACCTCGACGAGACAATGGTTTGCTCTTCTCGTTTGACGTGGCAGGTATCACGAGGTTGGCGAGCCTCTTTTCGATATGAAGAAGAAGGTCTGAAGGGATGGATGACCAGCACCTTCTCCACCTGCTGTGTGCCAAGAGAGGCTCTACAACGCTCACGGCCCCGACACCCTTCTTGCTGGGGCCATGGGATCGCCACTCGAGCGGTTACCCTTGTACGAGGAGGAGCCAGCTGCCTGTTGAGCGGAGGCCACTGAAAGCCCTAGTTTGGTTTTGGTTAATTGATGAAACCTATTTTGGTCTAATCCTATTGCTAAGCATGTGTGTAGCTAATGAGAGGATTATGACCAAGTCTTTGATGGAGCTAGCTAGTTGGCGACCATGTTGGATGGTGACGGCCACAAGCTCTCAAGTGTTTCAATGCTCTGTCTTCGGTGAAATGGAGAAGGAATAGATGCCATTGCTCAAGTTGGACTTTAGTTTTATCTTTGATCTTGAGTAATAGGCAAGCTGGACTATCAAGAGGGACACATTGAGGCTAGCTAGATGTGGAGAAAGTGCTCATGATGACTAACTTCTAGTGCTTAAGAGACACCACGCACTCACGAACACATAGAGGTTTTCTGGGTGTGGTCGGTAGTACCGCCCAAGGGGGTCGGTAGTACCGCCCAAGGGTGCTATGAGCAGGCTCTCTGGTTTTGGTCTCAGGTGACCTAGCGGTAGTACCGCCATAAGTCGGTACTACCGGCCTCGGTAGTACCGACCCCCTGGTCGGCGGTAGTACCAAGGATCCAGACGTTTTTCATCCTCTCTGTGTTGGTCAAAATATGACCTGGCGGTAGTACCGTCATAACCTCGGTAGTACCACCCTCGGTGCTACCGACCCTGGTCGGTAGTAACTTGTTTTTCGCAGAGCTCTCTGTTCGCGGCCGATTTGGCCTGGCGGTAGTACCGCCATAACCTCGGTACTACCGCCCGCGGTGGTACCGACCAAGGGTCGGTTGTTCCATCTGGTCAACGTCGCTGTAACGGTCGTATTGAGTACGTCGGTACTACCGCCAAGGGGTCGGTACTACCGACCGTGGCGCAGCATGTCTGTTTAAATAGCCGCTCGGCCGGCTTCTTTGGGTTACCTCTTCAATTCATTTGCGCACAAAACACAAGAAAGAGAGCTCCCAAGTGTTGACTAACCTCCTCTCTCTCCCCCTTTGATTCTAGAGTGAATCTCTTGCAAGCTTTGAGCTAGGGAAGTGAGATTAGAGAGTGAGACACATCGTTCTTCGCCAAGAGCACTTGGATCCAACATCTCTCCGCTTGATTTGTGTTCTTTACTCTTGAGTTCTTGAAACTCTAGCCGGTTAGGTGTTCTTCGTTGTTGCCCGTGATTGACTCACTTGTGAGGCACTCCGAAGTGTTTGTATTACCCTCTGATTCTTAGTGAAGAAACTCAACTAGCCTTTGTGGTTTGCTTGAGTGAGGCAAGGAGGTGAAAGAGACTCCGACCTTCGTGGTCACCTCAACAACGGGACGTAGGCGCTTCTTAGTGAAGTGGCCGAACCTCGGATTAAATCTTGTGTCTCGTGTGCTTGTTGATTTTGCATCCTTGGATATTTTGTTTGCACTCGTGTTCTTCGCGTTCTTCCTCCTCCTCTCTCGTTCTTAGGTGTGGGAAGGCTCGATCTACTCTTGTTCTTGGGGAGGAGCCACTTCTTGGATAAGGTATAAACTTCATCTACATCTTCTAGGGAAATATTGGTATGTGCTAGATCCACTTTTGCATCTTCTCTATCTCGATTTCGTAGCAGGTTTAGGTTGTCGGTAGTCGGTAGTAGCCGGTAGTACCGACCTCGGTAGTACCGGCCCCTATAGTCGGTAGTACCGACTGTGCAATCTGATACTCGTTTTGAGCTTTGAGTTTCAGGTTTCTAGATTTTGAATTGGCTATCCCCCCCCCCTCTAGCCATTCGGACCTTTCAAGTGGTATCGGAGCCAAGTCACCGTTTGTTTGAGGATTTACAACCTCCGGTGTTGCAATGGCTCAAATCAACTATATGGGGAAGCCACCACATTTTGACGGCACCAACTTCGATTGTTGGAAGCGGAAGATGTGCGCGTTCACAAGGGGCATGAATAGGAAGATATGGGATGTGATCGAGCATGACTTTGTTGTGATTGACTCTGCCGATCCAACTCCAAGAGAAGAAGAGAAGCTTCAATGGAATGATGTGGCAATCAACCTTTTCTATGAAGCATTCGACATCAAAGTTTTGAGCAAATCAAGAATCTCGAGCGTGCAAGTGAGATATGGGAAAGATTAGAGGAGACCTATGAGGGCACCAAGGCCGTGAAGAGTGCCAAGCTTTACATTCTCAAAGACAAGCTTGCCACCTTCAAGATGCAAGATGATGAAAGCATACCGGAGATGTTCACCGGTTGCAAGTCATTGTCAATGATTTGAAGGCGTTGGGTGAGAAGGTGGATGACAAGGACTTTTCTCACAAGTTCTTGAGATGCTTGCCACCTAGGTTTGATACCTTGGTGACAATCCTTGTGAGAGAAGGGTTGGATACGGTAACCCCAAACCAAGTACTAGGTGATGTGGTCACTCAAGACACATACCGTGTGGAACGGGATGGGGGAGCCCAAGAGAAAGAGAAGAAGAAGAAGACTGTGGCGTTCAAGGCGTCATCCTCCAAGATCAAGAGCAAGGGCAAAGCAAAGAAGGAGGAAAGTGATGATGAAGCTAGCACAAGCAGCAATGAGTTTGATGATGAAGAAATAGCTCTCTTTGTCAAGAAGTTTGGCAAGTTCATGAAGAAGAAGAGCTTTGGGGCAAGAAAGAAAAGAGATTCATACAAGAGCTCAACTAGAAGATGCTATCGATGCAAGAGCAAAGATCACTTCATTGCGGATTGTCCACAATCTAGTGATGATGAAGATGATCATAAGAAGAACAAGAAGGAGAAGAAGGAGAAGAAAGAAGAAGAAGGAAAAGAAGAAGGGTGGATCCTATGTTGTGCACATGGGATAAGTGATGCTTCGTGCAAGCATGATGGTGATTCTATGATGATGAGAGGAAGACCACCAATAAGAAGGCTATGGCTACGTCTTGCTATCTCAAGCAAGCCTTTTATCTTCGATGCTCCATTGACATGCTTCATGGCTAAGGCCACTAAGGTATCATCCGATGAGAGTGAGAGTGAGAGTGATGATGAGGAGGAGTACTCAAAGGAGGACCTCATAAGCATGCTACGAGATGCTCACTCTTACATGGAGACTAAAGGAAGGAGTGCAAAGAATTGCGCAAGGCCAACAAGGCTCTTGAGCAATCCTTTGATGAGCTCAGTCTACTCATGAGAGGCTAGAGGAAGCCCATGAGAAGCTTGATCAAGCTCACACTAGCTTAAGGAAGCCCAATCCTCCCTCCTTGATCAAGTAAATTGAGGATGTTGTGGAGACATGCAATGTAGGAGTAACTTGTGATATACTTGATGAATCTTTTTACACTCATATTATTGTTGCTCCTATCAATACATCATCATCATCTAGCTCAATTAAAATGTCTACTTCTACTACATGTAACTCATCATTAGTAGTAGGAAATAAGAACCTTAAGAATAAGTTAATGAGCTCACTCATGCCTAGGCAATGCCTATGGTGGAGATGCCCGCTTGCTTAAGTGCTTGGGTAGCCAAAGTCTCCACTCAACAAGGAGGGACTTGGCTATACCCCAAGAAGGGCAAGGCGGCTTTTGTTCCTCACAAGACTCGTTTTGTGAAGAGCAACGTCGGTTTTTTGCAATAGTTGCAAGCAATCCGGCATATAGAACAACATTGCTTTAACAAGAATAAAACAAGAAGCATGCTCATGTTACATCTATTCGCTTTGATTCTTGTTATATGCTTACTAAGGGCACTAATGGTGTGAAGGCTAAGTACATTGGTGCACCTATGGTTGGCCCAAAGAAGAAGGCAATTGGGTGCCCAAGAGCTTGGTTACTAACTTGGAGGACCCAAAAAGATTTGGGTACCTAAAAGAATTGATCCTTTTTGTAGGTTAATTACAAAGCCAGAGGAAGGCATTGGGTGCTTGATAGTGGGTGCACTCAACACATGACTGGAGATGGTAGAATGTTCAAATCAATCAACACTAGTGGCAATGATCTTGCAAATGCTATCACATTTGGTGACAACAAGAAAGGCAAGGTCAAATGCTTGGGAAAGATTGCAATATCAAATGACTTGAGCATCTCCAATGTGCTATTAGTGGAATCTCTCAACTTCAACTTGTTGTCAGTGGCACAATTGTGTGATTTGGGATTCAAATGCATTTTTGGTGTTGATGATGTGGAGATTGTGAGGGTGTTGATGGAAGTGATGTGATCTTCAAAGGATTTAGATATGAGAACCTCTATTTGGTGGACTTTGATGCTAGTGAAGCTCAATTGACAACATGCTTATTCACCAAATCAAGCATGGGTTGGCTATGGCATAGGCGCTTGGACATGTTGGAATGAAGCAACTAAAGAGGCTAGTGAAGCATGACATGGTGAGAGGGCTAAAAGATGTTCACTTTGAAAAGGACAAGCTATGTAGTGCATGCCAAATGGGAAAGCAAGTTGGAAACACTCATCCAAACAAAGGAATGATGAGCACTACACATGCACTTGAGTTGTTGCACATGGACTTGTTTGGACCAACTACATATGCAAGTATTGGGGGAAACAAGTATGGCTTTGTGATAGTGGATGACTATACAAGATACACATGGGTCTTCTTTCTTGTTGACAAAAGTGAAGTGTTTGGGTATTCAAAACCTTTGTCAAGAGAAGTCAAAATGAGTTTGATTGAAGAATCAAGAAAGTGAGAAGTGACAATGGAAGTGAGTTTAGAAACACAAGAGTTGATGATTATGTGATGAGTTTGGAATCAAACATCAATTCTCGGCCAAGTATACACCTCAATCCAATGGGATAGTTGAAAGGAAGAATAGGACACTCATTGATATGTCAAGATCTATGCTTAGTGAATACAATGTGAGTGATTCTTTTTGGGCCGAAGCAATCAACACGGCTTGCTACTATAGCAATGGACTCTATTGTCACCCTCTATTGAAGAAGACACCATATGAGCTCCTCAATGATAGAAAGCCCAACATTGCTTACTTTTGGGTCTTTGGGTGCAAATGTTACATATTGAAGAAGGGCACAAGACTTGGAAAGTTTGAGAAGAAATGTGATGAAGGGACACTTCTTTGTTACTCCACTACTACAAGCAAAGCCTATAGAGTGTGGAACAATACATCAAGAATCGTTGAAGAAGTCCATGATGTTGAGTTTGATGAAACCAATGGCTCACATGAAGAACAAAGATAATCTAGATGATGTGAGAGGAACACAATTGCCGAAGCTATGAATAACATGGACCTTGGTGATATTAGGCCAAAGCAAGTGATTGACATTGAAGATGACAAAGATCAAGTTCTCTCACCTCCAACCTTGCACGACAATGGTGTTGCAAGCTCTAGTGGTTCTCATGATCAACAAGATGCTAGTAGCTCTCAAGTGGCTCATCCAAGTGCAAGTGCAAGTACTCAACTAGAACAAGTGCTCCAACCAACACACATTGCAAGAGATCATCCTTTAGATCAAATTGTTGGTGACATAAGAAGAGGTGTGCAAACAAGATCAAGATTGGCCTCATTTTGTGAACACTACTCATTTGTATCATCTATTGAGCCAACCAAGATTGATGAAGCCTTGAGGGATGTTGATTGGGTGAATGCAATGCATGAAGAGTCGAACAACTTCACCCGCAATGATGTTTGGGAGTTACTGGAAAGACCAAAGAACACAAACGTTATTGGTACAAGATGGGTCTTCCGGAACAAGCAAGATGAAGATGGCATTGTAGTAAGGAACAAAGCAAGATTGGTTCACAAGGATACACTCAAATGGAAGGGATTGACTTTGGAGAAACCTATGCACCGGTTGCTAGATTGGAAGCCATTAGAATCCTACTTGCATATGCTTGTGCTCACAACATCAAGCTCTATCAAATGGATGTGAAGAGTGCTTTTCTCAATGGATTCATAAACGAGTTAGTGTATGTTGAGCAACCTCCCGGGTTTGAAGACTTGAAGAAGCTCAACCATGTGTACAAGCTCAAGAAGGCACTATATGGGTTGAAGCAAGCACCTAGACCTTGGTATGAAAGATTGAGGGACTTTTTGTTAGCAAAAGGGTTCAAGATTGGAAAGGTTGACACCACTCTCTTCACCAAGAAGATTGGAAGTAGCGTGTTTGTGTTACAAATATGTGGATGACATTATCTTTGGATCAACCAACCAAGACTTTTGTGAAGAGTTTGGGGAGATGATGGCTAAAGAATTTGAGATGTCTATGATTGGAGAGCTTAGTTACTTCCTTGGTCTACAAATCAAGCAAATGAAGAAAGGCACTTTCGTTAGTCAAGGCAAGTACATCAAGGACATGCTCAAGAAGTTTGGGTTAGATGAAGCTAAAGCAATAACCACTCCAATGGGCACAAATGGACATTTGGATAGTGACTCTAGTGGTGACATGGTAGATCAAAAGTTTATCAGTCAATGATTGGAAGCTTACTTTATGTGACCGCATCAAGACCGGATGTTATGTTTAGTGTGTGCATGTGTGCAAGGTTCCAAGCTTCTCCAAGGGAAAGTCATTTGAAGGCAACCAAAAGAATATTGAGATATTTGAAGCGCACTCCAAATGTTGGACTATGGTATCCCAAGGGCTCTCAATTTGAATTAATTGGATACTCGGATTCCGACTATGCGGGATGCAAGGTGGATAGGAAGAGCACATCGGGCACTTGTCAATTGCTTGGAAAGATTACTTGTCTCATGGTCATCAAAGAAGCAAAATAGTGTTGCACTCTCTACCGCCGAAGCCGAATACATATCCGCGGGTAGTTGTTGTGCACAATTATTATGGATGAAAGCTACATTGCAAGATTATGGAGTCAAGTTTGGACAAGTTCCATTGCTATGTGATAATGAGAGCGCCGTCAAAATAGCCACCAACCCGGTTCAACATTCAAGAACAAAGCACATTGACATAAGGCATCACTTCATTAGAGATCATCAAGCAAAGAAAGACATATCTATTGAAAGTGTGGGCACCGATGATCAACTTGCCGATATCTTCACCAAGCCACTAGATGAGAGAAGGTTTTGCAAGCTAAGGAATGAATTGAATATCCTAGACTTCTCCAACATGAGTTGAATGCACCTCCACATATGACATGCCTCTCCTCCGACAAAGCAAAGGTGAAATTGTTTGGCATGTGCGTTCATTCATATTAGGTTGTGCTCTAGTTCATATAGCCATCACATTGCTTATCTAGGTTCATTCATGGTAAATCAACTGACTTTGAAGTATATATGGTACCACTATTGCTTCTATGTTTGATTTGATCTAGTGGTAGCATATAACTTGTTTGTGAGCTTGTAACTCTAGTGTTTGATCTAGTAAGTGAGGAAAATGTGTCTAACCAACGTGAGTAAGATAACCACTGTAAGATGTGTGAAGAAGCTTACTCTAGAGCAAATCGTGTTAAATACCTTATGTTCATAAGCTAGATTAATCCACAACTTGACTTAGTTCAATCTCCTCACATGTATATCAAGCTAATAGTTGCCTCCTTCCTTTAAAATTTTGTTCCACCTTTATGATAATTGTTGACAAAGGGGGAGAAAGAAAGTGCTACAAAAGATATATGCTAGTGGAAGGGGGAGTAACAAAGACTTGAACACTTAAAATTTGAGCATACAAATAGGGGGAGCAAGCTCATAGACATGTATGTTGCATTTGAAATGTGCATATTCATATGTTTGTTGCATTGCATAAGCTACATATGTTGATATTCATACTTATGTGATGAATGCTAGTGATAAGACTTGATTGATGAATTGTTTAATTAGCATGTGTAGGATTGCAACTAGACATATTGTTGTTTCAAGTTGCTCAAGAATCTTATTAGAAATGTTGATCTCATGGGGTTCTTGAGTTGTGATGCATGTCTAGTGAATAATGATGCTAAGGATGGTATAACATGTGCACTCCGATTGGTATCACGCTTCAAAGGTCCATTCTTATGCCTTAGCATCATCATTGATTGTGTTGCTCGCCCATATTTCATATCCATACATATGTGCCAATTTTAGAACCAAACTCTATAGCACATATGGAGGGGGAGCTAATACCATCAATATGGTTACTCAAATTTAAATTATATATCTTTGTATAGGTTGTCATCAATTACCAAAAAGAGGGAGATTGAAAGCCCTATTTTGGTTTTGGTTAATTGATGAAACCTATTTTGGTCTAATCCTATTGCTAAGCATGTGTGTAGCTAATGAGAGGATTATGACCAAGTCTTTGATGGAGCTAGCTAGTTGGCGACCATGTTGGATGGTGACGGCCACAAGCTCTCAAGTGTTTCAATGCTCTGTCTTCGGTGAAATGGAGAAGGGAATAGGTGCCATTGCTCAAGTTGGGACTTTAGTTTTATCTTTGATCTTGAGTAATAGGCAAGTCGGACTATCAAGAGGGACACATTTGAGGCTAGCTAGATGTGGAGAAAAGTGCTCATGACGACTAACTTCTAGCGCTTGAGAGACACCACGCACTCACTAACACATAGAGGTTTTCTGGGTGTGGTCGGTAGTACCGCCCAAGGGGGTCGGTAGTACCGCCCAAGGGTGCTATGAGCAAGGCTCTCTGGTTTTGGTCTCAGGTGACCTAGCGGTAGTACCGCCATAAGGTCGGAACTACTGGCCTCGGTAGTACCGACCCCCTGGTCGGTAGTACCAAGGATCCAGGACATTTTTCATCCTCTCTGTGTTGGTCAAAATATGACCTCGCCGTAGTACCGCCATAACCTCGGTAGTACAGCCCTCGGTGCTACCGACCCTGGTCGGTAGTAACTTGTTTTTCGCAGAGCTCTCTGTTCGCGACCGATTTGGCCTGGCGGTAGTACCGCCATAACCTCGGTACTACCGCCCGCGGTGGTACCGACCAAGGGTCGGTTGTTCCATCTGGTCAACGGTCGCTGTAACGGTCGTATTGAGTACGGTCGGTACAACCGACCAAGGGGGTCGGTACTACCGACCGTGGCGCAGCATGTCTTGTTTAAATAGCCGCTCAGCCGGCTTCTTTGGGTTACCTCTTCGATTCATTTGCGCACAAAACACAAGAAAGAGAGCTCCCAAGTGTTGACTAACCTCCTCTCTCTCCCCCTTTGATTCTAGAGTGAATCTCTTGCAAGCTTTGAGCTAGGGAAGTGAGATTAGAGAGTGAGACGCATCGTTCTTCGTCAAGAGCACTTGGATCCAACATCTCTCCGGCTTGATTTGTGTTCTTTACTCTTGAGTTCTTGGAACTCTAGCCGGTTAGGTGTTCTTCGGTTGTTGCCCGTGATTGACTCACTTGTGAGGGCACTCCGAAGTGTTTGTATTACCCTCTGATTCTTAGTGAAGAAACTCAACTAGCCTTTGTGGTTGATTGAGTGAGGCAAGGAGGTGAAAGAGACTCCGACCTTCGTGGTCACCTCAACAACGGGGACGTAGAAGCTTCTTAGTGAAGTGGCCGAACCTCGGATTAAATCTTGTGTCTCATGTGCTTGTTGATTTTGCATCCTTGGATATTTTGTTTGCACTCGTGTTCTTCGCGTTCTTCCTCCCTCCTCTCTTGTTCTTAGGTGTGGGAAGGCTCGATCTACTCTTTGGGGAGGAGCCACTTCTTGGATAAGGTATAAACTTCATCCACATCTTCTAGGAAAATATTGGTATGTGCTAGATCCACTTTTGCATCTTCTCTATCTTGATTTTGTAGCAATTTTAGGGTGTCGATAGTACCGAACTGTAGAGCCGGTAGTACCGGCCCCTATAGTCGGTAGTACCGACTGTGGAATCTGATACTCGTTTTGAGCTTTGAGTTTCAGGTTTCTAGATTTTTGAATTGGCTATTCACCCCCCCCCCTCTAGCCATTCGGACCTTTCCGCCACTTCGACAAGGGAGGCACCACGACACATTCAGCGCCAGCACCCGCCTCAGCAGATGATCGGCAGCATCGATGAACGCGTCACCCGGACAAGGCAAATCTCTCACTTTGCTCATTCTGCATTTGTTGCTGATTTTTAACCCCGGGATGTTGGACACGCTTTGATGGATCCGGATTAGGTCAATGCCATGCATGAGGAGCTTGAGAACTTTGAGAGAAATCGGGTTTGGGTTCTAGTGTCTCCACCTTCTGAGTGTCACCCAATTGGGACAAAATGGGTTTTCAAAAACAAACAGGGAGAAGATGGCCATGTTGTGAGAAACAAGGCCAGACTCGTAGCTCAGGGATATAGTCAGAAGGAGGGGATAGACTATGAGGAGACGTTTGCTCCTGTAGCTCATTTAGAGGCAATTAGGATACTCTTGGCTTTTGCTGTATCCAAAGGTTTCAAACTTCTTCAAATGGATGTCAAGAGTGCCTTCTTAAACGGCTACATAGAGGAGGAGGTGTATGTTAGACAACCCCCTGGTTTTGAAAATCCCAAGTTTCCAAACTATGTCTTTAAACTTCACAAAGCTTTGTATGGTTTGAAACAAGCCCCTAGAGCCTGGTATGATAGGTTGAAAACCTTTTTGCTTGCTAAGGGTTTTAAAATGGGATGTGTAGATAAAACACTCTTTCTCCTCAAGCAAGGCATTGATACTCTCTTGGTCTAGATTTACGTGGATGATATCATTTTTGGTGGTTCTTCTCACGCTTTGGTTGCCAAGTTTGCAGATACTATGAGCAGGGAGTTTGAGATGAGCATGATGGGCGAGCTAACGTTTTTCCTCGGGTTGCAAATCAAGCAATCCCGGGAAGGAACGTTTGTGCACTAGGGCAAGTACACTAGGGACATTTTGAAGAAATTCGACATGGGTGAGGCCAAGCCTCTTCCAACACCCATGGCGACCACGACGGCCCTGGATGCGGACAAGGAGGGAGAAGCAGTGGACCAGAAGGAGTACCGGAGTATGATCGGGTCGCTGCTGTACCTGACGGCGACACGCCCGGACATCCAGTTCACGGTGTGTCTGTGCGCGCGATTTCAGTCGTCGCCACGCACTTCTCACCGTCAGGCGGTCAAGCGCATAATGAGGTACTTATCCTTCACTCTAGAATTCGGGATTTGGTATTCGACTTCCTCCACCCTCTCGCTTTGCGGTTATTCTGATGCCGATTTTGCTGGTTTCCGTATTCATCGCAAGTCAACTTCTGGGACTTGCCAGTTTATTGGTTGTTCTCTTGTATCGTGGTCTTCTCGCAAGCAGTCTAGTGTCGCCTAGTCTACCACGGAGGCTGAGTATGTTGCTGCGGCTAGCTGCTGTTCCCAGTTACTTTGGATGATGGCCACTTTGCGTGATTTTGGTCTGAGTTTTTCTCGCGTTCCTTTGCTTTGTGACAGCACGAGTGCTATTAGCGTTGCTAAGAACCCCGTGCTTCACTCGAAGACCAAACACATTGATGTGCGCTTTCATTTTCTGCGAGACCACTATGAGAAGGGTGATATCGACCTTCGCCATGTCGATACTCATCATCAGTTGGCAGATATTTTCACCAAGCCTTTGGACCAATCAACTTTTAATCGGTTGAGAGGTGAGCTTGGTGTGTGTTCCCCTTTTAGATTGGGGAAACATTTTTGGTTCTTGTATAATAGACTGACTCTTTTTCGTTTGCTTTTGTTTCCTTTTGCATTTTTAGCATACGCATTTACATTCTGAGCTTCATTTATATACTCATTAGAATGTAACTATGCTCTATGTAGTATGCTCCGATGCTTATGATGATGCTTGTAGCTTATGCTCTTTCTGATCACTAGTACATGTTGTGAGCTGAGCTAGTTTTTGAATGGTGAATTTGCTTAACAAACTTGAAATTAAAAATGTTCACCATTGAGATATGCAACTAGCATGTGTAGGATGTGTTGAGTTCACTCGTGCTTTTCATCTATGCTAGGTTGCTATGTCTCTAGTTCTGAGTCTCTCACTTGCTTGGTTTGTTCATATCTTGTCAATAAAATTGAACCAAGCTTTAGTGAACTGAAAAGATCAAGATGGGACTGCTTGTCAACACATCACAGTATCGATACTGTTTCTCATTGCTCATTTGAGTTAAACTCGAGCCATGTATTGTATGACCAAAACCGACACTTTAAGCTTCTGATTGCATTTTGCATAGGCTTCGCTCGGTTGATAAGTTAGGCAATGACAAGCTGTCAACCTCTCGCAAACATCTGCTAAAATTCTGAACTTGTGTTATTTCACCGCTGCAACTCTGATTTAAAACTGAAATCACAAGTGTACGCTTCATTCTATAGCATGATGTTTGAACTTTGCTAGGGGTAGTTCACCTTGTATACATGATTAGCACTTGCTGTTTTCCTGTCTATACATGTGTAGTGCTATTTTGATGGTGAATACCTTTTTGGCTAAAAACTGCTCACTCTGCTCATATGTTCATAGTTCATATTTGGTGATCAGTTTGAGCCTTTGCTAGCTTTTATGCTTTCCAGTGAGTCATTGGAGCTATACTGTTTAGAGCATCTTTGCATTCTCTTGACTCTTTTCCTGAAGCTGCTAACTTGCATTTTGACTCATATGCATTTTGGAAGGGGGAGAACTTCTCTTGTGAGTCGGAGAACTTCTCTGGTTGGCACTCTTGATGGTGCAGTTTCTGAGGGAGAGAACATTGCTTTCGGCTCTTTTTGCTTGATGGTGCATTTTCACCTAAGGGGGAGAAATTGCAAATCATTACCCTCCGTTTGAACTAAGGGGGAGCGTTTGAACTAAGGGGGAGTTTTCCTGGTTGTTTGCACTATTCGAGGGGGAGTTTCTTGCTGCTTCCTGTTGGTCGTAAGGCATTGGTATCGAGCTTCTTTGCTAGTTGTGTTGAGTCTCTGTGCCTCTATCTTGAGGGACTAGCATTTTGCTTTGATATTTTCAATTGGTATTTGCTAGCGGTGTTGAGCCTGTTCTACCTCTTCTTGAGGGCTAGCTTTGCTTTGCTTGGTCGCGTCGAGCCGTTGCCCATGTCTTTGGGGACCAAGTTGTCTTGCTCTTTCCACTTGACCTTCTTCGGCTTTGCTATGCTTTTGGGTCATTTGGTTGAGTTTTTCTCTCGTATGCTTCCATTATGATTTGTGTTGGTAGTTGACAATGCACTCATCAAGGGGGAGATTGCGGATACATGGGTGTATGCCGAGTCTCTGAGTGATGAGTGATTGTCAACTAGGATGATGCGCATGTTCTTTGGCTTGTGTTGTGCAGGTGTCGAGCACAGAAACAGTGATCAGAGGCAAGGTGAAGGTCAAGTAGAAACGTGCCGTGCCGATGGACCAAGAGTGGCGAAGGGCGGACGTGAGGCTTGGACTGATGGACCGGTGGCCCGAGGATCAGCTGTGGTGGCTGGCAGCTTGGGACAGCGACGAGCGAAGACTTGTGGTCATGTGTTTCCTAAGTCATGGACTTAAGGACACGTGTCAGTGGACGGGGTGCACGGGCGGTGCATCCCTTCTACGACGTCGGTTTGGTGGTAGAGCCAGAGAAAAACCATCGGGTGGACGGTTTCTAGGTTTGGGCCTCAAAACCTGGGCGCGGATGGTTTCCGAGTTTGGCCACAAAACTCGGGCTGAGGACGGTTTCCAGGTTTGGGCCTCAAAACCTCGGCGCTGCGGGTTTGCTGAGTTTGGGCCTCAAAACTCAGATGCTGGTGGGCAGGTTTCCCGGTTTGGGCCTCAAAACCGGGGGTTGGCTGTGAAGGCTGGTTTCCCGGTTTGGGCCTCAAAACCGGGGGTGCGACGTCCAGGAAAAGGACGCGGAGCGGTGGCGGCACGTGGCGGCAATCGGGAGGTTGTGTCGAGGCAACGCTACGAGTTGTGCGGGTGTGGCCGTCGGATCTACCTACCACCGAGTTGGTCCAGAATAACCATAGGGTTTAGCTGGTTCGCTCTGTAAGTAGAGAGCGGTAGAATAGGAATAGAGTAGGAATTAGGAATAGGTTAAGTAGGGGGAGACACCCTCCTTCCCATTCATGTTAGTCATTTGCTCTTTGCTTCTAGGGTTTCCGGCTCTTCCTCTCCCCTGCTGTAGCGAACCTGAGATCCACAGAGAAGAGAACAATACCTCTGTGTTCATGAGATTTTGAGGAAGTGAGGCCTTAACCTCACTGTTGTAGCGTGTGGTAGCCACACGGTTGCAATCTCGTGGTTGTGATTCGCGTTTCGTTTGTGTTCTTCGCGGAATCCTTTTCTCCACGTTTTTTCCGTCGCTTGATCTCTTTGCTCAGTTCATCTTTTGCAAATCCGTTTGAACCAAGTTGTTCTAGATCGCGAGGCACTTCTTTCCTCCGAAGGAATTCACCTCTAACCTCACGGTCTAGGAGATCGATCGATTTTGGTTTTGGGTCAAGCTTTTCTCCCTTCCCTCGAATTTCTTCGTTTCATCGATTTTGAGATAGGTTCGAGCCATGATCTCTTAGAGGTAGCTCACTACCCTCCTTGTGACTCTACTCACCAAGCTTGATCCCTAGAGGATTCATTTTGGGTGAGATTGAGTGGAATTGGTGAATGAACTGTGAGCTTTTGGGGTGACCGGACGCTGGGTCGGGCTGATCGGACGCACAGGACCTGAGTCCGATTGATGAATGTGTTTGTTGTGTTTTTGCTGTGACTTGACCGGACGCTCTCCTCATACTGTTCATCGGCTTTTGGGTTTGTGACCGGACGCACTGTAACTGATCGGACGCTCTTCTTCACTGGGTCCGCTCAGGAACAGAGAGTTCCAAAACCGTGTTCTACCAGACCGAACGCGTCCGGTGCCTCCTGACCGGACGCACCCAGAGTCCGGTCAGAGCTGTTTTGCACAGTTTTGTCTCGGATTGCTCGTTCCTTTTCGGTTTTCGATTCCGGCTTTTGCGTTGGGTTTCTCGAGTTGCCTAGTGTGTCGCTGTGCTTCTTGGAAGCATCCACCCTACATCTAGGGTCATGGACACTAGCAAGCCCTAGGGTTTACTCTTGGGGATTGATTTTGGGACAGTGGCAACGAGTTTCCGGAAGGAAAATTTGGAGCTCCCATTCACCCCTCCTCTGGTCGCTTTCTGATTGCATTCTCGGTCCTTCAGGTACTACCGACACCAGTACTACCGGGCTTCTAGGCCGGTACTACCGAGCACCTGCAGGGAGCTACGAAATCGAAGGGGATGAGATGCAATCTCAGATCTAGCAATTACCCCACTTCCCTAGATGATGTAGATGACGAATGTAGCTTCCCCAAGTCTTGGTTCCTTGCCAAATGGTAGATCGAGTCTTCCCAACCTAAGATAGAGTGATCGAGGGAGGAAGAACACGAAGAACACAAGAACAAGCGTAATATGCAAGGAAACAAGAACAATAAGAGCAACAAGAGATGGGGACACAAGATTTTATCCCGAGGTTCACTTGGTTGCCACCAAGCTAGTCCCCGCTGAAGCAAGCCCAAGGTTGCCGCCGATCCTCTTGCTAGTGGTGACACTAAGCCAACCTCTCCCCGATGGAGTGCTCACCAAGAGCTCTAGCTTTTGATCCGGCCGGACCACTTGGCGCTCTTCACGCCTCTTCTCCACTAGAGTTGCTCTTAGTGATCCCCGCGGGGCGAGCACAATGCCCCTCACAAAGCTTCTCCAGAGCCACGCACAATCTTCATGCGGTCTTCACGACGGAGACGGGCACCAAGCCGTCTAGGAGGTGGCAACCTCCAAGAGTAATAAGCACACCGGCTTGCAACTCGAACACCTAGTGCCACTCGATGCTATCTCTCAAAGCAACACACTAGGATCACTCTCTCACACAATCGGATAAGCACTAAAGCATATGTGTGTTATAGGGGTCACAAGCACATCCACATAATCCACCAAGGCTTTGGAGTGCTCAGCCTATTTGACCAACCGGCCCAAGGCCGGTTACCATGACTATATATAGCCCCAAGGGCCAACTAGCCGTTATGCCCCTTCACTGGGCATTCTGCGCTACAGTCGGTAGTACCGACCCCCCTTGGGTGGTAGTACCGACTATGTCAAATCTAGCCGTTACACACGGCGTGTTGACCAAACGAACAACCGACCCCTGGTCGGTACCACCAACGGTCGGTAGTACCGGCCCTATGGCGGTACTACCAACAGGCCATTTTGGGACTATACAGAGAGCACCCAGAACACCAGTCATCGGTATCAACAACGGTCGGTAGTACCGACCCCCCCCCCGGGGCGGTAGTACCGACTGCTTCACTTATAGCCGTTACACACGACGTTGTCCTGAGGAACAACTGAGCCCCTGGTCGGTACCTCCGACGGTCGGTAGTACCGGCCCTATGGCGGTACTACCGACAAGCCAACTTGGGACTACACAGAGAGCTCCCAGACTTCCTTTCGATCTCGGTACCACCGATGGTCGGTAGTACTGGATCTATGGCGGTACTACCGATAGGTCAAACTAGGGACTACACAGAGAGCCCTAAACTTCATAGACCTCCGAACTACCAACGGTCGGTAGTACCGGTCCAATGGCGGTACTACCGACATGCCAACTATGGATCTACACAGAGAGCATCCAAAACACCTTAAGACCACATACTACCGACCCTCTGGTCGGTACTACCGAGGGTCGGTACTACCGACCCTATGGCGGTACAACCGCCAGGTCACTTCAGACTCAACACAGAGAGCATTGCACGCAGCACCTCTTGGGCGGTACTACCGACCCCCCTGGTTGGTACTACCGACCATACTTAGAAAACTTCCTTTTCTTCTCTGTGTTGATCCAAATCAACTCCAACAACTTCTCCTTTGCAAATGTGCCTACACCACCAAGTGTACAACATCATGTGCATGTGTGTTAGCATTTTCACAATCATTTTCAAAGGATTTTCTCTTTCACTCATTACGCCACTCGATCTTAGTAACATCGCAAAGTTAGATCGCTCAAGTGGCACTAGATGACCGATACGCAAACAAGTTTGCTCCTCTTAATAATAAGGCCATCTATCCTAAACCCGGTCATAATCTTCTCTACACACCTATGACCGGTGAAATGAAATGCCCTACAAGTATACCTTTGCCTTGTGCATTCCATTTCATCTCCTCCGGTGTTGATGCAACACATGCACCAACCTCTTCATCAAATGATATGATCCACTTCATATCATCACATGGCCTCCATGGTCCATCGATCGTGACATCACTTGCTCTTCACCATTGCTTTGGTCCATCGACGCCAAGTCTTGCTTAAGCCTCCCAACACTCGGTACCAACAGCTTCAAAGCCTCCAACTTGCCCTTCACCTTCGCAACCGGTCCATCAAGTCAAGTCTTGCCTTGATCTTCACCATCTTAGCCACATGACCACATGTCATGTTTCATGTGCATTAAGCTCCTTCTTCACATGTGTGAGCCTTGCAACATCTTCCAAGCCATTTCCCCTCTATGTCATATGTTGCTCACACATGATCACCTGTGGACTAATCACCTGTGTATCTCACATCAAACACATATTAGTCCACCTAAGTTGTCACTCAATTACCAAAACCAAACAAGGACCTTTCAATCTCCCCCTTTTTGGTAATTGATGACAACTCTACAAAGATATGTAAATTATGCTTATTCCAAGCTAGCACTTCACAAGAATGTAAATTTCTAACTTGGCTTGGATTCATGTCGCTTGCCCAAGCTATTTTACCATGTGTAAAGGATTTTGGACAAGTAGCACAAACCCGAATTGGTAGTATTAGCTCCCCCTACATATGTGCTAGAGTGTTTGAAAACGAAACTTGCACATATGCATAGATATTGAAGTGTGGGAGAGTAATTACTACCAAAATGTGCTAAGGTGTATAAAATAAGCTTTGAAGCGTGTTATCGATGAAGTTCATAGTTGTACACCTTCCTTAGCACAATGAGTAGCTAGACATCATAAAAACTTGAAAACCCCGTGAGATCAACATTAATAGCAAGGGTCTAGTTTTGCATGAAAAGCACAAGTCTAGCTATCAACCTATGCATGCTAGTTATCAAATCATCAATTAAACCCTATAACTAGCATACACCACACAAGCATGCATATAAGATATTTAAAAACTTATGTATTGCAAGCAAGCACATGATTATGCACATATCAAATGCAACAACCAAGTTCATGAGCTTGCTCCCCCTACTTGTGTGATCTTTGTTACACTCCCTCCCTTTCATTTTATCACTCTCCCCCTTTCATTTTATCTTTCATTCCTTTTATCTTTGTTATACTTTCTCCCCCTTTGTCATCTATTTCCATAAAAGGTTTGCATAAAGGAGGTTCAAATTATTAAGAGAGAGATGTTTGTTTCATTCCATTTGTGGTTCAACCTAGATCATTTGCATGAAACATTTAACACGGTTTGCTCTAGAGTAAGCTTCTTCACACATTTTGCAATGGTTATCTTACTCACGTTGGTTAAAAGTTCCATTGCTCATTCTCTAGATTAAACACTAGGATTGTAAGCCCATAAACATGTCACATGTTACCACTAGATCATATAAAGCATAGAAGCAATAGTGGCATCATATAAGCATCAAAACATTTGATTTTCATGGATGCTCCTAGATAGTATGACAAGAATGTCTATATGCTCTAATCAAGTCCTAAGCATAGTATGAATGCATATGACAAGCAATGATACCTTGCTATCTTGGAGTAGAGGTTAGTCATTTTGATTCCAACTCCGAAATAGCAATGTGAAGTCCATGGTGAAGACCAATATATACCAATTGAAAGAATCAAATCTTCACCCATATGATCAAGTGCACTATCTTGTTGTGGTTGGCTTGCTTCTTCATTTGAACATAGCTTGCATATGAATACCACTTGAGTTGGCATGATTTGCACGACTATCTTGAGTGTTGCTTGCTTCTTTTATATCAACCCTTTTGATTGTTCCAACTAAGCATCTCCAATGACACTTTAGATCACCACTTCCATATTAGCCTTCCAAGCCTTGCTTGGTTAACCTACCAAAGGCGGCAAGCCCCTACAAAAGGGAGAAGTGACCTCTCTCCAAAGAACATCCTTGAGCCTTACTCGAAATGTCTTTGTTTGATTGATCCAATTGAACTCTTCTTGAAATGTGACTTTGAATCCTTCTTTGAGTCCTTTTCTTTCTTCCAAAAGATCTTCAATTTGAAACTAGGACTTGATCTTTCTCTTCATCTTGGTGTTGGTCTTGATCACATCTTTGTCATCTTTCTAACTCATCTCAAAACCAAACATAGGTCCCTCAACCACTTATAAACATGATTCCAACTTGAGGGCCTTTCAATCAAAGTGACTCTAGATTAATCCAAAAATTGTCACTTTTCTGGCAGATTCTGTCCTTCTCAAAGAAACATGCATATTGAAGGACCGAATTGGTGACCGGAGGGGGGTGAATGGGAGCCTCAAATTTCTTCTCGAGAAATCAACGGCCTCTGTCCTAGAAAGTCAACCCAAAAGCAAGAATCTCACACGGGTGGTGTTCACGAGCCAACAGGTGGCTGGATGTTCTCGGTGATGACCGACGAACACAGTGGAACACTCACCAAAGCGGAAAACACACCGCACGGTCAAAACGATGCAAAAATCAAAAATGGCGCTCTCTAAATCGATAGAAACGAGAAAAGAGCCCAAACCTAAATCACCCAAACCAACTAGTGGTTTGATGACTTAGAAAAGTTCCTAGGTAGACTAGAAACCCATCGGAACAAACGGATCGAGAAACGGACACTCGGAAGGCTCGGAAGGTTCCGCGTGCGGTCTGGGGTGAGAGAAAAACCTACAGACCTCGGAGGTTCCACGCCTCTGCGCGGACGCTCCGTGCATGCCTAAAACAGCCTACAGATTGCGGAGGTTCCGCGGCTCTGCGTGGAGGCTTCATGCGTGCCTGTTCAGCTTGCAGACCGCGGAGGTTCCGCGTTCTGCGCGGAGGTTCCGCAACCTGAAAATCAGCAGCTCGAGTTGAAGAACAAATTGCCAAAACTCAATCAAATCAACTTGGATTGATATGAAACTTTGCACAGAGGATCACAACAAGGTTGGTGAGCTAACTCTAAGAGATCATGGCTCGAATCCAACTAAATCTTCATCAAACGCAAATCTTGTGCAAAGGGGAAAAGTTTGGCTCCAAAAACAAAATTTTCCTCATCTATGTGCTCGTGAGGAATTAGATGATTTCCTTTGGTGGAAAGATGCTTCTCACGACAAAGCACAAGGTGGTTCAAACGGAATCACAATCCATCCCTCCAATCAAAAGTTGTCACGAAATTACATATAGGGGAAAACGAAGAACGCGAAGAACAAAATCGCGAATCGATCCAAAATCGCAGCCAACAAGAGGAGGAAGAAATTGATCCTTGGATTGCTATTAGATGATGAACTGTGTAGCACTCTGTGTCGGGTTACAAGCCACTCCTTGCAGTACAAAACACGGATGGCCAAAAGCTCAAGAACAAGAGTCGGTCTCTCCTCTCACCTAAACAAAATGAGAGTGACACCTCCAATGATGGCTGTCCAACACAGCCCCTTGATCTATATATAGGCGCACGTCTGAATGACACAAACGCCCTAACATGAAGTACTAACCCAAATACCCCCAAGGGGTAAAACCGTCCAGACTTGACAGTTTCCATCCGACGGCCACAAGCCTTCTCATCCTTCGCTTCGCCTGGACGCAAGCTCCAGGATGCCGCCACATGCCTTCACGTCGACCATCGCACCTTCCTCGTGGATAGCTTCGCCGCCGTGCCAGCCTCTCCACGACGCCACGCGTCGACCGTCCTTTTGGACCTCCCCCGGTTTTGAGGCCCAAACCGGGAAACCCGCCAGCCCAGGTTTTGAGGCCCAAACCTGGAAACCGTCCACCCCGAGTTTTGAGGACCCACCTCGGAAACCCGCGAGCCTAGGTTTTGAGGCCCAAACCTGGAAACCGTCCATCCCAAGTTTTGAGGCCCAAACTCAGAAACCGGCCACCCAAGTTTTGAGGCCCAAACTCGGAAACCATCGATGGTAGCGTTTTGAGGCTCAACTACTGAACCCGCACCGTAGACGGGATGTGGTTCGCACACCCCGACCACCGGCACAGATGCCGATGCATGTCCAGCCTCCACGCCGGGCACAACGCCTTAGCCTTCCATCTTGACTTGGCCGACGGCACTTGCGCCGCACGCAAGCCCGTGTCCGACCTCCCGCCAAGTGCCAAGACGCCATCGTCTTCCTCCTGACTCGGCCGATGCATCGCACATCCCCATGTGCTCCTGCTCGCCGATGCCACGTGCCAGCTACCACAGCTGGTCCTCTGGCCCTCTAGTCCTTCGGTCCAAGCCTCACGTCTGCCCTTCAACGCTCTAGGTACATCAGCATGGCACGTCTGCCGCACGACACGCCCATCCTTCACCGATCCCGGTCCGTTGGCACGACACGTCTCTACTTGACCTTCACCTCGCCATCGACCACTGTATCCGAGCTCAACACCTGCACATCAACACAGCCAAGAGACATATGTTGCACACGCACACCAACACAACTCAACGCCACCAGTTAGTCATAAACATTAAGCGCATAGCGAGATAATGACTCAACCGGAAAAAGCCTCAAACCTTCCTCATCAATGTCAATCATTCATCATATATGTTCTCAATCTCTCCCTTGATGAATGCATTGACTAACAATAAAACCACTAAGGAAGGGTTTGAAGGCAAACCTCATTCAAGTGCCCAAAAGCCAAGCAAAAGCAAACACAAGGCCACTTGATATGAGGAAGGGTCATGAAAACTCCAAACAAAAGCTCTCGGTCCCGAAAGAAACGGGAAAAGCGGGCAAAGCCTCCACACAACCAAAGAATCAAGATAAAACAAGAGTTTCATGAAACCCCAAAATGTACTTGAAAACAAATCTCAAATAAATTGTCAAACAATCATCACAAAAGAAACCAAGGTACTTATCCACTTGGGTTCACTTGGGTCAAAATTTCTCCCCCTTGATGATTGAATTGAGAAAAACTAGGCACAAGAGATGGTTTGAGATACCAAAACCGAAAACTTGGTCCCCAAAGACATGGGCAACGGCTCAACACAACCACGCAAAGGATCGGAGCAACAACTCATCAAAGAGCAAAACTCGATCACACAGAGTGAAAAACTTGGTTCCCAAAGACATGGGCAACGGCTCGACGCAACAATGTCAAAAATGAGCTAGCCCTCAAGAAAAGGCATAAAATGGCTCAACACCACTACCTCAAGGCTCGATACCAATTGAGGCTGAAACAATGCATTAGAATGCAACCAATCACAAATAGCCAAGAATTGGTGAAAATAGCTAGTTCCTCAAGATAGAGGCACATAGGCTCGACGCAACTAGCTGAAGGGTCCATACCAATCAAAAATACCAAGCAAAAACTGCTAGTTCTTCAAAAGAGAGGCAAAAACAGCTCAACACGACTAGCAGGCTCGATACCGACTGAGAAAAACACAAGGAGAAGCTCAAAACTAAATGGAGCACAAACACTCGGAGCACGCGGAGAAGCAGCAAGACAAAAGCGACTCCCCCTCAAAGCAAGCCTACACACTAAGGCTATTTACCAAAGCTCACTATGAAGGATACCAATTGAAACACATAAAAGTGCTATACCAATTGAAGAAGAACATAAAAGAGCTAAACTCCCCCTTGCTCAAAGCTCTCCCCAAAATGCATGACTCTCCCCTTTGTGCCAACACGCAGGCTCCCCCTTGCAAACAGCTTCTCCCCCTTGACAAAAGGGAACATGCTGAGGGGTTTTCTCCACAAAGTTGATACAAACACAAGACAAGTCATCAACCAAAAGCATATGGGGGTAGTGAAAAGCATTGAAAGTGACCACAAAGTGTATCGGAGCTGGGGGTATGTACACTAAGCTAAAAATGCATGAAATGTACAATGCAACAACTTGAAGTGTATAGCAATCAGAATGAAAAGATGCTCAAAAGGGTGCTGCCCTGAAAGTGTAGCAATCAATACAAATGCTAGCAAAGGCTCAAACTAATCAAATGAATACGAAATATGAACAATTAAGCATATGAGCAGTTTTAAGTCATTTGAAAAGGAGTCCACCACTAAAATAGCACTTAGCATGAATAGAGAGGAAATCGAGCAAGTGCTAACTCAAGTATAAAAGGTGAATTACCCCTAGCAAAGTTCAATCATCATGCAATAGAATGAAGCATAAACTTGTGTTATTTTCAAATTTTTATCGGAATTTGCAGCGGTATTAACACAAGTTCTAATTAAAAGCATGTGATTGCGAGAGGTTGAAAGCATGGTCATTGCCTAACTTTTCAACCGGGCTAAGCCTATGCAACAAAAGCAATCGAAAGCTTAAAGCACCGGTTTCGGTCTTACACTAAACAGCTCAAGTTTAACTCAATTGTGCAATGAGAAACAGTCTCGATACCGTGATGTGCTAACACATGCAATCCCATCTCGATCTTTTCATTTCACTAGACTTGGATCAAATTTTAAGCACAGGGTAAAGATGACCAATCCAAGCAAGTGAATGACTCAGTGCAAGAGACATAGCAACCTAGCATACAAAAGATAGCACAAGTGATCTCAACACATCCTATCCATGCTAGATGCCAATCTCAATGGTGAACAAATTTAAAAGGTTTCATAGTTGATTAATCAAGTTCACCATTTGCAAAAATAGCTTAGCCCATAACATGTATCAGGTGATCAAAAAGAGCCTAGGCTACAAGCATCATCATGAATAAATAGGGCATACCAAAACGAGCATAATCTCATTCTCATTGCTCTAAACATGAAGCTCTAAAATGCACTAGAATACATGATGAAATGCATGCAAAAGCTAGTCTATCAAAGACAAAGCAAAATGCTTCCCCAACTAAAAGGGAAGCACATACCAAACTCACAAATAAAGATCCAAGAAACGCTCAAGCGACAGCCAGCAAAATCCACATTGAAAAGACCACACAGCAAAAAGAGGTCAAGGAAGAAGAGTACCAAAACCCGAACTCAGAAGTGTGTCAGAGGTACCTCATGAAGCGCTTGACCGCCTGCTGGTGTGATACCCGAGGGGACGCCTGAATCTGCTGAACTCTGGGGCGCCTGCCTCGCCGATGTTGTCTCCCCCTCGCCTGATGGTGTCGCTCGCACAGGTGCTGCTAGTGCTCACTGGAGAGCTGCTCGAACGGAACCCCAAGACGTGGAAGGAGTGGGATCGGGTCCGTGAGCCGAAATGCTCTCTTCAGGCTCCTGTTCTTCTGCACACTCAAAAGCAAAAGAAAACACAAGGCATTGTCTCGTCCAGTGTGACTTCATGGTCTCCACAAAGCGGTTAGTCACATAATAAGCATAAGGTGAACACTCAACAAAAGAGGCCTACCTATGAATGATACCGCAAGGAGAACTGAACTCAAACTAGTCAAGACTACAATGCAGGAGTTTTCAACGAAGATACGATGTAGTTGTTCCCAGGAGTCGATGGACTCGGGTTTAAGCCTATCAAACCAAGCAAGCGGCATTGTCTCTAGAGCCATTGGGAGGTAGAGTGCTTTGACGTCGTTGCTTCCACCCGCTAGCTCGACTGCTTGAGCATACAGCCTGAGCCACCGTTTAGGTTCTATCTTCCCGTCGTACTTTGAGTAATTCCCGGGTTTGAATTTTCGCGGGAACGAAACCGCTCGAAACCTTTGGGAAAAGCAGGGGAAGCGATCAACTGCATCGGATGCTGCAACTGCGACTCCTCTGTATGAAGATTCGGCTCCTCCCACAGCTTGGTCGGGTACTCGGTCGCCCAGACGGCTCCTTGCTGGAATACGACCGAGTCATTCTTGAACCGGCTGCCTCTGGCTTCGGTGAGACAAAGCTTGCTCGTCAGCTAGGGATTCAAGATTCCACCCTCGGAGTTGGAGTGCGCTAGTCTGAAGCATGACCAGTCATCGCTCTTCATCAGGGGTGCGGTTGGTCTTGGCTCCCATCTCTGTAGCTAGAGCTAGTATGTTTTGGTAGGGAGTCTGGAAGACTTTATGGCCGGCGACCCTCATGAACTCGGGATCAAGGTTGCGAGAACAATTGGGGCGCCATCTGTTAAGATCATCCTAGGAGTGATTCTCTTCAGTGCGAGCTTGATGCTCGGCCTCTGCTTCCAGACGCCTCCGGGTGTTGTATTCTTCTAGTCGTGCATTGTAGCGATCTACAGCTTCCTTGCGTTGAGTTGCTCGCCTTCTGCGGGCCTCCTTAGCTCTATTCCTTCGGATTCTTTCAGCTTTCAAGGACTCAGTTTCCGCGAGTCCTTCCGGATCGTTGTCAGAGATCATACTCAGAGTTTCATCGTCTTGACAGACAACTGGTGGGGTTGGTGGTTGTAGAGATGACTGGTGCCCCGCCATGAAGACTTCATGAGTGTAGCCCTGGTTTGAAGATCCCGGTGTTACTGATTCCAAAGTAGAAGTGCTGGAGATTAGTTCCGTTGTGGAGTTGTGTTCCTTAAAAGGGAGCTGATGTCCGTGCTGGTACGAAAGTTGCTGGTCAATTGTGCCAACCAGTCTAGCCAGGGCAGGCTGAATTGGCCAATGGACAATGTTACCCTCCTTGGTAGAGCTGAAAACGAGTCCTTGTTGAGCTCCTGTCAAAGGTATCTGTTGATAGTCTTTGAATTTTGCACTAATCAGGTCCTGAAAGTTTTCAGCCAAGTTCCGCAGCCCGAAGGTGAAGCCATAGCAGGTATCCGGGTCCTTTTCTTCAGAGTTCGAGTTGGAGTAGGAGTCGGATGTCTCTGTATGGTCCCCAGGGTTCTGCGGGTCTTGGATTGTCAGATTTGCTAGGTTCTGAGCGAGGTGTTCCATCTTTGGCATGGCTTGTGGTTCTGATTCCACAGCGAGTTGTCCGTGCAGCTTCCCTTGATCATCTGCAATGCAAGTCCATGAGCCAAAAACAAAAATTGATCCCGCCGAGAACATGTTGTCGTGGTTCGCCGGGCTCTTGGTCGTCGAATCGCCGAAGGCCCCAACCTGGCACGCCAGTTGTCGGTGTTTGTTAACCGACAACTCGTCTTGAGTAATCTCAGACGATTTGTTCGGTGGGGATTGGCGTTCGTAGGACTCGACGAGTACACAGGGACAACAATTTATACTGGTTCAGGCCGCTAAATAGCGTAATACCTTACGTCCAGTGCGGCGTGTGCCTTGTGTATTGTTGTGATTCAATATTCGATGTTCTAGGACCTGCTCCCAGTTCCCCTTATATATCCGGGTGAGCCTCAGCATAGACCGAGTCCTAGCCGGTTACAATATCGGAGTCCTATTCTAATTACAGGACTTCCTTTTACAACTCGGCTAGGTTACAAACTAGAGTCCTAATCCAAGTACACTTCGTTACAAGTCTTTGGATCTCTAAAGCCATCCTGGATTAGTCGGAGTAATCATCGATAGATGATATCTCTGACATCCTGGTCCGTCAACAGGATAAAGCACTGTATAGCAAAATGCAGCCTAAAGACATGATCAACCCAAACACAGCATAAACCTCAACACATGCTACAATGCAAGATAATGATAGCAAAATATCCAGAAGCATGTAGCATGATAAAATTGTGGAAAGGCTAGTGCTCAAACTAATCATATCAACAGGGTACATATCGCTAACCAAAACTAGCACCTGAAAAGTGATACCTAATGAACATCATACCACTACAAGTCAAGCTCATGGAAAGGTATGGTAAAACATGACACAATGTTCATGAGGATCACAAACTAGCATGAAAAGTGGATTAACCACCAAAGCTGTACACAAGACTATCATGACATGATATACAAGATAGCACATGCTAGACTAAAGCAAAACATGACACAAAAGAAAATGTACATGCAAGAACTATACAAGTGAGCACATGAAAGACCATCTCATACCACAAGACATAGATCATGGATGAACAAGGTATGAGTGTATAAGAAGGCTCACCGAGCTACAAAAGCCTATTTGGAGGCAAATCTAAGCGGGATGCAGAGAACCATCAAAACTTGATCACATCTAAAAGACCAAGTTCCATTCGGCGCATGTTCTCCACCCCGCATCCTCATATCTACACACAAGAGGACAAAATAACCCGTGTCTTGGATCCCGAAGGGTTAGTAAGCATGTACTTGGGAACCCAAGACTTGGTCAAAAAACTCAACTTATCTTGTGAGTTAGCATGATGCAAATGATGGTTCAAACGCAATTTTGAAACACCCTTGGAAGCATTCCTCAAAAGGACAACTCGAGGAGAAGAACGAGTCGTACCATGGGAAAAGAGGCAAACATCTTCCAAGGTTTTTGTAGAATAATCAATAGAAGCACCATGAGAAGCATGACGTGGACCAAGAGAAGAAGCACTAGAGGCATGTCCACGATCATGACCTAACCCACTAGAAAAGGAGTCATAAAACCCATCAACAAAGAGGGGCTTCTTACTAGGAGCACAAGCGTTCATGCCATGAGAAGGGCTATGAACCACCATCTTCCTAGAAGAGCGAGCTCGGCGCAAGCGTTTGGCACGCCGATAGCAAAAGCTTTCTTGATGCCCATCTTTCTCACAAAAAGAGCAACGGTACAAAGGCCTACTGGAAGGCACACCATTCTCCGACAAGTGAGAAGTCCCTTGGGACTTAGAACAAGAAGCATCAACAACAAACTTGGTGCCAACACTCGGAGCACACGTGCCGTGGGAAAGGCTACGCGGCTTCCTAAAAGCCTTAGCTCGAATATGCCGCTCATGCTTGACACGGTGAAAGCAAAAATTGAATGAGTGTCCATCCTTCTTGCAAAAGGTGCAATGGAAAACCGGATTGGGAGCACGAGTCCCAAAAATATGAGAAACACCCTGGTCAAGAGAAGTCCCTTGGACATCACTCGAAGAAACAACAAGGTTAGGAGTAGCTATGAAGGAGCTATCCGAAACCTTGCCACAAGTGCTACCGTCAAAAGACTCACGCGCAACACAAGAACTCAACTCCGGTTGCAAAGATGCAGACTTGGAAACACCAACATCGGAGTTGCAAGAAATGCGTGACTCAAAAGACTTAGCACAAAGACTCTTGCATCTTTTAGCAAAAACCTCATTTTCAAACATGAGGCGATCACAAGTACCACACGGAGCATTTTTAAGATTTTCCATCTCCTCTCTAATGCACTAGGCATATGTGGTACGCAAGAGTTCAATTTCTTTTTCAAGGTTGGCACTCATATCATTGTGCTCAACCAACTTGGCGCTCATATCATCGCGCAAAACCTTCAAAGCCAAAACCTCTTTTTCCAAATCAAAGCGTGAAGTGCAAATTAAATCGGTGGAAGAAACATCACCATTCACATCAAGCAAAGAATCAAGAATAGCACTAGAGGCATGGCAAGCATTTTTATTTAAAGAGCACAAGCTACAAGGCCTAGCATTTATCTCAACAATTTCAGCCCTAGCATGCTCAAGTTCATCTACACATGTGGTGTGAGTCAATTCTAGTTCATTAATTTCAGCATGCAAAGACTCACATGAAACACATGGTGCAACAGCTTTTGACCTATGCAAGGCTATTTCAGATTTAGCACGAACAAGATCCTTGCGCAAGTTAAAGCAAACAAGACATGTTATGGAAGCATTTGATTTCAACATTTCATTCTCAGATTTTAAGCTAGCAAGAGAAAAGCATAGCTCATTATTCTTCCTAACCATGTCACTACAAGAGGTGCAAGGTAAAGATGCACTAGACTTCCAATGAAAAAGGCCACATTTTAACCTAGCAATGGAGCATTTCAACTTCTTGATCTTTCTATGCACGGTATCACAAAGCTCATCATATCTAATGTTATCATCACAACAAGCTTCAAATCGTTGGGACAAAATCCCAAGACTAGCAAGAAGTGTACCTTTCTTGGCATTGCCAAGTTCACGTATACGATCCTCCATTGAATGCTCATCATCTCCTAGGATGTCCAGCAAAGCCTCCACCTCATGTTCCTTCTCAAGAACCGTACTCCTCCTTCTTGCCAAAGTGTCGTCCTCAATCGCATGTCCAAGACTCAAACCTAAGGACAAAGACACACTGGAAGAAGAACTTGGTGCCATTTCCAAAAGCACCGTTAGTGTTAGCCAAAACACAAGCTCAACACCTCGACAAGCAAAGTTGGAAACACAACCGCTCTCAAAAGGTCGCCTTCGCGGATCCAGAACCGGTTAAGGTAGAGAGATCCTTAGCTGGCTCCGATACCAATTGAAGGACCGAAAATGCTAAAGCATGGCGACCAGAGGGGGGGGTGAATGGGAGCCCAAAAATTTCTTTCGAAATTCCGGCCTCTGTCCAAATAAAATCAACCCCAAGAGCAAAGCCAACACGCGTGATGTCCACAACCCAAGAGAATGGGTGGATGTTCCCTTGGAACACAGTGGGACACCACAAAAGCTCCCTCGCCCAAATCCACACAAGTCAACTAGTGACAAAATGGACTTTGGGTAACCTCCCTCGCCCAAATCCACACAAGAGCAATGCGAGGGGGATTCAGGCGTTTTCGCAAAGTGTGAAGCCCTATTTCTGTAGAGCACAGAGTCAGGAATCCAACGTAAAAAGCGGATCTCAAATCAGAGCTCGAATGCAAAAGATACGGACGAAAACGTGCGCTGTCAGCACTGCCCGGACTCTGAGGTGCGTCTGGTCAGGATCGATTGGACGCGTCCGGTCAGGTCTGGGACCTTACTGGAAGCGACCGGACTCTAGCAGGTGGAGCGTCTGGTCAACACTGGACTAAGCGTCCGGTCACAGCTGCACGTTGAACAGTAGTAGCAGCGCATCCGGTCAAGTGATTCCCGAGCGTCCGGTCACGCAAAACACTCTCTGGAACTGACTGGACTCAGCACGGGGTGCGTCCGGTCGTGTCCAGTCCAGCGTCCGGTCACCACGTGCGAACTGGACTGCGCGTGTGTTCAACAACCGGACTCTGACTCGGTGCGTCCGGCCGCTATGAGGCAACGTCCGGTCACCCCGATCAGTTCTCTGTTCGTCAACCAGATCGACCCGATCTCCCTCAAATCAAAAGCACTAGGGCTCAAATTTCGTGTGAGGGGTCACAAGGATGTTAGTGAGCTACTCCTAAGAGATCATGGCTCGAACCAAACTCCAACTGGTGAATCGAAGAAAACGGTGAAGAACGGGCAAGAACTCGATCCCAAAACTAAATCCACCCGATCTGTGAGTTCGTGAGGTATTGGAGAAATTCCTTCGGTAGAAAGAAGACTCTCATGAAGCTACACAAGATGGTTCAAACGGATTTGCAAATCTTCCCTCAAAACAAGAATTCTCGTGAAGATTGAAAGAGGGGAAAACGTGCAAACGCGAAGAACAAAATCACAAGACAAATTAAAGCACGAATTTGATCCTTGGATTCAAAGGAATGGATGATTGATTAAGCACTTGGTGTTGGGCTACAAGCCACTCCTAGCAACACAAAGCTTGGATGGCGAAAAGCTCAAGAACAAGAGCCGGTCTCTTCCTAACCCTAGCCTCCTCTCAAAAATGAACAAAATGAGAGTGACACCGTCCAAGGATAGCTGTCCAACACAACCCCTTCATCTATATATAGGCGCACGTCCAAATGACACAAACGCCCTAACATGAAGTACTAACCCAAATACCCCCTAGGGGTAAAACCGTCCAACTTTGGCGGTCTCCATCCGACGGCCACGCCCGCACATCCGGTAGCTTCGCCTCGACGCGACCTCCCTGATGCCGCCACATGTCGTCATGTCGACCGCCGCGCCTTCCTCGTGGATAGCTTCGCCGCCGCGCCAGCCTCTCCATGCCGCCACGTGTCGACCGTCCTTTTGGACCTTCCCCCGGTTTTGAGGCCCAAACCGGGAAACCTGCCAGCCCAGGTTTTGAGGCCCAAACCTGGAAACCGTCCATCCCGAGTTTTGAGGCCCAAACTCGGAAAAACCCGAGTTTTGAGGCCCAAACTCGGAAACCGTCGATGGTAGCTTTTTGAGGCTCAACTACCGAACCTGCACCGAAGACGGGATGTGGTTCGCACACCCCGACCACCGGCATCGATGCTGATGCATGTCCAGCCTCCATGCCGGGCACAACGCCTTCACCTTCCTTCTTGACTCGGCCGACGGCACTTGCGCCGCACGCAAGCCCGTGTCCGACCTCCCGCCAAGTGCCACGACGCCATCGTCTTCCTCCTGACTCGGCCGATGCATCGCACATCCCCATGTGCTCTCGCTCGCAGATGGCACGTGCCAGCTACCACAGCTGGTCCTCTGGCCCTCTGGTCTGTCAGTCCATGTCTCACGTCTGCCCTTCACCGCTCTGGGTACATCGGCATGGCACGTCCGCCGCACGGCACGCCCATCCTTCGTCGTTCCCGGTCCGTCGGCACGGCACGTCTCTACTTGACCTTCACCTCGCCATTGACCACTGTATCCGAGCTCAACACCTGCACATCAACACAGCCAAGAGACACATGTTGCACACGCACACCAACACATGTAGGACACCACAACTCAATGCTACCGGTTAGTCATAGACAATAAGCGCATAGCTAGATATAGACTCAACCGGGTAAAGCCTCAAACCTTCCTCACAAAGTCAATCATTCATCATATATGTTCTCATAGGGGACATGAATGAGCCATGTGTCCCCTTTCCCGGCATGGGTAGCAATTTCTTCTTGATTGAGCCTTGTCTTCCTTGCTCATGTGTTGCTTCTCATTGCCTTGCCTCACTTGGTTTGCTTGAGCCTTCTTCTCAAGCTTGTTGGGACACTTTGAGGCAATGTGACCCATCTTCTCACATTCATAGCACTTGATTTGGGCGAGGTCTTGTGTTGATCTTGACCTTCTACCTCCCCTTCTTGTCTTCTTCCCCATATCACCATCTTCATGGTTGATCTTGATTTGATCTTGGGGCTTCTTTTTGTTGGGGCAAGCTTTTGCAAGATGTCCCATCTCATGGCATTGATAGCACATGAAATGAGATAGCTTTTCTTGTTCTTGCTTCTTCATTTCTCTTGCATATCTTCTCTTGCCCCATCTCTTGCCTTTGACATTGCTCTTGTTGAAGCCAATGCCACTCTTGTCACCATAGCTTCTTTGATTCTTCATCATCATATGCTCATTGGTGACCTTTGATTTACACCACCTCTCTAACTTGTTGCTCAAGTTCTTCACTTCACTTTTGAGCTCATTGTTCTCCTTCAAAATGTTAGTCTCACAAGACAAGGAAGTAGAACAAGCATCTATATGTGAAGAACAAGGCATAGATATTAAATCATCACAGGAGGTGGATACATTCTTCTTGCCTACATCACTTGGGTTAGCAATGTTTTGCAATAGATCATATGACCCATGTGATGAGCTCTCACTGGTTTTAGTTTCTTCAATGGAAAGCTTCTTAGTGAGAAAAACATGGTCTTGTACCAATTTATCATGAGCAACACATAGTTCCTCATGAATCAATTTTAGCCCCTCGTGTGAACAAGTACTCACATAAAGTAGATGCTTCACTTGTTCACATGTGTTCTTTAGAAATGTGTTTTCCTTTGTCAATTTTGGATTTTTAGACATCTCATTTTCTAAAGCGATGGTCATGCTAGCATATTTACTCAAGAGCTCCTCATATGCATTAAGATCAATCACATTAGCTTTGCAAACCTTAGTGTCACCGTGTGACATGAAGCAATGTGATGTAGTGGTTCGAGAGCTCAAAGAAGTATCACTCTCATAGCCGGAGCATGAACCATCATCATCAAGTGTGCTTGGAATATCATCATCACTTGCATCACTTGAGCTTGAGGTGGAGCAATCTTCCACAATCACGGAGTTGAGATCTTGCTCAACCACCTTGTGTGTCTCTTCCTTGGGCTCACTAACATCATCATCAATTGGAGCACTCTCATACTTGTCATTGAGATACTTCCACATGTTATGGGAGGACTCCATATCCATAATTTCACTAAAGATATCATCATGCAAAGATCTAAAAATGATGTTAGTAGCTTGGCACTCGAGATCTAGGCATTTCTCTTGTGCTTGAGTTAAATTCTTTAAATCCAACACATGAGAAAAGCCTACATCTACGATCCACCACATTTGAGGGCAAATAAACTTGAAATTGCATATCATCCAAGTTTTCCATTGTGTAAAGTGAGTGCCATCAAAAATGCGTGGACAATCAGTGCCTAGCCCATAAGTCGCCATCCACTCGGGTCATTGAAGACCACAAATGAGAGACCTAGCTCTGATACCACTTGAAGGGTCGAGATGGTGGACTAGAGGGGGGTGAATAGTCTTTTAAAATTAATCGCAACGGCTAACCAAAACAAATGCAGAATTAAAACTATCGGTCTAGCCAAGACTACACCTCTCTACCTATACTCCATGACACCTTAGAAAAGATCCTACACAATTCAAATAAGGTGTTGGGCTAGCTAGAGCTCACCTAACCAATTCTAGAAGCAAGGTCACACAAGCCTATGCAACTAGTACTTCAAGCACGGGGGAGCTCCAATGCAATCTAGCAAGCAAAGCACAAAGCCTAATCTCACTAGCAATGCTCAATAACAAGGCTACACAAGCCAAATTAGAGGGCTCAACTTAGCTACACAAACTAAGCAGCTAAACACTAGCACAAGAGATAGTATTGCAATACAAGCTAGTGCAAACACTAGGCAGTCGGTACTACCGGGCTATAGGCCGGTACTACCGACACCGGTACTACCGGGCTTCTAGGTCGGTACTACCGAGCACCTGCAGGGAGCTACGAAATCGAAGGGGATGAGATGCAATCTCAGATCTAGCAATTACCCCACTTCCCTAGATGATGTAGATGACGAATGTAGCTTCCCCAAGTCTTGGTTCCTTGCCAAATGGTAGATCGAGTCTTCCCAACCTAAGATAGAGTGATGAAGGGATGCAGAACACGAAGAACACAAGAACAAGCGTAATATGAAAGGAAACAAGAACAATAAGAGCAACAAGAGACGGGGACACAAGATTTTATCCCGAGGTTCACTTGGTTGCCACCAAGCTAGTCCCCGTTGAAGCAAGCCCAAGGTTGCTGCCGATCCTCTTGCTAGTGGTGACACTAAGCCAACCTCTCCACGATGGAGTGCTCACCAAGAGCTCTAGCTTTTGATCCGGCCGAACCACTTGGCGCTCTTCACGCCTCTTCTCCACTAGAGTTGCTCTTTACGATCTCCCGCGGGGCGAGCACAATGCCCCTCGCAAAGCTTCTCCAGAGCCACGCACAATCATCACGCGAGCTTCACGGCGGAGACGAGCACCAAACCATCTAGGAGGTGGCAACCTCCAAGAGTAATAAGCACACCGGCTTGCAACTCAAACACCTAGTGCCACTCGATGTTATCTCTCAAAGCAACGCACTAGGATCACTATCTCACACAATCGGATAAGCACTAAAGCATATATGTGTTAGAGGGGTCACAAGCACATCCAGACAAGCCACCAAGGCTTTGGAGTGCTCAGCCTATTTGACAAACCGGCCCAAGGCCGGTTACCACGACTATATATAGCCCCAAGGGCCAAGTAGCCGTTATACCCCTTCACTGGGCATTCTGCGCTATGGTCGGTAGTACCGACACCCCTTGGGTGGTAGTACCGACTATGTCAGATCTAGCCGTTACACACGGCGCGTTGACCAAACGAACAACCGACCCCTGGTCGGTACCACCGACGGTCGGTAGTACCGGCCCTATGGCGGTACTACCGACAGGCCATTTTGGGACTACATAGAGAGCACCCAGAACACCAGTCATCGGTATGAACAACGGTCGGTAGTACCGACCCCCCCTGGGGCGGTAGTACCGAATGCTTCACTTATAGCTGTTACACACGGCGTTGTCCTGAGGAACAACCGACCCCCTGGTCGGTACCTCCGACAGTCGGTAGTACCGGCCCTATGGCGGTACTACCAACAAGCCAACTTGGGACTACATAGAGAGCTCCCAGACTTCCTTTCGATCTCGGTACCACCGATGGTCGGTAGTACTGGCTCTATGGCGGTACTACCGACAGGTCAAACTGGGGACTACACAGAGAGCCCCAAACTTCTCAGACCTCCGAACTACCAACGGTCGGTAGTACCGGCCCTATGGCGGTACCACCGACAGACCAACTATGGATCTACACAGAGAGCATCCAAAACACCTTAAGACCACAGTACTACCGACCCTCTGATCGGTACTACCGAGCGTCGGTACTACCGACCCTATGGCGGTACAACCGCCAGGTCACTACAGACTCAACACAGAGAGCATTGCACGCAACACCTCTTGGGCGGTACTACTGACCCCCCAGGTCGGTACTACCGACCATACTCAGAAAACTTCCTTTTCTTCTCTGTGTTGATCCAAATCAACTCCAACAACTTCTCCTTTGCAAATGTGCCAACACCACCAAGTGTACAACATCATGTGCATGTGTGTTAGCATTTTCACAATCATTTTCAAAGGATTTTCTCTTTCACTCATTACGCCACTCGATCTTAGTAACATCGCAAAGTTAGATCGCTCAAGTGGCACTAGATGACCGATATGCAAACAAGTTTGCTCCTCTTAATAGTAAGGCCATCTATCCTAAACCCGGTCATAATCTTCTCTACACACCTATGACTGGTGAAATGAAATGCCCTACAAGTATACCTTTGCCTTGCGCATTCGATTTCATCTCCTCCGGTGTTGATGCAACACATGCACCAACCTCTTCATCAAATGATATGATCCACTTCATATCATCACATGGCCTCCATGGTCCATCGATCTTGACATCACTTGCTCTTCACCATCGCTTCGGTCCCTCGGCGCCAAGTCTTGCTTAAGCCTCCCGACACTCGGTACCAACGGCTTCAAAGCCTCCAACTTGCCCTTCACCTTCGCAACCGGACCATCAAGCCAAGTCTTGCCTTGATCTTCACCATCTTTGCCACATGACCACATGTCATGTTTCATCTACATTAAGCTCCTTCTTCACATGTGTGAGCCTTGCAACATCTTCCAAGCCATTTCCCCTCTATGGCATATGTTGCTCACACATGATCACCTGTGGACTAATCACCTCTGTATCTCACATCAAACACATATTAGTCCACCTAATTTGTCACTCAATTACCAAAACCAAACAAGAACCTTTCAGGTGGGAGCGGCTCAATAAAAGGAGTCAAGTTATATTTCACTCGACGCATCATGTTTTCCCTCAGGCCAAGCGAGGGGGTGAAGACCGGCTTGTAACCAAAAGCCGACTTTGACAATTGTAGAGCTAGATAGGTCGGATCTTGAGCCGACCAGCATGGATACCGAATCTACTGAAGTGGCTTCGGAACCAATCAGGTCGGACCCCAATCCGACCACCTCGGGTCAGGTGCCGACCAGTTTAGGTGTCGAGCAGGTTCAATCACCTACTACTGGATTTGGAATTGAGCCGACCCGACCAGATTCCAAGACCGAATTGGTTCCTGGTATTCCGATGGATTCTGACATGTATCTTAATGACCCTATTTCCTCCACTGGTCTTGCCGCGACCAGTGAAGAATTACCTGAAGAACAAGATGAGGAGATGGTGGATTATGAGCCTTCCCTAGAGAGGGTGAAGGTCAACGTGGTTTACTTATCGGTAGACTACTACGTAGTTAGAGATGATTCAACAGCGGCAGAATTCAAATTCGCTACGTAGACTGTCGTGTTCCAGAAGCCGGAGGAATCTGTCAATCATCTTAAGCCGTTGCATATAAAAGGTCACATCAATGGCACACTAGTTCACAAAATGCTAGTCGACAGCGGGGCAATCGTAAACTTGATGCCGTACTCGCTTTACCAAAAGCTTGGTGGCACTGATGATCAGAGCTGATCAAGACCAACATGACTATCACTGGAGTTGGAGGAGGAGATCCTATTCCGGCCGAAAGAGTTGCGTCCATGGAGCTGACCGTTGGGAGTAAGACTTTGACCACTGCTTTCTTCGTCGCCGACATACAAGGTAGCTACAACCTTATACTCGGGCGTGATTGGATTCATGCTAATCGGTGCATTCCTTCTAGCCTGCATCAGTTTCTCATTCAATGGGTGGGGAACGATGTTGAAGTAGTGCACTCAGATTCATCGGCTCATGTAGCTATGGCTGATGCTCCTTTGCTCGGGGGGCATGATACTATTGCTTGTTTATCTAGTCGGGACCTTTCTGATTTCCAATTTGTTAGTATTACTAGGGAAGGTTTTGTACCAGTGTCTTTAAAGCCGATCGACAATCGGTTCAACATTATCATGTATTTTGATGGATGCTAATGTTGATTGGTTAAAGCATCGTGTTGAGCAGTATCAGACCTATAAGACCGATAATTATGAAACTATTGATGATTTTGATGAGCTCAATAAGTTAGGTTAAGGTTTCACGTCAGTCGGCCCTTTAGAACAAGTGGATATTGGGGATGGTTCCATACCTAGGCCGACCTTTGTGAATCAAAACCTTGAAGCCGATTATAAATTAAAATTAATCACGCTTTTGAAAGAGTATGTTAATTGTTTTGCATGGAATTATACGGAGATGCCTGGATTAAGCCGAGAACTTGTTGAGCATCGGCTTCCTATTAAGCCGGGGTTCAGGCCATTCAAGCAACATCCTCGCCGTTTTAATTCTACAATATATGACCGGATTAAAGAGGAAATTAATCGGTTATTGCAAGCGGGGTTTATCCAGCCATGCAAATATGCGGAGTGGGTCTCTAATATCGTGCCTATGGAGAAGAAGGACACTGGGAAGATCAGGGTTTGCATCGATTTTAGAGATTTAAATAGAGCCACTCCCAAAGATGAGTATCATATGCCTATAGCCGATATGTTGATAAATGACGCTTCAGGACATCAGGTTGTCAGTTTTCTTGACGGCAAGGCTGGTTAGAATCAGATATTCATGGCCAAAGAGGATATGTCCAAAACGGCCTTTATTTGTCCTGGGTTTGTTGGTCTCTTAGAGTGGGTCGTAATGACATTTGGTTTGAAGAACACGGGTGCTACTTATCAACGTGCTATGAATCTGATCTTTCATGATTTAATTGGAATAGTCATGGAAGTATATATTGATGATATTGTGATCAAATCGGCTGCTCATATGTCTTATTTAGCCGATTTGCGTCTGACATTTGAAAGAATGTTCCGCTATGGTTTGAAGATGAACCCACTGAAATGTGCTTTTGGTGTGTCGGCTGGAAAGTTCTTAGGGTTTATTATTCATGACAAAGGCATAGAGATTGACCCTAAGAGGATAGAAAAGATCAAGAAAGTTCAGGCGCCTACATGCAAAAAGGACTTGCAGAAGTTCTTGGGAAAAGTGAACTACTTGAGGAGATTTATTGCAAACTTGTCCGGGAAAATTATTCCTTTTACCCCTATACTAATATTGAAGGATGAATCTGAGTTTACTTGGGGGGCAGAACAACAAGAAGCATTTGAGAAAATAAAGGAATATTTGTCATCTCCACCAGTTCTTTGAGCGCCTAAGAGAGGAGTCCCTTTCAGATTATATATCGCCGCCGAAGAAAAGGTTATTGGAGCTGTGTTGACACAAGAAGATGGAGGTAAAGAATATGTGATCGATTATATTGGTCGCCGTCTTCTTGATCCCGAGACCAGGTACGCCCATATTGAAAAATTATGTTTATGTCGGTGTTTGTTAACCGGCAACTCGTCTCGGGGGTACCCGGACGATTGTTCGGTGGGGATCGACGTATGCAGAACTCGATGGTAAACGCAGAGACAAGGATTTATAATCGTTCGGTCTGCTGAATAGCATCCTACGTCTAGTTTGGGGGGAATAATATATTGCGCCCTGCGCTATGGGTATCTGGTTGTGTACCGTGACCCCTATGTGTCTTTGTCTTGCTGATCTATGGAGCTCTGCCTCTCTTTATATAGTCTAGGAGGCAGAGTCCTAGTCGATTACAATCTTAAGAGTCCTAATTGGATTACAAGGTAGCAATACTACTAGGATTACATACGGGGAGTCCTAGTTGGACTAGGTCTTCGTCCTTCCTTGCGGAGTACCCAGGGACTCTGTCCCACAAGCCCCTGAGCTCTTCATGGTTTATCGGTGAAGTCATCTTGAGTCCTTGGCCTTGATCAAGTGTCATCCGAGTACTTTCTGATAGAAACCATAAAGTGCTCTTGAAGCCTTCTAATGGTGTGCGCTTTCTGAAAAGTGCACCCATTGGGTGTAGCCCCCGAGCCTCTTGCTATTTAGCATAAAGAGCTGGAGGGTCTTGTCTAAAATTGCTCCAATTCCTTTTGAAGAAATTTGGATGCATCATCTGAGGATATGTATCCCGGAGCCCCCGAGCGTATAATCGACTACTCGGAGTCTATTGTAGGATCTTTTAGACATCCTCAAGGGTGCAGCCGAGTAATCTCCCGAAGACAAGGATCGCCATATGCTTGTCGTCGAGTCCTTGAATGCTTGTAATTTTGATCTTTCATCCTTAAATTTCAGCCCCCGAGCGTAGTCGGAGTGAAGCCGACTAAGCTGAGGCAACGTCGAGCTCGTGAGCTTTAGTCGTGGTGTTCAAGTGAATGGTTGTCATCAAGTAGCCTGGAAGCTCGCGATCGAGTCACGACAGGTCCCAGTGTCGTAGCCGATAGTAGCAGCACTCGACTTGAGTTTGTACTCGACCTTTCCACTTTTGCTGATGACAACTTGATGTTTGTCGTTTCAGATTAATTGTTGGCTCTTGGATAGCTCGTTTGGAGAAAATGGCTATTATAAGACTCCAATCGTTGTGGTTTCTCCCAAATAGGACTTCATATATTCGTTTCTCCCAAATAGGACTCCAAACATTGTTTTGAAGCTCCAATGACATTTTAATAATATTAACCCTGTTTTAAATCCTAAATACAAGTATTTGGCCATGGCATGTCTCTTTTGCCCTTGGGTCTTACTAACGTGGTCTGGCTGCATGTATAGATCATCCTTTAGCCAAATCCGACAGATGCAAAAATTGGCCAAATCCTTTATACATTGTACGCGGCCAAATCCAAACATTGTACGCATCATCCCTTATAGTATGTGCAAAAACTGGACCAGCGACCAGCCAAAGGATGATCTATACATGCATATACTATAAAAAAAATTGGCAGACAGAAGATTCGGTGGCGGTCGCTGCTCGTATGCATCGCCTTTGGCTTCGAACTGGAGGAAATCTTCACCAGCCGATAATGAAGGAACCTGACGCCTTTAGCTCTCCCTGTCTCTTGCTCTTTCCTGTATGCGGTGTGTGGTTGTGTCTCTGTGTTTGCGCGAGATAACAGGACTCACGAGTGGGAGGGGCAGAGGGCGAGGCGGCGGCACGGCGAGGCAACGACGCATTGCCATGACCGCGTGACTCAGGCAGCGGCGCGAGTAGACGTGGAGACAGACTACGTAGAGACGTTTAGGGGTACGGGGATCACATACAGGGGGCAATGAGGTCATATACGAAAATACATGTATTTGAGAGATGAGAAAAAATGGTTAATATTATCAGAATGTCATTAGAGCTTGCAAACATTGTTTGGAATCCTATTTGGGAGAAACTAATATTTAGAATCCTATTTAAAAGAAACCACAACGATTGGAGTCCTATAATAATCAATTTCTCGCTCGTTTGTGAGGAGCTGCTGTCCGGAGATGGCTTATTGCTATATGCCGGACTGTCGGGTACCTTGCTGATGCCTGATGGTACAACATATGAGTACCTGCATATAGCTTGCATGGCTCTTGATTAATTAGCTATTGCATGTTCCTGTATGCACGCCTTCCGGTTGTTCCATTAGCCGGATGGTACAACGTATGAGTCCTGATGCTTCAGATAGTTTGTATGTCACTGCAGTTCATTTGTACATACAGATAGCTTCAGAACTTGCTAAATTTAGCTTTTTCATACGAACTGTACTCCTCTGTTTGCTTGTGGCGGACTGAAATATATGTGTACATTCCATGTTGTAGTACCGCCACCGATGCTTGAGGATCTGTCCCCGCATCGAGTAATTTTGGTGTCCAATCTTGAGAATAGGATCCAAACTGAGTAGTCGCAAGAACACCAAGTAGTCCAAGCGACCAGCCCCCGAGCGTGAGCTTAGTCGTCATGCCCGTGCGAATAGTTAATGATGAAGGAGATCAGTCAATCGACTGATGAACGGAGCGCTCAGAACCTGTCCCTGTCGAGTTCGAGTAATATATTTCCGAGTGGAAGACATTGAATCATTGTAGTCACCTCTGGAATTAGTTGGATATTGAATTAAACATAGCTGCACATGAGCTAAGTCTAATTGGGTGTATTAGACCAGGCGTCTCGACTGACTTAATAGTCGTGAAGGACGATCGAGTACGAGTGCTACTCTTAGCACGTGAGGGATGGACGTAATTGACTAGGCATCTCAGAGGGCACGTCTGCCGCTAAGCATGAGTCAGTCTGAGTGCTACTCCTGAGCACTTTAGGTGGACGTAATTGACCTGACGTCTCAAAGTAGCGTAGTGGCCACAGAGGATGGGTCAGTCCGAGTGCTACTCTTAGCACTTTTGATAAGGGACTTTATTGACCAAGCATCTCAAAGGGCTCGGTTGCCGCAAAGGATGAGTCAGTCTCCTTTATTTTTGCAACGTGTGCAGCCATTAAGGTCAAATTAGTCCTTTGGCGTTTTGCAGCTTTTGCAAAGCCGTGAACAACTCTTGGTTGTGCGCCGAGTAATGTCGAGTAGCAGGAATCAATGGCCAGAGCCTATTGTATGGTCTCTGGGATGGACGTAATCACCAGACATCTCAATGGGGGTAATGGCCGCAAAGGATGAGTCAGTCCAGGTGGACGTAGTTGACCGTACGTCTCAACCGACTTAATAGCCGTTAAGGACGGGTGTGTCCAAAGGCGTGAGCAACTCTGGGTTGCGTGCCAAGTAGTCGCTCATTCGAGTACTACCTGAATAGTAGTCGGCGAGGGATGAATAATTGTCGAGTAGCAGGAATCAATAGTCGGAGCCTATTGTATGCTCTCTGAGATGGACGTAATGACCAGGCGTCTCAATGGGCATAATAGCCTCAAAGGATGAGTCAGTTCAGGTGGACGTAGTTGACCGTGCGTCTCAACCGACTTAATAGCCGCGAAGGACGGGTCTGTCCAAAGGCGTGACCAACTTGGGTTGCGTGTCAAGTTGTCGCTCATCCGAGTACTACCTGAATAGTAGTCGACGAGGGACGAATAATTGTCGAGTAGCAGGAATCAATGACCGGAGTCTATTGTATGCTCTCTAAGATGGACGTAATGACCAGGCGTCTCAATAGGCGTAATAGCCTCAAAGGATGAGTCAGTCCGGGTGGACATAATTGACTGTGTGTCTCAACCGACTTAATAGCCGTGAAGGACGAGTCTGTCCAAAGGCATGAGCAACTCTGGGTTGCATGCCGAGTAGTCGGAAGCGTAGTAGCGGCATGGGTACAGATCCGGTAGAGTACACAGCATGTGCCGAGTAGTCGCTCATCCGAGTACTACCTGAATAGTAGTCGGCGAGGGACGAATAATTGCCGAGTAGCAGGAATCAATGGCCAGAGCCTATTGTATGCTCTCTAAGATGGACGTAGTGACCAGACGTCTCAATGGGCGTAATGGCCGCAAAGGATTAGTCAGTCCAGGTGGACGTTGTTGACCGTGCGTCTCAACCGACTTAATAGCCGTGAAGGACGGGTCTGTCGAAAGGCGTGAGCAACTATAGGTTGTGTGCCGAGTAGTCGCTCATCCGAGTACTTCCTGAATAGTAGTTGGCGAGCGACGAATGATTATCGAGTAGCAGGAATCTATGGCCGGACCCTATTGTATGCTGTCTGGGATGGACGTAATGACCAGGCGTCTCAATGGGCGTAATAGCCGCAAAGGACGAGTCAGTCCGGGTCGACGTAGTTGACCGTGAGTCTTGACCGACTTAATAGTCGTGAAGGACGGGTCAGTGCGGGGGCATGAGCATCTTTGAGTGGCGTGCCGAGTAGTCATCGGTGCGAGTAATATTTGAATAGTAGTCGGTGATGGACCAAGAGTTGAAGGAAGCATCTGCTCTGTGCTGGTGGTTGGTTCACAGCTTGTTTGCGGCTCTGACAGCTTGTCGCGACTTGCTTGGTTGATTATAGCTGGCTTGTCGCAGTCAGATTTGACCGGGTGCTTTGGTCTTGTGTTGAGTCAGAAGCGCAAACGAGCAGACGAGGAATTCTCCGTGCATGCATCGACACCCATGCATGAGCAGTAACTCATGCTATAATTAGAATGTGTGTAGCTTTTGGTAACCTTCTTTGCATGGCTCTGCGGATGATGTCCGGGCTTCTTTGTTTTCCCACGTCTTGCTCGGCTACGTTGCTATACGTGAAGAAGCCTTCTGATTGCATGTTGGGCACGAACTTTGCTTGACTTGCATGTTGATGGAGGCTGCACGCGTATGATAGATTAGCTTCTTTCTTTATCTATGTCTTTCTTGCCGCCACGTATAGCCCGCATATATGATCTTGCGTATATGGAGTCGTATTCGGACGTACAGCCACATGGAGTCGTATTCGGACGTACAGCCATATGGAGTCGTATTCGTACGTACACGTACGTAGTCGGAGAGCTAGAAGACCGACTTCAACTTCGACATGGCAACAGTGGTGTTGACTTGTAGATGCAAGTTTAGTCTGTAAGGACTCCTTGATTGCTGCTTGTTTGTCTTTGGTTGCCATTGAGAGTTCGGCCAAATCGTAGACACCGCAGGATAGCTTCTGCTCAGACCGGTATGTCCCTCGTGCACGTGTGTCGTGCCCTTCATCTTCATGAGTCTTGACGCCGTTGAAGAGGGATTTGGCTACGAGTAAATTTCTCAGACACGTACGGTGGCAGGATCGCTGCTACTCAATTCCATAGACCCTCCTGTACGTTCCTTCGAAATTGCCTCGGGTTGTCGAGTTTCGTCGTGTGTTGAAAGATGATGTCGTGATCAATCGAGTTATCACGGACAACGACGAACTTGAGGTCCATCGAACTCTTGAACGTAATATATTGCGCCGAATTTCCCTACCTGGCGCGCCAGCTGTCGGTGTTTCTTAACCGGCAACTCGTCTCGGGGTTAGCCGGACGATTTGTTCGGTGGGGATCGACATATGCAGAACTCGATGATAAACGCACAGACAAGGATTTATACTGGTTCGGTCTGCTGAATAGCATCCCTACGTCCAGTTTGGAGGGAATAATATATTGCGCCCTGCGCTATGGGTGTCTGGTTGTGTACCTTGACTCCTATGTGTCTCTGTCTTAATGATCTATCGAGCTCTGCCTCTCTTTATATAGTCTAGGAGGCAGAGTGCTAGTCGGTTACAATCTTAATAGTCCTAATAGGATTACAACGTAGCAATACTACTAGGATTACATACGGGGAATCCTAGTTGGACTACGTCTTCGTCCTTCCTTGCGGAGTACCGGGGACTCTGTCTCACATCCTTGTACTATGCTTGTACCAAAATGAGACATTATTTATTGTCTAGTACATGTGTTGTTGCATTTCAGGCCGATGTAATTAGGCACATGTTATATCGGCCAATCCTTAGGGGAAGGATTGGTAAATGGGCATATGCGTTGATTGAGTTTGACTGGACATATGAACCATTAAAAACATTGAAGGGTCAAGTTCTTGCTGATTTCATTGTTGAGCATAGCATTAGTTTAGAAGATGAGATCGGTTATTTTACTTTTTCTCTATGGAAACTTTATTTTGATGGATTGGCTAGGAGGGCTAAGGTGTTGGTGTGGTCATTATTTCTCCTAATGGTGCTGAATTTGAAATGCTAAGCCGGTTAGATTATCTTTGCACTAATAATCAAGCCGAATATGAAGCTCTATTATTCGGTTTAGAAATATTATGTTTCATGGAGGTTAAATATGTTGAGGCTTATGGTGATTCCTTGCTAGTAGTGCAACGGGATGCCGGTGAGTTTCAATGCCTCGAAGGGTCCTTAAATGTTTATCTTCATATGTGCCTTGATATCATCACTCACTTTACCGAATTCTAGATTCGGCATATACCAAGACATGAAAATCATAAAGCCAATATGTTAGCTCAGCAAGCATCTGACTATAGCATCAGCAGGCGTAATTTTCACATAAAGCCGATGCGTCAGCATGCAGAGGAGTTGTCGGTTCATATGGCTGACCAGACTTTTTTCGAACCAGTTCGGCCAGTTTACTCCAGAGATCAGCATACTTGGGTGGACACTTTGGCCGACCAGGTTGTTCATAAATTAGGTCAGTTAATTCGTCTGATTGATCTGGTCGATCTTGGAAGGATTAATTCAGTTGATTTATCTGAAGAAACTCTAAATCCGTACAAGTCAAATTCTAATGAAAATGAAACCGATTTAGAAGTTTGGAGGACTCCCTAGCTAAAATATCTCAATGATCCGAATACCAAGGTTGATCAAGTGTTCGGCGGAGTGCGTTTAAATATGCACTGCACAACGATGAACTTTACCGAAGAACTGCCGAAGACTTGTTGCTTAAGTGTTTGGGATCTGATCAAGCGAAGGTAGCTATGGGAGAAGTTCATGAAGGTATTTGTGGTACTGACGGACTAGGATGTCAGAGATGTCATCAGTTAATGATTACTCCGACTAATCCCGGACGGCACGGGAGATCCGAAGACTTGTTACGAATTGTACTTGGATTAGCACTCTCGTTGTAACTTAGTCGAGTTGTTAAAAGAAGTCTTGTAATTGGAATAGGACTCCTTTGATGTAATCGACTAGGACTCGACCTGTGCTATGACTTACCCGGATATATAAGGGGAAGTGGGCGCAGGCTCGAGACGATCGAACATTGAATCATAATCATACACAAGGCACACGCCGCACTGGACGTAAGGTATTACGCTATTTAGCGGCCTGAACCAGTATAAATCGTTGTCTCTGTGTATTCGCCAAGTCCTACGAACGCTGATCCCCACCGAACAAATCGTCTGAGATTACTCAAGACGAGTTACCGGTTAACAAATACCGACAGCTGGCGCGCCAGGTAGGGTACACATCAATCGGCCCCAAAGATGAAATGGCTATTACGCAGAGCTGGGTTTTATTGGGCCACGATGATGGCCGATTGTTGTGACACCCTAGTGTCAAGCACTGCATTAGGAACTACATTTAGCTATAAAATGCATAAGCAATGCATTGCATCATTTCATGTGCATAAAGTGCTTTTGTCTTTTGTTGTTTATTTGGATTTGGATTTCTATAAGACTTGGTTGTCGAAATGGATTTCTGTCTTGGCAAATAATTTTATAAAATAGGAAATTTTGAGTACAAAACTTTTTATATGGACACCTTGAATTAGTTCCATAAAGTTTAATAATTTAAAAATGTGAGAACAAAATGATTTATAGCTCAAAAATTTGGCTTTATTTGTGTGGAGGTTGAGAAAATGATTTTCAGAAAAAGTGTCTTATATGAAAGTTGTAGAGAAAATTATTTTGAGCAACTTTTATTTTTGGGTCAAAGCCTAGTTTTAAGTTTTTGAAACTGTTTTGAATGGTCAAAGTTTGAAAAGGTTTTGGAAAAAGAAAAAGGAAAGATTTTTCTCCCAGCGCTTCCCAACCGGCCTAGTTGGCCTTTCGGCCCGCTCACCCACCGCGCCGGCCCACGCCCGCTCGCTCACTCGCGCACGCGCGCGCGCTCGCCCGCGCACGACGCGTCGGTCGCCCTGACCGCGGCCGGGCCGTACGTCGACCAAGCCACCGCGTGGCCGCCCTTCTCTGCGCCATATCTCGCTCGCCCACTCCTCGCCCGATTCTTCTCCACCCGATCATGCCACAGTCACGCGCGGCCACTCCCTGGTCGCCTCGCTCGCCGCGCCCACGCCATCGCCTGCGCTCGCCTCGCTCGCCGCGACGCCGTGGCCCCCGCCACGACCGCCGGCCGGCCAAACCCGCAAGCAAAACCCCGAGCACTCTCCCGCTCACCCCCTCACTCACCCACACACACTCGCGCCTGCTCTCTCCCTCTCCACTCCCGTGAACGCGAAGCCGAGTCCTCTGCTCGCTTTCGCCGCCACCGCAAGAGCACCCCGCCGTTCAGACCTCACCCGACCACCACCATCCGATTCCTCTCGCCTGCCTCTCCGCCTTCACCGTGCACACGCCGTGCGCGCATCATCTTCCCCGACCAAGCCCCACCATCGTCGGAGGACGAGGTGCCCCCTTTGGTCCTCGTTCGCCACCGAAAGGAGCTTGAGCCCGTTCCGCACCATCCCGAGCTTCGCCACCTCCCCCCTTCACCCACAAGCTTCATCAGGCCAAGGCAAGGTGAGAACACGCCTCCGCGAGGTCTCTACCGCTCCCTTACCCCCTTCTCTTCCCGACCGAGCGCCGCCATTGTCCGCCATGGCCGCGCATGTGGTCAAGCTCCACCGGGGCATCCCGAGCCAAACCAACCACCTAGTTCCACTCCCTAGGGTTCGCTTAAGCTTACGCCCCCGTCAATTTCACCGGCGACCGCTGGAAACGGCATAGCCCAACACTTCCGCCACCGCCGTCCGCCATCGCTCGCCGTCGGCGAGCTACGGTCGCGCGCTGGCCCAACCAACACCACCACCCGAACCGCCTAGCCAAGGGGAACACGCCGAGCACCACCTTACCGCCGGCAACCTCACCGCCGGCGAGAACCACGCGGTCAACCGTCACCCCTGCTCTGCCTTTACTGACCGCTGGGCCCCGTTGACCAGCTGGTCCCACGCATCAGCCACCCATGGTCCATGGACCGAGTCTGTGCAGGATGGGCCGTGAAAGTTTAAATGTTTTTCCTTTTTGTTTTAATTTCCAGAACGCTTGTTTATTTTGTGTAGCACGTTTTATTAATCCTAATGAGGTGTTTTCAGTTTTGTTAACTCGCTCATGAGTAGATCTGTCATGGAAAAATATGAAAGTATTTTTGCTGGAATTTTATTATACTGTTTTCATTTAATTCAGTTTATGTGCTTTTGTTTAAATAAATGAGTTTATATGTTTCCTGATGGAGTTAATTCATGGAAAAATTTGTGTAGGTTTCTTGTTAGGTTATACATTTGTGAAAAATTTATGGGGCACTGTTTTATAGAAAAAAAATATCTGTTAAGTTTTAATTTCTTTTTTAGCTATTTTCTTAGCATAATTATTAAGATGGTTTATATGTGAAAGTAAAATATGGGAAAATTGAGGCAGTCTCTGTATGTCCTGTTTAAGCCGGGAAAAATGCTAAGCATAGGTTGTTGTATGGAAAAATAAGGAGTTGCTTTACAAATATGTTTTTTTTATGTTTTTCTTAGAAAACTCTTGTAGAAAAGAATATAATGTTTCTGTTCATGGAACTTCCTAGATAAATATAAAATGTGGAATAAAATCTGGGAAAAATATGAAAATGAGGATGTCACCTTTTTCCAGTAGGGTTGTAGTTCAAATGGATTGTTTTGGAGTAAACTTGTTTTATTTTGTATAGACTCATGTGTACGTGCTCTAGCTGTAAATTTTCTGCAGCAGAGTAGTTATAAGCAGATAAAACTAGAAAAAATATTAAACCTGTTGTTTGACACTTTTCATAAGTTAGTACAAAGCACCTTTTTAGCTATTGATTTCATCTTTTTGGATCTGTTGTTCTGTAATTTATCCCTTGCTGAATTTTATGCAGTAAAGTCCAGTTAGTGTTAGTTACCATCTGGAATTTTTGTGGATTTTTTGAAGTTCAGAAAAATGCACATGCATTTCAAACCTGGATGTCTTTTGGAATTAATAAAGAGGAAATAGTTAAAATAATGATTTGTTTTATGTGATAAATAAGTGTTTTTCCTCAATATCAAAAGTGGTTCAACAAGTGGCTTTCTTGGTTTGCAAGAAATGTTACTCTTCATACCATCCTTTTCGCACCGCGCATTATTTAATTATTACCGCATTACAATAGGATCGACAGTCCCGGAGCCCGACCAGAAGCCGAAAGCAAACGACGAGCAGGAGATACCGGAGCTGCCCAGGACCGAGGAGGCCGACCCCGCGTCGGAAACTAGCATGCCCGAGTGCCCCTCTCACGAGGCCTCTGTCTTCTCTCAAGGCAAGCCCCGGAGCGTTCTAAGCCTCCTACTATTTACAATTAATTCAATTGAGTACTTTTATATTGTGATGCATTAGGTATATGAATTGATTGAATCCTACTTGCTGCATTATCCTTCCTTGATTATTGTTGTACCTGCCTTGTTATTCTGTTATCTCTTTATGCTGTAGAAATGTTTAGCCTACTTAATAAAAGTAGTAGTTAAGGCTGTTCCCGTAATGCCCCTGATGGGTATTTAACGGATCACGGTTGACTATATTTGCTATCGTGGAAAAGAACCTGAGAGTAATGAAATACGGTCAACTGGAAGGCAAGGCACCAGTTTGGAAACTTGGGGCAGTTCGTCTGTTGGATCGTGTAGGTTTGTATCGATGTTGGCCCTCGTTCATTTTTGAACACGCCCTTTTACTTAGGGATACGTCGGTGCCGTAATCCTCGACCCCAAAGCCGGTTAGACACTGTTCGGGCCGGTCTCAACACGTGTCGCACCCTCTAGTATGGAAACACGATCTGCCTCGGAATGGCCATCGTATAGTTCTAATTGGGTGGTCTGTGCTTGAACCGCGACGATTACCACCACGAACAAGCATCGAGCGGTTACCCAATGCATGGACCCGACGGGGAAAGTGTGGGTTGGTATTAAAGGTTTTTCACCAGCTGGTTTGGAATTCGATTCGAGTCGTCGTCTCCCCCGGTTAGTGGGAAACTATGGCGAGCTTCACCACGATACAACTCCATGTGATGTTAAAGGTTCAACTAAAATGTGATTAAAGTCAACTGGATATGGTTATATTATTGATTGATTAGACTCAAGTGTGTGTAATAGTCCAGGTGCAAAACCTATATTAAGAGGTAGGTCTAAAACATGACTGCTCATTGGTATCATTAAATATTCTTTCTCTTAATTTGAGCTTTTCGCAACTAAATGATCCCAGCTCTACCAAAAAGCCTCGCATACCCTTGGTGTCTTTATTTTTAGTTGGACGCGTAAGTCTAGCTGGGTACATTTCTGTACTCAGGGGTTTATCCCGTTTGTTGCAGATGGCCAGGTGTACTACGGCTATTGTAAGCACTGTCTCTACCCCGTGGAGGGTGATGAGGAGTAGGCCCAGGGCAGGGTCATCCAGAAGCTTCTCCTTTTCTTTTGCTGGACTGAGACTTCTAGTGGCACATTATTTGAAAAAGGAGGAGTGAGTTATCAAAAACATTGTTTATTTGGGCCACATGTGTGGGGGTCATGTTTCAAAACTTATTTCAGCTTCCGCACTTTAAAACTCAGTATTGTAATAACTCTTTATTTCCGCACTCTGATGTTTAAATTCGGTTTCGTTTATCAATGATGTATCCTTACGAATGCGATACTTGAACAATGTGATCCTGTATGTTGTACGATGTTTGAAATCCTTCGAGATTTCTGGACTACCGGGGTTATATGGATTCAAGTACGGGTCGATGTCAGACGAATTTGGCTAAGACGGTACTTGAGTTCTTATAATCAGGACGGTTCCGCGACAGCTGGTATCGGAGCATGGTTCAAGTCATTGCATCCGAAAGGAGCTATTTTCAAACTAAAATAGGTATTTCAAAACTATTTTCAAAACTATTTTAATTATTAAGTGTGCCCAGTCTTGTCCTTAAGCCCTACACTAGGATTCAGGTGGCTTAACTGCTAACAGGGTTCAGGGTTTTGCTTCATGCTGGATTTTTATTTGCTGGTCCATTCTCGAGGGAATTAGAATGTGTCGATCGCGAAAACATGCATAAAATGATTTTGTAAGATATGAGAGCATGACCGTCCAACCGTCGGTCTAGGTGAGAGTTCTTATACCAAGTATGTGTGAGCTCCACGCAAACATATACGAGGGTATCAATGTTTTGGGTATGTTTTTCTGGATTGGTGCATGGTGTTTAGTGTTGGCTTCTATGTATTTGGTGCATATGAGCCAATACTCCGTTATTTTTACCATTGGGATTTGCTTTGGGCTAAAATGAATCTTCTGCAGGTACACTAACTACGTGATCGAGTAGAACGAGTAGATAACGCATGAGAGATCGTTCTTGCCACCGACTAGAACGTTAGGACTTACGAGTCATTATTAGTGAGTGAGAACGTAAGTACGATCATGCATCATGTTTACATTCTTGCATTTACATTACCTCCCCTTAATTAAGAAGTTGTCTCTTTTCTATAAAATTTGCCAACTTAATATGCGTCTCACGCGAGTTCGAAACCCTTTTTGTTTCTACAGATGGCCCGAACTAAGTTGACTGCTCGCAAGGCCACCGGAGGTAGAGGAGTTCCACGTCACCGTTTGGCCACGAAGTTGACCAAGAACACGTTCTTGTCGTACTTCGGACTACCAATCATCCTTTGGAGGATTCTGCAAGCAGTGGGATACGAGGAAGGACAGGAGCCCAGGTACTCTTTGCAGAAGGATATCTATGGGCAGGACTCGTTGGTGATGGTGCAGATCAAGGTCAAAGCCTTGCCTGCCAAGCCCCACTGGACAGGATGGACAGAGATCACAAGAGGCAGTTGTGCCAAGGATGGAGCTAACAGGGCAGTGTACCTAGTGCTGAAGGACATCATCGCCCGTTTTCCCGCCGACCTGGCTAGTGCTATGGCAGGGGTGTTCCCTCGTGGATCACTTTTTCCATTACGCTGGAAGCAGACCTTGGAGTCAGTTTTGACAGGAGGTGCGAAGGAGAGATTCTACTGTGAGACGTCCGTGATGAGCGCCACCGGAGCTTTGATGGGTGTATGTGAGAGTTTGGAGCGCATCCTGTAGAGCGTGTCCTTTACCCTCACTGCCACCTACCAGAGCAAGAGGAAGCTGCAGGAAGAGTTTGACGCTGAGGTAGCCCGTCTACAGGAGAAGATCCATCAGATCAATCTCGAGCGTGACGATGCACGTGCCACCGCAGGTGCAGAGACCACCGCCCGGACCCTCGTTGAGCAGATGTACCTGATGACATCCTTTCAGCGAGATGAGGCCCGCACAGCGCTTGACCAACTCAGAGAAGGCGCCCATCAACTGATACAGCAGATACATCACCAGCAGGCCTACATCGACCAGCTCCATGAGGCAGTATACGAGATGCATCACGCCGCACAGGAGGCCGCCGGCCCAGCAGCTGACGAGGCCCCTGCAGATGAGGCCCAGGAGCCCCAGGACGGTGTAGTGCTTGGTCTAGAGCCTTCTTTGGACGACGAGGACCACGCCGACGAGCCAATGATGGACGCTGATGAGGAGGATGCCGCATCCGCCGTTGGAGATGCTTGAGTGCTAGCTTCTTAGGAGTCATTTCTTTGGTATAGCATGAGCATGCTCGCTGACGATGTAATCTGAACATGTGTTGGTTTTATGTTAAGATGTATGATGGCATGTATGGCTTTTGAACAAAGTCCAGACTTTGATCTGGCACCTTTTATGGAAATCCGTCGTTTGCATATCTTAATTTCTAGCAATTACTCTGTGATGTTGTATGGAAATGAGTACTTATACTTGGTCGTGTGCTAAATTTTCAAATTATGTATAGCGCAGTATTTATTCATGATCAATGTGACATCACCTAATGATTGCTTATTACTGGGACATACAGATGCCGACACACACTCGCAGCCAACGTGGACAGGGGTCTGGATAGGAGGAGAACCTGCCACCACCCCGACCGATGACGCTGGAAGTGTTTTTCGGTCAGTTTCTGGGTAGCCAGAGGAATATGGAAGAGATACAGAGGCATATGGAGGTAACCCTCCATAACATCGCCAATAACACCGCGCAGCAGCACCAACAGCGCCAAGGACCCGAACCCAATCAATATAGCTCATATCGCGACTTTTTGGACACTCGTCCCTCTGTGTTCAAGGAAGTCACCGAACCGCTTGAAGCAGACGAGTGGCTCAACTCCATCACTCAGAAGTTCCGTCTGCTCTGCTTGACTGAAGAGCTTAAAGCGGAATATGTCGCGCACATGTTGGAAGGACCCGCAGGGTTATGGTGGTCCCAGTACCGTGCATCCTTGCCAGCTAATGCACCGGTCACTTGGGAGCAATTCTCTACTGCTATGTGCAACCACTACATCCCCAGTGGTTTGATGGAAATGAAGGTCACCGAGTTCATGAGGCTATCCCTGGGAACCAGGTCCATGTCAGAATACCTCCATAGCTTCAACAACATGTCTCGTTATGCCCCAGATTTTGTCAACACGGAATCCAAGAAGGTTGCAAGTTTCAAGCGTGGCATGAGTGCCACCATGCTCTCCAAGATGGGAAACAGTCACCGTACCACCTTCAGTGACTTTGTCAGTGACTGCCTGAACCATGAGGCTAATGACAGCAGGTTGGCGATAGAAAACCGTCGTCGTGCAAACGAAGGAGGTTCATCTCAACAGAGGACCCCTTTCGGAGCACGCACCCCGTATCGCCCGCCAGTTGCAGGAGCAAGGTTCCGTCCCCCGCAGAGGAAGATAACTAACAACCGCTCCTGCCCGAGTTTCCAGAAGCCCTACAACGCTCCCATGATGCAGAACAAGGCAAAGGCAGGAGGTTCAGGAGGTCCCAAGACCCCGTATGTGATCGGACCGTGCTACAACTGCGGTCAGACTGGACACCTGTCACGTCAGTGCCCTCGGCCAAAGAAGCAGTACACCCAGCCTCAACCTCGCGCAGGTCATGTGCATTACACCACCGTTGAAGAAGTGCCAGAAGGAGAACCTGTCACCGCTGGTACGCTCCTTGTTAATCAATACCCTGCAGTTGTGTTGTTTGATTCTGGAGCATCGCATTCTTTCATAAGTGAGAATTTTGCTATAAGAAGTAATCTCGGGTTAGTAGAGTTGGATCGGGGATATCAGATAAGTTCAACAGGAGCTGTTTTCTCCGCCCGTAAAATGGCTAAAGGAGTGGAAAAGACTTTTGGGGATAAACAGGCCACAATGGATCTCATAGTTATCCCTGGTCTAGGTCTGGATGTAATCTTGGGTATGGGTTGGATGAAACTCTGGAAGGTCAATCTTGACATCACAGAGCGAGTAGTTTCCATGGTTAGTCCCCGGAATGGGTCTTCTTTTCGTTTCAAGTTACCCCGAAACCCCCATGAGATCGGAGTGTTGTTCAATATCACAACAAAGCAAATAGCAGAGATCCCCGTAGTGTGTGTGTTCCCAGATGTCTTCCCTGATGAGTTGCCAGAACTACCACCGGATAGGGAAGTGGAGTTTGCCATAGAGTTGATTCCTGGAAGGGCACCTATTTCTCGGAGGCCGTATAGGATGCCGACTAACGAGTTGGCAGAGCTTAAGACTCAGTTGCAAGAACTTTTGGATAAAGGTTTGATACATCCTAGTTCGTCACCTTGGGGATGTCCCGCCATCTTTGTGAAAAAGAAGGACAAAACTTTAAGGATGTGTGTGGCTTACAGACCGCTTAATGCAGTAACTATAAAGAACAAATATCCCTTACCTCGAATTGACGTCTTGTTTGATCAGTTATCAAAAGCAAAAGTGTTATCCAAGATTGACTTGAGGTCAGGATACCATCAGATCAAGATCAGAAGAGAGGATATACCAAAGACAGCTTTGTCCACCAGATATGGACTCTATGAGTATCTAGTTATGTCTTTTGGACTGACAAATGCACTAGCACATTTTATGTATCTGATGAATTCGGTCTTTATGCCTGAATTGGATAAGTTTGTTGTGGTATTTATTGATGACATCTTGGTATACTCTAAAAATGAGAAGGATCATGCTGAGCATCTACGAGTCATCTTAGCCCGACTTCGAGAGCACAAGTTGTATGCTAAGTTTAGCAAGTGTGAGTTTTGGTTGAAGAAAGTACCCTTTCTCGGACACGTCCTTTCAGAGGAAGGAATTTCTGTAGACCCCACGAAAGTACAGGAAGTTATAGATTGGCAAGCATCCACTAACGTACATGAGGTACGTAGCTTTCTAGGATTGGCCGGATACTACCGTCGGTTCATTCCGGATTTCTCATGGATAGCAAAACCTATGACTCGTCTAACTCAGAAGAACAAGAAGTTTGAATGGACTCCAGAGTGTGAGGCAGCATTTCGCACTCTGCAAACTTTGTTGACTTCGGCGCCAGTTTTGGCTCAGCCAGAGTTGGAGGAACCTTTTGATGTGTTTTGTGATGCATCCAAGATTGGACTTGGATGTGTGCTTATGCAGAATGGGAGAGTTATAGCATATGCTTCATGCCAGTTGTGACCACATGAAGAGAATTACCTGACTCATGATTTGGAATTGGCAGCCGTAGTTCATGCACTCAAGATCTGGAGGCATTATCTTATGGGAAACCTATGTCACGTGTACACAGATCACAAAAGTTTGAAATACATCTTCACACAGCCAGAGTTGAATATGAGGCAAAGAAGATGGTTAGAATTGATCAAGGATTACAACCTAGAAATGCATTACCACCCTGGAAAAGCAAACGTTGTAGCAAATGCCTTGAGTCGCAAGACTCATTGCAACTCCTTACAACCATTGTTGGAAGATGGATTCAACCTTATGCACCCTATTATGCTGAATAATATAACCTTACAGTGCACTCTAGAAAGTGACATCATCGAAGGACAAAAGACCAATGAAGAAATCTGTCAGATTAAGAAAAGGTTGGAAACCAATAGTTCGTTGAACTTCAGAACAAATGAACAAGGGATTTTATGGTATAATCAAAGGTTGGTTGTTCCCAAGAACACAGAGCTAAAAGAAAGAATTCTGAATGAAGCCCATAATTCAAAGTTGTCTATCCATCCAGGAAGCAGTAAGATGTACCAAGATTTGAGAGCAAGGTTTTGGTGGTCAAAAATGAAGAAAGAGGTTGCGGCTTATGTCGCAAAGTGTGATACTTGCTGCAGGATAAAGGCTATACACCTGAGACCTGCCGGATTGTTACAACCTTTGTCAATCCCAGAATGGAAATGGGAAGAGATTAGCATGGATTTCATCACATGTCTTCCAACCAATCAAAAAGGACATGATTCTATCTGGGTTATCGTGGATCGGTTATCCAAAGCGGCTCACTTCATACCAGTCAAGACTACACATCGGCCACACCAGTATGCGGACTTGTACATTCAGAACATCTTAAGGTTACATGGAATTCCTAAGAGAATTGTTTCTGATAGAGGACCCCAGTTCATAGCGCGTTTTTGGGAACAGTTGCACAAGGAGTTAGGGACTAAGTTGGTAAGAAGTTCCGCTTATCACCAACAAACCGCAGGACAAACAGAAAGAGTGAATCAAATTTTAGAAGATATCCTCAGAGTTTGTGTTTTATCCTCGAGAGAATCATGGGAGAAGTGGTTACCCCTCGCTGAGTTCTCGTATAACAATAGCTATCAGGAATGTATAAAGATGGCACCGTTTGAAGTTTTATATGGAAGAAGGTGCAGAACCCTGGTAAACTGGGTTGAATCAGGAGATCGAGGATTTTATGGGTCAGATTACGTAAAGGATGCCTAGGAGATCGTGCAAACCGTACAACAACATATCAAGGCAGCACAGTCACGACAGAAAAGTTATGCTGATACACGGAGACCCCTGGAATTCCATGTAGGAGATTATGTTTACCTTAAGGTCTCACCCATGAGAAAGGTCCAACGTTTTGGAATTAAGAAAAAGATAGCACCCCGATATGTAGGACCATATCAGATCATAGCCAAAAAGGAAGAAGTAGCCTACGAAGTGCAGTTACCCCCAGAAATGAGCGCAGTCTTCCCCGTGTTCCATGTATCACAGTTAAAGAAGTGTCTTCGAGTACGTGAACGAGAAGAAGTCCAGGTCCCGGACGTCACTATCAGATCAGATCTGGAATACTATGAACAACATCAGGAGATACTGGATACCAAGACTCGAGAAACTCGCAACCGTGAAGTGAAGACGTACAAGATTCTCTGGAGCAATCACGGACCCAATGATGCAACTTGGGAAACCGAGGAGTACTTGCGCATAAACTATCCCGCTTTTTATAAGGATAGGTACGTAACCCAAATCTCGGGACGAGATTTCTTTAAGGGGGGAAGGGCTGTGACACCCTAGTGTCAAGCACGGCATTAGGAACTCCATTTAGCTATTAAAATCCATAAGCAATGCATTGCATCATTTCATGTGCATAAAGTGCTTTTGTCTTTTGTTGTTTATTTGGATTTGGATTTCTATAAGACTTGGTTGTCTAAATTGATTTCTGTCTTGTCAAATAATTTTATAAAATAGGAAATTTTGAGTACAAAACTTTTTATATGGACACCTTGACTTAGTTCAATATAGTTTAATAATTTAAAAATGTGAGAATAAAATGATTTATAGCTCAAAAATTTGGCTTTATTTGTGTGGAGGTTGAGAAAATGATTTTCAGAAAAAGTGTCTTATATGAAAGTTGTAGAGAAAATTATTTTGAGCAACTTTTATTTTTGGGTCAAAGCCTAGTTTTAAGTTTTTGAAACTGTTTTGAATGGTCAAAGTTTGAAAAGGTTTTGGAAAAAAAGGAAAGATTTTTCTCCTGGCGCTTCCCAACCGGCCCAGTTGGCCTTTCGGCCCGCTCACCCACCGCGCCGGCCCACGCCTGCTCGATCACTCGCGCACGCGCGCGCGCTCGCCCGCGCACGACGCGCCGGTCGCCCTGACCGCGGCCGCGCCGTACCCCGGACAAGCCGCCGCGTGGTCGCCCTTCTCTGCGCCATATCTCGCTCGCCCACTCATCGCCCGATTCTTCTCCACCCGATCACGCCACAGTCGCGCGCGGCCACTCCCTGCTCGCCTCGCTCGCCCCGCCCACGCCATCGCCTGCGCTCACCTCGCTCGCCGCGACGCCGTGGCCCCCGCCACGACCGCCGGTCGGCCAAACCCGCAAGCAAAACCCCGAGCACTGTCCCGCTCACCCCCTCACTCACCCACACACACTCGCGCCTGCTCTCTCCCTCTCCACTCCCGTGAACGCGAAGCCAAGTCCTCTCCTCGCTTTCGCCGCCACCGCAAGAGCACCCCGCCGTTCTGACCTCACCCGACCACCACCATCCGATTCCTCTCGCCAGCCTCTCCGCCTTCACCATGCACACGTTGTGCGCGCGCCATCTTGCCCGACCAAGCCCCACCATCGCCGGAGGATGAGGTGCCCCCTTCGGTCCCCGTTCGCCGCCGAAAGGAGCTCGAGACCGTTCCGCACCTTCCCGAGCTTCGCCACCTCCCTCCTTCACCCACAAGCTTCATCAGGCCAAGGCAAGGTGAGAACACGCCTCCGCGAGGTCTCTACCGCTCCCTAACCCCCTCCTCTTCCCGACCGAGCGCCGCCATTGTCCGCCATGGCCGCGCATGTGGTCAAGCTCCACCGGGGCATCCCGAGCCAAACCAACCCCCACCTAGTTTCACCCCTAGGGTTTGCAAAGCTTACGCCCCGTCAATTCACCGGCGACAGCCGGAAAACGGCGTAGCCAAGCACTTCCGCCCGCCGCCGTCCGCCATCGCTCGCCGCCGGCGAGCTACGGTCGCGCGCTGGCCCAACAACCACCACCCCCACCGAACCGCCTAGCCAAGGGGAACAAGCCGAGCACCACCTTACCGCCGGCAACCTCACCGCCGGCGGAGAAACACGGGGTCAACTGTCGCCCTGCTCTCTCCTCACTAACCGCTGGGCCCCGTTGATCAGCTGGTCCCACGCGTCAGCCACCCATGGACCATGGACCGAGTCTGTGCAGGATGGGCCGGGAAAGTTTAAATGTTTTTCCTTTTTGTTTTAATTTTCAGAAAGCTTCTTTATTTGTGTAGCACGTTTTATTAATCCTAATAAGGTGTTTTCAGTTTTGATAACTCGCTCATGAGTAGATCTGTCACGGAAAAATATGAAAGTAGTTTTGGTGGAATTTTATTATACTGTTTTCATTTTAATTCAGTTTATGTGCTTTTGTTTAAATAAATGAGTTTATATGTTTTCTGATTGAGTTAATTCATGGAAAATTTTGGATGTTTTTGTTAGGTTATACATCTATGAAAAATTTATGGGCACTGTTTTTTAGAAAAAAAATATCTGTTAAGGTTTTAATTTCTTTTTTAGCTATTTCTTAGAATAATTATTAAGATAGTTTATATGTGAAAGTAAAATATGGGAAAATTTAGGCAGTCTCTGTATGTTCTGTTAAGTCGAGAAAAATGCTAAGCATAGGTTGTTGTATGGGAAAAATAGGGAGTTGCTATACAAACGTGTTTTTCTATGTTTTTCTTAGAAAACTCTTGTAGAAAAGAATATAATGTTCTGTTCATTGAACTTCCTTGATAAATATGAAATTTGGAATAGAATCTGGGAAAAATATGAAAATGAGGATGTCACCTTTTCCAGTAGGGTTGTAGTTCAAAGGTTAGTTTTGGAGGAAACTTGTTTATTTTGTATAGACTCATGTGTACATGCTCTATCAATAAATTTCTGCAGTAGAGTAGTTATAAGCAGATAAAACTAGAAAAAATATTAAACCTGTTGTTGACACTTTTCGTAAGAAAAGTTAGTACAAAGCACCTTTTTAGCAATTGATTTCATCTTTTTTGGATATTGCTGTTCTGTAATTTATCCCTTGCTGAATTTTATGCAGTAAAGTCCAGTTAGTGTTAGTTACCTTCTGGAATTTTTGTGGATTTTTCGGAGTTCAGAAAAATGCACTTGCATTTCAAACCTGGATGTCTTTTGGAATTAATAAAGAGGAAATAGTTAAAATAATGATTTGTTTTATGTGATAAATTAGTGTTTTTCCTCATGTCAAAAGTTGTTCAACAAGTGGCTTTGTTGGTTTGCAAGAAATGTTACTTCATACCATCCTTTTCGCACCCCGCATTATTTAATTATTACCGCATACAATAGGATCGACAGTCCCGGAGCCCGACCAGAAGCCGGAAAGCAAACGACGAGCAGGAGATACGGAGCTGCCCAGGACCGAGAAGGCCAACCCCGCGCCGGAAAATAACTTGCCCGAGTGCCCCTCTCACGAGGCCTCTGTCTTCTCTCAAGGCAAGCCCCGGAGCGTTCTAAGCCTCCTACTATTTACAATTAATTCAATTGAGTACTTTTATATTGTGATGCATTAGGTATAGGGAGTTGATTGAATCCTACTTGCTGCATTATCCTTCCTTGATATGTTGTACCTGCCTGTTATTTATTCTGTTATCTCTTTATGCTGTAGAAATGCTTAGCCTACTTAATAAAAGTAGTAGTTAAGGATGTTCCCGTAATGCCCTGATGGGTATTTACCGGATCACGGTTGGCTATATTTGCTATCGTGGAAAAGAACCTGAGAGTAATGAAATACGGTCAACTGGAAGGCAAGGCACAAGTTTGGAAAACTTGGGGCAGTCCGTCCGTTGGATCGTGTAGGTTTGTATCGATGTTGGCCCTCGTTCATTTTTGAACGCGCCCTTTTACTTAGGGATACGTCGGTGCGTAATCATCGACCCAAAGCCGGTTTAGACGCTGTTCGGGCCGGTCTCAACCCGTGTCGCACCCCTCTAGTATGGAAACACGATCTGCCTCGGAATGGCCATAGTATAGTTCTAATTGGGTGGTCCGTGCTTGAACCGCGACGATTACCACCACGAAGAAGCATCGAGCGGTTACCCAATGCATGGACCCGACGAGGAAAGTGTGGGTTGGTATTAAAGGTTTTTCACCAGCTGGTTTGGAATTCGATTCGAGTCGACGTCTCCCCCGGTTAGTGGGAAACTATGGCGAGCTTCACCACGATACAACTCCATGTGATGTTAAAGGTTCAACTAAAATGTGATTAAAGTCAACTGGATATGGTTATATTTATTGATGATTACACTCAAGTGTGTGTAATAGTCCAGGTGCAAAACCTAGATTAAGAGGTAGGTATAAATACTTGACTGCTCATTGGTATCATTAAATATTCTTTCTCTTAATTTGAGCTTTTCGCAACTAAATGATCGCAGCTCCACCAAAAAGCCTCGCATAGCCTTGTGTGTCTTTATTTTCAGTTGGACGGGTATGTCTAGCTGAGTACATTTCCGTACTCAGGGTTTATCCCGTTTGTTGGAGATGGCCAGGTGTACTACGGCTATTGTAAGCATTGTCTCTACCCCGTGGAGGGTGATGAGGAGTAGGCCCAGGGTAGGGTCATCCAGAAGCTTCTCCTTTTCTTTTGCTGGACTGAGACTTCTAGTGGCACATTATTTGAAAAAGGAGGAGTGAGTTATCAAAAACATTGTTTATTTGGGCCACATGTGTGGGGGTCATGTTTCAAAACTTATTTCACAGCTTCCGCACTTTAAAACTCAGTATTGTAATAACTCTTTATTTCCGCACTCTGATGTTTAAATTCGGTTTCGTTTACCAATGATGTATCCTTACGAATGCGATACTTGAACAATGCGATCCTGTATGTGTTCGATGTTTGAAATCCTTCGAGATTTCCGGACTACCGGGGTTATATGGATACAAGTACGGGTCGATGTCAGACGAATTTGGCTAAGACGGTACTTGAGTTCTTATAATCAGGATGGTTCCACGAATTGTTTTCGGTACTACAAAGGATGTGAGAATGTCAACGATTTGGAAATATACAGCTTGCACCAGCTGCTATGCTTCATCCTATTATCAAACCGTGGCCTTTTCGTGCTTAGGGGCTAGACTTCATTGGCCAAATTCATCCCCCATCTTCAAAGGGACATCGTTTGTTCTGGTTGCTACAGATTACTTCACTAAGTGGACTGAAGCGGTACTTTTGAAGAATATGACACACAAGGAGGTGATTGAGTTTATTACTGAATATATTATACATAGATTCGGCGTACCTCAAACGTTAACTACAGATCAAGGAACATCTTTTTTTTCCAAAGAGGTACGGGATTTTGCCGAATTATACAAGATAAAGATGCTCAATTCATCTCCATACTATGCTCAAGCTAATGGTCAAGCTGAGTCTAGTAACAAGACTTTGATCAAGCTTATCAAAAAGAAGATTGAGGACAACCGAAGGAAGTGGCATGAGGTTTTGTCTGAGGCATTGTGGGCTCATCGTATATCAAGACATAGTGCTACAAAAGTTACTCCTTTCGAGCTGGTATATGGGCAAGAGGAAGTGTTGCTTGTCGAGGTGAATCTGGATGCATATAGACTGACTAAACAAAATGATTTATCCGCTGTTATGTATCATGATGCCATGATGGACAACATTGATGAAGTAACCGACAAGAGATTAAGGGCTCTTAAGGAGATGGAGAAAGATAAAGCCCGAGTTGCCAGAGCTTACAACAAGAAAGTGAGAAGCAGATCATTCCAAGTGGGGGAATTAGTATGGAAGATTATATTACCACTTGGATCGAGAAGCAATAAGTTTGGCAAGTGGTCGCCAAGTTGGGAAGGTCGTTATAATGTGATCAAAGTAATATTTGGGAACGCATATAAGCTAGAGACGTTGCAAGGTGAAAGTCTCCCAAGAGCAATAAATGGGAGGTATTTGAAAAAGTACTTTCAAGTGTTTGTCTAGAAGCCTGAGTGCCTTCCAAGCAACGGGCGATACATGTAGCGCCCTTAGAACAAAAATGATCAGAAACATTTATTTTGGGTTACTGAATGACCGATGAGTTGGACATCGTTGTTATAAGGTTTGTTTTTAGGTACTACTAAAGATCACCTAAAAACAGGGGGGCATATGTTGGCACTCAAAAGTGTCGTAGGTAAATATTGAGATTAGAAGCTGTATTCGGCTCATAATATTTTGAGGTTGAATTGATCTTTAAATTGTGGGTCGAATGTTTTAAGTAAGATGAACCTGATCATTTGAGGTATTCCGACCAGTTGTGCTATTTCCGAACAGGTAATGCTGGTCGGAGGTTTTAAGATAGTGATGAGCGCCGAATCGGATGCCGATTCAAAGATCCTTCTTTGTAAGCAGTGGCGGATCTAGGATAAAAGTTTAGGAGGGGCTAAGTTCAAACTATTTAGCAAAATTAAGACTTAAATCTCCACTTTATGACGTTATCTTTCACCTCAAACTCCTTTTAACCTTGTCTCATAACTAAAATTCATGGAGGGGCTAAGGAGGGGCTCCATGGACGCGATCGCCGTAGGGGGGCTGCAGCCCCGGCAGCCCCCCTGGCAGATCCGCGCCTGTTTGTAAGGATAATCTGTTGATTGGTATAATCGGTTTATGCTGATATTTATAAAGCCCATTTAGCGGTTTTAGTCTATTCAAAGATCAGTGAGATCGAGTTTACCTTGTATAGTCCGGATTGGACTCTTGGATTCCATATTTTGATGGAGTTCGAATAGGAAACTGGAGATCGTATCTAGAGATGTTTCCTATTGGGATAAGACCAGCCACCTCTATATATATGAGAGGATCATGGCCGATTGAGGCATCCAACCCTAATCGATCAAAATCAATCTACTATTACTTTTACCCCTTTTCCTCTCTCTATTTGTTGTTCGGCGTGTCTCCCGGCGAGGCTCGATGGCGTTCTAGGCGGCCTTGCTGGTCCTAGGGCAACCTCTACGTGCTTCTCCCCGACGGGTCTTCCCGGGAGGAGTTCTAGAGTTATCAACACAGGGGTCTAAAACCCTAAATCGGCTTAAAACGATCTCTAGATCGGTTTTCATCGGCTTAGCCAGGGTCCCTGCTGTCTTAGGTTGATCTGCAACCTCTTTGGGCGTTCTAGCCCTGCTGGTGTCTGATTCGGATCACTTCCGACGAAAACACCCAACCTTGCTCCTCGTCTCTATATGCTCACTCATAGCTGTTGTCCTTGGGATAGAGAAGAGGATGAGAAACTAAAATCTGAAAGTTGGGGCCTTCAATCTTGATGCAAGGCCTCTTCGATCGCTTCTCCTCATTCACTTTTCCACGAATGAATCGTCGAGGCCCGAATTGAGGTATATTGGACGGGTTTGTTGTTCTGTGTGTGTGTGAGAGAGAGAGAGAGGAGAGAATAGAAAGAATAACCCTTTGCTGACTCGGCTGATTTCTTTAAGACCCGCGCATACCGGACATGGTATGTGCGGTCTTTGTCCATTTGTTCAGAATCCATTTTGTCACTCCCTCTCTCTTTCTGTAACCTTTCTTAGTCAAAATAAACACAGTCCTTTGATCCAAGTATTTTCAGGCATGCTCAATCCAATATTCTCAAATACTTATACTCTTCCAAATATTTCATATGAGAGACTTGAACTAAGAGAGACAAGGTGGCTTATGAACTTGAGAGAGGCATGTCATATGTGATTAGCCAAACATTCAACCAAGGGGAACAATAATCACATTATGACATGACTAGGCCACAAAGACCAAAGAAGATCAATGATTTGTAAATCCACACCTCCTATGCATGCTAGTAAGGGGTTTTGAAAAGATCTATCCTATTACACACAAATGCACACACTAGCATATTATAGGGCCTAGAATGTTTCAATGCATATAATCAAAAAACTTACCTTTGCCTTGAGCCCGTGAATTCCACTAAGCATAATTATGACATGGTGATGATTTATTTGACCATTCTTGTCAAATAGCCATGTCCTCACTAAGCGATCAATTTAATCATGATGAACTACAACATATACTAGACAAAGCTCATTAGTTCATAAAGGCACAAAATAGAAATTTGGCTCCCCCTAAATTTGTGCTTCAAGTATTTGAATTTCTTTCCAAGCACTTTTTGATTCTATTAAGAATGTGAGAGTCAAATTGTTATTTTGGCCAACACTAAGTAATTTGCTATAAAGTAAGGATATTAAGTTGAATGCACAGATTACTTTGAGAAACAACAACATGATAGATCCGAGCTAACAGGTGAAACATATCATGAATATAAATAGACTCAAATCTCATGTAGGCAAAGATGGGCAGCTCACTGTCATACCGGACACGTGCGATAGGCATACCGGACATGTCCGGTATGCTGTGACAGTGCAGAGATAACCAACATGATAGCAATGCTGGTGCCAGGTCGGAAGTTCCGACAGTTGTTGACGTTTGTTAACGCAAATAGAATATAAAAGATTCCGCAAGGGCACAGAACACCATTGTAGCATTTTACCGGGAGTATTCCAGGATCCTTATTTATATTTTACCACTGGGAAGCTAGGGTCAAGAATCTGATAACTCACTATCATGCATCTACTAACTCACAGTACTAACTAGACTAAAGAAAGAGTAATGGATATATCATATGATAATGAATGAAAGCACAATAACGAGAATTCAATGATAAATGTATAGATAACCATAGCGGGAGGACAACGGGAGAGATCAAGGTTCCTATGTACTTCTCTATTAATTGAGTTTTAAGGTAACAAGAATGAAAAGATATAGCAGTCATATAATAACACTTCGGGACATCAGAACACCAACCACAGAAAGGGATGAGAAGGGGGTTGGGAAGCTCTGACTACGGTCCTACGAACATCAACCCGAACGTGGTGGAATACGTCAGCCATCAGGGCTGTCACCACCTAGGGCTACCACAACTATCCGTGGGGTTGAGTGCAACATCAGGTAAACCCTAGTCTAGACACCAAGTCTACACTAACGCTTACTACTCTAATTACTGCATATAACTAGAGCACTCAATACGAGCGGAGATCCCATGCCAAGATATAACAACTATACTAATCATATAATAAAGCATAAAGTAAATAGAGAAGATAAATATATGAAAGCATAAGTCTTACAAAGAAAAGATACAAAGACATACAAAGAACAAGACATAACCAAAACTCTAGGGAGGAGAGGTTGTCCTTCGAGGGAAGCCTCTACAAAGACTCCCAGATGATGATGTTGCCTCAGGGGGGTCCTGGGTTTATTATATAGGGGCTCTTGGCCTCCCCTCCCCTGGGCAAGCGATGTGGTACTAAATCCTTGGTCATATGCACTTGGGACTAAATGGGCCAAAACGTGTTGGAGAGGTCGGTTGAAGTGCATCATGCGAAGGGAGGCAAGTTTGGGCCCAAAACCAGACCGACCGGCCCAGGAGGGAGATCGACGGGTCTGTCTCTATGATAGGTGGGCCCCACCTACTGTGGGTCGCCTTCTCGTGTCTTCTGGAATGTTCTAGAATGTTCCAAGTCGTATTCATCGAGGACTCTTTTGTCGGGACTCCAAATGTTGCAAACCATATGTCCGTTTCGATCGTCTCGACAAGCTCTTCGCAATGGTGTGCTCTGTTTCATCACTTGAGATACTTGTATATGGTGAAATATTGATAATCCTGCAAAACAAGTGAGAGCACCAAAACTCGTGGAACTTGTTAGTTTCAAACCCTACAACTATGCTTTGTGATTCATTTAGTGTCATTTCATGCAATAGTTGATGGTTAATTATGAGCATTAGTGAGCGTCAACAAGTTCCCCCAAGCTTACCCTTTGCTAGACCCGAGCAAAGCCAATCTCAACAATGGATCTTGAGTTGCTGCAATATCTGTATTTCTTAACAAGCACACAAGCATTTATACAAAAGTTCTCATTTGGATTAGAAAAAAATATCATATTATTCATCATGGGGCGTAGTACTTTACCTTGAATCTTGAGTAATTGAAAGATAGAACTATCGAATCAAGCACTATGTCTCTAGTTCTTTCACTTCACCTGTATCCCGGATTTTTATGAATTTTCAAAAGCTATTGTATGTTGTCAAATTAAACAATGGATCCAAAGAGAAAGTCAACCATATCATTGAATCAAGAAGTGCATGTGTATGAAAAATGGAGTCGGATGCTCTTTTGAAATATATCACTCTCTTCTGTTTATTAGAAACACACGCTATCAGGCTAATTCTATTGTCGGGCACATGCCCATTTTTTCTGCTATTCATTTTTTCGAGGTTCCGGACTCTTGTCCCTTTTTATTTCCTCGGATTTATCTTTTTGAGGGTTCGGACACTTGTCCCTTTTATTTCCTCAGATTTTTTTCTCTTTTTTTTCTTTTTTTACAATAGCCACAAGCGTCCACAACAAACTTTGAGAAGAGATAGGAACAGATAATCACGAGCATTTATGCGGAAGATGGATGAAATGTGTAAGTGATCTCAATTCAATAGCATGATAACTTCTCATAGGGTCAACAAAGCTTAATTCAACTCAATGCAATTACTAGTCATATTTATATTGGAAACTCTCCGGAACTCCATTGTTGTTTTAGAACAAGATAACAGTAGCTCAAATCATCACATATCATATCTGTCAATTACCTAGACTCTGGATCAAGTATTTGCTACCCATATATTTAATTCATTTGAAGGCATCATTAATTTTTTTAAACTTAGGAGAACTCATGCTTAAAGGCTAGGTACTAGAAAGAAATACAATAGAGCAACTTATTCATATTTCCATTTAAGAAATCAGAGAGAGGGTTCTTCAGATTTGACATGCTTATATTTAATCTAAACACACATTATAACCTGTTATTTAAAATATTAAGATAGTAGTAAGACATACCTGAATCACGAAGATAACGGGGTGCATCTCCCCCAAGCTAATCCCTTCGATCACATCGAGCCTTCATGTGCCCGAATATTTTTATTCTTTTCTTTTTAAGGGTGAGCCTTCATGTGCTCATATTTTTTTTTGTATTTTGAATTTATTTATAAAAAGAAAAACTTAAGAGGATAAAGATACTTACCTGGATAAACAGGGGTGCTTTCCCCAAGCTGAATGTTGACGTAGTCGTTCGATCTTGCAATGTAGCAGACTGGCAGTGAAAATGTTCTTCTCTATCGGAGCATTGATTGATATTGATGGTTGTTGAAATAGTGCCCCAACAGTGGATGGAACATCCACTTGCTCGTCAGCTTTTCTTGCTCTTTCAATCCTATGAAACTCAAATAGACAACAAAACTTGTGGAACAGATTAAGCGTTAGTGGTTGGCCATTCAAGCCTTAGTTGTCTAGATTTTCAGTGAGTTGTCTTTCATTTTTTTTGTATTTTGATATTTTCTATGATGCAAGAGAAGAATGCAACAGGATGAATGTATGCATATTTTTTTTATTTTTATGCCACCACGGTGAATATTTCATGTGGGTTTTTATACGCCATAGAATTATTCACATGGGGCTTAAGGTTTTATGATGCAGTGCAAAAAGTAAAATATTTTGCTCTCCTTTTTTTATGCAATGCTAATGTAGAAAAGTAAATCTGCTATGGAGGAATAATGATGATAAGTAAACATGCAAAAGAGAAACTAATGCAGAAAAGATAAATATGGATAATTACCGATTTTACCTTTCGGCGAGGGTTCAATGTGTTAAGTCCTCTGAACAGGACTTCTCACCATGTTCATTCCTGAGGTGCGTCATTTGATCATGATATGAAGACCTTGATAACTACACCTCTTGATATGGTGTCACTCATGTTCTTCGTTTGCCCAGCAATTTGAAGTGAAGCATTAGTTGTGGAAGCTAGCAGCATATTGCTCAATGTGCATGTTCTTGTAGATCCAGGACCTTCACTCTGTAGAATGTGAGAGTTGACAAACTCCTCCATGTTTTGCTCAAGAGTGTATCCTGCTCATAAAGACAAGGTAGAGATCAAGTGCATGGGCTCTGTTGGTGGTAAAACACCAACAGAACCAAAAGATTTGATCATTCCTCTCTACCTTAGGCACATTGAACAAGATGAACTTGTTGTTTATGTGTTCTATTCAATATTAACATGAGTGATAGGATCAGAAAATGAAAGTAGCATCTTAAAATATTTAACAGATCGGATTGCAACCCAAGGAAGGATAATCTTTGTATAATGTGTCGATCTTTTCATGATTGTGATATATCATCTTCCAAAGGTTAGATGCACAACATTTTAGTTCATTTAGATAGTGAGATAGCGAGATTCAAGAGAGTAAAGCCATAAATAAAGAGTAAAGAACTTAACATATTGAGTTGATTAGATTAGATCAAGTGAGTTGCAACTTAAACATGTTTGGTTCTTTATTTATGCGCATACCAGAATCAAAGAGAAGCTTTTAAAGTGATGGTCACTTACCTTGAAATGTTACTTTATCATTGAAGAGTGATTGTGTTGAACCACCTTGTGGAAGCTTCTCTTGTCTAGCTGGTTGTTGTTCATGAATGGCTTGTCTTCTCTTGTCTATCTCATAGTGGGCCAGCCGAGTCTTCTTCTCAATAGGTCCAGACGATGGAGACTTTGTCAACTATTCTCTTGATTTCTAGGCTCGGGTACTATCTCTCCATCTTTGAATTCTTGCAGTGCAATGGCTTCATTCTTCATGATATCTCCCTCAATTCCTGGCAGTTGATTCTTCATTTGTCGGTTGAGTCAACGTCTTCTCTTGGTTTTCTTCGGCTGCTCATAAGTGGTGTAGTTGTTGAAAAAGCAGCAATCCCATTGATCGAAGATCCAAAAGTGGACATCTCTAGGTCCGACATAAATGACACATGGTGGTGTTGAAAAACGATCTTCCAAGAATGAGTGATAGATCATATTCTTCTCCTTAATTGGGATGGCGTCTAGTGGCTTGTACTGATGAAAGTGATGAGTAGGAGATCAAAGTGTCTTGAAGCTGGATTTCTCCTTCCTACCCTTGATCGTAAAGCAGATCTGGACAATGGAATCGTGTCTCCCCAAGCTAGCTTGTGATGTAGGTGGATGCCACATTTCTTCAGCAACATGTTCATGAGTTGAAATTGTAGACCTTGTTGTTGTTGAAGTTGTTCCACGTCATCCCTCAAACTAGCTCTTGTGTTGCAATGATTAGATGTGAGGAGAACTTCCACTGCTTGTCTTCATAGTGAACCACCAACAAACTTTTTTCGGACGACATATAGATGTTATGATGTAGTGGCATATCGTCTCCCTGATATTTGTTGTTGGTGTCGGTGTGTGATGTCTTCGACAATGATGAGCGTAGGCATAGATTGACCCATACGGGGTGAGTTGCATCGTACTCGTCATAAGTGTCCTGGCTTAGGCCTTGGGATGGCTCAAAGCTTAGCTGCCTTCGACATCACTTGTGACTTGTCTGATGATGAGTTTTGTCTATCCATGGGTGGGTTTGGATCTTTAAGTTCACACCATGAACAAGCAAATCTCATCTCCTACAAAATGTTAGTGGACATATACCCGAAGGATTGTACTGAATGTGAAACATGGGCTGTTATCCACAACTTATGTGTTATTCATCCATGCTAATGAAAAGATGATTTTAGGATTACATTAGCATAGACTAGCATTTTATGTGTTAGCTGCATTTTAAACATGGTTCAAGGCAAGAGATACTTGCAGCAGAAGATAATTGAAATAAACTTTAATACTCACAGTTCTTTCATCCATGATGAATGAGCTGAGTCTTCATTATGCAGTTCATCGTATGCCTTGCTTCATCTCTGATGTGAATTCATCTCAGGACTTTCCCAAATTGTATTTAGAGTTCTCTGCAAGGGTTAGTCCAACAAAATATCCCAAGTCTACACAAGCTAATTTTAGATCAATAATCAAACCAAACTCCGTGTCTAATTTGATTAAGTAGACTATTTAACCTAAGCACCACGCTTAATTTAAAAGCCTATGGAAGTATAGCTAGTAGTTCCAAACAAAACATCCCTATGGCAAACCACGGTAGCATGAAAGCATATAGAGATTTATTCAAATAAGATGACAAAGTATGATCATAGTGAGGAATTTTTTTTTCTTTTTTTTTCTTTTTTAGATGCGGATGACATGAATGCATACAAGAATCTAAACATGATGTGGATTTGATAAAACAAAACATAAAAGAAATGAAGTGGATGAATGGTTAAAAGTAAACATGCAGTGGTATGCAGGGAATTAAAAAGATAACTACTCATAATGTTTAAGTCCATGAGCAAGATTGTCTCACCTTGATTTACTTACCATGAATCACAACTGGGATTTGTGAGTGGCGCAGCGTAAATATCCGTCACAGGGGATGAGAGTTGAATTGTTGTGACGTCGACCTTTCTCCAATCACACATGGTAAGAATAAATAATATATATGTATACACAAACCTGTGAGATAGCAGGGCTCCAGAATTAATGATGGATGTTGAATGTTCTGGCACCCTGGGTTCTTCATTCTTGTGGAAGTTCGCCATAAGGTCGAAACGGCATCTGATGTTTTGTCTATTCCACACTCAACAGAACAAGGGGTAATCCTACTAAAGCTAGTGGTACACTAAATTAGCAGACATCAAGATCATTATCAGAATATTTACACCAATTGCTTCCCCGGCAACGGCGCCAAAAATGCTTGTTGACGTTTGTTAACGCAAATAGAATATGAAAGATTCCGCAAGGGCACAGAACACCATTGTAGCATTTTACCGGGAGTATTCCAGGATCGTTATTTATATTTTACCACTGGGAAGCTAGGGTCAAGAATTTGATAACTCACTATCATGCATCTACTAAATCAGAGTACTAACTAGACTAAAGAAAGAGTAATGGATATATGATATGATAATGAATGAAAGCACAATAAGGAGAATTCAATGATAAATGTATAGATAACTATAGCGGGAGGACAACGGGAGAGATCAAGGTTCCTATGTACTTCTCTATTACTTTGTTCTATCTAAGGTAACAAGAATGAATAGATATAGCAGTCATATAATAACACTTCGGGACATCAGAACACGAACCACAGAAAGGGATGAGAAGGCGGTTGGGAAGCTCTGACTACGGTCTACGAACATCAACTCGAACGTGGTGGAATACGTCGGCCATCAGGGCTGACACCACCTGGGGCTACCACAACTATTCGTGGGGTTGAGCGCACCCTCAGGTAAACCCTAGTCTAGACACCAAGTCTACACTAACGCTTACTACTATAATTACTGCATATAACTAGAGCACTCAATACGAGCGGAGATCCCATGCCAAGATATAACAACTATACTAATCATATAATAAAGCATAAAGTAAATAGAGAAGATAAATATATTAAAGCATAAGTCTTACAAAGAAAAGATACAAAGACATACCAAAACTCTGAAGACTCCTCCGGAACCGGAGCGCAGCTCCGCTCTCCCTAACTCCCGACTAGAGCTAAGCTATTACATTGGAAAATCTAAACCTAATTCTCTAGGGAGGAGAGGTTGTCCTTCGAGGGACGCCTCTACAAGACTCCCAGATGATGATGTTGCCTCAGGGGGGTCCTGGGTTTTTATTATATAAGGCTCCTGGCCTCTCCCTCCACCTTGGGCAAGCGATGTGGTACTAAATCCTTTGTCATATGCACTTGGGACTAAATGGGCCAAAATATGTTGGAGAGGTCGGTTGAAGTGCGTCATGTGAAGGGGGGCAAGTTTGGGCCCAAAAACCAGACCGACCGGCCCAGGTGGGAGATCGACGGGTCTGTCTCTATGACAGGTGGGCCCCACCTTCCGTGGGTTGCCTTCTCGTGTCTTCCGGAATGTTCTAGAATCTTCCAAGTCATATTCATCGAGGACTCTCTCGTCGGGACTCCAAATGTAGCAAACCATATGTCCGTTTCGATCATCTCGACGAGCTCTTCGCAATGGTGTGCTCTATTTCATCACTTGAGATACTTTTATATGGTGAAAATATTGATAATCCTGCAAAACAAGTGAGAGCACCAAAACTCGTGGAACTTGTTGTTTCAAACCCCACAACTATGCTTTGTGATTCATTTAGTGTCATTTCATGCAATAGTTGATGGTTAATTATGAGCATTAGTGAGCGTCAACAACAGTCAGCACTTCCGACACAGGTCAAACTTCTGACAGAGAATGATATGTAATTATTTTGCCATTTCCAACTTTTCACATATTAAACAAGTTATGAAATGGTAAGCATGAATAGTGAAAAGATGGCTATCCTACCAATTTTAGGTACTCTAAGTCATGGTGAAGATGAAGCAAAAGATAAGATAAACATAGTTTACCAACGAGTCAACAATATAAGCAGTTATGAGAAAATTGGTTGATAGGTTGAGTTAGAATCTCCAAATTGGCTTGCTCAACCACCCCGAAGGACTTCATCTCACCATTGGCACCTACATCAACATCCTAAGCACATCTTGGTACCCAACTCTTGTTGGGTCCTCCAATGTTAGTCAACAAGTGCCTAGGCACCCAAATGGCCTTAGTGCTAGTATGTGGTGAACACATCACCTTACTAGAGCTAAGTCCCTGTGCCTTCCTAAGCACATTGTCATTTGCAAATGTGTTCGGCTTAGGATGCATACCATTTGGGCAATCGTAGCTTAGATGCCCCTTTCTCCTACAAGCATAGCAAATACGCTCGTTGTTTGCTTTTTGCTTGTCTTGCTTGTTTGGGCATTGGTTCACAAAGTGACCTTCTTGATTGCACCCATAGCACTTTCTTGTTGCTACTAAAACCTCTTTCTTGAATCTTGGGCTAGGGTGCATCTTGCTTGAATGACATGAAGTGTGACACTTCACACCATCTTTGGACCATCACTCTCATCACTTTCACTTGATTTGCCACTTAGTGGCTGCCCTCTTCTCGGTCGCTTCACATCTATTGGCCCATGTCTTGTGTGGACACATGACACTGTCATGACCATATGTCCCGCAACCATAGCAAAGCCTTTTCTTGCTTTTCTTGCTCTTGGTTGCTTTCTCTTTGGATGGGATGAGATTATTTTGTTTTACTTTGGAGGAAGCAAGGTTTGAACCCTTCTCAAGCTTCTTCACCATGTAATCACGGTTATCATGAGAAGGTTTTGCTTTCTCCTCATCCTTCAATCTAATCACATCCTTCTTTAGATTTTTCACTTCTTCGATGAGTCTAGCATTTTCTCTAAGGATTTGCTCAATCGAAGATTGGCTTGCTTGAGAGGCACACTCATTAGCACAAATATGATTTAATTGAGATGGTGCACTAGTGAGTGTAGTTGTGTGAGGTTGAGAAGATTTTACCATAGCAATCATATCCTCATGTGCTATCTGAAGCATGGCACTTGATTCTACAAGCTTCTCATTTGAGCACTTGAGATGGGTGAAGTCCTCTTGAAGGAACTTGTGCTCAAATGAGAGTTGACTCATTTTTGCCTTAAGCATGTAATTCTCCTTTTCTGGCCTTTCCACATTAGAGAGAGAGTTAGTAGCTAAAGCATGCTCAATTGACAATTTTTCATACCATTCAATTAATGCCTTTAGCTCTTCTAATTTGGAGATGAGGAACTTTTCTTGATTTTGAAGGGATTGCTCTTGCTCCTCTAGCTCATCATTTTTCTTCAAAACTTTGACGAATAAGAGCTTGTCTTCATACTTGAGATAATCAAGAGAGTCATCATCTTCATCATCCTCATCACTCTCTACTTGACTATCTCTTGATGCCTTCTCCTTGATCTGACCAAGAATCTTCTCTTGATATTTCTTGGTTGCTTTCTTCTTGTTCTTCTTGGCCATGAGACACAAGTGATGAGTACCATGAAATACTGAGGTTGACTCATCACTTGGCCGCCACCGGGCTTGAGAGCTGCTGCTAGCTGCCTCCTGATCCCTGTCTGCTAGGCAAATACCGGACACGTCTGGTAGCAATACCGAACATGTCTGGTATGTGCAGACAGGCACCAGAGGAGCAGCAGCCTGTGCCTCCCGATCCGGTGCATCTTCCTTGAGGCTTCTTGAGGCTTCTTCACATGATGATGATTCAATGGACCTTATTTCCAATGAATCACAATCATGTGCTTCATCACATTTGGACTTTCCATATAGGTTGGCAAGTCTAGTCCAAATGACATGAGAACTCTCCGGCGGAGATTCTCCATTGTAGATAGCCTCCTCAAGAACCTCTGCACTCAATGAGTTTAACAAGATTAAACACGCATGAGCACTGAGTTGCACACATATCTCTTCCTCTTTGTTAAGTTCTTATAGTTGCTCCAATCAACTATAGAAAGAGATATGCTCGCATCCAGAACATGCTCAACAATGGGCTAATAGCCCGAAATGCATTGAGTACATAAGATGACCAAGATAGAAAGTTTGAACCATCATTTGGAGAAGCACCACGTCCGTCTCCATAGGCGAATCCATCCGTTCTCACAAGCGGTGAAGCTCAAGCGTGAGTCCGAGCTTCGATACCAATTGGAAGGACCGAACGGACCTAAGATGCCGCCTAGAGGGGGTGGATAGGCGTTTCTGAAAAATTAACACCTTAAATGCGGAATCGATTAGTATATGAGCTTCCAATTTCTTGAAAGCTCTCAATTGGAGTAAATCAACCCCTCAAGAGACAAGCACATAGTATATGAAAGATATACAATGGATATAGAGTCAATTCTCTGCACCACAAATAATTAGAACAATATAGAATAAATCTAGTGCGGGAAGGTAATACCGGACACGTCCGATAGGGATACCGGACACGTCCGGTAGACCCTGAGTCACTGAGCCTTTAGCCAATACCGGACATGTCTGATATTTGCGATTTCTGCTCAGAGCTCCAAATCGACTCCAGTTTCTTCTCAACTTTGTCACACCCTGCAGAGATACAATCTATGTATATGCTCAACACACAGAACCTGCAGAGATAGCTCGAGGCACACAAATATCGAAAGCGGTAAAAGAGAGAAGACACGATATTTGTTTTACCGAAGTTCGGCACCCCCTCGGGTACTACTCTCCGTTGAGCCGGCTGCGAGCTACCACTAAGGTGGGCTCTAGAGGACACCACCGGTCACTCTAGTCGCGGTCTATTTCGCCCGCAATGCTCCTTCCACTAGATGATCTCTTTTGAGGAGAGATCAAACCTTCAGAAACTTTCCGAGGCACTCCGCAAAGCTCTTGGGTGCTCAACGGCGACGCCTAGCCGTCTAGGACCGTAGAGTCCAAGAGTAACGAATGTGCACACAAGATCGACGATTTGCACAACTGCTCAAGTGGTCGCTTGCTCTCTAATTTTGAATCTCTCTCAACCCACAAAAGGATTTGACAATTAGAGGTCAATCACTCACTAAGAGAGGGTTGGGAAGTATTTTGGAAGCTCTAGAATGGGGTGGGAAGTCAGTAGAACCCAGCAGCCTCCAAATGGGGAGGCTTGGGGGTATTTATAGCCCACCCATGAAACTAGCCGTTAGCCATTGGTGAAAACGTGAAGGCGGAACTTCCGGTCTAGATCTCGAAACTTCCGAGTTCACTAGAAACACGTTCATAGAGGTATAACAACTACTTTTCAGTCAGTGTCAGAACTCGGGTCGGAACTTCCGGCACGTCGGAAACATCCGACGAGCTTGCGGCGGGGAGGTTGAGCAGGTCGAGATCCCACTGTCGAAACTCGCGTCGGAACTTCCGACGCTGACAGTGTCGGAACTCGGGTCGGAACTTCCAATGCTGGGGTGTCATAACTCGGGTCGGAACTTCCAACGCTGGGAGGACAGACTTGCTGAAAATCCCAGTGTGGAACTTCCGACTTTAAGGTCGGAACTTCCGACGCTGCAAGTTGACAGCAACCTCTCCAAGTTGTTCGTGAAGTGATTTTGTGTCTCTTTGATTTATTTTTATAGTTGAGCAGTTATGAAGAATCATCTACTCTATGTGGCATCCCTCTTAATTATGACTTTCCTATTTACTCAAGACAAATTGAAAAACAAGTTTTAAAACCTCACCGAAGCCGCTTCTCTCATCTCCTTTCTTTAGAGGAATGCTTGTCATGATTAAAAGTAGATATCCCCGAACATAGCCATCTGAGCGTGTGACTTTTCTCCATACAAGTGATATGAAGAAATCCCAAATGTGTCAAGTCACTTCAATCAATACTGTTGCTAGGAATGTTGATTCTCCACTCAATGTAATCTTCAAGCTTGATTGATCCTTCGACTAAATGCAAGTACTTTCTTCTTCACCCTAGCTAGGTTCTTCGGTCGCCAAGCTGTCGCTAACCCTTGCTTAGTACGTCGAAGACTCTTTCCTTGCTATCTTCATCATCTTCAAGCCATTCAATCACACTTTGCTTTGAATCTTTGTTAGCACACATATGAACCATGATTATCCCACAATAGAGTAGCCTTTTTGTCAATGTCATTTTCATTGTTGTCTTGTGCTTGTGACATGAAAACATACAAACAATCCATCATTTTGGCTTTTCAATTCATTTCAAACATATTGTGAGATAAGCTTATTCCTGTATCACACTTAGCAAACACATTTGACCTTTAATCTATGTTGTCATTAAGTCATCCAAAACATACTTAAGTGCAACATGCACTTTCAATCTCCCCCTTTTTGGTGATTGATGACAACCTTGATTAAAGCTTACAAAAGGATATAAACATTTAAGCTTATTGGGTTCAATGATTTATGGAGAGCTCCCCCTTGATATGTGCAATCTGAATGGAATTCATAGGGACCTAAAAAGTCAATTTGCACATACCAAGTGGAGTTGGAAACTCCCCCTAAATCATTGCATCCGATGAGTGCAAGAGTAAATAAATCAAATGTAAAGCATATGACATGGTATATCACACAATATCAAAATAAAAGCAATACACCATTCATAAGGCTATACTACTCAATTAATCATGAAGTATATGAAATTAAATGCATAAGTAAAAAACACACACAAAGCACTCATAACAATAGTTTCCCAAATCCATAAGCCACTGAGATAGATATGGAAATAAAAATCATGTCTCACAGAGTCTCATCTCTCACATGATATAACTCGAAACATCAAACTAAGACTAGTACATAACTGATCTGACACATGTGATACAAGAACTAGTCTGATACATGTCTGATACATAAAAGATGATACACCAATGAAGCTCAACACAACTCAAAACAGTTGCAGTAAACATATCTCCAGATACAAGAATAGAACATATGAAGCATTTCTGAAGCTTAATCATCACAATCTCTTCCCCTTTGTCATCCATCACCACAAAAGATCTCACATGAAGAACCATAGCTGCGGATTACATGGGTGTATGCCGAGTCTCAAGTGATGAGTGATTGTCAATAGGTTTGATGCGCATGTTCTTTGGCTTGTGTTGTGCAGGTGTCGAGCACGGATACAGTGATCGAAGGCAGGTGAAGGTCAAGTAGAGACGTGTCGTGCCGACAGACCGGGGAGCGGTTAAGGCGGACGTGAGGCTTGGACTGAGGGACCGGTGGCTTGAGGATCAGCTGTGGTGGCTGACAGCCTCGGACAGCGACGAGCGGAGAGACTTGCGGGCACAGTGTTGCTCGGGTCGAGGACCTGGGGACATGTGTGGTGGACGGGGTGCACGGGCGGTGCATCCCCTATACGGCTCGGTTTGATGATTGAGCTATAAAAAACATGGGTGGACGGTTTCCAGGTTTGGGCCACAAAACCTGGGTGCGACAGGTTTGCCGAGTTTGGGCCACAAAACTCGGGCTGAGGACGGTTTCCAGGTTTGTGTCTCAAAACCTGGGCGCTGGCGGGTTTCTGAGTTGGGCCACAAAACTCAGGCGATGAACGGCTGGTTTCTCGGTTTGGGCCTCAAAACTCAGGGTTGGTCGTGAAGACTAGTTTCTCGGTTTGGGCCTCAAAAATGGGGGCGGAGTCCGTGAAAGGACAAGCAGCGAGCGGTGGCGGCAAGTGGCGGCAATCAGTAAGGTTGCGTCGAGGCAACGCTACCAGTTGTGCGGGCATGGCCGTCAGATCACCACCTACCACGAGTTGGTCCAGAATAACCCTAGAGTTTAGCTAGTTCGCTCTGTAATTAGTTAGGGGTAGCGTGGGAATTAGAATTAGGATAAGTAGGGGGAGACACCCACCTCCCAAACCATCTCAGTCATTTGCTATTCTCTCCTAGGGTTTCCTGCTCTCCCATCCCCTGCTGTAGCTATGAGATCCGCAGAGAACCATACCTCTATGTTCATGAGATTTTGAGAAAGTGAGACCGTAATATCACTGTTGTAGCGTGTGGTAGCCACACAGTTGCAAATTCATGGTTGTGATTCGTGTTTTGGTGATGTTCTTCGCGGGGTTGCTTTTCTCCACGATTTTTCCGGTGATCGATCTCCCTACTCGTTGCGTCTCTTTTGATTCCGTTTGAACTGAGTGTTCTAGTTCGTGAGGCACTTCTTTCCACCGAAGGAATTCACCTCTAACCTCACGAGCTAGTAGATTGGTCCATTTTTGTTTCGAATCGAGTTTTGCTCCTTTTCCCCCGAATTCATTAAATTCACTGATTTGGAGTTAGGTTCGAGCCATGATCTTTTGGGATAGCTCACTAACCTCCTTGGAACTCCTCATACCAAGTCTAAGCCTTAGAGCTTTTGATTCGGAGGAGATCGGGTTGAATCTGCGGAAGAACAGTGTTGTTTCGGGGGCATCAGACGCTGAAGTCAGGGGGCATCGGACGCTGTGTTCATCACATCGGACGCGTCCGGTGCCACGTGTCATCTGACAGCGTTTTTAAGGAGCATCGGACGCTGAACATCGGAGCGTCCGTTGCCATCAGACGCGTCTGGGGGTCAAGCATCGGACGCTAGGGTTTCACTGTAGCCAGCGTCCGATGCCTGTCCAATAAGGTTTCAGAGAGGGTAATTTCACATCGAACGCGTCCGGTGCCTGACCATCGGACGTAGGCCAGCGTCCGATGCTATGTCGTCAGCACGTTTTCGTCCGTGGCTTGTTCGTCCATTGTCAGTTTTGATTTCCGGATTTTGCGTTGGGTTTCTAGGGTTGTATTGTGTCCCGCTGTGCTTCTTGGAAGCATCCACCCTACATCTAGGGTCATGGACACTTGCAAGCTCTAGGTTTGCTCTTGGGGTGATTCTTGGGACAGTGGAAACAAGTTTCTGAAAAGAAATTTTGAAGCTCCCATTCAACCCCCCCCTCTGGTCGATTTCTGGTAGCACTTTCGGTCCTTCAATTGGTATCGGAGCGGGATAAGGATCTTCCACCTTAGCCAGTTCTAGATCCACAGAAGGCGACATGGATCACGGCGTGGGCAAACCGCCATTCTTTGATGGGACAAACTATGCGTATTGGAAGATACGCATGTCGACCTATCTTTAGAGTTTGGGTGCTTCCATTTGGGATATTTGCAACTCTGCTGATTACGTGGTCTTGGCTGCTCGTGACTCAGCATCAGATCGATGAGCACGATGCCAATAGCCGAGCCTTGTAATGGTCTTTTCTCATGTTGAGCATGACGGAGTTTGATCACGTTCTCACCTCGCTACGGTCGGGAGATTGGGCTACCCTCATGCGTTTTCATGAGGCACCACTCAGTCAAAACTCGTCTCTACGAGTCGCACAAGCGAGAGTATGAAGAACTTTGACACATGCCTGGCAGAGCATAGAGAGTTTATTCACTCGCTTTCTGGTGATTGTCAACAGGATGAGGGCAAAACAAGGAGCTGTGCCTTTCGACGATCATGAGAGGCTTTGAAGCTTTGATACTCTCGATCGTCGGTGTGGGAATCAAAGGTCTAGGCGATCATCGAATCACCTAAACTATGAGACCCTCACATGCGACGAGCTCTTCAATAATAAGTGTTGGTATAAATTAACGCACACTCTACTATCCGCAAGCGCACAGATAAAATCTACTGATGTAGCACTTCACCGGAGTAACCCAGTTTTAATATCGAACCCAAAGGAACGGATAGTGATAAGTCTTAAAGTCTAACCCTTAGTAGCTAACAAGGACGGAGAATCTAGAAGTATAGAGGGGATCATTAAGGCGGTCTCTAATTCCAATTTAAGAGTGATATGTTTATATTATTCTTAGTGGGGAAGTTGCCATAAAAGGTCACAAACAGAGTATGAGTCTTTTATGCAAATATATAATCCTACCGAGCCTACACATGGTAAGTGGACTATAGAAGAATCAACAAGGCTATAAGAGTCACCCTTGCGAACAACCACTACTACCGGCGTTATAGGAGGCATATATGAGCTATCAAGTCTAAGCACCACGCTTACACTATCCAACTACTCTAACTCTAGAATGACTAGAATTAAAGTACTCAAAAGAGAGTCATAAATCTTTAAGAATAATAAGAACAATAGCTCAAACTTAAATATAGACGTTGATTACCAAAACAATCACTGAAGTTGATGATGAACTTGAATCCACAGGTACAAGATGAAGAAGTGGATTCGACAGGCCGGAGCTCCTTCTTGATCTCTTCCTCTCTCTCTCCCTCTCTTCTAGTTCTAATATAAGACTAGGTTCTAAACCTAACTAGAGGGGTAACTAGTCTTCTACTTGATAGCTGACTCTTGATTACAACTAGATGAACTAGATCTAATTCTAGATGAACTAGAAGAGATTCATCTAGAGGGACCTCTACTTCTAATTGAAACCCTAGTTTCTGATGTGGAGATGAATAATGAAGATGGAGATGCCTGGAGAGGGGGGTCTGGGGCTGATATAGCCTGAGGGATCAACCGCAGCCGTTGGATCAAACCAACTTTAGGGACGGTGGAGATGCATCTAGAGGCGGTGGAGGAAGCTTGCAGAAGACGGAAGCCAGCGGGCCCGGGGGGAGACCGGTCGGTTCTCATGGTGGGACCGACCGGTCCCACCTAGCGCCTCGCGGTGCCCCGCTCGTGGTGTCCTCTAGAACCTTCTGGAATATTCCTGACTTGGCGATTGCGTTATCTCCCGTCGGTTTCCTTCTAGGGGAAGCAATCAACGCTGGTTTCCTGGTTTAGTCCCTGCAGAATCACAATTCACCAAAACTCGTGGAATATTGTCAATTGAAACCCTAAACCTTTGTTGGTGATTGAATTCATGCCCTTTTCATATTTATTTATCCTTTAATTTTGATAGATAACCAGTGTCAACAATTCCCCCAAGCTTACCTTTTGCTAGTCCCTTAGCAAAACCAAAACTTAACAATGGATCAGGAGTTGCTACTATATCTTCACTTCCAACAAGTATACCTGCTGTTTAAACAAAAATTCTCCGAAACATATCATGTTATTCTTCATGGGGCTTATTACTTACCTTAGATCTTGAATAATTGAGAGATTGAACGATCAAATCAAGCACTATGTCTCTAGTTCTTTCACTTCACCTTAATCCCGGAGTTTTAATTAATTTTCAAAAGCATTAATACATATGTTGTCAAATTAAACAATGGATCCAAAGAGAAAGTCAACCAACCATTGAATCAAGAAGTGCATGTGTATGGAAAAATGGAGTCGGATGCTCTTTTGAATATATTCACTCTCTTCTGTTCATCAGAGACATATGGCTATTAGGCTAATTCTACTATCGGGCACGTGCCCATTTTTTTTCTGACACATTTTTTTCTTTTCTTCGAGGTTCCGGACACTTGTCCTTTTTATTTCCTCGGATCTTTCCCTTTTTTTTTTTTTCTTTTTCTTTTTTTTTCTTTTTTTTAATAGCCACATGCTTCCAACAAACTTATAAGAGAGTAGTAACAATAATTATGAGCATTTATGCGGAAGATGGATGAAATGTGTAAGTGATCTCCATTCAATGGCAAGATAACATCTCACAGGGTCACAAAGCTTAATTTAACTCAATGCAATTATTAGTCATTTCATATTTAGAAATCTCCGGAACTTTAGTGTTGTTTAGAACAAGATAATAGCAGCTCAGATCATCACATGTCATATCCCAATTACCTAGACCTTAGATTAAGTATTTCCATCCATGTATTTTATTTTAAGGCATCATTATTAATTAGGAGAACTCATGCTTTGAAGGCTAGGTACTTGAAAGAAATTAGATAGAGCAACTATTCATCATTTCCATGCAAAAGATTAGAGAGAGAGAGGTTTCTTCTTATTATTAACTTCTTAAAACAATCTAAGCAAACTTAACATAGTATTTATTTAACCTAACACACTTATATAAATAAAACTAAGATAATGAATAAGACATACCTGGATCACGAAGATAACGGGGGGCGTGTCCCCCAAGCTGGTTCCCTTAATAGCGTTGAGCCTTCATGTGCCCATATTTTTTGTCTCTCTTTTTTTAATTAATGGTGAGCCTTCATGTGCTCACATATTTTTGTTCTTTTATTTTTAAGGGTGAGCCTTCATGTGCTCACATATTTTTTGTTTTGAATTTGTTTATAAAAAAACTTAAGAGGATAAAGATACTTACGTGGATACATGGGTGCCCTCCCCCAAGCTGAATGTTGACGTAGTCGTTCGATCTTGTAATGTAGCAGACTGACAGTGGATATGTCCTTCCTCTATTAGAGCTTTGATTGAGGTTGATGGTTGTTGAAACAGTGCTCCAGTAGTGGATGGAACATTCACTTGCTCGTCAGCTTTTCTTGGCCTTTTAAATCCTGTGAAACTCAAATAGACAACAAAACTTGTGGAACAGATTAAGCATTAGCGGTTGGCCACTCAAGCCTTAGGTGTCTAGAATTTCAGTAAGATCTCTTTCTCAATATTTTGTATTTAATATTTTTATGATGCAAGAGAAAATGCACAGGATGAATGCATGCATATTTATTTTATTATTTTTTATGCCACCACGGTGAACATTCCTGTGGGTTTTTACACGCATAGCATAGATTATTCACATGGGGCTTATGATGCAGTGAAATATTTTTATTTTGTTTTCTAATGTAATGCAGAAATTAAATGTATTGTGAATTAAATATGATGATGCAAGAAATGGTTACGGATTAAATATGAGAAATATGCAGCAAAGTAAATATAAAGATAACTACCGATTTTTACCTTTTGGCGAAGGTTCGGATATTTAGGTCCCGAACCGGACCTTCCCTGGTTCAGACCTCCCAAGGTATGTCAGACGTTTGGAAAGTTGTTATTGATTGTACCTCTTAGGTGCAGACATTTTCTCCCATACTTTCTTGGTCTGAGTCTTCACTTCCTGTGGTTCACTGTCTTGAGGTTTCTATCCTTTCTTTTCTGGGACAGTGTTGATAGCTTTTTCTTCATGATTGGCCTCTCTATTCTTGATAATTTGTCTTCTTTGGCTTTGAGAGCGGCGTCTTTCACTTCTATCTTCTTGGGTGCTTCATTGGGCATGTAGCTGATGAAGTTGCATCGTGCCTTTTCTCCAGGAAAGTGAAAATGGATTTCCTCTTGTAGATGATTGTACTTGTAGCGTAGAGGAATGGTCTTCCTAGGATGAGGTGGACATCATCGTCTTCTTATGTCGAGGATCAAGAAGTCTGTGGGGATTTCATGACCTCTAATTCTGACTACGACGTCCTCCATCATTCCTTCTTGTTTATGCCTCATGATATGGTGTCACTCATGTCATTTGTTCGTCCAGCAATTTGAAGTGAAGCGTTAATTATGGACGTTGGCAGCATCTTGCTCAGTGTGCATGTTCTTGTAGATATAGGACCTTCACTCTGTAGAATTTGGGAGTGACAAACTTCTCCATGTTTTGCTCAAGAGTGTGTCCTGCTCATAAAGACAAGGTAGAGATCAAGTGCATAGGCTCTGTTGGTGGAAAAACACCAACAGAACCAAAGTTTTGTTTATTCCTCTCTAACCTTAGGCACATTGCACAAGACAAACTTGTTGTTTATGTGTTCTAATCTTAACATGAGTGATAGGATCAGGGATGAGCATGAAAGTAGCATCTTAAAATATTTAACAGATCAGATTACTTAACCTAAGGAAGGATAATCTATGCATAATGTGTCGATCTTTTCATGATTGAGATATATCATCTTCCAAAGGTTAGATGCACAACATTTTAGCTCATTTAGTTAAGACAGTGAGATTCAAGAGAGTAGAGCAAGATCAAAGTACTGAACATGTTGAGTTGATTAGGTTGGATCAAGTGAGGTGCAACTTAAACATGTTTAGTTCTTTACTTATGTTCATACTAGAATCAAGAAGAAGCTTTTAAAGTGATGGTTACTTACCTTGAAATGTTATTGTCATTGGAAAGTGATTGTGCTGAACCACCTTGTGGAAGCTCCTCTTGTCTAGCTGGCTTGTTTTTCTTGTTTGTCTCACAGTGTGATTGAGAGGAGGAAGATCACAGTGGAATCATCTTTAGAGGTATCGATCTTCCTTCTCTTGTGTTGACTTATCAGTGAAGGCGCATTGTTCCTCGAGTATGCTGACTAGGATCCTCTCTCTTTCTTGTATTAATTCTGTACTATGAGGATGTAGGGACAGTTCCACATTCTTCTCTTGTCAACCTTTCTTGTTTTCCTTAAATGATTGGTTGACAAGAGACTTGAATTCAGAGCTGCTACTCGATGCCTCCATGAGAGTCTTTTGTCTTGTAATGTCACAACTGAGACTTGTCCTCTCAACAGTGTCTAGATGATAGAGATCTTATCGGCTGTTCTTCTTGATTTGCTGGCTCAGGTACTATCTCTCCATCTTCTAACTCATGTGGTGAAGTGGCTTCATCCTTCATGATCCCTCCTCAATTCTTGGCAGTTGGTTCTCCCTTCGACGTCTTCTCTTGGTTCTCTGGCTGCTCATAAGTGATGTAGATGTTGAAGATGCAGCGAAAGATCAAAAAGTTGACTTCTCCAGGTCCGGCAAAAATGATAACATTGATGGTGTTCAAGAACGATCTTCCAAGAATGAGTGGTGGATCATCTTCTTCTCGACTGGGACAACATCTAGTGGTTTGTATTGATCAAAGTGGTGGGTAGGAGATCAATATGTTTGAAGTTGGGTATCTCCTTCCTCCCTTTGATTGTCAAACACATCTAGACAATGGAATTGTCTCTCCCAGGCTGGCTTGTGATGTAGATGGACTCCCAACAGCATGTTCATGTGTTTGACTTGTAGATCTTGCTGTTGTATGTTGTAGTGGTACCATCTTGTCTCCCAAGCTAGCTCTTGATTAGAAAAGAGGATAACTTCCCACTTCTTGTCTTGATGTCTTGGGCAATGATGGTTGCAGGCATAGGTTGTCTCATACGAGGTAAGTTGCATCCTGTTTGTCATCAGCGCCCAAGCAAGACTCAAAGCTAGGCTAGCACCTTCTGTGATCTGAGAGTAGGTTTGTGTGTCTATGGTTTGAGTTTTGGATCTTCAATGTTCACACCAAACCATGGATGAGCAAAATTCTCTCCTGCATAATGTTAGTGGACATATACCCGAAGGATTGCAAGAATTTAAGCATGGGTGTTATCCATAACTTATGTATTTTGCATTTGCTAATAAAAAGATGTTTTTAGGATTATTTTAGCGTAGACTAGTATTTTATGTGTTGGCTGCACTTTAACATGATTCAAGGCAAAAGATAACTTGCAGTAGAAGACAAAATAAAATAAACTTTGATACTCACAGTTCTTTCATCCATGATGAATGAGCTGAGTCTTCATTGTGCAAAGTTGTTGAAGTTCATGTGTCTCTTCATCTCCAGTGTGAGTTCATCTCCGGACTTTCCCAAATTGATATTGAAAGTTTTCCCTTCCAACAAAATATCCAACATCCACTATAGCATACTGTCGGCTCAGAAACCAACCTAGACACCACGTCTAATTTGATTAAGAGGGCATTCTAACCTAAGCATGCTTAAATTAAAAGGCCTTCGAAAGCAAGATCACCCATTCCTAAACTAGGCACCATGCTTCATTTAAGAGATGTATGAAAGTACTCCAAACCTAAACATATAATATAGCGAATGAGGGTAACATGAAAGTATTATAGAGATTTATTCAAATGAAGGAGCATGATGAGCATATCTTAAAGGTAGGGTCAACCAACATAGCAACATGGCAAGAGATGTTCTTAGAAAGTCTATTCCCCAAGCTTGGATTTTGCACAAATCAAGATTGGATGAATGTATTCAATGTTGCATGATGATTGGTTGGACATACCTTGTGTTTGTTGTTCCTTCGTTCTTTTCTGCTCTAGACCTAGAAAGGTTAGTGACAAAATACCCGAAGGAATATTTTCATAATTATATTTCTATGCTCATTACAAGGACAGTGCAACAGAAAGGTAGGCATAGCTCATAACCAGGTATTATGATGGGGTGTAAGGATTCTACTGGTTATGCTTGCTCATGGAGTAGTGATAGATAAGAGTGGAATTCAAAAACAACATTCATAAGAATGAAAACAAAATAATGAAAAGACTGGGACAAAAAGGAAAAGATAAAAGTATAATTACAAGGTTAAACTAAGACTTAAGATGATCTACCGTTCCCCGGCAACGGCGCCAGAAATGCTTGTTGACACTTACTAACGTCGCTACCAAGAGTAGAGATAAATCTATCCCCCGGCAACGGCGCCAGAAATGCTTGTTGGTATAAATTAACGCACACTCTACTTTATCCGCAAGCGCACAGATAAAATCTACCGATGTAGCACTTCACCGGAGTAACCCAGTTTTAATATCGAACCCAAAGGAACGGATAGTGATAAGTCATAAAGTCTAACCCCTGAGTAGCTAACAAGGACGGAGAATCTAGAAGTATAGAGGGGATCATTAAGGCGGTCTAATTCCAATTTAAGAGTGATATGTTTATATTATTCTTAGCGGGGAAGTTGCCATAAAAGGTCACAAACAGAGTATGAGTCTTTTATGCAAATATATAATCCTACCGAGCCTACACATGGGTAAGTGGACTATAGAAGAATCAACAAGGCTATAAGAGTCACCCTTGCGAACAACCACTACTACCGGCGTTATAGGAGGCATATATGAGCTATCAAGTCTAAGCACCACGCTTACACTATCCAACTACTCTAACTCTAGAATGACTAGAATTAAAGTACTCAAAAGAGAGTCATAAATATTAAGAATAATAAGAACAATAGCTCAAACTTAAATATAGACGTTGATTACCAAAACAATCACTGAAGTTGATGATGAACTTGAATCCATAGGTACAAGATGAAGAAGTGGATCCGACAGGCCAGAGCTCCTTCTTGATCTCTTCCTCTCTCTCTCTCTCTCTTCTAGTTCTAATATAAGACTAGGTTCTAAACCTAACTAGAGGGGTAACTAGTCTTCTACTTGACAGCTGACTCTTGATTACAACTAGATGAACTAGATCTAATTCTAGATGAACTAGAAGAGATCATCTAGAGGGACCTCTACTTCTAATTGAAACCCTAGTTTCTGATGTGGAGATGAATAATGAAGATGGAGATGCCTGGAGAGGGTGGTCTGGGGCTGCTTATATAGCCCGGAGGGATCAACCGCAGCCGTTGGATCAAACCGACTCTAGGGACGGTGGAGATGCATCCTAGGAGGCGGTGGAGGAAGCTTGCAGAAGACGAAAGCCAGCGGGCCCGGGGGGAGACCGGTCGGTCATGGTGGGACCGACCGGTCCCACCTAGCGGCCTCTCGCGGTGCCCCGCCTCGTGTGTGTCCTCTAGAACCTTCTGGAATATTCCTGACTTGGCGATTGCGTTATCTCCCGTCGGTTTCCGTCTAGGGGAAGCAATCAGCGCTGGTTTCCTGGTTTAGTCCCTGCAGAATCACAATTCACCAAAACTCGTGGAATATTGTCAATTGAAACCCTAAACATTTGTTGGTGATTGAATTCATGCCCTTTTCATATTTATTTATCCTTTAATTTTGTTAGATAACCAGTGTCAACAGTAAGCTCAAGTCCAGTGAGATTGATGCCATGGCGAGGGCTTCTTATGAAAATCCTTCTGGCCCGTCGATGGCTTTGCTTTCTGGCTCTTCTGCTAACCCCTCTTGAGGCTTTGCACTTTCCTCTCTTCTTTCTATCACAGAGGAGCAGCTGGAGTTCATGGGAGACGACGAGTTGGCTTTGCTAGCCAACCGGTTCTCGCGGTTCCACAACAACCGCATGAACCGACGTCGTGAAGGAGGACGCGCTTGGTGTTTCGAGTGTGGCGACCCCGACCACTTCATCGCCAAATGTCCAAGAAGAACAGGCAAGCATTGGGAAGGGCGATCATGGGCACAAGTACGACTCCGGCAAGCGCAAGGATAAGTACGTCCCCGCAAAGTACAAGCGGAAGGGCGGCTTCAACAAGGAGTACATCAAGAAGAAGTACTTGGAGAAGGCCCAGGCTAAGCAGCGTGCTTTCTTCGCCACGCTCGGCGACGTCGACGACTCGGATGACGACTCCACTTCCTCAAGCGACGATGAGTCCGAGAAGAAGAAGAAGATCTAGGACAAGCTGAATGGTCTCTGCTTCTTCGCCGACAACGAGGGTTTTTGCACCGTGGCCCTCGGCAAGGAGGTCGACAGTCAGCTGGAGGACACCCCTCGGAACGACGACGACGACGACCTTCCAGGTATTCAGACCCCTGATGAGCTTTTGATGAGGTCGAGAAATACTGCCGCCCTTAGTCAGATTGGTGCTTAGGCGTGCTGCTAGAGAGCGAGTTTAGGCAGAAGTGGGAGGATACAGTGAAGGAGCTTGAAGAAATGCAGCACTTACGTATGATTGGTAGGATGTGTGAGAGGAAGGAAGCAGAGAGTGAGGAGAAGTGAAGGTTGAGAGTGAAGTAAGCGTAGAGAGGAGAGTAGGAGCTGAATGTGCTCCGTTGATGATAGATGAGCAATGATAGACCTTCTCACCTTGAGGGGGAAGTATGGTGCTTTGGTTGGAGAGGTGGATGAGCTTAGAGCTAGATCCTCAGTGCTTGGTGCGTGCAAGTCTTGTGCAGGCTTGCAATCCGAGTTGGCAGAGAAGAATGCCAAGATTGTGTCTCTTGAGAAGGCCAGCTCGGGTAGCACTTGTGTGCCTAGGTGTGCTTTGTGGAGGGTTGGAGATGGAGATAGCCAATGTGAAGCATGACAAGATGCACACCGAGGAACAAAACAAATACCTTCGGACCATCTTGTCATGGGTGTCTTGTGGTGAGCCGCAGCTTGGGTTGATGATTGCCCAGTTCAAGCGTGCTGCTGGAGGTCCAGGTGTAGGTTTTTCTCAGGGATTGATGCTTTCTTTTGGCAAGATTGGAGAGTCGAGTGGTCTTAACCCGTGTGAGAAGCCCAACTCCACCACTACTCCCAAGCTTACCAAGATTCCACCCAAAGAGCCTCTCAAGCCTAACACCAAGGATGGAGTGTTTGTTGAACTTCCGAGAGCTCCACCCAAGAAACAAACATGGGCTTCAAAACCAAACCACCTCAAAAACAAGCTGGACACCATGCCACCTATCCAAGAGGAGCTCATGCCACAGAAAGGCAAAGTGATCCACACCTACTACCATGAGTACCAACAACCCCCTATGAGAGCGGTGAGGTACCATTGTGAGCACTGTGGGAGAGATGGACACTTGAGGGAGTTCTGCTTTCGGTGCAAGAGAGATGAACGCCGTGCTAGGGAAATGCACAGTGCGAACATGTACCATCCTTTTCATGATGTACAAGTGCCGAATGCTCAGAGGAGAGAGCAGCTAGGCCTAGTGGTACAGTGCCTCAAGGTCCTAGGCCTCAGGGAGGTGTTGCCCGGCGGGATCCTGGTTTTGCAGGATATGGATCCCGTGGCGGTGGCTTTGTTGAGCGTTTCGCTCCACACGTTTTGAGTATCGCGATGGACGCCCTTCCCTTAGCGGACCACGTTTTCCTCCACGTGGTGATTGCTTTCCCCGTAGGCGTGCTAGGAATGGTTTTTCTACTAACCGTTCTTTTGAGCAGCCGGCCCAACACTGGTATAATTCCCATTTTACTTACCCCAGTGTTGGACTGTATGCTCACCCTATGTCTTCTTATTGATGTAGGTAAAACGATTGGGAATGTTTGGTTGGTGGATTCCGGGTGCTCGAGGCATATGACCAGAAATGCCAAGTGGTTTCAGTCCAGTCTTAGTCCGTCGCCAGAAAGGAGTTTATCACCTTCGGCGACAATAGTAAAGGTAAAGTGTTGTCTCGTGGGTCGGTGCGAGTTAATGAGCACTTGTGTTGCACGATGTTGCTCTTGTTTCTAACTTGCACTTTAACCTTCTTCTGTTCGCAACTCTTTGATGATGACTATGAGATTCGTTTTAAGCCGAATCTCAGTCGTACTTTGGATCCTGAGGGCAATCTTGTGTGTTTGATTTCGCCCTTGGAAAAGTCTTTCGTGCGAATTTCTCGGAGTCTTTTTGCATTTCTCGCTGTCTTGTGGCTGGACCTTCCTCCTCTGATCTTTGGAAGTGGCATAGGAGACTCGGTCACCTGAGCTTCAACTTGCTTGCAAGACTTAGTTCATTTGGCCTAATCCGAGGATTGCCCAAGTTGTCCATGGAGAAGGATCTTGTTTGCCACTCTTGTAGACATGGGAAGATGGTTGCCACTCCCCACCATCCTGTGAACCAAGCTATGACCAAGCGCCCTTGAGAACTTTTGCATATGGACCTTGTTGGTCCAGCTCGGGTGAGAGTCGGTTGGTGGGAAGTGGTATGTGCTTGTTGTGGTGATGACTCTTTCGAGATATTCGTGGGTCTTCTTTTTGACTGAGAAGACTAAGACTTTCTCTTTTGCTCACAATCTAATTTTGCATCTTCAGAACGAGTTCCCTTTGAACTCGATGCGAGCTATTCGTAGTGATATGGTTCTGAATTCAAGAATTGGACTTTGAGAAGTTTTGTAATCTTTGGGTTTAGAGCATCAGTTTTCTTCCCCTACACACCACCACAAAATGGTGTTTTAGAGAGGAAGAATCGAAACCCTTGTAGAGATGGCCACGACGATGCCGATGAGCATAGACTCCTAGGCGATATTGGGCCGAAGCTGTGAACACTGCATGCTATATTTCCAATCTCATTTTTCTCCGAGCTTCCTTGAAAAGACTTCTTATGAGTTGCGTTTTGGAAAACAGCCCAAAGTGAGTTATTTTAGAGTTTTTGGTTGCCACTATTTTATACTTAAGAAAGGCAACCTGGACAAATTTGAGTCTCGTTCTTCTGACGGTGTATTTTTGGGTTATGGCACTCATACTCGCATATCATGTACTTAACCTTCATACTAACCGAGTCATGGAGACATCTGATGTCACCATCGACGAGACCATGGTTTGCCAGGTGATCATGAGGTTGGCGAGCCTCGTTTTGATGATGAGACGAGGTGCTGAAGGGATGGATGATCCAGCACCACCTCCACCTGTGTGCCGCAAGCATCGGCTTCTACTACGATGACTCACGGCCCCACCCTCTTCGTCGACTACTTGGGGTCGTGGGATCCGCCACCTCGGGCTGTACCATTTGTACCCGAGGAGGCACCAACTGCTGTTGAGAGGGAGGTTTCTTCAGCTCGGGAGGCGCCACACACATTCAGCACCACACCCACCTCAACAGATGATCGCGGCATCGACGAACGTGTCACTCGGTCAAGGTCACAATAAATCTCTCACTTTGCTCATCTGCAGTTGTGGCGGACTCTTTTCTACCAAGCCTTTGGACCAATCAACTTTTGCTGGTTGAGAGGTGAGCTTGGTGTGTGTTTCCCCTTTTAGATGGGGGAAACTTTTTGGGTATTGTATCATAGAATGACTCTTTCGTTCGTTTTGTTTTCGTTTCTGATAGGTTAGTTTTTGCTTTTCGTCATGCATCTTTACTTCTGAGCTTCATGTATATATCTTTAGAATGTGATTATGCTCTATCTAGTATGCTCCGATGCTATATGATGATTCTTGTAGCTTATGCTCTTTCTGATCACTGATACATGTTGTGAGCTGAGCTATTTTATACATGATAATATGCTTATGAACATAAACTTGAAACTGTTCACCATTGAGATATGCAACTAAGCATTGTACGTATGTTTGATTCACTTGTGCGTTTCATATAGCTAGGTTGCTATGTCTCTAGTTCTGAGTCATTCACTTGCTTGGTATATTCATATTTTTTTAATTTGACCAAGTTAAGTGAATTGGAAAGACGAGATGGGATTGCTTGTCAACACAACAGGTATCAGCTATCTCTATTGCACTTTTAGTTAAACTGGAGCCGTGTAGTTATGATCGAAAACGACGCTTTAAGCTCTGATTGCTTCTGCATAGGCTTAGCTCGGTTGAAAAGTTAGGCAATGACAAGCCTTCAACCTCTCGCAATCACATGCTGAATTTTGAACTTGTGTAAATTCACCGCTGCAACTCCGATTAAAAATCTGAAATCACAGTTATGTTTCATTCTGCGCATGATATTGAACTTTGCTAGGGGTAGTTCACTCTTGTATACAAGTTTTAGCACTTGTTTGACTTCCCGTCTATACATGTTTAGTGCTACTTTGATGGTGATACCTTTTTGGCCAAACTGCTCAACTTTGCTCATATGTTCATATTTCATATTGGTGATCAGTTTTGAGCTTTGCTGGCTGTATGCTATTGTTGAGTCATTGGAGTTATACTTTGTAGAGCATCTTTTCATTCTCTTAACTATATTCCTGAAGCTTCACTGCATTTTGACTCATATGCATTTGGAAGGAAGCAGTTTGTCTGATAGTGCATTATCAACTAAGGGGGAGAAATTTGCAAATCATAATCATATCATATCCTAGTTGCTGTGCACTTTTTGGTTGATGATTTTTCAATTGGTTTGTAGCATTTTTCCATTGGTCGGACATTTTGTAAGCTAGTTGTGTTGAGTCGTTGCCTCTTTCTTGAGGGACTATCGATTTTGCCTTTATGCTCTCTTTGGTATCGAGCTCTTCTCTTTTCAGTTGGCATTTCTTCACTTGGTATCGAGCTTTCTCGCTAGCGGTGTTGAGCCGTTCTGCTCTTCTTGAGGGCTAGCTCTATTTGCTTTGATTATCAAGTAATATTTCAATTGGTGTCGAGCTTTCTTGCTAGCGGTGTTGAGCCTGTTCTACCTCTTCTTGAGGGCTAGCTTTGCTTTGCTTGGTTGCGTCGAGCCTTTGCCCCATTCTTTGGGGAACCAAGTTGCTTGCTGAGGTAACACCTCTGGTGTTTAACTGTAATTAACTTGACATATCATCATTATCATCATTAAGCATCTTGATCATGATTTCATGTGTATGCATTTTGCTAAGTGTATCATTTTATGTGAATTACCTCTATTGCAAAAATCCTAATTAGCCCACTTCTCTCTACTAGGGCAAAATGGTAATTTCATCTCTGTGATTAGTTTTGTGTAATTCTTGTTCCTTTGGTGTCTTGAAGTTTTGTTGTGTTGGCCAAAGTTCAAAAATCAGAATTTGATTTCAAATCCCTTTTGCAAAACCCTAATTTCCAAATCCTGGATTTTATCCCTCTGGTGTAATTTAAAAATTATTCAAAATTTGGGGTTGGTCCAAAAAGCAAAGTTGTAGAGCTGTCAAAGAGAAACAACTTTGGTATTTACAAATTTTCAAGTTGCAGTACAAAGTTTTGAGTTATTTCAAATTCAATCAAACCCCAACTTTTGTTCCCTTTTCAGTTTTCAAAAAGAGTTCAAAAACTAATGAGTTTCTGGAAAAGTGTATTATAGCAAAGTTGTAGGTTTTGATAAAAGGAACAGCTTTCATGTTTGAAGATTTTCTAGTTTCAGTATAAAATCCAAAGTAATTTTGAATTGATTCAAATTTCAAAAGTGTCCCCTTTTTCTGTTTTTGAATTTTGTTCAAAAACTGTTTGGAATTTGAAAATGTTCTTTTTGACAAAGTTGTAGATCTCATTTTTGAACAACTTTGGTATTGGGAGTTTTTGTCGCACAGTTCAAATTTGGGAGCATTTTGCAAAAGTCAGAAACTAGCCAAAAGTCAAACCCTACACCCTACACTGTTCCTCTTCTTCATAGCGACAGAGGGGGGGGCCCGGCCATGGCGCCCGCGCCGCGCCTGCCGCACGCCCGGCTGCTCCCCACGCGCCACCAACCTGCCGCCGCTGTCGCCCTGTTCCTCCGCGCCCCGCGCGCGAGCGCTGGCCCTCGCTCCCGTCCCCTACAGTCCTCTCCGCGCCGCCGCCGCGTGGCCATCGCCGGCCGAGCTTGCGCCCGAGCCCGGCTGCACGCCCACGTATCCGCCAGAGCGCAATCGAGTGCGCACGCCTCCGCAAACCTCATCCACACCACCCCGAGGTCTCTACCGGCCCTGGCCGGGCTATATAAGCCCGCCGGAGCTCCGACCTCCGCACTCATCTCCGCCTCCGTCGCCAGCACAGTCCAGTGCCTCCGCCGCTCCACCACCTAGCTCAAAAGCTCCGCCGTGTTCTTGTGCTGCTTCACCACCCTCCAATTTTACCTCTACCGCCTCCAATCGCCCGGCGTAACCTCGCCGTTCCCATCTCCGGCAGAAACCCGGCGAGCTCGGGTTCGTGAAATTCGTCGCCTCCGGCCTCGACCATCCCTCACCGACCCCCGTGTCGTGTTCCTCGGTCCGTGCGACTCTGACCAGACCCTTGCGGTCTCGTGTGTTGCGCAGGGTCGCGGAGCGCCGCTCGCCGCTCGCCGCCGAAGGAGCTCCACCGAACCCACTCGAGCCTCGAGCTCACCCCGAGCCGTGCCGAGCCTCACCCTCGAGCGCGTGCCGAGCCTCACCCTCGAGCCCTGCCTCCAATCCTTGGTAAGCACCCGAGGCCTCGGCCTCTGCTTCCACTCGTCTCGCCCGAGCCCGAGCCTCGGCGGACAGACCCTCACCACTTCGCTCGAGCCAGGCCTCGAGAGAACCTGTGCACCCTCCGCCTCGTCGAGCCAGGCCTCGGACGAAACGTTTGGTTTCCGTCTCGCCCGAGCCTACCAGCCAGGCCTCGGTCGGCCGAGAGTTCCGCGATTCCGAGCCCCGTTCCGACTCGAGCACAGTGCTCTTTTCCTTTTAAAAATGGGAACAGTTCTGATATTTCATCTTTTTGTATGATTTTCTGTGTTGATCCAAAAATTCTGAAAATTTCACAGTAGACTCTTTATGCTCTGGAGTATTTTATAAAAATATAAAACTTGACTTTTCTGCAAAGATTTAAAAATGTAAAATTCCCCTTTTAATTGAAAAATGAAGGTTTTGGTATTTTTGGAGAGTGATCTATAACTCCAAAAATCTGGAGATAAATTTCTATGTGCTAGTTATGCCTTTCTGAGTCTCTGGTAAAATTTTGAAGTCTTTTGGAGCAAGTTGATTTTTGAGCTTTATTTTAATTAAGGAATAGTGCCTTTGTTTTTGTTAATTAAATGTCTAGATTTAATTGAGCACCTTAATGACCTCCAAAAATTATGAAATTTGTTTTGCCATATACTTGTACTCTAATGAACTTGTGTGATTAATTTGGTAATTTTTGGAGCACCTTCATAAAATGACCTTTTTAAATAATTAAGAAAAATAGAAAGAAATGATTAGGGTTAGTGTGAATGCCCTGTGAAGTGACTTTGGGATTGCGTGATGTTCATAGACCCCTACCCTTTGGTCTATGATGTTTGTGATGCTTAGGATAGTTATGATAAAGTCTAGTTTAATCAATTTTGCTTAAGGAAGAAATGGTTACTTTTATGCTCAACCTAGATTTCGTTTATGCCTTGCCTAAGAGTAATCTTGAATCAGTGGTATTGTCTTGCACCATAAGTCCATATCATCATTCTCATGAGCATTCATCATTGCATCCGTATAGTTGACGAAGAAGGCCCTGAAGTCGAGGTAGCCGCCGAAGGATCCGTCCCCAAGGCAACCCGAGCTCCGACGCTTATACCTACCCCGAGTCTACTCTTTTTGCCATCCAAGGCAAGCCCCGGTGCATTTAACCCTACCTTGCTTTTATAAATGTTTTCTTTAAATGTTTTGAGTTAAATTATTGCATTAGGTTGATAGGAGTTGAGTGAAATCCTCTCTGATGCATTATCTACCTTGACCAATGAAATACCCGACACCTGTTTTTCAAAAACTATTGCAAAATGCTTAGCAATGCTATATGATAGATTTGCAATAAAAATGCCAATTTCAAAAGTGTGATCACTTAAGAATATTTATGGGAATTTCTGGTTTACTCCCACTATTGGCTAAGTATCTGATCCGTACTTAGTCAATGGGAAGGAGAGGTTGTCCTTGCGTACGGTGCCGTCATGTCGTAGTCCGGGACTCGACAGTTGACACCGACCGGGACGGGTTGAAAAACTGACAGGACTGTTGCGCTTGGGTGAGATATAACCAAGGCACAGTTGCTGGCTGGAAAATTAGGGACCATCCGTATGGGGGCCTGCTGGGCAGGACTTGCAACTATTCACATACTACGGAAAGCTCTGGCTCCGAGAAATCCATTATTGGACCGACAACCGCGCACTGGGAGTGGAGAGATGGCGGAAGTAGCATGTACCCACGTGGGTTAGAGTCCCGGATTGGAGTGGTGTACTGTACTTCCGGTGGCGTAGGACCGGGCCCAATAATGGAGGAATCGTGGAAGACGAGTTGGCATATGCAAGCTTGGGTGCTACATATGCAGTGTGAATAGGGATCCTCAGCTGAGTATTCTTTATCCGGATTAACGTTGCTCCTCGGTTATGGAGACTTGTTCCATTGACTCTCAACGGAGAGTGGTTCTCAACTAGGAATGTTTTGAAATGTAAAATGAATCATGAAGGATGAAGAATTGAGGAATACTGAATCTTTCAAAATAAAATAAGATTTACAAAATGCTTTTCTGCAAAATACTTGATCTTGCTTAAGCCTTACCTTGACTACCCTAAGCCTTCATTCCTGAGTCTCCTCCCCTTTCTTTAGTCGGTTAAGTCTTGTTGAGTACCTTTGTACTCAGGGTTCTTTTACCCATGTTGCAGGTATGGCAGATCCCTCAGTATGCCTTGGACCCTGCTGTGTGACTGTGGTTCAGGAAGAGGCCGATGAGGCCGATGAGTGATTATTCACCCTCGGCTGGGTGATGTATCTATATCTTTTAGTTGTTGTCATCTGCTACCCTGTCAACTCTATCTATTTGAACTATGGTCTGTAATAACTTCACTTTAAGTTTATGTTGAACACTGGTTTGTAAAACTATTGTTATTTAAGTCTTCCGCTATTTACTCCGATATATTTGTCAAAATGTTCAAGAGATTGTAACTGAATTGTGAGATGATCCTGCGGACATCGGGCACTGATGTAGCCCAGTGGCGAACCCGGTCTTAATCTCTTGGCTGTACGGATCGACTGTCAGTGGTTGATAGTGATCGGTGGGCCATGGGATTAGGGCCGTTACGTCACAGAGTGGTATCGGAGCATCTCACTACGACGTTGCAATCTTTTTGCGAAAACTTCAAAAGGTTTTTAGTCCAAAAACTAAACTTGACTATTTTGAGTCCAAATTGCTTCTCTCCTCTCATCTTGTCTTTCTCATCTCATCTTGTCTTTGGCAACTAGTAGCAAGACAACTTGTTTAAGCCCTATGTACGTTACCTTAGTAGTTGCATTGCCTTGATTCCGTAGGAACGAATCATGCATCATGTCATAATCACTTAGGTAATAACTTCCTCTCTAAGTCGGTTGGGTTAGTATGCCTTTACCTTTTTCTTGCTAGCCTTTCTCATCCTATACCTCTTGTCCAGATATGGTCATCCTCAAGCGGACTGCCGCAAGTCGACTGGACCAAATGGTGTGCCGCGTCACCAGCTGGCGCCACGCACCGGAGAAGAGACTGGGAAATCCTCCAATGGTCATCGTTTTTCCCGCCGCACCGCAAACAGCTGAAGGAGGAAATCAAGAATCTGAAGGCTGAAATGGAGAACATGGAGCATGACTTCTACCTTTCCCGCATGGAGTTTTATGAGGCACGAGCTTCTCTGGAGCAGGCCAATCGGAACACGGTTCGCGCTATCGAACAGCGCAATGAGGCTTGGGACCGCGAGGACGTCGCCAGAGCCCAGTTCCATGGACTACAGCAGTACACCGCTCAGGTTGAGCAGTACAATGATATACTTCATGAGGAGGTACATCAGCTGTACAACCAACTTCACCCCATGATTCCACCTGTTGCTGAGGATCCAGAAGATGGAGTCGTGGAGGAACCTGAAGTAGGACATGAGCCAGTCCAGAATGTAGAAGTGGAACCTGCAGAAGATGTCCACGTTGAGATGAAGATGAGGAGGAAGAGCCTGAGCTTATCATCGAGGATGATGATGAGACGAAGAGTTGATCTTCATCGATGATGACTAGACTCCTTGTGTCTGTACCATCGCGCTTACCTAAAGCCTTAAGTCTAGGTTTGGGGCGTTAGTTGGTCTTCTGTCTAGCCGAGTTTGTATCTTGTCTTGTACCTTTCCTTTGTCAGTCTGTGGTTATCTGTCGAACTTCTGTATCAGTTATCTACCCTTGCATCAATGAATCTTATCAGTCAGTTTCGTCAAAAGCAATCTTTGGATGCTAAGTTCCCAAATTCTTAACAGATGCCTGTGAACACCCGCACTGGAGCCGGAAGTTCCGGAGGTGCCAACCTTCCAAATCCTCCACCAGTTCCTGCTACCCTGGCAGATGCCATTGCAGCCTTGGCCGCCGCCGCCAACCTTATGGCTCAAAACCAAGGACAGCAGAATGTTGGTCACCGTGGTCGCCACAACCAAGAGACCACCTATGTGGAGTTCACTGAAACCCGTCCACCGGTTTTCACCAGAGCCGATGAACCCCTCGAAGCTGATGATTGGCTCCGCACCATGGAGCAGAAGTTTGGTCTCATCCGATGCACAGAGATCCAGAAGCCTCGGTTCGCTTCTCAGCAGCTCCGTGGTCCCGCAAGTGCCTGGTACGCCAACCTGTTGGCTGCCCAACCTGAAGGTCATGAGTTGACCTGGGAAGAGTTCCGCACCGCTTTCAGAGCACATCACATCCCTTCGGGATTGATGAGAATGAAGTTGGATCAGTTCTTGGCCCTGCAACAGAAAGATTCCACCGTCATGCAGTACGTGGGACAATTCAATCACCTCAGCCAGTATGCCTCCGACTATGTCAACACGGAGGAAAAGAAGAGAGATTGTTTCCTCAGGGGTCTGCACCCTAAGATTCGTAGAGGTCTGTCCAACAACCTGAATGGATCCTACCATGATGTCGTTGACCGTGCTGTTTTTGAGGAAAGCAACCGCCAGTACCAGGAAGAGAAAAAGAAGAAGAAGGCTGGGTCTAGCAGTTTCTCCAGCAACCATAAGCGCCCAAGAGTCATCTACCCCCCAGTCACCATCAAAACCGTGCCCCATACCCCCATCAGCAAGTGGTCGTTCGTACCGCAGCCACCACCCATAATGCCAACCAGCAAAGTGCCACTCAGCCGAACGCCCCAGGTGTTCGTGTCACCGCCCCACAAACAGCTTACAACCTCCCATGCTACAACTGTGGCCAAGTTGGTCACTGGGCTCGCGAGTGCCCAAAACCCAAGAAGAATGCCCAGTATGCACAGAAAGGCCCTGGAGGATCACAGCAGCAGCAGCACCGTGCACCGCAGCAGCACGTCCAGAAGGGCAAGCTTGTCAGGAAGCACGGGCAAGTCTACTTCACCACCGTCAGTAACATCCCAGAAGGAGAGCCCGTCATGCTCGGTAGGTTCCCTGTTGCCAATCATCCTGCAATCGTCTTGTTTGATTCTGGTGCATCGCATTCCTTCATCAGTCGCACTTTTGTCATCAAGCATGAGTTACCCATGGGGGAGTTAAAAGAAAGTTTTTGCATACTTTCGCCTGGAGGACGGATAAATACTAAGGAAGTGGTCCGCAGCATACCAGTAATGTTGGGGGAACATGTCTTTCCTACCACCATGATAGTACTGCGCGATCAAGAGATAGATGTCATCTTAGGCATGAATTGGATGTGTCAGTATAAAGCCATGATAGACATCTTGAATAGAGTTGTGAGAGTGGATATTCCTAACAGTACCTCCAAACTCTTTCTCCAACTTCCAATGCCTCAAAAGCCAACAACCACCCAGTTAAATTCTGCCTATGCTCCGGAAATCAGGGATATCCCCGTAGTCTGTGAGTTCCCTGATGTCTTCCCAGGAGATCTACCTGGTCTACCTCCCGACCGTGATGTTGAGTTTGCTATAGAGCTAAAGCCCGGGACTGCTCCTATATCCCGTAGAGCTTATCGAATGCCTCCCAGAGAATTGGCAGAGCTAAAGATCCAATTGCAAGAGCTATTGGACAAGGGTCTCATTCGCCCAAGTTCATCTCCTTGGGGTTGCCCTGCTATCTTTGTGAAGAAGAAGGACAAAAGTCTTCGTCTGTGCGTTGACTATCGCCCACTCAATGAGGTCACCATCAAGAATAAATATCCTTTGCCTCGCATTGACCTTCTTTTTGACCAGTTATCTGGAGCCAGAGTGTTTTCCAAGATCGACCTCAGATCTGGCTATCACCAAATAAAGATTCGTCCCGAAGATATTCCCAAAACAGCTTTCACCACCAGATACGGCCTATATGAGTATTTGGTCATGTCTTTCGGTTTGACCAATGCACCCGCTCATTTCATGTATCTCATGAACTCTGTGTTCATGCCAGAGCTCGATAAATTTGTAGTCGTGTTCATTGACGACATCCTTGTTTATTCAAGAACTCCTGAAGATCATGCCAAGCATCTTCGTGTCGTTCTCTCTCGTCTCAGAGATCACCAGCTGTATGCCAAGTTCAGTAAATGTGAATTCTGGCTAGATCGAATTCAATTCCTTGGTCATGTCCTGTCCGCTGAAGGTGTGTCAGTTGACCCTGGAAAAGTGGCAGATATCTTGGATTGGAAGCCACCTACCACTGTCCGCGAAGTTCGCAGCTTCGGAATGGCTGGATACTATCGTCGTTTCATCCCAGATTTCTCCAGAGTTGCCAAGCCTATCACAGAGTTGTTGAAGAATTCCGTGGATTTTGTTTGGTCACCAGCCTGTGAGCAAGCTTTTCAAGCCTTGAAGGAACTGTTAACTACATCACCAGTCCTAGCTCAACCAGATATCGAGAAACCCTTTGATGTATACTGTGATGCATCTGGTACTGGTTTGGGTTGTGTATTGATGCAAGAAGGTCGAGTGATCGCTTATGCCTCACGGCAGCTTAAGCGACATGAGGAGAATTACCCAACCCATGACCTTGAATTAGCAGCAGTGGTGCATGCTTTGAAGATATGGCGTCATTATCTGTTGGGCAGTGCTTGCAATGTGTACACCGATCATAAGAGCCTGAAGTATATCTTCACTCAAGAAGAGTTGAACATGAGGCAGCGAAGATGGCTTGAGTTAATCAAGGATTATGATATCGAAGTGCATTACCATCCTGGTAAGGCGAATGTAGTCGCCGATGCCCTCAGTCGCAAGTCATACTGCAACTGTCTGACGACGAAGCCCTATGATCTTTCCTTGTGCCATGATCTTGAAAGGATGGGTATTGAAATGGTACCACAAGGAACTCTGAGCAATGTCAGGATAGAGACCTCTATCAGAGAACAGGTCATTGCTGCACAAAAAGATAACCCTGGAATCAAGCACATCATCGAAAAGGTCCAGACCGGAAAGGCTGATTGTTTCAGGATCGATGATGTAGGAGTTGTTTGGTTCAAGAACCGTCTAGTAGTTCCCAAGGTGCCTGAGTTGAGACAGTTGATCCTTGATGAAGCACACCTGTCTAGGTTTTCCATCCACCCCGGCAGCAACAAGATGTACCAGGATCTGAGGCAGAGATTCTGGTGGACAAAGATGAAGATTGAAATCGCTCGCTATGTCGCTCGCTGTGATACTTGTCAGAAAGTCAAAGCCGTGCACATGAAACCTGGAGGAGAATTGCAGTTTATCTGTACCTGCCTGGAAGTGGGAAGATATCAGCATGGATTTTATTAATGGGCTACCCAAGACCCGGAAAGGTTTTGATTCCATTTGGGTAATCGTGGACCGACTCACCAAACAAGCTCACTTTCTGCCAGTCAAGACTATTTACACCGTCCCCACATATGCCGCCTTGTACAAGAACAACATAGTGAAGCTTCATGGCATACCCAAGACCATTGTCTCTGACCGCGGTACCCAGTTTGTTGCTAAGTTCTGGAAGGCGTTCCATACCTCACTTGGAACCCAGCTCTTATACAGCACAGCATATCATCCTCAGACTGATGGACAGACGGAGCGAGTCAACCAGGTGCTGGAAGACATGTTGAGAGCCTGTGCTCTCACCTTCGCAGATACTTGGGATGACTGTTTGCCCTTGGCAGAGTTCTCATATAATAACAGTTACCAAGAAAGCATCAAGATGGCACCCTTTGAAGCACTGTACGGTCGTCGTTGTCGTACACCTCTCAGTTGGTCCGAACCTGGAGAAAGGAATTCTTTGGAGTTGACCTGGTCAAGGATATGGAAGAGAAAGTCAAGCAGATACAAGAGAACATGAAGATTGCCCAATCTCGACAAAAGAGCTATGCTGACAAGAGACGTCGACCTCTGAAGTTTCAAGTTGGAGATTATGTATATCTCAAGGTCTCACCAACCAAAGGAGTCACTCGTTTTGGAGTTAAAGGAAAGTTAGCACCCCGCTACATTGGTCCGTTTGAGATTTTGGAATGTTGTGGCAAGGTAGCTTACAAGCTGAAGTTGCCCGATCATCTCTCCGCAGTCCACAATGTTTTCCATGTCTCCCAACTCAAGAAGTGTCTCCGAGTACCTGAACATGTCGTGGAAGTTGAAGGTGTCAAGCTAGAGCCTGATCTGTCCTACTCAGAATATCCAGTTCGCGTGTTGGACCACAAGGATCGCGTTACCCGAAGAACCACCACAAGATGGTACAAAGTCCAGTGGAACCAGCACTCTGAAGAAGAAGCTACTTGGGAATCTGAAGACTTCTTAGCAAAGAACTACCCCGACTTTCTCGAATCGCTGTCCATGTAAGGTTTTGCCTTTATCCCTTCTTTGTCCTTTCATAAGACGTGGAATCTCGGGGCGAGATTTCTTTAAGGGGGGGAGGCTGTAACACCTCTGGTGTTTAACTGTAATTAACTTGACATATCATCATTATCATCATTAAGCATCTTGATCATGATTTCATGTGTATGCATTTTGCTAAGTGTATCATTTTATGTGAATTACCTCTATTGCAAAAATCCTAATTAGCCCACTTCTCTCTACTAGGGCAAAATGGTAATTTCATCTCTGTGATTAGTTTTGTGTAATTCTTGTTCCTTTGGTGTCTTGAAGTTTTGTTGTGTTGGCCAAAGTTCAAAAATCAGAATTTGATTTCAAATCCCTTTTGCAAAACCCTAATTTCCAAATCCTGGATTTTATCCCTCTGGTGTAATTTAAAAATTATTCAAAATTTGGGGTTGGTCCAAAAAGCAAAGTTGTAGAGCTGTCAAAGAGAAACAACTTTGGTATTTACAAATTTTCAAGTTGCAGTACAAAGTTTTGAGTTATTTCAAATTCAATCAAACCCCAACTTTGTTCCCTTTTCAGTTTTCAAAAGAGTTCAAAAACTAATGAGTTTCTGGAAAAGTGTATTATAGCAAAGTTGTAGGTTTTGATAAAAGGAACAGCTTTCATGTTTGAAGATTTTCTAGTTTCAGTATAAAATCCAAAGTAATTTTGAATTGATTCAAATTTCAAAAGTGTCCCCTTTTCTGTTTTGAATTTTGTTCAAAAACTGTTTGGAATTTGAAAATGTTCTTTTTGACAAAGTTGTAGATCTCATTTTTCTGAACAACTTTGGTATTGGGAGTTTTTGTCGCACAGTTCAAATTTTGGGAGCATTTTGCAAAAGTCAGAAACTAGCCAAAAGTCAAACCCTACACCCTACACTGTTCCTCTTCTTCATAGCGACAGAGGGGGGGCCCGGCCATGGCGCCCGCGCCGCGCCTGCCGCACGCCCGGCTGCTCCCACGCGCCACCAACCTGCCGCCGCTGTCGCCCTGTTCCCTCCGCGCCCGCGCGCGAGCGCTGGCCCTCGCTCCGTCCCCTACAGTCCTCTCCGCGCCGCCGCCGCGTGGCCATCGCCGGCCGAGCTTGCGCCCGAGCCCCGGCTGCACGCCCACGTATCCGCCAGAGCGCAATCGAGTGCGCACGCCTCCGCAAACCTCATCCACACCACCCCGAGGTCTCTACCGGCCCTGGCCGCGGCTATATAAGCCCGCCGGAGCTCCGACCTCCGCACTCATCTCCGCCTCCGTCGCCAGCACAGTCCAGTGCCTCCGCCGCTCCACCACCTAGCTCAAAAGCTCCGCCGTGTTCTTGTGCTGCTTCACCACCCTCCAATTTTACCTCTACCGCCTCCAATCGCCCGGCGTAACCTCGCCGTTCCCATCTCCGGCAGAAACCCGGCGAGCTCGGGTTCGTGAAATTCGTCGCCTCCGGCCTCGACCATCCCTCACCGACCCCCGTGTCGTGTTCCTCGGTCCCGTGCGACTCTGACCAGACCCTTGCGGTCTCGTGTGTGCGCAGGGTCGCCGGAGCGCCGCTCGCCGCTCGCCGCCGAAGGAGCTCCACCGAACCACCGCCCTCGAGCCCGTCGAGCCTCACCCTCGAGCGCTGCGAGCCACCTCGAGCGCGTGCCGAGCCTCACCCTCGAGCCCTGCCTCCAATCCTTGGTAAGCACCCGAGGCCTCGGCCTCTGCTTCCACTCCGTCTCGCCCGAGCCCGAGCCTCGGCGGACAGACCCTCACCACTTCGCTCGAGCCAGGCCTCGAGAGAACCTGTGCACCCTCCGCCTCGTCGAGCCAGGCCTCGGACGAAACGTTTGGTTTCCGTCTCGCCCGAGCCTACCAGCCAGGCCTCGGTCGGCCGAGAGTTCCGCGATTCGCCCGAGCCCCGTTCCGACTCGAGCACAGTGCTCTTTTCCTTTAAAAATGGGAACAGTTCTGATATTTCATCTTTTTGTATGATTTTCTGTGTTGATCCAAAAATTCTGAAAATTTCACAGTAGACTCTTTATGCTCTGGAGTATTTTATAAAAATATAAAACTTGACTTTTCTGCAAAGATTTAAAAATGTAAAATTCCCCTTTTAATTGAAAAATGAAGGTTTTGGTATTTTTGGAGAGTGATCTATAACTCCAAAAATCTGGAGATAAATTTCTATGTGCTAGTTATGCCTTTCTGAGTCTCTGGTAAAATTTTGAAGTCTTTTGGAGCAAGTTGATTTTTGAGCTTTATTTTAATTAAGGAATAGTGCCTTTTGTTAATTAAATGTCTAGATTTAATTGAGCACCTTAATGACCTCCAAAAATTATGAAATTTGTTTTGCCATATACTTGTACTCTAATGAACTTGTGTGATTAATTTGGTAATTTTGGAGCACCTTCATAAAATGACCTTTTTAAATAATTAAGAAAAATAGAAAGAAATGATTAGGGTTAGTGTGAATGCCCTGTGAAGTGACTTTTGGGATTGCGTGATGTTCATAGACCCCTACCCTTTGGTCTATGATGTTTGTGATGCTTAGGATAGTTATGATAAAGTCTAGTTTAATCAATTTTGCTTAAGGAAGAAATGGTTACTTTATGCTCAACCTAGATTTCGTTTATGCCTTGCCTAAGAGTAATCTTGAATCAGTGGTATTGTCTTGCACCATAAGTCCATATCATCATTCTCATGAGCATTCATCATTGCATCCGTATAGTTGACGAAGAAGGCCTGAAGTCGAGGTAGCCGCCGAAGGATCCGTCCCCAAGGCAACCCCGAGCTCCGACGCTTATACCTACCCCGAGTCTACTCTTTTTGCCATCCAAGGCAAGCCCCGGTGCATTTAACCCTACCTTGCTTTATAAATTTTCTTTAAATGTTTTGAGTTAAATTATTGCATTAGGTTGATAGGAGTTGAGTGAAATCCTCTCTGATGCATTATCTACCTTGACCAATGAAATACCCGACACCTGTTTTTCAAAAACTATTGCAAAATGCTTAGCAATGCTATATGATAGATTTGCAATAAAAATGCCAATTTCAAAAGTGTGATCACTTAAGAATATTTATGGGAATTTCTGGTTTACTCCCACTATTGGCTAAGTATCTGATCCGTACTTAGTCAATGGGAAGGAGAGGTTGTCCTTGCGTACGGTGCCGTCATGTCGTAGTCCGGGACTCGACAGTTGACACCGACCGGGACGGGTTGAAAAACTGACAGGACTGTTGCGCTTGGGTGAGATATAACCAAGGCACAGTTGCTGGCTGGAAAATTAGGGACCATCCGTATGGGGGCCTGCTGGGCAGGACTTGCAACTATTCACATACTACGGAAAGCTCTGGCTCCGAGAAATCCATTATTGGACCGACAACCGCGCACTGGGAGTGGAGAGATGGCGGAAGTAGCATGTACCCACGTGGGTTAGAGTCCCGGATTGGAGTGGTGTACTGTACTTCCGGGTGGCGTAGGACCGGGCCCAATAATGGAGGAATCGTGGAAGACGAGTTGGCATATGCAAGCTTGGGTGCTACATATGCAGTGTGAATAGGGATCCTCAGCTGAGTATTCTTTATCCGGATTAACGTTGCTCCTCGGTTATGGAGACTTGTTCCATTGACTCTCAACGGAGAGTGGTTCTCAACTAGGAATGTTTTGAAATGTAAAATGAATCATGAAGGATGAAGAATTGAGGAATACTGAATCTTTCAAAATAAAATAAGATTTACAAAAATGCTTTTCTGCAAAATACTTGATCTTGCTTAAGCCTTACCTTGACTACCCTAAGCCTTCATTCCTGAGTCTCCTCCCCTTTTCTTTAGTCGGTTAAGTCTTGTTGAGTACCTTTGTACTCAGGGTTCTTTTACCCATGTTGCAGGTATGGCAGATCCCTCAGTATGCCTTGGACCCTGCTGTGTGACTGTGGTTCAGGAGGAAGAGGCCGATGAGGCCGATGAGTGATTATTCACCCTCGGGCTGGGTGGGTGATGTATCTATATCTTTTAGTTGTTGTCATCTGCTACCCTGTCAACTCTATCTATTTGAACTATGGTCTGTAATAACTTCACTTTAAGTTTATGTTGAACACTGGTTTGTAAAACTATTGTTATTTAAGTCTTCCGCTATTTACTCCGATATTATTTGTCAAAATGTTCAAGAGATTGTAACTGAATTGTGAGATGATCCTGCGGACATCGGGCACTGATGTAGCCCAGTGGCGAACCCGGTCTTAATCTCTTGGCTGTACGGATCGACTGTCAGTGGTTGATAGTGATCGGTGGGCCATGGGATTAGGGCCGTTACGTCACATTTGCTCTTTCCAACTTGAACCTTCTTAGGCTTTACTAGCTTTTGGGTCATTTGGTCGAGTTCTCTTCCTATTCTTATTCTTCTACCTCATGATGATTTGTGTTGGAGTTGACAATGCATCATCAAGGGGGATATTGCAATATCATGGGGTGTATTGCCAGTCTGAGTGAGAGTGATGTCAACAGGTTTGATGCCGCATGTTCTTTGGTGTGTTGTGCAGTGTCGAGCACGGATGTACAGTGATCAAAGGCAAGGTTGAAGGTCAAGTAGAGACGTGTCGTGCCGATGAACGGGAGCGTTTGAAGGGCGACTGAGGCTGACTGAGGGACCGGGGTGGCCTGAGGATCAGCTGTGGTGGCTGACAGCCTCGGACAGCGACGAGCGGAGACGGCTGGGGCACAGAGTGTGCTCGGGTCGAGGACTGCGGGGACATGTGTGGTGGACGGGGTGCACGGGCGGTGCATCCCTCTACGGCTCGGTTTGTGATTGAGCTATAAAAAACCGTCGGGTGGAGGTTCCAGGTTTGGGCAACAAAACCTGGGTGTGACGGGGTTTGCCGAGTTTGGGCCACAAACTCGGACTGAGGACGCGTTTCCAGGTTTGGGTCTCAAAACCTGGGCACTGGGGTTTCTGAGTTTGGCCACAAAACTCAAGCGAGGACGGTTGTTTTCCCGGTTTGGCCTCAAACCGGGGCGGAGTCCGTGAAATGGACAAGCAGAGCGTGGCAGCACGTGGCGGCAATCGGTGAGGTTGCGTCGAGGCAACTACCAGTTGTGCCAGCGGGCCGTCGGATCACCACCTACCACGAGTTGGTCAGAATAACCCTAGGGTTTAGCTGGTTTGCTCTGTAATTAGTTAGGGGTAGAGTGGGAATTAGAATTAGGAAAATAGGGGGAGACACCACCTCCCAAACCATCTTAGTCATTTGCTATTCTCTCCTAGGGTTCCTGCTCTCCCAATCCCCTGCTGTAGCTACTGAGATCAGCAGAGAACCATACCTCTGTGTTCATGAGATTTTGAGGAAGTGAGACCGTAATCTCAGTGTTGTAGCGTGTGGTAGCCACACGGTTGCAAATTCATGGTTGTGATTCGCGTTTTGGTGTTGTTCTTCGCGGGTGGCTTTTCTCCATGATTTTCCCGGTGATCGATCTCCCTACTCGTTGCGTCTCTTTCGATTTTGTTTGAACTGAGTTGTTCTTGATCGTGAGGCACTTCTTTCCACCAAGGAATTCACCCCTAACCTCACGAGCTAGTAGATGGGTCGATTTTTGTTTCGAATCGAGTTTTTCTCCTTTTCCCCCGAATTATTTCGATTCACCGATTTGGAGTTAGGTTCGAGCCATGATCTCTTTGGGATACCTCACTAACCTCCTTGGAACTCTCATACCAAGTCTAAGCCTTAGAGCTTTTGATTCGGAGGGAGGAGATCGCATTGAATCCGCGAAAGAACAGTGCTGTTTCGGGGGCATCGGACGCTTAAGTCGGGGGCATCGGGCGCTGTGTTCATCACATCGGACGCGTCTGGTGCCCGTGTCATCTAACAACATTTTTAAGGAGCATCAGACGCTGACCATCGGAGCATCCGTTGCCATCGGATGCGTCCAGGGGTCAAGCATCGGACGCTAGGGTTTCACTGTAGCCAGCGTCCGATGCCTGTCTAGTAAGGTTCCAGAGAGGGTCATTTCGCATCGGACGCGTCCAGTGCCTGACCATCGGACGCAGGCCAGCGTCCGATGCTGTGTCTTCAGCACGTTTTCGTCCGCGGATTGTTCGTCTGTTTGTGTTTTGATTTTCTGGCTTTTGCGTTGTTTCTAGGGTTGTATTGTGTCCCGCTGTGCTTCTTGGAAGCATCCACCCTACATCTAGGGTCGTGGACACTTGCAGCTCTAGGTTTGCTCTTGGGGTGATTCTTGGACAGTGGAAACAAGTTTCTGAAAAGAAATTTTGAAGCTCCCATTCATCCCCTCTGGTCACTTTCTGGTAGTACTTTCAGTCCTTCAATAGCACAAAGGGGCTGCAAGCTGTAACTGACTCTCGAGCTCACTCGTCGCCGCCGTCACCGTCACCTCGTCGTCTGACCGAGGAGCACCTGAGGGATGGGAACCACCCTGACCGGGTCACCTAGACCGCTCTGAAAGTGGGGGGTCCTGACCGTAGAAAGCCTGCTGGTGCCCGTACCCAAAGATGTCCTCCCACCAGAACATAGCTGACTCCTCTGCTGCAATAGGACGATCTGTCCCCTGACTGGACTGTCCACCAAGAAGCAGTCTCTGCTATGAAGAACTGTGGGGTGCCTGTTGTTGTGCCTCCTGCTGCAGCTCCTACTGCTGTGAGTAACGACCGAAGTGCTCCTGGTACCCCTCTGGTACCTAGCCTGCTGCTCCTCAAATGACTCAGGCTCCTCGTCAGTGTCCTCAGACGGAGGAGACTTAGGTGGCTGAAACTAAAAGTGCTCATGCAACATCTTCATCGTCCTCGAGTCCTCTCTCTTGGCCCTCCTCTCGTGATGCTGGTTCCTCTTGACTACATTGATGTCCTTGCACATACCGAAGATGGCATTGAAAACTTCTTGATTGGAGAGGGAAAGCTGCCACGGCGTGAAACTGAACGTGAAACCTCTCCAAGTGTTCGTGAAGTGATTTGTGTCTCTCTTTGATTTTATTTTTATACTTGAGCACTTATGAAGAATCATCTTACTCTATGTTGCATCCCTCTTAATAGTATGGCTTTCCTATTTACTCAAGACAAATTGAAAAAACAAGTTTTAGACCTCTTGAGTTGATTTCCATCGAACCGAAGCCGATTCTCTTCATCTCCTTTATTTGGAGGAATGTTTGTCATGATTAAAAGTATATCCCTCGAGCATAGCCATCTTGAGCGTGTGACTTAAACTCCATACAAGTGATATGAAGAAATCCCAAATGTGTCAACTCACTTCAATCAATATTGTTGCCAGGAATGTTGATTCTCCACTCAATGTAATCTTCAAGCTTGATTGATCCTTCGACTAATGCAAGTACTTCTTCTCACCATAGCTAGGTTCTTCGGTCGCCAAGCTGTCGCTTGTCCTCCACCCTTGCTTAGTACCTCGAAGACACTTTCCTTCCTATCTTCATCATCTTCAAGCCATTCAATCACACTTTGCTTTGAATCCTTTGTTAGCACACATATGAACCATGATTATCCCATAATAGAGTAGCCTTTTCATCAATGTCATTTTTATTGTTGTCTTGTGCTTGTGACATGAATATCATACAACAATCCATCATTTTGCTTTTCGTCCATTTCAAACATATTGTGAGATAAGCTTATTCATGTGTCACACTTAGCAAAACACATTTGAGCTTTAATCAATGTTATCATTAAGTCATCCAAAATATACTTAAGTGCAACATGCCCTTTCATAAGGGATGCAAATAAATATATCATGTGAAGAAAGAAAACATTAATGACTTATACAAACAAAATAGTGATCATCATTCAGAAACATATCTGTATTTGAAGTAGATAGATTGGAGCAAACTAAGTGACCACAGCCCATAGATACTGACAATTTGGTTTCACAGAATTCAGCAATTCCTTGTTTCGAATATCCAAATAACCACAGCTACCACAGTTATCTCACGCTTAGTTTCCTATATGTGACTGCAATTAGAAAGTCATATGTATAACGAGCATTCACATTATGAAATTGAAAAATGACACAAGCCACATTGTGCATGTACACTAATTTGCAAAGTCCAATAAACAAGAATACTTTAGATACAAAAAATGTAAAATTAGGAACCACTAACAAAATAAATTCGCTCCTCGGCAGCAGCAGCAACTAGCCATCCAAAAAAAAGAAAACTACAACGGGAAGACCAAGCCTGATGTGCATCCACTTTGGAAGGAAGCTCTGCATGTTTGTTTGCGAGGGTGAGACACGACTTTTTGAGTCCGAGCTTGCACGCCAAACCTTCGAGGCTATCGTCCCGCTACAGAGGAGGCCGCCGCTGCTCACGCTGCAGAGAAGGTCGTCTCACTATAGCAGAAGAAGGGGCAGAGCTAGGGTCAGCTGCTGTGGAGAGCATGGGCGGCGACGGCGCCGCAATAGCATCCGGCCGACGCGCAAGCGGAGCGGCGCGAGGCCGCACCCGTCGTCACTATAGCAAAAGAAGGAGGCAGAGCTAGAGTCAGCTGTTGTAGATAGCACATTAGCACGGGCGGCGACGGCGCCGCAATAGCACCCGGCCGACGCGCAAGCGGAGCGGCGCGAGGCCGCAACACTCGGAGGAGGATGGACCTCGAGGCAGCGCCATTTCTTCTGTGTGCTCGGAGCCGTCCTTGCGGCGGCTGGTTGCTGCATGCGTGAGAAGTGGATGGGGAAGAAAAGAATACGCTAGGGTTCTGGTGGCAGCCGGTTTTTGATAAACCGAGAATGAAGGTTCGTCGTCTGATTAGAATCGATGGCTGAGATGAGCTGCACACTAAACGGGCCTGCGGGAGAAGAAGCTAGCCCAAGAGGCATTCCCGGCCGCCCAGGAAGGCCAGCTGCATGGCCTGTACGGGCGTACGGCTCATGTGATAAGAAAAGTTCTTTTTTCCGGTGGTATTTTAAATTAGTTGTTCCATTTATTTATTACTTAAGTGCATGTTTAAGAATAAAAATTTATCGACTATTTGATTAGACACACTTGTGAAGTAACCATTCTTATACAATATATATGTCCCCTTTGCAAAACGGTCAAAAAGTTGGAACTAATTCATTATTTTCTACAGTTTATTAAGTGAATATTTGCATGTTATTTAAAAACATAACTACAACTTGAATAGAATTTTGGGATATAAAAATAACTACAACTAATTTATTATTTTCTACAATTAAGTGAATATTTGCACGCTTTTAAAAATTTCATTTGCGAGCTGTCGGGATTTAAAATTTCTAGAACATAAAAAAAATCAGCAATTCACTAGTTCTCAAAAAATACTTAAATTTGTGTGGTGATATGTCTAGGCCACTTAAAATCTAGGAAAAAGAATGAAATGATTTCAACAAAAGTAGCACCGTAGATGCTTCACAACTGACACATCTTTTATAAAGTTTAATTGTTTTGTGAAAGATTAAAGTAGATGTTGTCAATGTGTACTACGACAGTCTCAAATGAAGTAATGGCCAAAACAAAAGTTGTAGATCATGTTGTCCCTTGAACTTTGGTATTCAAAACTTTTCATAAGGGTCACTTTTAAATCCCTTAGTGGCACAAAAACTCTCTCAAACTGGAATTTAAAATCTTTTTCATATAAAAAAGCACCAAATGAAGGGATGACCCATACAAAAGATGTGCATGATATTGGTACCTACAACTTCGGTACTCAATACTTCCTTGTTAGAGGTCATTTAGTGTCTTAGATTTCATCTGCGAGCTGCAGGGATTTAAAATTCCTAGAACTAAAAAAAAATTAGTAATTCACTAGTTTCTCAAAAAAATCCTCAAATTTAGTGTGATGGCATATCTTGGCCACCTAAACTCCAGGAAAAAGAATGAAATGATTTCAAAAAAGTGGTATTGTAGATGCTTCACAACTGACCACATCTCTGGTAGAGTTTAAATGAATATGTGTGAAAGATTTGAGTAGATGTGGACAATGTGTGCTACGACAGTGTCAAATAAAGGAATGACCAAAACAAAAGTTGTCGATCATATTGTCCCCTGAACTTTGATATTAAAACTTTTTATTAGGGCCACTTTTAAATCCGTTAGCAGCACAAAACTCTCTCAAAATTTCAATTTCAAATCTTTGATCATATAAAAACGCACCCAAATGAGGGGTGATCTATACAAAAGATGTGCATGATGTTGGTACTTACAACTTTGGTACTCAACACTTCCTCATTACAGGTCATTTAGTGTCCCAAATTTCATCTGCGAGCTGCCGGGATTTAAAATTCCTAAAACTTTAAAACAATTCACTAATTCACTAGTTCTCAAAAAATCCTTAAATTTGTGTGGTGACATGTCAAGACCACCTAAACTTCGGGAAAAAAGAATGAAATGATTTCAACAAAGTGGCATCATACATGCTTCACAACTGGACACATCTCTTATAGAGTTTAAGTGAGTTTGTGAAAGATTGGAGTAGATATGGACAATGTGTGCTACGATAGTGTCAAATGAAGAAGAAATGACGAAACAAAAGTTGTAGATCATGTTGTCCCCCTTGAACTTTGGTATGGAAAACTTTTTCATAAGTGCCACTTTTGAATCCCTTAGCGGCACAAAACTCTCTTGAAATTTGAATTTGAAATCTTTGATGATATAAAAAAGTGCCAAATGAAGGGATGGACCTATACAAAATATGTGCATGATATTGGTACCTACAATTGGTAGTCAACACTTCCTCGTTAGAGGTCATTTAGTGTCCCAAATTTCATCTGCGAGCTGTCGGGATTTAAAATTCCTAGAACTTTTAAAAGAATAGTAATTCACTAGTTTATCAAAAAATCCTCAATTTTGGCGTGGTGACATGTCTTGGCCACCTAAACTCCATGAAAAAGAATGAAATGATTTCAAAAAAGTGGTATTATAGATGCTTCATAACTGGGCACATCTTTTGTAGAGTTTAAATAAATTTAGTGAAAGATTGGAGTAGACGTGGACAATGTGTGCTACGACAACGTCAAATGAAGAAATGACCAAAAAAAAGTTGTCGATCATATTGTCCCCCTTGAACTTTGGTATTCAAAACTTTTTTATTAAGACCACTTTTAAACGGCCAGGATGAATCTACACTGTCGGCTCATAGATCAAACGCCGAGGAGATAGTGGGCTAAATAGACTGATATATAGGCTCAACTATTATAAATCGGCAATGCTGCCTTAGGTCGTCCGGCCCGTCCGGACGGGCCAGTGCTCTCTCGCTCTGCGCTCCTCCCTCCCACTCCGATAGGCATGCGACTGAGACCGGCCCAACATGATGGCAACAGCCTCATTCATTACACGCCCAACCTGACGCTCCTTCCCGGCGCGGTGCAGCGTGGCCCCTTCTCCATCGAGCCGCCGCGGAATCTGCTCTCGCCAAGCCACATGCTCGGCGGATGCGCCCACCTCCGGTGAGCACTGCGTTCTCCTTCCCCGGCCCGGCACTCCGCCCAGCCGCCGCCGAATCGAGAAGGAGCAGTTGTTGCCGCTGCTCCCACCTCGGCGGGCGCGCCAAACTCCGTTGAGCGTTGCGTTCAACTTCCCGATCCGGGCACTGTTTCCCCAGTCATGAAGAGAAGAACACTGGTGGCTGCTAGTGGAACCTTGCCGATGCGGCTAACAAATGTTTACGGCCACGGTGGCGCCGGCGCTCAGCACCACGGGCACCACCATTCGGCGGCTGCAGGAATCGCACGTGGCACTACAGCTGCCCGAACATGAACATCGTCGGGATCATTCATCAGACGTAGCTGCCGCGCCCGCCGCGATCTCCCGGTCCAGCCGGGAACCACACCACCAGGATGCGGCCCTTGCAGGCCCACACCAGCGCCACGGGGACGCTCGCCGTCGCGGCCACCACCATGGCGCGCTGCTTGTCGACACCCACCAGCTGGTGTTGCGCCGCACCGAACGCCTGCCCGCACAGCGTGTCCAGGCTGCTCGCCAGGCCTGTCTGGTCTGCCAGCAACAGGTAGGGGTCAAACCAGCAAGTAGATCGAGCGAGATGCGTGCCTGCCGACTACCACCGTACCGTACCAGCAGGCTGAAGCCGGTGACGCTGGCGAAGGAGGTGGCCAGGGAGGCGCCGGCGAGAGGGAGCTTGCCGAGGTGGCCTTGCATTCTTGTTTGGTGCATTCATTGCTGATGTTAGTCATAATATAGTTTTATGAACCATTGTTTTATCGTTGTTATATATATGATAAATCATGTACTGAAACAACACAGTATGGATACTCCTCCATATGGAGATGCTCTATTGAAACATTTGAAAATGCACCAGTGAAACAACCAGGTCAATGTGATAAAACATCTGAAAATACACCAGTAAAACAACCAGGTCACACTGTTGAAACATCTAAAAGTGCACTACTAAAACAACCAGGTCACATTGATGAAACATGTGAAAGTGCACCATGAAACAACCAGGTCACACTAATGAAACATCTGAAAATGCATGAGTGAAATAACTAGGTCACACTGCTGAAACAGCTGAAAATGCACAGTGAAACAATCAGGTCACACTGCTGATGAAACAACTTGTTTTGAATGTGTTGAAACAATCCCAGTTGCACTTCTGAAACACCTAAAAAACTACTGAAATGACCATGGTACCACTAGTGAAAACAACATCATGCTAGCAAGTAATTGAAATAGAACACGGAGTTGCTTTCAATCCACTGTAAACTGTGGTGCTTGCAGAATTATTCAGAACAAACTTCAGCTATGGTCACAGAGTACTAATGTTCAAAATTATTCAGAATTGTTTGCTAGCAATTAGGAACTTGCGAACTTCACACAGCCATAGTCACTGAATACTAATGTTTTGCTAGCAATTTTGAGACTTGTCGTGGCTGGGAATTATGAGACTTATTCTGCTAGCAACTATGAGACTAGCAGTTATTCAGAACTTCACACAGCGTGATGTGCTCACCTCGGCAGAACCACGGGTGGATCAACAATCTAATCGAGCCGACCGAACTCACCGCCGTGTCGCTCGTGAGCATAACGTTGGCAGAACTCCAGTAATATAATCCATCTAATTCAGAACTTGAGGGCGGATCAACGACGCATGGTGTGCTCACCTCAGCAGCGGCGCTGATCAGCGGGGAGGACGACACTACGGCAGCGGCGCGACGACGGGGAGGGCGGATCAGCGGACCTCTGCAACGGCGCGCAGAGGAGGGACGATGAGGGGTACGACGGCGGCAGGACGTTAGGAGGCCCGCGATGCCGTCGTGGGCGGCGGGACACGCGGAGGGAGGAGCGTTCAACTTCGAGCGGTTCGCTGTTTTGTTGTGCTGTTGAATCCTATTGGTTGGGAACGCAGGGCGTGGGCCTATTTGTTGGGTCGCCCGTCCGGACGCATAACGGACCGAACGTCCGTGCGTAGCGGCGCCGATTATAAATACAAACAAACACATTTTAATTGGAGAAAAAACCTATCAAGATCCTATTTTAAGTCGATATATAGCTGTGTTTTGCACAACCCAAAAATAGCTGGCTCTGCGTTGCGTGGAAGTGAGGCTGAAGCCGTGACCAATGAACCTATGTGCTGTGGGCTGCGAGTTTTGGGGAGCTGGGATGCTGCCCGTGGCACCCGTGTTGGACCAGCCCATGGGGGTGACTAAGGTCCTACCAGTATGTACCAGTCCGCCGACCACAAAAAAAACATTTCAATCACGCGTGCGGGCTAGTAATCAGGCCGATTTTCAGTTTCGTTATTGGGCCTTTCACTTAGTTCGACTGTTTCTGGCTGCGTAGACTGCCTGAGGGCGTCAAGCCCAACCGGCTTTCCACCCGTGCTTTCAGTCGCTTGTTCTCGCATCCCGCTACAGGTGGTCTTGAGAAAATTAAATTAAATAATAAAAGCAAAAGTAATCCATGTTAGGATTCACTACACGCTTCCAACGACATTATAGGTTGTCTGAGTGTTTTTATTGTTTAATAATTTTCACAGGATTTCTGGATCTTATGTGCGCGCATGGCTTTGGGTGGGGTGTGTGTTTTAATCTATTTTTTATTTCCTTTCTTAATAAAATATCGATGTATTTTGCTATTATTTTTTCTCTTCATTTTTATATCCTATCCTCTTCACATTACAAACCAAATAAATTGTGTTCAGAAAAAAATTATTAAACACATGATAAAAAAACACACAATGTTTCTTTATTTATTATTTTATTTAACAACGCAAGCATACTTTTCTAATCGATGTGTCATAAAACGACCAACCATTCATTAGTGTTTTCATATTTTTAGTAAACCCTCAGATGATTGGCATAGTGCATCCTGATGAGAGTATGAGGCCACAGCTTCACACTCATAACATGTCTGTATATTTGTTATCCTTTTATTATAGTGATTAAACATGTATAAAATAAAACACCATATTTAGAACGTCGGCCATAAAATATATATAACATGGGTCATAATATATTAGAAAAGGTAATAAAAAACAAAAAACATATGGACAACATGGACGTGGACTTATCAACAATGTTAAAAAAATTAATAAATAATGTTGTGACACACAAATGTGTGTAGGTTGATGACATTTGTAAATTAGCCTTTGTGACACAAAAAAATGTTTTTGTGATGTAGCAAATATTGCTACTAGATGAAATTGGACTAGTTGTATGACATGTATTGTGACATACAACTTTTATTGTCACTAAGTCAAAATACCTAAAACATAATGTCATAAACCAAATGATATAGCGACATTATGACCTGTTGTCAGATGAAATACGTCAAAAAAAACCACATATTTCTTGTAGTGTATGTTGCTTCTGCTACTTGATCAAACTATGGATTGTAATATTGTTTCGTACTCCGATGGATTTAAACTATGTTCGAACTGTGATGTAACTTGTGGACACATGCTGAACTATTACGATCTTGGTTGATATTGAAATGTTTGAAATCCTTCGAGATTTCCGGACTACCGGGTTTGTACGAGCTTAAGTACATGATGATCTTTGCGAAAGCAGAGGTTTCTGTGCTTAATCTAGTATAAATTGGTCGGTTCTGTCAAAGGGTGTCACCAATGAGAGGTGTGAAAAGGTTCAATAAGAAAGGGAAGTTAGCACAAGGTATATTGGACCGTTCAAGATTCTCGTGAGACGGGGTGGGGTGAAGTAGCATATCAGCTAGAGTTGCCTGAAAGCTTGTCAGGATTGCACGATGTGTTCCATATTTCTCAGTTGAAGAAGTGTTTACGAGTGCCCGAAGAGCAGATATCGTTGGAAGAGCTCGCAGTTAAGGAAGATCTGACTTATGATGAGTATCCCACTAAGATTCTGAAGTCAACTGAAAGAGTACGAGGAGTAGAGTAATAAAGATGTGCAAGGTTCAGTGGAATCGGTTATAGAGAGAGAAGAGGCAACTTAGGAAAGAGAAGAGGATCCGAGGAAGTCATACCCGCAGTTGTTCGAGTAAGCATCGCTGGGATCTCAAGGACGAGATTCTTTAGGGGGTAGATTTGTAACACTCCAAATTTTGCATCATTTCAAATAGGCAATATGAATTAATTCATGCATTTTGGTGTGTTGCATAAAACCTATGCAATAAATAATACTTACAAAAGCTAAAATGAATCCTAGGCCAAAGATCATGTTGATGCATACATGCTGGTGCATATTTTATTTTGTGATGTGTGGTTTCTGTTCAAAACTTGTTTGAATTCAAAATGGATTTCAAAATGCTTTGAAAACTCAAACCCGAAAATGGAAATGCCTTTTCCCTTTCTCCCCCTCTCCTTCATGGCTTCTGGTTCGGCCCACTTCCGCGGCCCGACCTCCTCCTCCCTCTCAGCCTGCCTCTGGCTCGCCCACTGCGGCCCAGAAGCTCGGCCCAGCTCAACTGGAGCGCAGCGCACCTTCGCTTCTCCCGCTTGGGCTGCGTCCGCCCCGCCGGCGCAATCTCGCCACAGCAGCGGCCTCGCCCGTGCACGCTCACTGCGCTCGCGTTGCGAACCGCGCAGCATCCTCTCTCTCTCTCCGACGCGCAGGTCCCACTCGCCAGCGTCGTCTTCCTCCCCGTCTCGACCAGGACTCAACACCGAGCATCGATCCTCCTCGGTCACACCTTCTTCCCTGCCGTAAGCTCCACGCTGAGGCCCATTTATAACTCGTGATCCTCCGCCGCCTTTTCTCCTTTAGAAACCACGAGCCCTTGTGCCCTAATATCTTGCAACCGAGAGCTCTGTCGCTCGTTGGATCCGCGCCGCCATCGTCTTCGCGTTCCGTGTGTTTCTGTCACCGTAAGCGGCACCCCGAGCTCCGTCTCGATCTCTTGAAGGCAGCCAACCTCTTTTCTCTTTATTCTCCCTTGGTCTTGATCTAAACGGGCTCGCCGTCCTTTGCAAAGCTGCCAACACCGCCTCGACCAGCAATTCGTCGACTCCGGGCCGCTACAGAGCTCGTCTTCACCCTAGGTAAGCCCGCTTTGAGCTTCCGATTGATTGAACATATCCGCGAGTTCTCTTGATGAGGACATGACACCTTCCGATATGACCGTTGATTGTAGGTGAGCTCGTTTCTACATTTGCATAATGATTTTGTCACAATTCATTTGGTTCCCCATGCACATGTCATTATTTGTTTGTAGGTATAAACATGTCTCAAAGTGCAAGCTCGTCAAAGTCCAACATTCGGTTCGTTGGCAGCCGACAACGCTTCAGTGGAAAAACCATAACTCATCCATCCAGAGTGCGATTGAGGTTAATGAGAACTTGATGGAAAGCTTATTTGATAAGCTTTCAAATAGATCTGGTACCACCTTAATATCATGTCAACAAGGTCTTCAAATTAGCACGACAATCTGCTACTGTTTCTGTCGGGTGCTACGACATCGACATTGGACTTGTCATGCAACCTTGGGACCCTGGCCCAAGTGGGAGCACGTCCAAAACAAGTGGAGAAGAGCACAAGGATGTTCAAGGATGTCCTCCTCCTGGCCACCTTACAAGGGCAGCCAAGTCGTCCAAATCTGTGTCAAGTTCGAGTCCATCTCGGAATCCAGGAGCAGCCAGCGGTAAAACGGACGCCCATGTCACATACGGACTCCGTTTTTTATGATCCATATCTGGATGGAAAGATAATTTGATAAGCTAACCAATGGCTTTGGTTTGAGATTAAAACTCGATAAGAATCAACAGGAATCGTTTGAAACAATTTGACATCCAGAATCTGTCAGGGTGCTGCGTCGCCGTCTTTTGGGCCGTTTGGGCCTTGTAACTTGTTAGGGCACCTTAGGGACGTAGTAGGGGTCCTTGGATGCCCCTTAGACTATATAATCAGTAGCCACCACCCACGTTAGGGTTTGGGTTTTGCTTAGATTAATCTGTCAAGAATAATTTGCCGTTTGTTGGTTTGTGAGACCCCAACTAGTGTGATTAATCATTCATCAACATTTGGTTGCATTCTTCTTTGTTCTTGCTCGTGTTCTTCGATTCGCAGGCAAGGACATTAGCCTTCTTGGCGAGGTCAGGCGTGCAATGCCGATTGATAACCAGAGGAGACATGGTGCTGCGATGCGGGGTTCGGACCATGTTGTTCAGAAGCCGGATCGTCTGGTGTCTCGTTTCCACCAAATCGACAGTTACCAGAACCTTAGGAAGATCGGGCACCCTTGTTCACATCAAGTGGTAATCAAAGCTTCAGGTATACCGTCAGGTTCACATCTACCATTAGTTTTGAGTGTTTTCCATCGTTCCATAGTCTAGTGCCATATTTGTTTTCGTGTCCTAGAACCTTCTGCGCCATAGCCTTTGTATATTTTGGTTTCAGAGTTCGTAGTATTGAGTTTGTGTCCTTGGTCAAGGTTTTGTTGCTGCTTTAGATGGTGTTCTTTGCTTGTTTGTGTTGATCTCTCCGTCCACCACAATCTCGTATCACCATCGGTTTGCATCTTGTGTCTATATAAAACCCTGATTCGGATTGTCTTCCATAAAACAGTCATAACTTTTGCGTCCGAACTTGAAACGGGGCGAAATTTATATCTACGGAGAACGCCAGAAAATTTTAGATCCGTTTCATCCCAGCATTGCTGGGTTCGTAGAAATTTGAATTGTCAAATTTGATCAAGAAAATCAATTTTTTAGGTCGCCTTTCATAGAACAATCCTATTTTCTATATGCCAGATCTTTTATCCAATTGAGGTAAAATTTTTCGTGGTTGTTCTTGTGTGATTCTTACTGTGAAGAAAAATCCAAAGGTCAAATCATGAAAAAAGTTTGAACAAGAAAAAAATACTAAAAGAGAAGAGAAGAGAAAAGGAGCACACAAGGAACACATAATATCTCTGTTATTTGTGGTGTCTTTTGTCTTTCCTAATTGTTGCTATCTTTCATATTTGTTTCCTTTCATCCTTGTTTCACTCCCTTGTTTATCACAACAGGTGATAGGATCAATATATATAGGCCAGCAACTAGGACAAGTGCTTTGGACATTTATTCAATATTGCTATCTGTTACTGACTTGTGTGCCACATATATATTATTCTCTTTGTTTGCCTTCCTAGCTCCACATTCTTCAGAACAACATAGGTTTATGATCCCTGCAATCGCGGTCTACGTCTTCCAGGTATCCTTTGCTTGTGGGTAAGAACACGAGTAAGAGCTTGGTAAGGTGTTTACCTTTTGCTGATCTCTATTGAGAGGCACCACTCCACCCTTTAGTACGATTATTAGGGATAACCTTCACTGTTTGTTGTTGTTTTGTGTCCATAATGTCAGTTGATGGAGATAAAACGCCGAAGAACTTCAAGGAGTGTGTCAGCAAAAAGCAACTATAGCTGTTATAGACAATGGTCAAAAGGAGATGAAGGAGACAGTCATCAAGGCTGTCACTGAAGCCATAATTGAGATGAAACTTGCAATGCAATTGAGGGGTGGACAAACAATCATCTAAGTTAACCGACAGGGTAAATACTTTGGAAACCGCCCTGCACACGACGAAGATGTGATTGGAAGCAATGATGGTGATGAGGTGTATGATGTTGACGATAATGTTGATCCAATGTGGATGATGCAAAACAGATTACAACATCGTCTTCGCACTAACACCACATGTATGGGTGACGTTCCACATCACCACCACTATCGAGGTATGTGTAATCGAGCTCCTGAAGATCCTTATGAATTTAATATACCTTCTTTTTCGGGACATTATGATGTTGAGGGATATCTTGATTGGGAGATGACAGTAGAGCAGAAATTTATTGCCCACCAAGTACTTGAACTACATAGCCACCAGTGAGTTTAAAGATTTTGCTTTTATTTGGTGGACTGGGTTAGCTGCAGATGGTGCCACACCTCGTACTTGCGAAGAGCTTAAGGTTGCTATGCATGATAAATTTATTCCGCTGTCTTATTATAGAGACCTGCGTAAGAAATTGATGCGATTAGATCAGGGAGATAAATCTATGCAGGATTACTATGATGAGCTTCAAAAGGGTTTGTTGCATGGTGGTATAGTGGAGGAACCTGATGATTCAATTCTTCGATTTTATTTGGGTTTGAGACGTGAAATTTGGGATATTGTTGATTATAAAGAATTTGATAATATCAAGAAGTTATTTCAGTTTGCTTTGCGTTCAGAAAAAGAATTGCAGGGACATGAGATTGTGATAAGCAAGTGAGTGGCCACTTCTGCCGCTGCAACAACATCTTCACCACCACCACCCATGTCCACTCAAGAGTTTGGTAAAATTTTAATGCATGCTGAAATTATACAGATTACTAAAGATAGAGTTGCTGATGAAAAGAAAGAATTATATATGAAATCTGAAAATTACCAAGTATCTAAATTGAATGATTCTTTTGTACTTGCTACAAAATCTGATATTAATGAAACTGATGATGATGTGCTGAAATTATCCACCACTCATGCTATAATAGAGCAACATTTAGGGGACACTAAATCTGATTTACCTTTGTCACAAAATAATTGTTCAACTAATCATTGTGATAAAGAAGAGTTGTGTGATAGTGCTTTCATAATACCTGTGTCACAACTAGTGAATGATTTTGACTCTATTATTTTGGATCAAAATACTTGTGCTGAAAATAGACATTTGCTTCCAATTGCTATTGAAAAAGATGAGCTAGAATTATTATCTTCTTTAAATACTTTGGGTTATATTGAGTTTGATAGTCTATGTGCTTTAAGTAATTTAAAGGAGAAATTTTTGTGCATTGAATTGCCATGGTTGTCTAGATGTGCATATCACTTTATTGGCAAGTATAATTATAAAGGAGAGTATATGGTACACCGGATTTATATTTGTTCAAATCTGAAATCTCCTTTTCATATGCAACAATATGATCAATTAGAGGGCTGCAATAGCTATAATAATGTCTTGTCAAGATCCCCAAGTTTTGTTATAAAACAACATGTTAGATTTCAAGAAAAGGAGAAATATTGGTTACTACCTACAATTTGTCCTCTAACTAAGTTCAAACCGAGGACGGTTTGTTGTCAAGAAGGGAGGATGATGAGGACATGACACCTTCAGATAAGACCATTGATTGTAAGGTGAGGTCGTTTCTACATTTGCATAATGATTTTTGTCACAATTCATTTGGTTCCACATGTACATGTTGAAGGACCGAAAGTGCTACCAGAGGGGGGTGAATGGGAGCTTCTAATTTCTTTTCGGAAACTTGTTGCCTCTGTCCCAGAGAATCAACCCCAAAAGCAAACTTAGAGCTTGTGAGTGTCCACGACCCTAGATGTAGGGTGGATGCTTCCGAGAAGCACAATGAGACACTACACAACTCTATAATCCCAACGCAAAAGCCGAAAATCAAAACCGACAACGGACGAACGAACCACAGACGAAAACGTACAAAGCTGTTCTGACCGGACTCACAGGAGCGTCCGGTCAGTCAGGATCGGACGTGTCCGGTCAGGCAAAGTCCAATTCTGGACCTCTCTGTTTGTGACCGGACTCACTGCCACTGAGTGTCCGGTCAAAACTCAAGCGTCCGGTCAACACAGCCAAAACTCAATGAACAGTATCACAGGCGCGTCTGGTCGTATGAACTCAGTGCATCCGGTCACTTACGCGCTGAAAAGTATCGTTGTTCATTCATCGACCGGACTCATGGGGTAAGCGTCCGGTCGATTCGTGGGCAGCGTCCGGTCACCCCAAAAATGCCTGTTCGTCCACCGATTTGGCTTGATCTCACCCAAAACGAATCCTCTAGGGATCAAACATGGTGAGAGGAGTCACAAGGAGGACAGTGATCTACTCCTAGGAGATCATGGCTCGAACCTATCTCCAAATCGATGAATCAAAGAAATTCGAGGAGAGGGGAGAAAAGTTGATCCAAAACGAAAACCGATCGATCTACTTGTTCATGAGGTTTGAGTTAAATTCCTTCGGTGAAAGTGATCACCTCAATGCAAAGAACAAGTTGATTCAAATGGTTTTGCAAATGGAGCAACATAGAGAGAGAACGATCGTCGGGAAAATCGCGGAGAAACAAAGAACGCGAAGAACACGAACAAAACGTGAATCAACACATCGATCTGCAACCGTGTGGCTACCACACGCTACAATAGTGAGATTACGGTCTCACTTCCTCAAAATCTCGAGTACACAGAGGTATGGTTCTCTGCAGATCTCAGTTGCTACAGCAGGGGATTGGGAGAGCAGGAAAACCTAGAAGGCAAAGAGCAAATGACTGAGATAAGATGAGAGGTGGGTGTCTCCCTCTACTTATCTGAATTCTAATTCCCACTCTACCCCTAACTAATTACAGAGTGAACCAGCTAAACCCTAGGGTTATTCTGGACCAACTCATGGTAGGTGGTGATCCGACGGCCACGCCCGCACAACTGGTAGCGTTGCCTCAACGCAACCTCACCGATTGTCGCCATGTGCCGCCACCGCTCTGCTCGTCCTTTTCACGGACTTCGCCCCCCGGTTTTGAGGCCCAAACTAGGAAACCAGCCTTCACGACCAACCCCTGGTTTTGAGGCCCAAACCGGGAAACCAGCCGTCCATCGCCTGAGTTTTGTGGCCCAAACTCAGAAACCCACAGCGCCCAGGTTTTGAGGCCCAAACCTGGAAATCATCCTCAGCCCGAGTTTTGTGGCCCAAACCTGGAAACTGTCCACTCGGTGGTTTTTCTGTGGCTCAACCACCAAACCTGAGAACTTATATGATGAATGATTGACTTTGATAAGGAAGGTTTGAGGCTTTTACCCGGTTGAGTCTATATCTAGCTATGCGCTTATTGTTTATGACTAACCGGTGGCATTGAGTTGTGGTGTGTTTACCGTGTTGGTGTGCGTGTGCAACATGTGTCTGTTGGCTGTGTTGATGTGCATGTGTTGAGCTCGGATACAGTGGTTGATGGCGAGGTGAAGGCCAAGTAGAGACGTGTCGTGCCGACGGACCGGGAGCGGTGAAGGATGGGCGTGTCGTGCGGCGGGCGTGCCATGGCGATGTACCCAGAGCGGTGAAGGGCGGACGTGAGTCTTGGACTGACGGACCGGAAGGCCAGAGGACCAGCTGTGGTAGCTAGCACGTGGCAATGGCGAGCGAGAGCACATGGGGATGTGCGATGCATCGGCCAAGTCAGGAGGAAGACAATGGCGTCGTGGCACTTGGCGGAGGTCGGACACGGGCTTGTGTGCGGCGCAAGTGCCGTCAGCCAAGTCAAGATGGAAGGCGAAGGCGTTGTGCCCGGCGTGGAGGCTGGACATGCATCGGCATCGGTGCCGGTGGTCGGGGTGTGCGAACCACATCCCGTCTACGGCGCGGTTTCAGTAGTTGAGCCTCAAAAAGCTACCATCGACGGTTTCCGAGTTTGGGCCTCAAAAGTCGGGTGGCCGGTTTCCGAGTTTGGGCCTCAAAACTCGGGTTGGATGGTTTCCAGGTTTGGGCGTCAAAACCTGGGCTCGCGGGTTTCTGAGTTTGGGCCTCAAAACTCGGGGTGGACGGTTTCCAGGTTTGGGCCTCAAAACCTGGGCAGGCAGGTTTCCCGGTTTGGGCCTCAAAACCGGGGGAAGGTCCAAAAGGACGGTCAATGCGTGGCGGCGAAGCTATCCACGAGAAGGCGCGGTGGTCGACGGTGGCGGCACGTGGCGGCATTCTGGAGCTTGCGTCGAGGCGAAGCGAAGGTTGCGAAGGCGCGTGGCCGTCGGATGGAAACTATCATGTCTGGACGGTTTTACCCCTAGGGGGTATTTGGGTTGAGTGCTTCATGTGAGGGCGTTTTGGTCTTCGGACGTGCGCCTATATATATGAAGGGGGCTGGTTAGGGCAGCCCATCCTTGGAGGTTTCACTCTCATTTTGTTTAGGTGAGAGGAGGCTAGGGTGAGAGGAGAAACTGGCTCTTGTTCTTGAACTTTTCGCCATCCGCGTTTTGTATTGCGAGGAGTGGCTTGTAACCCGACACCGAGTGATAATACAAATCATCATCTTCCCAAATCCAAGGATCAAATTCGTCCTCCTATTGTTGGCTGCGATTTTGGATCGAATTCGTGTTTTTGTTCTTCGCGTTTTGGTTTTTCCCCTCCCGGAGATTTGTCTCGTTCTCCCTCTCCGAGCGACGATTTGCGATTCCGTTTGAATCAATTTCTTATATGTCGTGAGCTCCTTCTTTCCACTGAAGGATTTCCTCTCTAACCTCACGAGCACATAGATTGGGTCGAAATCGTGTTCGTTCTTCGTTCTTTCCCCTTTTTCCAGTGTTCTTCCGATTTCTCATGGATTAGTTGGTTTGGAGCAATGATATCCTAGGATTAGCTTCCCAACACATAGAAGAACACTTGGGAGAAGTTTGGTTGCAGCCCCGTTCAATTTGGTGAAGATCCAATCGATTTTGGTTTTGTCCCGAGCTGTTTTTGGGCTTTCTGGACAGTGGCGGACTGTCCGGGACTTATCCCCGGACTGTCCGGGGGTCGGGGCTGTTCCTGGGCAGCGAGGTCGTTGTTTTCATTTTTGAATGGCGGACTGTCCGGGACTCATTCCCGGACTGTCCGGGGTTTAATAGCGGACAGTCTGCGGTTCACTAGCGGACAGTCCGCGACTGCACAGTTTTGCTGATTTCGTCCGTATCTTTTGCATACGAGCTCCGATTTGTGATCCGTTTGTTGCGTTGGTTTCCTAACTTCAGAAGGATCATTCCAAAGTACTTTTGCCACCATTGGTCAAATTATTTTTGGTCGGACACTTCCTTCTTCTCCATAAGAGTTAAGTGTTCCGCTTTCGGAGTTTCGTTTGTTCTAGCGGTCGTATCTTTTGCGTTCGAGCTTCGATTTGAGATCCGTCTGTTGCGTTAGTTTCCTAACTTCATAAGGATCTTTCTAAGGTGCTTTTGCCACTAGTTGGTCTAAGTAGTTTTGGTCGAACACTTTCCTCTTCTCCATAGGAGTGGGGTGTTCCGTTATTGGAAGTTCGATTGTTCTAGGTGCTTGCTTGTGCAGTTTTGCCCCGTTGCTTTGGTGCTTCGTTTTGAGGGTTCTTCGGTAGTTCTGCTGTACCTCTAGGACATCTCCTAGGGTATCCACCTATTCGTAGGTCGTGAACTCACCGGTTGTTTGAGTCTTCGCTTTTGGGGTGATTTTCTAGGACAAGGGCCATCATTTCTCGAGAAGAAATTTGACGCTCCCATTCACCCCCCTCTGGTCGCCAATTCGGTCCTTCAATTGGTATCAAAGCCAGTTAAGGATCTCTCTACCTTAACCGGTTCCGGATCCACGAAGGTGACCTTTTGAGAGCGGTTTTGTTTTTGACTTTGCTTGTCGAGGTGTTGAGCTTGTGTTTTGGATAACACTAACGGTGCTTTTGGAGATGGCGCCAAGCTCTTCTTCCAGTGTGTCTTTGTCCTTAGGTTTGAGTCTTGGACATGCGACCGAGGACGACATTTTGGCAAGAAGGTGGAGTGCGGTTCTTGAGACGGAACGAGAGGTGGAGGCTTTGCTGGACTTTCTAGGAGATGATGAGCATTCAATGGAGGATCTTGTACGTGAACTTGGCAAGGCCAAGAAAGGTACACTTGTTGCTAGTCTTGGGGCTTTGTCTCAACGATTTGAAGCTTGTTGTGTTGATAATGTTAGATATGATGAGCTTTGTGATACCTTGCGTAGAAAGATAGAGAAGTTGAATTGCTCCATCACTAGGCTAAAAAATGGTATTTTTCATTGGAAGTCTAGTGCATCTTCACCTTGCACCTCTTGTAGTGACATGGTTAGGAAGAATGATGAGCTATGCTTTTCTCTTGCTAGCTTAAGATCTAAAAATGAAATGCTGATATCCAATGCTTCCAAACCATGGTTAGTTTGCATTGACTTGTGCAAGGATCTTGAATGTGCTAAAACTAAAATAACCTTGCTTAAGTCAAATGGTTTGGTACCATGTGTTTCTTGTGAGTCTTTGCTTGCTGAAATTAATAAATTAAAATTGACTCACACCACATGTGTAGATGAACTTGAGCATGCTAGGGCTAAAATTGATGAGATAAATTCTAGGCCTTTGTAGCTTGTGCTCTTTGAATAAAAATGCTTGCCTTACTTCTTGTGCTATTCATGATTCTCTGTTTGATGTGAATGGTGATGTTCCTTCCACCAATTTTATGTGCACATCATGCATTGATTTAGAAAAAGAAGTCTTGGCTTTGAAAGTTTTGCGCGATGATATGAGCGCTAAGTTGGTTGAGCACAATGATATGAGTGCCAACCTTGAGAAGGAGATTGAGCTCTTGCGTACCACATATGCCGAGTGCATTGAAAAGGAGATGGAAAACTTGAGAAACACTCCTTGTGGTACTTGTGACCGCCTCATGTTTGAAAATGAGGTTTTGGCCAAAAGATGCAAGAGCTTTTGTGCTAAGTCGTTTGAGTCACGCATTTCTTCCAACTCTGATGCTGATGTTTCCAAGTCTGCAGCTTTTACTATCGGCGTGCCAAACGTTTGCGCCAAGCTCGCTCTTCTAGGAAGATGGTGGTTCATAGCCCTTCTCATGGCATGAACGCTTGTGCTCCTAGTAAGAAGCCCCTCTTTGTTGATGAGTTTTATGACTCCTTTTCTAGTGGGATAGGTCATGGTCGTGGACATGATTCTAGTGCTTCTTCTCTTGGTCCACGTCATGCTTTTCATGATGCTTCTATTGGTTCTTCTACAAAAACCTTGGAAGAAGTTTGCCTCTTTTCCCGTGGTACGACTCGTTCTTCTTCTCGACTTGTCCTTTTGAGGAATGCTTCCAAGGGTGTTTCACAATTGCATTTGAACCAACATTTGCATCATGCTAACCCACAAGATAAGTTGAGTTTTGTGACCAAGTCTTGGGCTCCCAAGTACATGCTTGCTAACCCTTCGGGATCCAAGACGCAGGTTACTTTGTCCTCTTGTGTTTATGTTGACGCAAAACGTGACGCGTCGCGCCTCACACACAGCAAGCCGAAAAAAGTTGGATTCAAACAGGTACCCGGAGTGTGTTGAATCCAGAGACGTGCCAGTCAGTTTGACCTGAAAACCAACAAGGGATAAAACTGTGAGAATACCAATGGAACATGTCGGGTGAGACCAGACAGTTCCATATGTACGGCTTTGAAAACCAATCACGACGGCACACAGCTATAGAAGCTATCTGTTAGAGCATGTTTATAAAGTCATTCGGCTAACATGAGAACAGAGCATGTAAAGCATATTAATTGCCGAATGCACATAAAAAGAGAGACATGCTTGAACAGATGAAAGGTATCATTAAAACATTGTAAACAGGTAATTTACAAATATAAATCTATTCAAATAACACATGCATAGGTTAATCCAACTAGAATGCCGCACGTCTAGCCTTCATAAACCCGTCAAGTATAAACTCAAGCGAAGCTAATCCACCACATGATACCACTTGCCATAAGTCTACACCACTTCTTATAATTAGATTAATCCATCGCATGATACAATCTAATTATAACAAGCTAAAAGCATGCATGTATTTGAACAGATCTATAAAAGCTCATTACTCATGTAAGCTTAACCAAGATCGGCAAACTGGCCGAGTTGGGGTCCATGAAGAAGGAACAAACAAGCAAGCATGATCAGACCAATCTAAAAACCTGCATCTGCCGCACGATACCTAGTCTTTATCAAAGTATAAACATAACTAACATGCATGAACCCGCAACATGTAACAATTTAGATTGGAAGTTGATTCGGCCATCATGATCTTATGATTAATGGAAAACACAAGCAAGCTTGTGAAACAGGGCCGAACATAGATCAATCTAGATTGTGCAAAAGAGTGTTACAAGAATTAAATAATAAAACATATAACACATGATAACTTAATGAATCTATCAGATCTGCCAAGTCTAATAGAGCCGATAACTATTTTTACCCATGACTTAATCCGCCGCACGATACAAGGCATAAGCAAAAACCTCCCGTCATAAGCTTAAATCCGCCGCACAATACTAAGCTTAATGAACGAGACTGCTTGCATCATATCTAAATCCACCGCAAGATACTAGACATGATAACAAGGTTGCCGGTACATACGGAGGTCGACGGATCGATGATTCCTCTCGAAGAACTCGACGACACGACTATGGACTCGAAGATGGCACGGGGCCGGTTTGTATTGATATGGTTGTGAACACTTTTTACAATAGCTAAGGGTTTATATTTATACCCTGGACGCGATACAAGTCCTAAAAGGACACGACTATGAAACGTTAAAGGAAAATACTTCATTTTTGGCCTTTAACTCCCTTCGGAAACTTTATTGCCTTAATTGTCGCAATTTTGTTGCCCGATCGGCTCTTGCTCCCGTCGTTTCAATGGAAACTCCCTTTTTCTCAGAATAGCCGACCGCATAAGTAGTTGCTGAATCCTTGGAAACTAGCCGACCGCATGGATACTTGCCGAATGCCTCATACGCCCATCTCCGCACACTGGACATGCATGTCGTCTTCTAGCCTTTCCTTCATCGTGAAGCCATTTATGCTAAATATAGAACTGGACGTCGAGACATGCATGCTTTATACATATTTATTTTTAAATTGCCTTCTTTGCTTGCTTGCCACATCACAATACCACCAAATCCAACTCCTGGCCAATGAGATCAGACCCCTCTGATTCTTGAATACTTGTTTAATCTTTTACGGTCATGGTCGATTATCCTTGTGATCAGCTTCTCTTGCCATATCTATTTCCTGAATGGAGTAACCGAGCGCTTGGCCGTCTACCGAATGCTCTTCTCACTGCTCATTGGGTCCACCTGTCATCTTCTCAATGTTGACCAAAATCCAGTGTTAACACAGGCCCCCCTAGATCGGAGTATGAATTGTCATGCTTCAAACTATTTGATATTTGTTGGTCTTCTTCAAAAAGCCAAGAAATCCACTGATAGCAATAACATTTTCTCACCATGTTTCCACAATTTTGTCTATAAAACAATAATTCTCCAATACATGTGGAAACAAGTTAGTTACAAATGTATATGTGTATAAATATTATAGTTCTTCCATTTTATTGATCAGAAGATGCTGCAATGCCGACTACACCTCAAAAGTATCATATTTTATAACCAAGATTCCTTTCAAACTTGAATAAAATGGTACCTTACTCATCCACCCGTCTCTTTAATTATGGGGCTTTAGTTCTCACTGAGTGCTCAAGCAATTGCAAAACAGAATAGCTACAGAAATGCTTATCTTTTACCCCTTGATCACTTTTCATCCGTAGTTTTTATCATTATCTTTATATAAAATTGTATCACATAATATCGCAAAGTCAAAGACCCGACCATAAGGAGATACAAGCCATAAACCTAGATCAAGAAGTGCAAGTGAATATTTTTATTACTTTTTCTTTTGCATATGTCATTCTCCCTACTTTTTAAAATTATGAGGCTACTGGGCCTTCGACCATCTTTTATTTTATTTGGCGGTCACTTGACCTTTTCTTTTTCATATTTTTATTTGGGCGGTCACCTGACCTTTTTTTCTTTCTCAGCTCTGGCGGACACGTGTCCGTCGTTTTTATTTCTGAGATTTATAGAATAGCCTCATATTTTTAATCAAAGAGAGAATGCACCTGCAAAACACTTATTAGTTTATAACGTGTACGTGAATCTTGATCTTGAGAATATGACTATAATCTCAACTAGTAGTCACAATGATTTGACAGTGCTCAATATGACATTAAGTAAATTTTATTATTTCATTAAATCTCCGAATTTCAAGTATCTCTCAGAATAATGTCATAGCAAATTCTACCTCTATTCATATCCCACAACTACTTTTAAACAAAGTTTAAAATCTATGCAACCCACAAATTTCAAAGACTTCAAGATAAATATAATAACCATTAGACCCAAATCTTAAAGAAATCAAAGCTATAAACCAGACATAGGTGAAATATAAAACAGAGCATCTATTTATCATTTCAACAATGGATAACCCAAAATATTTATATCACATATTCATAGAGTGGAATTTTTATATTTTTTTTAGTGCGAAGACGCAACATGAGAGGTTTCGCTTTTTAATGACTTTAATTTTAAGCTCTAAAACTATTAGAGAAGCGAGGGTAAAATTACACAAACCACCGTTGAAGATGAAACAACCATTCGTTTTGTCCTTCTTCACGATGGATCGCTCGATGATGTACGATGTGTGCGTGTTGATCTCAGGCCCCCTGACACGTAGTCACAGCGGCGTAATCGATGATTCACTGGTGTCCTCCTTTCTCTCATCCAAGACGTCTTCACCGAATACGGGTTAAAAATATTTGAAGCCAATCATAAACGTCAATCCTTCTTCTGCAAATGACTGGCTGCTTCAGATCTTGTAGCTGCATATATTTCTTTCTATATTTTCTTCCCTTTGTCTTACGTGGAAAGATTCTCTAACCTCATAGCCGATTTTGTCTTACAAAGTGATCAACTCTCATTGGTTTGGACAACAAATACTCATGTACGGGCATGATCTGTGTATTTAGCAATACTGAGTTGTTGCCGTGAGCATGATGGTATGGTGAACCAGGTTATCGACAAATCCGGGAAGGTCGAAGAAATTTCAGTTGTTAACATGTTGCTGTTCAGCCGAACGCGGGTTTCAAGTCCGGCTATTATAATGTCTTGATTTATCATGCTTGGATATGTCAACAAAAGCTCGATTATCACTAATTCCATTAATCAAATAAACAATTTAGTCCCCTTGCCTCATCACCAAGCCTTAATCAACTGTCGTCGTCTCATACCTTTATTTTCGGCAAACTATATCAATGCTAGAAAAATATACTCTAAATATCCTTAATATTCGGGGCTGATTCTTCGCGTGACGATGATAACTCCAGCCGATTTCTGTATGCATATCGTCCAATTAGTATATTTTTCTTGTGTTGTTGTATCCACTGATTTCTTTCCTGAACAGCCGATTCCAAAGATGACATGCAGATAAGCTATCGGCCAACTTCCCTCGGCTGACGTATGACCTCTTGATAATTAACCGGCTATTTATAGTAGCATGCAAGTAAATCTGAGTTTGGACTTCATCTCTTTGAACATCTCCATGGAAATCTTCCTTTTACAACGCGCATGTTATTCTTTGTTTAGCCGATGCATCACTGACACTTTGTTCATAGCTTCTGATAAAATCAACCAATACTTCTCCTTTTTTTCTGACTTATCATGATATCGGCCATCAAACTGATTTTACAGGAAAGTTCTTCGTCAAATTATATTGCACTTTGTCTTTGTCACTTCTTTCGGTCGAACTTTTATTGATAAAATAAAAGTTAAACATCATCTCATCGCGATCTGAAAGTGACAATTATTTGGAGAGGATCTGATGTTTGATCAAATGATTGTTGTCCCACCGGGCATGCCAAAAAGTGTGTTGACACAAAACGTGATGCGTCGCGCCTCACACATAGCAAGCCGAAAAAGCTGGCTTCAAACGGGTACCCGGAGTGTGTTGAATCTAGAGACGTGCCAGTCGGTTTGACCTGAAAACCAACAAGGGATAAAACTATGATAATACCAATGGAACATGTCGGGTGAGACCAGACAGTTCCATATGTACGGCTTTGAAAGCCAATCACGACGGCACACAGCTATAGAAGCTGTCTGTCAGAGCATGTTTATAAAGTCATTCGGCTAACATGAGAACAGAGCATGTAAAGCATATTAATTGCCGAATGCGCATAAAAAGAGAGACATGCTTGAACAGATGAAAGGTATCATTAAAACATTGTAAACAGGTAATTTACAAATATAAATCTATTCAAATAACACATGCATTGGTTAATCCAACTAGTCTGCCGCATGTGTAGCCTTCATAAACCCGTCAAGTATAAACTCAAGTGAAGCTAATCCACCGCATGAAACCACTTGCCATAAGTCTACACCCCTTTTTATAATTAGATTAATCCACCGCATGATACAATCTAATTATAACAAGCTAAAAGCATGCATGTATTTGAACAGATCTATAAAAGCTCATTACTCATGTAAGCTTAACCAAGATCGGCAAACTAGCCGAGTTGGGGTCCATGAAGAAGGAACAAACAAGCAAACATGATCAGACCAATCTAAAAACTTGCATCTGCCGTATGATACCTAGTCTTTATCAAAGTATAAACATAACTAACATGCATGAACCCGCAACATGTAACAATTTAGATTGGAAGTTGATTCGGCCATCATGATCTTATGATTAACGGAAACACAAGCAAGCTTGTGAAACAGGGCCGAACAAAGATCAATCTAGATTAGGCAAAAGAGTGTTATAATAATTAAATAATAAAACATATAACACATGATAACTTAATGAATCTATCAGATCTGCCAAGTCTAATAGAGCCGATAACTATTTTTACCCATGACTTAATCTGTCGCACGATACAAGGCATAAGCAAAAACCTCCCGTCATAAGCTTAAATCCGCCGCACGATACTAAGCTTAACGAACGAGACTACTTGCATCATATCTAAATCCACCGCATAATACTAGACATGATAACAAGGTTGCCGGTACTTACGGAGGTCGACAGATCGATGATTCCTCTCGAAGAATTCGACGACACGACTATGGACTCGAAGATGGCACGGGGCCGGTTTGTATTGATATGGTTGTGAACACTTTTTACAATAGCCAAGGGTTTATATTTATACCCTGGACGCGATACAAGTCCTAAAAGGACACGACTATGAAACGTTAAAGGAAAATACTACATTTTTGGCCTTTAACCCCCTTCGGAAACTTTATTGCCTTAATTGTCGCAATTTTGTTGCCCGATCGGCTCTTGCTCCCGTCGTTTCAACGGAAACTCCCTTTTTCTCAGAATAGCCGACCGCATAAGCAGTTGCTGAATCCTTGGAAACTAGCCGGCCGCATGGATACTTGCCGAATGCCTCATACGCCCATCTCCGCACACTGGACATGCACGCCGTCTTCTAGCCTTTCCTTCATCGTGAAGCCACTTATGCTAAATATAGAATAGGACGTCGAGACATGCATGCTTTATACATATTTATATTTAAATTGCCTTCTTTGCTTGCTTGCCACATCACAACGCCACCATATCCAAGACTCGGGTTATTTTGTCCTCTGGTGTGTAGATATGAGGATGCGGGGTGGAGAACATGCGCCGAATGGAACTTGGTCTTTTAGATGTGATCAAGTTTTGATGGTTCTCTGCATCCCGCTTAGATTTGCCTCCAAAGAGGCTTTTGTAGCTCGGTGAGCCTTCTTATACACTCATACCTTATTCATCCATGATCTATGTCTTGTGGTATGAGATGGTCGTTCATGTGCTCACTTGTATAGTTTTTGCATGTACATTTTCTTTTGTATCATGTTTTTGTTTAGTCTAGCATGTGCTATCTTGTATATCATGTCATTCTAGCCTTGTGTATATTTTTTGTGGAGTAGCCATTCATGCTAGTTTGTGATCCTCATGAACATTATGCCATGCTTTACCATACTTCTCCATGAGCCTTACTTGTAGAGGTATGATGTTCATTAGGTATCACTTTTCAGGTGCTAGTTTTGGTTAGCTACATGTATCCTGTTGATATGATTAGTTTGAGCACTAGCCTTTCCATAATTTTATCATGTTACATGCTTTTGGATCTATTGCCATCATTATCTTGCATTGTATCATGTGTTGAGGTTTAGGCTGTGTTTGGGTTGATCATGTCTCTAGGTTCCATTTTCCTCCATAGTGCTTTATCCTGTTGCATGGTAGGCTTGACTAGTTTGAGTTCAGATCTCCTTGCTGTATCATTCATAGGTAGACCTCTTTTTGTTGAGAGCTTACCTTATGCTTTTATGTGACTAACTGCTCTGTGGAGACCTTGAGGTCACACTGGACGAGACAATGCCTTGTGTTTTCTTCTGCTTTTGAGTGTGCAGGAGAACAAGAGCCTGGAGAGAGCATTTTGGCTCACGGACCCGATCCCACTTCTTCCACGACTTGGGGTTCCGTTCGAGCAGCTCTCCAGCGAGCACTAGCTGCACCTGTGGGAGCGACAGCATCAGGCGAGGGGGAGACAACATCGGCGAGGTAGGCGCCCCGGAGTTTAGCAGATTCAGGCGTCCCCTCGGGTATCACACCAGCAGGCGGTCATGCGCTTCATGAGATACCTCCGACACACTTCTGAGTTCGGGTTTTGGTACTCTTCCTCTTCGACCTCTTTCTGCCGTGTGGTCTTTCCGATGTGGTTTTTGCTAGCTGTTCGGTTGAGCGTTTCTTGACTCTTTTCTTGTGAGTTTGGTGTGTGGTTCCCTTTTAGTTGGGGAAGCATTTTGCTTGTTGTCTCTTATTTAGACTTCTCTGATACCCTTTTGTTTTGGGTTTTGCTTTTTAGGCTAGTTTTGCTTTGTCTTTGATATACTAGCTTTTGCATGCATTTCATCATGTATATCTTGCATTTTAGAGTTTCATGTTTAGAGCAATGAGAATGAGACTATGCTCTTTTTGGTATGCCCTATTGATTCATGATGATGCTTGTAGCTTAGGCTCTTTCTAATCACTTGATACATGTTATGAGCTAAGCGATTTTTGCAAATGGTGAACTTGACTAATCAACTATGAAATATTTAATTTGTTCACCATTGAGATTGGCAACTAGCATGGCTAGGATGTGTTGAGATCACTTGTGCTATCTTTTGTATGCTAGGTTGCTATGTCTCTTGTACTGAGTCATTCACTTGCTTGGATTGTTCATATTTACCTTGTGCTTAAAATTTGATCCAAGACTAAGTGAAATGAAAAGATCGAGATGGGTTTCCATGTGTCAGCACCTCACAGTATCGAGACTGTTTCTCATTGCACAATTGAGTTAAACTTGAGCTGTGTAGTGTAAGACCAAAACCGGTGCTTCAAGCTTCCGATTGCTTTTCTTGCATAGGCTTAGCCCGGTTGAAAAGTTAGGCAATGACCATGCTTTCAACCTCTCGCAATCACATGCTTTAATATGAACTTGTGTTAATACCGCTGCAATATCCGATAAAATTTGAAAAATAACACAAGTTTATGATTCATTCTATGGCATGATGACTGAACTTTGCTAGGGGTAGTTCACCTTTTATACTTAAGTAAGCACTTGTTTGATTCCGTGTCTGTTCATGCTAAGTGCTATTTTAGTTGTGAACTCCTTTTGAATGGCTTAAAACTGCTCATATGCTTAATTGTAAATATTTCGTATTCACTTGATCAGTTTGAGCCTTTGCTAGCATTTGTATTGATTGCTACACTTTTAGGGCAGCACCCTTTTTGAGCATCTTTTCATTCTGATTGCTATACACTTGAAGCTGTTGCATTGTGCATAGCACGCATTTTTAGCTTAGTGTTCATACCCCCAGCTCCGATACACTTTGTGGTCACTTTCAATGCTTTTCATTGCTCCCATATGCTTTTGGTTGATGGCTTGTCTTGTGTTTGTGTCAACTTTGTGGAAAAATGTCAAAACCCCTCAGCATGTTCCCTTTTGTCAAGGGGGAGAAGCTGTTTGCAAGGGGAGCTTGAGTGTTGACACAAATTGGAGAGTCATGCATTTTGGGGAGAGCTTTGAGCTAGGGGGAGTTTAGTTCTTTTATGTTCTTCTTCAATTGGTATAGGTCTTTTATGTGCTTCAATTGGTATCATTCATAGTGAGCTTTAATGCATAGCCTTTGTGTTATGCTTGCTTTCATGGGGAGGCGCTTTTGCTTTGCGGCTTCTCCGCGTGCTCCGAGTGTTTGTGCTCCATTTGGTTTTGAGCTTCTCTTTGTGTTTTACTCAGTCAGTATCGAGCCTGCTAGTCGTGTTGAGCCATTTTGCCTCTATCCTGAGGGACTAGTAGTTTTTTGCTTGGTATTTTCGATTTGTATGGAGCCTTCAGCTAGTTGTGTCGAGCCACTTTTGCCTCTATCTTGAGGAACTAGCTGTCTTCACCAATTTTTGGCTGTTTGTGATTGATATCGAGTCTGATAGTTGTGTTGAACCTCTGTGCCTCTATCTTGAGGAACTAGCAGTTTTGCATTCTAGTGCGTTGTTTCAGCCTCAATTGGTATCGAGCCTTGAGCTAGTGGTGTCGAGCCTTTTCTGCCTCTTCTTGAGGGCTAGCTCATTTTGACTTGGTTCCGTTGAGCCGTTGCCCATGTCTTTGGGAACCAAGTCTTTTGCTCCTTGTCTGAGTTTTCGCTCTTTTGTGGAGTTTTGCTCAGATTTTGCATGGTTGCGTTGAGCCGTTGCCCATGTCTTTGGGGATCAAGTTTTCGCTTTTGGTATCTCAAACCATCACTTGTGACTAGTTTTGTCAATTCAATCATCAAGGGGGAGAAATTTCGAAACCCAAGTGGATAAGAACCCCTTCCAAGTTGATAAGAACCTTGGTTTCTTTTGTGATGATTGTTTGACAATTTATTTGAGATTGGTTTTTGAGTACCTTTTGGGATTCATGAAACTCTTGTTTCTCTTGACTCTTCGGTTGTGTGGAGGCTTTGCCCGCTTTTCCCGTTCCTTTCAGGACTGAGAGCTTTTATTTTGGAGTTTTCATGATCCTTCCTCTTATCAAGTGGCCTTGTGTTTGCTTTTGCTTGGCTTTTGGGCACTTGAATGAGGCTTGCCTTCAAACCCTTCCTTTGTGGCTTTATTGTTAGTCAATGCATTCATCAAGGGGGAGATTGAGAACATATATGATGAATGATTGACTTTGATAAGGAAGGTTTGCGGCTTTTACCCGGTTGAGTCTATATCTAGCTATGCGCTTATTGTTTATGACTAACGGGTGGCATTGAGTTGTGGTGTGTCTACCGTGTTGGTGTGCGTGTGCAACATGTGTCTCTTGGCTGTGTTGATGTGCAGGTGTTGAGCTCGGATATAGTGGTCGATGGTGAGGTGAAGGTCAAGTAGAGACGTGCCGTGCCGATGGACCGGGAGCGGTGAAGGACGGGCGTGCCGTGCGGCGGGCGTGCCATGCCGATGTACCCAGAGCGGTGAAGGGCGGACGTGAGGCTTGGACTGACGGACCGGAAGGCTAGAGGACCAGCTGTGGTAGCTAGCATGTGGCATCGGCGAGCGAGAGCACATGGGGATGTGCGATGCATCAGCCGAGTCAGGAGGAAGATGATGGCGTCGTGGCACATGGCAGAGGTCGGACACGGGCTTGCGTGCGGCGCAAGTGCCGTCGGCCAAATAAAGAAGGAAGGCGAAGGCGTTGTGCCCGGCGTGGAGGCTGGACATGCATCGGCATCGGTGCCGGTGGTCGGGGTGTGCGAACCACATCCCGTCTACGGCGCAGGTTCGGTAGTTGAGCCTCAAAAAGCTACCATCGACGGTTTCCGAGTTTGGGCCTCAAAACTCAGGTGGCCGGTTTCCGAGTTTGGGCCTCAAAACTCAGGTTGGACGGTTTCTAGGTTTGGGCCTCAAAACTTGGGCTCACGTGTTTCCGAGTTTGGGCCTCAAAACTCGGGGTGGACGGTTTCCTGGTTTGGGCCTCAAAACCTGGGCTGGCAGGTTTCCCGGTTTGGGCCTCAAAACCGGGGGAAGGTCCAAAAGGATGGTCGACGCGTGGCGGCGTGGAGAGGCTGGCGCGGCGGCGAAGCTATCCACGAGAAGGCGCGGTGGTCGACGGTGGCGGCATGTGGCGGCATCCTGAAGGACCGAGAATGCAATAGCAAGGCGACCAGAGGGGGGGGGTGAATGGGAGCTCAAAAAATTTCTCTCAAAACTTTGGCCTTTGTCCCACAAATCAACCCCCAAAAGCTTCGATCGAAACCGTGATGCTCACAACCCTTGGAAGAGGGTGGATGATCCCTAGAATCATAGCGGAGCACCACAAAGCGATAGCAAGCCAATCGGCAAAAACACCGGAACAAGTTCAACCCCTAAAACCTAGTCCCGAACGTAGATTGAAGCCTACGTCGAGAAATCCCTGAATACCGATGCTAACAAGTAGCAAAGATACCTAGAGAGATTCCTAGGTGAACAATAGGGCCAAACGAGAAGTCCGGAAACCAAGAGAAGAAGCTGGGCGAACAAACGCACAAAACCGAAGGCTTCGGCCAAATCCCGGACTGTCCGGCCCTGGGGTCCCGGACTGTCCGCGGCTACTGCGGACTGTCCGCTAGCCGATCCCGGACTGTCCGCCGGTCAAATGGTCAAAACAGCAAGGTTGCTGAACCCTTCTGCTCGAGTCCCGGACTGTCCGCAAGTTTCAACGGCGGACTGTCCGCGGTTCAAAAAGAGCTACTCCAACAGCGCGGAGTCTGGCTACTAGTCCAGCCGGTCCCGACGCGCGGACTGTCCGCAGGAGGAATGGCGGACTGTCCGCGACCTCCCAGTGAGGGCGATTTCGGTCGCCCCTCACACAACTCTTCCCAAATCCGAATCAAATCACAATCCCGTGTTTCCAAACTTGGAGAGAATGATCACGAGGTAGTTAGGAGACTATCCCCAAGAAATCATCCGCTCAAATCGATTCAATCACCAAGAAATCGAAAGGGGAGGAGTATGAACGAAAAAGCGCCACGAAAACGAAATCAACCCGATCTACTTGTTCGTGAGGAGTTAGATGAATTCCTTCGGTGGAAACGATCTCCTCACTATAAAGAATAAGTTGATTCAAATGGATTTCGCAAAGACGCAGTAGAGAGGGAGATCGAGAGACGGGGAAATCGCGGAGAAACGAAGAACACGAAGAACACGAACAAAACGCGAATCAAGTCATCGATCTGCAACCGTGTGTCTACCACACGCTACAACAGTGTGATTACGGTCTCACTTCCTTAAAATCTCCAGTACACAGAAGTTTGGTTCTCTGCGGATCTCAGTTGCTACAGCAGGGGATTGGGAGAGCAGGAAAACCTAGAAGGCAAAGAGCAAATGGCTGAGATAGAATGGGAGGAGGGTGTCTCCCTCTACTTATCCTAATTCTAATTCCTACTCTACGCCTCTCTAATTACAGAGCGAACCAGCTAAGCCCTAGGGTTATTCTGGACCAACTCGAAGATGCTGGTGATCCGACGGCCACGCCCGCACAACTGGTAGCGTTGCCTCGACGCAACCTCACCGATTGCCGCCACGTGCCTCCACCGCTCCGCTCGTCCTTTTCCCGGACTTCGCCCCCGGTTTTGAGGCCCAAACCGGGAAACCTGCCTTCACGACCAACCCCTGGTTTTGAGGCCCAAACTGGGAAACCAGCCGTCCATCGCCCTTGTTTTGTGGCCCAAACTCAGAAACCCGCAACACCCAGGTTTTGAGGCCCAAACCTGGAAAGAGTCCTCAACCCGAGTTTTGTGGCCCAAACTCGGAAACCATCAGCACCCAGGTTTTGAGGCCCAAACCTGGAAACCGTCCACTCGGTGGTTTTTCTGTGGCTCAACCACCAAACCGAACCGTAGAGGGGATGCACCGCCCGTGCACCCCGCCCACCGACACGTGTCCCCAGGTCCATGACCCAGGCAACACCGTGCCTGCAAGTCTTCGCTCGTCGCTGTCCCAGGCTGCCAGCCAGCACAGTTGATCCTCGGGCCACCGGTCCCTCAGTCCAAGCCTCACGTCCGCCCTTCGCCACTCTCGGTCCATCGGCACGGCACGTCTCTACTTGACCTTCACCTTGCCTTTGATCACTGTATCCGTGCTCCACACCTGCACAACACAAGCCAAAGAACATGCGCATTATCCCAGTTGACAATCACTAATCACTCAGAGACTCGGCCTACACCCATGTATCCGCACATCGTGGAGCTTGGATCGATGCGAAGCGAAGGATCAGAAGGCGTGTGGCCGTCGGATGGAAACTGTCAAGTCTGGACGGTTTTACCCCTACGGGGTATTTGGGTTGAGTGCTTCATGTGAGGGCATTTTGGTCTTCGGACGTGCACCTATATATATGAAGGGGGCTGGTTAGGGCAGCCCATCCTTGGAGGTGTCACTCTCATTTTGTTTAGGTGAGAGGAGGCTAGGGTGAGAGGAGAGACCGGCTCTTGTTCTTGAGCTTTTCGACATGCGCATTTTGTATTGCGAGGAGTGGCTTGTAACCCGACACTGAGTGATAATACAAATCATCATCTTCTCAAATCCAAGGATCAAAATCGTCCTCCTATTGTTGGCTGCGATTTTGGATCGAATTCGCGTTTTTGTTCTTCGCGTTTCGGTTTTTCCCCTCCCGGAGATTTGTATCGTTCTCCCTCTCCGAGCAACGATTTGCGATTCCGTTTGAATCAATTTGTTCTATGTCGTGAGCTCCTTCTTTCCACTGAAGGATTTCCTCTCTAACCACACGAGCACATAGATCGGGTCGAAATCGCGTTCGTTCTTCGTTCTTTCCCCTTTCCCAGTGTTCTTCTGATTTCTCATGGATTAGTTGGTTTGGAGTGATGATATCCTAGGATTAGCTTCCCAACACGTAGAAGAACACTTGGGAGAAGTTTGGTTGCAGCCCCGTTCGATTTGGTGAAGATCCAATCGATTTTGGTTTTGTCCCGAGCTGTTTTTGGGCTTTCTGGACAGTGGCGGACTGTTCGGGACTTATCCCCGTACTGTCCGGGGGTCGGGGCTGTTCACGGGCAGCGAGGTCGCTGTTTTCATTTTTGAACGGCGGACTGTCCGGGACTCATTCCCGGACTGTCCGGGGTTCAATAGCGGACAGTCCGCGGTTCACTAGCGGACAGTCCGCGACTGCATAGTTTTGCTCATTTCGTCCGTATCTTTTGCATACGAGCTCCGATTTGTGATCCGTTTGTTGCGTTGGTTTCCTAACTTCTGAAGGATCATTCCAAAGTACTTTTTCCACCATTGGTCAAAGTATTTTTGGTTGGACACTTCCTTCTTCTCCATAGGAGTTAAGTTTTCCGCTTTCGGAGTTTCGTTTGTTCGAGCGGCCGTATCTTTTGCGTTCGAGATCCGATTTGAGATCCGTCTGTTGCGTTAGTTTCCTAACTTCATAAGGATCTTTCCAAGGTGCTTTTTTCACTAGTTGGCCTAAGTAGTTTTGGTCGAACACTTTCCTCTTCTCCATAGGAGTGGGGTGTTCCATTATCGGAAGTTCGATTATTCTAGGAGCTTGCTTGTGCAGTTTTGCCCCGTTGCTTTGGTGCTTCGTTTTGGGGGTCCTTCGGTAGTTCCGCTGTACCTCTAGGACATATCCTAGGGTATCCACCTATTCGTAGGTTGTGAACTCACCGGTTGTTTGAGTCTTCGCTTTTGGGGTGATTTTTTGGTACAAGGGCCATCATTTCTCGAGAAGAAATTTGACGCTCCCATTCACCCCCCTCTGGTCGCCAATTCGGTCCTTCAAAACTAAGCCGTAGAGGGGATGCACCGCCCGTGCACCCCGTCCACCGACATGAGTCCCTAGGTCCTCGACCCAAGCAACACCGTGCCCGCAAGTCTTCGCTCGTCGCTGTCCCAGGCTGTCAGCCACCACAGCTGATCCTCAGGCCACCGGTCCCTCAGTCCAAGCCTCACGTCCGCCCTTCGCCACTCTCGGTCCATCGGCACGGCACGTCTCTACTTGACCTTCACCTTGCCTTCGATCACTGTATCTGTGCTCGACACCTGCACAACACAAGCCAAAGAACATGCGCATTATCTCAGTTGGCAATCACTCATCACTCGAGACTCGTCATACACCCATGTATCCACAATCTCCCCCATGTTGTGTGCATTGTCAACTACCAACACAAATCATAATGAAATAGAGGAAGGAAGGGAGATGGAGAGAGAACTCGACCAAATGACCCAAAAGCATAACAAAGCCGAAGAAGGTCAAGTGGAAAGAGCAAGAGAACTTGGTCCCCAAAGACATGGGCAACGGCTCGACGCAACCAAGCAAAGCAAAGCTAGCCCTCATGAAGAGGTAGAACAGGCTCAACACCACTAGCGAGAAAGCTCGATACCAATTGAAAAAACCAATTGAAGATCAAGCAAAATAGAGCTAGCCCTCAAGAAGAGGCAGAATGGGCTCAACACCTCTAGCGAGAAAGCTCGATACCCACTGAAGAAATGCCAACTGAAAAGCAAAAGAGCTCGATACCAAATGAAGAGCACATAGGCAAAGGCGCTAGTCCCTCAAGAAAGAGGCAAAGGCTCAACACAACTAGCTACCAAAAATGCTCTGAACCAATTAGAGACTTCTGAAAAGCTCCAAATCAATTTGAAGATCCAAAATTCCGAAAGATCCGAGTTAGCTCAAACTCCCCCTCCAATAGTGCACACAACTAGGAAATCTCCCCCTTAGATGATCTTATGATCTGAGAGAATTTCTCCCCCTTATGATTTGGCAAATTTCTCCCCCTTAGTTGAAAATGCACTATCAAGTATCCCTCCAAATGCATATGAGTCAAAATGCAAGTTAGCAGCTTCAGGAATATAGTCGATAGAATGAAAAGATGCTTGACAAAATGCTGATCCGATGACTCAACAATATGCACAGAATGCTAGCAAAGCCTCAAACTGATCACCAAATACAAAATCTGAACATTGGAGCAAGATGAGCAGTTTGCAGCCAAAAATGTATTCACCATCAAAATAGCACTAAACATGTATAGACAGGAAGTCAAACAAGTGCTAAACATGTATAAAAGGTGAACTACCCCTATCAAGGTTCAATCATCATGCTATAGAATGAAACATAGACTTGTGTATTCAAATTTTATCGGAGTTGCAGCGGTTAAATTACACAAGTTCAAATTTCAGCATGTGATTGTGAGAGGTTGAAAGCTTGTCATTGCCTAACTTTTCAACTGTGCGAAGCCTATGCAGAAGCAATCAGAAGCTTAAAGCAACAGTTTTGGTCAAACACTACACAGCTCAAGTTTAACTCAACGTGCAATGAGAGACAGTCTCGATACTGTGATGTGCTGACAAGCAATCCCATCTCGATCTTTCCAAATCACTTAACTTGGTTCAAATTTAAGATAGAATATGAACATACCAAGCAAATGAATGACTCAGAATTAGAGACATAGCAACCTAGCATATATGAAAAGCACAGATGATTTCAACATATTTTGCACATGCTAGTTGCATATCTCAATGGTGAACATTTTCAAGTTTTATGTTCATTAATCAAATTCACCATTCATAAAATAGCTCAGCTCACAACATGTATCAGTGATCAGAAAGAGCATAAGCTACAAGCACCATCATAAAGCATCGGAGCATACATTATACAGGGCATAGTCACATTCTAAGGACTATATACATGAAGCTCTGAATGTACATATGCAAGATGAAATGCAAAGATGCATGAAGAAACCAAAAGAAAGAAAAAGAGTCAGTCTATTATACATGAATCAAAATGTTTCCCCCATCTAAAAGGGGAAACACACACCAAGCTCACCTCTCAACCTAGCAAAAGTTGATTGGTCTAAAGGCTTGGTGAAAATATCAGCCAACTGATGATGAGTATCGACATGGCGAAGGTCGATATCACCCTTCTCATAGTGGTCTCGCAAGAAATGAAAGCGCACATCAATGTGTTTGGTCTTAGAATGCAGCATGGGGTTCTTAGCAATGTTAATAGCACTCGTGCTGTCACAAAGCAAAGGAACGCGAGAAAAGCTCAGACCAAAATCATGCAAAGTGGACATCATCCAAAGCAACTGGGAACAACAGCTAGCCGCAGCAACATACTCAGCCTCCGTGGTAAACTGGGTGACACTAGACAGCTTGCGAGAAGACCACGATACAAGAGAAGAACCAATAAACTGACAAGAGAAGTGGACTTGCGCTCAATTCGGCAACCAGCAAAATCGGCATCAGAATAACCGCAAAGGGAGAGGGTGGAGGAAGCAGAATACCAAATCCCAAATTCTGGAGTGAAGCATAAGTACCTCATAATGCGCTTGTGAAGGACCGAGAAGCTAACCGAAAACGACCAGAGGGGGGGGTGAATGGGAGCTTCAAAATTTCCTTTCGGAAACTAGATGCCACTGTCCCAAAATCGACCCCAAGAGCGAACCCTAGAGCTTGCTAATGTCCACGACCCAATATGTAGGGTGGATGCTTCCTAGAAGCACAGCGAGACACTAGACAACTCTAGAAAGCCAACGCAAAAGACGGAAATCAATTCCGACAACGAACGAGCGAACCGCGGACGAAGCCGTGCGAAACCAGTCACATCGGACGCTGGCCTGCGTCCGATGCCAGACCACCGGAAGCGTCCGATGCAGACTGGACGGTTCTGGAACCTTACTGTTCCACCATCGGACGCTGTGAACAGTAATCACCCAGCGTCCGATGCAAAGGCTCCGGCGCGTCCGATGGACAACGGACGCGTCCGATGCCTAGCGTCCGATGCAAACAAAAACGCCGAAAACGTGACACGCGTCACCGGAGCGTCCGATGCTAGGGACCCTAGCGTCCGATGCTCCCGTGATAGCGTCCGATGCTCCCGAAAACAGCGCAGTTCTTTGATGATTCAACCCGATCTCCTCTAAATCAAAAGCTCTAGGCCTCGGATTCGATCTGAGGGGTCACAAGGATGTTAGTGAGCTATCTCTAAGAGATCATGGCTCGAACCTAACTCCAAATCGGTGAATCAAGAAATTTCGGGGCATGGAGGCAAGAACGCAATCCAAAACGAAAATCGATTGATCTCCTAGACCGTGAGGTTAGAGTTTAATTCCTTCGGTGGAAAGGAGAGCCTCACGATCTAGAACAACTTGGTTCAAACGGTTTTGCAAAAGATGAACCGAGCAAAGAGATCAAGCGACGGGAAAATCGTGGAGAAAAAGGATTCCGCAAAGAACACAAAGAAAACGCGAATCACAGCCACGAACTCGAATTAAGGACGCAAATCAAGCCATCGATCTGTGCTCCAAGGTGAGGATACGACCTCACTTCCTCGAATCAACAGTACACAGAGTGGAGTCTCTCTGCGGATCTCAACTAGCTAGAGCAGGGGATGGGAGAGTGGAAACCCTAGGTGCTAGGAAGCAAATGACTGCGCTAACTGAGATTGAGATGGGGAGGAGGGTGTCTCCCCTAGACTACTTATACTAACCTAGTCTAAGTCTATTTCCTACTCTACCCCTCTCTACTCTAATTACAGAGCGGACCAGCCTAACCCTAAGGCTATTCTAGTCCACCCGCTGGTGGTAGGTAGATCCGACGGCCACGCCCGCACGGTCTTCCGCGTCGCCTCCACGCAACCTTCAGATTGCCGCCACGTGCCGCCACCACTCTGCACCCCCGGTTTTGCGGCCCAAACCGGGAAACCAGCCTTTTCCATCAGCCCCCGGTTTTGAGGCCCAAACCGGGAAACCAGCCTCCAGCCCGAGTTTTGTGGCCAAACTCGGAAACCGTCCGCGCCCGAGTTTTGAGGCCCAAACTCGGAAACCGGCCCACGCCCAGGTTTTGAGGCTCAACCTGGAAACCGTCGCGCCCAGGTTTTGTGGCTCAACCTGGAAACCCAGCACCCAGGTTTTGAGGCCCAAACCTGGAAACCGTCCACCGTTGGTTTTTCCCGGGCTCTACCAACAAACCGGCGTCGTAGAGGGGATGCACCGCCTGTGCACCCCTTCCACCGACATGATCGCACTTCTCCGCCTGTCGCTGTCGCAGGCTGCCAGCCACCACAGCTGATCCTCCGGCCTCCAGTCCATCAGTCCAAGTCCACGTCCGCCCTTCACCGTCCGATACATCGGCATGGCACGTCCGCCGCACGGCACGCCCATCCTTCATCGCGCCCGGTCCGTCGGCACGGCACGTCGCAACTTGACCTTCACCTGCCATCGATCACTGTCTCCGTGCTCGACACCTGCACAACACAAGCCAAAGAACATGCGCATCATCTCCATTGACAATCACTCATCACACAGAGACTCGGCATACACCCATGTATCCGCAATCTCCCCCTTGATGAGTGCATTGTCAACTCCACAACAAATCATGAATAAGAAGAAGGAGGAAGGAAGGAGTGGGAAGAGAAAACCCAACCAAATGACCCAAAAGCCTAACAAAATCCAAAGAAGGTCAAGTGGATGAAGCAAAAACTTGGTCCCCAAAGACATGGGCAACGGCTCGACGCAACCAAGCAAAGCAAAGCTAGCCCTCAAGAAGAGGTAGAACAGGCTCAACACCGCTAGCAGATACCAATTGAAGATCGGAGGACAACCGAAGCAAAATGCTAGTCCCTCAAGATAGAGGCCCAGAGGCTCAACACAACTAGCAAGAAAATCACTCCGAACCAATTGGAAATCAACCCAAACCAAATGGGAAAGCACACCAGACGATACCAATTGAGAGCCAAATGAAACAAGCTTATGAAAGCTCATGAAAAGCTAGGAACGTTTGCTAGTCCCTCAAGACAGAGGCAACGGCTCAACACAACTAGCAAACTAAGCTCATGAAAAGCTAGGAACGTTTGCTAGTCCCTCAAGACAGAGGCAACGGCTCAACACAACTAGCAAACTCCCCCTCGACAAATGCAAGCAACTAGGACAAATGATTCTCCCCTTAGTTGATCAACACAGGAGCATATGATTTGCATAAATTTCTCCCCCTAGTTGAAAATGCACTTATCAAGGCCAAAAGGTATCGGAGAAGCAATTCGCTTCACATAAACTCCCCCTGAACACAAGATCTCCTTCCACAATGCATATGAAGTCAAAATGCAAGTTAGGAGCTTCAAGTATATAGTCAAAAGAGGGCAAGGATGCTCTAATCAGTATAGCTCCAACATCTCAATTAAGCACTCAAATAGCGAAGGCTCAAACTGATCACTTATACGAAATATGAAGCATATGAGCATGTGAGCAGTTTTAAGCCAAAAGAATAGTCACCATCAAAATAGCACTAGACATGTATAGAAGGAATCCAAACAGGTGCTAAGCATATATACACGGTGAACTACCCCTAGCAAAGTTCAATCATCATGCATAGGAATGAAGCATATACTTGTGATTTCAAATTCATATCGGAGTTGCAGCGGTAAAAGAGTTCACAAGTTCATTTTTAGCATGTGATTGCGAGAGATTGAAAGCTTGTCATCGCCTAACTTTTCAACCGTGCGAAGCCTATGCCGAAGCAATCAGAAGCTTAAAGCAACGGTTTCGGTCATACACTACATGGCTCAAGTTTAACTCAAAGTGCAATGAGAAACAGTCTCAATACCATGAGGTGTTGACAAGCAATCCCATCTCGATCTTTTTAATTCAACAATACTTGGTTCAGATTTTAAGCAAGTTATGAACAACCAAGCAAGTGAATGACTCAGAACTAGAGACATAGCAACCTAGCATATATGAAAAGCAGGAATGGACTCAACACACCCTACACATGCTAGTTGCATATCTCAATGGTGAACATTTTCAGATTTATATACATTAGGCATAATTCACCATTCCAAAAAATAGCTCGCTCATAACATGCAACAGTGATCAGAAAGAGCATAAGCTACAAGCATCATCATAAGTATCGGAGCAATACTAACAAGAGCATAATTACATTCTAGTGAATATAGACATGAAGCTCAGAATGTAAATGCGTATGCCCGACACAAAACTGAAAGAAAGAAGGTACCAAAAGGAAAGACTCAAGAAACTCAAAAGAAAAGAGTCTCAAAATAAAAGAGTCAGTCTGTACATCTCAAAATGCTTCCCCCATCTAAAAGGGGAAACACATACCAAGCTCACCCCTCAACCTATTAAAGGTTGATTCGTCTAAAGGCTTGGTGAAAATATCAGCCAATTGGTGATGAGTATCGACATGGCGAAGGTCGATATCACCCTTCTCCTGGTGGTCTCGCAAGAAATGAAAGCGCACATCAATGTGTTTGGTTTTCGAGTGGAGCACAGGGTTCTTAGCAACGCTAATGGCACTCGTGCTGTCACAAAGCAAAGGAACTCGAGTAAAGCTCAAACCAAAATCACGCAAAGTGGCCATCATCCAGAGTAACTGGGAACAGCAGCTAGCCGCAGCAACATATTCAGCCTCCGTGGTAGACTGAGCGACACTAGACTGCTTGCGAGAAGACCACGACACAAGAGAAGATCCAATAAACTGGCAAGTCCCTGAGGTGGACTTGCGCTCAATGCGACAACCAGCAAAATCGGCATCGGAATAACCGCAAAGCGAGAGAGTGGAGGAAGCAGAATACCAAATCCCGAACTCAGGCGTGAAACGAAGGTACCTGAATATGCGCTTCACCGCCTGACGGTGAGAAGTGCGTGGCGAAGCCTGAAAGCGCGCGCACAAGCACACAGCGAACTGAATGTCCGGCCGTGTCGCCGTCAGGTAGAGCAGCGATCCAATCATGCTGCGGTACTCCTTCTGGTCCACTGCTTCTCCATCCGTGTCGGCATCCAGGGCAGTCGTCGTCGACATGGGCGTCGGAAGAGGCTTGGCCTCACCCATGTCAAACCGCTTCAGCAAGTCCCTTGTGTACTTGCCCTGGTGCACAAACGTCCCCTCTCGGGATTGCTTAATTTGTAACCCGAGAAAGAAGGTCAGCTCGCCCATCATGCTCATCTCGAACTCCCTGCTCATAGTATCTGCAAACTTGGCAACCAAAGCGTGAGAAGAACCACCGAAAATGATATCATCCACGTAAATTTGGACCAAGAGAGTATCTTTGCCTTGCTTGAGGAGAAAGAGCGTTTTATCTACACATCCCATTTTAAAACCCTTAGCTAGCAAAAAGGTTTTTAATCTCTCATACCAGGCTCTAGGGGCTTGTTTCAAACCATACAAAGCTTTGTGGAGTTTAAAGACATGGTTTGGAAACTTGGAATTTTCAAAACCGGGGGGTTGCTGGACATAGACCTCCTCCTCAATATAGCCGTTTAAGAAGGCACTCTTGACATCCATTTGAAAAAGTTTGAAACCCATGGATGCAGCATAAGCCAAGAGTATCCTAATAGCCTCCAAACGAGCTACAGGAGCGAAGGTCTCCTCATAATCTATCCCCTCCTTCTGACTATAACCCTTCGCTACAAGCCGGGCCTTGTTTCTCACAATGTGGCCCTCCTCTCCTTGCTTGTTTTTAAATACCCATTTTGTCCCAATAGGTTTACAGTCAGGAGGTGGTGGCACTAGAACCCAAACCCGATTTCGCTCAAAGTTCTCTAGCTCCTCATGCATGGCATTGACCCAATCCGGATCCGTCAATGCGTGTCCAACATCTCGGGGCTCAAAAGACGCAACAAAAGCAGAATGAGCAAAGTGCGAGATGTGCTGTGACCTGGAGCGAGTAACTCGCTCGTCGATGTCGCCGATCATCTGTTCAGGGGGGTGCTGGCGCTGGATGTGTCGTGGCGCCTCCCGGGAAGAAGTAACCTCCCCCTCAACAGTAGCTGGTTCCACCCCGGGTACAAAAGGTACCGCGCGAGGTGGATCCCACGGCCCCCAGGAAGAAGACGTCTCGGGGCCACGGGTCGTCGTCGAAGCCGCTCCCGGCGGCGCGGCAGGCGGAGGGGGTGCTGGATCATCTATACCTTCAGCACCCACTTCCTCGTCATCGAAAAGAGGCTCTCCAACCTCGTGATCACCTGCACGCTCAAAACGAGAAGAAGGAGAAACAAGAGTCTCGTCGAAGGTGACATCTGATGTCTCCATGACTCGGTTAGTGTCAAGGTTAAGTACACGATAAGCTCGAGTATGAGTGCCATAACCCAAAAACACACCGTCAGAAGAACGAGACTCAAACTTGTCTAGGTTGCCTTTTTTTAATATAAAACAGTGGCAACCAAAGACTCTAAAATAACTCACCTTGGGCTGGCGACCAAAACGCAACTCATAAGAGGTCTTCTTCAAAAACACTCTCAGAAAAATGCGATTCGAAATATAGCATGCAGTGTTCATAGCTTCGGCCCAATAGCGCCTAGGAGTCCTATGCTCATCAAGCATCGTCCTGGCCATCTCAACAAGGGTCCGATTCTTCCTCTCTACAACACCATTTTGGGGTGGTGTATAGGGAGAAGAAAACTGATGCTCCAAACCAAGGCGTTTACAAAACTTCTCAAAATCCGAATTTTTAAACTCGGAACCATTATCACTTCTAATCGCTCGCATCGAGTTCAAAGGGAACTCGTTCTGAAGACGCAAAATCAGATCGCGAGCGAAGGAGAATGTCTCGGACTTCTCAACTAAAAAGAAGACCCACGAATACCTCGAAAAGTCGTCAACAATAACAAGCACATACCACTTCCCACCAACCGAGCTCACCCGAGCCGGACCAACAAGGTCCATATGCAAAAGCTCTCCGGGGTGCGAGGTCATAACCTTGGTCAAAGGATGGTGGGGAGCAGCAACCATCTTTCCATGCCGGCAAGCATGGCAAACTAGATCCTTCTCCAACGAAAGCTTGGGCAATCCTCGGATTAAGCCAAGTGAGCTAAGTCTTGCAAGCAAGTCAAAACTCAGGTGACCGAGCCTCCTATGCCACTTCCAAAGATCAGAAGAAGAAGGACTAGCCAAAAGACAGCGAGAAGATCCAAACGACTTTGAGAAATTCGCGCGAAAGACATTCCCAAAGGGTGAAATCAGACATACAAGATCACCCTGAGGATCTAAGATCCGGCTAAGGTTCGGTTTGAAACGAATCTCATAGCCTTCACGAAAAAGTTGCGAAACAGAAAGCAAGTTAAAATGCAGGTTAGAAACAAGAGCAACCTCGCGCAACACAAAGTGCTCATTAACCCGCACTGCACCAACGGACAATACCTTGCCCTTACCTTTGTCGCCGAAGGTTATGTACTCCTTTCCGGCGACCGGACTATGGCTGGAGAACCATTTGGCATTTCCGGTCATGTGCCTCGAGCAACCGGAATCCACAAGCCAAATGTCCTCCAACCGCTCCTCCTACATCAATAAAAAGACATAGGGTGAACATACGGTCCAACACTGGGGTTAGTAAGATAAGAAGGAAACCAGTGTTGGGCCGGCTGCTCAAAAGAACGGTCAGTGTAAAAACCAACCTGTCTAGGGGGATAGCGATCACCACGCACAGGAAAACGTGGTCCGCTGGGGAAGAAGCGCTCACCGCGAAACTCTACCTGCGGTGGGACAAAGCGCTCAACAAAGCCTCCGCCACGGGGTCCGTTACCTGCAAAAGCAGGATCCCGTCGGGCACGCTCTCTACGAGGTCTACGCCTAGGAGCCTGCTGCTCAACTCTAGCGTCTCTCCTCGGAGCTCTCTCCTGCCTAGGCCTCACAAACTGAGGTGCTCTACCTCTAGGCCTAGTCTCCCTCCTAGGGGCTCTCTCCTGCTGCCTAGGCTGGGTATGCTTCCCTCCAGACCTAGCAGCTCTCCCCTGAGGCTTCGGAGCATGTCCACCACGAGCTGGGTGAAACATGTCCGGGTTCTGCATCTCCCTAGCACGGCGCGCCTCTCTCCTGCGCCTAAAGCAGAACTCACTCAGGTGACCATCCCGCCCACAAAAGTCACACTGAAACCTCACCGCGCGCAAAGGGGGTTGTTGGTTTGCAGGGATGTGGGTATGGTTCACCTTGCCCTTGCCCTTCTGTGGCAACTCCTCTCGGATGGGTGGCATTGTGTCAAGCTTGTTCTTTAGGTGATTGGGCTTGGGTTGCCATTGTGGATTCTTGGGTGGAGCCTTGGGGGGTTCAACTACAACTCCATCCTTGGTGACAGGCTTGGCAGGCTCTTTGGGTGGAAGCTTGGTTAGTTTGGGAGTAGTGGTGAAGTTGTGCTTCTCACAGGGGTTCAGACCACTAGACTCTCCAATCTTACCAAAAGCTGAAAGATCAACACTCTGGCCAAGACCTACACCAGGAGCCCCAGCAGCTCGCTTGAATTGGGAGATCATCATCCCGAGCTGAGGCTCACCACAAGACACCCATGACAAGACGGTCCGAAGGTATGTGTTTTCCTCCTCGGTACGCACCTTGTCATGCCTCACATTGGCCATCTCCTGCTCCAGGCCCTCACACAAAGCACACCTCTTGACACAAGTGCTATCCGAGCCGGCCTTCTCAAAAGACTCAAGCTTGGCATTCTTCTCTGCCAACTCGGATTGCAAGACAGGGCAAGTCTTGCACGCACCCAACAGCTGCGGTCTAGCTCGGAGCTCATCCACCTCATCTACCAGCGCAGCATGCTTACTCCTCAGAGTGAGAAGATCCGTCATGTGCGCGGCGCAACTCTCGCACTCCAACTCCTCCGACACAACCACGGTGGACCGAGCGAACTCAAGCTCCTTCACCGTGTCCTCCCACTTCTGCCTAAACTCCTTGCGCTCTCTAGCGGCACGCCTAAGCAACTTATCTTGGCTAAGGAGGGCAGCAGTCAACTTCTCAACCTCGGAGGAAAGCTCGTCGTAGGTGAGAGATACCTGGGAGGTGTCGTCGTCGTCGTCGTTCCGAGGTGTGTGCTCCAGCTCGCCACCGACCTCATCTCCGAGCGCCATGGTACACAGGCCTTCGTCGCCGGCGAAGAAGCACAAGCCGTTGAACGTGTCCTCCAGCTTCTTCTTCTCGGACTCGTCATCACTCGATCGAGCGGAGTCGTCATCCGAGCCGTCGACGTCGCTGAGCGTGGCGAAGAACGCTCGCTGCTCAGCCTGCTGCTTCTCCAAGTACTTCTTCTTGATGTACTCTTTGTTGAAGCCGCCCCGCTTCTTGTGCCTTGGGGGAACGTGCTTCTCCTTGTACTTGGAGTCGCGCCTGTGGCCGTGATCGCCCTTCCCAAGATGCTTGTTCTTCTTCTTGGGGCAGTCGGCGATGAAGTGGTCGGGGTCGCCGCACTCGTAGCATCCGGTGCGTCCTCCTCCGCGACGACGGTTCATGCGGTTGTTGTGGAACCGCGAGAACCGGTTGGCAAGCAAAGCCAACTCGTCGTCTCCCAAAGACTCCAGCTGGTCCTCTGTCACAGAAAAAAGAGAAGAAAGCGCAAAGCCAGCTGAGGAGTTAGAGGAAGAGCCGGAAACCAAAGCCATGGACGGGCGAGAAGGATTTTCAAAAGAAGCCCTCGCCATAGCATCAATCTCACTGGACTTGAGCTTACTGAAGAGCTCGTCGCAGGTGAGAGTCTCATAGTTCGGCGATTCGATGATTGCCTGAACCTTGGAGTCCCACACCGAACGGTCAAGAGTGTGCAAAAGCTTCAAAGCACGCTCATGATCGTCAAATGGCAACTGCTCTCTGTTAGCCCTCATCCTGTTGACAATCACCTGAAAGCGAGCGAATAAACTTTCTATGCTCTCGCCAGGTTGATGTCTAAAGTTCTCATACTCTCGCTTGAACGACTCGTAGAGTCGGGTTTTGACTTGAGAGGTGCCCTCATGAAAACGCATGAGAGTATCCCAGATCTCCCGAGCCGTAGCGAGGTGAGAAACGCGATCAAACTCACCCATGCTCAAACAAGAGAAAAGAGCATTACGGGCTCGGCTATTGGCATCGTGCTCATCGATCTGCTGTTGATTCACACGAGCAGCCAAGACCACGTAATCAGGGGAGTTGCAAATATCCCAGATCGAAGCGCCCAAGCTCTGCAAATAGGCCGACATACGTATCTTCCAATACGCATAGTTCGTCCCATCGAAAAACGGCGGTTTGCCCACGCCGCGATCCATGTCGCCTTCGGTGGATCTGGAACCGGCTAAGGTGGAAGATCCTTAACCCGCTCCGATACCAATTGAAGGACCGAGAAGCTAACCGAAAACGACCAGAGGGGGGGGTGAATGGGAGCTTCAAAATTTCCTTTCGGAAACTAGATGCCACTGTCCCAAAATCGACCCCAAGAGCGAACCCTAGAGCTTGCTAATGTCCACGACCCAATATGTAGGGTGGATGCTTCCTAGAAGCACAGCGAGACACTAGACAACTCTAGAAAGCCAACGCAAAAGACGGAAATCAATTCTGACAACGAACGAGCGAACCGCGGACGAAGCCGTGCGAAACCAGTCACATCGGACGCTGGCCTGCGTCCGATGCCAGACCACCGGAAGCGTCCGATGCAGACTGGACGGTTCTGGAACCTTACTGTTCCACCATCGGACGCTGTGAACAGTAATCACCCAGCGTCCGATGCAAAGGCTCCGGCGCGTCCGATGGACAACGGACGCGTCCGATGCCTAGCGTCCGATGCAAACAAAAACGCCGAAAACGTGACACGCGTCACCGGAGCGTCCGATGCTAGGGACCCTAGCGTCCGATGCTCCCGTGATAGCGTCCGATGCTCCCGAAAACAGCGCAGTTCTTTGATGATTCAACCCGATCTCCTCTAAATCAAAAGCTCTAGGCCTCGGATTCGATCTGAGGGGTCACAAGGATGTTAGTGAGCTATCTCTAAGAGATCATGGCTCGAACCTAACTCCAAATCGGTGAATCAAGAAATTTCGGGGCATGGAGGCAAGAACGCAATCCAAAACGAAAATCGATTGATCTCCTAGACCGTGAGGTTAGAGTTTAATTCCTTCGGTGGAAAGGAGAGCCTCACGATCTAGAACAACTTGGTTCAAACGGTTTTGCAAAAGATGAACCGAGCAAAGAGATCAAGCGACGGGAAAATCGTGGAGAAAAAGGATTCCGCAAAGAACACAAAGAAAACGCGAATCACAGCCACGAACTCGAATTAAGGACGCAAATCAAGCCATCGATCTGTGCTCCAAGGTGAGGATACGACCTCACTTCCTCGAATCAACAGTACACAGAGTGGAGTCTCTCTGCGGATCTCAACTAGCTAGAGCAGGGGATGGGAGAGTGGAAACCCTAGGTGCTAGGAAGCAAATGACTGCGCTAACTGAGATTGAGATGGGGAGGAGGGTGTCTCCCCTAGACTACTTATACTAACCTAGTCTAAGTCTATTTCCTACTCTACCCCTCTCTACTCTAATTACAGAGCGGACCAGCCTAACCCTAAGGCTATTCTAGTCCACCCGCTGGTGGTAGGTAGATCCGACGGCCACGCCCGCACGGTCTTCCGCGTCGCCTCCACGCAACCTTCAGATTGCCGCCACGTGCCGCCACCACTCTGCACCCCCGGTTTTGCGGCCCAAACCGGGAAACCAGCCTTTTCCATCAGCCCCCGGTTTTGAGGCCCAAACCGGGAAACCAGCCTCCAGCCCGAGTTTTGTGGCCAAACTCGGAAACCGTCCGCGCCCGAGTTTTGAGGCCCAAACTCGGAAACCGGCCCACGCCCAGGTTTTGAGGCTCAACCTGGAAACCGTCGCGCCCAGGTTTTGTGGCTCAACCTGGAAACCCAGCACCCAGGTTTTGAGGCCCAAACCTGGAAACCGTCCACCGTTGGTTTTTCCCGGGCTCTACCAACAAACCGGCGTCGTAGAGGGGATGCACCGCCTGTGCACCCCTTCCACCGACATGATCGCACTTCTCCGCCTGTCGCTGTCGCAGGCTGCCAGCCACCACAGCTGATCCTCCGGCCTCCAGTCCATCAGTCCAAGTCCACGTCCGCCCTTCACCGTCCGATACATCGGCATGGCACGTCCGCCGCACGGCACGCCCATCCTTCATCGCGCCCGGTCCGTCGGCACGGCACGTCGCAACTTGACCTTCACCCGCCATCGATCACTGTCTCCGTGCTCGACACCTGCACAACACAAGCCAAAGAACATGCGCATCATCTCCATTGACAATCACTCATCACACAGAGACTCGGCATACACCCATGTATCCGCAGCTTGACCCCCTAACGGTGAGAATTGCATGGTGACGACTGAAATCGCGCGCAAAGACACACCGCGAACTGGATGTTCGGCCGTGTCGCCTTCAGGTACAACAGCGGCCCGATCATACTCTGGTACTCCTTCTGGTCTACAGCTTCACCATCCACATCCGCATCCAGGGCCGCCGTGGTCGGCATGGGTGTTGGAAGAGGCTTGGCCTCACCCATGTCAAACTTCTTCAGGATGTCCTTGGTGTACCTGCCCTGGTGCATGAACGTCCCCTCTCGGGATTGCTTGATTTGCAACCCGAGGAAAAACATCAACTCGCCCATCATGCTCATGTCCAACTCCCTGCTCATAGTGTCTGCAAACTTGGCAACCAAAACGTGAGAAGAACCACCGAAAATGATATCATCCACGTAAATCTGGACCAAGAGAGTGTCATTGCCTTGCTTGAGGAGAAAAAGTGTTTTATCCACACATCCCATTTTAAAACCCTTAGCAAGCAAAAAGGTTTTTAACCTATCATACCAGGCTCTAGGGGCTTGTTTCAAACCATATAAAGCTTTGTGAAGTCTGAAAACATGGTTTGGAAACTTGGAATTTTTGAAACCGGGGGGTTGTCTCACATACACTTCCTCTTCTATGTAGCCGTTTAGGAAGGCACTCTTGACCTCCATTTGAAAGAGTTTAAACCCTTTGGATGCAACAAAAGCCAAGAGAATCCTAATTGCCTCCAAACGAGCTACAGGAGCAAAAGTCTCCTCATAGTCTATCCCCTCCTTCTGACTATAACCCTGGGCTACAAGTTTGGCCTTGTTTCTCACAACATGGTCATCTTCTCCTTGTTTGTTTTTGAAAACCCATTTTGTCCCAATAGGGTGACACTCAGGAGGAAGAGGAAGAAGAACCCAAACCCAATTTCTCTCAAAGTTTTCATGCATGGCATTGACCCAATCCGGATCAGATAAAGCGTGTCCAACATCTCGGGGATCAAAATCAGCAACAAATGCAGAATGAGCAAAGTGAGAGATTTGTTGTGACCTTGACCGAGTGACACGTTCGCCGATGCTACCGATCATCTGTTGAGGTGGGTGTTGGCGCTGAATGTGTCGTGGCAGCTCCCAAGCTGAAGAGACCTCCCCCTGAACAGCAGCTGGTGCCTCCTCGCGTACAAAAGGTACCGCTCGAGGTGGCGGATCCCATGGCCCCCAAGTGGTCAAAAAAGAAGGATCAGGGCCGTGAGTGGTAGTAGAGGCCGCTATTTGCGGCACAGCAGGTGGAGGTGGTGTTGGGTCATCCATCCCTTCAGCACCCTCGTCCTCATCATCAAAAAGAGGCTCGCCGACCTCATGATCACCTGCACGCTCAAAACGAGAAGAAGGACAAACCATGGTCTCATCGAAGGTGACATCGGATGTCTCCATGAATCGGTTAGTGTCAAGGTTAAGTACACGATATGCACGAGTATGAGTGCCATAACCCAAAAACACACCATAAGAAGAACGAGACTCAAATTTGTCCAGGTTGCCATTCTTGAGTATAAAATAGTGGCAACCAAAAACTCTAAAATAACTCACCTTGGGCTGTCTTCCAAAACGCAACTCATAAGAAGTCTTTTTCAAGAAAGCTCGGAGAAAAATGCGATTGGAAATATAGCAAGCAGTGCTCATAGCTTCGGCCCAATATCGCCTATGAGTCCTATGCTCATCGAGCATCGTCCTGGCCATCTCTACAAGGGTCCGATTCTTCCTTTCTACCACACCATTTTGTGGCGGTGTGTAGGGTGAAGAAAACTGATGCTCTAAACCCAAAGAGTTACAAAAACTTCTCAAAATCCGAGTTCTTAAACTTGGAACCATTATCACTACGAATAGCTTGCATTGAGTTCAAAGGGAACTCATTCTGAAGACGCAAAATCAGATTGCGAGCAGAAGTAAAAGTCTCAGTTTTCTCAGCTAAAAAGAAAACCCACGAATATCCCAAAAAGTCATCAACAACAACAAGCACATACCACTTCCCCCCAACCGAGCTTACACGAGCCGGACCAACAAGGTCCATGTGCAAAAGCTCTCCAGGGCGCTTGGTCATGACCTGAGTCACTGGATGGTGGGGAGCGGCAACCATCTTCCCATGTCTACAAGAATGGCAAACAAGATCCTTCTCCATGGACAACTTGGGCAATCCTCGGATTAGGCCAAGTGAACTAAGCTTTGCAAGCAAGTCGAAGCTCAGGTGACCAAGTCTTCTATGCCACTTCCAAAGATCAGAGGAGGAAGGACCAGCCAAAAGACATCGAGAAGTGCCAAAAGACTCCGAGAAGTTCACACGAAAGACTTTCCCAAAGGGCGAAATCAATCACACAAGATTGCCCTAAGGATCCAAAATACGACAGAGATTCGGCTTAAAACGAATCTCATAGTCATCATCGAAAAGTTGTGAAACAGAAAGAAGGTTCAAATGCAAGTTAGAAACAAGAGCAACATCGCGCAACACAAATTGCTCATTAACTCGCACCGACCCACGAGACAACACTTTACCATTGCTATTGTCGCCGAAGGTGATAAACTCCTTTCCGGCGACCGGACTAAGACTGGAGAACCACTTGGTGTTTCCGGTCATGTGCCTTGAGCAACCGGAATCCACCAACCAAATGTTCTCCAATCGTTTTACCTACATCAATAAAAAGACATAGGGTGAGCATACAGTCCAACACTGGGGTTAGTGAAGTTGGGAGAATACAAGTGTTGGGCCGGTTGCTCAAAGGAACGGTTAGCTGAAAAACCATTCCTAGCACGCCTACGGGAAGAGCGATCACCACGTAGAGGAAAACGTGGTCCGCTAAGGGAGGAGCATCCATCGCGATACTCAAAACGCGGTGGGGGAAAACGCTCAACTACAAAGCCACCGCCACGGGGTCCATAGCCCACAACCGCAGGCTCCCGCCAGGAACGTTCTCTTCGCGGCCTAGGCCTTAGAACTTGAGGCTTTGGGCCCCTAGGCCTAGCAGCACGCCTCTGAACATTCGACACATGTACATCATGGAAAGGATGGTAGATGTCCGTGTTGTTCATCTCCTTTGCACGGCGCGCCTCTCTCTTGCGCCGAAAGCAAAACTCACTCAAGTGTCCATCTCTCCCACAGTGCTCACAATGGTACCTCACCGCTCTCATAGGGGGTTGTTGGTACTCACGGTAGTGGGTGTGGATCACTTTGCCCTTCTGTGGCATAAGCTCCTCTTGGATAGGTGGCATTGTGTCTAGTCTGTTCTTGAGATGGTTTGGTTTTGGAGCCCACGACTGTTTCTTGGGTGGAGCTCTAGGAGGTTCAACAAACACCCCATCCTTGGTGTTTGGCTTGAGAGGCTCTTTGGGTGGAATCTTGGTAAGCTTGGGAGTAGTGGTGGAGTTGGGCTTCTCACATGTGTTAAGACCACTCGACTCTCCAATCTTGCCAAAAGATGAAACATCAACACCCTGAGCAAAGCCTACACCTAGACCTCCAGCAGCACGCTTCAATTGGGAGATCATCATCCCAAGCTATGGCTCACCACTAGACACCCATGACAAGATGGTCCGAAGTTATGTGTTTTCCTCCTCGGTTTGCATCTTGCCATGCTTCACGTTGGCTATCTCCATCTCCAAACCCTCACACAAAGTGCATCTAGACACACAAGTGCTATCCGAGCTAGCCTTCTCAAGAGACACAATCTTGGCATTCTTCTCTGCCAACTCGGATTGCAAGCCCGCACAGGACTTGCACGCACCCAACAGCGAGGATCTAGCCTTAAGCTCATCCACCTCTCCTATCAACACAACATACTTACTTCTCAAAGTGATAAGGTCAGTCATGTGTGTGGAGCACATCTCACACTCCTCCTCCTCGGTGACAACAACTGTGGACTTGACAGATTCAAGTTCCTTCACCGTATCCTCCCACTTCTGCCTAAACTCCTTCTTCTCTCTAGCAGCGCGCCTAAGCCGCTTGTATTGACTAAGAAGGGCGGCAGTAAGTTTCTCGACCTCAGCAGAAAGCTCATCGGGGGTCAGAGATACCTGGGAGGTGTCATCGTCGTCGTTCCGAGGGATCTCCTCTAGCTCGCCGTCGACCTCCTTGCCGAGGGCCATGGTGCAGAAGCCCACGTTGTTGGCGAAGAAGCAGAGACCGTTCAGCTTGTCCTCGATCCTCTTCTTCTTCTCGGACTCGTCATCGCTTGAGGAAGCGGAGTAGTCATCCGAGTCGTCAACGTCGCTGAGTGTGGCGAAGAATGCACGCTGCTCAGCCTGGGCCTTCTCCAAGTACTTCGTCTTGATGTACTCCTTGTTGAAGCCGCCCTTCCGCTTGTGCTTCGCGGGGACGTACTTCTCCTTGCGCTTGCCGGAGTCGTACTTGTGCCCATGATCCACCTTGCCGAAGACTTGCTTATTCTTCTTCAGGCAATTGGCAATAAAGTGGTTGGGGTCGCCGCACTCGAAATAGCCCGAGCGTCCTCCTCCGCGGTGACGGTTCATGCAGTTGTTATGGAACCGCGAGAACCGGTTGGCGAGCAAGGCCAACTCGTCATCCCCCATGAACTCCAGCTGCTCCTCTCTGACAGAAAGAAGTGGACAAAGTGCAAATCCTCCAGAGGGGTTAGTAGAAGAGCCAGAAAGCAAAGCCATCGACGGGCTAGAAGGATTTTCATAAGAAGCCCTCGCCATGGCATCAATCTCACTGGACTTGAGCTTACTAAAGAGCTCGTCGCATGTGAGGGTCTCATAGTTAGGTGATTCGATTATCGCCTGAACCTTTGAGTCCCACGCCGATCGATCAAGAGTGTGCAAAAGCTTCAAAGCTCTCTCATGATCATCGAAGGCAACAACTCCTTGTTAGCCCTCATCCTGTTGACAATCACCTGAAAGCGAGCGAATAAACTTTCTATGCTCTCGCCAGGCATATGTCGAAAGTTCTCATACTCCCGCTTGTGCGACTCATAGAGATGGGATTTGACTTGAGTGGTTCCCTCATGGAAACGCATGAGGGTCGCCCAAATCTCAGGAGCCGTGGGGAGATGAGAAACGCGATCAAACTTAGACATGCTCAAATAAGAGAAAGGAGCATTACGGGCTCGACTATTGGCATCGTGCTCATCGATCTGATGCTGAGTAGAATGAGCAGCCAAGACCACGTAATCTGCAGAGTTGCAAATATCCTAGACAGAAGCACCCATGCTCTGAAGATAGGCTGACATGCGTATCTTCCAATACGCATAGTTCGTCCCATCGAAAAACGGCAGTTTGCCTACACCGCGATCCATGTCGCCTTCTGTGGATCTGGAACCGGCTAAGGTGGAAGATCCTTAACCCGCTCCGATACCAATTGAAGGACCGAAAGTGCTACTAGAAAGCGACCAGAGGGGGGTGAATGGGAGCTTCAAATTTCTTTTCAGAAACTTGTTGCCTCTGTCCCAGAGAATCAACCCCAAAAGCAAACTTAGAGCCTGTGAGTGTCCACGACCCTAGATGTAGGGTGGATATGCTTCCGAGAAGCATAGTGAGACACTACACAACTCTAGAATCCCAACGCAAAAGGCGGAAATCAAAACCGACAACGAACGAACGAACCACGGACGAAAACGTACGAAGCTGTTCTGACCGGACTCACAGGAGCGTCCGGTCAGTCAGGATCGGACGCGTCTGGTCAGGCAAAGTCCAATTCTAGACCTCTCTGTTTGTGACCGGACTCACTGCCACTGAGCGTCCGGTCAAGACTCAAGCGTCCGGTCAACACAGCCAAAACCCGATGAACAGTATCACAGGCGCGTCTGGTCGTATGAACTCAGTGCGTCCGGTCACTTACGCGCAGAAAACTATCGCTATTCATTCATCGACTGGACTCATGGGGTCAGCATCCGGTCGATTCATGAGCAGCGTCGGGTCACCCCGAAAATGCATGTTCGTCCACTGATTCGACTTGATCTCACCCAAAACGAATCCTCTAGGGATCAAACTTGGTGAGAGGAGTCACAAGGAGGACAGTGAGCTACTCCTAGGAGATCATGGCTTGAACCTATCTCCAAATCGATGAATCAAAGAAATCCGAGGAGAGGGGAGAAAAGTTGATCCAAAATGAAAACCGATCGATCTACTTGTTCATGAGGTTTGAGTTAAATTCCTTCAGTGAAAGTGATCACCTCACTGCAAAGAACAAGTTGATTCAAATGGTTTTGCAAACGGAGCAACATAGAGAGAGAACGATCGACGGGAAAATCGCGGAGAAATAAAGAACGTGAAGAACACGAACAAAACGCGAATCAACACATCGATCTGCAACCGTGTGGCTACCACACGCTATAATAGTGAGATTACGGTCTCACTTCCTCAAAATCTCCAGTACACAGAGGTATGGTTCTCTTCTGATCTCAGTTGCTACAGCAGGGGATTGGGAGAGCAGGAAAACCTAGAAGTCAAAGAGCAAATGACTGAGATAAGATGTGAAGTGGGTGTCTCCCTCTACTTATCCTAATTCTAGTTCCCACTCTACCCCTAACTAATTACAGAACGAAACAGCTAAACCCTAGGGTTATTCTGGACCAACTCATGGTAGGTGGTGATCCGATGACCACGCCCGCACAACTGGTAGCGTTGCCTCGACGCAACCTCACCGATTGCCGCCACGTGCCGCCACCGCTCTGCTCTTCCTTTTCACGGACTTTGCCCCCGGTTTTAAGGCCCAAATCGGGAAACCAGCCTTCACGACCAACCCTCGGTTTTGAGGCCCAAACCGGGAAACCAGCCGTCCATCGCCTGAGTTTTGTGGCCCAAACTCAGAAACCCGCAGCGCGCAGGTTTTGAGGCCCAAACCAGGAAACCGTCCTCAGCCCGAGTTTTGTTGCCCAAACTCTGAAACCATCAGCGCCTAGGTTTTGAGGCCCAAACCTGGAAACCGTCCACTCGGTGGTTTTTCTGTGGCTCAACCACCAAACCGAGCCGTAGAGGGGATGCACCGCCCGTGCACCCCGTCCACCGACACGAGTCCCCAGGTCCTCGACCCAAGCAACACCATGCCCGCAAGTCTTCGCTCGTCGCTGTCCCAGGCTGTCAGCCACCACAGTTGATCCCCAGGCCACCGGTCCCTCAGTCCAAGCCTCACGTCCGCCCTTCGCCACTCTCGGTCCATCGGCACGGCACGTCTCTACTTGACCTTCACCTTGCCTTCGATCACTGTAACCGTGCTCGACACCTGCACAACACAAGCCAAAGAACATGCGCATTATCCTAGTTGTCAATCACTCATCACTCGAGACTCGGCATACACCCATGTATCCGCACATGTCATTATTTGTTTGTAGGTATAAACATGTCTCAAAGTGCAAGCTCGTCAAAGTCCAACATTCGGTTCGTTGGCAGCTCGACAACGCTTCAGTGGAAAAACCATAACTCATCCATCCGGAGTGTGATTGAGGTCAATGAGAACTTGATGATAAGCTTTCAAATAGATCTGGTTCCACGTCAATAAGGTCTTCAAATTATCACGACAATCTGCTAATATTTTTGTCGGGTGCTACAACGTCGACATAGACTTGTCATGCAACCTTGGGACCCTGGCCCAAGTGGGAGCACGTCCAAAACAAGTGCAGAAGAGCACAAGGATGTTCAAGGATGTCCTCCTCCTTGGCCACTACCTTACAAGGGAAGCCAAGTCTTCCAACCCAAGTTGGAGGCCCAATCTGTGTCAAGTTTGAGTCCATCTCGGAATCCAAGAGCAGCCAGCGGTAAAACGGACGCCCAGGTCACATACCGACTCCGTTTTCAATGATCCACATATGGATAGAAAGATAATTTAATAAGCTAACCAATGGCTTTGGTTTGAGATTAAAACTCCATCAGAATCAACAGGAATCATCAAAACAGTTTGACATCCAGAATCTATCAGGGTGCTGCGTCGCCGTCTTTTGAGCCGTTTGGGCCTTGTAACTTGTTAGGCACCTTAGGGACATGAGTAGGGGTCCATAGACGCCCCTTAGACTATATAATAAGTAGCCACCACCCACGTTAGGGTTTGGGTTTTGCTGAGATTAATCTGTCAAGAACAGTTTCGCCGTTTGTTGGTTTGTGAGACCCCAACTCGTGAGAGTAATCATTCATCCGCAATTTGGTTGCATTTTTCTTTGTTCTTGTTCGTGTTCTTCGATTCGTAGGCAAGGACTTTAGCCTTCTTGGCGAGGTCAACCGTGCAACGCCGGTTGATAACCAGAGGAGACGTGGTGCTGCGATTGCGGGTTTCGGATCGTGTTGTTCGAAAGCCGGATCGACTTGTGTCTCGTTTTCACCAAATTGAGAGTTACCAGAACCTTTCGGAAGATCGGGCACCCTTGTTCACACCATCTCTACTGCCCTATCGCTCGGACCCGAGCTAGCGCCGCCACATTCCGGCAATGGAGCCGCCGCAACCGCCGCCCTTTCTTTTCCTCCGGCGACAGCATTGTCTCCTTCTCCTTGGTTTAATCTAGTGCGTCCATCTTGGATCCGGTGGTCATTAGATCCTGGTAACCCTTCAGCACCCATTTTGCTAAAAAGACCCTTGAAGATCCAGGTCTCAACCCACGCTACCTCCTTCACTGTTCCATGAGTCTGCGGAATCTTCCATCTAGGCCCCTATTCTTCTCCCGTTTTGAGCCGCAGTCCAGCTAAGTTTGCAGATTCGATTTAAATTGATTTAAATTCAAATTTAATTTTGTTTTAATTACAGTTTTGCCATTAGATTCAAATGCTTATACCTTCCTAGTTTTAAGTCCGTTTTAGCCCGTTCAACTCGCGTTAGTTTCATTTTGAAAAGGTCTGTCTAGCTATGCTAAAATCTATACTATTTTCTGTATTTAAAATTTGAGTTAGATCTAATCTACTAATTAAGGTTTTAAATCTTGTTTAGCTCATAACTTTTGTGATATAATTCCATTTTTCATGATCTTCGCGTTTGTGTGACCGTAGTAGATCATTGATCTGTTTTCAAATCTTTTTATATTATTTACTTGTTGTTGGTGTAATGTTCTAATTATAGCTTGTTTGCTTTGCATGATTATTGTCCGCATGTTTGTTTGTTGATGTGATAATCGAGTATAGACGGTGAGACATACGCTGGTGATCAAAAGCTCTACATTGACAACCCAGAGCAGCAAGAGTTCGTGGATCAAGGCAAGTATAGCATGGGATCCTCTTTGTTGTCATATTCACCATGAATCATCTAATTTCATATGCATGTGTCTAATTTGTTGCCTATCTAGTTTATGCTAGATGTTGACCCTGTTACCTTGTTAACCTTTTTGATGCTAGGCATATGGGTAGCTTTTGCTAGAACTTTACTTAAACCAAACATGATCTAATAACGGTGATTAAAACTTGATCTTTTAGCATCGTCTTCTGTCAGCAAAGGCTAGGGCATACAGTGCAACCATGAGGGCTATATGGCTCTAACCTTAGCTCAGTATGAGGACCTTTTCTAGCTTGTTAGTGGTTACCCGAAAGGGCGCATAAGGCGGTTGCCGAGACGGGTATAGTGCGGCTTCTGTCCACGTGTGTATAGGTGGCATGTTATTGTGCCACCTAGAAGGAGGGCTCTACATCCCCTTGCCTTAAGACCTAGCGGCCCTAACTTCTTAGATGAACCTTTGAAAGGCTTCGAGATGTATCGTGCCTACTCACCTTGGAAGTGTTATGGGAGTAATTAACCCGGGCATCTGGATACCATCCCTCATGGGTAAAGTGTACACACTCTGCAGAGTTTTAATAAACTGATATATCAGTCGTGCTCACGGACATGAGCAGCCCAGAAAACTCACAGATTAGTTGTTATATGTTGTTTAATTATGTTGCTCATGATATTTACTATATTGCTATGTTTCAGTTATTATGATCATGTGGATTGGTTTTAAGCATAATACATGTTCACTCTAATGTTAAAATGTTGACAACTAAAAGCTACTGCAGTTAAACCCTGTCAGCTTTATTTGAGCCTCATGAACCCCATGTTACACTTGTTAAGTACGAGATGTACTTATGCTTGTTTATTTTCTCTACATGGATAAAAATCCCAGATGGGTGATAGATTGCTATGGTAATGATGACTTCCCCGAGGAGTTGTAGTCTTGTGGTCAACCAGTCAACTTCCCTGTGATGGAGCTACCGCGATTGTTATCTTATTTATCCGCTGCAATGTAAAGACTTTGAATAATATTTGTTATGTAATAAACATATATGATGGTACTTCATAATTTGTTGGCTTATGTGTGTGATTGATCTCTGGGCGCACATAAGATATTGCATTCAATTTTATCCTTAAAATTGGGTGTGACAACCCCATAATGCAGAGCAACTCTTCGCTCAATTACTGGGAGGTCAACGCAATATCGAGGAGCTGTTGCATGCAAACTTGGGACGTGACAACCAACGCCCCGAGCCAAATCAGTACAGTACATTCAAGGACCTCATGGACACCAAGTCTCCTATCTTTAAGGAAGCTACCGAACTGTTGGAAGATGACAAATGGTTGCACAGTATGGAACAAAAGTTTTGCTTGCTCAGGCTGATGGAGGAATTGAAGACTAAATATGCTGCCGATCAGCTGCAGGGGCCGGTTGGGATCTGGTGGGCACATCACCATACCACCTACCCTCCCCGAGGTCCTATCACCTGGGATATGTTCACTCGTGCTATCCGTGGACACTACATACCTACAGGGCTAATGGAGATGAAGGTTGCAGAATTCATGGGTCTGACGCAAGGAACGCGCTCAGTGACCGAGTATCATTGCCTGTTCAATACTCTATCTCGCTATGCGCCGGAGTTTGTGAACACGGAGACTAAGAAAATAGCAAGTTTCAAGAGAGGCTTAAATACCAAGATGAGCAAGACCATGGGTACATCCTCCCGTACCACTTTCAATGACTTTATCAGTGATTGCTTGACTCAACAGAAAAACAACAACAAGCATGCAGGCAGTAAGATCTAGAAGAGAGCTTTTGAGTCTGGACCATCACAGCCTAGAGCTCCACCCGCTCAACACTCTCAGTACCATCCACATGTTCCGGGTGCTCGCTTCAGACCCTCTGCGTACACAAGGTTGATATGTGCCCTTGTGGTTCCTTCCTGAGTGATGAGCAATCTGTCAACAAGCTCACCGGAAGGGATGAGTGAAAACATGTGTCTCTTGGTTGTGTTGATGTGCAGGTGTGGAGGTTAGAGATAGTGGTCGATGGCGAGGTGAAGGTCAAGTAGAGACAGGTCGTGCTGATGGACCGGGAGTGGTGAAGGGCGGACATGAGGCTTGGATCGACAGACCGGGATGCCGGAGGACCAGCTGTGGTAGCTAGAACTTGGCATTGGCGAGCAAGAGCACATGGAGATGTGCGATGGCATCGGCCGAGTCGGGAGGAAGACTATGGCGTCGTGACACTTTGCGGGAGGTCGGACACGGGCTTGCGTGCGGCACAAGTTTCGTCGGCCAAGTCATGGAGGAAGGCGAAGGCGTTGTGCCCGACGTGGTGGCTGGACATGCATCAGCATCGGTGCCAGTGGTCGGGGTGTGTGAACCTGTAGGATCTCTGGAGGCCTAGAAGGGGGGTTGAAAAGGCCTGTCAAAACTCAATTCAATTAGTAGCCTGATCGGCACTGCCGATCCCCTGGTCGGCACTACCGATCTGGATAAGTGCACAATCAAACTTCATGAGTATAAGACAAAATGTTACACATAGAGAGAGTAAGCTTCCTGCAGGGTTAAACAGTTCACATATATACTAGAAACTGAAAGTAAACCAAACCACAAGGTGACACAAGGATTTATCCCATGGTTCGGTTCACCACAAAGGTTAACCTACTCCACGTTGTTGAGGTACGCCACCAAGGCTCGAGCTCACCACTTAGGTTTGACTTTTCCTCATTCTCAAGTCAAGAGAGCTAACTCTTGAGATGAGGGGTGATTTCTTAGCTGCAAGAAGAAGGTTACAAACCTCCCTAGGCTGCCACAACCGTTGGCAAGCTCAAGGGCAACGCCTAGCCGGCTAGGAGCATGCTCCAAGAGTAATAAACCCTAGAACCTCCGGCCAAACGTGAACCAATGCTCTTGAAACTTTTGGTTCAATGGATCTGCTCTCTAATCGAGTTTTGTTGCCTTTTCTTTCAAGATTTATTGGTTGGAATGGGAGATCCACTTGAAAGCTTTGGGGGCAGCAATGGAGGAGTGAGAGAAAGAGAGGGGAGCCTCTGCAATGGTTAGAACGTGAGCTGGAAGAAGCATTGGTTAACTGGGCCATTTTTGGGCTTTCTGGAAAGGTATATATAGTCAGGTTCCCAACGGTCCGGTTATGATCAGCATTGCCGATCTAATGATCGGCACTGCCGATCTCCCCATAATGATCAGATCAAGATGAAACCTGTGGGGTTGGTAAGGTGGCTGGAAGTATATCTTTCCCACAAAGATTGAGCATTGGTAACACAATTTGACTGTGGGTGCTAGAATCCCTCTTGATAGTACGACATTCCTAAACTCAAATTCGAAATGAAAAATTAATTAAACCTCCTTTGAGTCGGAAACCATCATGAAAACAATTGGGTACCCATGACCCATGTATGCTATCCTTTCATTTACTATTCCCGGCTTGTCAACTCAACAAATCTCATTAGTCCTCTAATTCAGTGGTCATCAACACCAAAACCCACTTAGAGCCTGATTGCACTTAGAATCTCCCCCTTTTTGGTAGTTGATGGCAACCCAATTAGAGCTTACAAAAGATATATAATAGTGCTGAGATTTATGAGTCATGGATGTAGAAGACTCCCCCTAAATATGTGAATGTAATTTGAATTTCCAAAAATTGACATAGGAGGTCAACTTTCACATTAATGAGATTGGGGCCTCCCCCTACATCCATGCCTGCTGTGGGGTCCAAGAAACATAGTGTCACAGTATAAAACGTGATGCAAATGACAGTTCATGCACAATAAGGTCTGGCTGCTGTTGCATAGATCGGCACTGCCGACCAGAAGCTCAGCACTGCCGATCAGGCTTCATCAGCCAGAACATAGAGAAACTTAAACAGCAGATAAAAGGCATAAAAGTAAACTATTAACACAAATATGACAAGGGAACAAAATTAAACAACACATGTCCATATCTGAGTATGAAATAAGTCTAAAAGGTAGTCAATTATTACATAGATAACATCTCAATCTCACAACCTAACAAAAAACTCTTTCGGATAAAACATACAACAGCGATGACGTCGAAGAAGATTGGACCCCCATCAATTCTCCCCCTTTGACATCAAATGCCAAAAAGAGAAGAGAAGAGAAGAAAAGTCACTCATCGTCAGAGTCCTGGATGTCATCCCAGTCAACACCACCACCACCACCAGCACCACTAGCACCGGCCTGCTGTCCACCCTCGTCGTCATCAGAATCTGACTTTATGCGAGCCTGTCCACCATGGGGAGAGGTCACCGTGTAGCGAGTAGACAGTCTAGTGGACCTCATGGGAGGCTGCCGATACTGATAGTGCCACTGATAACCAGCAAAAGTTTGATACTCCCAAGCACTATGGTGACTGTACTCAGGCTCATCCTGATACTGCTGCTGCTGCTGTTCACCATCACCACTGTCGTCATCATCATCATCAGACTCAGAAAGATTTGGAAGATTGAACTTTGGAGGAGATCTCAGGGGGGAAGTGGTGCAAGTCCCTGAGCCTGTCTCATATCCCGCAAAGACCTGTGAGTCATGTAAACTGCATCATTCTAATAAGAGCAGGGGGTAAAGATTGTCTTGATCCAAGATCCAAGCTTCCAGAACTTCTTGTTCTTCTTGCCACTGCTGCCACCACCTCTGGAAGTCCCAGGTGCCTCTCTGTGAGCATATGAAGCACTCTTATGCACCTGAGAAGTAGCTGTCCCACCTCTAGTCTTCTTGATGTTGTAACTAGTATGTGTCCCATCCTTGGGGTACCTAAAACTAGTCACTCTCTCAATCATGAACATAATGTAGGGAGCATAGGGCAGCCCCCTTCTACCATCCTCCATTGCACAACTCAACTCAACCCAAATGAAGCTAGGCACATTAAACTTGGCACCATTAGGAAACCGAGATAAGACATTTGTAATGTACCCATTAAGATCAGTGGCTGCACCATCCTTTGGATTGATTGTGCTTCTGATAAGGTTGTTCATGATGTAGTAGATGCTCTTCAACCCTGTCCTCCTGCCATCAGCTGCAGCTGGGTCTTCCCACAGAAAAATCACTTCATGTGGCATGAAGCGATGATCATCGTGAATGCGGTTGTAGGATCTGTGCTGCTGCCCAAAACCAAGAATGCGACAAAAGGTCACAAAGTTGACCCTATAGTGAGCACCATTAGTCAACTAGTGAATCTCATCCGCATCCCTGTCCCTGTAGAAAGTGGCATGAAACTAGGCAAGGTCCTCCTGGTTCCAATCATATCTAAAACTCATTATATCTGTTAGCTCATATCTATCACAAATGGTAACAGTTGTAGCAAAGTCATGATCATTCCTATCCTGCATATCTGAGAAATCAATATATTGCATCTTGGTCACCTTTGCTTTGTTTTCCCAATAATGCAGGTGGAGTACAAGTTGGAATGGAAAGCATTCCAGAACCTGTAATCCAAATCATGATCTTTCTGCACCACAAAAGGATTTTCCTGTCTAGCTCTGGTGGTTTCAGCTATGCTTCTGTTGTAGTCAGTCACATGAATCCTTCTTCTATTTTGTGGCTCCATTAGCTCAAACTCACTTGTGTTATCCCTCATATAGCTATCATCAAACTCGTGAGGTGAACTGGAGTGGAAGGCGCATATCTTGTGGTATGACCAGCCTGCTGAAGCCTAGCCTGCTCCTCATTGTATTGTCGCTGCTCTTTTTGTGTCCTCATTGTATAGTTCGCCTTCCACGGTCAGTAGACCCTAGTAAAGTACAAGAAGTCATGGACTGGAAAGCTCCTACTTCAGTTGGTGAAATCCGGAGTTTTCTCGGTTTAGCGGGATATTATCGTCGATTTATTCCCGATTTCTCCAAAATTGCAAAGCCAATGACAAGTTTGTTGCAAAAGAATCAGAAATTTGAATGGACGGAGAAGTGCGAAACTGCTTTCCGTACCTTGCGGAAGCTGTTGACCACTGCTCCTGTTTTAGCTCAACCGGATGTTGAGAAACCCTTTGATGTCTTTTGTGATGCGTCAAAGGTAGGCCTAGGTTGTGTTCTCATGCAAGAAGGCAGAGTGATTGCTTATGCTTCGCGGCAATTGCGAAAGCATGAAGTGAATTACCCGACCCACGATCTGGAATTAGCTGCCGTGGTACATGCTTTGAAGATTTGGAGACACTATCTGCTTGGGAATGTCTGCAGTATGTACACCGACCACAAGAGTCTTAAATATATTTTCACGCAAGCAGAATTGAATATGAGGCAAAGAAGATGGCTGGAATTGATTAAGGATTATAATCTTCAAATTCACTATCATCCAGGCAAGGCGAATGTTGTGGCCGATGCTCTGAGCCGGAAATCACACTGTAATGTTATGAAGCTTCTACCAGAGGATGAGTTCAGCTTAACACATGCTGCAGTGCTACATGATTTAAAGTTGCGCAATGTGTTAGTAGACCAAATTATAGAGGGCCAGAAAACCGATAAGGGGATCTATCATATTAAGGAAAGGCTCAAGGATGAAAAAGAGGCCGATAAGCATTTTCGAGTTGACAAAAATGGAGTTCTATGGTTTAACCAGCGATTAGTGGTGCCTAAGGATAGAGAACTCAGGAATCGGATCATGGATGAAGCACATTTGTCCAAATTATCTATTCATCCTAGAAGTACAAAAATGTACCAAGATTTGCGTCCGAGATTTTGGTGGACCAAAATGAAGAAAGAAATTGCTGCTTATGTGGCCAGATGCGATACGTGTTGTCGAGTAAAAGTTATTCATTTGAAACCAGCTGGAATGCTTCAGCCATTAGCTATACCTGAATGGAAGTGGGAAGAAGTGAGTATGGACTTTATCGTTGGTTTACCCACGACTCCAAAGGGTAATGATTCAATTTGGGTAATTGTGGATCGTCTCACAAAGACCGCACATTTCATTCCAGTCAAGACCAACTATAAGGCCCCAGATTATGCAGAGATCTACATAAGTCAGATTGTGCGACTGCACGGTGTACCAAGGGTTATAGTCTCTGATCGCGGACCGCAGTTTACTGCACCATTTTGGGAAAAGTTGCAGAAGGAGTTAGGCACGGATTTAGTCCGAAGCTCAGCCTATCATCCGCAAACATCAGGGCAGACAGAGAGAGTGAATGAAGTTTTAGAAGATATGTTAAGAGCCTGTGTTTTATCAGCAAAAGGTTCTTGGGAGAAATGGTTACCATTGGCAGAGTTTGCTTATAACAACAGTTATCAAGAAAGTATACAGATGGCTCCTTTTGAAGCTCTGTATGGTAGAAGATGCAGGACACCGATAAACTGGGTAGAACCAGGGGAACGTCGGTACTATGGTATTGACTTTGTGAAAGAAGCAGAAGAACAAGTTAGAACGATTCAGCAACATATCGCGTCTGCACAATCTCGCCAGAAAAGCTATGCTGACAAACGAAGGAAACCGCTTGAGTTCAATGTTGGTGACTATGTCTATTTGAAGGTTTCACCAATGAAGGGTGTAAATCATTTTGGAGTCAAAAGGAAGTTAGCACCAAGGTTCGTGGGACCTTATAGAATTGTGCAAAAGAAGGGAGAAGTGGCTTATCAACTGCAATTACCAGAGCATTTGAAGGCTATTTTTCCAGTGTTCCATGTCTCTCAACTGAAGAAATGTCTTCGAGTACCAGAAGAAGAGGTACAACCAGCTCGTATCAAATTGCAATCTGATCTCACTTACTCAATTACACCATGTCGAGTGCTCGATGAAAAAGAAAGAGCGACCCGCGGAAGAATCGTGAAGCAATATAAGGTATCTTGGAGTGAGCAAGATGACCGGGATGCTACCTGGGAGACGGATGACTATCTAAAGGAAGTATACCCACACTTTTATAAGAAATGGTTCGTAACCCAAATCTCGGGACGAGATTTCTTTTAAGGAGGGGAGGGCTGTAACACCCCAGTGTTAAGCAATCCCTAAATGCATAATTTGGCATGGCATGAGCATAGCATCTCATCATTTCATGTGCATAGGTTTGCTGAAGTGCTTAAGTCCTTGTTTGGTCTCTAGTGTAACCTTGTTTGCTTTCTGTTTCTGACCAAGTGCCTTATAACAAAGTTGTAGATCTTGATGAAGGGAACAACCTTGCTTTACAGCAGTTTCTCAGAAAAAGCTGTTAAATTATGATTTCTTGCATTAGAAAAATGGTTTAGCACTAGAATTCTTTTAAACAACAGAATTTGGACTTGAGCCTTAAAGATGATTTGTTCCTTACAAAATTCTAAGCAACTTTGCTTTTAGGACCTTCTCCTGTTTTGGCTTAGTTTAGGAGTTATAGAGCGTCAAAGTTTTTAACCAAACTTCATTAGTTTAACCCCAGTGGACCCCGCCTGTCAGTCTCTCCTTCTTCTTCTCCTTCGCGGATGCCACTCCCTCCGCGCCGGCAGAATCCGCCCGCAGCCGCGAGACCGCTTCGCCGGCCGGCCAAACCACCGACTTCGCCGCCCGTGGTTTGCGCCCGAACTCGCCACGTCGCTCCATGCACCGCGTCCTCGCTCGCCGCGTGTCGCGCGACGCCTGACGCCGCCGCGTCCGGTCGGGAGTTCCCCCGACGGGAACCGGCCAGGTGCAATGCACCTAGCACTTCGTTCCTTTTGCCTTCGCTCCGCCCCGTGCTTGCAATCAGAGGAGCATTCCATTGCTCGCTCTCTCCCTCGCTCCACTCCACTCCATCTTCACCAGAGCTCCGCGCCGCCGCCGCCCGCCGAACCTCGGCGAGCGATTACTCGCTCCACCGCTCACCGCCGTTCGATTCCTCCCGCCAGTTCCTCCGCCTTGACCTCCTCTTTCTCCATTAAGGGTTGGTTTCCCCTCTCTCCCTCTCTAGCCGCCGGAACAGCGGATGCCATCCGCAAGCTCCCGCCATGGCCGCCACCGTGACCTTCATGTGGACCGGTCATCTCCGGCCAAGCTATCCCAAGCCGAGCCATGTTCTAGTCTGCTCTACCTCCGTAGTAGCTTAGAGTTAGTTGGAGCCCTATCTTTCGCCGTGTTTCAGCCGGAACCGAGCCGTGTCGTCGTCGTGTCCGCCATGGACCGCCGCCGTGCATAGCTCCGAGCAATGCCGGGGATGCCGAAGCCCGAGAGTTGCTCCAATAGGTCGCTTAGGTCTTGCTTGGGCTAGTGCTAACCTCGCCGAGTCGCAAGCCGCCGGGAAGAGTTCCGCCGCCGAGTCGCAGAGCCGCCGCTCAGCCATGGCCGCCGTCGAGCTTGCTCTGGTATCCCTCTGGCTTAGCAAGTCGGTTAGTCGTGTTCGCCTCGCAAACCCGCACCCAGGGATGGTCTCAGTGTCACCGGAAGCGTCTCCGTCGACGAGCTAGGGCCGGTCAACGACTACGGCGCAAAACTCCGCCGTTGACCGCCGAGCCTGGCCTCGCGCGGTAACGTGCCGAGCTTGGCCTCGGAAGCTTGGTCGCCCTGACCAGCGGGCCCCGACTGGCAGTAAGAAAGAGAGAAAGGGAAGAGCTTGGGTGCCGTAGGCCTCGGCAAGCCGGATGCGCCGAGCCTTCGCCTCGAGCCTCGACCGAGTCGGTTGAGTTAGTCTCGGTTGAGTCAGTAAGTCTCGGTTGAGTCAGTAAGTCTCGGTTGAGTCAGTAGCCTCGGCTGAATAGGTTAGCCTCGGCTGTCAGTGTGCCTCGGCCGAATCGGTAAAATGTGTCTGAGCCTCGGCCGAATCGGTCGAGTGCGTCTAACCTCGGCTGAGTTGAGCCGGGTGTGCCGAAGCCTTCGCCTCGAGCCTCGGCCGAGTCGCGCCGGGTGTGCCGAGCGTCTGTCTTGTGCCTCGGCCGAATCAAGAAGGGAGTCCGTACGTTAGGATTGAGTTTTCTTTTAAAATGTGTTTTGCAGAATTCATGTAAGACTTCAAAAATTCATACAAGGCTCATTTTAAGTCCAACTCCTGTGAAACAAATTTTGTTAGGTCAAGCATGTTTAGATCTATCAGTGAAAACTGTTGAATGCATTCTTGGTGATATTTTTATGGGTAGATTTATTTACATTAGGAAAGTGCTGATAACTTGGAAAATGCATAACTAATTATATATCAGTCAGAAAAATGTGATTCTAGTTTTGTTAGGTTTGTATAAAGGTGTAGTTTCAGAGAAAAATATAATATGAGGTTGTTCTGTGAATTAATTTGACAGTAGCTTTTAAAATGGTTAAATGTCGTTTCCTTGTTTATTTCGTAGTAATTAAAATATGAGGAATATGAACCTGAGAATTTAAGCACATTGCTCTTGTACTAGGAAGCTCAGTAGAAAAATAAGAAATCTGTTGTTTGACACTTTGTGCGAGGGTGTGTAGTTCAAAGCACCTTTCCATGATAGAATTTGTCTTTTTCATAGAGAATGGAGTTTAAGTCCAAATGAGATGAAATTTGGACAGGTAGCTAGATTAAGTGTTGTTAACTCCCAGTAATTTCTGTAGATTTTTCTGAAGCTGCCTAGGTTAGGTTGCTGTTTAAAGCATGTGTAAATAGATTTATTTCAGCAAGTATTTAGAGGGTAATAAACTCATTAAGTAAACTTTGAGGTGGTGACAACATAGCTTAATCAATTGTCTATGTTAGGTTAAATAGTGGGATGATGTTGACTACCTTGTTGAAGAGAATGCAGTAGATGACATGTGCTTATCTCCTGATTGCTGTCGATCATGTGCATCACATATGCATTCTATGTGCATTCATCCTATTCATGCGCACTATGCATCATACAGGATCAGCGGAGAAGATCCAGACCCAGTCGATACTGGAAGAGCCCAGTCCGGAGGAGAACTTGACAGAAGAAGCCGGAGGGACCGACACCGACGAGTTGCCCGAGTGCCGCGATCACCGTCCGTCGGACATTGAGAAAGGCAAGCCCCGGAGCATTCTAACTCCTACGGTTTGCAAATGTTTTCTAGTTAACCTGATGATGAATGATGCATTAGGTTATAGGAGTTGATTGCTACCGTTGATGCACTATTACTTATCCTTGTCCACCTGCAATATATCTTGATATCCCTGTTTAGGTCTAGGCTCGTTATATGCTTAGCCCTGCTTAGATCGGTAAAAGTCGGGTGATTCCCTGTCTCCCACAATAGGTGGATACTGATCATGTTTAGCCTGTGCTATGATGAGATAACCATGTGATAATTAATCTGAGACGGAGGCGGGATGTAAGAGCAGCAGGACATGGGTTCTGTGTGCTAGTAGTCTCCCGTCTGTGTCGCATAGGACCCGTTCGGGAATGTCCCTTCAGTCAAATTGAACGCGTCGATCACTTAACGGAGTTGGTCTGAGTACCTCCCGTGAAGCCGAGTAAGGTTATTCGAGCCGGAGATGGAGATGTTGACGCCTAACACCCAGGGCCTCAGCTGTACCGTGGGCAACTATTCTGATCGACCTGGCATGGTCCGAGGGCAGGCAGGGCCTGATCGACCAGGCATGACCGTGGGCAGTTATAGATTGAGCGACCTGGCACTGAGATAACCCCCGGTGTAGAAGGGCCCATGGCCGTCCCGCGCTTTGTGTTCTCGAATCTCCTGACTGGCAGCTTCCGACTGCCGTAGCCGGACGTGTCGGGCGAGTGTGAGACATTTTATCCCCAGCTGGGTAGGAATCGATTATAATCGCCATCGCTCCTGGACAGTGAGCAGTTGACTTTAGATCATCTCCCGTAGAACTTATGGAACTAAAATGGTTATGGAATCTGAAAGGCTATTGATGAAATAGTCACTCTTGATTGATTAATTAGCAAGTGCTTGTTTAGTACAGGTGCAAATCTAGTAAGGTAGAGTTAATGACTAAAAGCAATTGCCAACATTTGAAACTGAGTTTTATTACTAAAGCTTTCATGCAAAAGAGTATGTACAGCCAACCCCACCCATATAGCCTACATAATCCTTGGAGTCTCATTATTTTTGGTTTATGACGGGTAAGTCTAGCTGAGTACCTTCTCGTACTCAGGGTTTTATTCCCTTGTTGTTGCAGATGGCCAATGCTTTTATGGTTACTGCGAGTACTGCTTGTACCCGGTAACGGGTGATGACTAGACCAAGGGCATGGTCAACACTTATCTCATCTGTTGCTTTTGTGGACCCAGTCAACTGATGGCACCGTATTTATGAACAATCCAAACTTATGTTTTAAAGACTATGTTGCTTCCGCTACTACTATCAAACTATGTTTTGTAATATTATTTCGTACTTCGATGTAATTTGAACTGCGTGCAACTGTGTTGTAACCCGTGAGCATGTTCGTGGAACAAGTACGATCTTGGCTGGATGTCGTTGAATGATTTGAAATCCTTCGAGATTTCCGGACTACCGGGTTTGTACGAGCTTAAGTACTCGATGATTTCTGCGAGAGCGGAGGTTTTCAATGCTTAATCTGGTGCAAATTGGTCGGTTCTGTTACAATAACCTAGAAGTGCATTACCACCCTGGAAAAGCGAATGTTGTAGCTGATGCCTTGAGTCGCAAGACTCATTGCAACTCCTTACAACCATTATTGGAAGATGGATTCAACCTTACGCACCCCGTCATGCTGAATAATATCACCTTAGAGTGCACTCTAGAAAGTGACATCATCGAAGGACAAAAGACCGATGAAGAAATCTGTGAGATTAAGAAGAGGTTGGAAACCAGTAGTTCGTTGAACTTCAGAACAGATGAACAAGGGATTCTATGGTATAATCAAAGGTTGGTTGTTCCCAAGAACATAGAGCTGAAAGAAAGAATTCTGAATGAAGCCCACAGTTCAAAGTTGTCTATCCATCCAGGAAGTAGTAAGATGTACCGGGATCTGAGGACGAGGTTTTGGTGGTCAAGGATGAAGAAAGAGGTTGCAGCTTATGTCGCAAAGTGCGATACTTGCTATAGGATAAAGGCTATACACCTGAGACCTGCCGAATTGTTACAACCGTTGTCAATCCCCCAATGGAAATGGGAAGAGATTAGCATGGATTTTATCACAGGTCTTCCAACCACCCAAACGGGACATGATTCTATCTGGGTTATCGTGGATCGGTTGTCCAAAGTAGCTCACTAAATACCAGTCAAAACTACACATCGGCCACACCAGTATGCGGACTTGTACGTTCAGAACATCTTAAGGTTACATGGAATTCCTAAGAGGATTGTTTCTGATAGAGGACCCCAATTCATAGCGCGTTTTTGGGAACAGTTGCACAAGGAGCTAGGGACTAAGTTGGTAAGAAGTTCCGCTTATCACCCACAAACCGCAGGACAAACAGAAAGAGTGAATCAAATTTTGGAAAATATCCTCAGAGCTTGTGTTTTGTCCTCAGGAGAATCATGGGAGATATGGTTACCCCTCGCAGAATTCTCATATAATAATAGCTATCAAGAAAGTATCAAGATGGCGCCGTTCGAAGTGTTGTATGGACGAAGATGCAGAACCCTGGTAAATTAGGTTGAATCAGGAGATCGAGGACTTTATGGATCCGATTATATAAAGGATGCCGAGGAGATCGTGCAAACCATACAACAACATATCAAAGTAGCACAGTCCCGACAGAAAAGTTATGCTGATACACGAAGGAGACCCCTAGAATTCCAAGTGGGAGATTATGTTTACCTTAAGGTCTCACCCATGAGAAAGGTCCAACGTTTTGGAATCAAGAAAAAGTTAGCACCCCGATATGTAGGACCATATCAGATCATAGCTAGAAAGGGGGAAGTAGCCTATGACGTATAGTTACCCCCAAAGATGAGCGTAGTCTTCCCCGTGTTCCATGTATCACAGTTGAAGAAGAAGTGTCTTTGAGTACCCGAACGAGAAGAGGTTCAAATCCCAGATGTTGCTATGAGATCAGATCTGGTGTACTACGAACAGCCTCAAGAGATACTGGATACCAAGAGTCGAGAGACTCGTAACCGTGAAGTAAAGACTTACAAGGTTCTCTGGAGCAATCACGGACCCAATGATGCAACTGGGGAAACCGAGGAGTACTTGCGTGTAAACTACCCCGCTTTTTATAAAGATTGGTACGTAACCCAAATCTCAGAACGAGATTTCTTTAAGGGGGGAAGGGTTGTGACACCCTAGTGTCAAGCACTGCATTAGAAACTACATTTAGCTACTAAAATTCATAAGCAATGCATTGCATCATTTCATGTGCATGAAAGTGCTTTTGCCTTTTTGTTGTTTATTTGGAATTGGATCTCTATAAGACTTGGTTGTCTAAATGGATTTCTGTCTTGGCAAATAATTTTATAAAATAGGTAATTTGGAGTACAAAACTTTTTATATTGACACATTGACCTAGTTCAATATAGTTTAATAATTTAAAAATGTGGGAACAAAATGATTTTTGTAGCTCAAAATTGGCTTTATTTAGGTGGAGGTTGTGAAAATAATTTTGAGAAAAAGTGCCTTATATGAAAGTTGTAGAGAAAAATATTTTGAGCAACTTTTATTTTGGGGTCAAAACCTAGATTTGAGTTTTTTAAACTGTTTTTGAATGGTCAAAGTTTCATAGAAATTTGGAAAAAGAAAAAGGAAAAACATTTTCTTCCCGCGCTACCCTTTCGGCCCAACCGGCCTTTCCGGTCCATCCAGTGCCGCGCCGCCCCACGCCCGCTCCCGCGCTCGCCCGCGCCGCGCCGCGCCGCTCGCCCGACACCGCCGTGCCGTACGCCGGCCAAGAGCGCCGAGTGGCTGCCATCTTCTGCCAAGGATCCGCCTGAGCCACTCGCCACACGTTCCTCTTCCACCCGATCACGCAAGCAATCTTGCTTGCCCACTCCACGCCCGCCTCGCCTGCGACGCTGCCCTCGCTCGCCGTGCCGCCACTCACTGCACGCCGCGCCGGGCCCCACCACGACCGCCGGCCGACTGAGCCTCGAGCAAAACCGAGCTCCGCTCGCACTCACCCCTCCTCACTCACGCTCACTCGCACTTGCACTCGCCCTCGCCGATTCTCTCTCTCTCCCATGAACGAAGGAGACGAGCACTCCCCCGCTCGCCACCGTTCGGCACCACCACTCGCCACCACCGTTCTGACCTCCTCCGCTCCCCACCGTCTGATTCCTCCTGCCAGCCACTCCGCCTTCACCCCGCACACACGGTGCGCACCTCCACACCATCCGCCGAGCTTCGCCGACACCAGAACTCGAGGAGCGCCGCCACAGTCACCATCAGCGCCGCCCGGAGCCCGAACCTGTTCCGCACCACCTCGAGCTTCGCCACCTCCCTCTTTCACCGACAAGCTTCGTCAGGCCAAGGCAAGGTGAGAACACGCCTCCGCGAGTTCTCTACCGCTCCCTAACCCCCTCCTCTTCCGAACCGAGCGCCGCCACTGTCCGCCATAGCCGCGCACGTGGCCAAGCTCCACCGGGGCATCCTGAGCCAAACCAACCGCCTAGTCTCGCTCCCTAGGGTTGACTAAGCACGACGCGCCTGTCAATTTGGCCAGCGACCGCCGGAAACGGCGTAGCCACGCATCACCGCCACCACCGTCCGCCTCGGCTCGCCGCCGGCGAGCTACGGCCATGCACTGGCCAACCCAACACCACCACCCGAACCGCCTAGCCAAGGGGAGCACGCCGAGCCCTACCTCCGCGCCGGCGAGGAACCGTCGGTCAAAGGCCGTCCCCTGTTCGGCTTCCACCGACAGGTGGGACCGTTGACCACACGGGCCCCGCACGTCAGCCTCACCCGGTCTATGGGCCGAGTCCACGAAGCCAGGCCGGGAAAGTTTAAATGTTTTTCTTTTTTGTTTTATTTTCCAAAAAAGCTTGTTTATTTTGTGTAGCATATTTTAATAATCCAAATGAGGTGTTTTCAGTTTTGATAGCTTGTTCATGAGTAGATCTATCTTGGAAAAATATGAAAGTATTTTTGATGGAAGTTTATTATACTGTTTTGATTTAATCCAGATTATGTGCTTTTGTTGAGATAAATGGGTTCATGTGTTTTCTGGTTGAATTAATTCATGGCAAAATTTGTGTAGGCTTCTTATCATGTTATGTATCTGTGAAAAATTTATGAGGCACTGTTTATATAGAAAAAGTATCTATTTAGGTTTAATTTCCTTGTTAGCAGTTTTTTAGAATAATTGTTAACATGTTTTATATGTGAAAGTAAAATATGAGAAAATTTATGTAGTCTCTGTATGTTATGTTTAAGCTGAGAAAAATGCTAAGCATAGGTTGTTGTATGGACAAATAAGGAGTTGCTATACAAATGTGCTTTTCTGTGTTTTTCTTAGAAAATTCTTGTAGAAAAGAATATAATGTTTCTGTTCATGGAACTTCCTTGATAAATATGAAATATGGAATATAATCTGGGAAAAATATGAAAATGAGAATGTCAGCCTTTTCCAGTAAGATTGTAGTTCAAAGGGTTTGTTTTGGAATAAATTGTTTATTTTGTGTAGACTCATGTGTGCATGCTCTAGCAGTAAATTTTCTGCAGTAGAGTAGTTATAAGTAGATAAAGCTAGGAAAAATATGAAATCTGCTGTTTGACGCTTTTCATAAGAAAAGTTAGAACAAAGCACCTTTTTGGTAGTTTTCTTCATCTTTTTGTATCTACTGTTCAGTAACTTTCTTCGTGCTGAAATTTGTACAGTTGGGTTCAATTAGTATAAGTTACCTTTTGAAATTTTTGTGGATTTTTCTGAGTTAGAAAAAATGCACTTGCAGTTCAAACCTGGATTTCTTTGAATTAATAAATAGGAAATAGTTGAATTAATGGTTTTGTTTTATGAGGTAAATAATTGTTTTCCTCAATGTCAAAAGTGGCTCAACAAGTTGGTTTTGCTGGTTTGCAAAGAAATGTTTACATTTCATACAACCAATGTTGCACCTTGCATTATTTAATTATCCCCCGCATTGCAATAGGATCGACAGCCCCGGAGCCCGACCAGGAGCCGGAAGCAAACGACGAGCAGGAGATCCCGGAGCTGACCAGGACTGAGGAGTCTGACCCCGCACCGGAAACTAACCTGCCCGAGTGACCCTCTCATGAGGCCTCGATCTTTTCTCAAGGCAAGCCCCGGAGCATCCTAAGTCTCCCAGTTTTTATAATTAATTTACTTGAGTATTTTATAATGTGATGCAATAGGTATAGAAGTTGATTGAATCCTAATTGCTGCATTACCATCCCTTGATTATTGTTTACACCTGCCTTGTTATACTGTTAGTTTTTATAATATAGAATTGCTTAGTCTGCTTAATAAAAAGTAGTAGTTAAGGATGTTTCCGTAATACCCCTGGTGGGTAGTTACTGGATCACGGTTGGCTATATTTGCTATCGTGGAAAAGAACCTGAGTAGTAATAAAATATGGTCCACTGGAAGGCAAGGCACAAAGTTGGAACTTGGGGGCAGTCCGTCCGTTGGATCATGTAGGTTTGTATCGATGTTGGCCCTCGTTCATTTTTTGAACGCGCCCCTTTACTTAGGGATATGTCGGTGCCGTAATCATCGACCCCAAAGCCGGTTAGACGCTGTTCGGGCGGGAATCAACCCGAGTCGCGCCTTCTAGTATGGAAATGCGATCTGCCTCGGGATGGTCATCGCCAGGTTCCAATTGGGCGGTCCGTGCTAGAACCGCGACGATTACCACCACGAACAAGCATCGACCGGTTACCCAATGCATGGACCCGACGGGGAAAGTGTGGGTTGGTATTAAAGGTCTTTCACCAGCTGGATTGGAATTCGATTCGAGTCGCCGTCTCCCCCGGTTAGTGGGAAACTATGGCGAGCTTCACCACGATACAACTCCATGTGATGATTTAAAGGTTCAACTAAAATATGGATGAGTCAACTGGATATGGTCATATTATTGTTTGCTAGATACAAGTGAGTGCTCTAGTGCAGGTGCAAAACCTAGAGTTTAAGGAATAGATCTAAAACATGACTGCTCACTATTATCATTAAATGTCCCTTCTTTTAATTTGAGCTTTTCGCAACTAAAAGATCCCCACTCCACCAGAAAGCCTTGCATACCCTTGGTGTCTTTTATTTCCAGTTGGACGGGTAAGTCTAGCTGAGTACATTCTCGTACTTAGGGTTTATCCCGTTTGTTGCAGATGGCCAGGTGTACTACGGCTATTGTAAGCACTGCCTCTACCCCGTGGAGGGTGATGAGGAGTAGGCCCAAGGCAGGGTCATCCAGAAGCTTCCCCTTTTCTTTTGCTGGACTGAGACTTCTAGTGGCATATTACTTGAAAAAGGAGGAGTGAGTTATTAAACAATGTTTATTTGGACCACATGTGTGCTGGTCGTGTTTCAAAACATGTTTCAGCTTCCGCTCTTTAAAACTCAGTATTGTAATAACTCTTTTATGATTTCGCACTCTGATGTTTAAATTCGGTTTCGTTTATCGATGGTGTATCTTGACGAATGTGATACTTGAACAATACGATCATGTATGCTGTATGATGTTGAAATCCTTCGAGGTTTCCGGACTACCGGGGTTATATGGATTCAAGTATGAGTCGATGTCAGACAAATTTGGCTAAGACAGTACTTGAGTTCTTATAATCAGGACGGTTCCGTCACAGGCACTGCCGACCACTACAACAACCCCTGTTCTCACTCTACTTCTTTTCACTAGTTTTCCCTGCATAACACCATTCTTTGTAACATATGGGCAATTACATAACTGATTCAAAACATTTACTTAAGGTTTCAAGCCATGGATTAAGTCAAAAATCAAAAGTTTATTGGAAGCAAGTTTTGATTGAGGAATCCAGCAGATTCGGATGCCCATTGCCCGAGGAAACAACAGAAACCGCTGAAGGACCGAAAGTGCTACCAGAGCGGGTGAATGGGAGCTTCAAATTTCTTTTCAGAAACTTGTAACCCTTGTCCCAGAAAGTCACCCCAGTAGAAAATACGGGCTTGCTACTATCCACAACCCTAGAGGTAGGGTGGATGCTTCCTAGAAGCACAGCGGGATACTACGCAACCCAAAAAGTCCAATGCAAAAGACGGAAACTGAAACCGAGATCGGACCAACAAACCGCGGACAAAACAGTGAATCTGTCACTGCATCGGACGCTCGCAGCGTCCGATGCCTGCCCAACGGACGTGTCCGATGCAAACAGGACCTTTCTGGAACCTTACTGCATGACCATCGGACGCTGCTACAGTAACAGCTCAGCGTCCGATGCTCAGGCCCTGCCGCATCCGATGTACAACGGACGCGTCCGATGTCCACTCACAAAAACCCGAACCGACACGTGTCACCGGAGCGTCCGATACTATGAACAGCAGCGTCCGATGCTCCCGTGACCAGCGTCAGATGCTCCCGAAAACTGCACAGTTCTTCGGCGATTCAACCCGATCTCCTCCGAATCAAAAGCACTAGGGCTAGGATTCGATCTGAGAGGTCACAAGGATGTTAGTGAGCTACTCCTAAGAGATCATAGCTCGAGTCTAACTCCAAATTGGTGAATTGGAAGAATTCGGGAGAAAAGGTGAAAATCGATCTAAACACTAAAACTGATCGATCTACTTGCTCGTGAGGTTTGAGTTAAATTCTTTCGGTGGAAATGATCTCCTCACTGTAAAGAACAAGTTGATTCAAACGGTTTTGCAAACAAAGCACCATGGAGAGAGATCGAACGACGGGAAACTTGAAGAGAAAAGCAAAACACGAAGAACAACACAAGAACGCGAATCACAACCTCAATTTCCAGCCGAAATTCGTCCCCACGAGGAGACAACGAGATTACGGTCTCGTTTCCTCAAAAAGCAAATACACAGAGGTATTGTTCACCGTCTCTACGGATCTCAGTAGCTACAGCAGGGATATGGGAGAGCAGGAAAACCTAGAAGGCAAAATAGCAATGGCTGAGATAGTCTGGAGGGAGGGGAGGCCTCTCCTTATATAGCCTAATACAATTTATTCCCCTTCTACCCTTACTGCTAATTACAGAGCGAACCAGCTAAACCCTAGGGTTATTCTTTTGCAACTCGAAGTAGATGCTGATCCGACGGCCACGCCCGCACAACTGGTAGCGTTGCCTCAACACAACCTCAACGATTGCCGCCACGTGCCGCCTCCGCTCTTCCCGTCCTTTTCCCAGACTTCGCCCCCGGTTTTGTGGCCGAAACATGAAAACCTGTCTTCACGACCAACCCCCGGTTTTGAGGCCCAAACCGGAAAACCAGCCTTCACAATCAACCCCCGGTTTTGAGGCCCAAACCGGGAAACCAGCCGTCCACAGCCTGAGTTTTGTGGCCCAAACTCAGAAACCTGCAGCGCCCAGGTTTTGAGGCCCAAACCTAAAAACCGTCCTCAGCCCGAGTTTTGTGGCCCAAACTCAGAAACCGGCCGCACCTAGGTTTTGAGGCCCAAACCTGGAAACCGTCCACCCGATGGTTTTTCTGTGGCTCAACCATCAAACCGAGCCGTAGATGGGATGCACCGCCCGTGCACCCCGTCCACCGACACATGTCCCCACGTCCTCGACCCGAGCAACACTGTGCCCCGCATGTCTCCGCTCGTCGCTGTCCCAGGCTGTCAGCCACCACAGCTGATCCTCAGGCCACCGGTCCATCAGTCCAAGACTCACGTCCGTCCTTCACTGCTCCCGGTCCATCAGCACGACACGTCTCTACTTGACCTTCACCTTGCCTTCGATCACTGTATCCGTGCTCGACACCTGCACAACACAAGCCAAAGACCATGCACATCAAACCAGTTGACAATCACTCGTCACTCGAGACTCGGCATACACCCATGTATCCGCAATCTCCCCCTTGATGAGTGCATTGTCAACTACCAACACAAATCATATTGAAATAGAAGAAAGAAGAAGGAGAAGTAGAGAACTCGACCAAATGACCCAAAAGCGTAGCAAAGCTGAAGAAGGTCAAGTGGAAAGAGCAAGACAAGTTGGTCCCCAAAGACATGGGCAACGGCTCGACGCAACCAAGCAAAGCAACGCTAGCCCTCAAGAAGAGGTAGAACAGGCTCAACACCGCTAGCAGGAAAGCTCGAAACCAAATTGCGGATACATGGGTGTATGGTGAGTCTCGAGTGATGAGTGATTGTCAACTGGGATAATGCGCATGTTCTTTGGCTTGTGTTGTGCAGGTGTCGAGCACGGATACAGTGATCGAAGGCAAGGTGAAGGTCAAGTAGAGACGTACCGTGCCGATGAATCGAGAGTGGCGAAGGGCGGACGTGAGGCTTAGATTGAGGGACCGGTGGCCTGAGGATCAGCTGTGGTGGCTGATAGCCTGGGACAGTGACGAGCGAAGACTTGCGTGTGGACGGGGTGCACGGGTCGTGCATCCCCTCTACGGCTCGGTTTGGTGGTTGAGCCACAGAAAAACCACCGAGTGGACGGTTTCCAGGTTTGGGCCTCAAAACCTGGGTGCGGCCGGTTTCCGAGTTTGGGCCACAAAACTCGGGCTGAGGACGGTTTCCAGGTTTGGGCATCAAAACCTGGGCGCTGCAGGTTTCTGAGTTTGGGCCACAAAACTCAGGCGATGGACGGCTGGTTTCCCAGTTTGGGCCTCAAAACCGGTTGTTGGTCGTGAAGGCTGGTTTCCTGGTTTGGGCCTCAAACCCATGGGCGAAGTCCGCAAAAAAGACAAGCAGAGCGGTGGCGGCACGTGGCAGCAATCGGTGAGGTTGCGTCGAGGCAACGCTACCAGTTGTACAGGCGTGGCCGTCGGATCACCACCTACCATGAGTTAGTCGAGAATAACTCTAGGGTTTTGCTGGTTGGCTCTATAAGTAGTTAGGGGTAGAGTGGGAATTAGAATTAGGATAAGTAGGGGGAGACACCCACCTCCCAAACTATCTCAGTCATTTGCTATTTTGCCTTCTAGGTTTTCCTGCTCTCCCCATCCTCTGCTGTAGCGAACTGAGATTCACAGAGAAGACAATCATACCTCTGTGTTCGTGAGATTTTGAGGAAGTGAGACCGTAACTCACTATTGTAGTGTGTAGTAGCCACACGGTTGCAATTCATGGCTGTGATTCGCATTTTGGACTTGTTCTTCGCATTTTGCTTTTTCTCCATGATTTTCCCGGAGATTGATCTCTCTACTCATTGAGTCTTCCTCGTTTCCGTTTGAATCAACTTGTTCTTTACTCTGAGGAGATCACTTCCACGAAAGGAATTTAACTCAAACCTCACGAACAAGTAGATCGATTAGTTTTCGTTTTGGATCAACTTTTCTCCTCCCTTCCCCCCAAATTCTTTGATTCATCGATTTGGAGATAGGTTCGAGCCATGATCTCTTAGAGATAGCTCACTATCCTCCTTGTGACTCCTCTCACCAAGTTTAATCCTGAGAAGATCCGTTTTGGGTGAGATCGAGTCGAATCGGTGGACGAACAACACAAAATCGGGGTGACCGGACGCTCGCTGTTGAACGACCGGACGCTCCCTGTGATTCCGGTCATTGAAGGCTCAGCCAAATCTTCTCTGTGTAACTGACCGGACGCTCGGAGTGTTTTTGACCGGACGCTACGCTTGCACTGTTCACTGTTTGCGTCTGTGTGTGACCGGACGCTCTGCTCTTGACCGGACGCTGCTCACTGGTGAGTCCGGTCACAAACAGTAAGGGTCCAGAACTATTTTTCACCGACCGGACGCGTCCGGTGTCCACTGACCGGACGTTGGTCAGAGTCCGGTCATGTGCTCTTCGCGAGTTTTCGTCCGTAGCTTGTCCGTTAGTTGTCGGTTTTGGTTTCCAGCTTTTGTGTTGGGTTTCTACAGTTGTGTAGTGTCTCGTTGTGCTTCTTGGAAGCATCCACCCTACATCTAGGGTCGTGGACACTCACAAGCTCTAAGTTTGCTCTTGGGGTTGATTCTCGGGATAGTGGTTACAAGTTTCTGAAAAGAAATTTGAAGCTTCCATTCACCCCCCCTCTGGTCGCTTTCTGGTTGCACTTTCGGTCCTTTAATTGGTATCAGAGCGGGTTAATGATCTTCCACCTTAGCCGGTTCCAGGTCCACCGAAGGCGACATGGATCGCGGCGTGGGCAAACCGCCGTTTTTTGATGGGATAAACTATGCGTATTGGAAGATACGCATGTCAGCCTATCTGCAGAGTTTGGGTGCTTCCATCTAAGATATTTGCAACTCTGCAGATTACGTGGTCTTGGCTGCTCGTGCTACTCAGCTTCAGATCGATGAGCACGATGCCAATAGCCAAGCCTGTAATGCTCTTTTCTCATGTTAGAGCATGACGGAGTTTGATCGCGTTTCTCACCTCGCTATGGCTCGGGAGATTTGGGCTACCCTCTTGCGTTTTCATGAGGGAACCTCTCAAGTCAAATCTCGTCTCTACGAGTCGCACAAGCGGGAGTATGAGAACTTTCGACACATGTCTGGCGAGAGCATAGAAAGTTTATTCGCTCGCTTTCAGGTGATTGTCAACAGGATGAGAGCTAACAAGGAGCTGTTGCCTTTCGATGATCATGAGAGAGCTTTGAAGCTTTTACATACTCTTGATCGGTCGGTGTGGGATTCCAAGGTTCAGGCGATCATCGAATCGCCTAACTATGAGACCCTCACGTGCGACGAGCTCTTCAGTAAGCTCAAGTCCAGTGAGATTGATGCCATGGCGCGGGCTTCTTATGAAAATCCTTCTGACCCGTCGATGGCTTTGCTTTCTGGCTCTTCTGCTAACCCCTCTGGAGGTTTTGCACTTTCCTCTGTTCTTTCTGTCACAGAGGAGCGGCTGGAGTTCATGGGGGATGATGAGTTGGCTTTGCTCGCCAACCGGTTCTCGCGGTTCCACAACAACCGCAAGAACCGTCGCCATGGAGGAGGACGCTCGGGTTGTTTCGAGTGCAGCGACCCCAACCACTTCATCGCCAATTGCCCGAAAAAGAGCAAGCAAGTCTTCGGCAAGGCGGATCATGGGCACAAGTACGACTCCGGCAAGCACAAGGAGAAGTACGTCCCCACGAAGCACAAGCGGAAGGGCGGCTTCAACAAGGAGTACATCAAGACAAAGTACTTGGAGAAGGCCCAGGCTGAGTAGCGTGCATTCTTCGCCACGTTCAGCGACGTCGATGACTCAGATGATGACTCCGCTTCCTCAAGCGATGACGAGTCCGAGAAGAAGAAGAGGATCGAGGACAAGCTGAACGGCCTCTGCTTCTTCAACGACAACGAGGGCTTCTGCACCATGGCCCTTGGCAAGGAGGTCGACGGTGAGCTGGAGGAGATCCCTCGGAACGATGACAACGACGACGACACCTCCCAGGTATCTCAGACCCCCGATGAGCTTTCTGCTGAGGTCTAGAAACTTACTGCCGCCCTTCTTAGTCAAGATAAGTTGCTTAGGTGTGCTGCTAGAGAGCGGAAGGAGTTTAGGCAGAAGTGGGATGATACGATGAAGGAACTTGAATCTGTCAAGTCCACCGTTGTTGTCACCGAGGAGGAGGAGTGTGAGATGTGCTCTGCACACATGACTGACCTTCTCACTTTGAGAAGTAAGTATGTTGTGTTGACAGGAGAGGTGGATGAGCTTAAGGCTAGATCCTCGCTATTGGGTGCGTGCAAGTCCTATGCGGGCTTGCAATCCGAGTTGGCAGAGAAGAATGCCAAGATTGTGTCTCTTGAGAACGCCAGCTCGGGTAGCACTTGTGTGTCTAGATGCGTTTTGTGTGAAGGCTTGGAGATGGAGATAACCAATGTGAAGCATGACAAGATGCAAAACGAGGAAGAAAACACATACCTTCGGACCATCTTGTCATGGGTGTCTTGTGGTGAGCCGTAGCTTGGGATGATGATTGCCCAATTCAAGCGTGCTGCTGGAGGCCCAGGTGTAGGTTTTGCTCAGGGTGTTGATGTTTCATCTTTTGGCAAGATTGGAGAGTCGAGTGGTCTTAACCCATGTGAGAAGCCCAACTCCACCACTACTCCCAAGCTTACCAACATTACACCCAAAGAGCCTCTCAAGCCTAACACCAAGGATGGGGTGTTTGTTGAACCTCTGAGAGCTCCACCCAAGAAACAATCATGGGCTCCAAAACCAAACCACCTCAAGAACAAGCTAGAAACAATGCCACCTATCCAAGAGGAGCTTATGCCACAGAAGGGCAAAGTGATCCATACCCACTACCGTGAGTACCAACAACCCCCTATGAGAGCGGTGAGGTACCATTGTGAGATTTGTGGGAGAGATGGACACTTGAGTGAGTTTTGCTTTCGGCGCAAGAGAGAGGCGCGCCGTGCAAAGGAGATGAACAACACGGACATGTACCATCCTTTCCATAATGTATATGTGCCAAATGTTCAGAGGCGTGCTGCTAGGGCTAGAGGCCCAAAGCCTCAAGTTCCTAAGCCTAGGCCGCGAAGAGAACGTGCCCGGCAGGAGCCTACAGTTGTGGGCTATGGACCCCGTGACGGTGGCTTTGTAGTTGAGCGTTTTCCCCCACCGCGTTTTGAGTATCGCGATGGACGCTCTTCCCTTAGCGGACCACGTTTTCCTGTGCGTGGTGATCGCTTTCCTCATAGGCGTGCTAGGAATGGTTTTTCTGCTAACCGTTCTTTTGAGCAGTCGGCTGTTGACGGAAGTTATGGCATGTTTTACCTTATCAAAATACCGTCAACAGGCCTCGGTTTCCAGGAAGAATAGCATATCATGAGCATATTTATCACTAATAAGTTCCATTGTACTCTTAGCTTGTGAACTTGTAGGAGATGGCAAAATGAACAAAATGAGGCCAGGTGGGCCCACCAAGGGGGTCGGGCGACCCCACCTTTGGGCCACCTCGGCCATGGTGACATGGCATGATCCAAGAGAAGTATGTTCAAGACAATATCAACATTTGGATCAAGCATGTGCTTATGGTCAATGGTGCAAGATGAGAAGCACATGGATTTATGGGTCCACACCGAAAACCAAATGCAACCAACTTCACAAGACTTGCTCCATGACATGTGGGGTCACCAAGGGAGAGAAGAAGGTGGGCCAGCCCTGTCATAGGGGGGTCCGCCAACCCCCCCTTGGTGGGACCCAGCAGCACTATTCATCAGGGTGACATTAGCACCTTCTAGAAGATGTACCCCGGGCCCACATGTCAGAGACAGGGGTCGGCCGACCCCATGGTGACCCTCATCCAAGTCGGTGGCAAAGTGCATGTTTTACACGTGAAGAATATCCAAGCCATTCATCCAAGTCGGTTGTCATGGCGGTGGATCCAAGGGTGATGAGAGGAGGATCACGCGGATCACTGACGTGGCACCGGAGTAGCCCCTACTCCACCTCCACTATAAATAGAGGCCTTCACCCTCTCATTCAACACACCCCAAGATAGTTTACATATCTCCACTCTCATGTGAGATCAAGCAAGAGTAGTAGTAGTTAGTCTAGAGTGGGAGTTAGAGTTGAGTCGGGCGATGCTCGGGTCTCCGGAGTCGTCTTCTGGGAGTCTGGTATAGCCCTTGTATCTTTCTTCTTTTGTAAGACTTTATTTATTTAATATATTATTCTTTCTTTACTTTACTTTGCATTTACTTAAGTATTTACTTTCCAAGTATTTATTTAAGTATTTACTTAGTGCAAGTCAATATTTATATAGTCTTGTTGTGTGCTTATCTTAGTTCTATAGTTGTCTTAGTTAGATTGATTTCCTTTAAATAGCTTCTTGTGTGTGCGTCATCATCCTATCTTAGGATAGAGGCTTTAGCTATTTTGATCGATAGCTAAAGGTGTAGATAAGTGTGAGCGTGGTGCTCATACTTCATCTTATCTTTGACTATCGCTGGCTTGCACGGACAGTAGGGGCGCATGGGCAAAAGGTGACAGATTTTGCCTGGCTACCTAGATCCCCTCACGTGAACTCAAGCTAGTTCTTAAAAGGTAAGGCATCCGTAAGCCAAATATCCGCTTGAGTACTGGGTTAGGTGAAAACCTTCTATCGCTTTACTCTCTCGTTTATCCCTCTCACACAAGTAGCAAGGTGTCAATCTAGTTAAGTCATCTATTCAATTAGGATTAGTTCATAGGAGTAAAGGTAGAAATATAGGAGTACTTTATACTTACTCGTTGTCCTCCCACCTAGCTAACTCTACTAAAGTTATCTTTCATATCATATACTCTTTGCTTAACTTATTTATCTTATCTATCTATCCTCCATTATATCCACTTATACCACTTGGCTTCTCTAATTGATAATAGAGTATAGTAAGACTAAAGGATCTATCTTTCCTCTCTCTACATCTTTCCTAGCTTGCTTTCATTTGGGATAAAATAAATAACGATACCTTGGAATACTCCCGGGTGAAGTGCTACATCGGTATATTCTGTGCGCTTGCGGAACTATCCAATAGTCAATAGTTTTACCACCAAGAAACTTCTAGCGCCGTTGCTGGGGTTAGGCTCCATAGTCTAGTTCTAGTGGTTGCGTTAAGAAGTGTTAACAAGCGTTTCTGGCGCCGTTGTCGGGGATAGATTAAAACTCTATTCTTAGTAGCGACGCTAAGAAATACCAACAAGCATTTCTGTCGCCGTTGCCGGGGAAAGCAACCGCCTAGGAGTTTAGAGAGAGTGAATCCAGAGTCTGCTATTTATTAGTTATCAATTAGTATAGGGGCTAACCCCTCACCTGTCTAGTTTCTTTTTGTTATCGTGAAACTAGTAGGTGTATGAGCGGTTTCCAACTGCCGTCAAACTTCGTTGAAAATCCCGAGCAGTTGTTGAGGAGGACTAGACTTCGTCAAGTTCCACCTCAAAGGTTCATCTCGAACCAGAATCCGTTCGAGGAGGAAGTTTCTGCACCAGCTAGAAGAGAAGCCATGGCCCAAAAGACAATCTCTGAGTACTCTGCGCCATCGGCCGACAATGTCGCCATGGGTCCGTAGCTTAACTTGGGGGATGCGACTTTCGAGCTCAAGCCAGCTCTCATCAACATGGTGCAAGCCAATCCATTATGTGGGAAGCCGCATGAGGATGCCAACGCCCATCTCCAACACTTCTTGGAGGTATGTGGTACCTTCACTATGAAGAATGTGCCTGCAGACGCCATCCGTCTTCGTCTTTTCCCGTTCTCGTTATTGGGAAAGGTGAAGCAATGGTTCTACGCCAACAAGAGTGAAGCCAACACTTGGGAGGAGTGCGCCAATGCGTTTCTCAAGAAGTTCTTCCCGATGGGCAAGACCAGCGCCCTTCGTGGAAAGATTTTCAGCTTCCAGCAACAAGCTGATGAGACGATTCCCGAAGCATGGGAACGTCTACAAGAGTACTCGCGCCTGTCCTCATCATGGGATAGAGGAGTGGCTCATTATCCAAGGTTTCTACCATGGCCTGACCGGTGTGGCCCGTAGTCACCTAGATGCAGCCGCTGGAGGGGCATTCTTACAACACAATGTGAGAGATGCCAAGGCCCTCATAGAGAAGATGGTTACCAACCAAGGTTGGAATGAGGAACATCTTCAGCCGAAGAAGAGAGGTGTTCATGCTCTCAATGAGGTGGACATGCTCTGCGCGAAGATGGATCTCCTGATGAAGAAAGTAGAAGAAAGTTCCAAGAGGGAACAAGAGGTCGTTCAACCTTATGCAACCGCACAATCCGTCGAAGCCAACCAATGGTGCGAGGTATGCGGAGGCAATAACCTTTCGGGAAATAATTGTCCCGAGACGAAGGAGGAAGTGAGCTTCATCAACAATGCCAACAACAATGGGTACCGGCCCCAACAACAACAACAAGGATGGAATTCGCGCCCCTTCTACCAAAATCAAGGTAACAGTTATAGCAATAATTTCAATAATTCTTATAATAACCAACCTTCTTTAAGAGATCTTGTCTTGGGCCAATCTAAAATAAATGATAGTATTAATAAAAAGATGATGGCTAATGATAAGATTCTTGACAATATAAATAAGAAAATGAATAGCTTTAATTCTGCTATGAAAAATCAATTGAGCTTTAATAAAATGCTAGAAACACAATTAGCTCAACTAGCAGCAGCTGTCCCATCCTACGAGCAAGGTAAGATCCCGGGGAAACCCGAAGATCCAATAGAGGGTGTAAAATTGGTTACTACGAGGTACGGTAAGCCTCCGCTCCGGTCAAACTGGGGTTATCTACTTGATCCACAATTCATCACAAAGAAGGAAGATCCAGGCCTGCCGACCATCACCTGCCAGATTGGACCACAAGTCTTCCACGATGCCTTCTGCGACCTTGGATCGAGTGTCAACATCATGTCCAAGGTAACGTATGATAACTTACTAGGGGGACCTTTGCTCCCTACATTTGTTCGGTTGCAGCTGGCCGATCAGACGCTACGGTTCCCCGAGGGACTAGCAACAGACATTCTCATCAAAGTCCAAAACAGCTATGTCCCCGTCGATTTCCTTATATTGGACATGGGATCCAATGTAGACGTCGCAATCATCCTGGGAAGGCCGTTCCTCAATACGGTTAACGCCGTCATCTATGTGGGATCCGGCCAACTTCACCTCCAATTCCCGGAATATAAGGTAAAGTGTCCATTCAACGGTTATAAAGCTAACATGCAGGTGAAGGACAAAGAACCTCGAGACAACAAACATCGTCATCGTCACCCACGCCGTAGGAACAAGAAAAAGAGCGAGTCGGCCAACAAGGCCGAAGTAAAAGAAGAACTCGCCGACGAGGTGCAACCACGGTCTCCATCTCCGGGACCAACCGAAGCACCCAATGAATGACAAGACGGAGAAGTCCTGCTCTACGGACCTGAAACATGGAGTCCTTGCTGATAAGGTAAATCAGTAGTTATCTCATATTTAACTTTTCATGCATTTAAATTCTTGCATTTTCCTTCAATTGCATACTTAGCTTTATTCTGCATATTTCATTTTGACAAAATAAATTTCCATGCTAGTAACATCTTGACAATGACTTGCAATAAAACTGAGCCATGGGACCACCCCAAGGTGGGGTCGTCCAACCCCACCAGTGGGCCCACTGGCACATGCTCTATCTTGGCTTAGTACCCTGAGTATGACACAACACTTTGGTGCTCAAGGAGCATCCAAGGTGGGATCGGCCGATCCCACCATGGTGCCCTCCTGCACCCTACTGCACTCTACTCAGCATGCTCATAAACATCATGCATATCAACAAAGCAACATCTGAATAGAAATGGTCCTTTGCTTTACTCTCTAAGCATGAGATGTTCCTCTTTATGTTGGATGCTTATGGGGACCACAACAACCAGCCAAAGGCATGTCTTAGTGCTCTCCTGGTCCATGGGTATCACTTTAGACATGTCTCCACTTTGGGCATTCATCTTTTCTCTTTCACCAAACACTAGGCAAGGGAATCTCTGAAATTTGTGTCAACTTTGGACCAAACATAGCTACATCTTTACTAGACACTTGATGACACAAAGTTTAAAGCTTGAGGGGGGCATGTCATGGGGTCGGGCGACCCCCATTTTACACCATTTTGAAAATGTGTTTGCACACTCTAGACATGTTCCCTTGCCAAAGTAAAGCAATGTTCAAAGTTGCAAGTAGGGGGGTCGGCCGACCAATGCTATGGGTGGTCACCACTTGCCCTTCTCCCCCTATATATAAACCCTTGCATTGTGAGCTCAACTCCACACCAAAACCACCAGAACCATCTCGAGCTCACAAGTTCTTCCTTTCCTTCCTTAGTTGCAAGTTCATTCTCAAGCTTAGCTTAGTAGTAGCCATCCAAAAACCAAAAACCCAAAAATAGTCCCCATTTCATAGTAGTGGTAGAAGCTTGGTAGCTTATCTTGTAGTAAGATGAAGAAGTTGCTTGCCTTCCGTTTCAAAAAGTCCAACAAGGGTGAGAGTTCTTCCCAAGAACCTCACCATGCTAGTGCTCATGAGAGGAGAGAGGTGGAAAGAAGTGAGCTAGTACCCTTCATTCCCCTGGCTAGAGTAATGGAGACCGAGAGTGGCCTCAGGCCAAATGCCGAAGAGATGGGGAAATTCTTCACTCTTAGTGAGTGTAGTTTCTCATACACAAGTGTCATTGATCATGCCCTCTTGCAAGAAACAGGTATGGATTCAGAATTTTATGCTATTTTCAATACCATTGGTTGGGGAGGATTCTTTGAAATTCTTGAATTTGGCATAGAGAACCTAACCATTGAGTTTTTATGCACGTTAAAAGTGAATAACGATGAGGTAGCATTTCGAATGTTTGGGATGGAATATGACTTGACTTGGAGCACATTAAACACTGCTTTAGGTTTTGATCACTTTTGCCATCTTGATGTAGACCATGCTTTTCATTATGACAAGAATGCTTTCTGGTATGCCATTACTGGCTCTAGTGATTGTTCCAACCCCCCACCGCACCAAATTCATAACCCAACCTTACGTTTCATGCACTACTGGCTGTTCACCACTCCTTTCCCTAGCATGAGAGGAGCTTTGGTAAGTGATGATGAGATGAAATTACTCTATGCCATGGTTAGCAAGGTTAAAGTTTGACCTGTTAAAATGCTAGTGAACTATTGGCTTAGCTACATAAAGCCTAGGAAACCCATATACTTCACATCATTCATCACACGCATAGCCGAAGCTTTGGGTGCACTAGAATCCCAAACTTTTGAGTACATTGAAATCGTGAGAGATGTTGTGGAAGAAAGTGTATTTATTGGTTGCAATGTACTAAAAAGGGGTCCCAAGGGTGAACTAATGATGATTTATCCAGGCCATACAGTCGAAATCACTCTCCCTTGTGAGGGACTTCGATTGTATGCGCTTCGTACGCTAACCTTTGATTTGGACCCCGAGGAAAGAGCCCCAAAAGTTGCAGGTACTAGCAGGAGGACAAGGAGAGTGTCCCGTGCTACTCGAATGGAACAAGGCGGACCTTCACATCAGACTAAAGAAGTTGTGGAGGGAGATGAGGCAGCCTCTATGGACATTTCAGGGTCCTTGGTGAGGCCTCCTCGCTCACAGGACACCCCTCGCTCTCAAGACACTCCTCGCCCACGGGGTACAGGAAGGCAACATAAAAGGACGCCGATGGACGAGCTCATAGACAACATGGGTGCGATGAACATCGAACAAGAGGCAACATTGCTTCTTGCACAACAAAATGCCCAACTCCTGCGGGCCATTCAAGAAGAAGAAGCACGACGTTGGGCCGGGTGGTACCAGCATTATCCACCACCACAATAGGCAAGAACCAAGCTTGGGGGAGATCCTCTCCCCCACCAAGGTAAGTCCTGTATCTTAAGTTATTTACGTTTCAATTAGTTTTCTCATTGCATTCAAAAAAAATACCAAAATATTTGCTTAGTACTCCCCTTAGCACATATGTCTCATATGTGTCTATCTTCCCCATGGAAATGATGACTAGTTGCCTTGCTAATGTTTCTCTAGTGCCTAGTTTACAACTTAGTATTTCTCTAAGTATGGGTTACTTAGCTCATTTAAACCATCATGAACCTGAAAACTTTGTGGGTTGCAAGTGCTAGAACTAAGTCCAAGTTGTTGTGAGACATGATATAGTGAGACAAGAGCTGCTATAATATTGTTCTAAGCATGATAGATTACCGTAGAATTTATTCTTAAAATGATCAAAATCTTAATTGTTCCTCAATGGTGATAAATTCCTACCACAGCCATATATGCTTTACATGTTTACAAACCTTCTACATAGGCTATATGCTTTGTATTGAGTGTTGTCAAGTCTTGTTGACCCTTGTTAAGAGACTTTTCATGCTCCTAAGATCAAGGTCACGTACACACCTCATATACATGTTGCTTCTACACTGGAAGTACACAAAAACATGCCTTTCATTTCCACCAAATAGGTTGCTTCATACTCCAAGTGTTAGGAAATCTCTCTCTATTATTTAGTAGATGAGACTTAAAAGGCTAGGCAAAATAAAGATGAAAAAAATAGATGGACAAGTGAAAGTCCATGAAAAAACAACAAAAAAGAAGAAGAAAAAAAATGCTAGCCATGTCTCATTAGAAAAGAAAAAAAGGGAAAAAAGAGAGATAGATCTTATCAAATAAAGAAGCAATCTAGTCCACCATACACCACACACTTACACATCTTGATCTGGGAGTATGACACTTCTCTTCAAGGATCCGAGCTTTGACTTCGCAACAAAATGCAAGTAAGTATGCCATCTTCTTTCATCCCTACCTTGAGCTACACATAAGCCTGTTTAGAAGTAGGATGAAATAAAGAAGGCAACACTTATCATATGCCTTGGTGAGGAATCATACACCATTTGAGCGACATGAGAGAACCATATGAGGAACATTAAGTCTTTCTTTTGAAAAATATTGCAAAACCTCCGGTATGAAACTTGCTAAAAACAAGAAAGTTAGTGCTCAAGTTAAACTGTTCTATCTTTCAACCACCTAAGACAAAGGAAAAGACATAAGCCCCATAGAGTACTAAGGTAATATGGGTGATTTACATAGCTAATTTTTCCATTCAAAGAGAAGAACTTTGTTGTGCACATGGAACTCTTGAAATGTGATGCATAGTAACAATACTGATCCACCGAGGCCATGTTTGATCGTTTGCTCGGGACGAGCAAAGGTTAAGCTTGGGGGATCTTGTTGACGGAAGTTATAGCATGTTTTACCTTATCAAAATACCATCAACAGGCCTCGGTTTCAAGTGAGAATAGCATATCATGAGCATATTTATCACTAATAAGTTCAACTTGTACTCTTAGCTTGTGAACATGTAGGAGATGGCAAAATGAACAAAATGAGGCCAGGTGGGCCCACCAAGGGTGTCGGGCGACCCCACCTTTGGGCCACCTCGGCCATGGTGACATGGCATGATCCAAGAGAAGCATGTTCAAGCCAATATGAACCATTGGATCAAGCATGTGCTTATGGTCAATGGTGCAAGATGAGAAGCACATGGATTCATGGGTCCACACCGAAAACCAAATGCAACCAAATTCACAAGACTTGCTCCATGACATGTGGGGTCACCAAGGGAGAGAAGAAGGTGGGCCAGCCCTGTCATAGGGGGGTCGGCCGACCCCCCCTTGGTGGCACCCAGCAGCACTATTCATCAGGGTGACATCAGCACCTTCTAGAAGATGTACCCCGGGCCCACATGTCAGAGATAGGGGTCGGCCGACCCCATGGTGACCCTCATCCAAGTTGGTGGCAAAGTGCATGTTTCACACATGAAGAATATCCAAGCCATTCATCCAAGTCGGTTGTCATGGCGGTGGATCCAAGGGTGAAGAGAGGAGGATCACGCGGATCGCTGACGTGGCACCGGAGTAGCCCCTACTCCACCTCCATTATAAATAGAGGCCTTCACCCTCTCATTCAACACACCCCAAGATAGTTTACATATCTCCACTCTCATGTGAGATCAAGCAAGAGTAGTAGTAGTTAGTCTAGAGTGGGAGTTAGAGTTGAGTCGGGCGAAGCTCGGGTCTCCGGAGTCGTCTTCTGGGAGTCTGGTATAGCCCTTGTATCTTTCTTCTTTTGTAAGACTTTATTTATTTGATATATTATTCTTTCTTTACTTTACTTTGCATTTACTTAAGTATTTACTTTCCAAGTATTTATTTAAGTATTTACTTAGTGCAAGTCTATATTTATATAGTCTTGTTGTGTGCTTATCTTAGTTCTATAGTTGTCTTAGTTAGATTGATTTCCTTTAAATATCTTCTTGTGTGTGCATCATCGTCCTATCTTAGGATAGGGGCTTTAGCTATTTTGATCGATAGCTAAAGGTGTAGACAAGTGTGAGCGTGGTGCTCATACTTCATCTTATCTTTGACTACCGCTTGAGTAAGGCTAGTTCTTAAAAGGTAAGGTGTCGATAAGCCAAATATCCGCTTGAGTACTGGGTTAGGTGAACAACCTTCTATCGCTCTACTCTCTCGTTTATCCCTCTCACACAAGTAGCAAGGCGTCAATCTAGTTAATTCATCTATTCAATTAGGATTAGTTCATAGGAGTAAAGGTAGAAACATAGGAGTACTTTATACTCACTCGTTGTCCTCCCACCTAGCTAACTCTACTAAAGTTATCTTTCATATCATATACTCTTTGCTTAACTTATTTATCTTATCTATCTATCCTCCATTATATCCACTTATACCCCTTTGCTTCTCTAATTGATAATAGAGTATAGTAAGACTAAAAGATCTATCTTTCCTCTCTCTACATCTTTCCTAGCTTGCTTTCCTTTGGGATAAAATAAATAACGATACCTTGGAATACTCCCGAGTGAAGTGCTACATCGGTATATTTTGTGCGCTTGCGAAACTATCCAATAGTCAATAGTTTTACCACCAAGACACTTCTAGCGCCGTTGCTGGGGTTAGGCTCCATAGTCTAGTTATAGTGGTTGCGTTAAGAAGTGTTAACAAGCGTTTCTGGCACCATTGCCGGGGATAGATTAAAACTATATTCTTAGTAGCGATGCTAAGAAATACCAACACCGACCCAACACTGGTATTCTTCCTACTTCACTAACCCAAGTGTTGGACTGTATGCTCACCCTATGTCTTTTTATTGATGTAGGTAAAACGATTGGAGAACGTTTGCTTGGTGGATTCCAGGTGCTCGAGGCACATGACCGGAAACACCAAGTGGTTCTCCAGTCTTAGTCCGGTCGTCGGAAAGGAGTTTATCACCTTCGGCGACAATAGCAAAGGTAAAGTGTTGTCTCGTGGGTCGGTGCGAGTTAATGAGCACTTTGTGTTGCGTGATGTTGCTCTTGTTTCTAACTTGCATTTTAACCTGCTTTCTGTTTCACAACTTTTCGATGATGACTATGAGATTCGTTTTAAGCCGAATCTCAGTCGTATTTTGGATCCTCAGTGCAATCTTGTGTGTTTGATTTCGCCCTTTGGGAAAGTCTTTCGTGCGAATTTCTCGGAGTCGTTTGGAGTTTCTCGTTGTCTTTTGGCTAGACCCTCCTCCTCTGATCTTTGGAAGTGGCATAGGAGACTGAGACATTTGAGCTTCGACTTGCTTGCAAGACTTAGTTCACTTGGCCTAATCCGAGGATTGCCCAAGTTGTCCTTGGAGAAGGATCTTGTTTGCCATTCTTGTAGACATGGGAAGATGGTTGACTTTTCGAGATATTCGTGGGTCTTCTTTTTGACTGAGAAGACTGAGACTTTCTCTTTTGCTCGCAATCTGATTTTGCGTCTTCAGAATGAGTTCCCTTTGAACTCAATGCGAGCTATCCACAGTGTTAATGGTTCTGAGTTTAAGAACTCGGATTTTGAGAAGTTTTGTAACTCTTTGGGTTTAGAGCATCAGTTTTCTTCCCCCTACACACCGCCACAGAATGGTGTTTTAGAGAGAAAGAATCGGACCCTTGTTGAGATGGCTAGGACGATGCTCGATGAGCATAGGACTCCTAGGCAATATTGGGCCGAAGCTATGAGCACTGCATGCTACATTTCCAATCGTATTTTTCTCCGAGCTTTCTTGAAAAAGACTTCTTATGAGTTGCGTTTTGGAAAACAGCCCAAAGTAAGTTATTTTAGAGTTTTCGGTTGCCACTGTTTTATACTCAACAAAGGCAACCTGGACAAGTTTGAGTCTCGTTCTTATGATGGTGTATTTTTGGGTTATGGCACTCATACTCGTGCATATCGTGTACTTAACCTTGATACTAACCGAGTCATGGAGACATTAGATGTCACCTTTGACGAGACCATGGTTTGTCCTTCTTCTCGTTTTGAGCGTGCAGGTGATCATGAGGTTGGCGAGCCTCTTTTTGATGATAAGGACGAGGGTGCTGAAGGGATGGATGACCCAGCACTACCTCCACCAGCTGTGCCGCAAAGAGCGGCGTCTACTACCACTCACGGCCCCGATCCTTCTTCTTCGACTACTTGGGGGTCGTGGGATCCGCCACCTCGAGCGGTACCTTTTGTACCTGAGGAGGCACCAGCTGCTGTTGAGGGGGAGGTCTCTTTAGCTCGAGAGGCGCCACGACACATTCAGCGCCAACACCTGCCTCAACAGATGATCGGTAGCATCGGCGAACGTGTCAGTCGGTTTAGGTCACAACAAATCTCTCACTTTGCTCATTCTGCATTTGTCGCTGATTTTGAACCCGAGATGTTGGACATGCTTTATCTGATCCAGATTGGGTCAATGCCATGCATGAGGAGCTTGAAAACTTTGAGAGAAATCGGGTTTGGGTTCTTGTTCCTCTTCATCCTGAGTGTCACCCTATTTGGACAAAATGGGTTTTCAAAAAAAACAAGGAGAAGATGGCCATGTTGTGAGAAACAAGGCCAGACTCGTAGCCCAGGGGTATAGTCAGAAGGAGGGGATAGACTCTGAGGAGACTTTTGCTCCTGTAGCTCGTTTGGAGGCAATTAGGATCCTCTTGGCTTTTGCTGCATCCAAAGGGTTTAAACTTTTTCAAATGGATGTCAAGAGTGCCTTCTTAAATGGCTACATAGAAGAGGAGGTATATGTGAAACAACCCCCCGGTTTTGAGAATCCCAAGTTTCCAAACCATGTCTTTAAACTTCACAAAGCTTTGTATGGTTTGAAACAAGCCCCTAGAGCCTGGTATGATAGGTTGAAAACCTTTTTTCTTGCTAAGGGTTTTAAAATGGGATGTGTGGATACAACGCTCTTTCTCCTGAAGCAAGTCAATGACACTCTCTTGGTCCAGATTTACGTGGATGATATCATTTTTGGTGGTTCTTCTCATGCTTTGGTTGCCAAGTTTGCAGACACTATGAGCAGGGAGTTTGAGATGAGCATGATGGGCGAGTTGACGTTTTTCCTCGGGTTGCAAATTTAGCAATCCCGAGAGGGGACGTTCGTGCACCAGGGCAAGTATACCAAGGACATCCTGAAGAAGTTCAATATGGGTGAGGCCAAGCCTTTTCCAACACCCATGTCGACAACAACGGCCCTGGATGCGGATGCGGATGGAGAAGCTGTGAACCAGAAGGAGTACCGGAGTATGATCGGGTCGCTGCTGTACCTGACGGCGACACGCCCGGACATCCAGTTCGCGGTGTGTCTTTGCGCGCGATTTCAGTCGTTGTCGCGCACCTCTCACCGTCAGGTAGTCAAGCGCATTATGGGGTACTTATGCTTCACTCCGGAATTTGGGATTTGGTATTCTGCTTCCTCCATTCTCTCCCTTTGCGGTTATTCCGATGTTGATTTTGCTGGTTGCCGACTTGATCGCATGTCCACTTCTGGGACTTGTCAGTTTATTGGTTCTTCTCTTGTATCGTGGTCTTCTCGCAAGCAGTCTAGTGTCGCCCAGTCTACCACAGAGGCTGAGTATGTTGCTGCGGCTAGCTGCTATTCCCAGTTGCTTTGGATGATGGCCACTTTGCGTGATTTTGGTCTGAGCTTTTCTCGCGTTCCTTTGCTTTGTGACAGCACGAGTGCTATTAGCGTTGCTAAGAACCCTGTGCTGCATTCTAAGACCAAACACATTGATGTGCGCTTTCATTTCTTGTGAGACCACTATGAGAAGGGTGATATCGACCTTCGCCATGTCGATACTGATCATCAGTTGGATGATATTTTCACCAAGCCTTTAGACCAATCAACTTTTGCTAGGTTGAGAGGTGAGCTTGGTGTGTGTTTCCCCTTTTAGATGGGGGAAACATTTTGCTTCGTGTATTATATACTGACTCTTTTTCTTTCAATTGGTTTCGTCATGCATCTTTGCATTTCATCTTGCATATTTACATTCAGAGCTTCATGTATATAATCTTTAGAATGTGACTATGCTCTGTATAGTATATGCTCTGTTGCTTTATGATGGTGCTTGTAGCTTATGCTCTTTCTGATCACTGATACATGTTGTGAGCTGAGCTATTTAATGAATGGTGAATTTGCTTAATGAACATAAAACTTGAAAATATTCACCATTGAGATATGCAACTAGCATGTGCAGAATATGTTGATATCACTTGTGCTTTTCATATATGCTAGGTTGCTATGTCTCTAGTTCCAAGTCATTCACTTGCTTGGTATGTTCATATTCTGTTTTAAATTTGAACTAAGTTAAGTGAATTGGAAAGATCGAGATGGGATTGCTTGTCAGCACATCACAGTATCGAGACTGTCTCTCATTGCACTTTGAGTTAAACTTGAGCTATGTAGTGTATGACCGAAACTGTTGCTTTAAGCTTCTGATTGCTTCTGCATAGGCTTCGCACAGTTGAAAAGTTAGGCAATGACAAGCTTTCAACCTCTCGCAATCACATGCTGAAATTTGAATTTGTGTAATTTAAACCGATGTAACTCCGATAAATTTTGAATACACAAGTCTATGTTTCATTCTATAGCATGATGATTGAACCTTGCTAGGGGTAGTTCACCTTGTATACATGTTTAGCACATGTTTGACTTCCTGTCTATACATGTTTAGTGCTATTTTGATGGTGAATACCTTTTTGGCTGAAAACTGCTCATTTTGCTCGAATGTTCAGATTTCGTATTTGGTGTTAAGTTTGAGCCTTTGCTAGCATTCTGTGCATATTGTTGAGTCATCGGATCAGCATTTTGTCAAGCATCTTCTCATTCTATCGTCTATATTCCTGAAGCTGCTAACTTGCATTTTGTCTCATATGCATTTGGAGGGGAGATACTTGATAGTGCATTTTCAACTAAGGGGGAGAAATTTGCCAAATCAAAAGGGGGAGAAACCTTATCTTGGTTGTGTGCACTATTGGAGGGGGAGTTTGAGCTGGCTCGAATTTTTCGGATTTTGGATTTTCCAATTAATTCGGAGCTTTTCTGAAGTCTCTAATTGTTTCAGAGCATTTTTGGTAGCTAGTTGTGTTGAGCCTTTTGCCTCTTTCTTGAGGAACTAGCGCCTTTGCCTTTGTGCTTTTCAGCTAGTATCGAGCTTTCTCGCTAGCGGTGTTGAGCCCGTTCTGCCTCTTCTTGAGGGCTAGCTCTGCTCTGCTTGAATTTCAATTGGTATTTCAATTGGTGTCGAGCTTTCTCGCTAGTGGTGTTGAGCCTGTTCTACCTCTTCTTGAGGGCTAGCTTTGCTTTGCTTGGTTGCATCGAGCCGTTGCCCATGTCTTTGGGGACCAAGTTGTCTTGCTCTTTCCACTTGACCTTCTTCGGCTTTGATATGATTTTGGGTCATTTGGTCGAGTTCCTTCTTCTATTCCATTATAATTTGTGTTGGTAGTTGACAATGCACTCATCAAGGGGGAGATTGCGGATACATGGGTGTATGCCGAGTCTCGAGTGATGAGTGATTGCCAACTGGGATAATGCACATGTTCTTTGGCTTGTGTTGTGCAGGTGTCGAGCACGGATACAATGATCGAAGGCAAGGTGAAGGTCAAGTAGAGACGTGCCGTGCCAATGGACCGAGAGTGGCGAACCGCGAACGTGAGGCTTGGACTGAGGGACCGGTGCCCTGAGGATCAGCTGTGGTGGCTGACAGCTTGGGACAACGACGAGCGAAGACTTGCGTGTGGACGGGGTGCACGGGTGGTGCATCCCCTCTATGGCTCGGTTTGGTGGTTGAGCCACAGCAAAACCAGCGAGTAGACGGTTTCCAGGTTTGTGACACCCTGGTGTCAAGCACTGCATTAGGAACTACATTTAGCTACTAAAATTCATAAGCAATGCGTTGCATCTTTTCATGTGCATAAAAGTGCTTTTGCCTTTTTGTTGTTTATTTGGAATTGGATCTCTATAAGACTTGGTTGTCTAAATGGATTTTTGTCTTGGCAGATAATTTTATAAAATAGGTAATTTGGAGTACAAAACTTTTTATATGGACACCTTGACCTTGTTCAGTATAGTTTAATAATTTAAAAATGTGAGAACAAAACGATTTATAGCTCAAAAATTGGATTTATTTAGGTAGAGGTTGTGAAAATGATTTTTAGAAAAAGTGCCTTATATGAAAGTTGTAGAGAAAATTATTTTGAGCAACTTTTATTTTTGGGTCCAAGTCTGGTTTTGAGTTTTTGAAACTGTTTTTGAATGGTCAAAGTTTGATAGAAATTTGGAAAAAGAAAAAGGAAAAATGTTTTCTTCCCGCGCTACCCTTTCGGCCCAACCGGCCTTTCCGGCCCATCACCGCCACGCCGGCCCACGCTCGCCTCGCTCACCCGCCGCGCCGGCCCACGCACGCGCGCGCTCGCCCGCGCACGACGCGCCGGTCGCCCGCGCACGACGCGCCGGTCGCCCTTACCGCGGCCGCGCCGTACGCCGGCCAATCCGTCGCGTGGCCGCCTTTCTCTATGCCATATCCCGCTCGCCCACTCCTCGCCTGATCCTTCTCCACCAGATCACGCCACAATCTCGCACGGCCAGTCCCTACTTGCCTCGCTCGCCGCGCCCACGCCACCGTCTGCGCTCGCCTCGCTCGTCGCGACGCCGTGGCCCCCGCCACGACCGCCGGCCGGCCAAACCCGCGAACAAAACCCCGAGCGCCTCTCTCCACTCCCTCCACTCTCCATTCGCATGAACCCGCTCCCACCAGCTCTCCTCTCCTCTCCCGCGAACAAACGCGAGCGCGAACGCTCGTGCCCGCCGCCGTTACACACCACCCCTGGCCACCGCCGTTCCGATCTCACCCGACCACCACCATCTGATTCCTCTCGCCAGCCACTCCGCCTTCACCATGCACAGGCCGTGCGCGCGTCATCTTCCCCGACCAAGCCCCATCGCCGCTGGAGGATGAGGTGTCCCCTTCGGTCCCCGTACGCCGCCGAAAAGAGCTCGATCCCGTTCCGCACCACCCGAGCTTTGCCACCTCTCTCTTTCGCCGACGAGCTTCCTCAGGCCAAGGCAAGGTGAGAACACGTCTCCGTGAGGTCTCTACCGCTCCCTAACCTCCCTCCTCTTCCCGACCGAGCGCCGCCATTGTCCGCCATGGCCGCGCATGTGGTCAAGCTCCACCGGAGCATCCCGAGCCAACCCACCCACCTATTCTCACTCCCTAGGGTTCACTCGTCGTGATGCACTCGTTAATTTGGCCGGCGACCACCGGAAACGGCGTAGCCGAGCACCTCCGTCGTCCGCCATCGCTCGCCACCGGCGAGCTATGGCCATGCGCTTGCCAAACCAACACCACCACGTGAGCCGCCTAGCCAAGGGGAGCACGCCTAGCCCAACTCCACCGCCGGCGACCTCGCCCTCGGCGAGAAAACCCCGGTCAACCGTCGCCCCTGCTTCACCCTCACTAACCACTAGGCCCCGTTGACCAGCTGGTCCCATGCGTCAGCCACCCACGGTCCATGGACCGAGTCTGTGCAGGATGGGCCGGGAAAGTTTAAATGTTTTCCCTTTTTGTTTTAATTTCCAGAAAGCTTGTTTATTTTCTGTAGCACGTTTATTAATCCAAATGAGGTGTTTTCAGTTTTGATAACTTTCTCATGAGTAGATCTGTCATGGAAAAATATGAAAGTATTTTTGGTGGAAGTTTATTATACTATTTTTATTTAAATCAGATTATGTGCTTTTGTTGAGATAAATGGGTTCATGTAATTTCTTGTTGAATTAATTCATGGCAAAATTTGTGTAGGCTCCTTGTCAAGTTATGCATCTATGAAAAATTTATAAGGCACTATTTCTGTAGGAAAAGTATCTGTTTAGGTTTAATTTCCTTTTTAGCTGTTTTCTTAAAATAATGGTTAAAATAATTTATGTGCGAAAGTAAAATCTGGGAAAATTTATGTAGTCGTTGTACGTTATGTATAAGCCGAGAAAAATGCTAAGCATAGGTTGTTGCATAGAAAAATAAGAAGTTGCTATACAAATGTGCTTTTCTGTGTTTTTCTTAGAAAATTCTTGTAGAAAAGAATATAATGTTTCTGTTCATGGAACTTCCTTGGTAAATATGAAATATGAAGTAGAATTTGGGAAAAATATGAAAATGAGGATGTCACCCTTTTCCAGTAGGGTTGTAGTTCAAAGGGTTTATTTTGGAATAAATTTGTTTAGTTTGTATAGGATTATGTATTTGTGCTTTAGTAGTAAATTTTGTACAGTAGAGTGGTAATAGGTAGATAAAGCTGGAAAAATTATGAAACCTGATGTTTGACACTTTTTATCAGAAAGTTAGTGCAAAGCACCTTTTGGGTAGTTTTCTTCACCTTTTTGTATCTGCTATTTGGTATTTTATATGTTGGTGAAATTTGTATAGCAAGGTTTAGTTAGTGTAAGTTACCTTCTAGAATGTTTGTGGATTTTTCTAAGTTCAGAAAAAGGTATTTGCTGCTCAAACCTAGTCTCCTTTTTAATTAATAAATAGAAAATGATTAAAGCAATGATTTTGTTTTACGAGGGAAACAAAGGCTTTCCTCAATGTCAAAAGTGGATCAACAAGTTGGATTTGTTGGTTTGCAAGAAATGTTTACTCTTCATGCCATCCTTTCGCACCGCGCATTTTTTAATTATTACCGCATTGCAATAGGATCGACAGTCCCGGAAGCCGACCAGGAGCCGGAAGCAAACGACGAGTAGGAGATTCCGGAGCTGCCTAGAATCGAGGAAGCCGACCCCGCGCCGGAGACTAACCTGCCCGAGTGCCCCTCTCACGAGGCCTCAGTCTTTTCTCAAGGCAAGCCCCGGAGCATTTTAAGCCTCCTATCATTTACAATTAATTCAATTGAGTACTTTTATATTGTGAGGCATTAGGTATAGGAGTTGATTGAATCCTACTTGCTGCATTACCATTCCTTGATTATTGTTTACACCTGCCTTGTTATCCTGTTACTTATTTATAAGTAGAACTGCTTAGCCGCTTAATAAAAGTAGTAGTTAAGGATGTTCCAGTAATACCCCTGATGGGTAAGTTACCGGATCACGGTTGGCTATATTTGCTATCGTGGAAAAGAACCTGAGTAGTAATGAAATACGGTCAACTGGAAGGCAAGGCACAAGTTTGGAAACTTGGGGCAGTCCGTCCGTTGGATCGTGTAGGTTTGTATCGATGTTGGCCCGCGTTCATTTTTGAACGCGCCCTTTTACTTAGGGATATGTTAGTGCTGTAATCATCGAACCCAAAGCCGGTTCGAACCTATTCGGGCTGGTCTCAACCCGTGTCGCACCCTCTAGTATGGAACCACGATTTGCCTCGGAATGGCCATCGTATAGTTCCAATTGGGTGGTCCGTGCTGTGAGCCGCGACGATTACCACCACGAACAAGCATCGAGCGGTTACCCAATGCATGGACCCGACGGGGAAAGTGTGGGTTGGTATTAAAGGTCTTTCACCAGCTGGTTTGGAATTCGATTTGAGTCGCCGTCTCCCCCGGTTAGTGGGAAACTATGGCGAGCTGCACCACGATACAACTCCATGTGATGTTTAAGGTTCAACTAAAATGCGATTAAAGTCAACTGGATATGGTTATATTATTGATTGATTAGACTCAAGTGTATGGAATAGTTCAGGTGCAAAACCTAGATTAAGAGGTAGGTCTAAAACTTGACTGCTCATTGGTATCATTAAATATTCCTTCTCTTAATTTGAGCTTTCGCAACTAAAGATCCCAGCTCCACCAAAAAGCCTTGCATACCCTTGGTGTCTTTTATTTTCAATTGGACGGCTTAGTCTAGCTGAGTACATTCCCATACTCAGGGTTTATCCCGTTTGTTGCAGATGGCCAGGTGTACTACGGCTATTGTAAGCCCTGCCTCTACCCCGTGGAGGGTGATGAGGAGTAGGCCCAGGGCAGGGTCATCCAGAAGCTTTCCCTTTTCTTTTGCTGGACTGAGACTTCTAGTGGCATATTACATGAAAAAGGATGAGTGAGTTATTAAACAATATTTATTTGGACCACATGTGTGGTGGTCGTGTTTCAAAACTTGTTTTAGCTTCCGCTCTTTAAAACTTAGTATTGTAATAACTCTTTTATGATTTCGCACTCTGATGTTTAAATTCGGTTTCGTTTATCGATGGTGTATCCTTATGAATGTGATATTTGAACAATGCGATCCTGTATGTTGTATGATGTTGAAATCCTTTTAGGTTTTTGGACTATCGGGGTTATATGGATTCAAGTATGAGTCAATGTCAGACAAATTTGGCTAAGAAGGTACTTGAGTTCTTATAATCAGGACAGTTCCGTCACAGCTGGTATCGGAGCATGGTTCAAGTTATTGCATCCAAAAGGAGCTATTTTCAAACTAAAATGGGTATTTCAAAACTATTTTCAAAACTATTTTAATTATTAAGTGTGCCTAGTCTTGTCCTTAAGCCCTACATTAGGATTCAGGTGGCTTAACTGCTAACAGGGTTCAGGGTTTTGCTTCATGGTGGATCTTTATCTGCTGGTCCATTCTCGATGGAAAAGAGAATGCGTCGATCACGAAAACATGCATAAAATGATTTTGTAAGATATGAGTGCATGACCGTCCAACCGTCGGTCTAGGCGAGAGTTCTTATACCAAGTATGTGCGATCTCCACGCAAACATATACGAGGGTATCAATTGTTTTGGGTATGTTTTCTGGATTGGTGCATGGTGTTTAGTGTTGGCTTCTATGTATTTTGTGCATATGAGCCAATACTCTGTTATTTTACCATTGGGATTTTTGCTTTGGGCTGAAATGAATCTTCTGCAGGTACACTAACTACGTGATCGAGTAGAACGAGTAGATAACGTATGAGAGATCGTTCTTGCCACCGACTAGAATGTTAGGACTTACGGGTCATTATTAGTGAGTGAGAACGTAAGTACGATCATGCATCATGTTACATTCTTGCATTGCATTTCCTCCCCTTAATTAAAACTGTCTCTTTTCTTATAAAATTTTCCAACTTAATATGTGTCTCACGCGAGTTCAAAACCCTTTTGTTTCTACAGATGGCCCGGACTAAGTTGACTGCTCGCAAGGCCACCGGAGGAAGAGGAGTTCCCCATCACCGTTTGGCCACGAAGTTGAACAAGAACACGTTCTTGTCGTACTTCGGACTGCCAACCATCCTTTGGAGGATTCTGCAGGCAGTGGGATATGAGGAAGGACAGGAGCCCAGGTACTCGTGGCAGAAGGAGATCTATGGGCAGGACTCGTTGGTAATGGTGCAGATCAAGGTCAAAGCCTTGCCTGCCAAGCCTCACTGGACAGGATGGACAGAGATCACCAGAGGAAGTTGTGCCAAGGATGGAGCCAACAGGGCAGCTTATCTAGTGCTGAAGGACATCATCGCCCGTTTTCCCGCTGACCTTGCTAGTGCTATGGCAGGAGTGTTCCCTCGTGGATCACTTTTTCCGTTGCGTTGGAGGCAGACCTTGGAGTCAGTTCTGACAGGAGGTGCAAAGGAGAGATTCTACTATGAGACGTCCGCCATGAGCGCCACCGGAGCCTTGATGGGTGTATGTGAGAGTTTGGAGCGCAGCTTGGAGAGCGTGTCCTTTACCCTCACCGCCACCTACCAGAGCAAGAGGAAGTTGCAGGAAGAGTTTGACGCTGAGGTAGCCCATCTTCAGGAGAAGATCCATAAGGTCACTCTTGGGGGTGACGATGCACGTGCCACCGCAGGAACGGAGACCACCGCCAAGACAATCGCTGAGCAGATGTACCTGATGACATCACTTCAGCGAGACGAGGCCCACACAACGCTTGACCAGCTCAGAGAGGGCGCCCATCACCTGATACAGCAGATACATCACCAGCAGGCCTACATCGACCAGCTCCATGAGGCAGTTTACCAGATGCATCACGCCGCACAGGAGGCCGCCCCCCCCCCCCCCGCAGCAGACGAGGCCCCTGCAGATTGTGGCAGAACCTCCTGAATTAAGTGGCCCACGTGCACCCATCATTGTTCTAAAGACCTTTGATCGGCGTACACGCGTTCCAAATGACTCAAGAGGTTTGTCGGGTGTCCTCGGGAAACCCGAATCATCCACGTTACATTACTTCCAGGAAAATTCCTCATCAAGCATCACAGTATTACAACAGTTTTATAGATAAGATAAATCAGAGTAAAGCGGAAAGATTATAATACATAGGTTAAAAACTTAGAGTTTTACAAACCATAAGTACTTATTACATAAACGGTTCGGAACTTTATAATACATATATCACACAAATTCTTGTTACTTGCCCAAGGTCACACATCAGAATCGTTATCACTCTCCTCTACAAGAGTGAAATAGCACTGTCCATCAAAAGGTGGATCCATGTACTCTCCTGCAACAAGGGTAACAAACCCTGAGTACAAAAGTACTCAACAAGACTTGCCCGTCAACAGAAAAGACTTCAGGTCATGCTAGCTTTAATGGATGTAGTGGGGCTAGCAATAGAGGAGAGATTTCCAGAAAAAGCTTTTTAACAAAACCTTTCTCTTTTCCTTAGTAATTCCAGATATATCATCAAAACACTTTTTAGAAAGAAACATCATTTCTCAAATGCTTTGGTTTTGAAAACTCTACGTTGAGGGTCAGAGATCGAGTCTCTTTTTATCGTAGAGCAACGACGATTCGAATCGCTTTATCTACCCAGCTGGGGGTTCCCAATCACACAATATGGCAGGACTCTAACCTGCAACATATTGCACAACCACAAGTGATTTGTATGGCAGGACTCTAACCTGCAACATATCAAAGCACCACGGCGTTGTATGGCAGGACTCTAACCTGCAACATACTAACCCGTATCCCGTGATTGGTACTATCATGCTCTCGATCAAGGGCCAACAACGGACGGTTCCTAATTGACACAGACGGGATTAGCACGACTAGGGTAACCCTGCCTGCCATCTTTACATGAACGGTTTCCCGTCTGGTCTGAAATTCATTTTTCATCCATTTAATAGTTTGTACCTGAGAGAGGTATCCTAACAATGATGACTCATCATCCCTTAGTTTGCTCAAGGCCTAAGCAGAGGATAATCTCATCACCGTGCATCTTGGCTAAGCATTTATAAACAAATAGGTAACAAGGATAGGGTAAAGGTAACCAACTGGTAATGCAACTACTGGTGTCATCCAACTCCTATTACTTAAATGTAGTTGATAAATCATTGTATAAACTTTGCAATAGAAACAGAAAGGTTAAATGCACCGGGGCTTGCCTTGAGGATCCGTGAAGTTTGAAGAGTCTGAAAATCGAGAAGGGTCTACACCCTCAGGAGGAATACACTGAGAGTTAGGGCCTTCCGAAGCGGGATATACACGTAGAAGTGCATATGCATGAATAATGAGATGCTTATGATATGATTATGGTAAAGATGGAAATTTTCTTAAACTATAACTTTTATGGAGTACAACTTTCCTTTGCGGTAAAGTTGCAAACCAACAAACCAATTTTAGCTATTAAAAGTACTAAACAAGTTTTGTTATTTTCTTTAAATATGGTTAGGCAACTTAACAAGCAACAAAAGGTTATTTGCATAAAGGAATCCATAACCAGGGAGCAAATCTTGCTAGTTTTCCACTGGTTGTCAAACAATTCCAAAAGTCACATAAATCCTATAGTGATCAACTATTCCTATTTATTTTATAAACCATTGTAATTAGCCTTTTACTTATACACAAATCATACTTGGTCAAACAGGGATGAAATTAAACATGAAGGTGTATATCAGTGATATAAACTCACATGTCAAATTTCATGATTTTTGGAGAAACACAGAAAATTACAAAATTCATTAAAGTTACATTTATTAAATAAAGCACAGATTTAATTGTCCTATAAAAAGTACTCAAAACATTAGTTTTATAATTTTTATATTAGCGTAGACAGGTTAGCATCTATCATGTCAAATTTCATAATTAACAGAGCTATAGATTAATTATAGCAAAAACAACAAAACTGATTACTGTACATAAAGCCAGAAAAAGAAAAACTTGAACGAACCCAAACTGGGCTTTCGGCCCAAGCCAACTCGGCCCAGCGTGACGCGAGCGCACGATGGTGAGTGCGGGTGCGTTCGCTCGAGGCTCGGCGCGAGCGAGATAACGCACGAGGGTCCGCTCGAGGCCTAGCTCCCGCGAGACAGCGCCCGAGGGTCCGCTCGAGGCCTATCTCGACCGAGACGAAAAACACCGAGCACCCGTCCGAGGCCTGGCCCTCGGCTCGGGCGAGACGGAAAAAGCTTGTCCGTCCGAGGCCTAGCTCGGGCGGAACGGTGAACACGTTCGCCCGAGGCTTGGCTCGAGCGAAGCGGAGGAGGCGCCTGCTCGAGGCATAGCTCGAGACGGAGAACACGTGTCCACATGTCCGCTCGAAACCTGGCTCGAGCGAGACGGTGTGCCCTGACAACTTTGCAGAAAAGCCCCTCGGCTTACACTAAAACAACCCGCAGTCCATGGCGCTATTCACCTGAGCCTGGGGCTTTGCAACCAACACCCTAGAACTTTTCATCTTTACAACGAGAAGGTCCTCGACCATGGCCGGCGTGAACGACGGCGCACCGAGCGCCAACGGGCCTTACGCCGGCCGACTCTGGCCAGAAGAGACTCGGCTGACGCGAGCATCAACACCGGCAAGACAGCCGCAGTCGATTGAGCTCTCAACCCTACACTCTACCACTCGGGTTGAGCCTGGCCACGCATGGCGGCGGATCGGATCTCGGCTAGCCCTGTTCCGGCGATCCTAAACCGGTAGCAAGCAAACAGAGAGGCTAGGAAGGTCTAGAAGCTCACCCTGGTGCTGATGGAGAAGCCGGTTTAAGCGGAGGTTGCTTGGAGAGTAGGCGTCCACGGAGCAGTGGCTTCCGGCGGCGAGCTCTGGTGCAAAGGCGGTGGTTCCGGCGAGACCTGGGCACCACACATGAAACCAGTGAGCCTATGAGGTTTCTGGGATCAAGGTGAAGCATAAACGCGAGATAAAGAGAGTAAGGAAGTGCCAAGTGGATCGGACCACAGCGAGATCGAGCTCGGCGGAGCTTTCTTGCCCGGCGGGAAGAAGAACAATAGTTACCGGCTCTCTGAGTGAGTAGAGGTTGCAAGAGTGAACTCTGGAGATGCGCAAGGATGTAGGGTTTTTATACCCGCGGTTAAACTGGGATAAGAACGATCGGTGTGCGGTGAATCGGAGATTGAGCCGAGAAGGTGCTCGTCGGGGCTTCGTGGCAAGAGGTCGACGGCGAGCGCGAGAGAGGACGCCACGACGTGAGAGAAAAGGGTCAGCAGCTGAGTAACTTCGCCACGGAGACGGTCGCACGCTTATTCGAGAGGGAGCGATACCCAGAACGCTGGCGTCGCCGGTCAAAGCTTCGGTGGCCACCGCCATGAACAGAGCCAGAAGCTTATCTCCCCCTTTTCCCATTTCCTTTTCTACCCTTTCTGAGAATTTAAAATTACTTTGAAAATTTGAATATAAGTTGAAAGTATGCTAAAATATCAAATGCTCAGAATTTAATACTGAACATCTTTTATTTTTGTAACATTTTCAAAATATGCTCAAAATTTGAATTAGAGTTGGAAAAACAAAAGAGGATAAAAAGGGCAGAAAAGTATTTTCCAAATTACTTTTGATTTCATATGAAAACTTGGAAAACTTTATACATCAAAGTTGTTTCTTATCAAAAATAGAACAACTTTGCTTTTTAGAGCATACCCAAATTCTTTCAAAATTTTGATTTATAGAAAAGGGGATAAAATAGGGTTTTTGAATTATTTAAACTATTCATTTGAATTTCATTCCAATCTGGAATTATACCTCAAAGGTAGCTTGAAACATGTTCTCACTACACCTTTGAGACATCATACCAGGGTTGGGTATAAAATTCGACTACTATACATAAGATTACCATAATACCCTTATAAAGCCTAAAAGCATTATTCTTAACAAGAAAGCATAAACTAGGATTGCAAACTTAATCACTCCTTATCACTAAGCACAAGCATGAAAATTAAACTTGTTTTAAGTGAATGCATAATCAGGTTATTAACTCAGATAAAATGCCAGTGCATATGATGACATGTCAAGTTTTAGTCTTGCTTAACACCAGAGTGTTACAGCTCTTTCCCCCTTAAAGAAATCTCGTCGCGAGATTTAACCTGAAGGCTAACTAATGGAAAAGGAAATGTGTCAGGCACTTCCATTACTAACCTTTACATAAAGCAGGGGATAGGTCATCATATGACAGATTATAAGGACTATACAGAAGAAAGAAACTCAGGAAAACTTTCTGAGAGAAACTCTTCTGACTCCCAAGTGGCTTCATCTTCCGTATGTTGATTCCATTGAACCTTGTAGAACTTGACAGTTCTTTTTCGAGTGACTCGATCTTTCTGGTCAAGAATCTTGATAGGATACTCCGAGTACATCAGATCAGGTTCTAACTCAATCTCTTCAACATGAATAACATGATCAGGCACTTGAAGACATTTCTTCAACTGAGAGACATGGAACACATTATGGACTAAAGATAGCTGTGGTGGTAAGTCAAGTTGATATGCTACCTTTCCATATCTTTTAAGAATCTGATATGGACCTATATATCGAGGTGCTAACTTTCCTTTGATTCCAAATCGAGTAACTCCTTTCATTGGTGACACCTTGAGATAGACATAATCACCAATTTCAAAGGTAAGAGACCGACATCTCTTATTGGCATAACTCTTTTGTCTGGATTGCGCTATCTTCATGTTCTCTCGAATTAACTTGACTTTTTCTTCAGCTTCCTTAACTAAGTCAACTCCAAAGAGACTATGTTCTCCCGGTTCAGACCAGTTTAAAGGTGTTCTGCATCTTCTGCCATACAGAGCTTCAAATGGTGCCATCTTAATGCTCTCTTGATAACTGTTATTGTAAGAGAATTCTGCTAACGGCAAACATTCATCCCATTTCTCTGAATAATTAAGCACACAGGATCTTAGCATATCTTCTAAGATCTGATTAACTCTTTCAGTTTGGCCCCCAGTCTGTGGATGATAAGTTGTACTATGCAGAAGCTTGGTACCCAAAGACTCATGTAAGTGTCTCCAGAAAACATTAACAAACTGTGTTCCTCTGTCAGACACGATAGTCTTGGGAACACCATGCAGACTTATAATTTTGTCAAAATATATCTTGGCATAGGTAGATGTTGGATATGTTGTCTTAACAGATATGAAATGAGCTGATTTGGTCAGACGATCAACAATGACCCATATGGAATCAAACACTTTTGATGTCTTGGGTAGACCTACTATGAAGTCCATACTAATGTCATCCCACTTCCAAGATGGAATTGGTAAAGGTTGCAATTCTCCAGCAGACCTAAGATGAATTGCCTTCACTTTCTGACAAGTATCACATTTAGCTACATAACTAGCAATTTCAAATTTCATTTTAGTCCACCAGAACTTCTGTTTCAGATCATGATACATCTTATTACTGCCTGGATGTACTGAAAATCTTGTTGCATGAGCTTCATCAAGAATCTGCTTTCTGAGCTCAGGAACATTTGGAACCACTAACCGTTCCTTGAACCAAATCACTCCAGCTTCATCTATTTTGAAATTAGAATTTTGCTCAGAGTGAATCTTTTCTTTTAGATGGATCATTCCCTTGCTTTCCTTCTGGGCTGCAGTGATCTGATCTTTAATGGATGACTGAACGGTCACATTTGCAAGATTTCCTTGTGGAATCATTTCAAGATTTAACCTTTCAAATTCATAGCACAAGGTAACATCTATTGGCTTGACTTCCAGACAATTGCAATGACTCTTTCGACTGAGTGCATCTGCAACTACATTGGCTTTACCGGGGTGATAGTGTACTTCAATATCATAATCTTTTATCAGTTCTAACCATCTTCTCTAACGCATATTCAACTCAGACTGAGTGAAGATGTATTTCAAACTTTTATGATCAGTATATATGTGACAGAGATTACCCAACAAATAATGTCGCCAGATCTTTAGAGCATGGACTACAGCTGCCAACTCTAGATCATGTGTTGGATAATGTTCTTCGTGCCGCTTAAGCTGTCGTGAAGCATAAGCAATGACTCTGCCTTCTTGCATCAATACACACCCAATGCCTTTGCCTGAAGCATCACAATAAACATCAAATGATTTTTCAATGTCTGGCTGAGCTAATACTGGTGCAGTTGTTAAAAACTTTTTCAGAGTCTGAAAAGCTTCTTCACATTCCATAGACCATAAAAACTTGGCGTCATTCTTTAATAGTGTTGTCATCGGCTTAGAGATCTTGGAGAAGTCAGGGATAAATCTACGATAATACCCTGCTAATCCTAAGAAACTTCGAACTTGATGTACTGACATTGGTGACTTCCAGTCAAGAACTTCTTGGACGTTACTTGGATCTACTGCAATACCTTCAGCTGACAGAACATGACCCAAGAATTGAACTTCATCTATCCAAAACTCACATTTACTGAATTTAGCATATAACTGATGTTCTCTCAGGCGAGTCAACACTATCCTGAGATGTTCTGCATGCTCTTCTTTGGTTTTGGAATAGATGAGAATATCATCAATAAACACAACCACGAACTTATCTAGCTCTGGCATAAACACTGAATTCATCAAATACATGAAGTGTGCTGGGGCATTAGTCAGACCAAAGGACATGACTAAATATTCATATAAACCATATCTGGTAGTGAATGCTGTTTTCGGAACATCCTCTGGTTTGATCTTGATCTGATGATATCCGGATCTCAAATCTATCTTCGAGAATACCTTTGCACCAGCTAGTTGATCAAAGAGGAGATCAATACGGGGTAAAGGATACTTGTTCTTGATTGTCACTTCATTCAAAGGACGATAATCCACACATAGCCTCAAGGTATGGTCCTTCTTCTTCACGAAAATCGCTGGACAACCCCATGGTGACGAACTAGGTCGAATGAAACCTTTATCTAGCAAACCTTGCAACTGAGTTTTCAATTCTGCTAACTCCTTTGGTGGCATTCTATAAGCTCTTCTGGCTATTGGTACTGTTCCTGGTTTGAGTTCTATTTCAAATTCCACATCACGATCAGGTGGAAGACCAGGTAAATCTTCTGGAAACACATCAGGAAACTCACAGACCACTGGAATGTCTTGGATTTCCTTGACAGAGGTAGCACACACTCGCTCAACTGCTCTCTTAAGAGTAGGAAGATGGATAAGAAGTTGAGACTTGCTATTAGGTACATTGAGTTTGATGGTTCTATTCAAGGTGTCTATCACTGCACCTCTCTGGTTCATCCAGTTCATACCCAAGATCACATCTATACTTGGATCTTTTAATACTATCATGGAGGTTGGAAATATATATCCACCCAGATCTATAGGTACCTGATGTACCATTTCCTTAGTACTTAGTCGACCCCCAGGTGACTGTATAAAGAAGTTATCTTGGGTTTCATCAATAGGTATATCATGCTTTTCCGCAAATGTTCTATTCATGAAAGTATGTGATGCACCAGAATCAAAAAGTGTAATAGCTAGGTGTTGAGCGACAGGGAACATACCAAGCATAACAGGTTCTCCTTCAGGAATAGCTTCTATTTGAGTGTGGAAAACCTTTCCCGTTTTCGGAACACCTTTGCCCTTTTGATTATTCTGTGCATTTCCCCGGTTCTGATTTGCTTGCTGATTTCCTACTGGCCTTGGTGCATTGGCATTGGGAACATTCCGCCTTGGATAAGGACATTCACGAGCAAAATGCCCCGCCTTTCCGCAATTATAGCATGGATAGCTTGCAGTTTGTGGCACTGGTGGACGAATGGCAGGAACATACGGCTGACGTTGAGTATTGAAAGGCATAGTAGGCCTTGCAAACGTCCTCTGAGGATACTGCTGCTGCTGAGGCGGACGATAAGGTGGACGATAAGATGGGCGGAACTGCTGGACTGGATGATATACCAGCCTCTGACGCTTCTTGTTGTTGCCTGATGATCCAGACCCTGACACAAGTCCCCTCTTCTTTTTGGCCTCCTTATGCTTGCGGTTCTTTTCCTCGCTAGCTATAGCAATATTCACTGCCTCATTAAAATTTATATTGCCACAAGTGGTCATCATAGATTGAAGCTTTGTATTTAAGACCCTCATAAAACATCCCTTCTTTTTCTCATCAGTATTGACTTGATCAAAAGCATACTGGGACAAATGATTAAACTTCCCAATGTACTGCATAACTGGCTCATCTCCCTGACGGAGAGCTAAGAACTCTTCAAGCTTCATCTTCATAACTCCATCGGGAATATAATGAGCCCGGAAGGCTTCCTTGAACTCAGCCCAAGTAATTCGGTGGTCAGCTGGTTGAACAGCTAAGAGGTTTGCCCACCAAACTCCTGCAGCGCCACGAAGCTGTTGCGCTGCAAACGCTGGCTTCTGGACCTCGGTACAATTGATAAGACTGAACTTCTGCTCCATAGTACGGAGCCAGTCATCCGCTTCCAGAGGTTCATCTGCTTTTATGAATACAGGAGGACGAGTATCCGTGAAGTCCATATATGTTGTCTCTTCCCTATTATTTCGACCACGACCACGTTGACCACCATTCTGATTTTGTGCCAACAAGGTGGTTGCGTTGACCAACGCTGCAATCGCATTGGCTAAAGAAGGTGGAACTGGAGGTGCATTTGGGATGTCATCCCCACCATGAGAAGAACTAGCTCCACGAGTGTTAACAGGCATCTGTTTAAACAAACCATATCTTGATTAACATTCTTATATATACATTATGACATGCAGATCATGGTCAACTTATTTTTCATACAAGTCTGCTCTTGGGCAGGACTACTGATACCACTATTTTACACATCTGACCATATTAGAGGTTTTTTGACTAACTAGGTTACAAAGTCAGAAAGATACTATGATACACCTTATGTGTATCCAACCTCGAAACCTATGACTCTTCCTCAGATGTGACTTCATCTTCCACCGGCTCTAACTCCTCATCTCCTTCTTCTTCTTCTTCTTCTTCTTCTTCTTCAGAAGCATTCTCAGGATGTGGTGGTGTGGCAGGTTCTGGCTGCAACTGTGCGGCCAGCTCCTCTATATGCCTATGTAGGTCGGCATGATGATTTGCCATGAGGTTCTGATTATCCCTCATTACATCTACCCGGGTTCGTGCCCGGTTCCTTTGCTCAACGGCCTGCCTCCACTTGCACTCATACTCTTGGTGCTGCTCGTGGTGGTATTGTAGCTGCTCACGCAACTCTTCCCTATCTCTGTTGCCCCTCATCCTTTCTCCATTTGCCCTTGCCAATTCCATATACAGGCGGTCTACTTCCGCCTGCAGCTGTGAAGTGGCAGTGTTACTACCTTCTCCTTCTTCGTAAGTAACCATGGGCTGGTTACTCCCTTCACTCTCAGCAGAGTTATCATTCCTTGGGGCAAGGACGTGTCGAGGAACACCTCGAGGTCCAGTACACTTGCGTGCAGTCTGCTTGGTACGTACCATCTGCTAAAATATATACATTTTGAACATTAGAACTATATATGTTCCAGGATTAAGAGATAGAGTTTTATAATTAGATAAATATATCAACTCTATTTAGATACAACTTCTAAGAGGGAAAGATAATTATATGTTATCAATCATGATGCATGAATCGAACTTACGAGCAAAACATATCAAACAAATAATTAACTTTAAGGTAATTGCGGATACATGGGTGTATGCCGAGTCTCTGAGTGATGAGTGATTGTCAACGGGTTTGATGCGCATGTTCTTTGGCTTTTGTTGTGCAGGTGTCGAGCACGGAGACAGTGATCGAGGGCAAGGTGAAGGTCAAGTTGAGACGTGCCGTGCCGACGGACTGGGTGCGATGAAGGATGGGCGTGCCGTGCGGCGGACGTGCCATGCCGATGTATCGAGCAGTGAAGGGCGGACGTGAGGCTTGGACTGAGGGACCGGAGTGTCTGAGGATCAGCTGTGGTGGCTGGCAGCCTGGGACAGCGACGAGCGGAGACTTGCGGGGCACGGTGTTGCTCGGGTCGAGGACCTGGGGACACGTGTCGGTGGACGGGGTGCACGGGCGGTGCATCCCCTCTACAGCTCCGGTTTGTTGGTTGAGCCAGAGAAAAACCAACGGGTGGACGGTTTCCGAGTTTGGGCCTCAAAACTCGGGTGCTCGGTTTCCAGGTTGAGCCACAAAACCTGGGCGCGGATGGTTTCCGAGTTTGGCCACAAGACTCGGGTGATGGGCCGGTTTCCGAGTTTGGGCCTCAAAACTCGGGCGCTGCGGGTTTCTGAGTTTGGGCCACAAAACTCAGGCTGGTGGGTTGGTTTCCCGGTTTGGGCCTCAAAACCGGGGGTTGCTGGAAAAGGCTGGTTTCCCGGTTTGGGCCACAAAACCGGGGGTGCAGAGCGAGGGCGGCACGTGGCGGCGATCCAGAGGTTGCGTCGAGGCAACGCTTCGGTTCGAGTGGGCGTGGCCGTCCGATCTACCTACCACCGCGGGTTGGACCAGAATAGCCTTAGGGTATTAGCTGGTTCGCTCTGTAATTAGCTTAGAGAGGGGTAGAGTAGGAAATAGGTTTAGCCTAGATTAGTATAAGTAGTCCAGGGGATACACCCTCCTCCCTATCTCAGTTTTAGCTATCTCAGTTAGTGCCTTCATTTGCTAGGGTTTCCTGCTCTCCCATCCCCTGCTTTAGCTAGTTGAGATCCGCAGAGAGACTCCACTCTGTGTACTGTTGAGTTGAGGAAGTGAGGCCGTATCCTCACCTTGGAGCATTGATCGATGGCTTGATTTGCGTCCTTAATTCGAGTTCGTGGCTGTGATTCGCGTTTTCTTTGTGTTCTTCGCGGAATCCTTTTTCTCCACGATTTTCCCGTCGCTTGATCTCTTTGCTCGGTTCATCTTTTGCAAATCCGTTTGAACCAAGTTGGTCTGGATCGTGAGGCACTTCTTTCCACCGAAGGAATCATCCTCTAACCTCACGGTCTAGGAGATCAATCGATTTTTAGTTTCGGGTCACTTCTTCTCCCTTCTCCCGAATTTCTTCGATTCACCGATTTGGAGATAGGTTCGAGCCATGATCTCTTAGAGATAGCTCACTATACTCCTTGTGACTCCACTCACCAAGTTTGATCCCTAGAGGATTCGTTTTGGGTGAGTTTGAGTCGAATCGGTGGAAGAACAGAGGACTGTCGGGGTGACCGGACGCTAGGTCACGGGGTGACCGGACGCTCAGCGTGTGAGTCCGGTCGTTGATCGTTTTCGGTGTTTTGTTGTGCATCGACCGGACGCACTGTTGAACTCGTGACCGGACTCATCGTGGTTACTGTTCATCAGTGTGCTGTGCTTGCGACCGGACGCACTGTTCACGACCGGACGCTCCGTACCAGTGAGTCCGGTCGGAAACAGTAAGGTCTGAAATCGGATTTTGGACGACCGGACGCGTCCGGTCCCTGCTGACCGGACGCTGGCCAGAGTCCGGTCATAGCTGTTTCGCGCGTTTTCGTTCGCGGTTCATTCGTTCGTTGACGGATTTGATTTCCGTCTTTTGCATTGGCTTTCTAGGGTTGTCTAGTGTCCCGCTGTGCTTCTAGGAAGCATCCACCCTACATCTAGGGTCGTGGACATTAGCAAGCTCTAGGTTTCGCTTTTGGGGTTGAATTTGGGACAGTGGCATCTAGTTTCCGAAAGGAAATTTTGAAGCTCCCATTCACCCCCCCTCTGGTCGCTTTCGGGTAGCTTCTCGGTCCTTCAATTGGTATCGGAGCAGGTTAAGGATCTTCCACCTTAGCCGGTTCCAGATCCACCGAAGGCGACATGGATCGCGGCGTGGGCAAACCGCCATTTTTCGATGGGACGAACTATGCGTATTGGAAGATACGTATGTCGGCCTATCTGCAGAGCTTGGGCGCTTCTATTTGGGATATTTGCAACTCTGCTGATTACGTGGTCTTGGCTGCTCGTGTTTCTCAGCAACAGATCGATGAGCACGATGCCAATAGCCGAGCCCGTAATGCTCTTTTTTCTTGTCTGAGCATGGGTGAGTTTGATCGTGTTTCTCACCTCGCTACGGCTCGGGAGATCTGGGACACCCTCATGCGTTTCCATGAGGGCACCTCTCAAGTCAAAACCCGACTCTACGAGTCGTTCAAGCGAGAGTATGAGAACTTTAGACATCAACCTGGCGAGAGCATAGAAAGTTTATTCGCTCGCTTTCAGGTGATTGTCAACAGGATGAGGGCTAACAGAGAGCAGTTGCCATTTGACGATCATGAGCGTGCTTTGAAGCTTTTGCACACTCTTGACCATTCGGTGTGGGACTCCAAGGTTCAGGCAATCATCGAATCGCCGAACTATGAGACCCTCACCTGCGACGAGCTCTTCAGTAAGCTCAAGTCCAGTGAGATTGATGCTATGGCGAGGGCTTCTTTTGAAAATCCTTCTCGCCCGTCCATGGCTTTGATTTCCGGCTCTTCCTCTAACCCCTCAGCTGGCTTTGCGCTCTCTTCTCTCTTTTCTGTGACAGAGGACCAGCTGGAGTCTTTGGGAGATGACGAGTTGGCTTTGCTTGCCAACCGGTTCTCGCGGTTCCACAACAACCGCATGAACCGTCGTCGAGGAGGAGGACGCACGGGATGCTACGAGTGCGGCGACCCCGACCACTTCATCGCCGACTGCCCCAAGAAAAAGAACAAGCACTCGGGCAAGGGCGAACATGGGCGCAAGCACGACTCCAAGTACAAGGAGAAGCACGTCCCCCCAAGGCACAAGAAACGGGGCGGCTTCGACAAAGAGTACATCAAGAAGAAGTACTTGGAGAAGCAGCAAGCTGAGCAGCGTGCGTTCTTCGCCACGCTCAGCGACGTCGACGGCTCGGATGACGACTCCGCTGGCTCCAGCGATGACGAGTCCGTGAAGAAGAAGCTGGAAGACAAGTTCAACGGCTTGTGCTTCTTCGCCGGCGACGGAGGCCTGTGCACCATGGCGCTCGGAGATGAGGTCGACGGCGAGCCGGAGCGTACCCCTCGGAACGACGACGACGACGACACCTCCCAGGTATCTCTCACCTACGACGAGCTTTCCTCCGAGGTTGAGAAGTTGACTGCTGCCCTCCTTAGCCAAGATAAGTTGCTTAGGCGTGCCGCTAGAGAGCGCAAGGAGTTTAGGCAGAAGTGGGAGGACACGGTGAAGGAGCTTGAGTTCGCTCGGTCCACCGTGGTAGTGTCGGAGGAGGCGGAGTGCGAGTCGTGCACCGCGCACATGACTGACCTTCTCACTCTGAGAGGTAAGTATGCTGCGTTGGTTGGAGAGGTGGATGAGCTCCGTGCTAGGCCGCAGCTGTTGGGTGCGTGCAAGACTTGTCCTGTCTTGCAATCTGAGTTGGCAGAGAAAAATGCCAAGCTTGAGTCTTTAGAGAAGGCCAGCTCAGATAGCACTTGTGTCTCGAGGTGTGCTTTGTGTGAGGGCCTGGAGATGGAGATTGCCAATGTGAAGCATGGCAAGATGCAAACCGAGGAAGAAAACACATACCTTCGGTCCATCTTGTCATGGGTCTCCAGTAGTGAGCCGCAGCTCGGGATGATGATCTCCCAATTCAAGCGAGCTGTTGGTGCCCCTGGTGTAGGTTTTGCTCAGAGTGTTGATCTCTCAGCTTTTGGGAAGATTGGAGAGTCTAGTGGTCTGAATCCATGTGAGAAGCCCAATTCCACCACTACTCCCAAACTTGCCAAGCTTCCACTCAAAGAGCCAGCCAAGCCTATCACCAAAGATGGTGTGGTTGAGGAACCCCCGAGAGCTCCTCCCAAGAACCCAGTTTGGGCACCCAAGCCAAACCACCTCAGAAACAAGCTTGACGCTATGCCACCCATTCGTGAGGAGTTGCCACAGAAGGGCAAAGGCAAAGTGAGCCACACCCATAGCCCTGGTCACCAACAACCCCCTTTGCGTGCGGTGAGGTACCAGTGTGATTTCTGTGGGAGGGATGGTCACTTGATCGAGTTCTGTTTCCGGCGCAAGCGGGAGGTGCGCCGTGCTCGGGAGATGGAGAACCCGGACATGTACCATCCAGCTCATGGTGGACATGTGCCGAAGGCTCAGGGGAGAGCTGCTAGGTTCGGACGCCAAGGTCCCCGGCCTAGGCAGGAGATGAGAGCCCCTAAGAGGGAGACTAGGCCTAGAGGTCCAGCGCCTCAGTTTGTTAGGCCTAGGCAGGAGAGAGCTCCGAGGAGAGACGCTAGAGCAGTTGAGCCCCAGGCTCCTAGGCGTAGATTTCGTAGAGAGCGTGCCCGACGGGGTCCTGCTTATGCAGGTAACGGACCCCGTGGCGGAGGCTTAGTTGAGCGCTTTCCCCCACCACAGTTTGAGTACCGCGGTGAGCGCTTCTTCCCCAGCGGACCACGTTTTCCTCAGCGTGGTGATCGCATCCCCCGTAGACAGGCTAGGAATATTTTTTACACTAACCGTTCTTTTGAGCAGCCGGCCCAACACTGGTATTCTCCTTACTTCACTAACCCTAGTGTTGGACCGTATGCTCACCCTATGTCTTTTTATTGATGTAGGTAAGGCGGTTGGAGGACATTTGGTTGGTGGATTCCGGTTGCTCGAGGCACATGACCGGAAACGCCAAGTGGTTCTCCAGCCTTAGCCCGGTCGCCGGAAAGGAGTACATAACCTTCGGCGACAATAGTAAAGGTAAGGTATTGTCTCGTGGGACGGTGCGGGTTAATGAGCACTTTGTGTTGCGCGATGTTGCTCTTGTTTCTAACCTGCATTTTAACCTTCTTTCTGTTTCGCAACTTTTTGATGATGACTATGAGATTCGTTTTAAACCGAACCTTAGTCGCATCTTAGATTCTCAGGGAGATCTTGTATGTCTGATTTCGCCCTTTGGGAAAGTCTTTCGTGCGAATTTTTCGGAGTCGTTTGGTTCTTCTCGCTGTCTTTTGGCTAGTCCTTCTTCCTCCGATCTTTGGAAGTGGCATAGGAGGCTCGGTCATTTAAGCTTCGACTTGCTTGCAAGACTTAGCTCACTTGGCCTAATCCGAGGATTGCCCAAGCTTTCGATGGAGAAGGATCTAGTTTGCCATTCTTGCAGACATGGGAAGATGGTTGCCGCTCCCCACCATCCAGTGACTAAGGTCATGACCTCGCACCCCGGAGAGCTTTTACACATGGACCTTGTTGGTCCGGCTCGGGTGAGCTCGGTTGGTGGCAAGTGGTATGTTTTGGTTGTTGTTGACGACTTTTCGAGATATTCGTGGGTCTTCTTTTTGACTGAGAAGACTGAGACTTTCTCCTTCGCTCGCAATCTGATTTTGCGTCTTCAGAACGAGTTCCCTTTGAACTCGATGCGAGCTATTAGAAGTGATAATGGTTCCGAATTCAAAAATTCGGATTTTGAGAAGTTTTGTAACCGCCTTGGCTTGGAGCATCAGTTTTCTTCCCCCTACACACCGCCCCAAAATGGTGTAGTAGAGAGGAAGAATCAGACCCTTGTTGAGATGGCCAGGACGATGCTTGATGAGCATAGGACTCCTAGGCGCTATTGGGCCGAAGCTATGAACACTGCATGCTATATTTCCAATCGCATTTTTCTGAGAGCTTTCTTGAAAAAGACTTCTTATGAGTTGCGTTTTGGCAAACTGCCCAAGGTGAGTTATTTTCGAGTTTTTGGTTGCCATTGTTTTATACTCAAAAAGGGCAACTTGGACAAATTTGAATCTCGTTCTTCTGACGGTGTGTTTTTGGGTTATGGCACTCACACTCGAGCTTATCGTGTACTTAACCTTGACACTAACCGAGTCATGGAGACATCCGATGTCACTTTCGATGAGACCATGGTTTGTCCTTCTTCTCGTTTTGAGCGTGCAGGTGATCATGAGGTTGGTGAGCCTCTTTTTGGTGACGAGGACGAGGGTGCTGAAGGTATGGATGATCCAGCACCCCCTCCACCTGCCGCGCCGCAAAGAGCGGCCTCGACGACGACTCTCGGCCCCGACACCTCTTCTTCCTGGGGGTCGTGGGATCCTCCACCTCGCGCGGTACCTTTTGTACCCGGGGTGGAACCAGCTGCTGTTGAGGGGGAGGTCATTTCTTCCCGGGAGGCGCCACGACATGTCCAGCGCCAGCACCCCCCTGAGCAGATGATCGGCGACATCGGCGAGCGAGTCACTCGCTCCAGGTCACAGCACATCTCTCACTTCGCTCATTCTGCTTTTGTTGCTAATTTTGAGCCCCGAGATGTTGGACACGCTTTGACGGATCCGGATTGGGTCAATGCCATGCATGAGGAGTTAGAGAACTTTGAGCGAAATCGGGTTTGGGTTCTAGTTCCACCTCCACCTGACTGTAAGCCTATTGGGACAAAATGGGTTTTCAAAAACAAGCAAGGAGAGGATGGCCACGTTGTTAGAAACAAGGCCCGGCTTGTAGCGAAAGGCTATAGTCAGAAGGAGGGGATAGATTATGAGGAGACGTTTGCTCCTGTAGCTCGTTTGGAGGCTATTAGGATACTTTTGGCTTTTGCTGCATCCAAAGGTTTCAAACTTTTTCAAATGGATGTCAAGAGTGCCTTCTTAAACGGCTACATAGAGGAGGAGGTTTATGTTGAGCAACCCCCCGGTTTTGAAAATCCCAAGTTTCCAAACCATGTTTTTAAACTTCACAATGCTTTGTATGGTTTGAAACAAGCCCCTAGAGCCTGGTATGATAGGTTGAAATCCTTTTTGCTTGCTAAGGGTTTTAAAATGGGATGTGTAGATAAAACGCTTTTTCTCCTCCGGCAAGGCAAAGACACACTCTTGGTCCAAATTTACGTGGATGATATCATTTTCGGTGGTTCTTCTCACGCTTTGGTTGCCAAGTTTGCAGATACTATGAGCAGGGAGTTCGAGATGAGCATGATGGGCGAGCTGACATTCTTTCTCGGGTTGCAAATTAAGCAATCCCGAGAGGGGACGTTTGTGCACCAGGGCAAGTACACGAAGGACATGCTGAAGCGGTTCGATATGGGTGAGGCCAAGCCTCTTCCAACGCCCATGTCGACAACGACTGCCCTGGATGCGGATGTGGACGGAGAAGCAGTGGACCAGAAGGAGTACCGCAGTATGATCGGGTCGCTCCTCTACCTGACGGCGACACGCCCGGACATCCAGTTCGCGGTGTGTCTGTGCGCGCGCTTTCAGGCGTCGCCGCGCACTTCTCACCGTCAGGCGGTGAAGCGCATTTTCAGGTACCTTCGTTTCACTCCTGAGTTTGGGCTTTGGTATTCTGCTTCCTCCACCCTCTCGCTTTGCGGTTATTCTGATGCCGATTTTGCTGGTTGTCGCATTGAGCGCAAGTCCACTTCTGGGACTTGCCAATTTATTGGATCTTCTCTTGTTTCGTGGTCTTCTCGCAAGCAGTCTAGCGTCGCTTAGTCCACTACGGAGGCTGAATATGTTGCTGCGGCTAGCTGCTGTTCCCAGTTGCTTTGGATGATGGCCACTTTGCGTGATTTTGGTTTGAGTTTTTCTCGCGTGCCTTTGCTTTGTGACAGCACGAGTGCTATTAGCGTTGCTAAGAACCCCGTGCTTCACTCGAAAACCAAACACATTGATGTGCGCTTTCATTTCTTGCGAGACCACCAGGAGAAGGGTGATATCGACCTTCGCCATGTCGATACTCATCACCAACTGGCTGATATTTTCACCAAGCCTTTAGACGAATCAACCTTTAATCGGTTGAGGGGTGAGCTTGGTGTGTGTTTCCCCTTTTAGATGGGGGAAACCTTTTGGATCTTGTATAGACTGACTCTTTTATTTTGAGTTTATTTTCTTTGCATTTTAGCATACGCATTTACATTCTGAGCTTCATGTTTATAATCACTAGAATGTAACTATGCTCTATCTAGTATGCTCCGATGCTTATATGGATGCTTGTAGCTTATGCTCTTCCTGATCACTAGTACATGTTATGAGCTGAGCCATTTTTGAATGGTGAATTTGCTTAATGTATATAAAATCTGAAAATGATCACCATTGAGGTATGCAACTAGCATGTGTAGGGTGTGTTGAGTCCATTCCTGCTTTTCATATATGCTAGGTTGCTATGTCTCTAGTTCTGAGTCATTCACTTGCTTGGTCTGTTCATATCATGTTTAAAACTTGAACCAAGCTTTAGTGAATTGAAAAGATCGAGATGGGATTGCTTGTCAACACCTCACGGTATCGAGACTGTTTCTCATTGCACTTTGAGTTAAACTTGAGCCGTGTAGTGTATGACCGAAACTGTTGCTTTAAGCTTCCGATTGCATATGCATAGGCTTCGCACGGTTGAAAAGTTAGGCAATGACAAGCTTTCAACCTCTCGCAATCACTTGCTAAAATTGAACTTGTGTAATTTCACCGCTGCAAACTCCGATATAAAACTGAAATCACAAGTATATGCTTCATTCCTATGCATGATGATTGAACTTTGCTAGGGGTAGTTCACCTTGTATACGTGTTTAGCACTTGTCTGGATTCCTATCTATACATGTGTAGTGCTATTTTGATGGTGACTATCTTTTTGGCTAAAAAATGCTCACTTCCTCATATGCTTCATATTTTGTATGTGTGATCAGTTTGAGCCTTTGCTATGTGAGTGCTTAGTTGTGCCATTGGAGATGTACCGATTAGAGCATCTTTGCACTCTTTTGATTATATGCCTGAAGCTGCTAACTTGCATTTCTGCCTTCATATGCATTTTGGAAGAAGGAGTTGTGTTGACTCAAGGGAAGAGTTTGTGCTTGATAAGTGCATTTTCAACTAAGGGGGAGAGTTTTTGCAAATCATATGTCTCCTGGCGTTCAATTAAGGGGGAGCTTTTGCTAAGGCTTTTGCTAAGGGGGAGATTTTCAGATCTTTATGCTCTTCTCTTGTTGGACCTAAGGGGGAGTCCCTGGTTGCTTGCACTTGTCGAGGGGGAGTTTGCTAGTTGTGTTGAGCCGTTGCCTCTGTCTTGAGGGACTAGCAAATATTTTCCTCATTTGTCGTCGAGGTGGATTTTGATTGGTTCGGAGACCTTTCGGTTGTTTTTCAATTGGTTCGGAGTGGTTTTCGTGCTAGTTGTGTTGAGCCTCTGTGCCTCTATCTTGAGGGACTAGCACTTTGCCACTTTTTAGCTCCGATCTTCAATTGGTTTTCTGCTAGCGGTGTTGAGCCTATTCTACCTCTTCTTGAGGGCTAGCTTTGCTTTGCTTGGTCGCGTCGAGCCGTTGCCCATGTCTTTGGGGACCAAGTTCTCGCTTCTTCCACTTGACCTTCTTCGGCTGTGCTATGCTTTTGGGTCATTTGGTTGAGTTCTCTTTCTCTCCTTCCTCCTACCTTCTTCTTTCTTGTTATGATTTGTGTGTGTAGTTGACAATGCACTCATCAAGGGGGAGATTGCGGATACATGGGTGTATGCCGAGTCTCTGAGTGATGAGTGATTGTCAACGGGTTTGATGCGCATGTTCTTTGGCTTGTGTTGTGCAGGTGTCGAGCACGGAGACAGTGATCGAGGGCAAGGTGAAGGTCAAGTTGAGACGTGCCGTGCCGACGGACTGGGTGCGATGAAGGATGGGCGTGCCGTGCGGCGGACGTGCCATGCCGATGTATCGAGCAGTGAAGGGCGGACGTGAGGCTTGGACTGAGGGACCGGAGTGTCTGAGGATCAGCTATGGTGGCTGGCAGCCTGGGACAGCGACGAGCGGAGACTTGCGGGGCACGGTGTTGCTCGGGTCGAGGACCTGGGGACACGTGTCGGTGGACGGGGTGCACGGGCGGTGCATCCCCTCTACAGCTCCGGTTTCTTGGTTGAGCCAGAGAAAAACCAACGGGTGGACGGTTTCCGAGTTTGGGCCTCAAAACTCGGGTGCTCGGTTTCCAGGTTGAGCCACAAAACCTGGGCGCGGATGGTTTCCGAGTTTGGCCACAAGACTCGGGTGATGGGCCGGTTTCCGAGTTTGGGCCTCAAAACTCGGGCGCTGCGGGTTTCTGAGTTTGGGCCACAAAACTCAGGCTGGTGGGTTGGTTTCCCGGTTTGGGCCTCAAAACCGGGGGTTGCTGGAAAAGGCTGGTTTCCCGGTTTGGGCCACAAAACCGGGGGTGCAGAGCGAGGGCGGCACGTGGCGGCGATCCAGAGGTTGCGTCGAGGCAACGCTTCGGTTCGAGCGGGCGTGGCCGTCCGATCTACCTACCACCGCGGGTTGGACCAGAATAGCCTTAGGGTGTTAGCTGGTTCGCTCTGTAATTAGTTTAGAGAGGGGTAGAGTAGGAAATAGGTTTAGCCTAGATTAGTATAAGTAGTCCAGGGGAGACACCCTCCTCCCTATCTCAGTTTTAGCTATCTCAGTTAGTGCCTTCATTTGCTAGGGTTTCCTGCTCTCCCATCCCCTGCTTTAGCTAGTTGAGATCCGCAGAGAGACTCCACTCTGTGTACTGTTGAGTTGAGGAAGTGAGGCCGTATCCTCACCTTGGAGCATTGATCGATGGCTTGATTTGCGTCCTTAATTCGAGTTCGTGGCTGTGATTCGCGTTTTCTTTGTGTTCTTCGCGGAATCCTTTTTCTCCACGATTTTCCCGTCGCTTGATCTCTTTGCTCGGTTCATCTTTTGCAAATCCGTTTGAACCAAGTTGTTCTGGATCGTGAGGCACTTCTTTCCACCGAAGGAATCATCCTCTAACCTCACGGTCTAGGAGATCAATCGATTTTTAGTTTCGGGTCACTTCTTCTCCCTTCTCCCGAATTTCTTCGATTCACCGATTTGGAGATAGGTTCGAGCCATGATCTCTTAGAGATAGCTCACTGTACTCCTTGTGACTCCACTCACCAAGTTTGATCCCTAGAGGATTCGTTTTGGGTGAGTTTGAGTCGAATCGGTGGAAGAACCGCGGCCTGTCGGGGTGACCGGACGCTAGGTCACGGGGTGACCGGACGCTCAGCGTGTGAGTCCGGTCGTTGATCGTTTTCGGTGTTTTGTTTTGCATCGACCGGACGCACTGTTGAACTCGTGACCGGACTCATCGTGGTTACTGTTCATCAGTGTGCTGTGCTTGCGACCGGACGCACTGTTCACGACCGGACGCTCCGTACCAGTGAGTCCGGTAGGAAACAGTAAGGTCTGAAATCGGATTTTGGACGACAGGACGCGTCCGGTCCCTGCTGACCGGACGCTGGCCAGAGTCCGGTCATAGCTGTTTCGCGCGTTTTCGTTCGCGGTTCGTTCGTTCGTTGACGGATTTGATTTCCGTCTTTTGCATTGGCTTTCTAGGGTTGTCTAGTGTCCCACTGTGCTTCTAGGAAGCATCCACCCTACATCTAGGGTCGTGGACATTAGCAAGCTCTAGGTTTCGCTTTTGGGGTTGAATTTGGGACAGTGGCATCTAGTTTCCGAAAGGAAATTTTGAAGCTCCCATTCACCCCCCCTCTGGTCGCTTTCGGGTAGCTTCTCGGTCCTTCAGTAATCACTTACCATAGAAGTGAATAAACTTTCTTTTCGTAAATAGGGCAATATTATATTGTTATAAGTATTGTTCCTTAGATATAAATATCACCATAACTATACTAAAAACATACTTATTTAGATAGAAGGATAAGTCTAAAGAATGAATTAAGGCAAGTCAGAAGCATAAGATAAGTCTAGAAACAATTTGGACTCAAACTAATTTGAACTTTAGTTTGACTCAAAACTTTTGAATTTTTCAGAAATAAATACTGTTATACTTTCTAAGGAATTCCTGCTCTGATACCAGCTGTGGCAGAACCTCCTGAATTAAGTGGCCCACGTGCACCCATCATTGTCCTAAAGACCTTTGATCGGCGTACACGCGTTCCAAATGACTCAAGAGGTCTGTCGGGTGTCCTCGGGAAACCCGAATCATCCACGTTACATTACTTCCAGGAAAATTCCTCATCAAGCATCACAGTATTACAACAGTTTTATAGATAAGATAAATCAGAGTAAAGCGGAAAGATTATAATACATAGGTTAAAAACTTAGAGTTTTACAAACCATAAGTACTTATTACATAAACGGTTCGGAACTTTATAATACATATATCACACAAATTCTTGTTACTTGCCCAAGGTCACACATCAGAATCGTTATCACTCTCCTCTACAAGAGTGAAATAGCACTGTCCATCAAAAGGTGGATCCATGTACTCTCCTGCAACAAGGGTAACAAACCCTGAGTACAAAAGTACTCAACAAGACTTGCCCGTCAACAGAAAAGACTTCAGGTCATGCTAGCTTTAATGGATGTAGTGGGGCTAGCAATAGAGGAGAGATTTCCAGAAAAAGCTTTTTAACAAAACCTTTCTCTTTTCCTTAGTAATTCCAGATATATCATCAAAACACTTTTTAGAAAGAAACATCATTTCTCAAATGCTTTGGTTTTGAAAACTCTACGTTGAGGGTCAGAGATCGAGTCTCTTCTTATCGTAGAGCAACGACGATTCGAATCGCTTTATCTACCCAGCTGGGGGTTCCCAATCACACAATATGGCAGGACTCTAACCTGCAACATATTGCACAACCACAAGTGATTTGTATGGCAGGACTCTAACCTACAACATATCAAAGCACCACGGCGTTGTATGGCAGGACTCTAACCTGCAACATACTAACCCGTATCCCGTGATTGGTACTATCATGCTCTCGATCAAGGGCCAACAACGGACGGTTCCTAATTGACACAGACGGGATTAGCACGACTAGGGTAACCCTGCCTGCCATCTTTCCATGAACGGTTTCCCGTCTGGTCTGAAATTCATTTTTCATCCATTTAACAGTTTGTACCTGAGAGAGGTATCCTAACAATGATGACTCATCATCCCTTAGTTTGCTCAAGGCCTAAGCGGAGGATAATCTCATCACCGTGCATCTTGGCTAAGCATTTATAAACAAATAGGTAACAAGGATAGGGTAAAGGTAACCAACTGGTAATGCAACTACTGGTGTCATCCAACTCCTATTACTTAAATGTAGTTGATAAATCATTGTATAAACTTTGCAATAGAAACAGAAAGGTGAAATGCACCGGGGCTTGCCTTGAGGATCAGTGAAGTTTGAAGATTCTGAAAATCGAGAAGGGTCTACACCCTCAGGAGGAATACACTGAGAGTTAGGGCCTTCCGAAGTGGGATCTACACGTAGAAGTGCATATGCATGAATAATGAGATGCTTATGATATGATTATGGTAAAGATGGAAATTTTCTTAAACTATAACTTTTATGGAGTACAACTTTCCTTTGCGGTAAAGTTGCAAACCAACAAACCAATTTTAGCTATTAAAAGTACTATACAAGTTTTGTTATTTTCTTTAAATATGGTTAGGCAACTTAACAAGCAACAAAAGGTTATTTGCATAAAGGAATCCATAACCAGGGAGCAAATCTTGCTAGTTTTCCACTGGTTGTCAAACAATTCCAAAAGTCACATAAATCCTATAGTGATCAACTATTCCTATTTATTTTATAAACCATTGTAATTAGCCTTTTACTTATACACAAATCATACTTGGTCAAACAGGGATGAAATTAAACATGAAGGTGTATATCAGTGATATAAACTCACATGTCAAATTTCATGATTTTTGGAGAAACACAGAAAATTACAAAATTCATTAAAGTTACATTTATTAAATAAAGCACAGATTTAATTGTCCTATAAAAAGTACTCAAAACATAAGTTTTATAATTTTTATATTAGCATAGACAGGTTAGCATCTATCATGTCAAATTTCATAATTAACAGAGCTATAGATTAATTATAGCAAAAACAACAAAACTGATTACTGTACATAAAGCCAGAAAAAGAAAAACTTGAACGAACCCAAACTGGGCTTTCGGCCCAAGCCAACTCGGCCCAGCGTGACGCGAGCGCACGATGGTGAGTGCGGGTGCGTTCGCTCGAGGCTCGGCGCGAGCGAGATAACGCACGAGGGTCCGCTCGAGGCCTAGCTCCCGCGAGACAGCGCCCGAGGGTCCGCTCGAGGCCTATCTCGACCGAGACGAAAAACACCGAGCACCGGTCCGAGGCCTGGCCCTCGGCTCGGGCGAGACGGAAAAAGCTCGTCCGTCCGAGGCCTAGCTCGGGCGGAACGGTGAACACGTTCGCCCGAGGCTTGGCTCGAGCGAAGCGGAGGAGGCGCCTGCTCGAGGCATAGCTCGAGACGGAGAACATGTGTCCACATGTCCGCTCGAAACCTGGCTCGAGCGAGACGGTGTGCCCTGACAACTTTGCAGAAAAGCCCCTCGGCTTACACTAAAACAACCCGCAGTCCATGGCGCTATTCACCTGAGCCTGGGGCTTTGCAACCAACACCCTGGAACTTTTCATCTTTACAACGAGAAGGTCCTCGACCATGGCCGGCGTGAACGACGGCGCACCGAGCGCCAACGGGCCTTACGCCGGCCGACTCTGGCCAGAAGAGACTCGGCTGACGCGAGCATCAACACCGGCAAGACAGCCGCAGTCGATTGAGCTCTCAACCCTACACTCTACCACTCGGGTTGAGCCTGGCCACGCATGGCGGCGGATCGGATCTCGGCTAGCCCTGTTCCGGCGATCCTAAACCGGTAGCAAGCAAACGGAGAGGCTAGGAAGGTCTAGAAGCTCACCCTGGTGCTGATGGAGAAGCCGGTTTGAGCGGAGGTTGCATGGAGAGTAGGCGTCCACGGAGCAGTGGCTTCCGGCGGCGAGCTCTGGTGCAAAGGCGGTGGTTCCGGCGAGACCTGGGCACCACACATGAAACCAGTGAGCCTATGAGGTTTCTGGGATCAAGGTGAAGCATAAACGCGAGATAAAGAGAGTAAGGAAGTGCCCAGTGGATCGGACCACAGCGAGATCGAGCTCGGCGGAGCTTTCTTGCCCGGCGAGAAGAAGAACAATAGTTACCGGCTCTCTGAGTGAGTAGAGGTTGCAAGAGTGAACTCTGGAGATGCGCAAGGATGTAGGGTTTTTATACCCGCGGTTAAACTGGGATAAGAACGATCGGTGTGCGGTGAATCGGAGATTGAGCCGAGAAGGTGCTCGTCGGGGCTTCGTGGCAAGAGGTCGACGGCGAGCGCGAGAGAGGACGCCACGACGTGAGAGAAAAGGGTCAGCAGCTGAGTAACTTCGCCACGGAGACGGTCGCACGCTTATTCGAGAGGGAGCGATACCCAGAACGCTGGCGTCGCCGGTCAAAGCTTCGGCGGCCACCGCCATGAACAGAGCCAGAAGCTTATCTCCCCCTTTTCCCATTTCCTTTTCTACCCTTTCTGAGAATTTAAAATTACTTTGAAAATTTGAATATAAGTTGAAAGTATGCTAAAATATCAAATGCTCAGAATTTAATACTGAACATCTTTTATTTTTGTAACATTTTCAAAATATGCTCAAAATTTGAATGAGTTGGAAAAACAAAAGAGGATAAAAAGGGCAGAAAAGTATTTTCCAAATTACTTTTGATTTCATATGAAAACTTGGAAAACTTTATACATCAAAGTTGTTTCTTATCAAAAATAGAACAACTTTGCTTTTTAGAGCATACCCAAATTCTTTCAAAATTTTGATTTATAGAAAAGGGGATAAAATAGGGTTTTTGAATTATTTAAACTATTCATTTGAATTTCATTCCAATCTGGAATTATACCTCAAAGGTAGCTTGAAACATGTTCTCACTACACCTTTGAGACATCATACCAGGGTTGGGTATAAAATTCGACTACTATACATAAGATTACCATAATACCCTTATAAAGCCTAAAAGCATTATTCTTAACAAGAAAGCATAAACTAGGATTGCAAACTTAATCACTCCTTATCACTAAGCACAAGCATGAAAATTAAACTTGTTTTAAGTGAATGCATAATCAGGTTATTAACTCAGATAAAATGCCAGTGCATATGATGACATGTCAAGTTTTAGTCTTGCTTAACACCAGAGTGTTACACAGATGAGGCCCTGGAACCCCAGGACGGGATAGTGCTTGGTCCAGAGCCTTCTTCGGACGACGAGGACCACGCCGACAAGCCGATGATGGACGCCAGTGAGGAGGATGCCGCATCCGCCGCTGGAGACGCTTGAGCGCTAGCTTCTTAGGAGTCATTTTCTTTTGTATAGCTTGAGCATGCTCGCTGATGATGTAACCCGAACATGTGTTGGTTTTATGTTTAAGTTGTATGATGGCATGTATGGCTTTTGAACAAAGTCCAGACTTCGATCTGGCACCTTTTATGGAAATCCGTCGTTTGCATATCTTATTTTCTAGCAATTATTCTATGATGTTGAATGGAAATGAGTACTTATACTTGGTCGTGTGCTAAATTTCTAAATTATGTACAACACTGTATTTATTCATGATCAATGTGACATCACCTAATGGTTGCTTATTAATGGGACATGCCGGCACACACTCGTAGCCAACGTGGACAGGGATCTGGACAGGAGGAGAACCTGCCACCACCCCCACCGATGATGTCGGAAGCGTTTTTCGGTTAGTTTCTGGATAGCCAGAGGAATATGGAAGAGATGCAGAGGCATATGGAGGCTGTTGACGCTCACTAATGCTCATAATTAACCATCAACTATTGCATGAAATGACACTAAATGAATTACAAAGCATAGTTGTAGGGTTTGAAACTAACAAGTTCCACGAGTTTTGGTGCTCTCACTTGTTTTGTAGGACATCAATATTTCACCATATAAAAGTATCTCAAGTGATGAATCGGAGAGCTCCATTGCGAAGGGCTCGTCGAGATGATCGAAACGGACATATAATTTGCTATATTCGGAGTCCCGGATGAAAAGATATTAATTTCACAACGAAATCTGCAAAAGAAGGATCTAGAAGACACCACGAGGCGGCCCACCACGTGGGCCCACTAGGCCAGACCGACTGGTCCCACTTGGAGACCGACCGGTCGGCCACGGAGGCCGTTTCACCTCCGCCTTCTGGAACCTTCTTCCACCGCCTCCTAGGATGCATCTCCACCGTCTGTGAAGTCGGTTTGATCCAACGGTGGGCGATAAACGTGGCGCGGATCGATGACATGGCGATTCCTTGCCCCCTACTCCACCTCGGGCTATATAAGCAACCCCAGACCCCCCTCTACAGGCATCTCCATCTTTATTATTCATCTGTACATCAGAAACTAGGGTTTCAATTAGAAGTAGAGGTCCCTCTAGATGAATCTCTTCTAGTTCATCTAGAATTAGATCTAGTTCATCTAGTTGTAATCAAGATCCAGCTATCAAGTAGAAGACTAGATACCCCTCTAGTTTAGGTTTAGAACCTAGTCTTATATTAGAGCTAGAAGAGAGAGAGAGAGGAGGAGATCAAGAAGGAACTCCGGCCTGTCGGATCAACTTCTTCATCTTGTACCTGCGGATTCAAGTTTTTCTTCAACTTGCTTCAGCGATTGTTTCGGTAATCAACGTCTATATTTAAGTTTGAGTTATTGTTCTTATTATTCTTAAAGTTTGTGACTCTCTTTTGAGTACTTTAATTCTAGTCATTCTAGAGTTAGAGTTAGAGTTTGAGTTAGTGTAAGCGTGGTGCTTAGACTTGATAGCTCATAAATTCCTCCTATAACGCCGGTAGTAGTGGTTGTTCGCAAGGGTGACTCTTATAGCCTTGTTGATTCTTCTATAGTCCACTTACCCGTGTGTAGGCTCGGTAGGAGTATACATTTGCATAAAAGACTCATACTCTGTTTGTGACCTTTTATGGCAACTTCCCCACTAAGAATAATATAAACATATCACTCTTAAATTGGAATTAGACAACCTTAGTGATCCCCTCTGTACTTCTAGATTCTCCGTCCTTGTTAGCTACTCAGGGGATAGACTTTAAGACTTAACACTATCTGTTCCTTTAGGTTCGATAATAAAACTGGGTTACTCCGGGGAAGTGCTACATCGGTAGATTTTATCTGTGCGCTTGCGGATAAAGTACAGTGTGCGTTAATTTATACCAACAAGCATTTGTGGCGCCGTTGCCGGGGATAGAGTTTGTCTCTACTCTTGGTAGCGACGTTAGTAAGTGTCAACAAGCATTTCTGGCGCCGTTGCCGGGGAACGGTAGATCATCTTAAGTCTTAGTTTAACCTTGTAATTATACTTTTATCTTTTCCTTTTTTGTCCTAGTCTTTTCATTATTTTTGTTTTCATTCTTTTTAATGTTGTTTTTGAATTCCACTCTTATCTATCAAGCTATAACCAGTAGAATCCTTATACCCCATCATAATACCTGGTTATTAGCTATGCCTACCTGTCCTTGTAATGAGCATAGAAATATAATTATAAAAATATTCCTTTGGGTATTCTTGTCACTAACCTTTCTAGGTCTGGAGCAAAAAAGAACGAAGGAACAACAAACACAAGGTATGTCCAACCAATCATAATGCAACATTGAATTACATCCATCCAATCTTTATTTGTGCAAAATCCAAGCTTGGGGAATAGACTTTCTAAGAACATCTCTTGCCATGTTGCTATGTTGGTTGTCCCTACCTTTAAGATATGCTCATCATGCTCTTTCATTTGAATAAATATCTATAATAGTTTCATGCTACCCTCATTCGCTATATTATATGTTTAGGTTTGGAGTACTTTCATACATCTCTTAAATGAAGCATGGTGCCTAGTTTAGGAGTGGGTGATCTTGCTTTCAAAGGCCTTTTAATTTAAGCATGCTTAGGTTAGAATGCCCTCTTAAATCAAATTAGACGTGGTGTCTAGGTTGGTTTCTGAGCCGACAGTATGCTATAGTGGATGTTGGATATTTTATTGGACTAACCCCTGCAGGGAAACTTTCAATATGAATTTGGGAAAGTCCGGAGATGAACTCACGCTGGAGATGAAGAGACACATGAACTTCAACAACTTTGCACAATGAAGACTCAGCTCATTCATCATGGATGAAAGAACTGTGAGTATCAAAGTTTATTTATTTTGTCTTCTACTGCAAGTTATCTTTTTTCTTCAATCATGTTAAAGTGCAGCCAAAACATAATAGTCTATGCTTAAACAATCCTCAAAACATCTTTTTAATAGCATAGATGCAAAATACATAAGTTATGGATAACAACCCATGCTTCAAATTCTTGCAATCCTTCGGGTATATGTCCACTAACATTATGCTGGAGAGAAATTTTGCTCATCCATGGTTTTGTGTGAACATTGAAGATCCAAAACTCAAACCATAGACACACAAACCTACACTCAGATCACAAAAGGTGCTAGCCTAGCTTTGAGTCTTGCTTGGGCGCTGATGACAAACAGGATGCAACTTACCTCGTATGAGACAACCTATGCCTGCAACCATCATTGCCCAAGACATCAAGACAAGAAGTGGGAAGTTATCCTCTTTTCTAATCAAGAGCTAGCTTGGGAGACAAGATGGTACCACTACAACAATAGCAAGATCTACAAGTCAAACACATGAACATGCTGTTGGGAGTCCATCTACATCACAAGCCAGCCTGGGAGAGACAATTCCATTGTCTAGATGTGTTTGACAATCAAAGGGAGGAAGCAGAAACCCAACTTAAAACATATTGATCTCCTACCCACCACTTTGGTCAATACAAACCACTAGATGTTGTCCCGGTCGAGAAGAAGAATATGATCCACCACTCATTCTTGGAAGATCGTTCTTGAACACCATCAATGTTATCATCTTTGCCGGACCTAGAGAAGTCAACTTTTCAATCTTTCGCTGCATCTTCAACATCTACATCACTTATGAGCATCTACAGACAACCAAGAGAAGACGTCGAAGGGAGAACCAACTGCCAAGAATTGAGGAGGGAATCATGAAGGATGAAGCCACTGCACCACATGAGTTAGAAAATTGAGAGATAGTACTTGAGCCAGCAAATCAAGAAGAACAGCCGATAAGATCTCCATCATCTAGACACTGTTGAGAGGACAAGTGTGGGGGTATAAACCCAGGTACCCTCACGGCTAGACTTGGGCTGCTTCATGAAGGCCGGCCCAGCTTACTGTGAAGGTTCGTGGCGTTAAGGCCCAGCTGGTCGGGCAGGCGGCCTAGCTAGTCGGATGACGGCACGGGAGCCTCCTCAGGGTCGAAAAGCAAGGAAGCGTAGTCGGTTAGGAAAGATATCGTGTCCTTCATGACATGGACTTGTAATCGACTAGGTTTCCTTATTGTATCATGAGACCCGATCTTCTAAAGATCTGTAACCCTACTCCCCGTGGCTATATAAGGCGAGCAGGGTCCCCCTCTAAAAACACATTCATCAATATACAGAGTAGACAACTCGACGTAGGATGTAGGGTATTACGCTGAACTCGGTGGCCCGAACCTGGATAAACCCTGGTGTTCATGTAGATTCATTCCTGTGTCACGTCCGGATCGTTGTTCCACACGCCTTCCCCGCTAATCTACCACCTTGGGCATACCCCTAGGTGGGCTATCGACCATATTTCGTCGACAGCTGGCACCCACCATGGGGAGTGTGCGTGCGAACGTCATGACGGCTCGGACGGTTTCTTTCCTAGTTTCCATGGATCTTTCGGTAGGCTTGACGTTCACCGTCGGGTCTTTTTCATGGGTCACCGGAGGTCACCTAGTCGACGGAAGCATGGAGATGCCTCAAGCACCTCAGCTACTGGGAGCACCGACGTCAAGATCGGAGCCTCCAAACAAAACGACGCTTCCCCGCTACCAAGGGCGGCGCATCGATAACTCCGACCTAATCGAATCCATCGATCGGGTCACGGTAGGCATAGCCGAAACCCTCGCTTTGGCAGACTCGATCGGAGATCGTTCGCCTCAGCACGAAGGAGAGTGGCAACAACCTCGACGACCGGCTCGTGCTGGGAGACGCGCAAAACTTCAAACCGGTCTAGTCGTCACTTCCACCCCTCTGGGTCGCTCTGCCCTGTTCTGCCCTCCCCGGGAGCCTAAACCGAGCAGGGCGAAACATAGCTTTTTTGCTCCTATCTTTCCTCATGGATTGACAAACTCGGCCTCGATATATGAAAAGCAAGTCAAGGGACTCTACCATAGCCGTCCCAAGAACCGGCGTACTCCGGATAAACAGTCGTCCAGCCTTAAGCAATCTGGCGCCAATGTTTGTATGGCAGTTCTGACCTCCGCTTCTGCATCAAGCGCCGGATCGACCAGATCCAACTCACCAAACCGGACGCCAGACTATCCTCCAGGTTTTGGGCCCCTACCGCGCTATGGGGGCTCGGTATTCGCTATCAGTCATGATGAGCCGGCAGTGGACGGGGAAACAGATGAGGCCAAAGCTCAGCGTTTAGCCAGAAACGCTGACAGAGCTACTCGGAGAGTAGCTGAGGCTAATGGTGGACAGCGCATACAACGCAACCTCGATGACGCATTCGACATGTGCGATAACCGTCAAGTCCACAGAACCCCTCAAGCTAATCCCGCCATGGCAATGAACCTGGTCGAGAATCTTCCGGTAACACCTCAGCTCGAGCAGCTTGGAGCGTATCTGAAGGCATCCCTAATACAAGTCCAGGACCAGGCGATAGGACCATCTCATGCCGCACCCACCGGATCCAGAAGAAGCCGCAGGGATCCAGACCCTCACCCAGAGTCTAGCAGTAATCAGGATCGCCACAACTATCGCAATAATCGCAGAGGCTGCCAGGACGACGGAGCCGACCAGCATGCCAGGAATAACCTAAGTGCTGGGCCCCGGGACCTGCGCGACCACATCATTGAAAAGTCCAATCTACGCAACCACATTGAGGGCTCTAAGGACACAAGGCTCCATCAAGAGATGGAAAGACGAAACGCATGGGATCGCGAGCACGACCTCCTAGATCAAACCCTCACTGGTCCAAGATAATTTACGAGAAGGCTCCGGTCTGTCGTCTGGCCAAGAGGTTTCAAGATCCACGACCTGAGGTCCTACGATGGAAAGGCAGATCCTCGCCAGTGGATTATGCTGTACGAAACAGCAATGAGGGCAGCTGGCGGAGGAGGGGATGTCATGGCCAACTATTTGCCCGTGGTCCTTAATCAAGCTGCAAGCCAGTGGCTCCTGAGCCTCCCTTCTGATTCCATTGACAGTTGGTCCGACCTGAAAAAGGCATTCATATCTAACTTCAAAGCCACTTGTCAACAGCCTGCCAGCAAATATGATCTCGAGCGCGTCAAAGACCGCCCTGGTGAACTATTATGTGAATACATCCACCGTTTCTCTAATGCCCGAATCCGGGTAGCTAACGTCACCGATGATGAATCTATCTCAGCTTTCATCAGAGGATTACATCATCATGAAGGGCTCAGGAATAAGCTATTGCGCAAGGAACCGAGAACGGTCGAAGAACTACTTAATATAGCCCAGAGCTGGGCTCGGGCAGAAGAATATGACACACAGCTTGCGGACGATCGCTGAGACCAGAGGCCTTAGCACGATGATCGCCAGCGAAACTAGTACTGTGGTGACCGGCGCGACGACGCCCATGACGATCATCGCGAAAGGTTCAGGGATAATTGCCGCCCTAACCGAAGGTTCGACAGCCGAGATGAAAGAAGAAGACAGCCAAACCTCGGTCGCGCACCGGGTAATGAAGTTAATAACACCAAGACCGGAGGCAAGCGCAATTATGATTCAGCGTACTCCAAGATCCTGAAGCAAGATTGCCCAACGCACCCTAGTGTAGGACACACAATGGAGGAGTGCAGGGGATTTAAAGCCATATTTCGCAATGGCTCGAAGAAACAACGCCCCGACACCGAAGACGACCCTCCAAAGCGACGCGAGGGAAAAGGTCCTCCAGAAGATGATGAGGACGACCAGGACCCAAGACAGAACCCGAAGCACGGAGGCTTCAGAGAAGCCAAAAAGTCCGTGCGAACCATATTTGGCGGGAAGGCAATCCTGGCCGATAAAAGAGTACGCAAGCTAATCGAGCGCGCAGTCTACTCCGTCGACCGAGTTGACGAGAGGATATCAGACCCCAACTACTTGGCCTGGTCACACCAGAAAATTTCTTTCAGCGGAGCTGATCAGTGGGCCAGTGTTCCTGAACCTGGTCGTTTACCGCTTGTCATTGACCCGACTATTGATGGGGTATGGTTCGAAAGAGTGTTGATCGACGGTGGCAGCGCCCTCGACATACTATTCAAGCACGCGCTGCCAGAGCTGGGCATCAAGTCAAGTGACCTGGGACCCTACGATGCTCCTTTCTATGGCATCCTTCCATCCCAAGCTTCCCAGCCTTTGGCGCAAATCACTCTACCAGTCCAGTTTGGCACAAAGGAACGTCACCGCATCTGCTATGTTAATTTTATTGTAGCAGACTTTGAAGGGTCCTATCACGCACTGTTAGGGAGACCGGCCCTGACAAAGTTCATGGCGGTTCCGCACTACACCTACTTACTGCTGAAAATGCCGTCTGAGAATGACGTCTTAAGCATAAAGGGAAGCATCTCCACGGCATACGAATGTGAGAAGGAAAGTTTCGCTACTGCCCAAGCTCATGACCTCTCAATCCGCATGGAGGAGACACGCGTGGACGCGGTGAAAGTGGCTCTAGAGGACCAGTCTATCCCAGCTAAGGAAGCTAAGCGCGTGGCGACCAGAAGCAAGGAGTTCAAGGAGGTGGAGCTGATCGAAGGAGATGCAAGCAAAATGGCACGAATCGGGGTCCACCTCGACCCCAAATAGGAAGACGCGCTCGTCAGCTTCCTGAGGAAGAACGTAAGTGTTTTCGTGTGGAAACCCGCGGACATGCCCGGTGTACCTCGAGAGCTGGTCGAGCACTCCTTGGATGCTTCGAAGACTGCCAAGCCAATCAAGCAGAAGTTACGATGGTTCGCTCGCGACAAAAAGGAGGCTATTAGGGTCGAAATCACCCGGCTTTTAGCTGCATGATTTATAAAAGAAGTGTATCATCCGGAGTGGCTCGCCAACCCGGTTTTAGTTCAAAAGAAGAATAAAGAAGGGAGAATGTGCGTTGATTATACCGATCTTAACAAACACTGCCCTAAAGACTCCTTTGCTTTGCCCCGCATCGACGAACTCGTTGACTCTACGGCTGCATGCGAGCTCCTGTCCTTCCTAGATTGCTATTCCGGATACCACCAAATTTCTCTGAGAGAAGTAGATCCGCCCAAAACATCGTTCATCACCCCCTTTGGGACATATTGCTATACAACGATGTCCTTCGGTCTCAAAAATGCAGGGGCCACATACCAAAGGGCGATCCAGAAATGCTTAGATGAGGAAATCCGAGCAGAGCTCGTAGCAGCTTACGTTGATGACATTGTTGTAAAAACAAAGCTGGCTCCTACATTAGTAGATGATCTACGCGCAACTTTTGCGGCTCTAAACAAATTTCTATGGAAACTTAACCCTAAAAAGTGTACTTTCGGGGTCCCTTCCGGCATCCTGCTTGGGAACATAGTAAGTAAAGACGGCCTGAGGCCAAATCCAGAAAAATCCAAGCTGTCCTAAAGATGAAACCTCCAAAAAGTGTAAAAGATGTCGAGAAGTTGACCGGGTGTATGGCTGCTCTAAGTCATTACATCTCACGTCTCGGAGAAAAAGGCCTCCTGTTTTTTAGGTTACTCAAAGCTTCCGAGAAGTTTGAGTGGTCCGAAGACGCTGAAGCTGCCTTTCAAGAACTCAAGCAGCTTCTAACAACACCACCCTTATTAGCCGCACCAAAGGACGGTGAAACCCTGCTCATTTATATAGCGGCTACTGATCGGGTTGTAAGTGCCGTCGTGGTCGTGGAGCGCGAAGAAGAAGGGCAAGCCTACAAAGTGCAACGTCCGGTCTATTACATCAGCGAAGTACTCAACGACTCAAAATCAAGGTACCCCCAGGTGCAAAAACTGTTATATGCAATACTAATCACATCTCGCAAACTGCGACATTATTTTGACTATTACTCTATGGCGGTGGTTACCGAGTATCCACTAGGAGATATTCTGCGCAACAAGGATGCCAATGGTCGCATAATAAAATGGGCTCTGGAACTGGCCCCCTTCTCTCTTGAGTTTCGCTGTCGTACATCCATTAAGTCTCAAGCTCTAGTTGATTTCGTGGTCGAATGGACCGATATGACTACACCAGTCCCTCTGACCAGCACCGAGCACTGGATAATATACTTTGATGGATCATTATATCTCGAACGCGCAGGAGCTGGAGTACACTTTATCTCACCTTCCGGAGACAAGCTGAGCTATGTCCTCCGGATCCATTTTAGGGCATCCAACAACGCAGCTGAATACGAAGCCTGCCTGCACGGCCTTCGGATCACGATCGAGCTCAGAGTTAAAAGGCGAGAGGTTTTCGGCGATTCTGCTCTAGTCATAAACCAAGTTAACAAAGACTGGGATGCCACCAATGAGAAGATGGACGCCTACGTCGCCCAGATAAGAAAACTCGAGGGCAAGTTTTATGGTCTTCAATTCCAGCACGTCGTAAGAGCCAACAATCAAGCCGCCGATGCTCTCTCCAAAATAGGATCATTCAGGGCCCAGATCCCTCACGGCGTGTTTGTCCAGGACCTGGTATGCCATCCATCGAGCAGGAGACGCTAGGGACTCCCGAACAGGCCCCGACCGACCAGACAGTCAGCTTGGTACAACAAACAGTTGACGATTGGAGGGAGCAGTTTATACAGTATCTCACATGGGCGTATGTTCCTCAGGATAAGATTGAAGCCGAACGACTCATTTGGCGCAGTAAGCAGTACATTTTGGTAGAAGGAAATCTTATGCGCAAAAATGCAAAAGAAGAACTACTCCTGAAGTGTGTTTCTCAAGAAGAAGGCACTCATATTCTAGCAGACATCCATGCCGGCATATGTGGTAACCATGCTGCTTCCCGAACGCTGGTCGGGAAAGTATTCCGGGCAGGTTTCTATTGGCCTTCTGCCATTGCAGATGCAGAAAAGCTGGTCAAATATTGCGAAGGGTGCCAGTTCTTTGCCAAACAAATACATGTCCCGACACACGATCTCCAGGCCATACCAGCTTCTTGGCCATTTTCGTGCTGGGGTCTAGACATGATCGGGCCATTCAAAACAGCACCTGGCAGTTTCAGATACGTCTACGTCATAATCGACAAGTTCTCCAAATGGATCGAGTACAAATCATTGGTCAAATCTACAGCCCAAAAGGCAGCAGAGCTGCTAGATGATGTTATTCATCGTTTTGGTCTACCTAACTCTATTATTACCGACCTCGGCTCAACGTTCACCGGCTTGAATTTTTGGGACTTTTGCGACGAAAGAAGCATAGTTGGCAAGTATGTCTCCGTAGCTCACCCAAGAGCCAACGGCCAGGTGGAGCGAGCAAATGGAATGATCCTCGACGCACTAAAGAAAAGATTATTCAAAGCCAACGACCAGGACCAAAAGGCTGGTCGATGGTTGAAAGAACTACCAGCGGTAGTATGGGGCCTCCGAACGCAACGCAGCCGAAACACGGGCGTTTCGCCGTACTATATGGTATTTGGAGCTGAAGCAGTCCTACCAGCAGATATCACGTTTAGGTCACCCAAAGTAGAGCAATACGACGAGGACAGGTCCAACCAGGCCAGAGAAGTAGAAGTCAACTGCATCGAGGAACGAAGAATGGACTCGTGCGTCTGAACCGCAAAATACATCGAAGGGCTGCGAAGATACTTCAACCGAAACGTCAAAGAAAGATTCTTCACCGTCGGAGACCTGGTTCTGCGAAGAATACAAAATACCGCCGGACTACACAAACTCTCATCCCACTGGGAGGGCCCTTACCTCATCAAACAGGTCACAAGACCTACCTCTTACAGGTTAACCGACCTAAACGGGACTGACGTCCCAAACTCCTGGCATATCGACCAGCTCCGGCGTTTCTATGCATAGCTACATGGGGATTAAAAGATATGTACCTACCTCTGTACTCCCATAGCATACTATGAATAAACATCATTGTCTTGTTTGTCCAAAGTTTTCATTTCTTCTTTCTGTCACACGCAATCTCAGCCAACAGAAAAAAGTAAAAACGTACCAAGACACAACATAATTTTCGATAGTCTGGAATGATTAGTTGTCTACAAAAACTAACTTAATACATTCATGGTCCTATGGAGTGCTGGGCTCCCCAGGCTCCTCGAACAGGTCCAGGTCCTTCACAAGAGTGACGGTCGTTTCCCGGGATTGTTCATTCAGCTCAGACGCCTGGGCCTCCGAAGTATTCCGGGGAAAGCCACTTTCCAGCCTCTTCATGTCAATCGCTGGATAATGGGCCCACGCAACAGCCAAGACATATGCAGCAACCTGCTCACCGGCATCAGTTACAAATTTTTTCATGGCTGCCCATGATCCAGCACACTGCTCCAGCATACCATCTGGTCGAGGCAAAAGACCTCCGGACTGACCAGTCGCATAGACGACATTCAGAACTGGAGCAATCCCTCGAACCATGGCATGGCACCGCGCCTCCCAGGTCTTCACTTCCTGGCAAACCATCGCAATTTGGTTTTGCCAGGAACGACGTCTCCCTACAACAACCAGCAATAACAAACGGTCACGGACAACCGGAAAGCAATAAGCACCGAAACAAAAAGGGTTCAAAGGGCCACCTTCAAGCTCTTTCTCCAGCTCATCGGCTCGTGTTTTCTCCTTGGCAGCCTAAGCTTCGCCATCCAGCACCTTGAGCTTTTCCACAGCAACCTTCGAAGGAAGCTCTGTTCCAACAAAATTTGTCAAACACGAATCATCAAATATATCGGTAGATTCTGGTTCTCACCCTCATTTTCACGACGAAGCCGCGCAATTTCAGACGACTGCCTATCCGAAGCTCCACGCAGTTCGACCTCAACTTGTCGTGCACGGTCAAGGTCTGCTCGATACCTCGCGCACGATTCTTCAAGTTTTTCCTTTGCATCAAGCAAAGGGCCGATGGACTCGAAGCATTTGTGACGCTCCTCCGATAAATCCGACAACCCCTGCAAATCAAACGTAAGTACTCAGCTTCCAGTACTCACGCGACTCGTCTTCACAGCATAACCCTCTTCAGAGGAATACCTGTGCGTATTTACGGAGCTGGCTAAGCATCCGATCAAAAACCCTTCATCGGGCGGTTGTCGGTGTTCTCCTCATGAAACACCCACTCGCCAGCTCACTGGCGCGCCACTCTAATTATCCGCTTAGGAGATCTCGGTGGCCGCGGAATCTCGAAGACATCCTCTTCTAGTGCCACCGGCACTTCCTCAGCTCCCACGGGATCCGCGGCATGTCCAACCGTGCCAAGCGTGTTTGCCTCCAGAGGAGGAAGCGGAGCATCCGGGGGTCTTTGGCTTGAGCCAGATGGCCCATGACCATCCAGCAGCACCTGGTCGGGGGACCTCCCACTACCTGACCTGGTCCCCGGAGGGCTCCTCAACGTCGGCTGCTCATCACCTCCTTCATCCGGTGCTCCGTCCGCAGGCGGCCCCTCCCGAACCTATTCGGACCCCGCATCCGGGGCACCGGTCGGCTCGGGGGCCGTGTCATCTTTGACAACATCAACCTCCGGCACGGGATCGCTGGCAGGAACAAAGCACGAGAAGTCAAGAACATGGTAGTACACATAAACTCATGACCAAGACAGCCGAATACTTACCGGTCGTTGGTCCGCAGACCACCCTTCAGCTTCAGCCCCTTGGGCTTTTGCGAAGTCCGAACAGCCCTGGTCGGCTCCTCGACCTGGATGCGTTTGGGCATTGGCGTCTGTTCATCATCATCATCATCATCCCAGTCACGAATGGACCCGAAAGTATTGGGAGCCGCACCGCCCGGAATCTCCAAAGGGCCTTCAGCCCGCGTCGACGACGTCGTGGCAGCCCGACGACCAAAAGCCACGCACTTACCCGTAGCTATCGCAGCTCGTGGGTCAGTTGCGTCCGCAACACCCTTATCCTTCCTCGTACCCTCAGCGGCTGCTTCAGCAGCTTGGGAGCGTGGAGAACGGCCAGCTTGAAGCCTCGCGTCCACACCTTCCGGGCACTCGGCCAACGGCACGCCTGAGACGTACACACTGGAGCGATCCTACAAAACAACGCAGGCTGATACCTTGAACACTGCAATAGAGCAAAATCAGCACAACAAGTTAAGAGGCAACTCACATCTTTAACAGGCCGTGCCAGGCTGAATGGCTGTGTAACCTTCTATGGAGCTTTCCAATCGGAGAATTGGAGCACCACGTGAACACGCCTCTCCAGCTCCTTAGATTCCAAATCTTCGGCGCATTCACGGGTCGCGTCAGGCCGTCCAGCATATTCAAAGCCAGGATGCACCCTTTCTTTGCACGGCTGTACCCGATGGTACATAAAATTGGCAGTAATTTGGATTCCATCAGAAGTCAACTCCCTCATTAAACTAAGCAGCTCCTGGACCTGCTCCATGTCACTTGCGGAAGGCCTCGACGACTAGGTCCAACTCGATTCAACGACCTTACCCACGTCAAAACTTAAAGCGGGCGTTTGGCACTGCGTCATGTAGAACCATTGTGGATACATGAGGTGTATGCCGAATCTCTGAGTGATGAGTGATTGTCAACTGGGATAATGTGCATGTTCTTTGGCTTGTGTTGTGCAGGTGTTGAGCATGGATACAGTGATCAGAGGCAAGGTGAAGGTCAAGTAGAGACGTGCCGTGCCGATGGGCCGAGAGTGGCGAAGGGCGGACGTGAGGCTTGGACTGAGGGACCGGTGGCCCGAGGATCAGCTGTGGTGGCTGGCAGCCTGGGACAGCGACAAGCGAAGACTTGTGGGCACGGTGTTGCTCGGGTCGAGGACCTGGGGACACGTGTTGGTGGACGGGGTGCACGGGCGGTGCATCCCCTCTACAGCTTCGGTTTGGTGGTAGAGCCAGAGAAAAACCATCGGGTGGACGGTTTCCAGGTTTGGGCCTCAAAACTTGGGTGCGGATGGTTTCCGAGTTTGGCCACAAAACTCGGGCTGAGGACGGTTTCCAGGTTTGGGCCTCAAAACCTGGGTGCTGCGGGTTTGCTGAGTTTGGGCCACAAAGCTCAGGCTACGTGGGCTGGTTTCCTGGTTTGGGCCACAAAACCGGGGGTTGATCGTGAAGGCTGGTTTCCCGGTTTGGGCCTCAAAACCGGGGGTGCGACGTCCAGGAAAAGGACGCAGAGCGATGGCGGCACGTGGCGGCAATCGGTGAGGTTGCGTCAAGGCAACGCTACTAGTTGTGCGGGCGTGGCCGTCGGATCAACCGACCTTCGAGTTGATCCAGAATAACCTTAGGGTTTAGCTGGTTCGCTCTGTAAGTAGTTAGGGGTTGAGTGGGAATTAGGAATAGTTAGAATTAGGATAAGTAGGGGGAGACACCCACCTCCCCATCTATCTCAGTCATTTGCTCTTTGCTTCTAGGGTTTCCTGCTCTCCCAATCCCATGTTGTAGCTAGCTGAGATCCGCAGAGAACCATACCTCTGTGTACTAGAGATTTTGAGGAAGTGAGGCCGTAACCTCACTGTTGTAGCGTGTGGTAGCCACACGGTTGCAGATCGATGACTTGATTCGCGTTTTGCTCATGTTCTTCGTGTTCTTCGTTTCTCCGCGATTTTCCCGTCACTCGATCTCTCTCCCTACTGTGTCTTTGCGAAATCCATTTGAATCAACTTGTTCGTTTTTGAAAGGAGATCATTTCCATCGAAGGAACTCATGTAACTCCTCAGGAACAAGTAGATAGGGTTGATTTCGTTTTCGTGGTGTTTTTCCGTTCTTGATCTTCCCCTTTTGATTTCCCAGTGATTGAATCGATTTGAGCAGATGATTTCTTGGGGATAGTCTCCTAACTACCCCGTGATCATCTTCTCCAAGTTTGGGATCAAGGGATTTTGATTTGAATCGTTTTGGGAGTGATTTGGGTGAAGCGCGATCGAAATCGTCCTCACTGGACAGCCGCGGACAGTCCGCCACCTGACCGGCGGATAGTCCGGGCGTCGGGGAGCAGCCGGACCAGTGGCTGTGTTCTTCGGCCGATTTGCTTCTTCGTGATCTGCGGACAGTCCGCAGTTGTAAGTCGCGGACAGTCCGGGATCAGTCTAGGGGACTTCAGCAGCTTTGCTGTTTGGCGAGTTTTGCCGGCGGACAGTCTGCCCCTCGCTCGCGGACAGTCCGGTAGTACCGCGGACAGTCCGGGACCCCAGGGCCGGACAGTCTAGGAATTGCCTGAAGGTTGCATTTTAGTGCGTTTGCTCTCTCGGCTTCCTCGCTTGGTTTTCGGACATCTCATTTGGCCTTGTAGTTGACCAAGGAACCTCTCTAGGTATCTTTGCTACTCGTTAGCATCGGTATTTGGGGATTTCTCGATGTAGCCGTCTATCTACGTTCGAGACATGGTTTTTGAGGGTCGAACTTGCTCTGGTGCTTTTGCGGTTTGGTTTGCTATCGCTTTGTGGTGCCTCGCTGTGATCCTAGGGATCATCCACCCTTTTCCAAGGGTCGTGGGCATCACGGTTTTGGTCGTAGCTACTGGGGATTGATTTTGGGACATTTGGCCAAAGTTTCGAGAGAAATTTTGTTGGCTCCCATTCACCCCCCCTCTGGTCGCCTTGCTAGTGCTTTCTCGGTCCTTCAATTGGTATCGGAGCGGGTTAAGGATCTTCCACCTTAGCCGGTTCCAGATCCACAAAAGGCGACATGGATCGCGGCGTGGGCAAACCGCCGTTTTTCGATGGGATGAACTATGCGTATTGGAAGATACGCATGTCGGCCTATCTGCAGAGTTTGGGTGCTTCCATTTGGGATATTTGCAACTCTGCCGATTACGTGGTCTTGGCTGCTCGTGTCTCTCAGCTTCAGATCGATGAGCACGATGCCAATAGCCGAGCCCGTAATGCTATTTTCTCATGCCTGAGCATGAGTGAGTTTGATCGCGTTTCTCACCTCGCTACGGCTCGGGAGATTTGGGCTACCCTCATGCGCTTTCATGAGGGAACCTCTCAAGTCAAAACCCGTCTCTACGAGTCGTTCAAGCGAGAGTATGAGAACTTTCGACATATGCCTGGCGAGAGCATAGAAAGTTTATTCGCTCGCTTTTAGGTGATTGTCAACAGGATGAGGGCTAACAAGGAGCTGTTGCCTTTCGATGATCATGAGAGGGCTTTGAAGCTTTTGCATACTCTTGATCGGTCGATCTGGGATTCCAAGGTTCAGGCGATCATCGAATTGCCTAACTATGAGACCCTCACGTGCGACGAGCTTTTCAGTAAGCTCAAGTCCAGTGAGATCGATGCCATGGCGAGGGCTTCTTATGAAAATCTTTCTGGCCTGTCGATGGCTTTGCTTTCTGGCTCTTCTTCTAACCCCTCTGGAGGTTTTGCACTCTCTTCTCTCTTTTCTGTCACAGAGGAGCAGCTGGAGTCTTTGGGGGATGACGAGTTGGCGATGCTCGCCAACCGGTTCTCGTGGTTTCACAACAACCGCATGAACCATCGCCGCGGAGGAGGACGCTCGGGATGCTACGAGTGCGGCGACCCCAACCACTTCATCGCCAGTTGCCCGAAGAAGAACAAGCAAGTCTTCGGCAAGGGTGATCATGGGCAAAAGTATGACTCCGACAAGAGCAAGGAGAAGTACGTCCCCGCAAGGCACAAGCGGAAGAGCGGCTTCAACAAGGAGTACATCAAGACGAAGTACTTGGAGAAGGCCCAGGCTGAGCAGCGTGCTTTCTTCGCCACGCTCAGGGACGTCGACGACTCGGACGACAACTCCGCTTCCGCAAGCGACGACGAGTCCGAGAAGAAGAAGAAGATCGAGGACAACCTGAACGGTCTCTACTTCTTCGCTGACGATGACGGCTTCTGCACCATGGCCCTCGGCAAGGAGGTCGACGACGAGCTGGAGGAGACCCCTCGGAACGACGACAACGATGACGACACCTCCCAGGTATCTCTGACCCCCGACGAGCTTTCTGCTAAGGTCAAGAAGCTTACTGCCGTGCTCCTTAGTCAGGATAAGTTGCTTAGGCGAGCCGCTAGAGAGCGCAAGGAGTTTAGGCAGATGTGGGAGGATACGGTGAAGAAACTTGAATCTGTCAAGTCCACCGTTGTTGTCACCGAGGAGGAGGAGTGTGAGATGTGCACCACGCACATGACTGACCTTCTCACTTTGAGAGGTAAGTATGCTGCGTTGGTAGGAGAGGTGGATGAGCTAAAGGCTAGACCCATGCTGTTGGGTGCGTGCAAGACTTGTCCTGTCTTGCAATCTGAGTTGGCAGAGAAGAATGCCAAGATTGTGTCTCTTGAAGAGGCCAACTCAGGTAGCACATGTGTGGCTAGGTGTGTTCTGTGTGAGGGTTTGGAGATGGAGATTGCGAACGTGAAGCATGAAAAGATGCAAACCGAGGAAGAAAACACATACCTTCGGACCATCTTGTCATGGGTATCTAGTGGTGAGCCACAGCTCGAGATGATGATCTCCCAATTCAAGCGAGCTGTTGGAGGTCCTGGTGTAGGCTTTGCTCCGGGCGTTGATGTTTCTGCCTTTGGGAAGATTGGAGAGTCGACTGGTTTGAACCCGAGTGAGAAGCCCAACTCCACCACTACTCCCAAACTTACCAAGCTTCCACTCAAAGAGCCTCTCAAGCCAAACACCAAGGATGGGTTCATTGTTGAACCTCCGAGAGCTCCACCAAAGAAACAATCTTGTAAGGTTCTCGGAGCCTTCTTGAAAAAGGCTTCTTATGAGTTGCGTTTTGGAAAACAGCCCAAGGTAAGTTATTTTTGAGTTTTTGGTTGCCATTGTTTTATACTCAAAAAGGGCAACCTGGACAAGTTTGAGTCTCGTTCCTCTGACGGTGTGTTTCTAGGTTATGGCACTCACACTCGAGCTTATCGTGTACTTAACCTTGACACTAACCGAGTCATGGAGACATCCGATGTCACCTTCGATGAGACCATGGTTTGTCCTTCTTCTCGTTTTTAGCGTGCAGGTGATCATGAGGTTGGTGAGCCTCTTTTTGATGACGAGGACGAGGGTGCTGAAGGTATGGATGATCTAGCACCCCCTCCACCTGCTGTGCCGCAAGGAGCGGCTTCTACGTGACGGACCAGGATGTTAGAGATATCATCCGTCGATGATTACTCCGACTAATCTTGGATGGCGCGGGAGATCCAAAGACTCGTTACGAAGTGTACTTGGATTAGGACTCTCGCTTATAACTTAGCCGAGTTGTAAAAGGAAGTCCTGTAATTAGAATAAGACTCCAATATTGTAACCGGCTAGGACTCGGTCTGCGCTAAGGTTCACCCGGACATATAAGGGGAACCGGGCGTAGGCTCTCGAGAATCGAACATTGAATCATAACAATACACAAGGCACACGCCGCACTGGACGTAATGTATTACGCTATTTAGCGGCCTGAACCAGTATAAATCGCTGTCCCTGTGTACTCGCCGAGTCCTACGAAAGCCGATCCCCACCGAACAAATCGTCGGAGATTACTCAAGACGAGTTGCCGGTTAACAAACACCGACAACTGGCGCGCCAGCTAGGGGCTTTCGGCGATTCGACGACCAAGAGCCCAACGAACCACGACAACATGTTCTCGGCGGGATCAATTTTCGTTTTTGGCTCATGGACTTGCATTGCGGATGATCAAGGAAAGTTGCACAGACAGCTCGCCGTGGAATCAGAACCACAAGCCATGCCAAAGATAGAATACCTCGCTCAGAACCTAGCAAATCTGACAATCCAAGACCCGCAAGATCCTGGGGACCATACAAAGGCATCCGACTCCTACTCCAACTCGAACCCTGAAGAAAAGGACCCGGATACCTGCTATGGCTTCACCTTCGGGCCGTGGAACTCTGCTGAAAACTTTCAGGACCTGATTGGTGCAAAATTCAAAGAGTATCAACAGATACCTTTGACGGGAGCTCAACAAGGACTCATTTTCAGCTCTACCAAGGAGGATAACATTGTCCATTGGCCAATTCAGCCTGCCCCGGCTAGACTGGTTGGCACAATCGACCAGCAACATCCATATCAGCACGGACATCAGCTCCCTTTTGAGGAACATGACTCCACAACGGAACTAATCTCCAGTACTTCTACTTTGGAGTCAGTAACACCGGGATCATCAAACCAGAGCTACACTCGTGAAGTTTCATGACGGGGCATCAGTCATCTCTACGACCACCAACCCCACCAGATGTCTTTCAAGACAATGAAACTCTGAGTATGATCTCTGACAATGATCCGAAAGGACCTGGAGAAACCGAGTCCTTGAAGGCTGAAAGAATCCGAAGGAATCTAGCTAAGGAGGCCCGCAGAAGGCGAGCAACTCACCGCAAGGAAGCTGTAGATCGCTACAATGCACGACTAGTAGAGTACAACACTCGGAGGCGTCTGGAAGCAGAGGCAGAACGTCAAGCTTGCACTGAAGAGAATCACTCCCAGGATGATCTTAACAGACGGCGCCCTGATTGTTCTCGCAACCTTGAACCTGAGTTCATGAGGGTCGCCGGCCATAAAGTCTTCCAGACTCCCTATCAAAACATACTAGCTATAGCTATGGAGATGGGAGCCAAGACCAACCGCACCCCTGATGAGGAGCAACGACTGGTCATGCTTCAGACTACCGCACTCCAACTACGAGGGCGGAATCTTGAATCCCTAGCTGATGAGCAAGATTCATCTCACCCGAGCCAGAGGCGGCCGGTTCAAGAATGACTCGGTCGTATCCCAGCGAGGAGCCGTCTGGGCCACCGAGTACCCGATCAAGCTGAGGGAGGAGCCGAATCATCATATAGAGGAGTCGCAGTTGCAGCATCCGATGCAGTTGATCGCTTCCCCTGCTTTTCACAAAGGCTCCGAGCAGTCTCGTTCCCGCGCAAATTCAAACCCGGGAATTACTCAAAATACGATGGGAAGACAGAACCTAAACAGTGGCTCAGGCTATATGCTCAAGCAGTCGAGCTAGCTGGTGGAAGCAACGACGTCAAAGCACTCTACCTCCCAATGGCTCTAGAGACAATGCTGCTTGCTTGGTTTGATAGGCTTAAACCCGAGTCCATCGACTCCTGGGAACAACTACATCGTATCTTCGTCGAAAACTTTGCTGGCGTCCGAGAGAGATCAGATCCCCAGACTAGGCTCAGAACCTGCAAGCAGCAGAAAAACGAATCAATGCGGGAATACTATAGGCGATTCTCAGAAATTCGCTCTACAGTATCCGACATCACAGACAGAGAAGTAATTGACCTTTTTGGCAACGGTATTTGCGAAAGGAACAATTACAATGATTTCATCAAGCAGGACCCGACCACCGCTGATGAGTTCCATCGGGCTGTAAACTCCATGACGGCGACAGAGGAACACACACAGGAACACTTCCCCAATAGAAACACGCAAGGTGATCGAGGAAACAACCTGAGAGGCAACCAGGCACCACAGCAAAATACCCAGAAAAGGGCAGGAGATAATACTGTTGCTGCCATGGAGCCTCAGAAGAAGGGAAACAAGCCATTCACCTTTGATGACTTACTCGACGGACCCTGCCCTTTCCATCTGAAAGGTGGACATCAAGCAAGGCACTGCCGACAGCTCAAGGAGCGAGGCTTGAACTCTGACTTCAACAAGAACAAGAAAGACAAAGGCAAGAAGACAGCTGAGGATCCTTAACAGGACGCCGGTGGCTTTCAGCACCCCACAGGAACTATCAATGTCATCTTGGGGGGAGTAACTACCAGTGACAACAAGAGGCTTCAGAAGCTTTTCCTGCGAGAGATTATGTCCACCGAACTAGCGACACCCAAATACCTCGACTGGTCCAAACATCCGATTAATTTCTCCAGAGCAGATCAATGGACCAGTGTTTCTAATGCAAGCCATTACCCGCTAGTTTTGGACCCCACGGTCGCTGGATATACACTTGGTAGGGTACTCATCGATGGCGGAGCAGGACTCAATGTTATCTTCGCAAGCACCCTACGAAAGATGAATCTAGATCTCGCAACTCAGCTCACACCATCAACCGCTCCTTTCTACGGCATAGTACCCGGAAAAGCGGTTGTACCACTCGGAAGGATTATACTACTCGTCACTTTTGGAACTCCGATCATTTACAGAACGGAGTACATCAGTTTTGAGGTAGTCGATTTCTAATCATCGTATCACGCCATATTCGAGTGACCTGCTATTGCAAAGTTTATGGCAGTACCCCACTACTCGTACCTCTTATTGAAGATGCCAGGTCCCAAAGGAATCTTAACCTTCAGAGGCGACTTGAAGCGGTCATTTGATTGCGACACAGAGGCTGTCCAAATTGCGGAAAAAGCTCAACTCACCCTGGAAGTACAAGAACTCGCTCAGATGGTGCTTAATACCAAGCCTGGAGATTCAGAAATCCCAACAAAGAAGGCGGGTACTATTCAACCATCAGCAGAAGTCTCCACAAAAGCCATTGACTTGGAAACCGGTGATCCTTCCAAGACAGCGGTTATCAGTGCTCACCTATCTGAAGAATAGGAACTCGCGCTCACCAAGTTCCTTAGAGCAAACAAAGACATATTTGCTTGGAAACCAGCAGACATGCCTGGGGTCCCAAGGAACTTGGCTGAGCACAGATTAGAGTTAAAGGAAGGCTCTAGACCTATCAAGCAAAGATTACGACGATTTTCACCAGAGAAGAAAGAGGCAATCAGGAAGGAAATAGCCAAGCTACTCGCGGCCGAATTCATCAGAGAAATCCTCCACCCCGAGTGGTTAGCTAACCCAGTGCTAGTCAAGAAGAACTCTACTGAGTGGCGCATGTCTGTCGACTACACAGACCTCAACAGGCATTGTCCAAAGGATCCCTTCGGATTACCAAGGATAGACCAAATAGTTGATGCCACCGTAGGCTCCGCCTTACTCTCTTTTCTGGATTGCTACTCTGGGTATAATCAGATTGCCCTCAAAGAAGAAGACCAACCCAAGACATCATTCATTACTCCTTTCGGAGCATACTGTTACAAAACTATGTCCTTTGGACTAAAGAACGCGGGGGCTACTTATCGACGCGCCATCCAAGATTGCCTGGGTGATAAGATTGGCCGCAATGCAGAAGCTTATGTTGATGATGTAGTCATAAAAATAAGGGATCCGACCACCCTGATATCAGACCTAGAGGAAACCTTCAACCGATTACGTACGTATCAATGGAGACTCAATCCAACCAAATGCGTCTTTGGGGTACCCTCAGGACAGTTACTTGGATTCCTCGTTAGTCATCGAGGCTAGTCAAAAGCAGATCACAGCTATCATCAACATGAAGCCGCCTACCTCTGTCCGAGACGTTCAGAAACTCACCGGGTGCATGGCTGCGTTAAATCGATTTATCTCACGACTCGGAGAAAAGGGATTGCCTTTCTTCAAATTACTTAAAGCCGGCGACAAATTTCAGTGGACGGATGAAGCGGACAGAGCTTTTAAACAACTCAAAAGCTGCCTTATCAATTCACCCATACTGACGCCGCCGGAGCCCAAGGAACCGATGATGCTGTATATCGCAGCTACCACACACGTTGTCAGCACAGCAATCGTGGTGGAGCGCAAAGACGACAAGCACATCTACAACACCCAACAACCAGTTTATTACATCAGCGAGGTACTATCTGACTCGAAAGTCAGGTACCCGCAAGTACAAAAACTGCTCTATTCTTTACTCATATCCTCAAGAAAGCTGCGGCACTACTTCGAAGCTCATGAGATCATGGTAGTCACGGATTTTCCTTTAGGAGAAATCCTTCACAACCGTGATGCTACTGGAAGGCTTTCCAAGTGGGCAGTTGAATTAGGGGCACGCAACATCAAGTTCACTCCGAGGAAAGCTATCAAGTCTCAGGCCCTAGCTGATTTTGTCGCCGAATGGACTGAAATACAGCAGACTAGAGACAACGCTACTCCCGATCATTGGAAGATGTACTTCGATGGGTCCCTAAAACTCGGAGGAGCAGGAGTCGGAGTCCTTCTTGTATCACCCGCTGGCGAACAGCTCAAATACGTTCTGCAAATATTGTGGCCAGCCACCAACAATGAAGCAGAATATGAGGCACTACTCCACGGACTTAAACTAGCAGTCACTTTGGGCATTAAGCGGCTATTAGCCTATGGCGATTCTTCCCTGGTCATTCACCAAGTTAATAAAGACTGGGACTGTACCAAGGAAACAATGAACGCCTATTGTGCTGAAGTACGCAAGCTGGAAAAACACTTTGCAGGACTGGAACTCATTCATGTTACCCGGGATCTCAACGTGACAGCAGATATACTCGCGAAATTGGGTTCTGACAGAGCACAAGTTCCTAGTGGTACCTTTGTACATGAGTTATCCAATCCTTCAATCCAAGAGAAGGAGGAGTTCGAGCCAGAACCCGCAACCCAGGTCCTATCTCTAGCACCCGACTGGACACGAGTTTTCATTGATTACTTCAAAGAACATAAACTGCCAAGCGACAAAACTACAGCAGAGCAAGTCACCAGGCGTAGCAAAACCTATGTTCTAGTCGGGGATAAGTTGTATCGACGCGGAGCTTCATCAGGGGTCCTCCTCAAGTGTATTACACCAGAAGAAGGCAGGGAAATCCTGAATGAAGTCCACTCTGGGTGCTGCGGTAATCACGCAGCTTCAAGGACACTAGTCGAAAAAATCTTCAGGTCAGGATACTACTGGCCCTCAGCTTTAAAAGACGCGGAAGACAGAGTCCGCCGCTGTCAATCATGCCATTTCTTTGCCAAGAAGCAACATGTACCCGCACATGAACTGATATGCATCCCTCCGTCATGGCCCTTCTCATGCTGGGGACTCGATATGGTGGGTCCTCTCAAGCACGCCCCAGGCGGATTCGAGTACATCTATGTCGCAATTGACAAGTTCACAAAATGGATCGAGTACATGCCCTCGGTCAAATTCAATGCTTCCAAGTCAGTCCACTTCATGCAGAGCATCTTTCACCGCTTTGGAATGCCGCATAGAATCATCATTGATCTTGGGTCCCCCTTTACGGCTATCGAATTCAAGGCATGGGCCAGCGACTGTGGAATCAAGATAAACTACGCATCAGTGGCTCACCCTCAGTCCAATAGCCAAGTTGAAAGAGCAAACACCCTGATTCTCGCCGGATTAAAACCAAGGCTATTTGACCTCCTAAAAGATCACGGCGGAAAGTGGGTTGAAGAATTGCCTACGGTAGTCTTGGGGCTACGAACACAACTAAGTCGGGCAACAGGCCAAACACCTTTCTTTCTGGTATATGGCACTGAAGCAATCCTACCGGCTGACTTAATCTGGAACTCCCCATGAACAGAGCAGTACAACGAGGGCGAAGCTGATGATACTAGGCGGTTAGAAGTTGACAGCCTTGAAGAAGCCCGACTAACCGCACTCTTTCAGTCAGCAAGATACCTTCAAGGAATGAGGCTCTATTATGATAAGAACATCCATCACCGCACCTTCCAAGTAGGCGACATGGTGTTGAAGAAAATTCAGAACACCGTTGGACGTCACAAGCTCATGAGTCCATGGGAAGGTCCTTATATTGTATTTAAAGTAACAAGACCCGGGTCATTTGAGCTAGTCACTGAAGATGGATCTCCACTGCCAAATTCATGGAATATTGAGCACTTGAAGAAATTCCATACTTAAGGACTACGCTACAATTCTGATTCAGGGCAATTGTATTTATTAGTCGGATATTAATAAAGTTTGAAGTTCATACGACATAAGAACTTTTATCCAGGCTATTTTCTACACCTCATCATGACTATTCAGTCGCATAACAGTCTCTGCAATAGCAGGGCTTACCTCCGACTAATATATAATATTACTCGGATAGATTGGTTCAGCGGAAACCAAACTTGAGTTACGAGCTTCGAGCTCAATACAACTCACAAGGTAGTACGGCTTAACACCCGGCTATCAGCCTATAGCGAATATGGAATGCACCATAGTGGAGACTAGTTCCTATAAGGCGTAACAAGGCGAGATAGTACTCACCCTGTTACATACATCCTGGACAGAGGTCCACCCACCTTCGCACTCAAGCTGCGATCGCCAAGAGGATATGATTCACCCAGAAGGAACCAATGCTACGGTCCTTCAAGAGGTGCTTGATCATTGTTATCCCTTGAACATGGGTACTAAGAGTAGTACTCGGGCAAGACTAAATTCTCTACACAATGGTTAGAGAAACGAAGTCACACGACCCAAACTAAAGTGCTAGAGAGCACTCGGATAGACTCGTCTAATTAGACGCCTGGTCATACATCCACAACAAATAAACTGAACCCATTGCCAAAGAAATTTGTCGCAATATGGAGTTGGACATATATGCAATTCACAAGATTCAAAAGTAACCAATATTTTTGATATCTTATAACAATTGTTTTCGGGAGATACAAGATGCAGTGACCAAGGAGCCTAGACTACTCTACAAGATCTAACATCTGTGAGTACTCCTCCGCAGCGGTCTTCACCTCCTTTTGCATTGCCGCAAGGTCCTCGTTACCTTTATCCTTAGGAAGGGTCATCAGAGCGGACAGGTCAAAGGTCGGCAGATGCAGCCGCAGCGTTGCCATCAGACTCTGCACCATAGAGATCGACATATCTTTGATATATTGCGCCAGCCGCCCAGGTGCAGCCTTGGCCCGCTCAATCAAAGTCTCCTCGACTCCTGCTGGCGCCGGTATCATGTTGAGCAGGGGCTCGACAGCATGCTCCAAGGCCTTCAAGGACTCCGCCGACTCCTTTGTAGACTTCAAAGCCTGCAGAAGCAGCGGACTTGGATATCAGCTCAACCTCTCGGTTGTTAGCAGCGTCACGCTCCGCTACCACTTCCTTGGGGTTGCCTTGGAGTTCATTAATGCGATTATGCAAAACCTGGGTGGCTACCTTCTGACTAATTTGGTCATGGGCAATATAGTCCCGGAGCTCCTGGTTTTCACGAGACAGCTCCTGGCGGATCCGGGTGACTTGATCTCTATCCTTGAAGTCAAAGGACTACAATACAATAATATCGTGAGTACTCGGATAAGTTTACAGTATAACAAGAAGAGATTGAGACTCTTACCTCAACAAATTGGTGAAGAGCTTCAAAAGGAGCCCTCACCTGATCCCTCAGCTCCTTCAGTCGGGTAAGATCTTGGTCATAGCCGGATACGTCAAGAGTAGCTCCTTGGCGCGAGGACTCGGGCGCATCTAAAGATCCTCCCTGCTGACAAGCTGAGCCCTATGCATGTATCTCCGTCATGACCATGTCCAGGGTAGGTTCGTCCGGCTGTCGTGTACGAAAAAACCAGTCATTCCACACTCGGTCAAACTCCAATTGAGCGGGAGAACGAAAGATGGAGTACGACCAACCAACCTGAGGCAATGGAAGAGCATCCGCGTCAGGAGCGGCTTCGACCTGAGACTTGGACGGAGAGGAGTCAGGCAGTGGATGTACCTGACTGAAGATTGGCGGCACGCTGGAGTCATCCTTGGCCAGCGGCTCCGACTCCTCTACCGCCTGAGGATCAGGAACGGTGCTCAAGGCTGTTGCACCTGGTTTTACCCTCCTGCAAGCAGACAAGTATACATGTCAGTATCAGAACTCTGTGTACACTCTACAAAGCTGAAAACTTACTTCACAAGCTTCAAAGGCTTTGGTAGCTTCAAGAGCGGCTGTATCAGAAGCGGGTCTGAAGTCGGAGGCTTCTCAGACACCACGCTGCTTGAAGTCCCTTGCGCCATCCCAGCATCTGATACAGCAACATATATAAGACAAGAGACCACCAACACTCAAAAGAACTACGAAGTACTTGGGTTTTCCCTTACCAGGAGCACTCGATTTATAGTGCTTATCAGACAATTTTTGAGATAAAAGAACTTTTCTACAAGCACGGCGATTACCAGTGCGAGCCTTCTTAAGGACGGGTCCTTTGGCTTCTAGTTGAGGAGTCGGCGATCTCTTCCGGCTACCCTCAGCCTCTGGGTCTATAAGCAGGACAACAGAGTCAGTCAACTCTGTGTCAAGCCAGTCAAGATCTTCAGGCGAACTTGGTTTGTTAGGAAGATCCTCACTTCTGACGGGACCTTCCAAAATGATGCCTCCGCCTTCTTCAGTCGCCGGAGGCAGTGGAGGGCAATCATTGTTATCTCTCCCCTGGCCCTATAAAACAGAACGATATCTAGTCAGGTCAGAAGGATATCTATTCCAAACCTTGACGACATGACAAATTAAGTACTTACCTGAGGAGGAGGATTAATGGCGGAGAAGGATGTCATCACTGGAGCAAGATGTCCACGGCTCTTAAGCAGCCGGTTCACTCTCCATAGTCTGCCAATTGCTCGACAGCGTGGCGACCCGGGTCGTTCTTACCCAGGTATTCAAACCCAAAGTTGGCTCGCTGCTGAAGCGGGTGGATGCGCCTGGCAACAAAGTCTTGAACGACAGTGTATCCGGTCAGCCCATCGATTATCAAAGCGTCTATCATAATGAGGAGGGGTTGGATAGCCCCTACTTCTTCACATGTGACCTTCTCCTTCCATTCATGGCACTTCTGTGGTGGCCATCCATCATGACGACGAAGAGCTGGGGGTGGGTTACCCATATAGAACCACCCAGCAGCCCAGTCTTTTACCGACTCTGACAACTCAACAGTTATATATTGATTGGCTACTTCCAATCTAACCTGGAGACTAGCCCCTCCGACTACTTCGGTATTAGCGTCACTAGGTTGACACTTAAACCAGAAAAAGTAGCGAAAAAGGGTAATAGAGGGACATATCCCAAGAAAAGCCTCACAGAGATGGGCGAAGATTGCAATATGAAGAACCGCATTGGGAGTAATATGGTTTAGAGTCAAACCATTGTAATGCAGCAATCCACGGAAGAAATCAGAAGCAGGAAGTCCCAATCCCCGCTCCACAAAGGACATGAACATCACGATCTCCGTGGTGTTGGGGGCAGGAGTGCGATGATCAGTGGGTACCCTCCATCCATCCAGTGGTTGCGCCCGTAGCAATCCTTCCTGCGCCAGGAATGCCAGTTCCGCCAGGGTGGTGTCCGGCTTCTTCCACGCCAAGACATCAGTTGGCGGGTTCGGATGCTTAGGCTTTCAGGTGGTGGTGATCTTAGGCTTCTTCTTGTCTCCCGCAGACTGCCTCTTCGAACCCATGTTGGTGATGAGAGATTTTCTGTGCATCAACTGTGGAATTGGCTAAGGGATTTCTAGCTCTGAAGGTAATGGCTTGATGAAAGCATGACAAAAACATAAGCCCGGCAGCGGCTTATTATAGATCTGTTTTGGCACCCGTTCATCTTTTCTCAACGGCATCATGGAACCGTCTAAAAACCCTAACGGCTGGGAGTACGTGTCAGACGGCGTTAGAGACGGAGAACAGGAATACAGTAAACAGACAAGGTTCTTCTTCCGCGAGATACATTTAGTACTCAGACAGCAAGACAGAGGACTCGGAAAATATTCCAAGTACCCGGATCTTTGTTATTATTACTCGGAATTACAACAGAGATACATGGAAACATCTTGAGATACAACAACTTTCAACAGAAGTACAATCAAGGTGTAAAACGCTACTCTAGTGAATTCAAGGTACATAGCCTTGATGCTAATTGCACCAAGGACCGGGTTCAGTGAGACGCAGTAAAGCAGACACAGAACCTTGGGTAGACACTATCTTTTCAGTGCATCCCAAGGTGGGTCTTTGGTACCACCCTAGTACTCAAGGAACTCGGGGAAGACCATCACCCTCGTCGCCCTTTTGACAACCTGTGACTCCGAGGTTATCTACGAGTGGTAGTCACAAGAGTTCTTTTAGGTGCACCTCTGTGTCCCTCTGCTCGCGACCACTTGGAAACCACCATAACGGATAGTCCATTCACAAGAGTTCTTCTGGGCACTTCATCTATTCTACAGAAGGAAGACACCCGGGGGCTCGATCATCTCAGCTACTGCTATTACAATACCCATGGAACTAATAAGAAGTTCTACACTCTCGAAAGATATGAGCTCTTTGCTTCCCAGGCAGGGTATTTATAGGCGGTTTCTTCTGGGTCTATAGACCAGGTTCATCAACAAGAGTGATCGTAGGACCAATAATTCAACCAATGTACTGTGGTGCATGTGAAGCTCGGCATGGGTAACAGAGCTGATTCTCACATGCACTTCAAGGCGAAGACGACAAAGTTTGCAGTTGCAGAAAACGACAAACATCATTATTACGCAAAGTTGGAACAGTCACCAGCCAATTATTGCTGGACTCAAGGTAATTTTTATTCAGTGGGGGGTGATATGGGATGTTTGTTGAAAACATTGCCCACCTGAAGCGGAGTAATTATTACACGGAAGCTTTAAGCAACAAACTGGTGTCATGTTCCGACTCCTCAAGACTTTGATAGATTACCTTTCTGAAGATCCCAAGCACCGACTACTATAGTACTATAGTATTCAGACCTCAGGCTCGGGGGCTAGAGGGTATAATCTATAAAGGAAATGTTTTTTCTTATTCAAGAATTACTTGGACAAGGCTCTAAAAAGATCCTCAAAGTTATTATAAATAACAAGAAGCTCGGGGGCTACACCCATAGGGTGCACTTTTTCGAAAAGTGCACACCATGGAAATTCTTTAAACTTCAGAGCACTTCAGGATTTCTCAAGACATTACTCGGAGATACTCAAGAAGAAACTGGAAGATAACGTCGTGAAGAAATGATGAAGAGCTCGGGGGCTTGACGGACCAGGATGTTAGAGATATCATCAGTCGATGATTACTCCGACTAATCTTGGATGGCGCGGGAGATCCGAAGACTCGTTACGAAGTGTACTTGGATTAGGACTCTCGCTTGTAACTTAGCCGAGTTGTAAAAGGAAGTCCTGTAATTAGAATAGGACTCCAATATTGTAGCCGGCTCGGACTCTGTCTGCGCTAAGGTTCACCCGGACATATAAGGGGAACCGGGCGCAGGCTCTAGAGAATCGAACATTGAATCATAACAATACACAAGGCACACGCCACACTGGACGTAAGGTATTACGCTATTTAGCGGCCTGAACCAGTATAAATCGCTGTCCCTGTGTACTCGCCGAGTCCTACGAACGCCGATCCCCACAGAACAAATCGTCTGAGATTACTCAAGATGAGTTGCCGATTAACAAACACCGACACTACGACGACTCACAGCCCCGACATGTCTTCTTCCTGGGGGCCGTGGGATCCGCCACCCCGAGCGGTACCTTTTGTAGCCGGGGAGGCACCAGTTGCTATTGAGGGGGAGAGCACGTCTGCTCGAGAGGCGCCATGACACATCCAGCTCCAACACCCTCCTCAGCAGATGATCGGCAACATTGACGAACGTGTCACTCGGTCTAGGTCTCAAATCTCTCACTTTGCTCATTCTGCTTTTGTTGCTGATTTTCAGCCCCGAGATGTTGGACACGCTTTGATGGATCCAGATTGGGTCAATGCCATGCATGAGGAGTTAGAGAATTTTGAGGGAAATCGGGTTTGGGTTTTAGTTCCACCTCCTCCAGACTGTAAGCCTATTGGGACAAAATGGGTTTTCAAAAACAAGCAAGGAGAGGATGGCCACGTTGTCAGAAACAAGGCCAGGCTTGTAGCGAAGGGTTATAGTCAGAAGGAGGGGATAGACTATGAGGATACTTTTGCTCCTGTAGCTCGTTTGGAGGCTATTAGGATACTCTTGGCTTTTGCAACATCCAAAGGTTTCAAACTTTTTCAAATGGATGTCAAGAGTGCCTTCTTAAACGGCTACATAGAAGAAGAGGTTTATGTTGAACAACCCCCGGTTTTGAAAATCCCAAGTTTCCAAACCATGTTTTCAAACTCCACAAAGATTTATATGGTTTGAAACAAGCCCCTAGAGCCTATTATGATAGGTTTTAAAATGGGATGTGTAGATAAAACGCTCTTTCTCCTGGTCCAGATTTATGTGGATGATATCATTTTCGGTGGTTCTTCTCATGCTTTGGTTGCCAAGTTTGGAGATACTAGGAGCAGGGAGATCGAGATGAGTATGATGGGCGAGCTGACTTTCTTTCTCGGATTGCAAATTAAGCAATCCCGAGATGGGACGTTTGTGCACCAGGGCAAGTATACCAAGGACTTGTTGAAGGGGTTCTATATGGGTGAGGCCAAGCCTCTTCCAACACCCATGTCGACCACGACGGCCCTGGATGCGGACAAGGATGGAGAAGCTATGAACCAGAAGGAGTACCGAAGCATGATCGGGTCGCTGCTCTACCTGACGGCGACACGCCCGGACATCGAGTTCGCGGTGTGTCTGTGTGCGCGCTTTCAGGCGTCGCCGCACACTTCTCACCGTTAGGCGGTCAAGCGCATTTTCAGGTACCTTCAATTCACACCTGAGTTCGGGATTTGGTATTCAGCTTCCTCCACCCTCTCCCTTTGCGGTTATTCTGATGCCGATTTGGCTGGTTGTCGCATTGAGCGCAAGTCCACTTCTGGGACTTGCCAATTTATTGGTTCTTCTCTTGTATCGTGGTCTTCTCGCAAGCAGTCTAGTGTCGCCTAGTCTACCACAGAGGCTGAGTATGTTGCTGCGGCTAGCTGCTGTTCCCAGTTGCTTTGGATGATGGCCACCTTGCGTGATTTTGGTCTGAGCTTTTCTCGTGTTCCTTTGGTTTGTGACAGCACGAGTGCGATTAGCGTTGCTAAGAACCCCGTGCTTCACTCGAAGACCAAACACATTGATGTGCGCTTTCACTTTTTGCGAGACCACTATGAGAAGGGTGATACCGACCTTCGCCATGTCGATACTCATCATCAGTTGGCTGATATTTTCACCAAGCCTTTGGACGAATCAACCTTTAATCGGTTGAGGGGTGAGCTTGGTGTGTGTTTCCCCTTTTAGATGGGGGAAACATTTTTGATCTTGTATCATAGTCTGACTATTTTCTCGTTTGTTTTGTTTTTCTTTTGCATTTCAGCATACGCTTTTACATTCTGAGCTTCATGCATATAATCTTTAAAATGTAATTATGCTTTGTTTAGTGTGCCCCGATGCTTTATGCTGATATGTGTAGCTTATGCTCTAACTGATCACTAATACATACTATGAGCTGAGCTATTTTAAATAGTGAACTTGTTTAATGAACTTAAAACCTGAAAATGTTCACCATCGAGATGTGCAGCTAGTATGTGTAGAATGTGTTGAAATCACTTGTGCTTCTCATATATGCTAGGTTGCTATGTCTCTAGTTCTGAGTCATTTACTTGCTTGGTCTGTTCATATACGGCTTTAAATTTGAACCAAGTCAAGTAATTTGGAAAGATCGAGATGGGATTGCTTGTCTACACATCACAGTTTCGAGACTGTTTCCCATTGCACTTTGAGTTAAACTTGAGTTGTGTAGTGTATGACCAAAACTGTTGCTTTAAGCTTCAGATTGCTTCTGCATAGGCTTCGCACAGTTGAAAAGTTAGGCAAGACAAGCTTTCAGCCTCTCGCACTCACATGCTGAAATTTAAACTTGTGTAACTTAACCGCTGCAACTCCGATAAAATCTGGGTACACAAGTCTATGTTTCATTCTATAGCATGATGATTGAACTTTGCTAGGGGTAGTTCACCTTGTATACATGATTAGCACTTACTGTTTTCGTGTCTATACATATGTAGTGCTATTTTGATGGTGAATACCTTTTTGGCTAAAAACTGCTCACTTTGCTCATATGTTCATATTTCACATTTGGTGATCAGTTTGAGCCTTTGCTTGCTTGTATACTTTCCATTGAGTTGTTGGAGCTATACTGTTTAGAGCATCTTTGCATTTTCTTGACTATATTCCTGAAGCTGCTAACTTGCATCTTGACTCATATGCATTTTGGAAGGGGGAGAACTTCTCTTGTTGGCACTTTTGATGGTGCATTTTCTAAGGGGGAGAAAATTGTTTTCAGTCCCTTTTTGCTTGATGGTGCATTTTCAACTAAGGGGGAGAAAATTTGGTCAAATCATGTCTCCCATGATGGCGGTTGTGTGCACCACGCAAGGGGGAGTTTGCTCGTACTGAATTTTTGAAATTCCCAAATGGTTCGAAACGTCTTGCTAGTTGTGTTGAGCTTTTACCTCTATCTTGAGGGACTAGCAGTCGCATCTTTGCTTTAGATGGTTTTAGTTGGTTTCGAGCTTTTCAGTTGATGTCAAGCTTTCTTGCTAGTTGTGTTGAGCCTCTGTGCCTCTATCTTGAGGGACTAGCATTTTGCTTCGATTTTTCATTTGGCTTTTGTTAGCGGTGTTGAGCCTGTTCTACCTCTTCTTGAGGGCTAGCTTTGCTTTGCTTGGTTGTGTCGAGCCGTTGCCCATGTCTTTGGGAACCAAGCTGTCTTGCTCTTTCCACTTGACCTTCTTCGGCTTTGCTATTCTTTTGGGTCATTTGGTCGAGTTCTCTCTTCTCCTTCTTCCTCCTTCTATTTCAATTATGATTTGTGTTGGTAGTTGACAATGCACTCATCAAGGGGGAGATTGCGAATACATGAGGTGTATGCCGAGTCTCTGAGTGATGAGTGATTGTCAACTGGGATAATGCGCATGTTCTTTGGCTTGTGTTATGGAGGTGTCGAGCACGAATACAGTGATCAGAGGCAAGGTGAAGGTCAAGTAGAGACATGCCGTGCCGATGGGCCGAGAGGGGCGAAGGGCGGACGTGAGGCTTGGACTGAGGGAACGGTGGCCCGAGGATCAGCTGTGGTGGCTGGCAGCCTGGGACAGCGACCAGCGAAGACTTGCGGGCACGGTGTTGCTCGGGTCGAGGACCTGGGGACACATGTCGGTGGACGGGGTGCACGGGCGGTGCATCCCCTCTACAGCTTTGGTTTGGTGGTAGAGCCAGAGAAAAACCATCGGGTGGACGGTTTCCAGGTTTGGGCCTCAAAACCTGGGTGCGGATGGTTTCCGAGTTTGGCCACAAAACTCGGGCTGCGGACGGTTTCCAGGTTTGGGCCTTAAAACCTGGGTGCTGCGGGTTTGCTGAGTTTGGGCCACAAAACTCAGGCTACGTGGGCTGGTTTCCCGGTTTGGGCCACAAAACCGGGGGTTGATCGTGAAGGCTGGTTTCCCGGTTTCGGCCACAAAACCGGGGGTGCGACGTCCAGGAAAAGGACACAGAGCGGTGGCGGCACGTGGTGGCAATCGGTGAGGTTGCGTCGAGGCAACGCTACCAGTTGTGCGGGCGTGGCCGTCGGATCCACCTACCTTTGAGTTGGTCCAGAATAACCTTAGGGTTTAGCTGGTTCGCTCTGTAAGTAGTTAGGGGTAGAGTGGGAATTAGGAATAGTTAGAATTAGGATAAGTAGGGGGAGACACCCACCTCCCCATCTATCTCAGTCATTTGCTCTTTGCTTCTAGGGTTTCCTGCTCTCCTAATCCCCTGCTGTTGCTAGCTGAGATCCGCAGAGAACCATACCTCTGTGTACTGGAGATTTTGAGGAAGTGAGGCCGTAACCTCACTGTTGTAGCGTGTGGTAGCCACACAGTTGCAGATCGATGACTTGATTCACGTTTTGCTCATGTTCTTCGTGTTCTTCGTTTCTCCGCGATTTTCCCGTCACTCGATCTCTCTCCCTACTGCGTCTTTTTGAAATCCGTTTGAATCAACTTGTTCGTTTTTGAAAGGAGGTGATTTCCACCGAAGGAATTCATCTAACTCCTCACGAACAAGTAGATCGGGTTGATTTCGTTTTCGTGGCGTTTTTCCATTCTTGATCTTCCCCTTTCGATTACCCGGTGATTGAATCGATTTGAGCGGATGATTTCTTGGGGATAATCTCCAAACTACCCTGTGATCATCTTCTCCAAGTTTGGGATCAAGGGATTTTGATTTGAATCATTTTGGGAGTGGTTTGGGTGAAGGGCGATTGAAATCGCCCTCACTGGATAGCCGCGGACAGTCCGCCACCTGACCGGCGGACAGTCCGGGCGTCGGGGAGCAGCCGGACCAGTGGTTGTGTTCTTTGGCCGATTTGCTTCTTCGTGACCGGCGGACAGTCCGCAGTTGTAAGTCACGGACAGTCCGGGATCAGTCCAGGGGACTTCAGCAGCTTTGCTGTTTGGCGAGTTTTGCTGGCGGACAGTCCGCCCCTCGCTCGCGGACAGTCTGGCAGTACCGCGGACAGTCCGGGACCCCAGGGCCGGACAGTCCGTGAATTGCTTGAAGGTTGCGTTTTAGTGCGTTTGCTCTCCCGGCTTCCTCGCTTGGTTTTCGGACTTCTCGTTTGGCGTTGTAGTTGACCAAGGAACCTCTCTAGGTATCTTTGCTACTCGTTAGCATCGGTATTTGGGGATTTCTCGACGTAGCCGTCTATCTACGTTCGAGACTTGGTTTTTGAGGGTCGAACTTGTTCCGGTGCTTTTGCAGTTTGGTTTGCTGTCGCTTTGTGGTGCCTCGCTATTATCCTAGGGATCATCCACCCTCTTCCAAGGGTTGTGGGCATCACAGTTTCGGTCGTAGCTTTTGGGGATTGATTTTGGGACATTTGGCCAAAGTTTCGAGAGAAATTTTGTTGGCTCGCATTCACCCCCCCTCTGATCGCCTTGCTAGTGCTTTCTCGGTCCTTCATCCATTTCTCTTGCAAGCCGCTCACATTACTCTGCAGAGGGACGTTGATGTACTCTGACGCCATCCCCTCGCGTAGCAGGATGTATGCGCCACCCGCAATGCGTGATCCGCGACTGTTCTTCTTCAGTTGGAAGAAGTAACGAAACAGGTTGAAGTGCAGCTGTATTCCGAGAAATGCCTCACACAGGTGAATGAAAATGGACACAGACAGGATGGAATTGGGGCTGAGATTACAAAGACCAATCCCCCAAAAATCGAGCAATCCACGGAGGAACGCATGGCACGGCAGACCAAATCCTCTAATGAAATAATCTTCGAAGACAACTATCTCATCAGCATTGGGTTGAGGGTAAGTCTCACCAGTCGGAGCTCTCCACCCGCCGGTCGCTTTGTCCGGCAGAAGACCGCCGGCGGCGAGACAGCCGATACTCTCCTCCGTACTCCTGGACGCAACCCACTCCTGATCCAATCTGACAGCCGTCGCCGCCGCAGTTTTTCTTCCCTTCCGCGCCATCAGATTAACCGGAAAAGTGCAAGCTTCGCCGCCGACTCCGCTGTTCTGGATCTAGGGCTACAGTGCAAGATTCGTTGGGAGGCAAGGAAATGGGGAATGGCAACGGTCGAGGTAAGTGTTGACCTTATATAACACACTGCGCGACCCTTCGGGATTCTCATTCGCTGCGTAAAGGGTTGTTCGTGCGATAACAATCATTATGGCCCATTTTACCGGCCCAAGAATTAAGCCTTCTACAAATCAACAAATTTACCTCTTTTCAAAATAATATTAATAATAAGCGCCAGCCTTCTCAGCAAAGCTGGGGACTGGTCAAATGACCAGTTACAGGCACACACGTGGCAGAGCTGCGTTGGTTTCAGGACCAGCTCCACCAGCCATACTGGGGACTGGTCGGCTTCTTCGCTAGCCTTCTCGGAAAAGCTGGGGATTGGTCAGATGACCAGTTACAGGCACACACGTGGCAGAGCTGCGTTGGCTTCACGACCAGCTTCTCCAGTCATACTGGGGACTGGTCGGCTTCCTCGCCAGCCTTCTCAGCAAAGCTGGCGACTGGTCAGATGACCAGTTACAGGCACACACATGGCAGAGCTGCGTTGGCTTCACGACTAGATCCACCAGTCATACTGGGGACTGGTCGGCTTCTTCGCCAGCCTTCTCAACAAAGCTGGGGACTAGTCAGATGACTCGTTATAGGCACACGCGTGGCAGAGCTGCGTTGGCTTCATGACTAGCTTCTCCAGCCATACTGGGGACTGGTCGGCTTCTTCGCCAGCCTTCTCAGCAAAGCTGGGGACTGGTCAGATGAACAGTTACATGCACACACATGGCGGAGCTGCGTTAGCTTCATGACCAGCTCCACCAGTCATACTGGGGACTGGTCGGCTTCTTCGCCAGCCTTCTCAACAAAGCTGGGGACTGGTCAGATGACTCGTTAGAGGCACACGCGTCGCAGAGCTACGTTGGCTTCACGACCAGCTTCTCCAGCCATACTGGGGACTGGTCGACTTCTTCGCCAGCCTTCTCAGCAAAGCTGGGGACTGGTCAGATGACCAGTTACAGGCACACACGTGGCGGAGCTACGTTGGGTTCGCGACCAGCTCCATCAGTCATACTGGGGACATGTCGGCTTCTTCGCCAGCCTTCTGAGCAAAGCTGGGGACAGGTCAGATGACCAGTTACAGGCACACACGTGGCAGAGCTGCGTTGGCTTCACGACCAGCTCCACCAGTCATACTGGGGACTGGTCGGCTTCTTCGCCAGCCTTCTCAGCAAAGCTGGGGACTGGTCAGATGACCAGTTACAGGCACACACGTGGCAGAGCTGCGTTAGCTTCACGACCAGCCCCACTAGCCATACTGGGGACTGGTCGGCTTCTTCGCCAGCCTTCTCAGCAAAGCTGGGGACTGGTCAGAGGATCAGTTATAGGTACTCACGTGGCAGAGCCGCGCCGGGTTCGGACCAGTTCCACCAGTCATACTGGGGATCGGTCGGCTTCTTTGTCAGTTTTCTCAGCAAAGCTGGGGACTGATCAGATAACCAGTTACATAAATTATAACGGAGATACATGGAAATATCTTGACATACAGCAATTACCAGTACAAATACAATCAGGATGTAAAACGTTATTCTAGTACAATCAAGGTACAGAGCCTTGCTGCATAATGCATCAAGATTCGGGATCAGTGAGACGTAGTAAAGCAGATATAGAACCTTGGGTAGACACATGAGCCTTTTCAGTTCGTCCCAAGGTGGGTCTTAGGCACCGCCCAAATGCTCAAGGAGCTCTGGGCAAGACCATCACCCTCGCCCCCTTTTGACAACCTGTGACTCTGAGGTTATTTTCGGGTGGTAGTCACAAGAGTTCTTATAGGCGCACCTCTGTACCCCTCTGCTAGCGACCACTTAGAAACCATCCTAACAGATGATCCATTCACAAGAGTTTTTCTGGACACCTCATTTACCTTAAAGAAGGAAGATATCTGAGGGATCGGCCATCTCGACTAAGGATATTGTAATATTCATGGAGCTAAGGGAAGTCATATGCTCAAGAAGGTGTGAGCTCTCCGCTCTTCAGGCAGGATATTTATAAGCGGTTTCTTCTTGGTCTATAGACATTGTCCATTAATAAAAGGGACTAAAGGATCAATAATTCAAGAAGGTATTGTGTCACATGTGAAGTCTGCTATTGGTAATGGATTTGATTCTCATACGAATTTCAAGAGGACAACGACAAAACTTGCAGTTGCGGAAAACAACAAAAGTCATTAATACATTCAGATGAAACGGTTGTCAGTCATTTATTGCTGGTTTTAAGTTCTATCAGCCGTAGTTGAGACGTGCAAGCCCATGGATCACCACTAAGGCGGATCATATCATGTGACGGGTTCAATAGAGTAAAGGTTACTTTATGCGACGGCGTACGGAAAAAGTTGAAGAAAGGATAGGAAAGGTACACTTTACAGGAAAGCGTGACAATAAAAAGCTGACGGTTTTGTCCGCATCTCAGGGTACATGGTTTTGTTATTCTGTCACGGGCACAGAGTTTATTTTTTGACCTTGGCATCACATGACCGAGTCATCTGTTGCCAAGCTCGGGGACTACCGTGTATACATGGCGCTTGGTCGCGCATGTATGTTTTTATTTTTGCCTTTATTTTTTGACCTTGGCATCACATGACTGAGTCATCTGTTGCCAAGCTCGGGGACTACCGTGTATACATGGCGCTTGGTCGTGCATGTATGTTTTTATTTTTGCCTTTATTTTTTGACCTTGGCATCACATGACCGAGTCATCTGTTGCCAAGCTCGGGGACTAAGTGGGCACACTTCACCTGGCCGGTGAGTATGCAGGTAACTTTCTGCATGATCAACCTCAAGACTGGATGGTTGTTACTGTTGTGTAACCATAAAGTGGACACACTTCACCAGACTCCCAGAAGTTGTTTTTTCTTTCTTAAGAGCACATCGCATCTTGTGGGTTCATGATATGGCAGTCAACAGAATATAACCTAGTCGGAGATCTGGTTTTGAAGTATGGATGATGCTGTTCGGAGATGCTGTCAAGGTCTTTTTCACCATTCCAAGATTCAATGTGCTCGGGGACTAGCTGTGGGGCTATAAACCCAGGTACCCTCACGGCTAGACTTGGGCTGCTTCATGAAGGCCGGCCCAGCTTACTGTGAAGGTTCATGGCGTTAAGGCCTAGCTGGTCAGGCAGGCGGCCCAGCTGGTCGGATGACGGCACGGGAGCCTCCTCAGGGTCGGAAAGTAAGGAAGCGTAGTCGGTTAGGAAAGATATCGTGTCCTTCATGATATGGACTTGTAATCGACTAGGTTTCCTTATTGTATCATGAGACCCGATCTTCTAAAGAACTGTAACCCTGCTCCCCGTGGCTATATTAGGCGAGCAGGGGGCCCCTCTAAAAAAACACATTCATCAATATACAGAGTAGACAACTCGACGCAGGACGTAGGGTATTACGCTGAACTCGGCGGCCCGAACTGGGTTAAACCCTGGTGTTCCTCTAGATTTGTTCCTGTGTCACGTCCGGATCGTTGTTCCACGCGCCTTCCCCGCTAATCTACCACCTTGGGCATGCCCCTAGGTGGGCTATCGACCATATTTCGTCGACAACAAGTCTCAGTTGTGACATTACAAGATAAAAGACTCTCATGGAGGCATTCGAGTAGCAGCTCTGAATTCAAGTCTCTTGCCACCCCAATGATTTAAGGAAAACAAGAAAGGTTGACAAGAGAAGAATGTGGAACTGTCCCTACATCCTCATAGTACAGAATTAATACAAGAAAGAGAGAGGATCCTAGTCAGCATACTCGAGGAACAATGCACCATCACTGATAAGTCGACACAAGAGAAGGAAGATCGATACCTCTAAAGATGATTCCACTGTGATCTTCCTCCTCTCAATCACACTGTGAGAAAAACAAGAGAAGACAACCCATTCATAAACAACAACCAGCTTGAAGGACCGGACTAGCGACCAGAGGGGGGTGAATGGGAGCCTCAAATTCAACTCGTGAATAGTATGGCCTTTGTCCCAGAAAGTCACCCCAAAAGCGAAGACTCGAAACGACCAGAGAGTTCACGACCTACGAGTAGGTGGATACCCTAGGAGATGTCCTAGTGGCACAGCGGAACCTCCGGAGAAACTCCAAAACCAACTGCCAAAGTCGCTGAGCAAAACTGCACAATCAGCAGATTCGCGGACTGTCCGGGGTCAGAGTCCTGGAATGTCCGCCGTTGAGTCCCGGACTGTCCGCGACTGGGAGCCGGACTGTCCGCCGGCAAAACCGCAGAAACCAAACAGTACTGCAAGTCTGCTGGACAGGTCCCGTACTGTCCGCGGGTTTGTACCGCGGACTGTCCGCCGTTCACTTGACAGTGAACAGTCAGGGGTCTGACCGTGAAGATCCCGATCCACGGACTGTCCGCCATCAGGGGCGCGGACTGTCCGCCACCACCCAGAAAGCACAAACTTCTTCGGGTTCAAACACAAATCCAAATCGATCTCAACCAAATCGAGAGGAACTTCGATCAAACTCCTCCCAGGTGATCCTCTATGTATTGGGGTGCTAATCCTAAGAAATCATCGCACCAAACCAAGTTAATCAAGAGAGATTCGTGGATCACCGAGAAAGGGGGAAGAACGAAGAACGAACGCGAAATCAACCCGATCTGTGGATTCGTGAGGTTAGGAGTGAAATCCTTCGGTAGAAAGAAGGGGCTCACTACCAAGAACAAATTGATTCAAGTGGAATCGAAAATCATCTCGCGGAGAGGGAGAACGAGGCAAATCTCTGGGAGATGAAAAACCAAAACATGAAGAACACAGAACACGATTCAATTTCAGCCGAAATTCCTCCACACGAGGAGACAACGAGAATGCGGTCTCGTTTCCTCAAAAGATCCAAATACACAGAGGTATGATTTCCGTCTCTGCGGATCGCTTGCAGCGAGGTATGATTAGAACCTAAGAAGAGGGCTAGAGAGAGAGAGAGAGGTCAGAAACAAATGACTGCAAGGATAGAGGGAGAGGAGGGGTGCCTCTCTTATTTATAGCCTAAAACAATAATCCCCTTTCTACCCCTAGATACAAGAGCGAAGCGGCCAACCCTAGGGGTATGTCGGTCCAACTCTGCTGATAGCCGATCCGACGGCCACGCTCCCATCTCATCCTTAGCTTCGCCTCGACGCAAGCCTCAGGATGCTGCCACGTGCCGCCCTGTCGACCGCCGTGCCTACTTCGCGAATAGCTGCGCCGCCGTGCCAGCTTCTTCACGCCGCCACGCGTCGACCGTCCTTTTTGCGGACTTCCCCCCGGTTTTGAGGCCAAAACCGGGAAATGGGCCTTCCCCCGGTTTTGAGGCCGAAACCGGGAAACCTGTCCTCAGGCGGAGTTTTGTGGCCCAAACTCAGAAACCCGCGCGCCCAGGTTTTGAGGCCTAAACCTGGAAACCGTCCACCCCGAGTTTTGAGGCCCAAACTCGGAAACCGGCCACCCTGAGTTTTGAGGCCCAAACTCGGAAACCGTCGAGGGTAGCTTTTCGTGGCTCAGCTACCGAACCCGTGCCGTAGACGGGATGTGGTAAGCACACCCCGTGTCCCAGCACCGATGCCGAAGCATGTCCAGCCTCCACGCCGGGCACAGTGCATTCGCCTTCCTTCTCGGCCTCCCGCCAAGTGTCACGACGCAATCACCTTCCTCCTGACTCGGCCGATGCACCGCACATCCCCATGTGCTCTTGCTTGTCAACGCCACGTGCCAGCTACCACAGGTGGTCCTCAGGTCTCCCGGTCTGTCGGTCCAAGCTCCACGTCCGCCCTTCACCGCTCACGGTCCGTCGGCACGGCACGTCCCTACTTGACCTTCACCTCACCTTCGACCACTGCCCGAGCTCCGCACCTACACATCAACATAGCGAAGAGACATGTTCCCGTTGATCGATCACTCATCACTCAGGAAGGGAACCACAAGGGCACATAGCAACCTCGTGTTCTCAATCTCCCCCTTGATGAGTGCATCGTCAACTCATAGTAACCGTAACCAAAATAGAAGAAAGCAGAATTGGGTAGAAGGAGAAAAACTCACTCGAAGTGCCCAAAAGCCAGAGAAAAGGACGAAGAAGGACAAATCGAGATAAGCAAAGCTTGGTCCCCAAAGACATGGGCAACGGTTCGACACAACCAAGCAAGAAATCGGAGCAACAACTCATCAAGGAGCAAAACTCGATCAAAAACAGAGCACAGGACTTGGTTCCCAAAGACATGGGCAACGGCTCGACGCAACCAAGTTAGAAACAAACTAGTCCTCAAGAGGAGGAAGAAAGGGCTCAACACCACTAGCTGAAGGCTCTATACCAAATGAAGACTGCATAAAAGCAGGTACTGCTAGTCCCTCAAGATAGAGGCACAGAGGCTCAACACGACCAGCAGTAAACACGATACTAATCAAGAACCATCAAAACACGATGAAAAACAGCTAGTCCCTCAAGATAGAGGCACAGAGGCTCGACACAACTAGTTGAAACGATCGATATCAAAAAGAAACCGACTCGGAACCGGCACAGAAGAACTCCCCCTCGCTCAAAGAACTCCCCCTCAGCAAGTGAAGTATAAATTGCAAATTGACACCACCAGAAACATTCTCCCCCTTGGGGGCAAATTGCAATCAAAAGAAAGGGGTAAAAGCTCGAGTAAGGAAGACGGAGCTAGGTCATGCCTATCGGAGTCAAGTAAATGCACATGAGTTAAAAGTGCAAGTTAGCAGCTTTAGGTATATACTCGAAAGAGTGAAAGAATGATCTAAGGAGTGCTGATCCGACTATTAAGCAACATGTAAAAGTGCTAGCAAAGGCTCAAACTGATCACCGAATACAGAATACGAATGCAGAAGCATAGGGAGCAGTTTTAATCCATTCATAAAGGGGTTTCACCATCAAAACAGCACTGAACATGTATAGACAGGAAGTCAAACAAGTGCTAAACATGTATACAAGGTGAACTACCCCTAGCAAAGTTCAATTATCATGCTATAGAGTGAAACATAAACTTGTGTTTTCAGATTTTATCGGAGAAATTGCAGCGGTTATTAACACAAGTTCAAATTCAGCATGTGATTGCGAGAGGTTGAAAGCTTGTCATTGCCTAACTTTCCAACCGTGCTAAGCCTATGCAAATGCAATTAGAAGCTTAAAGCATCGGTTTCGGTCTTACACTACACGGCTCAAGTTTAACTCAAAGTGCTATGAGAAACAGTCTCAATACCGTGATGTGCTGACAAAGCAATCCCATCTCGATCTTTTCAATTCACTAACACTTGGTTCATTTTAAGCAGAATATGAACAACCCAAGCAAGTGAAAGACTCAGAGCTAGAAACATAGCAACCTAGCATATATGAAATAGCTCATGTGACCTCAACACATCCTATACATGCTAGTTGCCAATCTCAATGGTGAACATGTATCAAATTTTAAGTTCATTAGACATGTTCATCATTCTGTAAAAGAATATAGCTTAGCTCACAGCATGTATCAGTGATCAAAGAGAGCCTAAGCTACAAGCATCATCATATATCATCGTAGCATGCACTAATCAGAGCATAAGTTCATTCTAAGGAATATAGACATGAAGCTCGAAAATGCAGAATGTATGCTAGATGAAGTCAGAATCGGAGCCGAAACAAAACAAAAAAGACTCAAGACCCAAAAACAAAAAGGATCAGAAAGTCAGTCTATGGTACACCAAGCAACATGCTTCCCCATCTAAAAGGGGAAACACACACCAAGCTCACCTCTCAACCTAGCAAAAGTTGAGAGATCCAAAGGCTTGGTGAAAATATCCGCAACCTGGTTATGGGTGTCTACATGCCTAAGATCAATGTCGCCTTTCTCATAGTGATCACGAAGAAAGTGAAAGCGACCATCGATGTGTTTGGTCTTGGAGTGAAGAATAGGGTTCTTTGCTACACTAATGGCTGAAGTGCTGTCGCAAAGCAAAGGAACCAGACTGAAATCTAGACCAAGATCACGCAATGTAGCAACCATCCATAAAAGCTGCGAAGCACAAGAAGCAGTGGCAACATACTCGGCTTCTGTAGTAGACTGGGCTACGTTCGGCTACTTGCGAGAAGACCACGAGACCAAAGAAGAGCCAAGAAACTGACAAGTCCTAGAAGTAGACTTGCGCTCAAGCCGACAGCCGGCAAAATCCGCATCGAAATAACCACAAAGCGAAAGAGTCGAAGAAGAAGAGTACCAAAGTCCGAACTCAGGAGTGTATCGGAGGTACCTCATGATGTGCTTGACTGCTTGCTTGTGGGAAGTCCGAGGGGACGCCTGGAAACGAGCGCACAGACACTCAGAACACTGTATATCTGGCCTCATCGCCGTCAGGTACAGGAGCGAGCCGATCATGCTCCTGTACTCCTTCTGATCAACCAGCTCTCCGTCCTGGTCTGCATCCATCGTAGCAGTCGTCGGCATGGGTGTCGTAAGAGGCTTGGCCTCGCCCATGTCGAATTTCTTCAGGATGTCCATCGTGTATTTTCCTTGATGCACGAACGTCCCGTCTCGGGTTTGCTTAATTTGCAACCCGAGGAAGAAAGTCAACTCGCCCATCATACTCATCTCGAACTCCCTGCTCATAGAATCTGAAAACTTTGCAACAAGCGCATGAGAAGAGCCACCAAAGATGATGTCATCCACGTAAATCTGGACTAATGGAGTATCGTTGCCTTGCTTGAGGAGAAACAACGTTCTATCGACCCGTCCCATTTTAAAACCCTTGGAGAGTAAAAAGGTTTTCAAACGATCATACCACGCTCTCGGGGCCTGTTTCAAACCATACAAAGCTTTTGAGAGTTTATAAACATGGTTTGGAAACTTGGGATCCTCGAAACCAGAGGGTTGCCTAACATAAACCTCTTCCTCTATGTACGCATTCAAGAAAGCACTCTTGACATCCATCTGGTAAAGCTTAAAACCCTTCGAAGCAGCAAAGGCTAGAAGGATTCTAATGGCTTCTAAATGGGCTACAGGGGCAAAGGTTTCCTCATAATCTATCCCCTCTTTTTGGCAAAAACCCTGGGCTACTAGCCTAGCCTTGTTCCTCACTACCATCCCATCCTCACCCTCTTTGTTCTTGAAAACCCATTTGGTACCTATAGGGTGGCATTCTGGTGGAGGTGGAACTAGGGTCCAAACTTGGTTTCGCTCAAAGTTTTCTAACTCCTCATGCATGGCATTAACCCAGTTAGAATCAGAAAGTGCGTGTCCAACATCTTTGGGCTCAAAAGAAGCAACAAATGCAGAATGAGCAAAGTGAGAGATTCCATACGCTCGCGACCGCGTGACTCGCTGGTCGATGCCGCCGATCATCTGCTGCGGGGGGTGAACTTGCTGAACGCTTCGGGGCGCTTGCCTCGCTGAAGTCGCCTCCCCGTCGCCAGATGCAGTCGCTCCCACAGGTGCAGCGGGTGCTCGCTGGAGAGGTGGCTCAAGAGGACCCCAAGAGGAAGACGTCGTGGGATCGGGTCCTCGAGCTGGAGTGGACGTCGCAGGGTCGACGGGGGCAGCCAGTGGAGTTAGCTCGGGTTCACCCCAATTGGCATTCTCCTGCTCCTCCTCCACAAAAATGGTCTCTCCCAGCTCCTGTTCTCCTGCAACGTCAAAAGCAGAAGAAACACAAGGTGTAGTTTCATCGAATGTGACCTCGCAGGTCTCCACTATCCGGTTAGTTTCCAGGTTAAGAACTTGATAAGCACGTGAATAAGAAGCATAACCAAGAAACACCCCATCAGCAGAGCGAGATTCAAATTTGTCCAAATTGCCTTGCTTCAGGATGAAGCACTTGCACCCAAACACCCGAAAATGAGACACCTTGGGTACCCGTCCAAAACGCAACTCATAAGAAGTCTTTTTCATCAAAGCATGAAGAAAGATGCAATTTGAAACATGGCAAGCGGTGTTGATTGCCTCGGCCCAAAAATGCCTAGGAGTCCTATGCTCATCGAGCATCGTCCTGGCCATCTGAACAAGGGTCCGGTTTTTGCGCTCAACGACACCGTTCTGCTGGGGGACATAAGGAGAAGAAAACTGATGCTCGATTCCATTAGAAGAACAGAAAGAAGCAATCTGAGAGTTATCAAACTCAGTACCATTGTCGCTACGAATAGCTCTAATGGTATCAGGGGGAAACTCAGTTTTCAACCTCAGAATTAAATCACGAGCAAAAGGAAAAGCTTCATCCTTACCCTCCATAAAGAACACCCAAGAATACCTCAAAAAATCATCAACGATCACTAGAACGTACCACTTCCCACCCGCTGAGCAAAGTTCTCGTACTCGCGCTTGTACGTCTCGAAGAGTCTGGTGTTGACCTGAGCGGTCCCCTCGTGATAGCTCTGAAGCTTCACGCAGATCTCTCGTGCCGTCTCAAGCTTAGAGACACGCTCGAACTTAGGAAGGGAGATGCTGGCCAAAAGAGCGTTACGAGCCTTGGAATTGGCCTCGTGCTAGTCAATCTGGATCTGACCCACACGAGCCGCAAGGACGATGTACTCAGCGTTCTCACATATCTCCAAGACAGAAGATCCGATGCTGTTGAGATAAGCACGCATCTGAATCTTCCAATAGGGATAGTTCGTTCCATCGAACCACGGAGCCTTGTCGTTCCCTCGTTCCATGTCGCCCTTAGGATCCGAAACCGATTAAGGTAGAGAAGATCCTTAACCGGCTTCGATACCAATTGAAGGACCGGATTAGCGACCAGAGGGGGGTGAATGGGAGCCTCAAATTCAACTCGTGAATAGTATGGCCTTTGTCCCAGAAAGTCACCCCAAAAGCGAAGACTCGAAATGACCGGAGAGTTCACGACCTACGAGTAGGTGGATACCCTAGGAGATGTCCTAGTGGTACAGCCGAACCTCCGGAGAAACTCTAAAACCAACTGCCAAAGTCGCGGAGCAAAGCTGCACAATCAGCAGATTCGCGGACTGTCCGGGGTTAGAGTCCCGGACTGTCCACCGTTGAGTCCCGGACTGTCCGTGACTGGGAGCCGGACTGTCCGCCGGCAAAAATGCAGAAACCAAACAGTACTGCAAGTCTGCTGGACAGGTCCCGCACTGTCCGCGGGTTTGTACCGCGGACTGTCCGCCGTTCACTTGACAGTGAACAGTCAGGGGTCTGACCCTGAAGAATCCCCATCCGCGGACTGTCCGCTGTCAGGGGCACGGACTGTCTACCACCACCCAGAAAGCCCAAACTTGCTCGCGTTCAAACACAAATCCAAATTGATCTCAACCAAATCGAGAGGAACTTCGATCAAACTCCTCCTAGGTGATCCTCTATGTATTTGGGTGCTAATCCTAAGAAATCATCGCACCAAACCAAGTTAATCAAGAGAGATTCGTGGATCACTGAGAAAGGGGGAAGAATGAAGAATGAACGTGAAATCAACCCGATCTGTGGATACGTGAGGTTAGGAGAGAAATCCTTCGGTAAAAAGAAGGGGCTCACGACCAAGAACAAATTGATTCAAGTGGAATCGAAAATCATCTCGCGGAGAGGGAGAACGAGGCAAATCTCCGGGAGATGAAAAAACAAAACGTGAAGAACACAAAACACGATTCAATTTCAGCTGAAATTCCTCCACACGAGGAGACAACGAGAATGCGGTCTCGTTTCCTCAAAATATCCAAATACACAGAGGTATGATTTCCGTCTCTGCGGATCGCTTGCAGCGAGGTATGATTAGAACCTAAGCAGAGGGCTAGAGAGAGAGAGAGAGCTCAGGAACAAATGACTGCAAGGATAGAGGGAGAGGAGGGGTGCCTCTCTTATTTATAGCCTAAAACAATAATCCTCTTTCTACCCCTAGATACAAGAGCGAAGCGGCCAACCCTAGGTGTATCCCGGTCCAACTCTGCTGATAGCCGATCCGACGGCCACGCGCCCATCTCATCCTTAGCTTCGCCTCGACGCAAGCCTCAGGATGCCGCCACGTGCCGCCCTGTCGACCGCCGCGCCTACTTCGCGAATATCTGCGCCGCCGCGCCCGCCTCTTCACGCCGCCACGCGTCGACCGTCCTTTTTGCGGACCTCCCCCGGTTTTGAGGCTGAAACCGGGAAACCTAGGCCTTCCCCCGGTTTTGAGGCCGAAACCGGGAAACCTGTCCTCAGGCTGTGTTTTGTGGCCCAAACTCAGAAACCCGCGCGCCCAGGTTTTGAGGCCCAAACCTGGAAACCGTCCACTCCGAGTTTTGAGGCCCAAACTCGGAAACCGGCCACCCCGAGTTTTGAGGCCCAAACTCGGAAACCGTCGAGGGTAGCTTTTCGAGGCTCAGCTATCGAACCCGTGCCATAGACGGGATGTCGTTCGCACACCCCGTGTCCCAGCACCGATGCCGGAGCATGTCCAGCCTCCATGCCGGGCACAGTGCATTCGCCTTCCTTCTCGGCCTCCCGCCAAGTGTCACGACGCCATCGCCTTCCTCCCGACTCGGCCGATGCACCGCACATCCCCATGTGCTCTTGCTTGTCAACGCCACGTGCCAGCTACCATTGCTGGTCCTCAGGTCTCCCGGTCCATCGGTCCAAGCTCTACGTCCGCCCTTCACCGCTCACAGTCCGTCGGCATGGCACGTCCCTACTTGAACTTCACCTCACCTTCAACCACTGCCCGAGCTCCGCACCTGCACATCAACATAGCCAAGAGACATGTTGCCCGTTGATCGATCACTCATCACTCAGGAAGGGAACCACAAGGGCACATATCAACCTCGTGTTCTCACAGCTAGACAAGAGAAGCTTCTACAAGGTGTTTCTACGCATCACTCTTCAATGACAAAGTAACATTTCAAGGTAAGTAACCATCACTATAAAAGCTTCTTCTTGATTCTAGTATGAACATAAATAAAGAACTAAACATGTTTAAGTTGCACCTCACTTGATCCAACCTAATCAACTCAACATGTTTAGTCCTTTTATCTTTGTTCTTAGCTTTACTCTCTTGAATCTCACTGTCTTAACTAAATGAGCTAAAATGTTGTGCATCTAACCTTTGGAAGATGATATATCTCAATCATGAAAAGAACGACACTTTATGCATAGATTATCCTTCCTTTGGTTAAGTAATTTGATCTGTTAAATATTTTAAGATGCTACTTTCATGCTCATCCTCTGATCCTATCACTCATGTTAAAATTGAATAGAACACATAAACAACAAGTTTGTCTTGTGCAATATGCCTAAGGTTAGAGGGGAATAAACAAAACTTTTGGTTCTGTTTGTGTTTTTCCACCAACAGAGCCCATGCACATGATCTCTACCTTGTCTTTATGAGCAGCATACACTCTTGAGCAAACAAGGAGAAGTTTGTCAACTCCTAAATTCTACAGAGTGAAGATCCTAGATCTACAAGAACATGAACACTGAGCAAGATGCTGCCAGCTTCCATAATTAATGCTTCATTTCAAACTGCTGGACGAACGAAGAACAAGAGTGACACCATATCAAGAGGCAAAAAGAAGAAGGAATGATGGAAGACGTCATAGTCAGAATTAGAGGTCATTAAGTCCCTACAGACTTCTTGATCCTCGACATGAGAAGGCGATGATGTCCATCTCATCCTAGGAAGACCATTCCTCTATGCTACAAGTACAATCATCTACAAGAGAAAATCCATTTTTCACTTTCCTGGAGAAAAGGCACGATGCAACTTCGTCAGCTACATGCCCAATGAAGCAACTAAGAAGAATAGAAGTGAAAGACGCCGCTCTCAACGCCAAAGAAGACAAACTATCAAGAATAGAGAGGCCAATCACGAAGAAGAAGCTATCGACACTGTCCCAAAAAAGAAAGGAGAGAAACCTCAAGACAGTGAACCACCGGAAGTGAAGACTCAGACCAAGAAAGTATGGAAGAAAAAGTCTGCACCTCAGAGGTACAATCAATAACAACTTTCCAAACATGTGACATACCTTGGGAGGTCTGAACCAAGGGAAGGTCCAGTTCGTCGGACCTAAATATCCAAACCTTAGCCAAAAGGTAAAAATTTGTAGTTATCCTCTTATTTATTTTCCTGCATATTTCTCATATTTAATTCTTAGTTATTTATTGCATCATCATATTTAATTCACAAGCATTTTAATTTCTGCATTGCATTAGAAAAGAAAATAAAAATATTGCATTTGTTACACTACATCATAAACCATGAAGCCCCATGTGAATAATTCTATGGTGTGTAAAAACCCACAGGAATGTTCACCGTGGTGGCATAAAAAATATAATAATAATAATAATACTAAAAATAAACATGCATACATTCATCCTGTTGCATTTTCTCTTGCATCATAAAAATATAAAAACATAAAAATATTGAGAAAGAGATCTTACTGAAATTCTGGACAACTAAGGCTTGAGTGGCCAACCGCTAATGCTTAATCTGTTCCACAAGTTTTGTTGTCTATTTGAGTTTCACGGGATTTAAAAGGCCAAGAAAACTGACGAGCAAGTGAATGTTCCATCCACTACTGGAGCACTGTTTCAACAACCTTCAACCTCAATCAAAGCTCTAATAGAGGAAGGACATAACCACCGCCAATCTGCTACATTGCAAGATCGAACGACTACGTCAACATTCTGCTTAGGGGGAAGCACCCCCATGTATCCACGTAAGTATCTTTATCCTCTTAAGTTTTTTATTCTATAAACAAATTCAAGACACCAAAAATATGTGAGCACATAAAGGTTCACTCTTAAAAATGAAAACACAAAAAAATACGTGAGCACATGAGGGCCCACCCTTAAAAAAGAACAAAAATATGTGAGCACATGAAGGCTCACCATTAATTAAAAAAAAGAGACAAAAATATATGGACACATGAAGGCTCAACGCTATTAAGGGAACCAGCTTGGGGGAGACGCACCCCCGTTATCTTCGTGATCCAGGTATGTCTTATTCACTATCTTAGTTATTTATAATAAAGTGTGTTAGGTTAAATAAATACTATGTTAAGTTTGCTTAGATTGTTTTAAGAAGTTAATAATAAAAAAAGAACCCTCTCTCTCTAATCTTTTGCATGGAAATGATGAATAGTTACTCTATCTAATTTCTTTCAAGTACCTAGCCTTCAAAGCATGAGTTCTCCTAATTAATAATGATGCCTTAAAATAAAATTAAATACATGAATGGAAAATACTTAATCTAAGGTCTAGGTAATTGGGATATGACATGTGATGATCTGAGCTACTATTATCTTGTTGTAAACAACACTAAAGTTGCGGAGATTTCTAAATATGAATATGACTAATAATTGCATTGAGTTAAATTAAGCTTTGTGACCCTGTGAGATGTTATCCTCCCATTGAATTGAGTTCACTTACACATTGCATCCATCTTCTGCATAAATGCTCATAATTATCTGTTGCTACCCTCTTATAAGTTTGTTGGAAGCATGTGGCTATTAAAAAAAAGAGAGAAAAAAAGAGAAAAGAAAAAAAAGAAGGAAAGATCCGAGGAAATAAAAAAGGGGCAAGTGTCCAAAACCACAAAAAGATAGATCCTGAGGAAATAAAAAGGGACAAGTGTCCGGAACCTTGAAAAAAAATGTCAGAAAAAAATGGGCACGTGCCCGATAGTAGAATTAGCGTGATAGCCATATGTCTCTCATAGACAGAAGAGAGTGAATATATTCAAAACAGCATTCGACTCCATTTTTCCATACACATGCACTTCTTGATTCAATGGTTGGTTGACTTTCTCTTTGGATTCATTGTTTAATTTGACAACATATGTATTAAAACTTTTAAAAATTAATTAAAACTCCAGGATAAAGGTGAAGTGAAAGAACTAGAGACATAGTGCTTGATTTGATCGTTAAATCTCTCAATTATTCAAGATCTAAGGTAAGAGTAATAAGCCCCATGAAGAATAACATGATATGTTTCGGAGAATTTTTGTTTAACAGCACGTATACTTGTTGGAAGTAAAGATATTGTAGCAACTCCTGATCCATTGTTGAGATTGGCTTTCCTCGGGACTAGCAAAGGTTAAGCTTGGGAGAACTTGTTGATGCTCACTAATGCTCATAATTAACCATCAACTATTGCATGAAATGACACTTAATGAATTACAAAGCATAGTTGTAGGGTTTGAAACTTACAAGTTCCACGAGTTTTGGTGCTCTCACTTCTTTTGTAGGACATCAATATTTCACCATATAAAAGTATCTCAAGTGATGAATCGGAGTGCACCATTGTGAAGACACCACGAGGCGGCCCACCACGTGGGCCCACTAGGCCAGACCGACCGGTCCCACTTGGAGACCGACCGGTCGGCCACGGAGGCCGTTTCGCCTCCGCCTTCTGGAACCTTCTTCCACCGCCTCCTAGGATGCATCTCCACCGTCCCTAAAGTTGGTTTGATCCAACGGTGGGCGATAAACGTGGCGCGGATCGATGACATGGCGATTCCTTGCCCCCTACTCCACCTCGGGCTATATAAGCAACCCAGACCCCCCTCTCTAGGCATCTCCATCTTCATTATTCATCTCCACATCAGAAACTGTGGTTTCAATTAGAAGTAGAGGTCCCTCTAGATGAATCTCTTCTAGTTCATCTAGAATTAGATCTAGTTCATCTAGTTGTAATCAAGAGCCAGCTATCAAGTAGAAGACTAGTTACCCCTCTAGTTTAGGTTTAGAACCTAGTCTTATATTAGAACTAGAAGAGAGAGAGAGAGGAGGAGATCAAGAAGGAACTCCGGCCTGTCGGATCAACTTCTTCATCTTGTACCTGCGGATTCAAGTTTATCTTCAACTTGCTTCAGCGATTGTTTCGGTAATCAACGTCTATATTTAAGTTTGAGTTATTGTTCTTCTTATTTTTAAGGTTTGTGACTCTCTTTTGAGTACTTTAATTCTAGTCATTCTAGAGTTAGAGTTGTTGGATAGTGTAAGCCTGGTGCTTCGACTTGATAGCTCATAAATGCCTCCTATAACGCCGGTAGTGGTGGTTGTTCGCAAGGGTGACTCTTATAGCCTTGTTGATTCTTCTATAGTACACTTACCCGTGTGTAGGCTCGGTAGGAGTATACATTTGCATAAAAGACTCATACTGTGTTTGTGACCTTTTATAGCAACTTCCCCACTAAGAATAATATAAACATATCACTCTTAAATTGGAATTAGACAACCTTAGTGATCCCCTCTATACTTCTAGATTCTTCGTCCTTGTTAGCTACTCAGGGGATAGACTTTAAGACTTAACACTATTCGTTCCTTTAGGTTCGATAATAAAACTGGGTTACTCCGGTGAAGTGCTACATCGGTAGATTTTATCTGTGCGCTTGCGGATAAAGTAGAGTTTGCGTTAATTTATAGCAACAAGCATTTCTGGCGCCGTTGCCGGGGATAGAGTTTATCTCTACTCTTGGTAGCGATGTTAGTAAGTGTCAACAGAGGCCACCCTCCGTAACATCGCCAACAACACCGCGCAACAGCACCAACAGCGCCAAGGGCCAGAGCCCAACCAGTACAGCTCATATCGCGACTTCTTGGACACTCGTCCCTCTGTGTTCAAGGAAGTCACCGAGCCGCTTGAAGTAGATGAGTGGTTCAACTCCATCACTCAGAAGTTTCGTCTGCTTCGCTTGACTGAAGAGCTCAAGGCAGAATATGCCGCGCACATGTTGGAAGGACCCGCAGGGTTATGGTGGTCTCAGTACCGTGCATCCCTGCCAGCTAATGCACCGGTCACTTGGGATCAGTTTTCTACAGCTATGCACAACCACTACATCCCCAGTGGTTTGATGGAAATGAAGGTCACATAGTTCATGAGGCTATCCCAGGGGACCAGGTCCATGTCAGAATATCTCCATAGCTTCAACAACCTGTCTCGCTATGCCCCAGATTTCGTCAACACGGAATCCAAGAACATTGCAAGTTTCAAGTGTGGCATGAGTGCCACCATGCTCTCCAAAATGGGAAACAGTCACCGTACCACCTTCAGTGACTTTGTCAGTGACTGTCTGAATTAAGAGGCTAATGACAGCAGGCTGGCGACAGAAACTCGTCGCCGTGCAAACGAAGGAGGTTCGTCTCAACAGAGGACCCCTTTCGGAGCACGCACCCAGTATCGTCCGCTAGTTGCAGGAGCAAGGTTCCGTCCCCCGCGGAGGAAGATAACTAACAACCGCTCCCGCCCGAGTTTCTAGAAGCCCTACACTGCTCCCATGATGCAGAACAAAGCAAAGGCAGGAGGTTCAGGAGGTCCCAAGACCCCGTATGTGATTGGACCATGCTACAACTATGGCCAGACCGGACACATTTCCCGTCAGTGCCCTCGGCCAAAGAAGCAGTACACCCAGCCTCAACCTCGCGCCGGTCATGTGCATTACACCACCGTTGAAGAAGTGCCAGAAGGAGACCCTGTCACCGCTGGTACGTTTCTTGTTAACCAATACCCTGCAGTTGTGTTGTTTCATTTGAGAGCATCGCATTCTTTCATATGTGAGAATTTTGTTATGAGGAGTAATCTCGGGTTAGTAGAGTTGGATCGGGGATATCAGATAAGTTCAGCAGGAGCTGTCCTCTCCGCCCGTAAAATGGCTAAGGGAGTGGAAATGACTTTTGGGGATAAGAAAGCCAAAGTGAATCCCATAGTAATCCCTGGTCTAGGTTTGGATGTAATCTTGGGTATGGGTTGGACGAAACTCTGGAGGGTCAATCTTGACATCGCAGAGCGAGTAGTTTCTATGGTAAGTCCCCGGAGTGGGTCTTCGTTCCGGTTTAAGTTACCACGAAACCCCCATGAGATAGGAGTGTTGTTTAATATCACGGCAAAGCAGATAGCTGAGATCCCGATAATGCGTGAGTTTCCCGATGTCTTCCCTAATGAGTTGCCAGGACTACCACCGGATTGGGATGTGGAGTTTGCTATAGAGTTAATCCCTGGAACGACACCTATTTCTTGGAGGCCGTATAGAATGCCGACTAATGAGTTAGCAGAGCTTAAAACTCAGTTGCAAGAGCTTTTGGATAGGGGTTTGATACGCCCTAGTTTGTCACCTTGGGGATGCCCCGCCATCTTTGTGAAAAAGAAGGACAAAACTTTAAGGATGTGTGTGGATTACAGACCGCTTAATGCAGTAACTATAAAGAACAAATATCCCTTACCTCGAATTGACGTCTTGTTTGATCAGTTATCAAAGGCAAAAGTGTTCTCCAAGATTGACTTGAGGTCAGGTTACCATCAGATCAAGATCAGGAGAGAGGATATACCAAAGACAGCCTTCTCCACCAGATATGGACTCTATGAGTATCTAGTTATATCTTTTGTACTGACAAATGCACCGGCACATTTCATGTATTTGATGAATTCGGTTTTTATGCCTAAATTGGATAAGTTTATTGTGGTGTTTATTGATGACATCTTGGTATACTTTGAAAATGAGAAGGATCATGCTGAGCATCTACGAGTCGTCTTAGCTCGACTTCGAGAACACAAGTTGTATGCTAAGTTTAGCAAGTGTGAGTTTTGGTTGAAGAAAGTAACCTTACTCAGACACATCCTTTCAGAGGAAGGAATTTCTGTGGACCCCACGAAAGTACAGGAAGTTATGGATTGGCAAGCACCCACTAACGTACATGAGGTATGCAGTTTCCTAGGATTGGCCGGATACTACCGTCGGTTCATTCTGGATTTTTCAAGGATCGCAAAACCTATGACTCGTCTAACTCAAAAGAACAAGAGGTTTGCATGGACTCCAGAGTGTGAAGCAGCATTTCGCACTCTGCGAACCTTGTTGACTTCTGTGCCAGTTTTGGGTTAACCAAATCTGGAGGAACCTTTTGATGTGTTTTGTGACGCGTCCAAGATTGGACTTGGATGTGTGCTTATGCAGAATGGGAGAGTTATAGCATATGCTTCATGACAGTTGCGACCACATGAAGAGAATTACCCAACTCATGATTTGGAATTGTCAGCTGTAGTACATGCACTCAAGATATGGAGGCATTATCTTATGGGCAGCTTATGTCACGTGTATACAGACCACAAAAGTTTGAAATATATCTTCACCCAGCCGGAGTTGAATATGAGGCAAATAAGATGGTTAGAGCTGATCAAGGATTATAACCTAGAAGTGCATTACCACCCTGGAAAAGCGAACGTTGTAGCAGATGCCTTGAGTCGCAAGACTCACTGCAACTCTCTACAACCATTGTTGGAAGATGGATTCAACCTTATGCACCCAGTTATGCTAAACAATATCACCCTACAGTGTACTCTAGAAAGTGATATCATCGAAGGACAAAAGACCGATGAAGAAATCTGTCAGATTAAGAAGAGGATGGAAACCAGTAGTTCATTGAACTTTAGAATGGATGAACAAGGAATTGTATGGTATAATCAAAGGTTGGTTGTTCCCAATAACACAGAGCTGAAAGAAAGAATTCTAAATGAAGCTCACAATTCAAAGTTGTCTATCCATCCAGGGAGTAGTAAGATGTATCAAGACTTTAGAACAATGTTTTGGTGGTCAGAGATGAAGAAAGAGGTTGCGGCTTATGTCGCAAAGTGCAACACTTGCTGTAGGATAAAGGCTATACACCTGAGACCTGCCGGATTGTTACAACCTTTGTCAATCCCAGAATGGAAATGGGAAGAGATTAGAATGGATTTCATCACAGGTCTTCCAACCACTCAAAAAGGACATGATTCTATCTGGGTTATTGTGGATCGGTTATCCAAAGTGGCTCACTTCATCCCAGTCAAGACTACACATCGGCCACACCAATATGCGGACTTGTACATTCAGAACATCTTAAGGTTACATGGAGTTCCTAAGAGGATTGTTTCGGATAGAGGACCCTAGTTCATAGCACGTTTTTGGGAACAGTTGCACAAGGAGCTAGGAACTCAGTTGGTAAGAAGTTCCGCTTATCACCCACAAACCGCAGGGCAAACAGAAAGAGTGAATCAAATCTTGGACGATATCCTCAGAGCGTGTGTTTTATCCTCGGGAGAATGATGGGAGAAATGGTTACCCCTCGCTGAGTTCTCGTATAACAATAGCTATCAAGAAAGTATAAAGATGGCACCGTTTGAAGTTTTGTATGGACGAAGATGCAGAACCCCGGTAAATTGGGTTGAATCAGGAGATCGAGGACTTTATGGATCCAATTATATAAAGGATGCCGAGGAGATCGTGCAAACCGTACAACAACATATCAAAGCAGCACAATCCCGATAGAAAAGTTATGCAGCACAAACTTGACTGCTCATTGGTATCATTAAATATTCCTTCTCTTAATTTGAGCTTTCACAACTAAAGATCCCAGGTCCACCAAAAAGCCTTGCATACCCTTGGTGTCTTTTATTTTTAGTTGGACGGGTTAGTCTAGCTGAGTACATTCCTGTACTCAGGGTTTATCCCGTTTGTTGCAGAGGGCCAGGTGTACTACGGCTATTGTAAGCACTGCCTCTACCCCGTGGAGGGTGATGAGGAGTAGGCCCAGGGCAGGGTCATCCAGAAGCTTTCCCTTTTCTTTTGCTGGACTCAGACTTCTAGTGGCATATTACTTGAAAAAGGAGGAGTGAGTTATTAACCAATGTTTATTTGGACCACATGTGTGGTGGTCGTGTTTCAAAACTTGTTTCCGCTTCCGCTCTTTAAAACTCAGTATTGTAATAACTCTTTTATGATTTCGCACTCTGATGTTTAAATTCGGTTTCGTTTATCGATGGTGTATCCTTACAAATGTGATACTTGAACAATGCGATCCTGTATGTTGTATGATGTTGAAATCCTTCGAGGTTTCCGAATTACCGGGGTTATATGGATTCAAGTATGAGTCGATGTCAGACAAATTTGGCTAAGACGATATTTGAGTTCTTATAATCAGGATGGTTCCGTCACAAGGTTTGGGCCTCAAAACCTGGGTGCGGCCGATTTCCAAGTTTGGGCCACAAAACTCGGGCTGAGGACGGTTTCCAGGTTTGGGCCTCAAAACCTGGGCGCTGGTGGGTTTCGGAGTTTGGGCCACAAAACTCAGGCGATGGACGGCTGGTTTCCCGGTTTGGGCCTCAAAACCGGGGGTTGGTCGTGAAGGCTGGTTTCCTGGTTTGGGCCTCAAAACCAGGGGCAAAGTCCGCGAAAAGGACAAGCAGAGCGGTGGCGGCACGTGGCGGCAATCGGTGAGGTTGCGTCGAGGCAACGCTACCAGTTGTGTGGGCGTGGCCGTCAGATCACCACCTACCATTAGTTGGTCCATAATAACCCTAGGGTTTAGCTGGTTCGCTCTGTAAGTAGTTAGGGGTAGAGTGAGAATTAGAATTAGGATAAGTAGGGGGAGACACCCACCTCCCAAACTATCTCAGTCATTTGCTATTTTGCCTTCTAGGTTTTCCTGTTCTCCCCATCCTCTGCTGTAGCGAACTGAGATCCACAGAGAAGACAATCATACCTCTGTGTTTGTGAGATTTTTAGGAAGTGAGACCGTAATCTCACTGTTGTAGCGTGTGGTAGCCACACGGTTGCAATTCGTGGCTATGATTCACGTTTTGGAGTTGTTCTTCTCGTTTTGCTTTTTCTCCACGATTTTCCCGAAGATTGATCTCTCTACTCATTGAGTCTTCGTCGTTTCCATTTGAATCAACTTGTTCTTTACTGTGAGGAGATCACTTCCACCAAAGGAATTTAACTCAAACCTCACGAACAAGTAGATCGATCGGTTTTCATTTTGGATCAACTTTTCTCCTCCCTTCCCCCGAAATTCTTTGATTCATCGATTTGGAGATAGGTTCATTCCGTGATCTCTTAAAGATAGCTCACTATCCTCCTTGTGACTCTTCTCACCAAGTTTGATCCATAGAAGATCCGTTTTGGGTGAGATCGAGTCGAATTGGTGGACGGACAACACAAAATCGGGGTGACCGGACGCTCGCTGTTCAACGACCGGACGCTCCCTGTGAGTCCGGTCATTGAAGGATCAGCGAAATCTTCTCTGTGTAACTGACCGGATGCTCGGACTGTTTTTGACCGGACGCTACGCTTGCACTGTTCACTGTTTGCGTCTGTGTGTGACCGGACGCTCTGCTCTTGACCGGACGCTGCTCACTGGTGAGTCCGGTCACAAACAGTAAGGGTCCAGAACTGTTTTTCACCGACCGGACACGTCCGGTGTCCACTGACCGGACGCTGGTCAGAATCCGGTCAAGTGTTGTTCGCGAGATTTTGTCCGTTAGTTGTCGGTTTTGGTTTCCGGCTTTTGCGTTGGGTTTCTAGAGTTGTGTAGTGTCTCGCTGTGCTTCTTGGAAGCATCCACCCAACATCTAGGGTCGTGGACACTCGCAAGCTCTAAGTTTTCTCCTGGGGTTGATTCTTGGGACAGTGGTTACAAGTTTCTGAAAAGAAATTTGAAGCTTCCATTCACCCCCCCCCCTCTGGTCGCTTTCTGGTTGCACTTTTGGTCCTTCACAAATGAAATATCAGTTGATAATCAAGCAAAATAGAACTTGCCCTCAAGAAGAGGCAGAACGGGCTCAACACCGCTAGAGAGAAAGCTCAATACCAACTGAAGGAATGCCAACTGAAAAGCAGAAGAGCTCGATACCAATGGAGGAGCAAATAGGCAAAGTTGCTAGTCCCTCAAGAAAGAGGCAATGGCTCAACACAGCTAGCTACCAAAAATGCTCCGAACCAATTGGAAAAATGCTCTGAACCAATTGACAATTCATTAGACAAAACCCGAGCAACCCGAGCAAAATCCCCCTCCAATAGTGCACACAACTAAGATATGATTTTATGATTTCTCCCCCTTATGATTTGACAAAAAATTCTCCCCCTTAGTTGATAATGCACTATCAAGCAAACTTCTCCCGTCCAAATGCATATGAGTAAAAAATGCAAGTTAGCAGCTTCAGGAATATGATCACTAGAACGAAAAAACGCTCTACACAGTATAACTCCAATGTTTCAATAAAAAGCATACATGCCAGAAAAGGCTCAAACTGATCACCAAATACGAAATATGAACATATGAGCAAAGTGAGCAGTTTTAGCCATTCAGAAAAGGATGTTCACCACAAAAATAGCACTAAACATGTATAGACATGAAGTCAAACAAGTGCTAAACATGTATACAGGGTGAACTACCCCTAGCAAAGTTCAATCATCATGCTACAAAAAGAAACATATACTTGTGATTTCAGATTTTAATCGGAGTTGCAGCGGTGAAATTACACAAGTTCAAAATTCACCATGTGATTGCGAGAGGTTGAAGGCTTGTCATTGCCTCACTTTTCAACCGAGCTAAGTTGTAACACCTCTGGTGTTAAGCTAGCATGACATCATTTTCTCATTATGCATGATCATCTCATGAGCATGTAGCATTCATATGTTGTTCTCTTTCTTACATAAAATGTCATTTCATGTGATGGTTTGCTTATAAAACTGCTTTTATGCGTGTTGCTTGACTTGCTTTGGAGTGGTTTGGTCCTCCTAACCATCTAACTGTGTTGAGAGGCCAAAATGAAGGCATGTTTAAGGTGGTCATCTTGGCTAATCAAGTGGCTCAACCCTAGTCAACCCTATAGAGCCTAAAGAGTCCTTTTGTTTGACTTACTGAGACCTCTTTGATAGAAGCTTTGCATGGCTGTGGGCCCTTAATCAAAAGTGTGTAGAATTTAGAGTAGAACAAAAGTTGTGTAAGGACCAACTCATGAAATTGAGTTTATCTTGGTGCTTTAGGGTCCACAAGGCAGAATTGGAGGGGTTTTGGACTTAGAAATTTTCCTAAGTCCTAAAGCTGAATTTCAGTTCGGCCAGGCCATGTTTGGCATCATCCCGAGCCTAATCAGGGCCGAACCAGTGATCAATCCTATAACCAAAGTTGCAGTCGATGTGTAGCTCTAACCAATGGTGTAGTTGGTTTAGCGTTTGATGGGATGGTTAAGAAGTTAATCGCGTTTGAAAATGGCCTGTCAGTCGGCCCGGGGCTTAACTGAATCACGCGATTCAGTTCGAACCCACCGGCGTCGTGGCCGACCGCGCGTAGGAATCTCCCGCCGCGAGGCGCACGATGCCCGGCCAGTCCAGCCAGCGCGCGCGACATGGCGTGCTTATGCGCTCGCGCACGCACACCCCGCCAGAAGCTCTCTCTCCCTCTCTCTGCTTGCCTTTGCGCTCTCGCCGGTGACCGAGCGGGCGAAAATGGGGGAAGTCGCCGTCCGCCGTCGTCTCGCCATGCTTTCGCCCCGCAAATCGCACCACCAGCCTCGCCTTCGCCTCCTGCTTCGCCTGCCTTAGCCAGCTCTCGCTAAAAGTGCCTAGGTAAGCTGCGGGACAAGCTTCTGCCATGGCCGCCATGACCGCCGAGCTCGGTCTGCCATGGTCGGCTCCCTTCCCGTGGGTTCCACGATGTCTTAGCTAGTGTTCGTGAGTCGGTGAGCGTCAAGGAAAAAGGTAGTGAAGTCGGTTTAGCCAATTAGGGTTTGGTTGCCTCGGTACGTCATCGCCGCCGTCCGCCATAGTTGCCGAAGGATGGCATGGCGTGGTCTAGAGGGTTCGGAGTGAAATCCGTGGCATCCGAGTCTTGCGCTAGGTCCGTGGGAGTTCTAGGAGTAGGAATCGCGTGTTGGTTGGCCTCGGCATGGCCGGAGATGCCCGGCGTGGTGAGCCCGCGCCACCGTGGCCGCCATTATCGACGTTGAGCTTGATCCGTCGTGTCGCTGAGCTCGAGCGGGGTACCGTTCGATGCGGGTTGTTGAGAGGAGTCGCGTGGTGGTGATGGTTCCGCCGGAGGAGCCGCCGTCGGCGAGCTCCGACGAGGTCAATGCCTCTTCTGTTTTCAGGAGTATGGCAAGTGGGGTCTCTTTGACCTCGGGCCCCAGCTGTCAGTGGCTTGGGTGCAAGAATGCTGTGTGCGTGTAGCAGTTAGGGTTTAAGGTTTTTGATTAAATGTTTTGCAGAAATGTTGGTAAATGCTTGTTTAATTCATATCTTTAGCTCTGTGCATGCTAAAAATGTGAAACTAATTTTGTTAGGTTTGTTCTGAGGAGTTCTATATATGAAAAATATGATATGCCCAGTTATGACAGTTTTTGTGTGCAGTAATAATTAATTTATGTTTAGGCTGATATCTTGTCTAATGCATAGTAAATCATATACTGCTCAGAAAAATGTGGTTCTTGTTTTGTTAGGCTTGTTAAGTGATGTAGAATCATAGAAAAATGATAAATGTTGTTTGACTGTGAAGTAATCTGATGTTAGCCTTTAAATTGTTTAAATGCTGCTTTCTTGTATAATTTTTAGTAATTAGAATATATGGGATATGAGTCTGATAATTTTTATAGACTGCTCTTGTGCTAAGAAGTTCTGAAAAAAATATGAAATTTGTTGTTTGACACTTTTCAAGATGTGGTGTAGTTCAAAGTGCCTTTTCACCCTGTTATTTGTCTTTTTCATACAGAACTGTGTATAAATGCAAATGACATGAAATTTGTACAGCATGCTTTGTTCTTACTTGGGAACATGCAGTTTTTTTATAGATTTTTCTAAGGCTGTTAGCTATAGGTTACTGTTATAGGCTTGTTTTAGTAGAATAATTTGTTTATTTAAGTTAAGCATGTGTATCTTTTTTACGGGGGACCAGTACGGGTGAAATGGTCATTTCAGTGCATTTCATACTAGCTGCACTTTGTGTGAGTAGTATAGCTACTCTCTAGATAGAGTGTTACACTCTACCGGAGAAGAGATATGCACATATTCGGTCAAATTCAATCGTAATGCACTCCTCCCATGCACCTGCGGTATTCTTTCATTTCCGCATATGCATCATGACAGGTTCGGTAGAGGAGACCGCAGCGGCAGAGGAAAGCGAGGAACAGCAGCCCCAGGAGCAGGAACATGGAGCTGACGGGGAAGAGCTTGAGGAGGAGATCCTAGAGTGCCCGAACCATCAGCCAAGCACGTTCGAGAAAGGCATGCCCCGGAGCATTTCTAACTACCTATGGTTTATAATTAACTCAATATGGTTATGCTTGTTGCATTAGGTATAGGAGTTGCTTGATACCGTTGATGCATTATTTTCCATACCTTGTTACCTTGATATATCATCCTTGCTACCTAATTAGGGTACGGCCCGATTTATGCTTAGCCTTGCTTAGACCGGTAGAAGTCGGGCAACCTTCATGTTACCCGCGAGTAATTGGTGGTTACTTGACCGTTAACGGGATATTGCCATTAAGTAAGATAACTGAGTGTTGTGGAAAATGGAGATCGGCAGACTCCTGTAGCGTTGTGCTAGAGTATTTCTAGCCGTGTCGTACGGGAAAAACAGTATCATGTAAGATGGACTTCTTGTCATATTGAACGCATGTCCCACATTTAGCTAGAAGGATAATTCGTTCCGACCCTGAAGCCGCTCATTGTTCTAGGCCGGTCCTCAGGTCCCACGCATCTGCTGAAGCCACGAAAGGGGTAGTGGGACGCGGGGGCGCGAAAAGTAAAACTCGGATGATGGTGGCTAAGTCCAACTCCTTGGCAGTCGGGCTTGCCTCCGGGTATGATGGTGGCGGCTGAAACCGCGACTTCCTAGAACAGTGTTGTGGTCATCTGTAGCTCACCAACGGGTGGGTGTGGTTTGTGTGGGGAATAAAATCATCAGCTGGTTAGTAATCGATTATAATCGCCATCGCTCCTGGATAGTGAGCACTTGACTTGAACGCTAATCGACCTTGATACTGAAATTGTGGAACACGTGACAGCTATCATTATACTTTTGGCAATTGTTAGTCAGTCTGTTTGTTATATTCTGGTGATTGTTGCATCACTACCTTGTTGTTATAGTGCAGGAGCTAACCTAGTTAAACAGGTTAATTACTATTCAATTGGCAGCTAGTAAGTAGGAGAATCATTTACTTAAATATCAGCTTTTACGCAAAATATGGTCTAATACCAGCTCCACTATACACTAGCCTTGCATACTCCTTGGTGTCGCTTTATTTCTGGTTAAGTCGGCTAAGTCTAGCTGAGTACCTTCTCGTACTCAGGGCTTTGTTCCCTTTGTTGTTGCAGATGGCCAAGTCTTCCATGGTTATTGCATCAACTGTCTCTTCCCAGCCTTGGGTGATAACTAGGTCACGGGCAATGACCTCTTCCATCCGTATCTTTTGCTATGTTAAGGATGACTACTAGATGGCACTGCATTGAACTATGTTTGTGTGGGTGATTTCAAGAACTATGTTTCAAGTTAAGCTTCCCCTACTTAATTCCGAACCTGGTTTGTAATTACTAAGTTGCTACTCCGAACTATTTATGTAATTCCTGTTATGTGACAATCGATGTTGAATTATTATGATCCTATGTTGTTGATGTTGGAAAGTTTGAAATCCTTCATTTACTGGGTTTATACTGCGTTGATTACTAAGTGCTGCAAATTTACTGCCCCGGCAGGGAATTTCGTACTTGTGCTCTTATAAATTGGTCGGTTCTGTTACAGCTGGCATCGGAGCATAATTCAGCGGGTACTGTTCACATGACTAAGTTTTGAACAATAAAAAGAATCTGGGTATAAAAACTATTTTCCAAAATTCACAGAGTTGGTCTAGAAAGATAATTTTTGGAAAAATTAGGTGTGCCAGTGGTCATATCCTTTATGCCCATAGGATCTCAGGTGGCTTATTTAAGTACTAACTTGGGATAGGGTCTTGCATCATACTTGATTTTCGTTTATTCTGTCGTCCATACGGCAAGGGTGAAATTGTATGGGTGCTATTCTTCGGAATGGTAATGTATGTATCAGTTTGCCTCTACGCCAAGGTAAGGTGAGTTGTGAGAGCATGGTCGAACAACCGTCGACCTAGGGAAGTGTTAGTTGGTACTGAAACCTGTACACGTCAACACACAGGTGCGGGTGAAGGTACTCGGTAACGGGGGTGATACTGTTTGATGGGTGCATATACTGCTTACGTGTATACGGGGTGTACACCTAAGTGGGTATCTAGATTTAAATTTCAGCAATGCATGATTATGATACTGTGGGGCAGGGCTGAAATGGATCTTCTGCAGGTACATTAACTGCGTATCGTTAGAACGAAATAGTTAACGTATGAGAGTATCGTGGTTTGCCACCGCATAGTTCTTATGTAGTGGAAAGGACGTACGGAATGTTTTCATACATATCATAGCAAGATGTTTTCTTTCCTTTTGCATTACTTCCTCCCTAATTATGGATTTACTTCTCCAGTTGGAAAACCCATGCTTATGTTATCATGATAATCTTGCTACAGATGGCGCGAACCAAGGAAACCGCGCGTAAGACGACAGGTGGCAGGGTCCCTAGACACCAGTTGGCACCTAGGTCTGAGAGGTGCAAGGACAAGTTTCTGGATGTGTTTGGGACACCTACGTTACTTTGGAGGGTTCTGCGTTCTGTGGGATACCCGGATAGTCGGGAGCCTCGCTACTTCTGGTCGAGAGAGCCTCTGGGAGACACCACCTTGGTGTATGTTACAGCGGTGGTGAAGCCCAGGGAAGAAGGGTCTGTGTGGTCCTGTTGGATGTATGAGAGCAAAGGAAGGGATCCCTGGGAAGGTGCGCAGTCAGCAGGGTTCCTCATCCTTCGGGACATCATGGAGCGATTCCCGGAAGACCTCAGTCGGGCTTTAGCAGGGGTGTTTCCGAGGGCTGACCCGTTCAGGGATGTTTGGGTGCAGAGCAAGCAGGAAGTTGTTGAGGGCAGTTCTAGTGAGCTTCAGGCATGTTATGGCCCAGCAGCAAGTGCCATGTATGCCGTGATGAAGGGGTATGCGGTCGTGCAGCACAACTTGTGCAGTATGACTGAGTCCTTTCACCATGTCAGGGATGAGAAAAGGCAAGCTCAGCGTGAGTTTGATGAAGAAATGGAAAAGATGCAAGAAGAGCTGAAGCAGATGACCATAGAGAAAGGTCAGACTGTTCGCAGGAATGTGGTTGCAGCTCAGGAGATCATCAGGCTGCAGGAGCAGCTAGGGCATGCAAAACACGCTAATCAGAGTGCGGAGAACCAGATGATAAAGCTTCTTCAGCAGCGGAACCAGGCGTGGGAAGAAGAGTTTGACTTGAGGGCTCGCATCATGACCTTGGAGCAACAGCTGGCGGCAACCGAAGCATACAACAACAACCTCCATGAGGAAGTGCATCGCCTCCACAACCAGCTTCACCCATACCATACTCCAGGTGCGGCCGAGATGGATGCGGAGCTGGGCATCGTTCTTGCTGATGGTGGTGATGAAGATGGAGGAATGCTCTTCGCCAACTAGGCCGAAGCAGAGGAAGGAGAAGATGGTGGAGCTGATGACGCCGAGGGTCACGTGTCCGAAGCTGAGAGCGACTAGAGCTTAGGTTTCGCTGTTTATCACTATGGTCGTGTGTATCGTGTGTGTTGGACCTATCGAACCAGTGGTGTGTTGTAAGCTTAAGAACCTCGTTGCTACCGTTGAACCATTTTAAGTATCAGACCTTCGTTGTGTTTTATCCGTGCGTATCCATGCGAGTATTAAGCGCTTTTCGTATAATCCGTTTATGATGTTATTTATGTGGAACAACTTGTGAATGTGCTTTATTGTATGAACTTTGTTCGAATACAGTACTGCAATCATTACGCACTTTGACCTATATATATGGCATCACTCATCGATTATTGATTGGCTATGCAGATGGTGAATAATCATCGTGGAGCCGGCAGTGCTAGTGGTGTAGGTGGGAATGGCCAGGACAAGGAAGCCAATCCTCCTCCTCCTCCCCCATACACGGCAGAGAAGTTCTTTGCATAGTTTCTTGGAAGTCAGCGCAACATGGAAGCTATGCAGCGCAATATGGAAGCAAACCTCTGAAACATCGCTGATAATACCCGCAGGGCTGCAGGTCAGGGTGGTCAAGATGTAAATCAGTATAGCACGTTTAAGGACTTCTTGGACACTAGACCTCCGATCTTCAAGGAAGCAGTTGAACCCTTGGAAGCAGATGAATGGATCAACACTGTCGAACAGAAGTTCAGGTTGCTCCGTCTGACAGAATCTCTAAAGGTGGAATACACAGCTCACTAGTTGCAGGGACCAGCTGGTATATGGTGGGCACATCATCGTACCACTTTTCCGACAAATCAACGGATAGTTTGGGAGCAGTTTACAGCAGCTTTTCGGGGCCATTATATCCCTCTTGGTTTAATGGCTATGAAGGTAACAGAGTTTTTGAGATTGACCTAGGGTACCAAGACCATGGCTGAGTATCTGCATGTTTTCAACAATCTTGCCCGTTATGCACCTGAGTATGTCAACACCGACGCAAAGAAGATTGCTAGTATGAAGAGGGGCCTGAGCCCCAAGCTCCTGAAGTCGATGGGAAACTCTTCCAGGACCCAGTTTAATGACTTCGTCAGTGACTGTTTGACTCAAGAAAACAACAACAATCTCTATAGTGCATCCAAAGCACGCAAGCGAACCTTTGATGCAGGAACACAGCAGGGCAGAAATCAAGTGGCCAATCGTCCTCAGTTTCGTACAGCAGCACCGGGGGCACGTTTTAAGCCTCCTCAATGTCGTTTTCCTGGAAATCAACAGCAGGCCAAGGTTCAGAAAGTGGCAAAGGGTCAATCATCACAGTACAGGGCAGGGCATGGAAATCAGAACGTTACAAGCAGCTATGTCAAGGGACCGTGTTACAACTGTGGCAAGGAAGGACATCTATCCAGGACGTGTCCTAGTCCGAGGAAGAAGACCAATCAAGTACAAGCTCGTGTGCATCATACCTCTTTGGAAGGCATCTCTGAGGGAGAACCCGTGACTGCTGGTATGTTCTCTATCAACAATATCCCTGCAGTTGTTTTGTTTGATTCTGGTTCATCCCATTCTTTTGTAAGTCAAGCATTTGCACATAAGCATAATCAGGAAATGGTAACAATGAATTTTGGGTTTCGGATAAACTCAGCTAGTGCAAGTGTGTTGTCTAACCAAGTGGTAAAAGGGGCAACTCTTAGTTTGGAAGGTAATCAGTACCGAGTAAGTCTAGTAGTTATGCCAGGGTTGTCCTTGGATGTTATCTTAGGGATGGACTGGATGAAAAAGTGGGAAGTGGTCATAGATACTGGAAAAAGGATAATCTCCTTGAAGGACCCCGAGGAAAACAAAAGGTTTCAAGTGTTTCTTCCTGATCGTCTTAACCTTAGTTCTATGAGTTGTGCAGTACAAGTGGCAGTTCTTCAGGAAATCCCTGTAGTTTGTGTGTTTCCTGATGTGTTTCCGGATGAGTTACCTGGTTTACCTCCGGATAGGGACGTGGAGTTTGCAATAGAGTTGGTACCTGGAACAGCACCTATATCCAGAAGACCGTACCGTATGCCTCCCAATGAGTTAGCTGAGTTGAAGGTTCAGTTGAAAGAGTTTGCAATAGAGTGGGGATGTCCTGCGCTCTTCGTGAAGAAGAAGGATAAAAGTCTGCGTATGTGTGTGGATTATAGGCCTTTGAATGCAGTAACAATCAAGAATAAGTATCCTTTACCTCAGATTGATATCCTCTTTGATCAGTTGACGAGAGCCAGAGTGTTTTCCAAGATAGACTTAAGATCGGGGTACCATCAGATCAAGATCAGGCCTAAGGATATACCTAAAATGGCTTTTTCCACTAGGTACGGGTTGTACGATTATCTTGTCATGTCGTTCGGCTTGACAAATGCTCCTGCATACTTCATGTACCTAATGAATTCTGTGTTTATGTCTGAGTTGGATCGGTTCGTGATAGTCTTCTTGGATGATATCTTGATATATTCGGAGAACGAAGGAGATCACGCGGAACACTTGAGGATAGTTCTAACAAGGCTTTGAGAGCAAAAGTTATATGCTAAGTTCAGTAAGTGTGAGTTCTGGTTGAAGAAGGTTCACTTTCTTGGTCATGTGCTATCGGAAGATGGGATTTCCGTGGACCCAGGAAAGGTACAAGAGGTAATGGATTGGAAAGCGCCAACCTCTGTCACAGAAGTCAGAAGCTTTCTAGGTTTGGCTGGTTACTATCGTCGTTTCATTCCGGACTTCTCCAAGATCGCAAAACCGATGACTTCGTTGTTGCAGAAGGATGTGAAGTTTGTCTGGACAGAGGAGTGTGAAGCAGCTTTCCGAATTTTAAGGGAACTATTGACCACTGCCCCTGTTTTGGCTCAACTGGATATAGAAAACCTTTTGATGTGTTTTGTGACGCATCCAAGACGGGTTTGGGCTGTGTGCTGATGCAAGAAGGACGAGTGATAGCATATGCCTCAAGACAGTTAAGGAAACATGAGATCAACTACCCTACACATGATTTGGAGTTGGCTGCAGTAGTGCATGCTCTGAAGATATGGAGACACTACTTGTTGGGAAATGTGTGCAATATATACACCGATCATAAAAGTCTGAAGTATGTCTTCACTCAACCCGAGTTGAACATGAGGCAGCGAAGATGGCTAGAGTTGATAAAGGATTATAACTTGCAAGTTCACTATCACCCAGGAAAGGCCAACGTGGTTGCGGATGCTTTGAGCCGAAAGTCTCATTGCGTAGTGGTACAACCGTTGTTTGAAGAGAAGTTCAATCTGATACACCCAGAAGTTTTGTTCAACATTCAGCTAAGTTGTTCACTGGAAAGTCAGATCGTTTAAGCTCAGAAATCTGATAAAGGGATTTCTCATATCAAACGAAGGATGTTGAAAGATCCCTTAACTTCCTTCAGGTTGGATGAGCAGGGAATGTTATGGTTTGGAAGTCGTCTTGTAGTGCCAATGAACAAAGATCTCAAGAATAAAATCCTGGATGAGGCTCACCTATCTAAGTTATCTCTTCACCCAGGAAGCAGTAAGATGTATCATGATCTACGATCTCGTTTTTGGTGGACAAAGATGAAGAAAGAGATAGCGGCATATGTTGCAAGGTGTGACACTTGTTGTAGAGTTAAGGCAGTGCATATGAAACCCGCAGGGTTGTTGCAACCGTTATCTGTACCTGTTTGGAAATGGGAAGACATCAGTATGGATTTCATAACCAGTTTACCCACTACAGAAAAAGGGAATGATTCCGTTTGGGTAATAGTGGATTGTTTGACCAAGTCTGCTCACTTTATCCTAGTCAAGACCGGATATCGACCGCCTCGATATGCAGATACCTACATCAGACAGATAGTGCGTCTGCATGGAATACCAAAGACAATTGTTTTGGATCGTGGATCACAGTTTACCGCGCACTTTTGGCAACAGTTACATAAAGGTTTGGGAACAAAGTTGGTTCACAGTACGGCTTATCATCCTTAGACGGCCGGTCAAACAGAAAGAGTAAACCAAGTGCTGGAAGATATGCTCAGAGCTTGTGTGTTATCCTCCAAAGGATCATGGGAATCGTGGCTACCGTAAGCAGAGTTCTCGTACAATAATAGCTATCAGGAGAGCATCAGGATGGCACCGTTTGAAGCCTTATATGGACGTAAGTGTGTGACTCCGTTAAACTGGATCGGACCAGGGGAAAGGAGATATTTTGGAATCGACTTCGCGGCAGAAGCTGAGAAAAAGGTTCAGATCATCCATCAACACTTACAAGCGGCACAATCTCGACAGAAAAAGTTATGCCGATAAAAGAAGAAGACCGTTGGAGTTTAAGAAGGGAGATCATGTTTACCTGAAAGTAACTCCGATGAGGGGAGTACAAAGGTTCGGCATTAAAAGGAAGCTAGCCCCAAAATATGTTGGACCATATCGTATCCTGAAAAGAAAGGGAGAAGTATCTTATCAACTTCAGTTGCCCGAAGCTATGAGTTCGATCTTTCTGGTTTTTCATGTTTCACAGTTAAAGAAATGTCTACGTGTACCGGAAGAAAGTATAGAACCGCAAGAGTTAAAGCTAACCTCAGATCTCACATACCAAGAGCAACCAGTGCGAGTTTTGGACAGCAAGGAAAGGGTAACTCGCAATCGCTTAGTGAAGGTGTATAAGGTTCTGTGGAGTCATCATGATGACGGAGATGTAAGCTGGGAAACAGAAGATTATCTTCAGAAGGTTTATCCAGAGTTCCATAAGCAATGGTCAGTAAATCTCAGGACGAGATTTCTTTAAGGGGGGAAGGGCTGTAACACCTCTGGTGTTAAGCTAGCGTGACATCATTTTCTCATTATGCATGATCATCTCATGAGCATGGAGCATTCATATGTTGTTCTCTTTCTTACATAAAATGTCATTTCATGTGATGGTTTGCTTATAAAACTGCTTTTATGCATGTTGCTTGACTTGCTTTGGAGTGTTTTGGTCCTCCTAACCATCTAACTTTGTTGAGAGGCCAAAATGAAGGCATGTTTATGCTGGTCATCTTTGCTAATCAAGTGGCTCAACCCTAGTCAACCCTATAAAGCCTAAAGAGTCCTTTTGTTTGACTAACTGAGACCTCTTTGGTAGAAGCTTTACATGGTTGTGGGCCCTTAATCAAAAGTGTGTAGAATTTAGAGTAGAACAAAAGTTGTTTAAGGACCAACTCATGAAAATGAGCTTATCTTGGTGCTTTTGGGTCCACAAGGCAGAATTGGAGGGGTTTTGGACTTAGAAATTTTCCTAAGTCCTAAAGCTGAATTTCAGTTCTGCCAGGCCATGTTTGGCATCATCCCGAGCCTAATCAGGGCCAAACCAGTGATCAATCCTATAACCAAAGTTGCAGTCGATGTGTAGCTCTAACCAATGGTGTAGTTGGTTTAGCGTTTGATGAGATGGTTAAGAAGTTAATCGCATTTGAAAATGGCCTGTCAGTCGGCCCAGGGCTTAACTGAATCGCACGATTCAGTTCAAACCCGCCGGCGTCGTGGCCGACCGCGCGCAGGAATCTCCCGCCGCGTGGCGCACGATGCCCAGCTAGTCCAGCCAGCGCGCGTGGCGTGGCGTGCTTATGCGCTCGCGCACGCACACCAAGCCAGAAGCTCTCTCCCTCTCTCTGCTTGCCTTTGCGCTCTCGCCGGCGACCGAGCGGGCGAAATGGGGGAAAGTCGCCATCCGCCGTCGTCTCGCCGTGCTTTTGCCCCGCAAACCGCACCACCAGCGTCGCCTTCGCCTCCTGCTTCGCCTGCCTTAGCCACCTCTCGCTAAAAGTGCCTATGTAAGCCGCGGGACAAGCTTCCGCCATGGCCGCCATGACCGTAGAGATCGGTCTGCCATGGTCGGCTCCCTTCCCGTGGGTTCCACGATGTCTTAGCTAGTGTTCCTGAGTCAGTGAGCGTCCAGGAAGAAGGTAGTCAAGTCAGTTTAGCCGATTAGGGTTTGGTTGCCTCGGTACGTCATCGCCGCCGTCCGCCATAGTTGCCGAAGGATGGCATGGCGTGGTGTAGAGGGTTCGGAGTGAAATCCGTGGCATCCGAGTCTTGCGCTAGGTCCGTGGGAGTTCTAGGTGTAGGAATCGCGTGTTGGTTGGCCTCGGCAGGGCCGGAGATGCCCGGCGTGGTGAGCCCGCGCCGCCGTGGCCGCCATTGTCGGCGTTGAGCTTGATCCGTCGTGTCGCTGAGCTCGAGCGGGGTACCATTCGATGCGGGTTGTTGAGAGGAGTCACGTGGTGGTGATGGTTCCGCCGGAGGAGCCGCCGTTGGCGAGCTCCGGCGAGGTCAACGCCTCCTCTGTTTTTGGGAGTATGGCAAGTGGGGTCGCTTTGACCTCGGGCCCCAGCTGTCAGTGGCTTGGGTGCAAGGATGCTGTGTGCGTGTAGCAGTTAGGGTTTAAGGTTTTGATTAAATGTTTTGCAGAAATGTTGGTAAATGCTTGTTTAATTCATATCTTTAGCTCTGTGCATGCTAAAAATGTGAAACTAATTTTGTTAGGTTTGTTCTGAGGAGTTCTATATATGAAAAATATGATATGCCCAGTTATGACAGTTTTTATGTGCAGTAATAATTAATTTATGTTTAGGCTGATATCTTGTCTAATGCATAGTAAATCGTATACTGCTCAGAAAAATGTGGTTCTTGTTTTGTTAGGCTTGTTAAGTGATGTAGAATCATAGAAAAATGATAAATGTTGTTTGACTATGAAATAATCTGATGTTAGCCTTTAAATTGTTTAAATGCTGCTTTCTTGTATAATTTTTAGTAATTAGAATATATGGGATATGAGTCTGATAATTTTTATAGACTGCTCTTGTGCTAAGAAGTTCTGAACAAAAATATGAAATTTGTTGTTTGACACTTTGCAAGATGTGGTGTAGTTCAAAGTGCCTTTTCACTCTGTTATTTGTCTTTTTCATACAGAACTGTGTATAAATGCAAATGACATGAAATTTGTACAGCATGCTTTGTTCTTATCTGGAAACATGCAATATTTTTTATAGATTTTTCTAAGGCTGTTAGCTACAGGTTACTGTTATAGGCTTGTTTTAGTAGAATAATTTGTTTATTTAAGTTAAGCATGTGTATCTCTTTTATGGGGGACCAGCAGGGGTGAAATGGTCTTTTCAGTGCATTTCATACTAGCTGCACTTTGTGTGAGTAGTATAGCTACTCTCTAGATATAGTGTTACACTCTACCGGAGAAAAGATATGCACATATTCGGTCAAATTCAATCGTAATGCACTTCTCCCATGCACCTGCGGCATTCATTCATTTCCGCATATGCATCATGACAGGTTCGGTAGAGGAGACCGCAGCGGTAGAGGAAAGCAAGGAACAGCAGCCCCAGGAGCAGGAACAAGGAGCTGACGGGGAAGAGCTTGAGGAGGAGCTCCCAGAGTGCCCGAACCATCAGCCAAGCACGTTCGAGAAAGGCAAGCCCCGGAGCATTTCTAACTACCTATGGTTTATAATTAACTCAATATGGTTATGCTTGTTGCATTAGGTATAGGAGTTGCTTGATACCGTAGATGCATTATTTTCTGTACCTTGTTACCTTGATATATCATCCTTGCTACCTAATTACGGTAGGGCCCGATTTATGCTTAGCCTTGCTTAGACCGGTAGAAGTCGGGCAACCTTCATGTTACCCGTGAGTAATAGGTGGTTACTCGACCGTTAACGGGATATTGCCATTAAGTAAGATAACTGAGTGTTGTGGAAAATGGAGATCGGCAGACTCCTGTAGCGTTGTGCTATAGTATTTCTAGCCGTGTCGTACGGGAAAAACAGTATCATGTAAGATGGACTTCTTGTCATGTTGAACGCATGTCCCACATTTAGCTGGAAGGATAATTCGTTCCGACCGCGAAGCCGCTCATTGTTCCAGGCCGGTCCTCAGGTCCCACACATCTGCTGAAGCCACGAAGGGGGTAGTGGGACGCGGGGGCGCGAAAAGTAAGACCCAGGTGATGGTGGCTAAGTCCAACTCCTTGGCAGTCGGGCTTGCCTCCGGGTATGATGGTGGCGGTTGAAACCGCGACTTCCTGGAACAGTGTTGTGGTCATCTGTAGCTCACCACGGGTGGGTGTGGTTTGTGTGGGGAATAAAATCACCAGCTGGTTAGTAATCGATTATAATCGCCATCGCTCCTAGATAGTGAGCACTTGACTTGAACGCTAATCGACCTTGATACTGAAATTGTGGAACACGTGACAGCTATCATTATACTTTTGGCAATTGTTACTCGGTCTGTTTGTTATATTCTGGTGATTGTTGGATCACTACCTTGTTGTTATAGTGCAGGAGCTAACCTAGTTAAATAGGTCAATTACTATTCAATTGGCAGCTAGTAAGTAGGAGAATCATTTACTTCAATATCAGCTTTTACGCAAAATATGGTCTAATACCAGCTCCACTATACACTAGCCTTGCATACTCCTTGGTGTCGCTTTATTTCTGGTTAAGTCGGGTAAGTCTAGATGAGTACCTTCTCGTACTCAGGGCTTTGTTCCCTTTGTTGTTGCAGATGGCCAAGTCTTCCATGGTTATTGCATCAACTGTCTCTTCCCAGCCTTGGGTGATAACTAGGTCACGGGCAATGACCTCTTCCATCCGTATCTTTTGCTATGTTAAGGATGACTACTAGATGGCACTATATTCAACTATGTGTGTGTGGGTGATTTCAAGAACTATGTTTCAAGTTAAGCTTCCGCTACTTAATTCCGAACCTGGTTTGTAATAACTAAGTTGCTACTCCGAACTATTTATGTAATTCCTGTTATGTGACAATTGATGTTGAATTATTATGATCCTATGTTGTTGATGTTGGAAAGTTTGAAATCCTTCATGATTTCACGGACTATCGGGTTTATATGGGCTCAAGTGCTGCAAATTTATTACCCCGGCAGGGAATTTCATACTTGTGCTCTTATAAATTGGTCGGTTCTCTTACATAAGCCTACGCAGAAACAATCAGAAGCTTAAAGCGTCGGTTTCGGTCATACACTACACGGCTCAAGTTTAACTCCAATGTGCAATGGGAAACGGTCTCGATACCGTGATGTGTTGACAAGCAATCTCATCTCGATCTTTCCAATTCACTTAACTTGGTTCAATTTTATACCAGAATATGAACAGACCAAGCAAGTGAATGACTCAGAACTAGAGACATAGCAACATAGCATATATGAAAAGCACAAGTGAATTCAACATATTCTACACATGCTAGTTGCATATCTCAATGGTGAACAATTTTTCAAATTTTATGTTCATTTAAGCAGGTTCACCATTCATAAACTAGCTCAGCTCACAACATGTATCAGTGATCAGAAAGAGCATAAGCTACAAGCATCATCATATAGCATCGGAGCATACTAGATAGAGCATAATCACATTCTAAAGACTATATACATGAAGATTGAAATGAAAAATGCATGATGAAATGCAACGACTAACAAAAACAAAACGAAAACAAAAAGAAAGAAAAGGAGTTAGTCTATGATACAAATAGACAAAATGTTTCCCCATCTAAAAGGGGAAACACACACCAAGCTCACCTCTCAACCTAGCAAAAGTTGATTGGTCCAAAGGCTTGGTTAATATATCAGCCAACTGATGATGAGTATCGACATGGCTAAGGTCGATATCACCCTTCTCATAATGGTCTCGCAGAAAATGAAAGCGCACATCAATGTGTTTGGTCTTAGAATGCAACATGGGGTTCTTGGCAACGCTAATAGCACTCGTGCTGTCACAAAGCAAAGGCACGCGAGAAAAACTCAGACCAAAATCTCACAAAACAATTGAGAACAGCAACTAGCCACAGCAACATACTCAGCCTCTGTGGTAGACTGGGCGACACTAGACTGCTTGCGAGAAGACCAAGATACAAGAGAAGAACCAATAAACGGACAAGTCCCAGAAGTAGACTTGCGATCAAGTCGGCAACCAGCAAAATCAGCATCAGAGTAACCACAAAGGGAGAGGGTGGAGGAAGCAGAATACCAAATCCCAAACTCTGGAGTGAAGCATAAGTACATCATAATGCGCTTGACTGCCTGACGGTGCGAGGTGCGCGGCGACGACTGAAATCTTGCGCAAAGACACACCGCGAACTAAATGTCCGGGCGTGTCGCCGTCAGGTACAACAGTGAACCGATCATACTCCGGTACTCCTTCTGGTCCACAGCTTCTCCATCCACATCCGCATCCAGGGCCGTCGTGGTCGACATGGGTGTTGGAAGAGGCTTGGCCTCACCCATATCGATCTTCTTCAGGATGTCCTTGGTATACTTGCCCTGGTGCACAAACGTCCCTTCTCGGGATTGCTTAATTTGCAACCCGAGAAAGAATGTCAACTCGCCCATTATGCTCATCTCAAACTCCCTGCTCATAAGATCTGCAAACTTGGCAACCAAAGCGTGAGAAGAACCACCGAAAATGATATCATCCACGTAAATCTGGACCAAGAGATTGTCATTGCCTTGCTTGAGGAGAAAGAGCGTTTTATCCACACATCCCATGTTAAAACCCTTAGCAAGCAAAAAGGTTTTCAACCTATCATACCAGGCTCTAGGGGCTTGTTTCAAACTATATAAAGCTTAGTGAAGTTTAAAAACATGGTTTGGAAACTTGGGATTTTCGAAACCGGGGGGTTGTTTCACATACACTTCTTCTTCTATGTAGCCGTTTAAGAAGGCACTCTTGACATCCATTTGAAAAAGTTTAAAACCTTTGGATGCAGCAAAAGCCAAGAGGTTCCTAATTGCCTCCAAATGAGCTGTAGGAGCAAAAGTCTCCTCATAGTTGTAACACCCCAGGTGTTTGCCGTTAGTTAAGCCATCAGTTGAGCATAGACTTGGTATATCAAGCAACGATGAAGAACTAAATTCAAGGTTAGTAAGTGATGACAGAAGTGCCAGGATCAATATCAGAGGCAGAACCTCCGTTTGAATTATTCGGGAAATAATTAATGGAGCCAGTTAATAATGATCGCCAATTTATGAATATTCAAGATTAATGCTAAACAGGGATTTTTCATGTGACCCACCTCCATTCCTGTCTATAGTAACTGATGAAAAAGTTTCGTGAAGTTTGGAATCAAAAAGTCACATGAAATGACGAGTCATAGTTTTGCTTGTACTGGCTGATTAACGAAAGAAAATCATTCGTGTTCAACCAAGTGTTGCAGTTATGCCCAATCAACTGTATATGAACTCATGGTCAAAAGTTATGAAAGTTCCATGTTGAGCAGATGACCGGAAAATGTTCCGACTAACGAGAAACCCTAATTCGGATCCTACCGGGTGATTGCTTTGACCGGCGTTGAACGGTATTTTCGGATGCTCGCATGTCGACGCGCCTTAAACGAAAGTTGTAGTACAGTTCGAGAGGAACAAATTTCGTTTTATGGCCGAGACATGGATCGGTGCTGAAAATGGTGAAAACGAGCTTGCAAGATGGAGCACAACGCAGTTTTCAGGTTCCAGAAAACGGTTAAGTCTGTACTGCGAAATCGGAATTTCGGTCACCGCGAAGCTGCCGTCGACGATCGTTATGGGGCAACCCGTCGGGAATCTGACCAAGTGCCTTTAACGAAAGTCGGAGTACTCGGCGAGACGACGACAACAAAATTAGTTTCGTCGAAATCGGAGTCCGTTTGAGCAGTGTTCGCAAATTCGGGATTTGAAAGAAAGTTTCTGGAAACTTGCCAGATTGGGAAAGAAATTTCTCTAAAAATTGCCGAGCTCCTCCTCTCGTGCCGTGCCAATAAAAGGGCCGAGCCCGGCCTCCTTGCGGTCTCCTCCCCATTCCTTCTCTCGCACAAAAAAAAGGGGACCGAGCTTTTCTCCCTCCCTTCGGTCTCTCTCTGTCGCTCTCCCTCTTGCCGTCGTCCATGGCAGAAGCTCCAGCGAGCAGCCCCTTCTCCATGGCCGCACCTCCCTGTTCCTCCCATCCAGCAATAGCAGCAGCAGAGCGCCTCCTTCTCGCTTCCTCCTTTTTCCTTCCTGTTCGCTTCCTGCGCGCCCCTCCTGCAGAGTCGCTGAGACTCACGGTCTTCAGAACCGCGCCCCTCAGGCCGCGGCTCCTTCCCTGCTCATCCCTGCAGGAGCAGCAGGCAGCAGCAGAGGCCGGCAGCAGCCCTCCGGCCGGCCAGCAGCCCAAGTCCCAAACCCTAGCATCCCAATCAGCAGAGGAGCCGGCCATCCCCTTGGTTCTGCGTCGTCCTCCCGTGAAATCCATGGTGAAGCCCCATCTAGCGAAGCTGAAACTCTTTTTTGGGTTTTTATGTAATGTGCCATGACTCAATGTGTTTACTAATAGATCCTTAAATGTTTTGTGCAGATCTGGAGGGCCCAAATGAAAAACAGTTTTTTGTTTTTCGTTTTTCATTAATGGACAAATCTGAGTGAATATTGTAAAATGCATAATAAAATGTGTGTTTGTCCAAAAATTGCATAAGTGGACTTTTTGGAATCCTTGTGAAAATCTCTGTCCAGTGAATGTATAAAATATGGTGTGTTAGTGGAAGTTTTGTGCTGTGGTGATTGATTTGTGTTAAATAGGTTTAAATAGGAAGAAAATGATACCTGCTGTTGTATTGCTTAGTTTGCTGTGAAATTTTTATGGTAGGCTCCTCTGGTCATGTGTGTGCGGTGATAAAAATTTCAGGAATTTTGGTGCATGTATGAATTAGTTATGCATTTATCTTGCTTTCAGCTCATTAAATGAATTAAATTGATTTGTGATAAATGTTTGCAAGTAAAAATGGAAAAGGTGGTTCCACTGCCTTTCTATTGTGTTGCTGTAGCTTAGGTAATTTTATTATGGCGAGATGTTGTGCAAGCATGGAGTTTTAGATTTATCTTCTCTCTATGTTTTATTTCGGCATGTTCTGGACAGATTATAGGGCTTAAATAGTTGTCCCTTGTAAATGATGTTTTCTGTGAATCTTGTCTATAACAAAGTCGTAGATAACATACATATCTAGCTTGTGTTAAAGTTTCATGATTTTTGGTCAAATGGATTATGAGTTATGGCTGTTCAAATTTCAGTTCAGAAATAGGTGCTCTCTGGAATCTCTGGACCAGATTTGAGGAATGTATTAGTTTGACCATGTTAACTTACAAATCATGCTGAGGTGTTTAATTTGTAGGTGATTTCATAAGCTTTCCAAAATGTCTTGTTGTGTATCATTTAGAGTTGTGTAGCTCTAGCTGTGATTTAATTACTTAACTGCTGTGTGTATGTCCAGTTTTGCTGAAATGTGGCTGCATGTGTAGTTCTTGTTGTGGTGATTAATTTGTAATGTAAATGTTGTTTTCTGTAGATGTGGTCTATACAAAAGTTGTAGATAACATCTTAATATAGCTTGTAACCAAATTGCATGGCCATAGGCTTAATAATTTAAGAGATATGGCTGTTGCAAGATTGCTGTCTTGTTTTGCCAACATTCTGTTCAGATCTGAATGTTGGCTTGTTTCACTTAATTAACTTGTGATTCATGCTTAGGTGCTTATAATAGAGTTGTAGTGCTTTTCATAAGCTTTCTAAATTGTCTTGGGTCATGTTCACTGGATATATATAACTTGAGTTATAGCTCTTTTAGTACAGATGGCTAAATCTGTCCAAGTCTGGACAGAGATGCCTATTTATGTTAATTGGACCTTATTAACTTGTGAATCATCTTAAGATGATTATAGATGATTTGTAGAAAACTTAATAACCTTTCTAAAAAGTCTAGGGGCAAGTTCCCAGGTATTATAGATCTTTAGTTATGATTGTCTTAAGTTACTGTTGTGATGTGTGGCTAGTTCTACCCAAGTGTGGACAAGTGCTGCACTAATCATATTGTTTGACCTTGTTAATGATTGATTCACCTTGAGATAACAATAATAAAGATTTAGATAATCTTGTAAGCTTTCGAGAATGTCTAATTGCATGGTCATGTGATGTTTGTATCTTGAGTTATGCTTCTCTGAAGCTCTGTCTGTCCTGCTGTGCAACAGCTGGACAGAGCTGCATTGTTATCTGTTTTTGAGTTAGATAACCTCTGAATTAGCTCTTGTGTTGAATAGCAAAGTTGTAGGTAATCTTTTTATCTTTCCATAAAGTCTTAGTTTATCTTATTTGGATGTCTGTAGCTCGAGTTATATTTACATTAGTGAACCACTGTCCTGCTGTCCAGAGTTTGAAGTGTGACTTGTGTGTGCAACTTGATTGCTTGTTAGGTCTAACTTTAATGAGTTAATTAGTAAGCTAAATAACCCTTAAATGTGTGTAACCTGCTGGCTGTTTGTTGGTCAGCTTACTTAGGCTATGGTTGTTAGTGTCTTGCACTAGCGTAAGTTAATTAACTTAGGTAGTATGTCGATAGACCTTATCATAGTTGTCTTATATGTCTTATGTTGCATCGTGAGTGTTTACCCTGCATTCATACGCTTGCACTACGCATCCCATCTAGGTACGATAGATGCATCGTGAAAGAGGTGACGGTGAGGCTCAACCCAAAGATGGTGTTGGGTGGCCATCCCGAAGAAGGTGTGGCGAACCCCGCAAGTTCCTGGAGCAGCGATGATCCCGAAGCGGTGCCATCTAACACTAGCTTAAGTGTTGTTTCCCAGGCAAGCCCCGGAGCATTTTAAGTCTCCTACCCTTCTTTTATAAATGCAATCGAGTCAATATAATGATTGTTGCATTAAGTTATAGGAGTTGAATGATACCGTTGATAAATGCATTACTTACTTATCCTTGTCCACCAGCAATTATTATCTTGATATCCCTGTTAGGTCTAGGCTCGATTATATGCTTAGCCCTGCTTAGACCGGTAAAAGTCGGGTGAATTCCTGTCTCCCGCATATAGGTGGATACTGATCATGACTAGCCTGGTGCTATCATGGAAATAACCATGTGATAATTAATCTGAGACCGGGCGGGATGTAGGAGCAGCAGGACATGGGTTCTGTGTGCTAGTAGTCTCCCGTCTGTGTCGATTAGGACCCGACGAAGGCACACCTCAGTCATTTTGAACGCGTCAATCACTTAACGGAGCAGGTGCGGGTACCTCCCGTGAAGCCGAGTAAGGTGTTTCGAGCCGGTGATGGAGACGTTGACGCCTAACACCCAGGGCCTTACATGTACCGTGGGCAACTATTCTGATCGACCTGGCATGGTCCGAGGGCAGGCAGGGCCTGATCGACCTGGCATGACCGTGGGCAGTTAATAGCTTGAGCGACCTGGCATTGAGATAACCCTCGGTGTAGAAGGGTCCATGGCCGTCCCGCGATTTAGGTTCTCGAACCTCCTGAATTGGTTGCCAACGGCCACCTGGCAGGGTGTGACGGGCGAGTGTGCGACATTTTATCCCCAGCTGGTAGGAATCGATTATAATCGCCATCGCTCCTGGTTAGTGAGTAACTTGACTGAGCATGTGTTACCGTAGTAACTTATGGAACTAAAGATGGTTATGGTACTGAATCTGAAAGGCTATTGATGAAATAGTCACTCTTGCTTGAGTAATTAGCCAAGTGATTGCTCTAGATCAAGTGCAAATCTAGTAATCAGGTTAATTACATAAAATTGACTGCTAATACTCTAATGATGATTATTTAATAATGAAAATGCTTTTATGCAAAAAGGTAAGTATAGCCAACCCCAGATATAGCCTTGCATACTCCTTGGTGTCACTTTATTTCTGGTTTATGACGGGTAAGTCTAGCTGAGTACATTCCAGTACTCAGGGTTTATCCCACCTTGTTGCAGGTGAAGGTTAGGCCTGCCGAAAGGTGATGGCCAGTGCCGGTGGGCTCGGCAGTTCCATACTTCTTCTCTTATGCTGTTGTTGGAGGATGTCACTCAAGCTAGCAAAGTATTTCAACCTATGTTATGATATTCATTTCAAAGCTATGTTGTTTCTTCTAAATGAAATGGACCTCAACTTGTATTATTATTTGTGAACTCTATTGTAATATTATTTCCGCTGCAAGCTCCGTGGACATGATTTGTATTTGCTTGACCATGCGATCTTGGCTGAATGTTGAAATGTTTGAAATCCTTCGAGATTTCCGGACTACCGGGTTTATATGGGCTCAAGTGTGCTAATTCAGCTGCTTCGGCGGAGGTTTTCGCACTTGTGCTCTTATAAATTGGTCGGTTCTGTTACAATAGTCTATCCCCTCCTTCTGACTATACCCCTGGGCTACAAGTCTGGCCTTGTTTCTCACAACATGGCCATCTTCTCCTTGTTTGTTTTTGAAAACCCATTTTGTCCCAATAGGGTGACACTCAGGAGGAGGAGGAAGAAGAACCCAAACCCGATTTCTCTCAAAAATTTCTAACTCATGCATGACATTGACCCAATCCGGATCAGATAAGGCATCTCAAACATCTCGAGGTTCAAAATCAGCAACAAATGCAGAATGACCAAGTGAGAGATTTATTGTGACCTAGACCGAGTGACTCGTTCGTCGATGCCGCCAATCATCTGTTGAGGCGGGTGTTGGCACTGAATGTGTCGTGGCGCCTCCCGAGCTGAAGAAATCTCCCCCTCAATAGCAGCTGGTGCCTCCTCGGGTACAACTGGTACAGCCCGAGGTGGCGGATCCCACGACCCCAAGTAGTCGATGAAGAGGGGTTGGGGCCGTGAGTCGTCGTAGTAGAAGCCGATGCTTACGGCACAGCAGGTTGAGGAGGTGCTGGATCATCCATCCCTTCAAAACCCTCTTCCTCATCATCAAAAAGAGGCTCACCAACCTCATGATCACCTGCACGCTTAAAACGAGAAGAAGGACAAACCATGGTCTCGTCAATGGTGACATCGGATGTCTCCATGACTCGTTTAGTATCAAGGTTAAGTACACGATATGCACGAGTATAAGTGCCATAACCCAAACTACACCGTCAGAAGAACGAGACTCAAATTTGTCCAGGTTGCCTTTCTTATGTATAAAACAGTGGCAACCAAAGACTCTAAAATAACTCACCTTGGGCTGTTTTCCAAACGCAACTCATAAGACGTCTTTTTCAAGAAAGCTCGGAGAAAAATGCGATTGGAAATATAGCATGCAGTGTTCATAGCTTCGACCCAATATCGCCTAGGAGTCCTATGCTCATCGAGCATCGTCCTGGCCATCTCTATAAGGGTTCGATTCTTCCTCTCTACAACACCATTTTGTGGCGGTGTGTATGGGGAAGAAAACTGATGCTCCAAACCCAAAGAGTTACAAAACTTCTCAAAATCCCAATTCTTGAATTCGAAACCATTATCACTTCTAATAGCTCACATCGAGTTCAAAGGGAACTCGTTCTGAAGACGCAAAATCAGATTGCGAGCAAAAGAGAATGTCTCAGTCTTCTCAGTCAAAAAGAAGACCCACGAATATCTCAAAAAGTCATCAACAACAACAAGCACATACCACTTCCCCCCAACCGAGCTCACCCGAGCCGGACCAACGAGGTCCATGTGTAAAAGCTCTCTAGGGCGCTTGGTCATGACTTGGTTCACAGGATGGTGGGGAGCGGCAACCATCTTCCCATGTCTACAAGAATGGCAAACAAGATCCTTCTCCATAGACAACTTGGGCAATCCTCGGATTAGGCCAAGTGAGCTAAGCCTTGCAAGCAAGTCGAAACTTAAATGTCCAAGTCTCCTATGCCACTTCCAAAGATCAAGGAGGAAGGTCCAGCCACAAGACAACGAGAAATGCCAAAAGACTCCAAGAAGTTCGCACGAAAGACTTTCCCAAAGGGTGAAATCAAACAAACAAGATTGCCCTGAGGATCCAAAATACGACTGTGATTCGGCTTAAAATGAATCTCATAGTCATCATCGAAAAGTCGTGAAACAGAAAGAAGGTTAAAATGCAAGTTAGAAACAGGAGCAACATCACGCAACACAAAGTGCTCATTAACTCGCACAGACCCACGCGACAACACCTTACCTTTGCTATTGTCGCCGAAGGTGACAAACTCCTTTCCGGCAACCGGACTAAGACTGGAGAACCACTTGGCGTTTCCGGTCATATGCCATGAGCACCCGGAATCCACCAACCAAACGTTCTCCAATCGCTTTACCTACATCAATAAAAAGATATAGGGTGAGCATACGGTCCAAGACTGGGGTATGTAAAATAGGAATTATACCAGTGTTGGGCCGGCTGCTCAAAAGAATGGTTAGTAGAAAGACCATTCCTAGCACGCCTACGGGGAAAGCGATCACCACGCTGAGGAAAACATGGTCCGCTAAGGGAAGAGCATCCATCGCGATACTCAAAACGGGGTGGAGGGAAACGCTCAACAAAGCCACCACCACGGGGTCCATATCCCGCAAAACCAGGATCCCGCCGGGCAACACCTCCCTGAGGCCTAGGACCTTGAGGCATTGGACCTCTAGGCCTAGCTGCTCTCCTCTGAACATTCGGTACATGTACATCATGGAAAGGATGGTACATGTCCGCATTCTTCATCTCCCTGGCACGGCGCTCCTCTCTCTTGCGCCGAAAGCAAAACTCACTCAAGTGTCCATCTCTCCCACAGTGCTCATAATGGTACCTCACCGCTCTCATAGGGGGCTGTTGGTACTCACGATAGTGGTTGTGGATCACTTTGCTCTTCTATGGCATGAGCTCCTCTTGGATAGGTGGCATGGTGTCGAGCTTGTTTTTGAGGTGGTTTGGTTTTGGAGCCCATGTTTGTTTCTTGGGTGGAGCTCTCGGAGGTTCTACAAACACTCCATCCTTGGTGTTAGGCTTGAGAGGCTCTTTTGGTGGAATTCTTGGTAAGATTGGGAGTAGTGGTGGAAATGGGCTTCTCACATGGGTTAAGACCACTCGACTCTCCAATCTTGCCAAAAGATGAAGAATCAACACCCTGAGCAAAACCTACACCTGTACCTCTAGCAGCACGCTTGAATTGGGCAATCATCATCCCAAGCTGTGGCTCACCACAAGACACCCATGACAAGATGGTCCGAATGTATGTGTTTTCTACCTCGGTCTGCATCTTGTCATGCTTCACATTAGCAATCTCCACCTCCAAACCCTCACACAAAGCGCACCTAGACACACAAGTGCTACCCGAGCTGGCCATCTCAAGAGACGCAATCTTGGCATTCTTCTCTGCCAACTCGGATTGCAAGCCTACACAAGACTTGCACGCACCAAGCACTGAGGATCTAGCTCTAAGCTCATCCACCTCTCCAACCAAAGCAACATACTTACCCCTCAAAGTAAGAAGGTCAGTCACGTGCTTGGTGCACATCTCGCACTCATCCTCCTCAGTGACAACAACGGTGGACTTGACAGACTCAAGTTCTTTCACCGTATCCTCCCACTTCTGCCTAAACTCCTTCCGCTCTCTAGCACCACGCCTAAGCAGCTTATCTTGACTAAGAAGGGCGGCAGTAAGTTTCTCGACCTCAGCTGAAAGCTCGTAGGGGGTCTGATGATGTCCTCATCATCTGAGATACCTGGGAGGTGTCGTCGTCGTCGTCCCGATGGATCTCCTCCAGCTGATCGTCGACCTCCTTGCCGAGGGCCATGGTGCAAAAACCCTCGTTGTCGGCGTAGAAGCAGAGGTCATTCAGCTTGTCCTCGATTCTCTTCTTCTTCTCGGACTCGTCATCGCTTGAAGAAGCGGAGTCGTCATCCGAACCGTCGACGTCGCTGAGCGTGGCGAAGAAAGCACGCTGCTCAGCTTGGGCCTTCTCCAAGTACTTCTTCTTGATGTACTCCTTGTTGAAGCCGCCCTTCCGCTTGTGCTTCGCGGGGATGTACTTCTCCTTGCGCTTGCCGAAGTCGTACTTGTGCCCCTGATCGCCCTTCCCAAATGCTTGCTTGTTCTTCTTGGGACAGTTGGCGATGAAGTGGTCAGGGTCGCCGCACTGAAAGCATCCAGAGCGTCCTCCTCCGCGGCGACGGTTCATGCGGTTGTTGTGGAACCGCGAGAACCGGTTGGCGAGCAAGGCCAGCTCGTCATCCCCCATGAACTCCAGCTGCTCCTCTGTGATAGAAAGAAGTGAAGAGAGTGCAAATCCTCCTGAGGGGTTAGCAGAAGAACTAGAAAGCAAGACCATCGACGGGCCAGAAGGATTTTCATAAGAAGCCCTCGCCATGGCGTCAATCTCACTGGACTTGAGCTTACTAAAGAGCTCATCGCACGTGAGGCTCTCATAGTTAGGCGATTCGATGATCGCCTGAACCTTGGAATCCCACACCGATCGATCGAGAGTGTGTAAAAGCTTCAAAGCCCTCTCATGATCGTCGAAAGGCAACAGCTCCATGTTAGCCCTCATCCTGTTGACAATCACCTGAAAGCGAGCGAATAAACTTTCTATGCTCTCGCCAGGCATGTGCCGAAAGTTCTCATACTCTCGCTTGTGCGACTCGTAGAGACGAGTTTTGACTTGAGTGGTTCCCTCATGAAAACGCATGAGGGTAGCCCAAATCTCCCAAGCCGTAGCGAGGTGAGAAACGCGATCAAACTCCGTCATGCTCAAACATGAGAAAATAGCATTACGGGCTCGGCTATTGGCATCGTGCTCATCGATCTGATGCTGAGTAGAATGAGCAGCCAAGACCACGTAATCTGCAGAGTTGCAAATATCCCAAATGGAAGCCCCAAACTCTGAAGATAGGCCGACATGCGTATCTTCCAATACGCATAGTTCGTCCCATCAAAGAACGGCGGTTTGCCCACGCCGCGATCCATGTCGCCTTCTATGGATCTGGAACAGGCTAAGGTGCAAGATCCTTAGCCTGCTCCGATACCAATTGAAGGACCGAAAGTGCTACCAGAAAGCGACCAGAGGGGCGGGTGAATGGGAGCTTCAAATTTCTTTTCAAAAACTTGTAACCCTTGTCCCAGAAAGTCACCCAGTAGAAAATACGGGCTTGCTACTATCCACGACCCAAGAGGTAGGGTGGATGCTTCCTAGAAGCACAGCGGGATACTACGCAACCCAAAAAGTCCAATTCAAAAGACGGAAACCGAAACCGAGGTCGGACTAACAAACCGCGGACGAAACAGTGAATTTGTCACTGCATCGGACGTTGGCAGCATCCGATGCCTACCCAACGGACGCATCCGATGCAAACAGGTCCTTTTTGGAACCTTACTGCATGACCATCGGACACTACTACAGTAACAACTCAGCGTCCGATGCTCAGGCCCCGACGCGTCCGATGTAGAACGGACGTGTCCGATGCCCTGCATCCGATGTCCACTCAAAAACACCCGAACCGACACATGTCACCGGAGCGTCCGATGCTATGAACAGCAGCGTCCGATGCTCCCGTGACCAGCGTCTGATGCCCCCGAAAACTGCACAGTTCTTCGGCGATTCAACCCGATCTCCTCCAAATCAAAAGCACTAGGGCTAGGATTCGATCTGAGAGGTCACAAGGATGTTAGTGAGCTACTCCTAAGGGATCATAGCTCGAGTCTAACTCCAAATCGGTGAATCGGAAGAATTTGGGAGAAAAGGTGAAAATCGATCTAAACACTAAAACCGATCGATCTACTTGCTCATGAGGTTTGAGTTAAATTCCTTCGGTGGAAATGATCTCCTCACTGTAAAGAACAAGTTGATTCAAACAGTTGTGCAAACAAAGCACCGTGGAGAGAGATCGAACGACGGGAAACTTGATGAGAAAAGCAAAACACGAAGAACAACACAAGAACGCGAATCACAACCTCAATTTCCAGCCGAAATTCATCCCCACGAGGAGACAACGAGATTACGGTCTCGTTTCCTTAAAAAGCAAAAACACAGAGGTATTGTTCACTGTCTCTGTGGATCTCAGTAGCTACAACAGGGATATGGGAGAGTACGAAAACCTAGAAGGGAAAATAGCAATGGCTGAGATAGTCTGGAGGGAGGGGAGGCCTCCCCTTATATAGCCTAATACAATTTATTCCCCTTCTACCCTTACTGCTAATTACAGAGTGAACCAGCTAAACCCTAGGGTTATTCTAGACCAACTCGAAGTAGATGCTGCTCCGACGGCCACGACCGCACAACTGGTAGCGTTGCCTCGACGCGACCTCACCGATTGCCGCCACGTGCCGCCTCCGCTCTGCCCGTCCTTTTCCCGGACTTCGCCCCTAGTTTTGTGGTCGAAACCGGGAAACCTGTCTTCATGACCAACCCCCAGTTTTGAAGCCCAAACCGGGAAACCAGCCTTCACAATCAACCCCCGGTTTTGAGGCCCAAACCGGGAAACCAGCCGTCCATAGCCTGAGTTTGGTGGCCCAACTCAGAAACCTGCAGCGCCCAGGTTTTAAGGACCAAACCTGGAAACTGTCCTCAGCCCGAGTTTTGTGGCCCAAACTCGGAAACCGGCTGCACCCAGGTTTTGAGGCCCAAACCTGGAAACCATCCACCCGATGGTTTTTCTGTGGCTCAACCATCAAACCGAGTCGTAGAGGGGATGCACCGCCCGTGCACCCCGTCCACCGACACATGTTCCCAGGTCCTCGACCCGAGCAACACTGTGCCCCGCAAGTCTCCGCTCGTCGCTGTCCCAGGCTTTCAGCCACCACAGCTGATCCTCAGGCCACCGGTCCCTCAGTCCATGCCTCACGTTCGTCCTTCACCGCTCCCAGTCCATCGGCACGACACGTCTCTACTTGACCTTCACCTTGCCTTCGATCACTGTATCCATGCTCGACACCTGCACAACACAAGACAAAGACCATGCGCATCAAACCAGTTGACAATCACTCATCACTCGAGACTCGGCATACACCCATGTATCCGCAACCGCAACCGAGGAGGCTGCAGTGGTCGGCACTGCCGATGTCTCCTGTTCACTCTGACATTGGACATCCAAATCCACTCGATTCCTCCCCCTAAACTGGTTCCCAACATCTTTGTGACATCCCAACAACACAAATCCATATCTAGAAACCATCCATTGCATAGATCGGGCGAGATTTAGGGAAGAACACCTTGTTACCTTGAGAGATCTTGAGGGAAGGAGCAATGGCTTGAGGGAGAGGACCAGCACCGTCTTGGGGACGAGCATGGGTGCAGGGCTTGGCTTGGCACTGCTGAAGAAGTGGGAGAGCCAAAACCCTAGAAATCTCCTCCTTAGGGTGAAAGAAGGGAGAGGAGATGGTGCTGGCCGAAAACTACTGAGAGAGGGGGTCACGGGATGCAGATGGGGGAAAAAAAGAGGCATCCCATGGCCTGACCAAGTGGGCCCGAACCTGTCAGCATATTCAATGATCGAAACTGTCGATCTAAAGCTCGACACTGTCGACCTGCCCTTTCAGTCTGGAACTGACTAAAACCTGAAAACCTATTTCATATCGGATATGTCTATGTGTCCTCCAAAGATCATGACCTCACACAGAAAAACAATACAGGGCTATGGTCATGGTCCTTAGAAGTGTTTTCAAAGATTTGAAACACGATATGAAAGTTTTGCAAAACATTTTCCTAGGTCGCTAGTTGATCAAACAGAGGCATGCAATATTTCAAACCATGTTACGAGAATCAAGAATATTTAGCTCATTACGCAGAGCACAAAACCTTGTCTCGTCAAGTGGCTTAGTGAAGATATCGACTAGTTGTTTATCGGTGCTCACATGGCGAATTTCGATATCTCCTTTGGTTTTGTGGTTTCTCAAGAAATGATGTCGGATGTCTATATGCTTTGTTCTTGAGTGGCTTATGTGATTGTTTGCTAGTTTGATAGCACTCTCATTGTCACATAGTAATGGGATTTTGGTAAAAATGACAGCTGAAATCACAAAGGGTTTGCCTCATCCAAAGCAATTGAGCGCAACATGCTCCGGCTGCAACATATTCGGCCTCGGCGGTGGATAGGGCTACACAATTTTGCTTCTTAGAGCTCGAAGACACTAGAGACCGTCCAAGGAATTGACATGTTCTTGAAGTGCTTTTTTGATCAACTTTGCAACCGGCGTAATCGGAATCCGAATACCAAAGCAAATTGAACTTAGAGCCCTTGGGATACCATAAGCCAAGGTTAGGAGTGTGCACTAAATATCTCAAGATTCTCTTAACGACCATTAGATGACCCTCTTTTGGGTTAGCTTGAAATCTAGCACACATGCACACACTAAGCATTATGTTCGGCCTAGATGCACATAAGTAAAGTAGAGAGCCGAGCATGGAGCGATATACCTTGATGTCCACGGCTTTCCCTTCTTCATTTAGATCAAGATGTCCATTGGATGGCATTGGGGTCTTGATGGGCTTAGGATTCACCATGTCAAACTTTCTTAGCATATCATGAGTGTATTTGGTTTGACTAATAAAAGTTCCTTCCTTCATTTGCTTGATTTGAAACCCAAGGAAGATCTTCAATTCACCCATCATAGAAATCTCAAATCTCTTGGTCATGACCCTACTAAACTTTTCACACAATGAAAGATTAGTACTACCAAATATTATGTCATCGACATATATTTGGCACACAAATATATCATCTCCATCTTTGTGAGTAAATAGTGTAGGATCGGCTTTGCCTATCTCAAAGCCTTGTTTGAGCAAGAATTCCTTAAGACATTCATACCATGCTCTTGGTGCTTGCTTAAGCCCATAGAGGGCTTTTTGGAGTTGAAATACATGGTCGGGGAACTTTGGATCTTCAAATCCCGGTGGTTGCTCAACATATACAAGATCTTGAATGGGGCCATTGAGGAATGCACTCTTCACATCCATTTGAAATAGCTTGAAGTTGTGATGGACACCATAGGCTAAAAGCATTCGAATTGCTTCAAGTCTAGCTACTTATCGGTGTTTCGGAAACGGCCGGTCCTAACACCTGCGAGTAAATTTGTTTCTGTGTGGCCCTGACTCTGAGTGGTGATGCAAGAGGAACACAAGGGGTTTATACTGGTTCGGGCGAACGGAGGCCCTACGTCCAGTGAGGCGAGAGAGGTCGTGTTATCTTGCACCGGGGTGCTCGTAGTAGGGGTACAAGCTGGTGAGAGAGCATGCTGGACCCAAGTCTCGTGAGAATGAAGGAGGAGGAGTTGCAGCGGGGATGCCGCTAGCGTGTGTGTGTGTATGTTGTCTTGTGACTTGGTGGCCATTTGCTTCGTGGTTGCTTGGCTTGCCTTAAGGCGTCCCTAGGCCCCTCCTTTTATAGTCTCAAGGAGGGTCATGGGTTTACAAGGAGATAGTACATGGGTGCTATTATTTTAGTCTAAAGGGTGGAGGTGAGCTACTATAACAGCATGATCGTCGTCCCTTTCATCGTGGCCGCGCATGTCTGGGACTGTGGTGGTGCAGCGTCGTGTCCCTTCACCCCGCCTTTCTTGGGCGAAGAGACGGTACGAGTCCCAAACCACGTCCTGAACCATACGGCAAGGGTTGGCGGAGTCATGAGTGGCCCAAGATTCGTGGGTCCTCGTTGTACCTTGCGCTTGTTGTCTTGCGCCGAAGCTTCGGGTCAAAGGGTTGGACTTCGCTCGAGGCCTAAGCATGAAGCCTCGGCCGAAGCGGATAAGGCTGCCCGAGGCCCAAGCATGAGGGCTCGGGCGGGGCAGAGAAGATCACCTGAGGCCCGAGGCCTAAGCATGAGGGCTCGGGAGAGGCGGAGAAGATCGCCCGGGACCTAAGCATGAGGGCTCGGGAGAGGCAGAGAAGATCGCCCGAGGCCTGAGCATGAAGGCTCAGACGAGGCAGGGAACGAATTTGTCCTCCGAGGCCCGGGCGTAGGGTCTCGGGATGTGGGGCGAGCCGCGGTATTTCCTAGCTCCGGAGGCAGATGACACGGAGTCTTTGTGTGTGTGTGCCGCTGCGGCCGGATTCGTTGGATTCGAATCAACCTCGGGTCGTTCTTTTGAGGAGCCATTGGTGAGTGATCAGTGTTGCGTCGTGGCAGACTGCCTGCATCTTTGGTGACCGCAATGACTTTATAGAGGACGGAGTTATTAGGCCGCCGGTCCTTGTGGTGAGGCGCTCCGGATTACCCGGTCCATCCCAGGTCTTCGCGGTGGCACAGATAAGGAGGCGGACCAAGGAGGCCCCCCGTCCTTGTTGTTGTATGATGTGCGAGCCCGGTCACGGCACCGCCCCTGTACGGGATGATGCCTGGCCAGGTTTGCGCGAAAAGCTGGGACGCCTTGGCCACTTTTGCCTCGGTCTTAGGCCCTGGCACACCCCTAGGCCAGGCTGACTTGCCGTCGGTTCTTTCCAAACGAAGGGTCGCGGCCTCTAACGAGCAAACCCTATGTGGCCGAGCATGGGCCGGGGTTGCCCATTGGACCTGGCCTTGTTTTTGTTGGGCCATTCGGGGTACCCCTTATTTTGGTACCCGATAGTAGCCCTCGAGCCTTCGGGGGAGTGCTGATACTCCCTCGGAGGTTTTAGCCGAATCTTCTCTTTGAATTCTTGATCTTATTTCTAGTGGGTGCACGCGAGCGCACCCGCCGGGTGTAGCCCCCGAGGCCTCGGTGGATTTATTTTTTGGAAATCTGTCGAGGTCTGGAGGCACGCGCGTCAACATGCTCTCGCGGCACTGCAGACGGTTGATTGCGGGAGAGCTGACCCTTCGGCCTCTCTGCATTGATGGTCGGTCCCACAGGAGATCACAATCATTTGCGAGCGTGTTTTCCCAGGGGCCCATCCATTGTACACGATGGTTGAAGAGCCACGTGGCATCTTGACTTCCCCTGGGGAAACGCAAAGGCCACGCCCTGACGGGCGTCGGAGGTCGGCTCCTTCTGTTATAAATACAGAAAAGTGGGCTCAGCTTTTAGCCAGCCCAACGAGTCGCCTTTGTCATCATTCCATGCTAGCTTCCTGATCCTTGCCATGGATCACGGCAAGTGCGTCGCCGATGAGCAGACGGAGTCATGGAGGCCGGGGCAACATCGCCATATCCCCAGGTTAGTTCGCCTCTTTTCTTTTGTCGTGCTCTTTAGAGTCATCTCGACGTCGAGGTTGATCCCCCTTTGTTGCCCGGCCTCCTCCTCGGCCCCTCCGTCAGTTTGTGACCTGGAGGATACTGTCACGGCCGCGTCGGTGGCGCTGGACGCCACCGAGGAGGAGGCTACGGATCTCTGCGACCAACTAGCGGATGCGGATGGTCGCGTTGCCGAGTTGGAGGCCAAGCTCTAGGTTCTCCATTCGGCTGCCAAGGCGGCCGTGGAGTTCATGCGCGCCCGAGGCCATAACCTCGCAGAGCGCCTCCGAGACGTGCCTGTACGTGTCCGGGCCTCGGTGGAGCGTGGCGTTCACCGGGGGGCTGTGGTGGCCCTCGTCAGGGCTCAGGTCCGCGTCGGGCGTGACATGCGCCCGTTCGCGGGGTTCCCGGAGGGGACCGGGGCAGCAGACTTCGAGGAGCTCATCGAACAGTTCGATGATGCCGCTGAGGCCGTGCTCGCCGAGATTCCTGTGGACCAAGTTATCCGGGAGTCTCGGTAGGAGGTATCGGGGTTGAGACCCCAATTCCTCTTTTGTAAAAATTTGAATTGTTTAAGCTCTTGTTCTTCGGTCGTCGAGCCTCCCCATGCTCTTTTGGTTTGCGTGAATAGATAGTAGCTTGGATGAGGCCGATCATGTTTTTAGAACTCGGGCGCCTCGCTCTTTGAGCGCCCGCTAGGCCCGTTCATTGAGGCCCGAGGGGTCAGCTCTTCCTACGTTTGTTTGCAAAAAAACCCCTTAGGATGGTTAGGGTTTTTGCTTTGCCTGAGAGGCTCTCGGTATGTGACCCGGCTAGCGATCCTCAGGACTCAGGGGTGTGGGCCCCCTTCGAGGCTTCTTGCCGTCAAAGCGGAGGGGTAACCAATCATTGGGTCGGTGCTGCTCGGACGCCCTCTTGCCTTAGGAACTTTTACCGGTAGGGCTCTTCCCCTCTTCGCAGGGTGATGGCCACTGCCTTAGCGTGTGCCATCCTGTTCCATGGCGTAGGGGCCCGAACACACGATCCTTCATGTCGCGGTGTTCCTTACTCCAAGACGTGCTCCTGTAAAAAGTGAGGGGGTGCATTAGCATGCTACAGGGTGGTTCTTCTTTAGAGTCACTCGTGTCCCTTTATCCTTTAGTTTAAAAAAGTATTATGCAAGCACTCTCCCCTCATTCTCGCCTCGTGGCTTCATTCTACCAATTCGCATGACTTCTCGTTGCTTTGAGGGACGAGGATGAGGGTACAGAGGCCTGCGCATTCCCGTCGTCGCCCCCAAGTTTGCATAGTCGCCTGTTTGAACTTTGGGGAACTCGGTCTGCCGACTGTGTTCTGGTTCGTCCGGGGGACCGGTGCCGTTAGCCTTTGGGGGCGTTGGCGGCCGGATCCTGACCAGCCTCCCTAGAAGGCACGATTGAAGGACCGAGAAGCAACCAGAAAGCGACCAGAGCGGGGGGTGAATGGGAGCTTCAAAATTTCCTTTCGGAAATTAGTAGCCACTGTATCGAGAATCACCCCGAAAGACAAACCCTAGAGCTTGCTAATGTACACAACCCTAGATGTAGGGTGGATGCTTCCAAGAAGCACAGCGGGACACTACACAACTCTAGAAAGCCAACGCAAAAACCCAAAACAAAATCCGAGAACGGATGAGCAAACGAAGGACGAATCAGTGCTGAATCAGCAGCATCGGAAGCTGGCTATCGTCCGATGCCCTAGCACCTGCAGCGTCCGATGTGAACAGAGCCCCTCAGAAACCTTACTGCATACGCATCGGACGCTGTGAATAGTGAACTCTCAGCGTCCGATGCACAACGTAGCGTCCGGTGGTAGCGTCCGATGCTACTTAGAAAATGTCAAATCCTGACACGTGGCAACGGAGACTCCGATGCCAAAGGGGTCAGCGTCCGATGCTATGAACTCGATCGTCTGATGCCCCCGACGCAGTGCTGTTCTTCCGTGAAATTCACTCGATCTCCTCTGAATCAAAAGCACTAGGGCTTAGACTTGGTGTGAGAAGTTCCAAGGATGTTAGTGAGCTATCCCACGGGAATCATGGCTTGATCCTAACTCCAAATCGAGGAATTGGAAGAAATCGGGGCAATGGAGCAAAAACCGATCCAACACGAAAATCGTTCGATCTCCTAGACCGTGAGGTTAGAGGTGAATCCTTTCGGTGGAAGGAAGTGCCTCACAACCTAGGACAACTTGGTTCAAACGGATTTGCAAAAGATGAACCGAGCAAAGAGATTGAGCGATGGGAAAAACGTGGAGAAAAAGGATTCCGCGAAGAACACGAACAAATCGCAAATCACAACCACGAATTGCAACCGTGTGGCTACCACACGCTACAACAGTGAGGTTACGGCCTCACTTCCTCAAAATCTCATGGGCACAGAGGTATTGTTCTCTTCTCTGTGGATCTCAGGTTCGCTACAGCAGAGGAGAGGGAGAGCAGGAAAACCTAGAAGCAAAATAGCAAATGGCTGAGATAGATGGGGAGGTGGGTGTCTCCACCTACTTATCCTAATTCTAAACTATTCCTAATTCCCACTCTACCCCTAACTACTTACAGAGCGAACCAGCTAAACCCTAAGGTTATTCTGGACCAACTCGGTGGTAGGTGGATCTGACGGCCACGCCCGCACAACTCGTAGCGTTGCCTCGACGCAACCTCCCGATTGCCGCCACGTGCCGCCCTCGCTCTGCACCCCCGGTTTTGTGGCCCAAACCGGGAAACCAGCCTTTTCCAGCCAACCCCCGGTTTTGAGGCCCAAACCGGGAAACCAGCCCACCAGCTTCTGAGTTTTGAGGCCAAAGTCAGCAAACCCTCAGCGCCCAGGTTTTGAGGCCCAAACCTGGAAACCTTCCTCAGCCGAGTTTTGTGGCCAAACTCGGAAACCATCCGCACCCAGGTTTTGAGGCACAAACTTGTAAACCGTCCACCCGATGGTTTTTCCCTTGCTCTACCACCAAACCGAAACTGTAGAGGGGATGCACCGTCCGTGCTCCCCGTCCACCGACACGTGTCCCCAGGTCCTCGACCCGAGCAACACCATGCCCGCAAGTCTCCGCTCGTCGCTGTCCCAGGCTGCCAGCCACCACAGCTGATCCTCGGGCCACCGGTCCCTCAGTCCAAGCCTCACGTCCGCCCTTCGCCACTCTCGGTCCATCGGCACGGCACGTCTCTACTTGACCTTCACCTTGCCTCTGATCACTGTCTCCGTGCTCGACACCTGTACAACACAAGCCAAAGAACCTGCGATCAAACCCGTTGACAATCACTCATCACACCGAGACCCGGCATACACCCATGTATCCGCAATCTCCCCCTTGATGAGTGCATTGTCAACTACTCACACAAATCATAATAGAAAGAAGAAGGAAGGAAGAAGGAGAAGAGAGAACTCGACCAAACGACCCAAAAGCATAGCAAAGCCGAAGAAGGTCAAGTGGAAAGAGCAAGAAAACTTGATCCCCAAAGATATGGGCAACAACTCAACGCGACCAAGCAAAGCAAAGCTAGCCCTCAAGAAGAGGTAGAACAGGCTCAACACCGCTAGCAAATACCAATGGAAAAACTCCAAAAAAAGAGCTCGTCACCAATTGAGAAATCTTAACACAACTAGTAGAGAAAGCTCGCTCCGAACCAAAACACGCTTCGAAATCAAATGCCCTGAAAAATGTTTGCTAGTCCCTCAAGACAGAGGCGAAGGCTCAACACAACTAGCAAACTCCCCCTCGAATAGTGCAAGCAACCAAGGAAAACTCCCCCTTAGTTGAACACAAGAAGCACATGATGTGCAAAATTTTCTCCCCCTTAGTCAACCGATCGGAGAGCACATGATTTGTCATTTTTCTCCCCCTTAGTTGAAAATGCACTTATCAAGAAAAAGCACCATCGGGCAAACGAGCAAAGAACTCCCCCTTCCAGAATGCATATGAGTCAAAATGCAAGTCAGCAGCTTCAGGCATATTGTCAAAAGAGTGCAAAGATGCTCTAAATAGTATAACTCCAATGACACAACTAGGCACTCAAATAGCAAGGGCTCAAACTGATCACCGAATACGAAATATGAACATATGAGCAAAATGAGCAGTTTTGAGCCAAAAGGTATTCACCATCAAAATAGCACTAAACATGTATAGACAGGAATCCGAACAAGTGCTAAACATGTATACAAGGTGAACTACCCCTAGCAAAGTTCAATCATCATGCTATAGAATGAAACATACACTTGTGATTTCAGGTTTAGATCGGAGTTGCAGCGGTGAAGTTTCACAAGTTCAAATTCAGCATGTGATTGCGAGAGGTTGAAAGCTTGTCTTTGCCTAACTTTTCAACTGAGCGAAGCCTATGCCGAAGCAATCAGAAGCTTAAAGCTACGGTTTCGGTCATACACTACACGGCTCAAGTTTAACTCAAAGTGCAATGAGAAACAGCCTCGATACCGTGATGTGTTGACAAGCAATCCCATCTCGATCTTTTCAATTCACTAAAACTTGGTTCAAATTTTAAACAGGATATGAACAGACAAAGCAAGTGAATGACTCAGAACTAGAGGCATAGCAACCTAGCATATATGAAAAGCACGAGTGAACTCAACACATCCTACACATGCTAGTTGCATATCTCAATGGTGAACATTTTCATATTTTAAGTACATTAAGCAAATTCACCATTCCAAAATAGCTCAGCTCACAACATGTACTAGTGATCAGAGAGAGCATAAGCTACAAGCATCAATATAAGCATCGGAGCATACTACATAGAGCATAGTTACATTCTAGTGATTATAAACATGAAGCTCAGAATGTAAATGCGTATGCTAAAATGCCAAAGAAAAGAAAGACAAACGAAAAGAGTCAGTCTATTATACAAGATCCAAAATGTTTCCCCCATCTAAAAGGGGAAACACACACCAAGCTCACCCCTCAACCGATTAAAAGTTGATTCGTCTAAAGGCTTGGTGAAAATATCAGCCAACTGATGATGAGTATCGACATGGCGAAGGTCGATATCACCCTTCTCCTGGTGGTCACGCAAAAAATGAAAGCGCACATCAATGTGTTTGGTCTTCGAGTGAAGCACGGGGTTCCTAGCAACGCTAATAGCACTCGTGCTGTCACAAAGCAAAGGTACGCGAGAAAAACTCAGACCAAAATCACGCAAAGTGGCCATCATCCAAAGCAACTGGGAACAGCAGCTAGCCGCAGCAACATATTCAGCCTCTGTGGTAGACTGAGCGACACTAGACTGCTTGCGAGAAGACCACGAAACAAGGGAAGAACTAATAAACTGGCAAGTCCCAGAAGTGGACTTGCGCTCAATACGGCAACCAGCAAAATTGGCATCGGAATAACCGCAAAGAGAGAGGGTGGAGGAAGCAGAATACCAAATCCCGAACTCAAGTGTGAAACGAAGGTACCTGAAAATCCGCTTCACCGCCTGACGGTGAGAAGTGCGCGGCGACGCCTGAAAGCGCGCGCACAGACACACCGCGAACTGGATGTCCGGGCGTGTCGCCGTCAGGTAGAGCAGCGACCCGATCATGCTTCGGTACTCCTTCTGGTCCACTGCTTCTCCATCCTTGTCCGCATCCAGGGCAGTCGTCGTCGACATGGGTGTTGGAAGAGGCTTGGCCTCACCCATATCGAACCGCTTCAGCAAGTCCTTGGTGTACTTCCCCTGGTGCACAAACGTTCCCTCTCGAGATTGCTTAATTTGCAACCCGAGAAAGAATATCAATTCGCCCATCATGCTCATCGCGAACTCCCTGCTCATAGTATCTGCAAACTTGGCAACCAAAGCGTGAGAAGAACCACCGAAGATGATATCATCCACGTAAATCTGGACCAAGAGAGTGTCTTTGCCTTGCTTGAGGAGAAAGCGCGTTTTATCGACACATCCCATTTTAAAACCCTTAGCAAGCAAAACGGTTTTCAACCTATCATACCAGGCTCTAGGGGCTTGTTTCAAACCATATAAAGCTTTGTGGAGTTTAAAAACATGGTTTGGAAACTTGGGATTTTCAAAACCGGGGGGTTGCTCAACATAAACCTCTTCTTCTATGTAGCCGTTTAAGAAGGCACTCTTGACATCCATTTGAAAAAGTTTGAAACCTTTGGATGCAGCAAAAGCCAAGAGTATCCTAATAGCCTCCAAACAAGCTACTGGAGCAAAAGTCTCCTCATAGTCTATCCCCTCCTTCTGACTATAGCCTTTCGCTACAAGCCTGGCCTTGTTTCTAACAACGTGGCCATCCTCTCCTTGCTTGTTTTTGAAAACCCATTTTGTCCCAATAGGCTTACAGTCTGGAGGAGGTGGAACTAGAACCCAAACCCGATTTCGCTCAAAATTTTCTAACTCCTCATGCATGACATTGACCCAATCCGGATTCGTCAAAGCGTGTCCAACATCTCGGGGCTCAAAATTAGCAACAAAAGCAGAATGAGCAAAGTGAGAAATTTGTTGTGACCTGGACCGAGTGACACGTTCGTCGATGTTGCCAATCATCTGCTGAGGAGGGTGCTGGCGCTGGATGTGTCTTCGCGCCTCCCGAGCAGACATGATCTCCCCCTCAACAGCAGCTGGTGCCTCCCCGGGTACAAAAGGTACTGCTCGGGGTGGCGGATCCCACGGCCCCCGGGAAGAGGACGTGTCGGGGCCGTGAGTCGTCGTAGAAGCCGCTCCTTGCGGCAAAGCAGGTGGAGGGGATGCTGGGTCACCCATGCCTTTAGCATCCTCATCCTCATCATCGAAAAGAGGTTCACCAACCTCATGGTCACCTGCACGCTCAAAACGAGAAGAAGGACAACCCATGGTCTCGTCGAAGGTGACATCGGATGTCTCCATGACCCGGTTAGTATCAAGGTTAAGTACACGATATGCGCTGTGAGTGCCATAACCCAAAAACACACCGTCAGAAGAACGAGACTCAAATTTGTCTAGGTTGCCTTTCTTCAATATAAAACAGTGGCAACTGAAAACACTCAAATAGCTCACCTTGGGTTGTCTACCAAAACACAACTCATAAGAAGTCTTTTTCAAGATCGCTCTCAGAAAAATGCGATTTGAAATGTAGCATGTAGTGTTCATAGCCTCGGCCCAATATCGCCTAGGAGTCCTATGCTCATCGAGCATCGTCCTGACCATCTCAACAAGGGTCCGATTCTTCCTCTCTTCAACACCATTTTGTGGCGGTGCGTAGGGGGAAGAAAACTGATGCTCCAAGCCCAAAGAGTTACACAACTTCTCAAAATCCGAATTCTTGAATTCGGAACCATTATCACTCCTAATAGCTCGTATCGAGTTCAAAGGGAACTCGTTCTGAAGACGTAAAATCAGATTGCGAGCAAAGGAGAAAGTCTCGGTCTTCCCAGCTAAAAAGAAGACCCACGAATATCTCGAGAAGTCATCATCAACAACAAGCACATACCACTTCCCCCCAACCGAGCTCACCCGAGCCGGACCAACAAGGTCCATATGTAAAAGCCCTCCAAGGCGCTTAGTCATGACCTGAGTCACCGGATGGTGGGGAGCGGCAACCATCTTCCCATGTCTACAAGAATGGCAAACAAGATCCTTCTCCATGGACAACTTGGGCAATCCTCGGATTAGGCCAAGTGAACTAAGTCTTGCAAGCAAGTCGAAGCTTAAATGACCGAGCCTCCTATGCCACTTCCATAGATCAGAAGAGGAAGGACTAGCCAAAATACAGCGGGAAACACCAAACGACTCTGAGAAATTCGCGCGAAAGACTTTTCCAAAGGGCGAAATCAAACATACAAGATTGCCCTGAGGATCCAAAATGCGACTGAGATTCGGTTTAAAACGAATCTCATAGTCATCATCAAAAAGTTGCGAAACAGAAAGAAGGTTAAAATGCAGGTTAGAAACAAGAGCAACATCGCGCAACACAAAGTGCTCATTAACCCGCACCGACCCGCGAGACAACACCTTACCTTTGCTATTGTCGCCGAAGGTGGTAAACTCCTTTCCGGCGACCGGACTAAGACTGGAGAACCATTTGGCGTTTCCGGTCATGTGCCTCGAACAACCGGAATCCACCAACCAAACGTTCTCCAATCGTTTTACCTACATCAATAAAAAGACATAGGGTGAGCATACGGTCCAACACTGGGGTTAGTGAAATAAGGGGAAAACCAGTGTTGGGCCGACTGCTCAAAAGAACGATTAGCAAAAAAACCATTCCTAGCGCGTCTACGAGAGGAGTGATCACCACGCTGAGGAAAGTGTGGTCCGCTGGGGAAAGAACGCTCACCGCGATACACAAAACGCGGTGGGGGAAAGCGCTCAACTATAAAGCCACCGCCACGGGGTCCATAGCCCACAACTGTAGGCTCCCGCCGGGCACGACCTCCCTGACACCTAGGACCTTGAGGTGCTGCACCTCTAGGCCTAGCAGCTCTCCTCGGAGCTCTCCTCTGAACATTCGGCACATGTACATCATGGAAAAGATGGTACATGTCCGGGTTGTTCATCTCTCTTGCACGGCGCTCCTCCCTCTTGGGCCGAAAGCAGAACTCGCTCAAGTGTCCATCTCTCCCACAGTGCTCACAGTGGTACCTCACCGCTCTTAAAGGGGGTTGTTGGTACTCACGGATGTGGGTATGGATCACCTTGCCCTTCTATGGCAACTCCTCCTGGATAGGTGGCATTGTGTCCAGCTTGTTTTTTAGGTGGTTGGGTTTGGGATGCCACACTTTGTTCTTGGGTAGAGCTCTCGGAGGCGCAACAAAGACCCCATCCTTGGTGTTATGCTTGAGAGGCTCTTTGGGTGGAAGCTTTGTAAGTTTGGGAGTAGTGGTGGAGTTGGGCTTCTCACTCGGGTTCAGACCACTCGACTCTCCAATCTTCCTAAAAGCAGAAAGATCAACACCCTAAGCAAAGCCTACACCGGGACCTCCAGCAGCTCGCTTGAATTAGGAGATCATCATCCCGAGCTGCGGCTCACCACAAGATACCCATGACAAGATGGTCCAAAGGTATGTGTTTTCTTCCTCGGTTTGCATCTTGTCATGCTTCACATTGGCTATCTCCATCTCCAGGCCCTCACAACGGACACACCTAGCCACACGTGTGCTACCTGAGTTGGCCTCTTCAAGAGACACAATCTTGGCATTCTTCTCTGCCAACTCAGTTTGCAAGACAGGACAAGTCTTGCACGCACCCAATAGCGAGGGTCTAGCCTTCAGCTCATCCACCTCTCCTACCAACGCAGCATACTTACCTCTCAAAGTGAGAAGGTCAGTCATGTGCGTGGTGCACATCTCACACTCCACCTCCTCAGAAACGACCACGGTGGATTTTGCAAACTCAAGCTCCTTCACCATGTCCTCCCACTTCTGCCTAAACTCCTTGCGGTCTCTAGCGGCTCGCCTAAGCAACTTATCTTGACTAAGGAGCACGGCAGTAAGTTTCTCGACCTCAGCGGAAAGCTCATCGTGGGTCAGAGATACCTGGGAGGTGTCATCGTCGTCGTCGTCGTTCCGAGGGGAGTTCACCAGCTCGCCGTCGACCTCCTTGCCGAGGGCCATGGTGCAGAGGCCGTCGTCGTCGACGAAGAAGCAGAGACCGTTTAGCTTGTCCTCGATCCTCTTCTTCTTCTCGGACTCATCGTCGCTTGAGCAAGCGGAGTCGTCATCTGAGCCATCGACGTCGCTGAGCATGGCGAAGAACGCACGCTGCTCAGCCTGGGCCTTCTCCATGTACTTCTTCTTGATGTACTCCTTGTCGAAGCCACCCCTCCGCTTGTGCCTCGCGGGGACGTACTTCTCCTTGCGCTTGGCGGAGTCGTACTTGTGCCCATGATCGCCCTTCCCAGATGAGTACTTCTTCTTGGGACAGTTGGCGATGAAGTGGTCGGGGTCGCCGCACTCATAGCATCCTGAGCGTCCTCCTCCACGGCGACGGTTCATGCGGTTGTTGTGGAACCGCGAGAACCGGTTGGCGAGCATCGCCAGCTCATCATCCCCCAAAGATTCCAGCTGGTCCTCTGTGACAGAAAAGAGTGAAGAAAGTGCAAATCCTCCAGAGGGGTTAGCAGAAGTGCCAGAAACCAAAGCCATAGTCGGGCCAGAAGGATTCTCATAAGAAGCCCTTGACATGGCGTCAATCTCACTAGACTTGAGCTTACTAAAGAGCTCATCGCAAGTGAGGGTCTCATAGTTAGACGATTCGATGATCGCCTGGACCTTTGAGTCCCACACCGACCGATCGAGAGTGTGCAAAAGCTTCAAAGCCCTCTCATGATCGTCAAAAGGCAACAACTCCTTGTTCGCTCTCATCTTGTTGACAATGACCTGAAAGCGAGTGAATAAACACTCTATGCGCTTGCCAGGCATGTGTCGAAAGTTCTCGTACTCCCGCTTGTGCGACTCGTAGAGACGAGATTTGACTTGAGAGGTTCCCTCATGGAAGCGCATGAGGGTCGCCCAAATCTCACGAGCCGTGGGGAGGTGAGAAACGCGATCAAACTCAGACATGCTCAAACAGGAGAAGAGAGCGTTACGCGCTCGGCTATTGGCATCGTGCTCATCCATCTGAAGCTGAGTAACACGAGCAGCCAAGACAACGTAATCGTCCCTGTTGCAAATCTCCCAAACAGAAGAGCCCATGCTCTGAAGATAGGCCGACATGCGTATCTTCCAATACATATAGTTCTTCCATCAAAGAACGGCGGTTTGCCCACGCCGCGATCCATGTCGCCTTCTGTGGATCTGGAACCGGCTAAGGTGGAAGATCCTTAACCCGCTCTGATACCAATTGAAGGACCGAGAAGCAACCAGAAAGCGACCAGAGGGGGGGTGAATGGGAGCTTCAAAATTTCCTTTCGGAAACTAGTAGCCACTGTCCTGAGAATCACCCCGAAAGACAAACCCTAGAGCTTGCTAATGTCCACGACCCTAGATGTAGGGTGGATGCTTCCAAGAAGCACAGCGGGACACTACACAACTCTAGAAAGCCAACGCAAAAACCCAAAACCAAATCCGAGAACGGATGAGCAAACGAAGGACGAATCAGTGCTGAATCAGCAGCATCGGAAGCTGGCTAGCGTCCGATGCCCTAGCACCTGCAGCGTCCGATGTGAACAGAGCCCCTCAGAAACCTTACTGCATACGCATCGGACGCTGTGAACAGTGAAATCTCAGCGTCCGATGGTCACACTCCGGCGCGTCCGATGCACAACGGAGCGTCCGGTGGTAGCGTCTGATGCTCCTTAGAAAATGTCAAATCCTGACACGTGGCAACAGAGCCTCCGATGCCAAAGGGGTCAGCGTCCGATTCTACGAACTCGAGCGTCCGATGCCCCCGACGCAGTGTTGTTCTTCCGTGAAATTAACTCGATCTCCTCCGAATCAAAAGCACTAGGGCTTAGACTTGGTGTGAGAAGTTCCAAGGATGTTAGTGAGCTATCCCACGGGAATCATGGCTCGAGCCTAACTCCAAATCGAGGAATTGGAAGAAATCGGGGCAATGGAGCAAAAACCAATCCAACACGAAAATCGTTCGATCTCCTAGACCGTGAGGATAGAGGTGAATCCTTTCGGTGGAAGGAAGTGCCTCACGACCTAGGATAACTTGGTTCAAACGGATTTGCAAAAGATGAACCGAGGAAAGAGATCGAGCGATGGGAAAAACGTGGAGAAAAAGGATTCCGCGAAGAACACGAACAAATCGCAAATCACAACCACGAATTGCAACCGTGTGGCTACCACATGCTACAACAGTGAGGTTACGGCCTCACTTCCTCAAAATCTCATGGGCACAGAGGTATTGTTCTCTTCTCTGTGGATCTCAGGTTTGCTACAGCAGAGAAGAGGGAGAGCAGGAAAACCTAGAAGCAAAATAGCAAATGGCTGAGATAGATGGGCAGGTGGGTGTCTCCCCCTACTTATCCTAATTCTAAACTATTCCTAATTCCCACTCTACCCCTAACTACTTACAGAGCGAACCAGCTAAACCCTAAGGTTATTCTGGACAAACTCGGTGGTAGGTGGATCCGACGGCCACGCCCGCACAACTCGTAGCATTGCCTCGACGCAACCTCCTGATTGCCGCCACATGCCGCCCTCGCTCTGCCCCCCTAGTTTTGTGGCCCAAACCGGGAAACCAGCCTTTTCGAGCCAACCCCCGGTTTTGAGGCCCAAACCGGGAAACCAGCCCACCAGCTTCTGAGTTTTGAGGCCAAACTTAGCAAACCCTCAGCGCCCAGGTTTTGAGGCCCAAACCTGGAAACCGTCCTCAGCCCGAGTTTTGTGGCCAAACTCGGAAACCATCCGCACCCAGGTTTTGAGGCCCAAACCTGGAAACCGTCCACCCGATGGTTTTTCCCTTGCTCTACCACCAAACCGAAACTGTAGAGGGGATGCACCGTCCGTGCACCCCGTCCACCGACACGTGTCCCCAGGTCCTCGACCCGAGCAACACCATGCCCGCAAGTCTCCGCTCGTCGCTGTCCCAGGCTGCCAGCCACCACAGCTGATCCTCGGGCCACCGGTCCCTCAGTCCAAGCCTCACGTCCGCCCTTCGCCACTCTCGGTCCATCGGCACGGCACGTCTCTACTTGACCTTCACCTTGCCTCTGATCACTGTCTCCGTACTCGACACCTGTACAACACAAGCCAAAGAACCTGCGATCAAACCCGTTGACAATCACTCATCACACCGAGACCCGACATACACCCATGTATCCGCAACGATCATTGACGTTGTTCCTTGGGTTCGGAAACAAGGATATGCCGACCAAGGGAGCGATGGCTGGATTTTTTATTTAGTTTTCGCAAAGTGTTGTCCTCCCTATTATTGTGTCCATCTTTGGTGTCCAATGGCTCTATTTGCTTGGGGCTCTATATATACCCCCATGGCCGGCCAAAAACATAAGTGTTGGAGCTCAAGGAAGTGTACCATGTGCATAGACACATATTTAGTTGTTCTAGCCACCAAAGTGCTCAAGTGATATACTAGGTGATTAGTGTAGGTACTTTGCGAAGTGCTTAGGCTAGTTAGACAACCGCTTTGCGCTTGCTCTAGGTGTTATACCTAGTGTTTAGTGAGGTTTGCATACCTCTTACCTACCGGTGCTTGCGCGCAGCGTTGATTGTACATCGGAGGGGCTTGTAGTCTTGTGAGACCACACCAGCTGCGTTTGTGGTGTGACCGCCACCGTGTACCGAAAGGAACAAGGCCCGCGGCGGTTTTGCCGAAAGCTTGATAGTGAAGACGGCGGGTAGCATCCGTGAGAGGTCGTGCCTTGCGAGGCTTAACCGGAGACCCACTTGCACGTGGGGAAGGCCTAGGGCTATCCTTGGAGATACATGACCGGGAGCTTGGCCCTTGCGAGGGATTCCTTGCGAGCGGCTCCAACGAGGACTAGGGGGAAGCTTGCGCGCTTTTCGATACCTGGGTAAAAATACCGGAGTCGTCGATGGGAGTTTGCATCTCTACCACACTCTTTAGCTTCCGCATTTACTTGCGACCTTTTGTGTGTGCTTTACCTTTCCTAGCTTAGTTGATAGGCTAGTTGATAGGTTTGGATCATAGGTTCCAAAACTCTTTTGCGGTAGAGATAGCAAAGCACTTAGCAAAACCTTAGTTGCACTCTAGATAATTTACTTTGTTGCGTAGGTTTTGATTAGGTGGAAAATAGAGGCCATAGTGTAGAGTAGAAGTTTTAAGTTGCCTAATTCACCCCCCTCCTCTTAGGCGTCACGGTCCTTTCAGATGTGAAGAGTGCCAACAGTTTGGGAATGTGCAGCTTGCGCCTGTTACTATGCTTCATCCTATCATCAAACCATGGCCTTTTCGTGGTTGGGGGCTAGACTTCATTGACCAAATTCATCCCCATCTTCAAAGGGACATCGTTTCATCTTGGTTGCCACAGATTACTTTACTAAATGGACTGAAGCGGTGCCTTTGAAGAATATGACACACAAAGAGGTAATTGAGTTTATCACCGAGCATATTATACATAGATTTGGCATCCCTCAAATGTTAACTACAGATCAAGGGGCATCCTTTATTTCCAAAGGGGTACGAGATTTTGCTGAATTATATAAAATAAAGATGCTCAACTCATCTCTATACTATGCTCAAGCTAATGGCCAAGCTGAGTCTAGTAATAAGACTTTGATCAAGCTCATCAAGAAGAAGATTGAGGATAACCCAAGGAGGTGGCATGAGGTTTTGTCTGAAGCTTTATGGGCACATCGTATATCAAGGAATGGTGCTACAAAAGTTACTCCTTTTGAGCTAGTATATGGTCAAGAAGCCGTGTTACCTGTCGAGGTGAATCTGGATGCATATAGTACTTGCGCCGCTCTACTTTTTGCTTGCATGGTTCAAATTTTTTGTTTCACTAGTTACAATGGGTAGAGTTATACTAAAATTCTCTCTTCTTTTGGGCATCACTCAGGAGCAATATTATGGAGGGCCTTAGTCGTCAAACAATCTTTTTTTACATGTACCCCAAAGTTGAACTCTAGTTAGACACATAGGCCAAGGCATCTATAGACACCTGTCCATGTGCACACAAAGTAGTTTTATTGAAGTTGGAAAATCAACATTATTTGTCTTATGGTCTACTTTCTCTGTTTTAAAATAACTATAGTTTCACAATTCAAGTTTTGGCCTAAAATAATTGATGTTTTACTATGTAAACTTGTCGATGTTATGAACCTAGGGTACCTCACCGTCTGAGGTGAGTCAAAGCTCTCAAATATAAAGCCCAACCTAGATAATGTGTATCACAAACTTGGAAAGCATGTTATACACAAGGAGACCTGGAAGCTAAGATGTGTATGTTGATCCGATAGGATCCTTGGAACCGATTAGGAAACTCTTATATAAACCGACGAGTTCTTAAATTATACCATTATATCTTCCATACTATTTAAGGTGAGTCCTCTCTATACATCAATAGATCTCATACAGAATTTAAGCTTTCGTAACTAGAGGAACACATCAGTGCCCCTGTAATTCTTGAGCATACAAGATAATAGATCGATTCTCCACTAGGCCTAGTGTAACTTTACCTGACCAGTATATCTATATCTATGTCACGTGTACTATACATCTGATTCCCGGTGCTCAAAACGTTGATCTACATTGTTGACAAGAATTTCTTCGGCAAAACTGGTTTGTGAAACACACGTAATAAAAGAACCACCACACAACATGGGATACTTTCCAACTAATTGGCATGATATCGTAAGTTTTTTTTCATACACATGCAAATTGTTTCATTAAATTTCTACATGTTGCATTATATCCATGCCAATTGAGGCACTACAGGGTACACCGACTTTGCCGAGTACCGGCAGCACTCGGCAAAGATTAGTCGGCAAAGAAATGGTCGGCAAAGGTTTCTTTGCCGAGTGCCAGATATCGGGCACTCGGCAAAGCCTTTGCCGAGTGCCAAGTCAGCACTCGGCAAAGGAAACAGCGACCGTCAACTTGACGGCTTCTTTGACGAGTGCTCGCGTGGCAGGCACTCGGCAAAGGATTTTTTTCTTTTTTTTTGAAAAATTCTTTGCCGAGTGCCATCCACGTGGCACTCGGCAAAGAAGCCCTCTTTGTCGAGAGCCACGTCGGCGGCACTCGGCAAAGAAAATCTCTTTATTTTTTTTTAAAAAAATTTTGCCGAGTGCTCGCTCCGGCACTCAGCAAAGAAGCCCTAAGAGGCAGAAATGGGTTAATTTTGCCCAGCTTTGCCGAGTGCCTTGACATCTTTGCCGAGTGTGGCACTCGGCAAAGCTGAGAATTTTTTTTTTGTTTTTTTCATTTTTGTCACACAAAACAATATATATATTACATATCCATATTCCATCACACAGAACACAATATATATCACATTCATATCCATATTTTATCACACAAATCACAATATTTATCACATTCATGTCCATCCATCACAAAACAACATAAATCCATCGCATAATCCATACATGTGGCACAATTCCGTCCATCCATCCATCACAAGTTCAAGTTCAACCAACACATGTCCAACACATACGAGTAGTCCATAATCCATAAGTCCAACACATAAGCCGATCACTGCTCACCTTCGCCCCCAGTGCCTGAGGAGCTCCCACCTTGCCCCCACTGCCCCCACCCTTGCGAAGAGCCGGCCGGTGGAGGACCTTGCCACTGGGGCGGCGGCACAGCGGCTCCAAGAGACCACCTGGAGTACCCGGGCTGAGGAGGAACGTCAGGCCACATGTAGTACGGCAGACGAGGAGGGCCTCCTAGAGCCAGACACCCGGACTGTGGCGAAGAGCCACCCGGAGGGGTCGGCGCCGAACCCTGCGACTGCACCTGCACGAAGAAGCAATTTCGTTAGTACGACCCAAGAAGTGAAAGCAATAAACAACCATATATATATACTCACCGGAGTCCCAATACGACTATGAGGCAGCTGCGGCGGTGGCGGCGGTGGCATATACGGATTGAGCAACGAGGGAGGCAAGACCACACCTGGGATGTTGAGACTCCCAAAGAAGCGAGCTATCTCCGCCGACCTCTGCGCCTCCCGCATTTGGGCGGCCTCCATCTCGCGGCGATGGGCCTCCTGCCGAGCCTCGTCCTGAGCCTGCAGCTGGGCCTGGAACCTTTGCATCTCCTCATGCATCTGGGCCTACAATATTTGTCCCGCAATGATTAAACAATGCAAAAGAATGTTGAGTAATGGATGATAAATTTAACTGTACTAACCAGAAGCTGCGCCACGGTCTGCTGCCTTGGCCGTATGGCCATGGAGGAGCTCGTGCTCCTAGACCGAATCTCGGCAAGGTTGGGGACAGAGTCCGAGCAGACTGTGTTGCTGGCCATATACAAGTGACCGTGCTGCCTCCCTCCTCCCAGCCTCATCAGCAAGTCCGTGTCCACGGGCTGAGAGACAGGATCGTAGTCCGCCCCATAGCGCTCGCGAGCCGCCACCGTGTACTCGTTCAACTTGGTGTAGGCTGCCGAGTTGGTGAACGTGTCGGACCCGTCTTCCGGGTTGTACTGGGTCTCTGACGTGGTCGCCTTGCCTTTGTGGGCAAGGTGGTACGCCACGAACGAGTTACATTCCGCGCCACCATGCGACTAGGACTGCAAGAAAGACACAGAGTTGATTGCAAGTAATGAGTATTGAGCGTTAGAATTAAAATATTAATCAGTAGAGCGTACCCATCTCTCAGCATAGGCGTCGAGGCTAAGGTTGCCTTGGTGGTGTGGCACCCCAGCCATCTGCAAGTGGCAGTCCCTGCGCACACTGTGCCTCTTGGCCCACTAGTCCGAAAGCCACCTGTCCACGATGGCCTTCCAACAATGCGTGAACTTTTGGCACCAAGCAGGACAGAACTGCATGACATCAAGTCAATTATGTAACATGTCAGAGGATCAATTGAAGCCTAAATATTCTTCATGCCTACTTACCTGCTTGTACTGCTCCCTGGTGAGGTCAGTCGCCCTCTCACGCATCTTCTCCCTGGCCTGCGACTTTGTGACCTTCTCACCCCACAAGTTGGCGTAGGCGTAGATGATGCATTGGATCCGCGCCTCGTGGTACATGTCCGTGAGTCGGGACTTGGCAACTCTGTCCAACACTCGGTTCGCCTCGCCCTCTCTCCCCTGCTCGCACGTCTAGTAAAGCTGCATACAGACATAGGGTACCCTTTAATTATTCCAACGAATGCGTAGTATTGAGAAATGTTTTGTGATGAAGGCTTACCCATAAGTCGGCCTTAATCTGGCCTGCAAGCGTCCCATTGTTGCCGAGCGGGACAGCGCCAAAGTGCTCCCATGTCCAGGGCGGGCCTACAACCCCAGCGTAGGTGACGTTGCCAGGGAAGTGCCTCCTAATCAGAAGAGTCATGGTGCCATTGATATGGCGAACCTTGCCCCCTCCGCTCACAACTTTCCATTAACTGCACGAGTCATTAAGAACAATTGTTAGTATAAAGTTTGATTTTCAACATGTCATATGAACAAGTAGTGATAACATCAATGGTTACTTACGTGTGGCCAACGGGTCGAATCACCGGACGGCGGCCAACTGGGAGAGGCTGCTGCGGGAGCTGCGAGGGCCCGCGCAGGTATACTGCCCTCGAACAAGAGGAAGTGGAATCTCCGGCTGCCGGCAGGGCCACCTCGTCGTCTGAAGAGGTAGTGTCGTCGTGCCCTGCCTCATCGGGGGTCGCGTCGGGGGTCTCCTCGGGCGTCGGCTCTCGAGGAGGAGTCCTCTCCCTCCTAGGATGCCCGCGGGGGCGACCAGTTCTCGCCTGTGGAGCTGACGCCTCTGCTAGGTCCGCGGGGTTCTCAGTAGCCCTCCGGTAGGCGGAGAACCCCTGCCGCTGTGACCGCCTTCCGCCCGGCATTTTGTCGAGTGCCTACAATTACAAAGATGAAACCAATTAGCATAAATAAATGGTAAGTACTTATAAAGAGATATAATTGCAAAATAATAATAATAACAATATAGTATTACATGAATTAGAAATTATCTCCACGATCGGCAGTGGCTCGTGGCACTCGTGTGTCGTCATCACTATCCATATTATCGTACTCTAATTCCTCGTTCTCGTCTCCATCATCGTCATCACCCGCATCAGCTCCTAACTGTAACCGCTGAAGCATTCTTAAGTCCTTGGCATTCTGCACCTCAACACCCTCGTCCTCATCAATGTCATTGTCTTGTTCCAAGTCCATCAGCGTAAAAATGTCAATGTCAAACCTCCCTTCTAGGCCCTCAGGTTGAAAGAACTCTCCGCTATATGTGTTTGGGTCAAAGATGTATTCATCATCGTTTGGGAGAGGCGCTTTGCCGCGTGGCGATACCAACTACATGAGGTACCACCCCACAAGATTCTCGACTTCTTGGCACGCCCATGGGAGATAATAAACTTGGGTGGCCTATTGAGCCACAATATAGACATCGTCTCCTTTATAGATGGAATCCTGTCGAATTTCAACTAGCCCAATCTCAGGGGCTCTTCTCGTGACATCAGGATCGAACCAATGGCATTTGAATACCACCAGATTAAGAGCTTTCGGACCCGGATAGGTGAGCTCGTATATTTCTTTGACTATGTCATAGTATTCACGCTAATCGGTGTCGGGCGTACGAACTCCGATATTCGTGGTCTTTCGATTGGCCCGGCTCTGCTCGTAGCTTCTTGTGTGAAAACGATAGCCATTCACATCATAAACGGTGAATGACTTGACCCTACGATCGAAGCCACTGGCGACCTGTTTCAACTCATCACTCATTTCTGCATCCGTGTGGGCATGCAAGTTGAGGTCGGATAGATCGTTACATGAAATGAAATACGAGAGAGTTAAGTTGGCTGGTACCTTCGTACTGAACCATGAAATGAAATCGGGGTCACCATTTTTTGAGAACATGGTCTTGTTCTTCAAGGGAAGGATCCCTTGAGCCTCTCCATTGTTCAGTAATAAATTTTTTGCAAAAACAAGAGACAAGGCGGTCGGATCGATAAGTGGTTGATACTAACGGCGTATGTAATAAGCTCATTGAGAACTTACTGCACATAAGGAGTCACTTCATTAAGGTTCAACAACACATACATCATGATTGTGCGCCACTCGTCATGCCGCAAAATCTTGATCTTCGATGCGCTTGCTCTTCCGAGTTTCCCTTTGAGAAAGCTGAGACTCGATGAACTCTCGTCGATGTTGTAACGAGAGGGTGGATTGTGCACGCTAGGAAGTTTGTCCTTATAGTAAGTCGTTGTGAAGTTTGACACCTCCTCCAGAATGAATGCTCTGCCACGGAAGCCTCTATTTTGGCTTTATTTCTACACTTTTTCTGAAGAATCTTTAGACATCTCTCGATTGGAAAGCACCAATGGCCCCGCACGGGCCCCCCATCCATGCCTCATACGGTAGGTGTAAAATTAGATGTTGCATCGGCAGGAAGAAGCCGGGGGGAAAGATCATCTCCAACATGCATAGCAACATAGGTGCCACTTCCTCTAGGTTAGTAATCACGTCACGAGATAGCTCCTTGGCACAAAGCTGGCGAAAGAAATAGCTCAACTATGTCAGCACACGCCACACATGCTCGGGGAGATATCCCCGGGTCATCGCAGGAAGGAGCCGTTGAATCCAAATGTGGTAGTCATGACTCTTCATCCCTAACACTCGTATAGTAGACAAGTTCACTCCCCTCCTCAGATTCGCCGCATAACCATCAGGGAACATTATCCCCTTAATCCACTGCAGTACTTTCTTCCTATGGTCTCTTTTTAGTATGTAATCGACTGAACCTCTCCTCCATTTCTTGCCGGCAGTAGGAGTCCTCATCACTAGATTTGGTATATCACACATCTCTTGCAGGTCCAGTCTAGCCTCAACGGTGTCCTTTGACTTTTCCGTGTACATGAGTGCTGCAAAGAGTACCTCGGCGATATTCTTTTCTGTGTGCATTACGTCGATGTAGTGCGGACAAAGAAGGTCTTTGAAATAGGGAAGCCTAGTCAAGCCAGATATATGAGTCCACAAGTGTTCCTCTACGTATCCAATAAAATGACTGTTGTCTTTATCAAATTGCAGAGCCTCTACCTCAGCACGTACAGACCTCGGCACCACTCATGACCAGAGGAATGGGGTTGGTGACTTGAACGCCTTTCCTATGAAGGACCGAGAAAGCACTAGCAAGGCGACCAGAGGGGGGGTGAATGGGAGCTCAAAAATTTCTCTCGAAACTTTGGCCAATTGTCCCAAAATCAACCCTAAGAAGCTATGACCGAAACCGTGATGCCCACGACCCTTGGAAGAGGGTGGACGATCCCTAGGATCACAGCGAGGCACCACAAAGCAATTGCAAACCAAATGGCAAAAGCACCGGAGCAAGTTCGTCCCTCAAAAACCAAGTCCCGAACGTAGATAGATGGCTACGTCGAGAAATCCCTGAATACCTATGCTAACAAGTAGCAAAGATACCTAGAGAGGTTCCTTGGTCAACTCTAGGGCCAAACGAGAAGTCCGGAAACCAAGAGAAGAAGCCGGGAGAGCAAACGCACTAAAACGCAACCTTCAGGCAAGTCCCGAACTGTCCGGCCCTGTGGTCCCAGACTGTCCGCCCCTACTGCGCACTGTCCGCGACTTGGTGGCGGACTGTCCGCCGGCCGAATGGACCAAACAGCAATGTTGCTGGAAGTCCCGTGGTCGGCTCCCGAACTGTCCGCGAGTTAGACTGGCGGACTGTCCGCAGGTCACTCCGGACCAAAGTGCCCGAGCCGCGCAGCCACTGAACAGGCTGGAGCCCGATGCGCGGACTGTCCGCGCCTCCAACGGCGATTTTGGTCGCCCTCAACTCAAATTTTTCCAAATTGATCCAAACCAAAATCCCTTGATCCCAAACTTGGAGAGGATGATCACGAGGTAGTTAGGAGACTATCCCCAAGAAATCATCCGCTCAAATCGATTCAATCACCGGGAAATCGAAGGAGGAGGATCAAGAACGAAAAAGCGCCACGAAAATGAAATCAACCCGATCTACTTGTTCATGAGGAGTTAGATAAATTCCTTCGGTGGAAATGATCTCCTTTCAAGAACGAACAAGTTGATTCAAACGGATTTCGCAAAGACGCAGTAGGGAGAGAGATCGAGTGACGGGAAAATCGCGGAGAAACGAAGAACACGAACAAAACGCGAATCAACACATCGATCTGCAACCGTGTAGCTACCACACGCTACAACAGTGAGGTTACGGCCTCACTTCCTCAAAATCTCCAGTACACAGAGGTATGGTTCTCTGCGGATCTCAGCTAGCTACAGCAGGGGATTGGGAGAGCAGGAAACCCTAGAAGCAAAGAGCAAATGACTGAGATAGATGAGGAGGTGGGTGTCTCCCCCTACTTATCCTAATTCTAACTATTCCTAATTCCCACTTGTAACACCCCGATTTTCAAATAAATAAAATAAATTAGAATTTAATTAGGAAATGACCAAAATCCTAGATGGAGGAAAATTCTAGCCAGATGTTTGTTGCATTCATGCCGTTGCATAATTTTATTGGATGAAAAAAAAGAATTTATTAAACCCATATAGGGCGAATCGAATTTATTCTATTTATAAAAGAAACAAAAGAGTTTGCAAAAGGTTTGCAAAAGCAAACTCAAATTTTAATTTCAAAATCTAGGCAAAATATTTCTAAAATATTTCAAAGAAATTTTTATTTCAAACTGGATTTGGTTTTGAAATCAACAAGCTTTTGAAAAGTTTGGAAAATCAAATGAAAAAGAAAAGAAAAGGGCAAGGACTGGACTCAAACCCCTCACCCTTTTCCCTTGCTTCCGGCCCATTCCTCCCTCACGGCCCAACTCCCTCCACTCCCCACTCCGCTCCCGGCCCGCCTTCCCCCTGCGCTCGGCCTCCCCCCCCCCGCTCCTGCCCCCAGCTAGCCGAGCCCACCCAACCCCCTGGGCCACCGCTCCCTCCCCGCGGCCCAGCGGACGCACGGCGTGCGCCTGCCTCGCCCGCACTCCCTTCGCTCTACCGCACGGCCCGCACAGACGCCGCCGCAGCGCCACCACGCCATCTCCTCTCGTTCTCACTGCCACGCGGGCCCGTCCTGTCAGCCGTCATCCCCAACCCCCCGACCGAGACTTCCGCTCTGCCCTACGCGCACGAAGGACCGTGCTGCCACCGCTCCTCTCCGCAGCCGCCACCCCATCTCCCTCGGCCTATTTAGGAGCCCTAGCCACCGCCCGCGCCTGCCCATCCCCTTCTTCCTCATGACCGTGACGTCTCTGCTCCCGCCGGCCGCGCCGAGCCTCAGCTTCTCCACTGGCCGCGGCTGCCACCGAGAAGCCCCTCCTCTGCACTGACCGAGGCAACAAGCGCACCCGGAGTTCCACACAGAGGAGGAGGACTCACCACGCCGGCTTGGACCGACCCTAGCTCCAGAGCCGAGCAACGGACCGCCGCCACACCGTGCACCCTTCGTCACCGTCGCGCGCACCTCCGAGCCTTCCCCAACCTCGAGAAGTCCCCTAGGTGAGCCGCCTCCGTCTCCCCTCTCTCCCTATGCCTTTCGCTCGTTGAACCGTAGCAGGTAGGACACCCTAGCGCGGGCGACCTCGCCACCGTGCACGCATGGTGCCGCCGCGCACTGACGAAGCCGTTACCCTCCCCGGTCACCCCGCACCGCCAGCGAAGGCTTCATCCAGTTCGCCAAGCCGAGCGCAACGCCACAGAAACCTTGCCGCTCCACCCGTTCACCCTGACCCTCCCCGCCGCGGACGAGTGCCGAGACGGACTCGGTGCTCCGCCCGCTCTCGCCCGGTGCCCACCGCGAAGGCAAAGGTGGCCTGCAGCGCCTTCTGTCCACCATCCAGCCGCCGCCAATGGCCGCCGCCGCGCTCTGAGTGCCCACCGCCGTGCACAACGCCGCCTCGACTACTCCCAACACCCCAGCGCCGTCCATTTTGATTTCTACGGCCACGATTAGATTGGGAAAATACCCCTTCGAGCGGTGCACCCGGTCCATGATGGACTCGGCCGCTCCGTGCAGTCCACCGACGCGTGGTGCACCCAGCCAATCAACTCGCGCCACCTGTCGCCACGCAGCGCCGCGTCAGCAGCCACGCAGCACCACACCGACGCCTCTGCCACGCGCCGCGCGTTTTGCAAAAGAACCCTCGAGTTTCCTTGAAACAAACCCGCCGTCCCCTGGCACTGTGCTCCGAGTCTAGCGCATCTCGCATCCTAGCCCCTGAGCTTTTGGGAAAATGACGCCGGGTCCCGAGCCATTTCCTTTTCAGTTTCGATTTATTTTAAATTACAAAAATGAGTTCAGTTTATTTACAGAATTGCCACTCAAATTCGAAAGCCCATAACTTGCTCATTTTAACTCTGTTTCGACTCATTCAACTCGCGTTAGATTCGTCTCATCGAGCTCTACGCGATAGATCTGCTTATGTTCTGTTTTCATAATGTTGGTGTACTGTTTCTTATATTGCTTTGTTTGGGCCCTGTGATGATGTTTGATCCAGTGAATGCGAGCTACGTGGAACCCCTGGATCAACCTTGTGCTTTCCTCGCTCCAGACCCTTCTTGTGATCCTGCAGTTTTGACCCAGCCCGCAGGCAAGTGTCCTTGAATATCTTGCACCTACTCTTATTTTACTTTTGGTATTAGAGTAGTTAGATCCTGTAGATGCATGCAGCGTCTAAATTTGAATCCCATGATAGGGTTTACTAGATTTTGTTTATATTAACCTTGACACCTGGTTTGGGATGTTTGGGTAGAAGTCATGCTTAGCCTTGTTGTCTTGGGATGAGCTGGTTAATAATTAATTCTGATTAATGATCTATGAAACATTTGGCTGGTAATGTTGTAGTATGGTGAGTAGGTAAATCCGGCAGGATGGACCGTTGGTGGTGTGGTGCCATGTGACTTGGCGTACGGTTGCCGTGTGACTCAGCGTAACGGTTTGCCATGGGACTTGGCGTTGGTTTGGGTTTGTGGTTTGTTATCCTGCCTGGATCCCTAGGACCCGGTTCTCGAAGCCTGTAACCCGGCAAAACAGCGCAAACCATGAGGCCTATATGGCTCTGGGACTAGCTAATTAATTAGAGAAGCCTTATGTCGTTATTAGTTACATATGGACATGGGAGAGGGCTTCTTCTACGCAGGATACTGCTTGGTACGGGAGTGATTCCCAGGCTCGGGCACCAGACCTGGTGTTATTATGGAAGGTAGCTCTACGTCGTGACATATGGAACTAATACGCATAGGAGGACTCTTTGTAACGGCCTTGTAGTGAACCCTGCCGACTCACCTTGGAAGTGGGTTAAGAGACTAGCTACCTCGGGCACAAGGGCAACACGACTCATGGGTAAAGATGTGCAAACTCTGCAGAGTAAATAAACTGATATATCAGCCGTGCTCACGGTCACGAGCGGGCTTGGTCCTCTTTGAGATTAGTTGGTTACTGGATCCTGGTTCGGGTCATCTGATGGACTTCAGGTGTGGTTTGCCTGATAGACTTCAGGTGTGGGTGCTCGGTGTGACTCCGAGTGTGGTTTCCTCGGTGCGACTCCGAGTGTGGTTACTGTTACAGATGGAGACTGTGGTTATAACTTAGTAAATATGTGCATAGGAAATAGGATTTAATAGGATGTGTTGCTTTAGGCGCTTGAGTCAAACAGAGTCAGCCTACCTTTGTTAATAGCCTCATAAGCATATATTTCCTACACTTGCGGAGGACATTTTGATGTACTCACCCTTCCTCTTTGAACCCCCTGCTACCCCACCCAGACGTTGGAGTCTACGACGCAGAGCAGGAGTACCCAGAAGACGGCGGATACGACCCCAACAACTTGTACCCAGAAGACGGTGGATACGACCCAGACGACTTGTACTAGGATGGCGCAGCCCCCGGTTGACCTTCCTGTGGAGATGGCGTCCAGTTTCCGCGAAGTCTACATTAGAGTTAGACTGAGAGTCTGTACTTTTCTTTTGGACCCGAGGGTCATTTTTGTAATAATGTTTGATATATTAATAAAGCATTGTTTTTATATTAACTATGATGTGGATATATGTATGAAAATTGATCCTGGCATACATATATTGTGCTCCAATTTTATTCTTAAAATTGGGGTGTCACAGAGTGGTATCAAAGCTGTGTTGACCGTAGGACGCTACCCTAGTCAGTCTTCGAGTTTACGAAACTATTTTTAAAAGTCTCACCTCATTTCCCACTTCTGTAGACCCTTTCTCTACTGAAAATTCAACTTTATTTAAAAGTAGGTCCTCCAATCCTAGGATGCCCACCATAATTGTTTGATGTCGTAGCACGTTGTTTGACATGTATTTGTGCACATGTTTTGATTTGGTTGTTCATAATGATTGTTGGTGTGTTGCGACTTTCAGGTTACAACGACATCATTTGTCCAAAAGTTTTATTAATAAAATCAACTAACTTGAGGTCTTTCTCTCTCCCATCTCAACCCTCTATTCACCCATACCAGCTGATGGATCTACGACAATGGGAAGACTGCAACTTGAGCGACGAGGCTTATCGACTCTTTCAAATAACACCTCACCGAGGCAAGAAGGACAAGTATCAAAAGTATGTCGCGAACTCTTCTCGTTTTAGAGCTACACCTCAAGCACAAGTCCAGAAGCCCCCTGAGGTCCCACCTGCAATCTCCAGTGAAGCTCCTCATCAACTCCACCAAACAGAAGCACCTCCTCAAGTTCCACAAGAAGACAATCAAGTGATATCCACCAGAAGAGATATCAAGGCAAAAGGACTATGTTTCTACTGCAAGCAAGCTGGACACTTCATCAGCAAATGCCCGAAGAAGCGTGAGGATCGCAAAGGTAGAGCCAAGAGAAAAGCTCATGGACAACACCTCGGAACCAAAGATGCCAATCGGGTGATGAACAAGAAAAATGCAAAGCGCCAAAGGTTCCATGGTATGTACCACGAGCTCCCCACCCACCTCTCATGCTAGCCCGAATCTCGGGACGAGATTCCAGTTAAGGGGGTAAGTTTGTAACACCCCGATTTTCAAATAAATAAAATAAATTAGAATTTAATTAGGAAATGACCAAAATCCTAGATGGAGGAAAATTCTAGCCAGATGTTTGTTGCATTCATACCGTTGCATAATTTTATTGGATGAAAAAAAAGAATTTATTAAACCCATATAGGGCGAATCGAATTTATTCTATTTATAAAAGAAACAAAAGAGTTTGCAAGGTTTGCAAAAGCAAACTCAAATTTTATTTTCAAAATCTAGGCAAAATATTTCTAAAATATTTCAAAGAAATTTTTATTTCAAACTGGATTTGGTTTTGAAATCAACAGGCTTTTGAAAAGTTTGGAAAATCAAATGAAAAAGAAAAAGAAAAGGGCAAGGACTGGACTCAAACCCCTCACCCTTTTCCCTTGCTTCCGGCCCATTCCTCCCTCACGGCCCAGCTCCCTCCACTCCCCACTCCACTCCCGGCCCGCCTTCCCCCTGCGCTCGGCCTCCCCCACCCCCCGCTCCTGCCCCCAGCTAGCCGAGCCCACCCAACCTCCTGGGACACCGCTCCCTCCCCGCGGCCCAGCGGACGCACGACGCGCGCCTGCCTTGCCCGCACTCCCTTCGCTCTCCCGCGCGGCCCGCACAGACGCCGCCGCAGCGCCACCACGCCTTCTCCTCTCGGTCTCACTGCCACGCGGGCCCGTCCTGTCAGCCGTCATCCCCAACCCCCCGACCGAGACTTCTGCTCCGCCCTAAGCGCACGAAGGACCGCGCTGCCACCGCTCCTCTCCGCAGCCGCCACCCCATCTCCCTCGGCCTATTTAGGAGCCCTAGCCACCGCCCGCGCCTGCCCATCCCCTTCTTCCCCATGACCGGGACGTCTCTGCTCCCGCCGGCCGCGCCGAGCCTCACCTTCTCCACTGGCCGCGGCTGCCACCGAGAAGCCCCTCCTCTGCACTGACCGAGGCAACAAGCGCACCCGGAGTTCCACACGGAGGAGGAGGACTCACCATGCCGGATTGGACCGACCCTAGCTCCAGAGCCGCGCAACGGACCGCCGCCACACCGTGCACCCTTCGTCACCGTCGCGCGCACCTCCGAGCCTTCCCCGACCTCGAGAAGTCCCTTAGGTGAGCCGCCTCCGTCTCCCCTCTCTCCCTATGCCTTTCACTCGTTGAACCGCAGCAGGTAGGACACCCTAGCGCGGGCGACCTCGCCACCGTGCACGCATGGTGCCGCCGCGCACTGACCAAGCCGTTACCCTCCCCGGTCACCCCGCACCGCCGGCGAAGGCTTCATCCAGTTCGCCAAGCCGAGCGCAACGCCACAGAAACCTTGCCGCTCCACCCATTCACCCTGACCCTCCCCGCCGCGGACGAGTGCCGAGACGGACTCGGTGCTCCGCCCGCTCTCGCCCGGTGCCCACCGCGAAGGCAAAGGAGGCCTGCAGCGCCTCCTGTCGACCTTCCAGCCGCCGCCAATGGCGGCCGCCGCACTCTGAGTGCCCACCGCCGTGCACAGCGCCGCCTCGACTGCTCCCAACACCCCAGCGCCGTCCATTTTGATTTCGACGGCCACGATTAGATTGGGAAAATACCCCTTCGAGCGGTGCACCTGGTCCATGATGGACACGGCCGCTCCGTGCGGTCCACCGACGCGTGGTGCACCCAGCCAATCAACTCGCGCCACCTGTCGCCACGCAGCGCCGCGTCAGCAGCCACGCAGCACCACACCGACGCCTCTGCCACGCGCCGCGCGTTTTGCAAAAGAACCCCCGAGTTTCCTTGAAACAAACCCGCCGTCCCCTGGCACTGTGCTCCGAGTCTAGCGCATCTCGCATCCTGGCCCCTGAGCTTTTGGGAAAATGACGCCGGGTCCCGAGCCTTTTCCTTTTCGGTTTCGATTTATTTTAAATTACAAAAATGAGTTCAGTTTATTTACAGAATTGCCACTCAAATTCAAAAGCCCATAACTTGCTCATTTTAACTCTGTTTCGACTCATTCAACTCGCGTTAGATTCGTCTCGTCGAGCTCTACGCGATAGATCTGCTTATGTTCTGTTTTCATAATGTTGGTGTACTGTTTCTTATATTGCTTTGTTTGGGCCCTGTGATGATGTTTGATCCAGTGAATGCGAGCTACGTGGAACCCCTGGATCAACCTTGTGCTTTCGTCGCTCCAGACCCTTCTTGTGATCCTGCAGTTTCGACCCAGCCCGCAGGCAAGTGTCCTTGAACATCTTGCACCTACTCTTATTTTACTTTTGGTATTAGAGTAGTTAGATCCTGTAGATGCATGCAGCGTCTAAATTTGAATCCCATGATAGGGTTTACTAGATTTTGTTTATATTAACCTTGACACCTGGTTTGGGATGTTTGGGTAGAAGTCATGCTTAGCCTTGTTGTCTTGGGATGGGCTGGTTAATAATTAATTCTGATTAATGATCTATGAAACATGTGGCTGGTAATGTTGTAGTATGGTGAGTAGGTAAATCCGGCAGGATGGACCGTTGGTGGTGTGGTGCCATGTGACTTGGCGTACGGTTGCCGTGTGACTCGGCGTAACGGTTTGCCATGGGACTTGGCGTTGGTTTGGGTTTGTGGTTTGTTATCCTGCCTGGATCCCTAGGACCCGGTTCTCGAAGCCTGTAACCCGGCAAAACAGCGCAAACCATGAGGCCTATATGGCTCTGGGACTAGCTAATTAATTAGAGAAGCCTTATGTCGTTATTAGTTACATATGGACATGGGAGAGGGCTTCTTCTACGCAGGATACTGCTTGGTACGGGAGTGATTCCCAGGCTCGGGCACCAGACCTGGTGTTATTATGGAAGGTAGCTCTACGTCGTGACATATGGAACTAATACGCATAGGAGGACTCTTTGTAACGGCCTTGTAGTGAACCCTGCCGACTCACCTTGGAAGTGGGTTAAGAGACTAGCTACCTCGGGCACAAGGGCAACACGACTCATGGGTAAAGATGTGCAAACTCTGCAGAGTAAATAAACTGATATATCAGCCGTGCTCACGGTCACGAGCGGGCTTCGTCTTCTTCGAGATTAGTTGGTTACTGGTTCCTGGTTCGGGTCATCTGATGGACTTCAGGTGTGGTTTGCCTGATGGACTTCAGGTGTGGGTGCTCGGTGTGACTCCGAGTGTGGTTTGCTCGGTTCGACTCCTAGTGTGGTTACTGTTACAGATGGAGACTGTGGTTATAACTTAGTAAATAGGTGCATAGGAAATAGGATTTAATAGGATGTGTTGCTTTAGGCGCTTGAGTCGAACAGAGTCAGCCTACCTTTGTTAATAGCCTCATAAGCATATATTTCCTACACTTGCGGAGTACATTTCGATGTACTCACCCTTCCTCTTTGAATCCCCTGCTACCCCACCCAGACGTTGGAGTCTACGACGCAGAGCAGGAGTACCCAGAAGACGGCGGATACGACCCCGACAACTTGTACCCAGAAGACGGTGGATACGACCTAGACGACTTGTACTAGGATGGCGCAGCCCCCGGTTGAGCTTCCTGTGAAGATGGCGTCCAGTTTCCGCGAAGTCTACATTAGAGTTAGACTGAGAGTCTGTACTTTTCTTTTGGACCCGAGGGTCATTTTTGTAATAATGTTCGATATATTAATAAAGCATTGTTTTGATATTTACTATGATGTGGATATATGTATGAAAATTGATCCTGGCATACATATATTGTGCTCCAATTTTGTTCTTAAAATTGGGGTGTCACACCACTCTACCCCTAACTACTTACAGAGCGAACCAGCTAAACCCTAAGGTTATTCTGGACCAACTCGATGGTAGGTGGATCCGACGGCCACGCCCGCACAACTCGTAGCGTTGCCTCGACGCAACTTCCTGATTGCCGCCACGTGCCGCCACCGCTCTGCGTCCTTTTCCTGGACGTCGCACCAACGGTTTTGAGGCCCAAACTGGGAAACCAGCCTTCACGATCAACCCCCGGTTTTGAGGCCCAAACCGGGAAACCAGCCCACCAACGCCTGAGTTTTGTGGCCCAAACTCAGCAAACCACCAGCACCCAGGTTTTGAGGCCCAAACCTAGAAACCGTCCTCAGCCCGAGTTTTGTGGCCAAACTCGGAAACCATTAGCGCCCAGATTTTGAGGCCCAAACCTGGAAACCATCCACCCGATGGTTTTTTTAAGGCTCTACCACCAAACCGAAGCTGTAGAGGGGATGCACCGCCCGTGCACCCCGTCCACCGACACGTGTCCCCAGGTCCTTGACCCAAGCAACACCATGTCCCGCAAGTCTTCGCTCGTCGTTGTCCCAGGCTGCCAGCCACCACAGCTGATCCTCAGGCCACCGGTCCCTCAGTCCAAGCCTCACGTCAGCCCTTCACCGCTCCCGGTCCGTCGGCACGACACGTCTCTACTTGACCTTCACCTTGCCCTCGATCACTGTCTCTGTGCTCGACACCTGCACAACACAAGCCAAAGAACATGTGCATTATCCCAGTTGACAATCACTCTTCACTCAGAGACTCGGCATACACCCATGTATCCGCAATCTCCCCCTTGATGAGTGCATTGTCAACTACCAACACAAATCATAATTGAAAGGAGGAAGGAAGAAAGAAGGAGAAGAGAGAACTCGACCAAATGACCCAAAAGCATAGGAAAGCCGAAGAAGGTCAAGTGGAAGGAGCAAAACAACTTGGTTCCCAAAGACATGGGCAACGGCTCGACGCAACCAAGCAAAGCAAAGCTAGCCCTCAAGAAGAGGTAGAATAGGCTCAACACCGCTAGCAAATGCCAAGTGAAAAATCGAAGCAAAATGCTAGTCCCTCACGATAGAGGCACAGAGGCTCAACACAACTAGCAAGAAAGCTCGACATCGACTGAAAAGCTCGATACCAACTGAACCCAACTGAAGCAAAGATGCGACTTCTAGTCCCTCAAGATAGAGGTAAAAGCTCAACACAACTAGCAAAGCGCTCCGAACCAATTGGAATTTTCAAAAATTCAGCACGAGCAAACACAAACTCCCCCTTGCATGGTGCACACAACCGCCAACATGGGAGACATGATTTGTCCAAATTTTCTCCCCCTTAGTTGAAAATGCACCATCAAGCAAAAAGAGCCGAAAGCAATTTTCTCCCCCTCAGAAAATGCACCATCAAAAGTGCCAACAAGAGAAGTTCTCCCCCTTCCAAAATGCATATGAGTTATAATGCAAGTTAGCAGCTTCAGGAATATAGTCAAGAAAATGCAAAGATGCTCTAAACAGTATAGCTCCAACGACTCACTGGAAAGCATACAAGCTAGCGAAGGCTCAAACTGATCACCAAATATGAAATATTAACATATGAGCAAAGTGAGCAATTTTTAGCCAAAAAGGTATTCACCATCAAAATTAGCACTAAACATGTATAGACAGGAAATCAGACAAGAGCTAAACATGTATACAAGGTGAACTACCCCAAGCAAAGTTCAATCATCATGTTATAGAATGAAACATAGACTCGTGTATCCAAAAATTTTTGGAGTTTGCAGCGGTTAAGATTACACAAGTTAAAATTTCAGCATGTGATTGCGAGAGGTTGAAAGCTTGTCATTGCCTAACTTTTCAACTGTGCGAAGCCTATGCAGAAGCAATCAGAAGCTTAAAGCAACAGTTTCGGTCATACACTACACAGCTCAAGTTTAACCCAAAGTGCAATGAGAAACAGTCTCGAAACTGTGATGTGTTGACAAGCAATCCCATCTCGATCTTTTCAATTCACTTAAAACTTGGTTCAGATTTTATTGACAGAATATGAACAGACCAAGCAAGTGACAGACTCAGAACTAGAGACATAGCAACCTAGCATATATGAAAAGCACGAGTGAATTCAACACACCCTACACATGCTAGTTGCATATCTCAATGGTGAACATTTTCAAGTTTTATGTTTGTTAAGCAGATTCACCATTCAAAAATAGCTCAGCTAACAACATGTATTAGTGATCAGAAAGAGCATAAGCTACTAGCATCAACAAATAGCATCGGAGCATACTAAACAGAGCATAATTACATTTTAAAGATTATATGCATGAAGCTCAGAATGTAAAAGCGTATGCTGTAATGCAAAAGAAAAAACAAAGGAAACGAGAAAATAGTCAGTCTATGATACAAGATCAAAAATGTTTCCCCCATCTAAAAGGGGAAACACAAACCAAGCTCACCCCTCAGTCTATGATACCGATTAAAGGTTGATTCGTCCAAAGGCTTGGTGAAAATATCAGCCAACTGATGATGAGTATCGACATGGCGAAGGTCGATATCACCCTTCTCATAGTGGTCTCGCAAAAAGTGAAAGCGCACATCAATGTGTTTGGTCTTCGAGTGAAGCACGGGGTTCTTAGCAACGCTAATCGCACTCGTGCTGTCACAAAGCAAAAGAACACGAGAAAAGCTCAGACCAAAATCACGCAAAGTGGCCATCATCCAAAGCAACTGGGAACAACAGCTAGCCGCAGCAACATACTCAGCCTCCGTGGTAGACTGGGCGACACTAGACTGCTTGCGAGAAGACCACGATACAAGAGAAGAACCAATAAACTGGCAAGTCCCAGAAGTGGACTTGCGATCAATGCGGCAACCAGCAAAATCGGCATCGGAATAACCGCAAAGGGAGAGAGTGGAGGAAGCTGAATACCAAATCCCGAACTCAGGTGTGAAATGAAGGTACCTGAAAATGTGCTTGACCGCATGAGGGTGAGAAGTGCGCGGCGACGCCTGAAAGCGCGCACACAGACACACCGCGAACTGGATGTCCGGGCGTGTCGCCGTCAGGTAGAGGAGCGACTCGATCATGCTTCGGTACTCCTTCTGGTTCACAGCTTCTCCATCCTTGTCCGCATCCAGGGCCGTCGTGGTCGACATGGGTGTTGGAAGAGGCTTGGCCTCACCCATATCGAACCTCTTCAGCAAGTCCTTGGTATACTTGCCCTGGTGCACAAACGTCCCTTCTCGAGATTGCTTAATTTGCAATCCGAGAAAGAAAGTCAGCTCGCCCGTCATACTCATCTCGAACTCCCTTCTCATAGTATCTGCAAACTTGGCAACCAAAGCGTGAGAAGAACCACCGAAAATGATATCATCCACGTAAATCTGGACCAAGAGAGTGTCTTTGCCTTGCTTGAGGAGAAAGAGCGTTTTATCTACACATCCCATTTTAAAACCCTTAGCAAGCAAAAAGGTTTTCAACCTATCATACCAGGCTCTAGGGGCTTGTTTCAAACCATATAAACCTTTGTGGACTTTGAAAACATGGTTTGGAAACTTGGGATTTTCAAAACCGAGGGGTTGTTCAACATAAACCTCTTCTTCTATGTAGCCGTTTAAGAAGGCACTCTTGACATCTATTTGAAAAAGTTTGAAACCTTTGGATGTTCCAAAAGCCAAGAGTATCCTAATAGCCTGCAAACGAGCTACAGGAGCAAAAGTCTCCTCATAGTCTATCCCCTCCTTCTGACTATAGCCTTTCGCTACAAGCCTGGCCTTGTTTCTAACAACGTGGCCATCCTCTCCTTGCTTGTTTTTGAAAACCCATTTTGTCCCAATAGGCTTACAGTCTAGAGGAGGTGGAACTAAAACCCAAACCTGAGTTCGCTCAAAGTTCTCTAACTCCTCATGCATGGCATTGACCTAATCTGGATCCGTCAAAGCGTGTCCAACATCTCGGGGCTCAAAATCAGCAACAAAAGCAGAATAAGCAAAGTGACAGATTTGAGACCTGGACCGAGTGACAAGTTCGTCGATGTTGCCGATCATCTGCTGAGGGGGGTGTTGGCGCTGGATGTGTCGTGGTGCCTCTCGAGCAGAAGTGGCCTCCCCCTCAACAGCAGCTGGTGCCTCCCCAGGTAAAAAAGGTACCGCTCGGGGTGGCGGATCCCACGGCCCCCAGGAAGAAGACGTGTCGGGACCGTGAGTCATCGTAGAAGCCGCTCCTTGCGGCACAGCAGGTGGAGGGGGTGCTGGATCATCCATACCTTCAGCACCCTCGTCCTCGTCATCAAAAGAGGCTCACCAACCTCATGATCACCTGCACGCTCAAAACGAGAAGAAGGACAATCCATGGTCTCGTCGAAGGTGACATCGGATGTCTCCATGACTCGGTTAGTGTCAAGGTTAAGTACATGATAAGCTCGAGTGTGAGTGCCATAACCCAAAAACACACCGTCAGAAGAACGAGACTCAAACTTGTCCAAGTTGCCCTTTTTGAGTATAAAACAATGGCAACCAAAAACTCAAAAATAACTCACCTTGGGCAGTTTTCCAAAACGCAACTCATAAGAAGTCTTTTTCAAGAAAGCTCGGAGAAAAATGCGATTGGAAATCTAGCATGCAGTGCTCATGGCTTTGGCCCAATATCGCCTAGGAGTCCTATGCTCATCGAGCATCGTCCTGGCCATCTCTACAAGGGTCCAATTCTTCCTCTCTACAACACCATTCTGTGGCGGTGTGTAGGGGGAAGAAAACTGATGCTCTAAACCCAAGGAGTTACAAAACTTCTCAAAATCTGAATTCTTGAATTCGGAACCATTATCACTCCTAATAGCTCGCATCGAGTTCAAAGGGAACTCGTTCTGAAGACGCAAAATCAGATTGTGAGCAAAGGAGAAAGTCTCGGTCTTCTCAGCTAAAAAGAAGACCTACAAATATCTCGAAAAGTCGTCAACAACAACAAGCACATACCACTTCCCCCAACCGAGCTCACCCGAGCGGGACCAACAAGGTCCATGTGCAAAAGCTCTCCAGGGCGCTTGGTCATGACCTGAGTCACTGGATGGTGGGGAGCGGCAACCATCTTCCCATGTCTACAAGAGTGGCAAACAAGATCCTTCTCCATATGCAACTAAGCCTTGCAAGCAAGTCGAAGCTCAAATGTCCAAGTCTCCTATGCCACTTTCAAAGATCGGAGGAGGAAGGTCCGGCCACAAGACAACGAGAAGTGCCAAAAGACTCCGAGAAATTCGCACGAAAGACTTTTTCAAAGGGCGAAATCATACAAACAAGATAGCCCTGAGGATCCAAAATACGACTGAGATTCGGTTTAAAACGAATCTCATAGTCGTCGTCAAAGAGTTGCGAAACAGAAAGAAGGTTAAAATGCAAGTTAGAAACAAGAGCAACATCGTGCAACACAAAGTGCTCATTAACTCGCACCGACCCACGAGACAAAACCTTACCTTTGCTATTGTCGCCGAAGGTGATAAACTCCTTTCCGGCGACCGGACTAAGACTGGAGAACCACTTGGCGTTTCCGGTCATGTGTCTCGAGCAACCGGAGTCCACCAACTAAACGTTCTCCAATCGTTTGTTTTACCTGGGAGGTGTCGTCGTCGTCGTCGTTGCTCCGAGGGGTCTCCTCCAGCTCGCCGTCGACCTCCTTGCCGAGGGCCATGGCGCAGAAGCCGTCGTCGGCGGCGAAGAAGCAGAGACCGTTCAGCTTGTCCATGATCTTCTTCTTCTTCTTGGACTCGTCGTCGCTTGATGAAGCGGAGTCGTCGTCCGAGTCGTCGACGTCGCTGAGCGTGGCGAAGAATGCACGCTGCTCAGCCTGGGCCTTCTCCAAGTACTTCGTCTTGATGTACTCCTTGTTGAAGCCGCCCTTCCGCTTGTGCCTTGCGGGGACGTACTTCTCCTTGCGCTTGCCGGAGTCGTACTTGTGCCCATGATCGCCCTTCCCAGATGAGTGCTTCTTCTTGGGACAGTTGGCGATGAAGTGGTTGGGGTCGCCGCACTCATAGCATCCCGAGCGTCCTCCTCCGCGGCGATGGTTCATGCGGTTGTTGTGGAACTGTGAGAACCGGTTGGCAAGCATAGCCAGCTCGTCATCCCCCAAAGACTCCAGCTGCTCCTCTATGACAGAAAAGAGAGAAGAGAGTGCAAAACCTCTAGAGGAGTTAGCAGAAGAGCCAGAAAGCAAAGCCATCGACGGGCCAGAAGGATTTTCATAAGAAGCCCTCGCCATGGCATCGATCTCACTGGACTTGAGCTTACTGAAGAGCTCGTCGCACGTGAGGGTCTCATAGTTAGGCGATTCGATGATCGCCTGAACCTTGGACTCCCACACCGATCGATCGAGAGTATGCAAAAGCTTCAAAGCTCTCTCATGATCGTCGAAAGGCAACAGCTCCTTGTTAGCCCTCATCCTGTTGACAATCACCTGAAAGCGAGCGAATAAACTTTCTATGCTCTCACCAGGCATATGTCGAAAGTTCTCATACTCTCGCTTGAACGACTCGTAGAGACGGGTTTTGACTTGAGAGGTTCCCTCATGGAAACGCATGAGGGTAGCCCAAATCTCCTGAGCCATAGCGAGGTGAGAAACCCGATCAAACTCACTCATGCTCAGGCATGAGAAAAGAGCCTTACGGGCTCGGCTATTGGCATCGTGCTCATCGATCTGAAGCTGAGAGACACGAGCAGCCAAGACCACGTAATCGGCAGAGTTGCAAATATCCCAAATGGAAGCACCCAAACTCTACAGATAGGCCGACATGCGTATCTTCCAATACGCATAGTTCGTCCCATCGAAAAACGGTGGTTTGCCCACGCCGCGATCCATGTCGCCTTCTGTGGATCTGGAACCGGCTAAGGTGAGAGATCCTTAACCCGCTCTGATACCAATTGAAGGACCGAGAAAGCACTAGCAAGGCGACTAGAGGGGGTGAATGGGAGCTCAAAAATTTCTCTCGAAACTTTGGCCAATTGTCCCAAAATCAACCCCAAGAAGCTACGACCAAAACCATGATGCCCACGACCCTTGGAAGAGGGTGGATGATCCCTAGGATCACAGCGAGGCACCACAAAGCGATAGCAAACCAAATGGCAAAAGCACCGGAGCAAGTTCGTCCCTCAAAAACCAAGTCCCGAACGTAGATAGACGGCTACGTCGAGAAATCCCTGAATACCTATGCTAACAAGTAGCAAAGATACCTAGAGAGGTTCCTTGGTCAACTCTAGGGCCAAACGAGAAGTCCGGAAACCAAGCGAAGAAGCCGGGAGAGCAAACGCACTAAAACGCAACCTTCACGCAAGTCCCGGACTGTCCGGCCCTGGGGTCCCGGACTGTCCGCCCCTACTGCGGACTGTCCGCGACTTGGTGGCGGACTGTCCCCCGGCCGAATGGACCAAACAGTAATGTTGCTGGAAGTCCCCTGGTCGGCTCCCGGACTATCCGCGAGTTAGACCGGCAGACTGTCCGCAGGTCACTTCGGACCAAAGTGCCCGAGCCGCGCAGGCACTGAACAGGTTGGAGCCTGACGCGCGGACTGTCCGTGCCTCCAACGGCGGACTGTCCGCGAGTATCCAGAAAGGGCGATTTTGGTCGCCCTCAACTCAAATCTTCTCCAAATTGATCCAAACCAAAATCCCTTGATCCCAAACTTGGAGAGGATGATCACGAGGTAGTTAGGAGACTATCCCTAAGAAATCATCCGCTCAAATCGATTCAATCACCGGGAAATCGAAGGAGGAGGATCAAGAACGAAAAAGCTCCACGAGAACGAAATCAACCCGATCTACTTGTTCGTGAGGAGTTAGATAAATTCCTTCGGTGGAAATGATCTCCTTTCAAAAACGAACAAGTTGATTCAAACGGATTTCGCAAAGACGCAGTAGGGAGAGAGATCGAGTGACGGGAAAATCAAGGAGAAACGAAGAACGCGAAGAACACGAACAAAACACGAATCAACACATCGATCTGCAACCGTGTAGCTACCACACGCTACAACAGTGAGGTTACGGCCTCACTTCCTCAAAATCTCCAGTACACAGAGGTATGGTTCTCTGCGGATCTCAGCTAGCTACAGCAGGGGATTGGGAGAGCAGGAAACCCTAGAAGCAAAGAGCAAATGACTGAGATAGATGGGGAGGTGGGTGTCTCCCCCTACTTATCCTAATTCTAACTATTCCTAATTCCCACTCTACCCCTAACTACTTACAGAGCGAACCAGCTAAACCCTAAGGTTATTCTGGACCAACTCGATGGTAGGTGGATCCGACGGCCACGCCCGCACAACTCGTAGCGTTGCCACGACGCAACCTCCCGATTGCCGCCACCTGCCGCCACCGCTCTGCGTCCTTTTCCTGGACGTCGCACCCCCGGTTTTGAGGCCCAAACCTGGAAACCAGCCTTCACGATCAACCCCCGGTTTTGAGGCCCAAACCGGGAAACCGGCCCACCAACGCTTGAGTTTTGTGGCCCAAACTCAGCAAACCCGCAGCACCCAGGTTTTGAGGCCGAAACCTAGAAACCGTCCTCAGCCCGAGTTTTGTGGCCAAACTCGGAAACCATCAGCGCCCTGGTTTTGAGGCCCAAACCTGGAAACCGTCCACCCGATGGTTTTTCTCTGGCTCTACCACCAAACCGATGCTGTAGAGGGGATGCACCGCCCGTGCACCCCGTCCACCGACACGTGTCCCTAGGTCCTCGACCCGAGCAACACCATGTCCCACAAGTCTTCGCTCATCACTATCCTAGGCTGCCAGCCACCACAGCTGATCCTCAGGCCACCGGTCCCTCAGTCCAAGCCTCACGTCCGCCCTTCACCGCTCCCAGTCCGTCGGCACGACACGTCTCTACTTGACCTTCACCTTGCCCTCGATCACTGTCTCTGTGCTCGACACCTACACAACACAAGCCAAAGAACATGCGCATTATCCCAGTTGACAATCACACATCACTCAGAGACTCGGCATACACCCATGTATCCGCATCCTAAAGTGCTTGAAGTCAGCTCTGAATGGATGGTCAAGAGGCTGGAATTGACGATGTTGGTCGAACGAAGAATACTTGCCTCCCCTCTTCAACCAAGTGAACCTCACAGCTGCCTTGCATACAGCTCCCCTCTTCAACGAAGAACACACCACGCGCTACATAAGCCATACGCTAGGAAGTCATGCATGGAGTACTGGTACCACACATGCATTTTGATGTTCCTCTTGGTAGCTCGATCGTATGTCTGTACCGGATTTTCCCAAGCTTCCATCAGTTCATCCCACAAAGGCTCCTTGAACACACCCATATTGTTCCCTAGGTGTCCAGGAATTATGAGCGACAAGAATATGTTCTTCGGGTCAAACATGATGCTGGGGGGAGATTGAGGGGGATCACGAACATAGGACAACAATTGTAGGGGGCTGCCATCATTCCATACGGGTTGAACCCATCTGTTTCAAGCGCCACACGTACATTCTGAGCCTCCATAGCTTTGAGAGGATGCATGGCATCGAAGTGCTTCCATGGATCACCATCCGATGGGTGTACCATTTTGTCAGCATTGTATCTTTTACCATTCTTGTGCCATATCATTTGTTTCACAAACTCCTCTGTCATGTACAACCATTGGATCCTCGGTATGAAAGGAAGGTACCGTAGGACCATCTCGGGGATATTAAGTTGTTCCTTCCTGCCATCACCATGATCTACCTCCACATACCTAGAGGCTTTGCACTCTGGACAGTGCGTTGCTTTCTCGTGGTCTTTTCTGAATAGAACACACCCTTTTGGACAAGCATGGATTTGCTCATACGACATCCTAAGTGCACAAAGAATTTTTTGTGACTCGTACGTGTTCTTTAGCAGAACGTGACACTCCGGCAGCAGGGTGCCCAATATTGTCAACATTGAAGGATCAAGAGTGCTACCAGAAAGCGACCAGAGGGGAGGGGGAGGTGAACGGGAGCTTCAAATTTCTTTTCAGAAACTTGTCGCTACTGTCTCGAGAATCTCCTCAATGCAAAACCTAGAGCTTGGTAATGTCCACGACCCTAGATGTAGGGTGGATTCTTCTGAGAAGCACAGCGAGACGCTACACAACTCTAGAATCCCAACGCAAAAGCCGGAAACCAAAACCAACAACGGACGGAGAAGCAACGGATGAAAACATGCAAACTACACTTTGACCGGACTCTGGCCAGCGTCCGGTCAGTGAGCACCGGACGCGTCCAGTCTGAGAAAAACGGTTTTGAACCCTTACTGTTCATGATCGGACTCACTGGTGGCGAGCATCCGGTCACGTCTCAAGCGTCCGGTCACAAGAGAACTATTGACGCAAAACGTGACGCGTCGCGCCTCACACACAGCAGGCCGAAAAAACCTGGCTTCAAACGGGTACCCGGAGTGTGTTGAATCCAGAGACGTGCCAGTCGGTTTGACCTGAAAACCAACAAGGGATAAAACTGTGAGAATACCAATGGAACATGTCGGGTGAGACCAGACAGTTCCATATGTACGGCTTTGAAAGCTAATCATGACGGCACACAGCTATAGAAGCTGTCTGTTAGAGCATGTTTATAAAGTCATTCGGCTAACATGAGAACAGAGCATGTAAAGCATATTAATTGCCGAATGCACATAAAAAGAGAGACATGCTTGAACAGATGAAAGGTATCATTAAAACATTGTAAACAGGTAATTTACAAATATAAATCTATTCAAATAACACATGCATAGGTTAATCCAACTAGTCTGCCGCACGTCTAGCCATCGTAAACCCGTCAAGTATAAACTCAAGCGAAGCTAATCCACCGCATGATACCACTTGCCATAAGTCTACACCACTTCTTATAATTAGATTAGTCCACCACATGATACAATCTAATTATAACAAGCTAAAAGCATGCATGTATTTGAACAGATCTATAAAAGCTCATTACTCATGTAAGCTTAACCAAGATCGGCAAACTGGCCGAGTTGGGGTCCATGAAGAAGGAACAAACAAGCAAGCATGATCAGACCAATCTAAAAACCTGCATCTGCCGCACGATACCTAGTCTTTATCAAAGTATAAACATAACTAACATGCATGAACCCACAACATGTAACAATTTAGATTGGAAGTTGATTCGGCCATCATGATTAACGGAAAACACAAGCGAGCTTGTGAAACAGGGCCGAACAAAGATCAATCTAGATTGGGCAAAAGAGTGTTACAAGAATTACATAATAAAACATATAACACATGATAACTTAATGAATCTATCAGATCTGCCAAGTCTAATAGAGCCGATAACTATTTTTACCCATGACTTAAACCACCGCACGATACAAGGCATAAGCAAAAACCTCCCGTCATAAGCTTAAATCCACCGCACGATACTAAGCTTAATGAACGAGACTACTTGCATCATATCTAAATCCACCGCATGATACTAGACATGATAACAAGGTTGCCGGTACTTACGGAGGTCGACGGATCGATGATTCCTCTCGAAGAACTCGACTACATGACTATGGACTCGAAGATGGCACGGGGCCGGTTTGTATTGATATGGTTGTGAACACTTTTTACAATAGCCAAGGGTTTATATTTATACCCTGGATGCGATACAAGTCCTAAAAGGACACGACTATGAAACGTTAAAGGAAAATACTACATTTTTGGCCTTTGACTCCCTTCGAAAACTTTATTGCCTTAATTGTCGCAATTTTGTTGCCCGATCGGCTCTTGCTCGTGTCGTTTCAACGGAAACTCCCTTTTCCTCAGAATAGCCGACCGCATAAGCAGTTGCTGAAATCTTGGAAACTGGCCGACCGCGCGCATGGATACTTGCCGAATGCCTCATACGCCCATCTCCGCACACTGGACATGCACGCCGTCTTCTAGCCTTTCCTTTATGCTAAATATAGAACTGGACGTCGAGATGTGCAGGCTTTATATATATTTATATTTAAATTGCCTTATTTGCTTGCTTGCCACATCACAACGCCACCAAATCCAACTCCTGGCCAATGAGATCAGACCCCTCTGGCTTCTTGAATACTCGTTTAATCTGTCACGGTCATGGTCGATTATCCTCGTGATCGGCTTCTCTTGCCATATCTATTTCTTGAATGGAATAACCGACCGCTTGGCCGTCTACCGAATGCTCTTCTCACTGCTTGTTGGGTCCACCTGTCATCTTCTCAATGTTGACCAAAATCCTGTGTTAACAAGAACCGACCCAATGAACAGTGTGTTCGGCGAGTCCGGTCATGCAATCACAGAGTGTCCGTTCAGTTCGCAGAACTGGTTACGCTCGGCCTTCAACGACCGGACGCACGGGGTCAGCGTCCGGTCAACCCGTGGCCAGCGTTCGGTCACCCTGAAATCACCTGTTCGTCCACCGAATCAACTCGATCTCACCCAAAATGAAACCTCTGGGTTCAAACTTGGTGAGAGGAGTCACAAGGAGGATAGTGAGCTACTCCTAGGAGATCATGGTTAGAACCTATCTCCAGATCGATGAATCGAAGAAATTCGAGGAGAGGGGAGAAAACTTGATCCAAAACGAAAACTGATCGATCTACTTGTTCATGAGGTTTGAGTTAAATTCCTTCGGTGAAAGTGATCACCTCACTGCAAAGAACAAGTTGATTCAAATGGTTTTGCAAACGGAGCAACGTAGAGAGAGAACGATCAACGGGAAAATCGTGGAGAAAAAGCAAAACGCGAAGAACAACTCCAAAACGCGAATCACAACCATGAATTGCAACCGTGTGGCTACCACACGCTACAACAGTGAGATTACGGTCTCACTTGCTCAAAATTTCATGAACACAGAGGTATGATTGTCTTCTCTGTGGATCTCAATTGCTACAGCAGGGGATTGGGAGAGCAGGAAAACCCTAGAGGGCAAAGAGCAAATGACTGAGATAGTTTGAGAGGTTGGTGTCTTCCCCAACTTATACTAATTCTAATTCCCACTCTGCCCCTAACTAATTACAGAGCACACCAGCTAAACCCTAGGGTTATTCTGGACCACCTCGTGGTAGGTGGTGATCCGACGGCCACGCCCGCACAACTGGTAGCGTTGCCTCGATGCAACCTAACCAATTGCCGCCACGTGCCGCCACCGCTCTGCTTGTCCTTTTCCCGGACTTCGCCCCCGGTTTGGAGGCCCAAACTAGGAAACCAGCCTTCACGATCAACCCCCGGTTTTGAGGCCCAAACCGGGAAACCAACCTTCCATCGCCTGAGTTTTGTGGCCCAAACTCAGAAACCAGCAGCGCCCATGTTTTGAGGCCCAAACCTGAAAATCGTCCTCAGCCCGAGTTTTGTGGCCCAAACTCGGCACAACCGCAGCACCCAGGTTTTGTGGCCCAAACCTGGAAACCGTCCACCGGTGTTTTTTCTGTGGCTCAACCACCAAACCGAGCCGTAGAGGGGATGCACCGTCTGTGCACCCCGTCCATCGATACGTGTCCCTAGGTCCTTGACCCGAGCAACACCATGTTCAGCAAGTCTCCGCTCGTCGCTGTCCTAGACTGTCAGCCTCACGTTCGTCCTTCACCGCTCCTGGTCCGTCGGCACGGCACGTGTCTACTTGACCTTCACCTTGCCTTTGATCACTGTATCCGTGCTCAACACCTGCACAACACAAGCCAAAGAACATGCGCATCAAACCAGTTGACAATCACTCATCACTCGAGACTCGGCATACACCCATGTATCCGCAATCTCCCCCTTGATGAGTGCATTGTCAAATACCAACACAAATCATAATGGATTATAGGAAGGAAGAAGAAGGTGAGAGAACTCGACCAAATGACCCAAAAGCATAGCAAAGCCGAAGAAGGTCAAGTGGAAAGAGCAAGACAACTTGGTCCCCAAAGACATGGGCAACGGCTCGACGCAACCAAGCAAAGCAAAACTAGCCCTCAAGAAGAGGTAGAACAGGCTCAACACCGCTAGCGAGAAAGCTCGACACCAATTGAAATATCAGTTGACAATCAAGCAAAATAGAGCTAGCCCTCAAGAAGAGGCAGAACGGGCTCAACACCGCTAGCGAGAAAGCTCAATACTAACTGAAGGAATGCCAACTGAAAGGCAGAAGAGCTCAATACCAATGGAGGAGCAATTAGGCAAAGTTGCTAGTCCCTCAAGAAAGAGGCAAAGGCTCAACACAACTAGCTACCAAAAATGCTCCGAACCAAAAAATGCTCCAAACGAATTGAAAATTCAATAAACACAAAACGAACAAACTCCCCCTCCACTAGTGCACACCTTCTTATGATTTGACAAAATTCTCCCCCTTAGTTGATAATGCACTATAAGGCAAACTTCTCCCTACCAAATGCATATGAGTCAAAAATGCAAGTTAGCAGCTTCAAGAATATAGTCAAAAGAATGAAAAGATGCTCTACAATGTGTAACTCCAATGACTCAACAATAAGCATACATGCTAGCAAAGGCTCAAACTGATCACCAAATACGAAATATGAACATATGAGCAAAGTGAGCAGTTTTGGCCAAAAAGGTATTCACCATCAAAAAAACACTAGACATGTATAGACAGGACGTCAAACAAGTGCTAAACATGTATACAAGGTGAACTACCCCTAGCAAAGTTCAATCATCATCCTCGAGAATGAAACATATACTTGTGATTTCAGATTTTCATCGGAGTTGCAGCGGTGAAATTGCACAAGTTCAAAATTCAGCATGTGATTGCGAGAGGTTGAAAGCTTGTCATTGCCTAACTTTTCAACCGAGCTAAGCCTATGCAGAAGCAATCAGAAGCTTAAAGCGTCGGTTTCGGTCATACACTACATGGTTCAAATTTAACTCAATGTGCAGTGAGAAATAGTCTCGGTACCGTTGTTGACACTCACTAATGCTCATAATTAACCATCAACTATTGCATGAAATGACACTAAATGAATTACAAAGCATAGTTATAGGGTTTGAAACTAACAAGTTCCACGAGTTTTGGTGCTCTCACTTGTTTTGTATGACATCAATATTTCACCATATAAAAGTATCTCAAGTGATGAATTGGAGTGCACCATTGCGAAGGGCTCATCGAGACGATCGAAACAGACATATCATTTGTTATATTCGGAGTCCCAGATAAAAAGATATTAATTTCGCAATGAAATCTGCAAAAGAAGGATCTAGAAGACAGCAGAAGACACCACGAGGCGGCCCGCCACGTGGGCCCATTGTGCCAGACCGACCGGTCCCACATCATGACCGACCGGTCGGCCACGAAGGCCGTTTTGCCTCCGCCTTCCGGAACCTTCTTCCACCGCCTCCTAGGATGCATCTCCACCGTCCCTGAAGTCAGTTTGATCCAAGGGCTCACGTTCCACGCTCCGGGCTATAAAACCCGACCCAGACCCCCCTCTCTAGGCATCTCCATGTTCATTATTCATCTCCACATCAGAAACAAGGGTTTCAATTAGAAGTAGAGGCCCCTCTAGCTGAATCTCTTCTAGTTCATCTAGAATTAGATCTAGTTCTAGTTCTTCTAGTTCTTCTAGTTCTAGTTCTAGTTGTCTAGTTCATCTAGTTGTAATTAGAGATTGGATTAGAGAGAGGAGGAGGAGAGAGCTGAGGAGGAGCCGGATCTGTCGGATCTTCCTCGACATTGTAATGGTGCAGCATCTGGTTCGTCTTCAAGTAATCTTTAGGTTCTTCATTTATCACTTGTAAGTATTTTATTTCAGTTCTTACTTTTTTTTGATTTACTGGATCTCCGCTCGTATTGAGTGCTCTAGTTTTCGTACGTAATTAGAGTAGTAAGCGTTAGTGTAGACACGGTGTCTAGACTAGGGTTTACCTGAGTTTGCGCCCAATCCTCCGGATAGTTGTGGTAGCTACAGGGGTGACAGCTTTATAGATTGTTATAATCCACCACGTTAGGGTTGGTGTTTCATAGAGCTTTTTGGGAGCCTTCTCCCGATTACCCTTTTCCTAGTCTTTTTCGAGAATCGGAAAGGTACTGTTGCTCCAAAGTAAGTAAAGTATAGTGAGCCTTTAATTAAATAGACCCGCTTAGAAAACCCTTGTATCCCTCTCTAACCACATTACCATTCTTTTCTTGGACGTTCTTAATTCTTCTAGTACACTTCACGTTCCCCGTGGAAATCGATACCCTGGAATACTCTCGGGTGAAAGCTACATCGGTATCCGTGCGCTTGCGGATTCTTCTGTGTGCGTTTAAAATACCCAACAAGCTTTTTGGCGCCGTTGCCGGGGAACGGTAGCTGTTCTAGAATCGAACTAGGATCGTCCGTGTTTCTTTTCTTTTACCACCTTTTCCTTTTTCCACTACCTTTACCTCACCACCACACTTCTTACCACATGGATTTCACTCCTATCTTAAAATTCTTTGCTCCAAAGGGTGACTTGTTGGAGCCTCCACCATCATCAGACCCCATTCTTATAGATGGCTATGAGCTTCGCCCTGCGCTTATAGCCATGGTTCGAGAGAAATCCTTCTCTGGGTCAGAAGACAAAGATCCATACACCCACCTTAGGGATTTTGAGCAGTTGTGTTCTTGTCAGACTATTGCTGGCATGACACAAGAGACCATTAAATGGAAATTATTCCTGTTCTCCCTTTTAGGAAGAGCGAGAAAATGGTATAATCATTCTGTAAGGGGCGTAAATGGAAATTGGGATGAACTTCGGGACAACTTTTGTCTTGCTTTCTTCCCTCTTTTTCGAATCTTTGATCTTAGAATCGAAATTCTTACATTCAAACAAAAAGAGAAGGAGACGCTAGGAGCAGCTTGGGCTAGGTTCAAACACCTTACCAATTCTAGCCCAAACCTTTCCGTGCCAGACCATGTGCTACACTTTCACTTTTATTGTGGTCTTAACAAGGAAGCTGCTCTACATCTTGATTTAGCTTATGGAGGATCATTCTCACATAAACTTGTTAGTGAAGAAGGAGACATCCTAAATAAAATCCTTGAAGACACTCCTTACACTGGCATTTTTGACGAATTCCCAGAAGAAGAAGTCGAGCTCAACCCCGACCAACATGAGGAGGAACACACAACTGAATTTGAAATTCCTTCAAATCCTTCCAATTTGGTTGTCACAAAACCTTCTCTAGAGAAAACACCCTACACTTTAGAAAATGATGAACCCTATCCTTCGGTGTTCTTCTCTGAAAACGAGGAGGATGATATTAAAGAGAATGGAAGCTACTTCATAAACACCTCTTTAAATCCATGCTCATATGAAACATCTCCTGATTCGATTGGTGTGTCTAACATTGCCACCCTCAAGATTTCCAACCCCCTCACACTTTCTGTTTACAAAAACTTCAAAAGGGTGGTTGTCGATGCATATGTTTATCACAAATTTTGTAGATCTCGTTGTGCTCTTAAGTTGGTGTTGGAGGGGAAACCACTTCACCAAATCTCATCCTGAAGGTTTCCCAAAAGACAAGCTCAGTGTCCTAAAACAAGCACTTTTTAGATCAGTGTTCACTCTCCTGCTACACTGCCTTTGTGTAATGAGCATAAGGATATAATTGTTAAAATAATCCTTCGGGTATTCTTGTCACTAACCTTTGCAGGTCTGTAGCGAAAAGTTTGAAGGAACGACAAACATAAGGTATGTCCAACCAATCATCATGCAACATTGAATTACATTCATCTAATCTTAATTTTTTTGCAAAATCCAAGCTTGGGGATACACTTAAGAACAACTCTTGTCATGTTGTTATGTTGGTTACCCCTACCTTTAAGACGTGCTCATGTGCTATACACTAATCATGCTCTCTCATCACCATTTGTGTAAATCTCTTTAATGCTTTAATGCTACCTTCATTTGCTATAGTATATGCTTTGGTTTTGAAGTATTCTCTTACACCTTTTAAATTAGTCATGGTGCTTAGTTTAAACTGTTTTCATGAATTAAAGTAAGACATGGTGTCTGGTTTGATTCTTGAGCTAAAAGGTGTCCTGATTTTACCTTTAGAGACTTTTAAATTAAGTATGGTGCTTAGGTTAAAATGCCTTCCTAGATCAAATTAGACGTGGTGTCTAGGTGGATTTTTGAGCCAATAGTATACTATAGTGGATGCTGGATATTTTGTTGGACTAACCCCTATAGGAAAACTTTCAATATCAATTTGGGAAAGTCCTGACATAAACTCACACTGGAGATGAAAAGACACATGAACTTCAACAACTTGCGCAAGGGAGACACAGCTCACTGATCATGGAGAAATGTGATCCATGGAACAAGACAAAAGATGAGTGCCACAAAACAATATCTACAATCAAAGCACTCACTCCATGAAAGTAGGTGAACAAGTCTGAGCTGGGTCACAAGAAGATAAAGACCATCGTGGGAGGAACAACACATCTTCACTGATAGGTTGACACACAGAGAAAGAAGGTTGATTCCTCTAAAGATGATTCTACTATACCTTCCTCCTCTCAAGCTCCCATCACTCAGGTTCACTATGAGATAAGCAAGAGAAGATAAGCTATTCATGAAGAACAACCAGCCAGACAAGAGAAGCTTCCACAAGGTGGTTCGCCACATCACTCTTCAATGATAAAGGTAACATCTCAAGGTATGTGACCATCAGTTTAAAAGCTTCTCCTTAATTCTAGTATGTGCATAAATAAGAACCAAACATGTTTCACTTGCACCTTATTTGATCCAACCTAATCAACACAACATGTTCAGTTCTTTAATCCTTGTTCTTAGCTTTACTCTCTTGAGCCTCACTATCTTAACCAATGAGCTAAAATTTTATGCATCTAACCTTTGGAAGATGATATATCACAATCATGAAAATATCGACACATTATGCATAGATTATCCTTTCTTGGGTTAAGCAATCTGATCTGTTAAATATTTTAAGATGCTACTTTCATGCTCATCCTCTGATCCTATCACTCATGTTAAGATTGAAGAGGACACATAAACAACAAATTTATCTTGTGCAATGTGCCTAAGGTTAGAGAAGAATGAACAAAACTTTTGGTTCTGTTGGTGTTTTTCCACCAACAGAGCCCATGCACTTGATCTCTACCTTGTCTTTATGAGCAGGATACACTCTTAAGCAAAACATGGAGGAGTTTGTCAACTCCCAAATTCTACAGAGTCAAGGTCCTAGATCTACAGGAACATGCGCACTAAGCAAGATGTTGCCAACATCCACATTTAACGCTTCACTTCAAACTATTGGACGAACAAATAACATGAGTGACACCATATCAAGAGGCATAAACAAGAAGGAATGATGGAAGACATCGTAGTCAGAATTAGAGGTCATGAAGTCCCCACAGACTTCTTGATCCTCGACATGAGAAGACGATGATGTCCACCTCAACCTAGGAAGACCATTCCTCTACGCTACAAGTACAATCATTTACAAGAGGAAATCCATTTTTATTTTCCTGGAGAAATGGCACGATGCAACTTCATCAACCACATGCCCAATGAAGCACCCAAGAAGAATAGAAGTGAAAGACGCCGCTCTCAAAGCCAAAGAAGACAAACTATCAAGAATAGAGAGACCAATCACGAAGAAGAAGCTATCGACACTGTCCCAGAAAAGAAAGAAGAGAAACCTCAAGACAGTGAACCACAGGAAGTGAAGACTCAGACCAAGAAAGTATGGAAGAAAAAGTCCACACCTAAGAGGTACAATCAATAACAACTTTCCAAACGTTTGACAACCTTGGGACGTCTGAACCAAGGGAAGGTCTGGTTCGTCCGACCTAAATATCCGAACCTTCACCAAAAGGTAAAAATCGGTAGTTATCTTTATATTTTCTTTGCTGCATATTTCTCATATTTAATCCATAACCATTTCTTGTATCATCAAATTTAATTCACAACACATTTTAATTTCTGCATTACATTAGAAAACAAAATAAAAATATTTCACTGCATCATAAAGCCCCATGTGAATAATTCTATGGTGTGTAAAAACCCATAGGAATGTTCACCATGGTGGCATAAAAAAATAATAAAAATAAATATGCATGCATTCATCTTGTGCATTTTCTCTTGCATCATAAAAATATAAAATACAAAAATATTGAGAAAGAGATCTTACTGAAATTCTAGACATCTAAGGCTTAAGTGGCCAACCACAAACGCTTAATCTGTTCCACAAGTTTTGTTGTCTATTTGAGTTTCGCAGGATTTGAAAGGCCGAGAAAAGCTGACAAGCGAGTGAATGCTCAATCCACTGTTGGAGCACTATCTCAACAAACATCAACATCAATCAATGCTCTGATAGAGGAAGAACATTTTCACTGCCAGTTCGCTACATTGCAAGATCGAACGACTACGTCAGTATTCAGCTTGGGGGAAAGCACCCCCGTGTATCCAGGTAAGTATCCTTATCCTCTTAAGTTTTCTTTCTATACATAAATAAAATATAAAACAAAAAATATATATTTGGGCACATGAAGGCTCACCATTAATTAAAAAGAAAAAAAGTATATGGGCACATGAAGGCCCAACGTTATCAAGGGAACCAGCTTGGGGGAGACGCACCCCCGTTATCTTCGTGATCCAGGTATGTCTTATTCATTATCTTAGTTATTTATAATAAAGTGTGTTAGGTTAAATAAATAGTGTGTTAAGTTTGCTTAGTTTGTCTTAAGAAGTTAATAATAAAAGAAGAACTCTCTCTCTCTAATCTTTTACATGGAAATGATGAATAGTTGTTCTATCTAATTTCTTTCAAGTACCTAGCCTTCAAAGCATGAGTTCTTCTGATTAATAATGATGCTTAAAAATAAAATTAAATTTATGGGTAGTAAATGCTTGATCCAGATACTAGGTAATTGACAGATATGATATGTGATGATCTGAGCTACTGTTATCTTGTTTTAAAACAACACTAGAGTTCCGGAGAGTTTCCAATATTAATATGACTAATAATTGCATTGAGTTAAATTAAGCTTTGTTGACCCAATGAGAAGTTATCATGCTATTGAATTGAGATCACTTACACATTCCATCCATTTTCCGCATAAATGCTCATGATTATTTGTTCCAATCCTCTCAAAAGTTTGTTGGAAGCATGTGGCTATTGAAAAAAAAATGAGACAAAAAAATCCGAGCAAATAAAAATGGACAAGTGTCTGAAACCTCAAAAAGAAAGATCTCGAGGAAATACAAAGGGACAAGTGTCCGAAACCTCGAAAAAGAAAAAAAAAATATTAAAAAAATGGGCACGTGCCCAATAGTAGAATTAGCCTGATAGCCATGTGTCTCTGATAGACAGAAGAGAGTGATATATATTCAAAAGAGCATCCGACTCCATTCTCCATACACATGCACTTCTCGATTCAATGGTGTGGTTGACTTTCTCTTTGTATCCATTATTTAATTTGACAACATATGTTTTAATCTTTTTGAAAATTCATATAAACTCCGGGATATTGGTGAAGTGAAAGAACTAGAGACATAGTACTTGATTTGATCATTCTATCTTTCAATTACTCAGGATTCAAGGTAAAGTACTAAGCCTCGTGATGAATAATATGATACTTTTCCTATTCCATATGAGAACTTCTATTTGAATGCTTGTGTACTTGTTGGAAGTGAACATATTGCAGCAACTCCTGATCCACCGTTGAGTTTGGCTTTGCTAGGGACTGGCAAAGGTTAAGCTTGGGGGAACTTGTTGACACTCACTAATGCTAATAATTAACCATCAACTATTGCATGAAATGACACTAAATGAATTACAAAGCATAGTTGTAGGGTTTGAAACTAACAAGTTCCACGAGTTTTGGTGCTCTCACTTGTTTTGTAGGACATCAATATTTCACCATATAAAAGTATCTCAAGTTTTGAATTGGAGTGCACCATTGCGAAGGGCTCGTCGAGACAATCAAAACGGACATATCATTTGCTATATTCGGAGTCCCGGATGAAAAGATATTAATTTCGCAACGAAATCTGCAAAAGAAGGATCTAGAAGACACCAGAAGACACCACGAGGCGGCCCGCCACGTGGGCCCACTGGGCCAGACCGACCGGTCCTACATCATGACCGACCGGTCGGCCACGGAGGCCGTTTTGCCTCCGCCTTTCGGAACCTTCTTCCACCGCCTCCTAGGATGCATCTCCACCGTCCCTGAAGTCGGTTTGATCCAAGGGCTCACGCTCCACGCTCCAGGCTATGAAACCAGACCAAAACACCCCTCTCCAGGCATCTCCATCTTCATTATTCATCTCCACATCAGAAACTAGGGTTTCAATTAGATGTAGAGGTCCCTCTAGATGAATCTCTTCTAGTTCATCTAGAATTAGATCTATTTCTAGTTCTTCTAGTTCTTCTAGTTCTAGTTCTAGTTGTCTAGTTCATCTAGTTGTAATTAGAGATTGGATTAGAGAGAGGAGGAGGAGAAAGCTGAGGAGGAGCCGGATCTGTCGGATCTTCCTTGACATTGTAATGGTGCAGCATCTGGTTCGCCTTCAAGTAATCTCCAGGTTCTTCATTTATCACTTCTAAGTATTTTATTTTGGTTCTTACTTTATTTTATTTACTGGATCTCCACTCGTATTGAGTGCTCTAGTTATCGTACGTAATTAGAGCAGTAAGCGTTAGTGTAGACACGGTGTCTAGACTAGGGTTTACCTGAGTTTGCGCCCAATCCTCCGGATAGTTGTGGTAGCTACAGGGGTGACAGCTTTGTAGATTGTTATAATCCACCACGTTAGGGTTGGTGTTTCGTAGAGCTTTTTGGCAGCCTTCTCCCGATTACCCTTTTCCCAATCTTTTTCGAGAATCGGAAAGGTATTGTTGCTCCAAAGTAAGTAAACTATAGTGAGCCTTTAATTAAATAGACCCGCTTAGAAAACCCTTATATCCCTCTCTAACCACATTACCATTCTTTTCTTGGATGTTCTTAATTCTTCTAGTACACTTCATGTTCCCCGTGGAAATCGATACCCTGGAATACTCTCGGGTGAAAGCTACATCGGTATCCGTGCGCTTGCAGATTCTTCTGTGTGTGTTTAAAATACCCAACAACCGTGTTGTGTTGACAAGCAATCCCATCTCGATCTTTCCAATTCACTTAACTTGGTTCAATTTTATGACAGAATATGAATAGACCAAGCAAGTGAAAGACTCGGAACTAGAGACATAGCAACCTAGCATATATGAAAAGCACAAGTGAATTCGACACATTCTACACATGCTAGTTGCATATCACAATGGTGAACAGTTTCAAGTTTTATGTTCAATAAGCATATTCACCTTGTAAAAAATAGCTCAGCTCACAACATGTATAAGTGATCAAAAGGAGCATAATCTACAATTATCATCATACAGCATCGGAGCACACTAGATAGAGCATATTCACATTCTAAAGATTATATGTATGAAGCTCAGAAAGTAAAGATGCATGATGAAATGCAAAGACTAACCTATCAAAAAACAAAAACAAAAAGAAAGAAAAGAGTCAATCTGTGATACAATACCCAAAATGTTTCCCCCATCTAAAAGGGGAAACACACACCAAGCTCACCTCACAACCTAGCAAAAGTTGATTGGTCCAAAGGCTTGTTAAGAATATCAGCCAACTGATGATGAGTATCGACGTGGCGAAGGTCGATATCACCCTTCTCATAATGGTCTCGCAGAAAATGAAAACGCTCATCAATGTGTTTGGTCTTAGAATGCAGCACGCGGTTTTTAGCAACGCTAATAGCACTCGTGCTGTCACAAAGCAAAGGAACACGAGAAAAGCTCAGACCAAAATCACGGAAAGTGGCCATCATCCAAAGCAACTGGGAACCACAGCTAGCCGCAGCAACATATTCAGCCTCCGTGGTAGACTGAGCGACACTAGACTGCTTGCGAGAAAAACAAGATTGTTGACACTCCTTAATGGATTCACTCTAAGAATGAGTCACATAAAATAATAAACTAGTGGAAGCACAAAAGAGTGTACGGGACACTACTAACTCCACTTAACGTCAAGTTGTCATCCCCAACATGAAGCTAGCAATGTAATTATATCAGAGCACTGGATTTAAGAGATAGATATTTATCCGCAAGCGCACAGATAAACATACCCGTTGTAGAGCATTTCACCCAAGCTAGTCTCAGGTATAGTTATTTATATTTTAGCCTAGAGACTAATCAATTCAAGATATGATGGTAAGGTAAAGACTTAACAGTATTTAATATGGCACACACTTGTAGTAAGACTGATAACACACTAGCTACTATGAACAAGAATCAGGTACAGAGTAAATGATATAGTAAATAATTGATAAAGGATAGCAGAGATCAGATCAATCAAGGATAAACTTAGAACAGTACTGCCTAGCAAGATGATGATTAGAACAGGTATTAATAAGGAACATTCCTAAGTTATTCTAATTATAAGTCATAGCATACAGTGATTAGTGCAATTATATATGGCAATCATTGGCTAGATCACATCATATTTATAATCAAGAGACAACTCCATAGTTAAGGTGTTAAGCAAAGTAACCCTTAAACCATGAGTTAACTGAGTCATACTGAACACTATATTCGGGAGGTGGAATACAGAGGACTCAACAGGTCTGTCACACCCACGATCTACCACTCTATCCGGAACATAGAACGTATTCGCAGATAAATAATGTATAGGCACCATGCCTACACAGCATTCATCACCCACCCGTTGTACTTTAAGATGAGCGCTATACGAACATGAGTATAAACAATAAGATGAACTATCTATGCCAAATATATAATCAAAGCAGACTATAAGCATTATAACTGAGAATATAATCATTGGTGTCTTAATCATATCAATTGTATTGCTATCTAGAACATGATAATGAACAATAAGGTGAATTAGGTCATCGAGAAGAACTAAAGTACGAACTAGAACATGAACTAGAACAAGATTATGAACTAAATAATGAACTAGACGATGAACATGAACTAGACGATGAACTAGAACATAAACAATGAAGAACAATGATGAACTAGAAGAGCAATTATGAAATAGATCCATAATGTTAATACAAGAGAGAAGATCTTGGGTTTACCGAGCCTTCTCGTGACTAGATCAGGAATCCAAGCGAAGCTTGCCTCCTCTAATCATATTCTATCTACTAATCTAGGTGGATGTAGTCCTAAAGCTTCCGATTGATCTCCTTCTGGTTGGTCTAACCCTGATGAATTAATTGCCTGAAACCCTTATTGCCTAAGAGAGGGTTCAGGGGTCTGTTTATATAGCCTAGGGCGATGAATCATGGCCCTTGGATCAAACCCACTTGAGGTACGGTCGAGATGCATCCTGGAGGTCGGTGGAAGTAGCTTGCAGAGGACGGAACCCAGCGGGCCCAGGGGGCGACCGATCGGTCACCTGGTGGGACCGGTCGGTCCCACCAGTCGGCCTCTGGTGGTGTCCTTCCTTGTGGTGTCTTCTTACGTCTCCTGGAGTCTTCTAGAAGTATCCCGACATGGCGGTTGCGTTATCTCCCGACGGTTTCCTTCTATGGGAAGCTATTGGTGCTAATTTCCTGGTTTAGTCCCTGCAGAACTATAACTCACCAAAACTCATGGAATATTGTCAGTTGAAACCCTAAACCTTTGTTGGTGATCATATTCTTGCCCTTTTCATATTTATTTATCTCTTAATTATGATAGTTCACGAGTGTCAACAAAGATAAAAGAGAAGAACCAATAAACTGGCAAGTCCCAGAAGTGGACTTGCGATCAAGTCGGCAACCAGCAAAATCGGCATCAGAATAACCGCAAAAAGAGAGGGTGGAGGAAGTAGAATATCAAATCCCAAATTCTGGAGTAAACAATAAGTACCTCATAATGTGCTTGACCGCCTGACGGTGAGAGGTGCGCGGTGACAACTGAAATCGCGCGCAAAGACACACCGCGAACTGGATGTCCGGGCGTGTCGCCGTCAAGTACAACAGCGACCCGATCATACTCTGGTACTCCTTCTGGTCCATAGCTTCTCCGTCTTTATCCGCATCCAGGGCCATCATGGTTGGCATGGGTGTTGTAATAGGCTTGGCCTCACCCATGTCGAACTTCTTCAGAATGTCTTTGGTATACTTACCCTGGTGCACAAACGTCCCCTCTCGGGATTGCTTAATTTGCAACCTGAGAAAGAATGTCAACTCGCCCATCATGCTCATCTCAAACTCCCTGCTCATAAGATCTGCAAACGTGGCAACCAATGCGTGAGAAGAACCACCGAAAATGATATCATCCACGTAAATCTGGACCAACAGTGTGTCATTGCCTTGCTTGAGGAGGAAAAGCGTTTTATCCACACATCCCATTTCAAACCCTTAGCAAGCAAAAAGGTTTTCAACCTATCATACCAGGCTCTAGTGGCTTGATTCAAACCATACAAAGCTTTGTGAAGTTTAAAAACATGGTTTGGAAACTTGGGATTTTCAAAACCGGGGGGTTGTTTCACATACACCTCTTCTTCTATGTAGCCATTTAAGAAGGCACTCTTGACATCCATTTGAAAAAGTTTAAACCCTTTGGATGCAGCAAAAGCCAAGAGTATCCTAATTGCCTCCAAAGGAGCTATAGGAGCAAAAGTCTTCTCATAGTCTATCCCCTCCTTCTGATTATAACCCTGGGCTACAAGTCTGGCCTTGTTTCTCACAATGTGGCCATCCTCTCCTTGTTTGTTTTTGAAAAGCCATTTTGTACCAATAGTGTGACACTCAGGAGGAGGTGGAACCAAAACCCAAACCCGATTTCTTTCAAAATTTTCTAACTCCTCATGCATGGCATTAACCCAGTCCGGATCAGATAAAGCATGTCCAACATCTCAGGGTTCAAAATCAACAACAAATGCAGAATGAGCAAAGTGAGAGATTTGTTGTGACCTTGACCGAGTGACACGTTCGTCGATGCTGCCGATCATCTGTTGAGGCGGGTGTTGGCACTGAATGTGTCATGGTGCCTCCCGAGCTGAAGAAACCTACCCCTCAACAGCAGCTGGCACCTCCTCGGGTACAAAAGGTACAGCCCGAGATGGCAGATCCCATGACCCCCAATTAGTCGACGAAGAGGGGTTGGGGCCGTGAGTCGTCATAGTAGAAGCCGACGCTTGTGGCACAGCAGGTGGAGGTGGTGCTGGATCATCCATCCCTTCAGCACCCTCGTCCTTGTCATCAAAAAGAGGCTCGCCGACCTCATGATCACCTGCACGCTCAAAGCGAGAAGAAGGACAAACCATTGTCTTGTCGAAGGTGACATCGGATGTCTCCATGACTTGGTTATTATCAAGGTTAAGTACACGATATGCACGAGTATGAGTGCCATAACCCAAAAATACACCGTCAGAAGAACGAGACTCAAATTTGTCCAGGTTGCCCTTCTTAAGTATAAAACAGTGGCAACCAAAAACTCTAAAATAACTCACCTTGGGCTGTCTTCCAAAACGCAACTCATAAGAAGTCTTTTTAAAGAAGGCTCGGACAAAAATGCGATTGGAAATATAGCATGCAGTGTTCATAGCTTTGGCCCAATATCGCCTAGGAGTCCTATGCTCATCGAGCATCGTCCTGGCCATCTCTACAAGGGTCCAATTTTTCCTCTCTACAACACCATTTTGAGGCGTTGTGTAGGGGAAGAAAACTGATGCTCCAAACCCAAAGAGTTACAAAACTTCTCAAAGTCCGAATTCTTGAATTCGGGACCATTACCCCACTACGAATAGCTCGCATCGAGTTCAAAGGGAACTCGTTCTGAAGACGCAAAATCAGATTTCGAGCAAAAGAGAAAGTCTTGGTTTTCTCAGCTAAAAAGAAAACCCACGAATATCTCGAAAAGTCATCAACAACAACAAGCACATACCACTTCCGCCAACCGAGCTCACCCGAGCCGGACCAACAAGGTCCATGTGCAAAACCTCTCCAGGGCGCTTGGTCATAACTTGGTTCACAGGATGGTGGGGACGCAGCAACCATCTTCCCATGTCTACAAGAATGGCAAACCAGATCCTTCTCCATGGACAACTTGGGCAATCCTCGGATTAGGCCAAGTGAACTAAGCCTTGCAAGCAAGTCGAAGCTCAAATGTCCAAGTCTCCAATGCCACTTCCAAAGATCAGAGGAGGAAGGTCCAGCCACAAGACAACGAGAAATGTCAAAAGACTCTGAGAAATTCACACGAAAGACTTTCCCAAAGGGCAAAATGAAACACACAAGATTGCCCTGAGGATCCAAAATACGACTGAGATTCGGCTTAAAACGAATCTCATAGTCATCATCAAAGAGTTGCGAAACAGAAAGAAGGTTAAAATGCAAGTTAGAAACAAGAGCAACATTGCGCAACACAAAGTGCTAATTAACTCGCACCGACCCACGAGACAACACTTTACCTTTACTATTGTCGCCGAAGGTGATAAACTCCTTTCCGGCGACTGGACTAAGACTTGAGAACCACTTGGCGTTTCCGGTCATATGCCTCGAGCAACCGGAATCCACCAGCCAAACGTTCTCCAATCACTTTACCTACATCAATAAAAAGACATAGGGTGAGCATACGGTCCAACACTGGGGTAAGTGGAATAGGAATTATACCAGTGTTGGGCTGGCTGCTCAAAAGAACGGTTAGTAGAAACCATTCCTAGCACGCCTACGGGGAAAGTGATCACCACGATGAGGAAAACGTGGTCCGCTAAGGGAAGAGCGTCCATCGCGATACTCAAAACGCGGTGAAGGGAAACGCTCAACAAAGCCACCTCCACGGGGTCCATATCCTGCAAAACTAGGATCCCGCCAGGCAACACCTCCCTGAGGCTTAGGACCTTGACGCATTGTACCTCTAGGCCTAGCAGCTCTCCTCTGAACATTCGGCACAAGTACATCATGGAAAGGATGGCAGATGTCCGCATTGTTCATCTCCCTGGCACGGCGCTCCTCTCTCTTGCGCCGAAAGCAAAACTCACTCAAATGTCCATCTCTCCCACAGTGCTCACAATGGTACCTCACCGCTCTCATAGGGGTGAAGAACCGAAAATGCTAAAGCAAGGCGACCAGAGGGGGGTGAATGGGAGCTGCAAATTTCTTTTCAAAAACTTGTAACCATTGTCCCGAGAATCAACCCCAAGAGCAAACCTAGAGCTTGCGAGTGTCCACGACCCCAGATGTAGGGTGGATGCTTCCGAGAAGCACAGCGAGACACTACACAACTCTAGAAACCCAACGCAAAAGCCGGAAATAAAAACTGACAACGGATGAACAAGCCGCAGACGAAAATGTGTTGAAGGCACAGCATCGGACGCTGGTCAGGCACCGAATGCGTCCGATGTAAACAGGACAAGTCTGGGACCTTACTGCATAGACATCGGACGCTGGCTACAGTGAAACCCTAGCGTCCGATGCTTGACCCCCAGCGCGTCCGATGGCAACGGACACTCCGATGGTCAGCATCCGATGTTCCTTAGAAAACGCTGTCAGATGACACGTGGCACTGCACACGTCCGATGTGATGAACACAGCGTCCGATGCTCCCGACTCGAGCGTCCGATGCCCCCGAAACTGCACTATTCTTCCGCGGATTCAACCCGATCTCCTCCGAATCAAAAGCTCTAAGGCTTAGACTTGGTATGAGGAGTTTCAAGGAGGTTAGTGAGCTATCCCAAAGAGATCATGGCTCGAACCTAACTCCAAATCGGTGAATTGAAAGAATTCGGGGGAAAAGGAACAAAACTCGATTCGAAACGAAAATCGACCGATCTACTGGCTCGTGAGGTTAGAGGAGAATTCCTTTGGTGGAAAGATGGACCTCACAATCTAGAACAACTCAGTTCAAACGGAATCGCAAAAAATGTACCGAGTAGGGAGATTGATCAACAAGAAAATCAAGGAGAAAAGCAACCCGCGAAGAACAACACTAAAACGTGAATCAAGACCACGGATTGCCAGCCGAAATTCGTCCCCATGAGGAGACAACGAGATTATGGTCTTGTTTCCCCAAAAAGCAAATACATAGAGGTATTGTTCACCGTCTCTGCAGATCTCAGTAGCTACAGCAGGGACGTGGGAGAGCAGAAAAACCTAGAAGGCAAAATAGCAATGACTGAGATAGTCTGGAGGGAGGGGAGGCCTCTCCTTATATAGACTAATACAATTTATTCCCCTTCTACCCTTACTGCTAATTACAGAGCGAACCAACTAAACCCTAGGGTTATTCTGGACCAACTCGAAGTAGATGCTGATCCGACGGCCATGCCCGCACAACTGGTAGCGTTGCCTCAACGCAACCTCACTGATTGCCGCCCCGTGTCGCCTCCGCTCTGCCCGTCCTTTTCCCGGACCTCGCCCCCGCCCTGGTTTTGTGGCCAAAACCGGGAAACCTGATTTCACGACCAACCCCCGGTTTTGAGGCCCAAACCGGGAAAGCAGCCTTCTCAATCATCCCCCGGTTCTGAGGCCCAAACCTGGAAACCAGCCGTCCATCGCCTGAGTTTTGTGGCCCAAACTCAGAAACCCGAAGCACCCAGGTTTTGAGGCCTAAACCTGGAAACCGTCCTCAGCCCGAGTTTTGTGGCCCAAACTTAGAAACCGGCCGCACCCAGGGTTTGAGGCCCAAACCTGGAAACCGTCCACCCGATGGTTTTTCTGTGGCTCCACCATCAAACCGATCCGTAGAGGGGATGCACCGCCCGTGCACCCCGTCCACCGACATGTGTCCCCAGGTCCTCGACCCGAGCAACCGCATGTCCCGCAAGTCTTTGCTCGTCGCTGTCCTAGGCTGTTAGCCACCACAGCTGATCCTCGGGCCACCGGTCCCTCAGTCCAAGCCTCACGTCCGCCCTTCACCACTCCGGGTCCATCGACACGACACGTCTCTACTTGACCTTCACCTTGCCTTTGATCACTGTTTCCATGCTCGACACCTGCACAACACAAGCCAAAGAACATGCGCATCAAACCAGTTAACAATCACTCATCACTCGAGACTCGGCATACACCCATGTATCAGCAATCTCCCCCTTGATGAGTGCATTGTCAACTATCAACACGAATCATATTGAAACAGAAGAAGGAAGAAGGAGAAGTAGAGAACTCGACCAAATGACCCAAAAGCGTAGCAAAGCCGAAGAAGGTCAAGTGGAAAGAGCAACACAACTTGGTCCCCAAATACATGGGCAACGGCTCGACACAACCAAGCACAGCAACGCTAGCCCTCAAGAAGAGGTAGAACAGGCTCAACACCGCTAGAAGGAAAGCTCGACACCAAATGAAATATTAGTTGATAATCAAGCAAAATAGAGCTAGCCCTCAAGAAGAGGCAGAACATGCTCAACACCGCTAGCGAGAAAGCTCAATACCAACTGAAGGAATGCCAACTGAAAAGCAGAAAAGCTCGATACCAAAGGAGTTGAAAATAGACAAAGTCGCTAGTCCCTCAAGAGAGAGGCAACGACTCAACACAACTAGCTACCAAAAATGCTCTGAACCAATTGGGAAAAATGCTCCGAACCAATTGGCAATTCATGAGACAAAACCCGAGCAACACGAGCAAACTCCCACTCTAATAGTGCACACAACTAAGATGTAATTTTATGATTTCTCCCCCTTATGATTTGACAAAAATTCTCCCCCTTAGTTGATAATGCACTATCAAGGAAATTTCTCCCGTCCAAATGCATATGAGTCAAAAATGCAAGTTAGCAGCTTCAGGAATATAGTCAATAGAACGAGAAGATGCTCTACAAAGGAGAACTGCAATGACTCAACAATAAGCATACATGCTAGCAGAGGCTCAAGCTGATCACCAAACATGAAATATGAACATATGAGCAAAGTGAGCAGTTTTAGCCTAAAGATATTCAGAAAAGGATGTTCACCACAAAAATAGCACTAAACATGTATAGACAGGAAGTCAAACAAGTGCTAAACATGTATACAAGGTGAACTACCCCTAGCAAAGTTCAATCATCATGCTGCAGAAAGAAACATATACTTGTGATTTCAGATTTTAATCGGAGTTGCAGCGGTGAAATTACACAAGTTCAAAATTCAGCATGTGATGCGAGAGGTTGAAGGCTTGTCATTGCCTAACTTTTCAACCGAGCTAAGCCTGTGCAGAAGCAATCAGAAGCTTAAAGCCTCGGTTTTGGTCATACACTACACGGCTCAAGTTTAACTCAAATGTGCAATGAGAAACAGTCTCGATACTGTGATGTGTTGACAAGCAATCCCATCTCGATCTTTCCAATTCACTTAACTTGGTTTAGTTTTATACCCGAATATGAACAGACCAAGCAAGTGAATGACTCAGAACTAGAGACATAGCAACCTAGCATATATTTAAAGCACAAGTGAATTCAACACATTCTACACATGCTAGTCGCATATCTCAATGGTGAACAATTTTCAAATTTTATGTTCATTTAAGCAGGTTCACCATTCATAAACTAGCTCAGCTCACAACATGTATCAATGATCAGAAAGAGCATAAGTTGTAAGACCTCTAGTGTTAAGCTAGCATAACATCATCATCTCATCATGCATAATCATCTCATAAGCATGGAGCATGCATATGTTGTCTTCTTTTTCACATAAAATGTCATTTCATGTGATGGTGTGCATATAAACCTATAATGATGTGTTGTTGTTGGCTTGTTTTGGAGTGGGTTGCTTTTCCTAGCAATCTAACTTTGTTGAGAAGTCAAAATGAAGGCATGTTTATGCTGGTCTTTTTGACTAATCGAGTTGCTAAACCCTAGTCAACCCTATAGAGCCTAAAGAGTCCTTTTGTTTGACTAACCAAAACCTCCTTGATAGAAGCTTTGCATGGCTGAGTACCCTTAATCAAAAGTGTGTAGATTTTTGAGTAGAACAAAAGTTGTTTTAGGTCCCACTCATGAAAATGAGTTTAACAAGGTGTTTTAGGGCCCACAAGGCAGAATTGGATGAGTTTTGGACTTAGAAATTTTTCCTAAGTCCTAAACTATCATTCAGTTTCAACCTGGCCATGTTTAGCGTTTTCCCGAGCCTAAACCAAGCCAAACCAGCGTGTGATCTTTTAACCAAAGTTGTAGCTGGTGTGTAGCTCTAACCAATGGTGCAGTTGGTTTAGCGTTTGATTGGGTGGTTAAGAAGTTAATCGCGTTTGAAAACGGGCTGTCCGTCGGCCATTAGGCAACTGAATCAGTCGATTCAGTTTGAATCGCCCGGGGGAGTGGCCGACCGCGCGCAGAGCTTGAGCATCGTGTGGCGCCCGATTCCCGGCCAAACCCAGCTAGCGTGCGCGGTGTGGCGAGCCTTGACCGCCCGAGCGCACTCTTGCACGGCCAGATGCGCCCCTCCCTTTCTCTGCCTTGCTCTGTGCTCTCGCCGGCGACCAAGCGGGAGAAAGGGGAAAAAGCCGTTGTCGTCGCCGTCCGCCGTGCTTTTGCCCCGCAAACCACACCGCCAGCCTTGCCTCGACCTTCCGCGTCGCCTGCTCTAGCCAACGCCTCCCGTCAAGCCATAGGTGAGCCACAGGACGAGCTCCCGCCATGGCCGCCATGACCGCCGAGCTCGGTCCGCCGTGGTCGGTCCCCTTCCCGTGGGTTTCGTATTGTCCCAGCGCGCGTTCGTGAGCCAGTGAGGTCTCTAGAGGGAGTAGCAGGAGTCGGTCTAGCCGATTAGGGTTCGAGCACCTCGGTACGCCGTCACCGCCGTTCGCCATGGTCACCGAGGGTGGCATGGCCGTGGTCCCGGGTGTTCGGGGTGGAAACCCTAGCATCTGAGCCTTGCGCTAGGTCCATGGAGGTCTGTGGAGTAGGAATCGGGTGTTGGTTGGCCTCGGCATCGCCGGAGGTGCCCGGCTTGGTGAGTCCGCGCCGCCATGGCCGCCATTGCCGACGTTGAGCTTGATCCGTCGCGTCGCTAGGCTCGAGAGGGGTACGGATAGATGCGGAAAGGCATGAGGAGTCGAGTGGTGGAGATGGTTTCGCCGGAGGAGCCGCCGTCGGTGAGCTCCGGCGAGGTCAACGTTCTCCTCTGCTTCGGGAGTATGGCAAGTGGGGTCGGTTTGACCATGAGTCCCAGTTGTCAGTCACCTGGGTACAGCAGCGCTGTGTGCGTGTAGCAGTTAGGGTTGGTGTTTTTTTGTTTAAATGATTTGTAGAAATGTTAATAATGCTTGTTTAATTCATAAGTTGAGTTCTGGTGATCCAGTAAATGTGAAACAAATTTTGTTAAGTCTGTTTTGATGAGTTCTATGCATGAAAAATATAATATGTCCAGTTTGTGATAGTTTTATGAGCAGTAATAATTAAATTGTGTTTAAGCAGATATTTTTTAAATGCATAATAAACTGTATGTTGCTCAGAAAAATGTCGTTCTTGTTTTGTTAGGTTTGCGGAGTAATGTAGAATCACAGAAAAATGATAGATGCTGCTTGACTGTGGAAAAATCTGAAGTTAACATTTAAATTGATCAAATGATGTTTTCTTGTATGATTTTTAGTAATTAAAATATATGTGATATGAGTCCGATAATTTTTATAGACTGCTCTTGTGCTAAGAAGTTCTGAATAAAAATGTGAAATTTGTTGTTTAACACTTTTCAAGATAAGATGTAGTTCAAAGTGCTTTTTCACCTTGTTATTTGTCTTTTTCATACAGAACATTGCTTAAGTCCAAATGACATGAAATTTGTGCAGCATGCTTTATGTTCAGATGTGAACCTACAGTAATTTTTGTAGATTTTTCTGAAGCTGTTAGCTACAGGTTGCTGTTATAGGCTTGTTTAAAAGGGGATAATTCGTTAATTAAGTTAAGCATGTGTATCTCTTTTATGTGGAGCCAGCAGGGGTGAAATGGTCTTTTCAGTGCATCCATATTAGCTGCACTTTGTATGAAATGTATAGGTACTCTCCAGATAGAGTGTTACACTCTATCCGGAGAAGAGATATGCACATATTCGGTCAAATTTAATTATAATGCATCTCTCCCAAGCACGTATGGCATTCGTTCATTTCCGCATATGCATTATGACAGTTTCGGTAGAGGAGATAGCAACTGCAGAGGACAATGAGGAGCAGCAGCCCCAGGAGTAGGAACAAGGAGCTATCGGGGAAGAACCTGAAGAGGAGCTCCTGGAGTGCCCGAATCATCTGCCCAGCACGTTTGAGAAAGGCAAGCCCCGGAGCATTTCTAACTACCGATGGTTTATAATTAACTTAATATTATTATGCCTGTTGCATGAAGTCTAGGAGTTGCTTCATACCGTTGATGCATTACTTTCCATACCTTGTTACCATTGATATATTGTCCTTGTTACCTATTTAAGATAAAGTCCAAGTTCATGCTTAGTCTTGCTTAGACTGGTAGAAGTCGGGCAACCTTCATGTTACCCGCGCATAGTAGGTGGTTACTTGACCGTTAACAGGATATTGCCATTAAGTGAGATAACTGAGTGATGTGGAAAATGGAGATCGGCAGATTCCTATAGTCTTGTGCTATAGTATTTCTAGCCGTGTCATATGGGAAAACAGTATCTTGTTAAGACGACCTTCTTGTCATGTTGAACGCATGTCCCACATTTAGCTGGAAGGATAACTCGTTCCGACCGCGAAGCCGCTCATTGTTCCAGGCCGGTCCTCAGGTCCCATGCATCTGCCGAAGCCACGAAGGGGGTAATGGGACGCGGGGGCGCAAAAAGTAAGACCCGGGTGATGGTGGTTAAGTCCAACTCCTTGGCAGTCGGGCTTGCCTCTGGGTATGATGGTGGCGGTTGAAACCGCGGTTCCTGGAACAGTGTTGCAGTTATCTGTTGCTCAATGACGGGTGAGTGTGGTTTGTGTGGGGAATAAATCACCAGCTAGTTAGGAATCGATTATAATCGTCGTCGCTCCTAGATAGTGAGCACTTGACTTGAACCCCGCTCGGTCTTGATACTGAAATTGTGGAACACGTGACAGTTATCATTATAATTTTGGCAATGGTTACTCGGTCTGTTTGTTATCATTTGGTGATTGATGGATCACTACCATGTTTGTTATAGTGCACGAGCTAATCTAGTTAAACAGGTTAATCACTACTTAATTTGCAGCTAGTAAATAGGAGAACCAGTTATTTAATTACTCATGCTTTTACGTAAAAATTTGGTCTCATGCCAGCTCCACTATATTCTAGCCTTGCATACTCCTTGGTGTCTATTATTTCTGGTTTAAGTCGGGTAAGTCTAGCTGAGTACTTTCTCGTACTCAGGGCTTTGTTCCCCTTGTTGTTGCAGATGGCCAGGTCTTTTATGGTTATTGCATGAACTCTCTGCCCAGCTCTGGGAGATATCTAGGTCACGGGCAATGACCTCCTCTATTCATATCTTATGCTATTTTAAGGATGACTACTATGTGGCACTATAACCGAGTATGTGTGGGTGTGTGATTTCACAACAATATTTTCACATCAAGCTTCCGCTATTTAAATTCGAACATGGTTTGTAATAACTAAAGTTGCTACTTTGAACAATTTATGTAATACTCTGTTGTGTGATGGTCAATGTTGAATTATTACGATCCTATGATTGTTGATGTTGGAAAAGTTCGAAATCCCTCGAGATTTCGTGGACTACCGGGTTTATATGGGCTCAATTGCTGCAAATTTATTGCTTCGGCCAAGAATTTTGTACTTGTGCTCTTATAAATTGGTCGATTCTGTGACAGCTGGCATCAAAGCATGATTCAGCGGGTACTGTTCACATGACTAGGTTTTAAATAAAAAATAAATAAAAATAAAAATAAAATTAAATAAAATGGAACTGGGGTACAAAAAGTATTTCAAAAATCCACAGAGTTCGTGTAAAAAGATATTTGCGGTGAAAGCTAAGTGTGCCAGTGGTCATATCCTTTATGCCCATAGGATCTCAGGTGGCTTATTTAAGTACTAACTTGGGAAAGGGTTTTGCATCATACTTGATTTTGGTTTATTTTGTCGTCCATACGGCAAGGGTGAAATTGTATGGGTGCTATTCTTCGGAATAGTAATGTATGGATCAGTTTACCTCTACGCCGAGGTAAGGTGAGTTGTGAGAGTATGGTCGAACAACCATCGGCATAAGGAAGAGTAGTTGGTACTGAAACCTGTGCACGTCAACACACGGGTGCGGGTGAAGGTACATGGTAATGGGAGTAATACTGTTTGATGGGTGCATATACTGCTTACGTGTATACAGGGTGTACACCTAGGTGAGTATCTAGATTTAAATTTCAGCAATGCATGATTTTCATAATATGGGCAGGGCTAAAATGAATCTTATGCAGGTACACTAACTACGTAACGTTAGAACGGAATAGTTAACGTATGAGAGTACCGTGGTTTGCCACCGCATAGTTCATATGTAGTGGAAAGGACGTATGGAACGTTTCACATACATATACATCTTGATATATTGCTTTCTTTCCCTTTTGCATTACTTCCTTCCTAATTATGGATTTATTCTCGAGTTGGAAACCCATGCTTATGTGAATATGATAAACTTGCTACAGATGGCACGAACCAAGGAGACCGCGCGTAACTCGATAGGTGGCAGGGTTCCCAGGCACTAGTTAGCACCCAGGTCCGAGCGGTGCAAGGACAAATTCTTGGATGTGTTTGGGACACTGACGTTGCTCTAGAGGGTTCTGCCTTCTGTGGGGTACCCAGATGGGAGAGAGCCTCGCTACTTTTGGACAAGGGAACCTCTGGGAGACACCACTTTGGTATTTTGTGACAGCTGTGGTGAAGCCCAGGGAGAAGGTTCTATGTGGTCCGGTTGGATGTATGAGAGCAAGGGAAGGGAACCTTGGGAAGGTGCGCAGTCAGCAGCATTCCTTATCCTCAGGGACATCATGCAGCAGTTTCCAGGAGATCTCAGTCGGGCTCTTGCAGGAGTGTTCCCAAGAGCTGATCCGTTCAGAGATGTTTGGCTGCAGACCAAGCAGGAAGCTATAGAGGGCAGTTCCAGTGAGCTTCAGGCATGTGATGGCTCAGCGGCGAGTGCTATGTATGCAGTGATGAAGGGGTATGCGTCATGCAGCACAGTTTGTGCAGTATGACTAAGTCTTGTCATCATGTTAGAAATGAGAAGAGACAAGCTCAGCGGGTGTTCGATGAATAAATGGAGAAGATGCAAGAAGAGCTGAAGCAGATAACCATAGAGAAGGACCAGACTGTTCGGAGGAATGTGGTCGCAGCTCAAGAGATCATCAGGCTGCAGGAATAGCTAGGGCGTGCAAAACACGCTAGCCAGAGTGTAGAGAATCAGATGATGAAGCTTCTTCAGCAGCGGAACCAGGCATGGGAAGAAGAGTTTGACTTGAGGGCTCGTATCATGACCTTGGAACAACAGCTGGCTGCGACTAAAGCATATAACAATAACCTTCATGAAGAAGTGCATCACCTCCACAACCAGCTTCATCCATACCATCCTCCAAGTGCGATCGAGATGGACATGGAAATGGGCATCGTCCTTGCTGACAGTGGAGCCGAAGATGGTGGGATGCTTTTCACCAACCAAGCTGGAGAAGAAGAAGAAGAAGGTGGAGCCGACGACGTCGAGAGTCACGTGTCCGATGCTGAGATGAGTAGAGTTTAGGTCTCGTTGTTTATCGTTGTGATCATGTTGTATCGAACAAGTTGTGGGTTGTAAGTTTAAGAACCTCGTTGCTACCATTGGAACCGTTTTTAAGTATCAGACCTTCGTTGCGTTTTATCCGTGCATATCCATGCGAGTATTAAGCGCTTTTCGTATAATTTGTGTGTGATGTTATTTATGTGGAACGACTTGTGAATGTGCCTTATTGTATGAACTATGTTCAAATATAGTACTGCAATCATTGCGCATTTTGATCTGTATATGTGGCATCACTCATTGATTATTGATTGGCTATGCAGATGGTGAATACTCGTCGTGGAGCCGGCAATGCTAGTGGTGTTGGTGGTGATCAGGGCGAGGATGCCAATCCTCCTCCTCCTCCTCCATACACGGCAGAGCAGTTCTTTGCGCAGTTTCTGGGAAGTCAGCGCAACATGGAAGCTATGCAGCGCAATATGGAAGCGAATCTCAGGAACATCGCAGATAATACACGCAGGGCAGCAGGTCAGGGTGGTCAAGATGTAAATTAGTACAGTACGTTTAAGGACTTCTTGGACACTAGACCTCCAATCTTCAAGGAAGCAGCTGAACCCTTGGAAGTAGATGAATGGATCAACACCATCGAGCAGAAGTTCAGGTTGCTATGTCTTACAGAATCTTTAAAAGTGTAGTACGCTGCTCACCAGTTGCAGGGACCAGCTGGTATATGGTGGGCACATCATCGTACTACTTTTCTGGCAAATCAATCGATAATCTGGGCACAGTTTATAGCAACTTTTTGGGGTCATTATATTCCTCCTTGTTTAATGGCTATGAAGGTAACACAGTTTTTGAGTTTGACTCAGGGTACCAAGACTATGTCAGAATATCTGCATGCTTTCAACAATCTTGCTCGTTACGCGCCTGAATATGTCAACACAGACGCCAAGAAGATTGCCAGTATGAAGAGGGGCTTGAGCCCCAAGCTCCTGAAGTCGATGGGAAACTCTTCCAGGACACAGTTCAATGACTTCGTCAGTGACTGTTTCACTCAAGAAAACAACAACAATCTCTACAGTGCATCCAAGTCACGCAAGAGAGCTGTGGAAGCAGGGACACAACAGGGCAGAAATCAGGTGGCCAATCGTCCTCCGTTTCGTTCAGCAGTGTCGGGGGCACGTTTCAAGCCTCCTCAACGTCGTTTTCCTGGAAATCAACAGCAG